>OY282606.1:78615966-79905966 GCA_958298945.1 Atherix ibis
GTTCATCTTTTTTTTTCTATTATTCAACTTTAGTTTTTTTTTCTTCAAATTTTCTTTTGTGGTCAGGGCTTTTGTATGAACGTACAAGTATGTATGTTTTTTATCCAAACATTTCTTTTTACTTTTGTTTATTTTCTATTTTCTATTATTATAAAATTGTGCTTTTTTCTTTGTCCCGCATTCAATATTTCTTGTTCAATTTAATTCTTTTTTTTCTATTGCTTTTTTTTTTGTGTGATCATCTAATAAATTTGCGTGTGGGCTTCTAGGTGATGATTGTAAACTGCGCGCGTGTGGCTAATGCTAAATTTTTTGCTTTGGCGTAATGGTTTTCTTTTTTTAATTTTTGTTTTTAAAAGCTCGCGTGTAGAAATGCAAATGTATGTAGAGATATTCCGAGTACGTACAAGCGTATGAATGTGTGACGGGAGGAAACAATGAACCGCAGTTGATGAATGAGGAATTTTGCAACGGTAGTGGTTAATAGTCGAACGCTGCACGTACGACCGGTCGATCGATTAGTCGTGCCGACGATCGTGTGAAGTTGGAAAAAAAAATTTTGAGGTCGACTGAATAAATTTCCAATCATTTTCCACGAATCATTGGCAATTGGGCACCGTTTTTTATAGACATTTTTTTTGGAAATTGCTGAACAAGGGGTGAGGGGGGTTTTTTGAGATGTATAGAAATATATTTTTGTATTAGTTGCTCGTCGTTTTTCGCATTTCTTTTTTTTGACACATATTTTTTAGTACCTTTAAATCCAAATTTTTCCAAATACATGACACGATTAAATTCTGGAAAAATTCCATTTACATTCAGAAATGCATGAATAAATTCAAAAGCTCTCGAAATGAAATTTTTTTTCTTTTTTAATGTGTCTAATACAGAGTTTGGTAGATAAGAAAAGATAAAAAATAATTTTGGCAACCAATAATTCGGACATCCGGACTAAGGAGCAGTAAAGTAAATTCTTGAAACATTGTATAGTAAAGGTCCTGAGAGAATTGGAAGGGTTGCCAGACAAGATAAGGTAAATAGTATTAAGTATTTTTGGCTGCTTAGGGGATCTGATAGCGTTCAATCAGTATGAGCTAAGGAAGAGTCAGAAAAATTGTAAATACTTAATAGCACGAAACCGCTCTCAGAATCAACCCTGTTTTTTCCTGAGACTTTTAGAATAATAAATTTATGGATTCGAAATTCGAGGTTCTGTAGAAACGGTCCCAAAATAATTCAAGTGAAAAAAAACCTTCCTCAAAAGTTGTCAAATATGCAAACTCATGGAAGGACCGGTCTAATGTTCGTATTAAGGAAAGAACCGGTTGACTCCTCCTAGATGTACAAATTTAATTCTCGTCCTGTATTTTCGCGACTTCTTAGGACGAGATAAAAAAAGTTCTGCTTTTTTAATGCATTACAAAAAATAGAACAACAAAATTTTGAGCTGAGTTATTAGCAAGCTTGAGGAGCCCATCAGTTTGAGATAAGAAAAGTTGTAACGAGCCCACTTCGGGTATTCCTTATCAGGAGCAGAAGTTTTTCGGTGCCACAAAGCATTTATAGAGAGCAGAGAAGCAGTGGAAGCGCTTTCACATCGAAAACTGATGAGAATATGGAACAAGTGAGGGCTCCTCTTATCGATCAATAAAATTTGTATAAGAAAAAGTCTTGAAAGGCTTAGAAAAAGGGTCTGCGTCAGATCGGACATTGTAAACATATATCCTCTTGTCACACGGCTCCCTCCATCAATGAGCTTTAGTCGTAAAAACAGATTTATGTAGTTTTCGGACCCCAATTCACCTAATATCAGTCCGTGTGACTTTGGTTTGTTCCTCTAGATTGAAAGACCGTCAATTTTGCACTGTTGATAACAACTAAATGAGTGTAACCGGACGAGCTGAAGGCGATTTCAGTTGAAGACTTTCAGCACTACTACGAGAGTGGTAACAACGCTTCTATATATCCAAGAACACAGTAACTTTTCAGTAAGATCAAGACCCTTACAATTACCTTAGATTGGCCACGATATAGTGCATATTTGGTATATGTTTTTCTAAAGAAATCTTCAATAAATAATACACAGGGCAAAATTCAGAATGAATTATGGGAGAATACCTAACAAGACCCATTTTTTTTGTTATCATTTCAAGTAACATTAGTTCTAAAATCTATATTCTAAGCGGCACGACGCTAAAGGCCATTTGGTTAGAAAGGAAATTGGGATAAGGAAATTAATGTAGGAAAGGAAAGTTGTTTTGGGGAATAAGCATATGATCATGCCTCATTGGGATTAGAACCCATGACCCCTTGGATCAAGACCTATTTTGTTTGCTTTTGTTGTTTATATGTAAGGTATTTCAGTTACCGTGAAATAGATAATTATTTAATTTTAGCTCTATCAAAATATCAAAAATTCGGACCTTCTTTGACTTTTGACCAGATTAGTTTCTACACAAATTTTTAAACTTTTTTTTTGACTTTAAGCTTCAACTCCAAGCACACAACTTTCACAACAACAAATGCTAAGGACTACCGCAACAATTGCTTGTACAATAGGTCGATTATGATGACCAAAAAAATGGTGGAAGTGCGCGAAACACATTTTCACAAAGCACAAATTTTGATAATAAAATTCAATACTTTGGAAGCGTTGTTCCAATGTAAGTTTTTCCATAATGAAAAATAGCAATAATAACTGAGCATTCGTGATCACCCGATAGAAAACTTCCTATAGAACTTCCATATAATGTAATGCATTTTGAAAAAGATTATAAAGAATAAGTTCGAAAAAGCCTATTCTTAAGAGCTTATTACAAAATAGTTTCCATAGAGATTGCTGAAGTATTTATTGACTTTAATCTTCAATTCGAAGCACACATCTTTCGCAACAACAAATGCTAAGGACTACCCCAACAAATGCTGGGAAGCAATCCTAACAAGTGTAGAAAAGTATTCACCGATCTATATGATAAGATTCGGCTCAAACATGCAAGACATGCATGTATAACAAAAAGAAAAGAAAAAAACCCTAAACATATAAGAAAAAACAAGCTACAGGTTAGGGAGGGAAAATAAAATTTTCTTCAAAGAGCTTTTGGTAATACTCGTAGTAAGGTCTAATTCCTTATAGCTACAAACAGAAATACACATACGGTTCATTAGCTCATGTAAGCCATAGTTAGACGTAGAAGAATTAACGTGGAAAAGAGCCATCTGAACGAAATTTCACTTGTAAGGGTCTAACAGTCAATTTTCGAGTTTAATAGTTGGTGAATGAAAACTAAATCAGCAACTTTGCGTCTTTTCTCCAGCGTAGGCATTTTAATCAAACTGAGCCGATCTGCGTCTAAGATGATCTATCCACTGAAAATCCTTCAATGCGAACCTAACAACGTTACGTTGCACCAATTCTATACGCTTAGCGTTTAGTAAAAGGGCAACCAAACAACTGCTTCATACTCAAGAATAGGTCTAACTAACACAACGTAGGTATTAACACAGGATAGTTCTCTTGACCAACGGTTTATAAAGCCTAAAACTACGCTTCCTTTAGCAATAATGTTGTTAATGTGGGGAATAAATTTCAAAGTTTCTTATCCAGTAAAACCCCAAGGTCAGAAGCAGTTTGTGCACGTTTAATTGTATATCCTGAAAAGTTGTAGACAAAAGTGAAAAGTTGTAGACAAACGTTTAATTGTATATCCTGAAAAGTTGTAGACAAAAGTTAAATCTTTCTTACTCGTCTGGAAACTCAATAGTTTTCTTCCTTCAAGATCTAGTATCATAAATTCATATCTCTCCCAACTTTATTTCCAAGTTACAATTTATTCAGAATCCTCGGAGATATATCCTATTCTAGTCGGAGTTGCACAAGGTCCCATTTTATATAATATTCATAACCATGACATCCCATCTGATCCTAATACTCTCATTGAGAGCCATATTTGCTGACATAAGTTCCAAAAATTCGCAATCCCATATCCGCAACCTTCAATCCTGGTTTAAGAGATGGTGAGTGAGGGTAAATTAAAAGAAGAGTGCTCACATTACTTTCACACCTTAATAGTAACATAATTCCACAATATAATAAAAGATGTTATATAGGACTTTACCTGAACAAGAGATCAATATGGAACTCTCATACTAGACTAAAAAACTTGAAGCCACTAGACGTTATCTACAACTTCTTAGACTACTGGACATACGCTCGAAACTAACAATCAAAAGTAAACGTTTAATATTTCAGGCCTTACAATCCAATGTCATCAATGGCAAGAAGGCAAAAGTAATGGGCCAAGATGGCTACCCTGCGAAACACCAGTAACTGCTTCAAAATCTCTTGATAAACACGTGCGAAAAGACACTTTATAGGTCCTATCAGATAAGTAAGATCCAAACCAATCAAGAGGAATTGCAGGAAAATAATATAGTGACGAATTTTGCTCAAATTAGTGTAGATACGGTCAGTCAGTTTGCAAACCTCTAGAAAAATTATAAGATATATTAGAAGTATACGAAAGAATCTGTTTCGGGAACAAGAAAAAATTACAGAGGGCCAGATCTGGGGAATACGGTGGCTGCGGCATTATTAGTGTGTTGTTTTTGGCTAAAATTTCGCACACGAGCAACGATACGTGAGCAGAGGCGTTATCATGGTGAGAAAACCAATTTTTGTTCTTCCACAAATCCTGGCGTTCCTGGCGGATTGCTTCGCGTGTTCCTAACCCAAAAAGTTCAATCATCGATTACAAATTCGAGATTTTTGTTGGCATAAGTGAGAGACATGAGTACCAACATAACAAAAATCTAAAATCGAATATACGATACCCGCGGAAATTCAAAATTTTTGAACAGACCTCGTATAAAACCATCCTGATTAGGTGAAAGATAAGAAACTATACTGCTTGCTGAGCTGCAAATATATCAAAGACTCAATTTAGAATGCAGTTTCCTTACTTTTTCTTTAAGAAATTTTTTTTTTCTTTGAATACACACCAATTATTATTGCCTTTTTATATTTGATTAAAACTCAACAGGATTAAATAACAGAAGCACCTTAAACCTTTGAAGTGGGAATCTTTCTAAATCAAGTCCAAATCGTAAAAACCCTGAATTACGCTATCGAGTGTACCGCCCGCAAAATCTAATGCTTATCAGAAAGACAATGCAATCAATAGTGCATATACATTTATCTTCCAATGAAAAATTTGATAAACGAACATAGACGCCATAATAATATACAATATTCGAAAATATTAAGAAGGATCTGTGGATGATTCCCAAAAAGTGTTCCTAACCTAAAAAGTTCAATCATCGATTACAAATCCTAGACTTTTTTAAATAATATTTCTCCTTATTACAATTCGTAATTATCATTCCATTATTTAATATTAAAATATGAAGTCACTCATTCATTCGATTAATCAACAAAATGCAATCTGACGCATCTTACAATAAAAGTTGCCTAGTATTCGTACATGAATAATTTTTCAATTTTTCAATCTACCTACAACATGTGTACATTAATTTTGAATAATAATATATATGGTAAGTAATAGTAAAAAGTGAATAGAAAAACATTTAAACGCCAGAAGAGTGTGTCACGTCATCACGTCTAGGAATTTCTACGAAATGTAATTCTTCAACACACCAGCATCTCACAACCTTATGAGTTTGTGCCGAGATCTACATAAGTGCTGTGGAGGGAAAAAAAAACGCAGATAAGACTAATTGTGGTCATATGTCATCCTATTGTATATATTTCCAACGAAAAGATTTTTATGTTGATCCACACGCTATTTGTTAATTTCAATTTGATTTTTCATATTCGTTTGGACCTGCCCTTCGGCAGTAATAGACCTCCACCAACTAAGCTCGCGTACAAAATTAAGATGCCACACCACATAATGCAACCGTGAGAAAATCATTGGAATGCGTAGAAGCCAGTCAGTCAGTCAGTCAGTCTTACGGTATACCAACTGAAGTGAGTGTCGATAAATGTCGGCACCTTTTTCTAGATTATAATGGGTACTATTCAGACGCTAAATTGAATATGCTAATCATCCGATAACAGCTAAATTAGAAATGGATTTAAACTATAATAAGCCATCTTAAATCACTAACGAATATTGTCATAATATTCAATTGAATAAAAAAGATATTTTCATACAAAATTTTACTGAGAAGTTCATAAAAAAAATACGGAGTCATAGTGTAAAAGCTCGATTCATATTAGAATTAAAAGATGAAAAATGACATCGACGAAATTTGAGGTTAAAAAAAAAATTTGGACAATCCCTTCTAGCCTATTTGAGGTGACATAAATTGCAAGTAGACCATTTTCTAAATTTTTCATCAAAGGTAATGGCATAGAATAATCCTGTTTGTGGTGAAACAAGTAAACTTGATTATGCAATATAGCAGAATTTAAATTTGAGGATCTATGCCCATATCGAACCTATTTAAGATTAAAATAAATATTTTAAATAAATTACTTTTAAACTTAACTCCATTTAAAGTGTAACAAAAATAGCGGCAATGTCTTCTTAACGAATAGAAACTTGAGGGTCAAAGTTTATGTTACCCTGATCTGAGAAGGTAAAAATTTAGATCATATCATCTAAAATAGTATATGTTTAAAAGGCTAGACAACATATTGAGCTCGTATGAAATTTAAAAAATATGTTGACGAGACTGTTTAGAAGCGTGTATATTTTAAGGTCTAGACCCACTTCGACCCCATTTAATATATGTAAAAATACCGACTTCGATGCGTAAAATGATAAAAAATTAAGAGTCAAAGTCTATGTTGCCCTAACTTAAGGACATAAAAATCTAGACCTTATCATCTCGGATAGTTTATATTTGAAGGTCTAGACCACTTATTAGGCTTTTATTAAATTTAGAAAATATCTGGACTAGGATTTTTGGAACAGTGCAAATTTTAAGGTCTATCATAGACTCATGCCGACCTTGTTTAAAATATGAAAAATACCGACTTCGATGTGTTAAATGATAAAAAATTGATGGTCAAAGTCTATGTTACCCTAATTTGAGGAAATAAAAATCTAGACCATATCATTTAGGATACTTTATGTTAGAAGGTCTTGACCACGTATTGAGCTCGTATAAAATTTTAAAATATATTTTTGGAACCCATGTCGACCCCATTTAAAATATGTAAAAATATCGACTTTAATGTGTAAAATGATAAAATATTAAGGATCAAAGTCTATGTTGGCATAATTTGAGAAAATAAAAATCTAGACCATATCATCTAGGACAGTTTATGTTTGAAAGTCAAGACCATATGTCGAGGTCATATTGAATTTAAAAACTATCTAAACTAGGCCATTTGGAACAGCGAAAATTTGTAAGTCCAGACCCATGTCGACCCCGTATAAAATATGTAAAAATTTCGACTTCGACGTTGCTCTAATTTAACTTCTGACAAGGCATAGACGTTGCTCTAAGGGGCGACTTCTGACAAGGCATGGTGTCACGTGGTATATCACACCATTGATATAAATTTATTGACGTCAACCTTTATTTTTTGCTCTTCACTTACAAAAGAAAAAGTTATAAAACAAAAAGGAAACGTAAACTTTTTAAACGATTTTGAAAGAGGGAACCAAAGAAAATAGTTTTCAGCCATTCTCCTCTCCTCCTTTCTAAAGTGACGATACTGACTTTCTGACGCACGAGTTAGTACTGAAAAAAATAATGCACAAAATTTGACCCGCTTTTCAAAAAGGTTCACCATTACTGGTCTAAACCCATGTCAACCCCGTTTAAAATATGAAAAAATTTCGACTTCGATGCGTAAAATGATAAAAATTTGAGAGTCAAAGTCTATGTTCCACTAACTTGAGAGAATAAAAATCTAGACCATATCATGTAGGATAGTTTATGTTTGAAGGTTTAAACTACTTATTAAGCTTTTATTAAATATGGCAAATATCTAGACTAGAATTTTTCGAGCAGTATTAATTTTAAGGACTAGAACAGTGGTGGCGAACCTATGTTTCTAGTCCTTAAAATTAATACTTATATATGAATTTTTTAACGTCGACCTTTATTTTTTGCTTTCACTTGCAAAAGAAAAATTTGTAAGACAAAAAGGAAACGTAATCTTTTTAGTGGATTGTAAAAGTGAGAACCAAAAAAGAAAATAGTTTTGAAAAAAATATCGCCGGTTCAAGTTTAGATTTGTCATATTTTGCCGTACTACGTACGTATTACTCCAAGTAGTAAGCCTGTAACTGATCGACTGCCTATTATAGCATGCGTAAATAAATATTTCTCCAATAAAGACTTTTGTTTTTTATCAAAATTTTTCAAACAATTTACATCATATTGTAAATTTGGTAAAAAAGCAAAAATAATGAAAATTTATAAAAAAAATATTGCCAAATTTCATAAAAAATTGCAACTTTTTTTTAAGTCATAAAATAAATTAAGATTTTTAAATCGAAAATATTTTTTTTAGTTCTAAGAGGACATATTGGATTTTTTCAGCAAGAGAACAAAATACTAATAAATTGCAGTGCAAATTTCAAGTCGCTTGCATTAATATAATTTTTTTTTTATTTTTTATATCTTTTCTGGTAAAATCTGAATAAAAAACGTAATTACTTACATTGCTAATTAGTAGATATCCACGTAAACACTATTTTTATATTATTCTCACCACTTTTTACTCTATTTTTTTAATTTATTTTCAGAAAAAATTTCCGAAAATAAAAACAAACTCATTTTAATATGCATTCCCCAGGCATATGTAAAATTGTGAAAGAATGCATAAAAATATGATAGAAAAAGAAATTTTTATAAAACCTCTTTTTCTAATTATTAAAACCAGCCATTTCACATCCTTTTTTGATAATATACCGCTGTTTGGTCATAGATGCTTAAATCCCCTGTTAATAACCGCTGTTTGGGTATAAGCTTAAATCCGTTGTTTGGTCATAGATGGCGTGAGTGAGCGTATTAAGCTACCATGGGCACGCCATACTTTTTTTATTAGTTTGACATCTTTTAACATTAATTAGTGCACATTGTCAGCAATTTCGTACAACAACATACATTTTTCCTTTGGTAATCATGTCTAGTTTTGTGCCAGAAAAGAGTATATGAGGAAAGCTTTGCTTTTCTGCTACAATTTCAAGAAAACGGCTGCCGAAGCGCATTGAATGCTTATGGAGGTCTATGGTGACAGTGCTTTATCGAAAACAACGTGCCGAGATTGGTTTCGTCGGTTCAAAGACGGCAATTTTGGCTTGTGGGAGAAGAAGAGTGAAAATCGGTCTAGGAAGGTTGAAAATCATCAATTGCAGCTCGCGGAGCAATTGGTTGTTACTCAACCAGCCATTTCCATGCATCAGCGTGCCATGGGGAAGATTGAAAAATCGGAAAATGGGTGCCGCATGAATTGAATGATAGGCAGATGGAGCGACGCCAAAACACATGCGAAATCTTATTCGCCAGACTTATTCGGATTGTGACAGGCGATGAAAAGTGAACATATTTCGAGAATTCTAAACGTAAGGAATTTTGGGTTGATCCCGGCCAACCATCAACATCTTCCCCAAGACCAAATCGCTTCGGACGGAAGACAATGCTGTGCGTTTGGTGGGATCAGCAGGGTATGCTCACTACTATGAGATGTTAAAACCTGGTGAAACTGTCAATGCCCACCGCTACCACCAATCACTGATCAAATTGCACCGTGCTCTGCAGGACGGATTATTTTCTGATTTTCCTCCACGACAACGCACCATCGCACACGTCAAAAATGTTCCGAAACTACTTGTTTACCAGACCTGGCCCCTTCTGACTACCACCTGTTTTCGTCGATGAACCACGCGCTTGCTGAGCAGCACTTCGATTCTTACGAAGACGTCCGAAAATGACTTGATGAGCGGTTTGCCTCGAAAGAGAAGGAATTTTTTTGGCGGGATATCCCCAAATTGCCCAAAAGATGGGGAAAATGTGTAGCTAGCGAGGGCAAGTACTTTGAATAAATTTGTTTTTGCTTTCTATGAAAAACATGTGTTTTTGCTTTCTATGAAAAAACATCTGATTTACGCTTATACACCTATTACTATCACGCTGGCAGTATTTGTGCATTGAAAAATATTTCAAATTTTCAGAGCAGGTTAAAAAGATGTCCGGAGAATCTCAATCTTCCAAGACCACATCCGCATGGATATTTTGGGTCTCAAATAATTTCCGTTATGGACTCGATTAACCCTACTAAATGGGATCTGTTAGTTCAAACAAAGGTTGCATAATTTTCTTGTTCCTGAAATCGAATGAGTTTTGTTGTTTTAAAATTTTCAATCATTAAAAAAAATCAAAACTGCAATAAATCTTAAAAATTTCCATACAAAATATTTTATCTTCAATAAAAAATCGTTTCCTTAAATAAAATTGTTCCTAAAAATTGAAATAATAATAAAAAACACTAAAACATGTTTATGCTTTCATATGCATTATCTTGTTTTTATTGGAAGTTAACTGAATTAAATGAGTTAAATTAAAGAAGAAATATTTTAATAATTAAAAGTTTTGTAAAATTTATAAAAGTAATTTTTGATTTTTCGGATACAATATACTATTGTATATAAACACTATAAACTTGATTATAAAAAAAAAATTATTCGCAGTTAAAAAGATACTAATCTTAAATAAAAGTATGCTCCACATTTATTAACTTAATTTATCCTTAATAGCCACTAATAAAATAGAAAATGATGCCCTTCGAAAAAATTCTACTTAAAATATTTTCTATGTCCTCGAAAAACTTTTTTCTTACGAAACTACTACAAAAATCCATTCCTGATGATTGAAGGAAGTCTCCAATTAATTAATACCCTCCGGACAGGACTGGTCATTTTAGAATTATTTATTTTTTAAGCAAAAAACTCCCATCTGATCATTTAGGAAAATTAGATCTAATACCATTTAGGGTAAAGATGCACGTTTAAAGAGCCATAATGAGGCGTCTGTAGCCAATTTGTGTAAAATTCGAGTTAAAAATAAATTTTTAAATCATCTCTGAACATGGTCCTTTTATAAAAAGCCAATATCCCATCACAAGTTAATCGTCTATCGTCTAATTTTCCACCAAGTATAAATATAAAAAATTCGAGCAAATTACTTAATGACCACATCAAGAGGTCTCCCCGAACTAAATTAAGTAAATTAAATGCGAATTTTTTAAGCGGTGCAGCTTTTATTCTTCCATCAAGGACATTCTGGGTTATTAAATTTTTTTTTCTTTATTTTTTCAAAATCAATTTATTAATTTTTTTTCTATTCTGAATTAAAATTTATTATTCTGATCAGCCGCTGTATATATGCAGAGTCATTGATACTCTATCAATGACTCTAAAATATATGCAGAGTCATTAATACTCTAGGACAATTGATGGACATAAACAAAATTTTAAAAAAAAAGGAAACGAAAAAGAAAACCATAAAAAAGTGTTATAAAAAGAAAATGGGGGAGGATGAAAATATTTTAAAAATTGTTATTAAAATAAAAATTCCATCATAAGTCAATTATTTTTTTAATAAAAATTTATCCAATTAATACATTCACTTTGAACTTGTTCAATTCAAATTTTGTTTGTTGTACAATTTCATTATATCTTATTTTCCAATAGATGGCACTGAAAACCTACGTCTGAGATTAAATGCGAATCAGTTCTTAAAAAAAGAAAAAAAATATAAATAATTTTTGATAAATAGAAAAATTTTATCTCAGACCCAAAATAATTAATTTCTTTCCATTTTATTGAAAATTTGTTGGTTTTTCTTCTGTTATTTTTAATTAATTCTTTTCCTAATAAATGGCGCTAAAATGTTATAATTAAGATAAAATCCGAATCATTTTTCAAAAATCGCTGTAAAATGCAGTAGCTCAAATTAAAAATTACAAATATTTTTTTTATTGTACTTTAATCCAAATTTATTCGTTTTCTTCCGTAATTTAAAATGAAAATTTTTCCCAATAGATGGCATTGAATACTTGCTGTATAAGCTACCTTTAACAAAATTGCAGAATACAATAACACAAAATAAAAAATTAGAATTTCAATTCAAATTATTCGATTTCTTTCCATTTTTTTTCAAATTTCATTTAATTTTTTTTCTGTACTTTAATATGTTTTCTTTTTTAATAGATGGCACTAAATGTTTATGTCTAAAAAGTCAATTTTTGTTTTTTTTTTTACAAAGAAAGAAATAATTCTTTTAAAATTAATTGATTACTTTTTAACTTGGAAATAATTCTTTCGAATAGAATTTAAATTTAAATTAAATTTTCTTTCGAAAGTAGAATATGAGCTAATTTTAAAAATTCTTGCAGAATACAATTACACAAAATATAAAATAAGAAATTCTATTCCAAATAATTTTTTTCTTACTATTTTTCTTTCAAAATTTTTCAATTTTTCTTCTATAATTTTAATATGGATTTTTTTACAAAAGATGGCACTGCATACTTAGTATCTAAAACAAAATCTAATCAAATTCTTGCAGAACACAATTACACAAAACATAAAATAAAAAATTCTATTCAAAATAATTTCTCTCTTTCCATTTTCCTTTCTAAATTTTTCCATTTTTCTTCTACTATTTTAATATGTATTTTTTCCCAATAGATGACACCAGTATTTATGTCTGAGATAAAATGAAATTCATATTTTTAAATTTCTTTTCAAAAAAAAAGAAAAAATTCCATTCAAATTTATTAATTGTTCGCGCTTTATTCAAAATTTGTTCATTTTTCTTCTGTAATTCAGATTTATATTTATTCTCAGTAGATGGCATTAAATAATAGGCGAATTCGATTGGACTAATTTACTACGGCGCAGTACTGACCAGTAGACTCTCAATAAAATGAACATATCACTGACAGCAGTAAAATACAAACTCACAATAGTCACCAACAATACTGAGTTTATTCTTACATAAACAATAAAAACTAATAAAAACAAAAATATGACGCTTCAACATAACCAACGAACCCGCTAAGCCATCTAACATGGCTTAGTTCGGAAACTACAAACCCCTTACCCTAAGGGGAGAAGTGCAACTACTGCTACAATCCTACTGTTTTGTTAGAGGTACTGTAGATGATGACAGCTACACAACAGTAGCAGTAGCAAAATTAGTCCAATCGAATTCGCCTAATAAGTATCTGCATGAAATCTGAGCCACATTTTTCAAATTCCTATAAACTACAATAATACAAAATATAAATTTTTATTAATAAGAATTTTTCTTTAACTTAATTGATTTTATATATTTTTTCAGTAATTTTTAATTAAATTTTTTCTAATAGATGTCACTGAACGCTTGACATCTAATTTATAATCTAAGCACATTTTCAAAATCTAATCAGTAAGATAAGCGCCAGTCTGACAGTAGTTTCCAGTAGATAGGCATCTATTGATCAGTGATATGAAAACGTGCTTCAAAATATTTGTTGTTAATTATTGATATACTCGTATTACAGGTGTTAAATAATAAGAAATGGTGTATAATCAATTAACCTACACCATACAATGAAACAATTGTGGGGTAGAGGCACTACATACAACCTCAGCAAAAATATTAATCAATTTTGTAAAATCCTTAACAAAAAATGGAAAAAATCTATTTAAATTAATTAGCTTCTTTCACTTTGTTCAAAATTTTTATTGATTTCTCCGCTGTAATTTTAAATTGTATTTTTTCCCAATAGATGGCACTGAATTCAAAATGTCTGATTTAAAAATTTGCATACAAAATAAGTAAGTTTTTTATAATTATCATATTTCTCATCACTCTGGTCAAAATCGAACCAACAAAATATTAACATAGCCATCACTTTCCCCATATTGGCGTTAACACATTTTAATCCTATAAGAAAATTCCACGCCTGAGTCATGTTTCTACAGTCTTACCCAACTCTAGTATGCAATTCTTATAAATCTATCATGTCTACTCCCTACAATGACGGATTTTCTGTAATTTACTCACGCAACCTTAACAACCAAACGAATCGTTCGTGCATGTCCAATAATAACCAAATCTAGATGAGAAAATGATTCATTTTCAGTTATCCAATATGCGGTAAAATTCGTTTGTTAATGATTGACTTGTAAAATGGGAAAATAAAAAGAAATTCAAAAAGAAAAAAACAAACTTCAATTGAAGCTAAAGAAAGAAATTCCTTAAAGCCTAAGAAGAATATGCCTTGAGCCAATTGACGGAAAACAATTAAATATGCCCCTCCTGAGAGTGAATAGTATGGAAAAGGTGAGTCCATATAAAAGTCGGCTGGAGCGCCCTAAAATTCATCAACTAAAAATTCCTAGTTCCTATCGAGCTTTGGCCTTTCAAGTAATAGACCATCGGAAAGTGGTGGAGTGATTGTTTCATCTTCTAATTGGAGAGACGCGAGAGGAAAAAAATAGGAAAAAAATATCGAAAATACGGCTTTAAATAAAAACCCGTGGAACGCGTGCATGACAAACCAAATGGAAATGAAGCGTGGCGCGTGTGGGAGGCCGACGCCGCCACCGCTATCGCCACCGCCACTGCAAGAAACTCAACAACCACAAACACTGCCATCGCCACCATGAATACGGACACGGACCTGCTCGCACTGAGACGAATCTCAGCCAGACAAGAATGTAGACGCAATCATAGCTGCCCGCGGCCTTGTAAATGGATCACAACACCGCACCGACACGCAATCGTTCAAGAATCGTGTGGCACTACACAAAAGAACATTGAGACCCAACGTAACAGAGACCATAACAAACCGTCAAATACCGGCACCGTATGGGGCGCATTCATTGAGGACGAGGGCATCTACAGAGTCTATGGGAAAAAAGCAACAGCAACGAAGAACCAGAAGCGGGCCAGGAGGAGGTATAAGAAACCGGTCTGTAGGTCGACACAGCCTCAAAGAATTCAGATTCCGACATTCGACGTTCCTTCCTTCCCATGCGATGATGATGGTGCGTGCTGTGGTGCTAGAGCTGCAGTCCCAAGTCAGTCATGCACATTAAGTCAGTCCACTTGTCTGTCTATCCACCGCCTACCCAACGATTCTGTCTCTAGCTGTTGGTGGTAGACCTTAAAGCAATTTCTTTGTTAATTTTCATGTTTCGTCCTCGCACCCCCTCTCATTTTTCTCTTATTGGAATTTGAAGTTTTTACTTTTTAATTCTTCCGTTTCGATTTGATTTGATTTAATTTCGTTTTCGTTGGCAGTTTCGTTTTCAAAGTGTTCATGGGAAAAAAATGGCCACCGATAGAAATTCTTCAATTCCATTGCAAGAGGATACAAAAAAAATTCTTTAACCCAAAAAAAAATTTCGGCAATTTGAAAATTAAGCTGCAAAAAAACATGGCGTTTGTTTCTTAAAAAAAAACACCAAAATTAGCACGAAATTTTCGGCGTCACCATTTTTTTTTTATTCAAAAATCTTGTTTAGAAAATTTTTTCTTTGAAATTTTTTTAGTGTTAACATTTTTTAATGAATTTTCTTAAAAAGCTTAAATATCTTAATTATTATATTTCGGGTAATTATTGTAAAGTCGCCATTTTATTTGGGCAAAATTCGAATATGTAACAATTTTGTAAGTATTCTAGTTGTTTTTTTTTAAAATTGTTACAATATTTAAAATCAATAAAAATATGTTTAACAATATAATTTAGCCGCCATTTTAATAAATCCTAAGAAAATAAACAAAGTATCTAAAATTTTCTGAAATAATTAAATCAAAGATATTTTTACTACTGAGCAATTATAATGAAAAATTTTAATTATAATTTTACTGAAAGTTTTACTAAAGATCTTACTATTAAAAAAAAAGACTACAAAATTTTAATAAAAATACTATCAAATAATTGCACTCGAAATTGTTCTAGAAAAATTTTATCAAAAAATTGACAAAAAAAGTGTACTAACAAAATTAACTGAAAATTTGTTACTAAAAACTTACTCAGCAATTAACTACAAAATTTCACTACAAATTGTTCTATGAAATTTTACTAAAACTTTTATTATAAATTGTACTAAAAAAATTTATCAAAAAATTGACTACAATATTTTTTTAAAATAAAGTGTGCTAAAAAATTTACCAAACACTAGACTTAAAATTTTACAAACAAAAAGTTTACTAAAACATTTTACTATAAAAGTGTACTAAAAAATAGATTAAAAAACTTTACAAAATGAAGGGTACTAAAAAAAATATACTAAAAGTTTATTACTTAGCAATTTCCTAAAAAAAATTCATTACAAATTGTTCTAAAAAATTTTTCGAACAAATTTATTAAAAATAAAGTAAAAAATTTTACTAAAAAGTTTTACTTAATTTTTACTCAGCAATTTACTAAAAATTTTATCTACAAATTGATTAAACCATTTTTCTAAATAAAGTGTACTAAAAGATTTTACTAAAAAAATTAACTGCAAATTGTACTAAAAAAATTTACCAAAGAATGGAATAAAAAAGACTACAAAATAAATTGTACTAAAAAAAATTATCAAAAACGACTGAAAAATTGTACAAAATAAAATTTAGTAAAAAATTTGAAGCAAATTGTTCTTCAAAAATTTTGCTAAGAAATTTATTACAAATATTTACAAAATAAAGTGTACTAAAAAATTTTACTAAAAGTTTTAGCTACAAATTTTACTAAAAAAATGTTATCAAAAAATTTACCAAAAGATTTTTTTAAATAAACTGCACTAAAAAATTTATTAAAAACTAGACTGAAATTTTTTACAAAAAAAAAGTTTACTAAAAATGTTACCATAAAAGCGTACTAAAAAATTAAACAAAAAGTTTTACAAAATGATGGGTAGTAAAAAAATATACTGAAAATTTATTCACTAATCAATTTACTAATAAAATTCATTACAATTTGTTTTAAGAAATGTTACCAAAAGCTATATTAAAAATATTTAAAAATTAAAGCGTACTAAAACATTTTACGAAAACAGTTTTACTAAATTTGTACTGAATTTCTTCAAATTGTACTAAAAAAAATTTGCAATAAATTGAACTACAAATTGTTCCTAAAAATTTTACCAAAAAATTGATTACAAATATTTTTCAAAATAAAATGTAATAAAAAATTTTACTAAAAGGTTTAGCTACAAATTGTACTTAAAAAATACAAATATTATCAACAAATTGACCAAAAGATTTTTGTTAAATAAACTGCACTAAAAAATGGACTGAAGTTGTTTACAAAAACTACCAAAAACTGGACTGCAATTGTATACAAAAAAAAATTCACTCAAAAATTATACCATAAAAGCATACTAAAAAATTAGTTTACTAAAAAATTATACTAAAAATTGTACCAAACTTTACAAAATGAAAGATAGTAAAAAAAATATACTGAAAGTTTACTCACTAATCAATTTACTAATAAAATTCATTACAATTTGTTCTACAAAATGTTACCAAAAAAAATATTTAAAAAATAAAGCGTACTTAGCAATTTACTACAAAATTTATCTTTAAATTGTTTAAAAAATTTTGCAATAAATTTAACTACAAATTGTACTAAAAACTTTTATAAACAAATTAATAAAAAATACCAACAAACTTTACTAAAAAGTCTTAATAAATTTTTTTTCAGCAATTAACTAAAAAATTTCACTATAAATTGTTCTAAAAAATGTCACAAAAAAATTGACAAAAATATTTACAAAATAATGTGCACTAAAAAATTTCACTACACATTATACTAAAAGGTTTTATGAAAAAGTTGATTAAAACATTTTCTTAAATAAAGTGTACTAAAAGATTTTACGAAAAAAATTTACCAAAAATGACGCAAATTGTTCTAAAAATTTTACCAAAAAATTGATTAAAAATATTTACAAAATAAAGTGTTCCAAAAATTTTAGCTACAAATTGTACTCAAAAAATGTTATCAAAATTTGTCTAAAGCATTTTTTTTAATAAAGTGTACTCAAAAAATGTACCAAAAACTGGACTGAAATTTACTAAATTTTTACTCAGCAATTTGCTACAAAATAACTACAAATTGTACTAAAAACTTTTATAAAGAAATTTATAAAAAATATTTAAAAGTTAAAGTGTACCAAAAAAACTTTACTAAAAAGTCTTAATAAATTATTTTTTTTGCAATTAACTAAAAAAATTTCACTACAAATTGTTCTTAAAAAATGTCACAAAGAAATTGACAAAAATATTTCCAAATAAAGTGTACTAACAAAATTTTAGTAAAAATTTGCTTCTAAAAATTTACTAATCAATTTACTGAAAAAAACTGTACTAAAAACTACATAAAAATATTTTAGAAAATAAATTTGACCAAAAAATTGAGTAAAAATAATTACAAATTAATGTGTTCTAAAAAAATGTTAAATAAAAATCTCACCACAAATTGTACTAAATAAATTTATCCCAAACTGGACTAAAATATTTTACAATGCAAAATAAAAATAAACAAATTTTATCAAAAATTTTAACTACAAATTGTGCCAAAATATGGACTAAAAACTTTACTAAATAAAGGGTACTAAAAAACATATACTAAAATTGTACTAAAAAATTTTTTCAAAAAATTGACTAAAAATATTTACAAAATAACGTTAACTTAAAAATTATACCAAAAAGGTGTAAAAAAAATTTACTAAAAAATTTTCCAAACTAAAAGTTACTAAAAAAAATATACTAAAAGTTTACTAATAAGCAATTGAAAGTGGATTAAAAAATTGTATAAAATAATGTTAACTAAAAAATTAACTAAAAACGTTTTCAAAATAAAGTGTTCTAAAAAAATTTTAAATGAAAATTTCACCATAAATTGTACTAAAAAAATTTATCCAAAACTGGACTGAACAACTTTACAATGCAAAATAAAAATAAACAAATTTTAACTACAAAATGTACCAAAAAAGTGTGCCAAAATATGAACTAAAAACTTTACTAAATAAAGGGTACTTAAAAAAATATACTAAAAGTTCACTAATAAGCAATTTACCAAAAAATTTCACTACAAATTTAAACTAAAAAGTGGATTAAAAAATTTTACAAAATAAAGTTTGTACCTACAAATTTTGCTCAAAGTTTAAGTAAAAAATTTTGTTCAATAATTCTACAAAAATATTGTCCTTAAAAAAAATTATTATTTAAATTTATAGAAAATAAAATTGGTTGAAGGAAATTTTTGTTTATAATGAAAGTCTAATAAAAAAAGGACGAACTTCTCAAAAATTTTATTTATTAAAAAAAATATCAAACTTCTTGTTAACCTCAACCGTTCTATATGATAACCCTCAAATTTCAAATTGCTATCAGCCTACTAACCAGTTCCGTAAAGAAAGCTGGAAACATCAATCCATCGGACGCATATGATGCCCAAAATGGACTCACAGTCGTGGCACTAAAAAATGATACCTGGCACATGGTTTAGACATAAAAAAATGTCTAAAAAATGCTGGCGTTTTTTCATAAACACTCCACTTTGACATTGATTATGAATCCAAAAAATGAAAAATGATTTGTCAACAACTGCTTTTGCATGGGAAAGTCATGAAAGTACCATTATTGTGTATGATGCGCTTAACCCTTTTTTGCGTAATTATTTATCATCAAATCATGAATATTCATTTCTATTTAAAAAATAAACTAAAAAACGAAGAAGAAAAAAGAAAAACAAAAAACCACACCAGACCCCGAAGTTAATGAATCGAGACAATTTTTGAATATTCACATCGGCTTCAGAATAGTTTGCACGTCAAAAGGTGAAATGATTTCTGCGACCATGAATAGTGCGAATTTCCGCAGGTCTCATTTAGGGACTTTCAGACTAGATACCTTTCAGGCAATGGGACACTAAGTCACCTACTTGGAAATCGAAACCGTAACGACACCGAAGAAAGAAGACAAAAGGAAATAATTCCGACACTATTTAAGGGGTCATTTTGCCAATTCCCCTAATTCAGTTACCCAACAATGAACTCATGAATATGCAAAAAATTTTAATTATGCAATCCCAGCCGTTGTAGCCCTTCATTTGTAATTTTCTTTTTCACTCCTTGCCCATCGATAGACGAAGGGATTGATTTGAAAAAAGAGTAAAAATGACATTGCAAAAAATTGTTTCACTTAACGGCATGCAATCAGTTCAGATCGGATATGCGTTTTTGTGAATAACTGCAACCGCCGCCAAAATTAGTGTTGCAATCGAGGAAGTGTGAATTTTAAATGAAGAAGAAGAAAAAAATTAAAATTTACCCCACGACCAGACTAGACCCTTTAAAACCGTTTTCATTCAACAACAAAATCAAAAAAGAAAAAATGCTCTATTGTCTTCTAATCGCAATAAAAAATTCATTTTCGTATCTTCCCCTAATAACTGAAAATTAGCAGCGAAATTTCTTAAAGGTGAGATAAAATTGCAGTTTTATCGTAAGAGGAGAGGGGGCTAAGAAGAGCAGTTTTCACAGCTTTTTTTTTAAACATTTTCCCATCGATTGATTTGCAATTTTTTTCGTGTCAGTTAATATTTTTTTTCACTTCCTCTAAGAATTGTACAATTTCTTCAGCCCTAATGAAAGGTTTTGCTTTTTTTTAAAGTTCATCCCTTAATTCAAGTTTAATTTTTCTTCTAATTAAAAGTGACGTTATTTTTATTGTACATCAGCTACGAATTAATTTTATAAATTATATTTTTGCATACAAAATAAATAAAAATTTGATTTCCGTATAGAAAACTGCACAATTCAACAATGTCATCGTGTGATTGTTTTAATCGCGTCCTCTATTGAGCGATAAGAGTACTGTCCGGGTGTGTTCCTAGATAGGTATTATCTATCTAGGAACACACCCGGACAGTACTCTTAATATACTCAACCCGCAGAAATTCAAAATATCTAAAAAATAGATATTTTGAATTTCTGCGGGTTGAGTATATTCGATTTTCGATTTTTTGTGGCATTATATTGGTACTCATGTCTCTCACTTATGCCGACAAGTCTCTCACTTATCCATTACAAAAAATGGATCTAAGAATCTATTTCGGGAACAAGAAAAAGTCACAGGGGGCCAAATTTGGGGAATACGGTGGCTGCGGCATGTTAAGTGTATTGTTGTTGGCCAAAAATTCGCGCACAAACAACGATGCGTGAGCAGGGGCGTTATCATGGTGCAAAAGCCAATTTTTGTTATTCCACAAATCGGGGCGTTTCTGGCGGATTGCTTAGCGTAACTTGCGCATCACTTGCAGTTAATATTCCTTATTGACCGTTCTACCCTGTGGCAAGAACTCATGATGCAGCACCACGCCCCTGCAATCGAAGAAAACATTCGACTGAACTTGGCGCGCTTTTTTCGGTCTTGGCTAGTGCGGCAGCTTCCATTGGGATGATTGAGCTTTGATTTCCACGTCATAACCATAAACCCATGATTCGTCACCAGCTATGACCCTCTGGAAGAAATTTCGATCGTCGTGGATAGAGTCCAACACCTCCTTAGCAATGTTAATGCGATGCTGTTTTTGGTCGAAAATGGGCAAAAATCGAACACGAGCCAAAACACGGTCAAGCAAAGCAGCTGTCAAAAATTAATTGAACATTCAAAATGGCCGAACTTGTCGGCATGAGTGAGAGACATGAGTACCAACATAACGCCACAAAAAATCGAAAATCAAATATACTCAACCCGTGGAAATTCAAAATTCGCGATACTTTTTGAACAGACCTCGTATATTACATGCTTTTCATTGAGTATGGCACCCTGAACTCCTGAGCTTCCGGTTCTCCACTTACTTCCTTATTTTAAGATCAGATTTCTTCCAACGTCATTTTTAAGTTAGAGTTAATACTAACCATTCCGTAATATCTCCTATCGTAGCTGGTGGCTCCTCAAGGTAGTATCATTGGTCCACTACTGTACAATAGCTGTCTTCCATTGGGCCTATTTTGCTGCTCACAAGTACTTGTGAGTACTTGCCCAATGGAACGCAGAGCTTACTGCCAGAAGTAAAATATAACCTCAAAATACTGAGTTTATTCACTGGCAGAACATGAAGTGGAGTGGATGTGTTTCGGAGAATCTTTGAATTTGATAAATATTACATAATGTCTAAAAATTGGACCTATAACGATGGTAAATGTTGTACGAAAACATTTATTAACGCTTAACTCTCGTTGTAGGTCCAATTATCATCAAGAAAATGTTAGGGCTGAAACTCGTTCTACACTTTTAAATATATTAAATAAGTTAAATTAAGATATTTTATATATGTGATAAATTGATAATTGAGAGTATTATAAAAAATATGAAGTTATACAAATACATCATTTAAGTTTATATTAATTTAACAATCCATTATTATCCATATTTTCAAACATTTGCTGCTTCGCACGTGCACCATTGTTACTGTCAATTCCTTCAAATTCTGCATAATTCTGTATGTTGTTGATTTCATTATCTAAATATTCTATGTCACAGAAATCATGTTCAGTTAAGTTTCCAAAACCCTTAAACGGGGGAACTAAATATCTGCTTACACCGTACGCTAAGTCTCCAAGTAGCACTCCTCCTGGTATAATTATGGACTCATCCTCAGTAATACGCCTGTAAAACGCTGATTTTTGTCAGCACAGTGCACATCTATAAACTTTTTCTCGGCGTTTACAATTCCCTGTAAAAGCAGACTATAATATTTTTTCCTATTGCAGTATGCTTATTTGCCACGTTTAGGAGGATTGATTTTAATATGAGAACCATCAATCGCCCCAATAACACCGGGTACACCTTTCATAGCTGCAAATTACATCAGGTTATTTTGCATTTCGGATGCTGTTAGCAATTTTATGTAATTGGCACTCACTTAAGCAAACCATTTTACGACGCGGTATAAAATTCGATGGACACTGCTTTCTGTGACATCAAATCTGTCTGCAATTTGTCGATATACTTTCAGTATTTGCTAAAAACCACAACGTGATGTATACCATATTCCAAAATCGAAACGAACTGCAGTACGTCCTCCTGTAAAAACACACTCCAGTAATATTTGATTCCATTTCTTTCCGCTTTTGCTGCACGAATAAAGTAAACATAACAAAAATATGACACTTCAACATAACCAACGAACCCGCTAAGCCATCTATTTTTATTTTGGGAACTACACAAGCGAAGTACTCATCTGTATGAGCAAGAGTAGTTGAAGCTTTTTTGAGTAGCAAAACTTTCCCAATGGAAGACAGCTAATATTTATACCCTTGACATCCCAACTAATTCTAAAACTTTAACTGCCACCTACGCGGATGATACCGCTATATTTGCCTTCCACTCCAATATCTAAAATCTCCAAGCCATACGAAATGGAACTCTGGGGTTCTACAAAGTGTTCCAATTCCTCTCGAATCCGATCCCTTCAATTCGAAATCCTCTGAAAAATTGTTGATGCTCCATTTAATGTTCTTAGCAAAGTAATCCATCGTGACTTAAATGTTCCCTTTGTTCATAACTTATGTGTTGCTCGTTATAAAAAACTTTTAGAATGAAAGTAAATACATAGAAGGGTGTTCATGTTACCTTTACTGTCTGCAAAGATTTACCCATTCTTATATACGAGGGTCGTTCAATAAGTCCTTAGAAAATCCCAGAAATTGTGCTCGTAGTGTCGGTCACGATTTTTTTTGTAAGTAACATTATCGACAGGAAAGCTGTCAAAATTTCAGGTCGATCCATAGCGTAGGTCAATTTCTATCGTCGATTAAAGTTAACGACATTTATTTGTTCATAACAATGGAAAAAAGCGAGTTTAGGGCTCCATTTGAAAGGCTTAAGCCCGAAAGAAATCAAAGCCGAGTTGGATGCAGTTCATGGCGACGGTTTACAATTGGGTGAATGAATTTAAACGTGGCCGTTCATCCACAAAAGATGAACATCGTTCAGGACTCCCAGTTGACGTGTCTACTCCTGAAATCATCGACAAAATCTACGATCTGATTTTGAACGATCGGCGAATTAAAGTGCGCGAATTAGTTGAGGCCACGGGCATATCACAAGATACAGTCGCGTCAATTTTGCATGAAAAATTGTCTGTGAAAAAAATTTCGGCAAGATTGGTGCGGCGTTTGCTCTTAGAGGAGAATAAGCGCAATCGTGTAGTGGACTCTGAGGCTATGTTGGCACTCTTTCATCGCAATCCTGCCGAATTCCTTCGTCGATATGTCACTGTCGACGAAACCTGGATATACTACTACACTCCAGAAACGAAGAGACAGTCATCACAGTGGATTTTCAAGGGTGAACGGGCTCCGAAGAAGGCAAAAACTGTGCCATCGGCCGGCAAGGTGATGGCCACGGTCTTTTGGGATTCGCAGGGCATCATTGATGAAAACCGCCAAAGGACAGAGCACGCTTCCTGGGATCCAACCTAGACAAACGGCTTATTTGGAATTCTTTCGTACGAAATTGAAAAGACTTAAACTTAACAGACGTTATCGATAGTTCAAAACTGACCTTAAAAAATAAACTTTTAATTTACAAGACAATTTTTAAAAAACGATCTCGACATACGAAATGGAACTCTGGGATTCTACGAAGCGTTCCAATTCCTCTCTAATCCGATCCCTTCAATCCAAAATACTCTGAAAAATTGTTGATGCTCCATTTTTATCTTTTTTTCTATCTTTTAATCGTTGATGCTCCATTTTATTTTTAATTTATGTGTTGCTCGTAATAAAAAGTTGTAGAATAAAGGTAAATACATAAAAAAATGGGTCATTTTACATTTACTCTCTTCAAAGATCTACCCATTCCTATATACCTTAATGAAAACTTCATTCCACCAAAAGACAAAGCACGCTTGCTAAGACCAAACCTATACAAACGACTTACCAGGAAGCCTCCTTAATAGATCAAAACTGGCATTTTAAAAACTTTTAATTGGAAGCTCTGGGATTTGACTAAACATTTTAATTCTTCTCTATTCCAATCTCTTCAATCCAAAATCCTCTGAAAAATTGTTGATGCTCCATTTTGTCTTCTTAGCTAAATAATCCATTGTGACCTACACGTTCCCATTGTTTATGAGTTGCTCGTTATAAAAAGTTGCATTCCCAATTATCCTGTCACTATAATCCCCTTATTAGAAAACGCTTCACCGTTACTTTCCCCATAAAGACGCATCGGTGTTTAAAGCGAAATTGGCCAAGAGACCTCTTGTGGTGTTAATATAATATGACTCATTGAATAGAGAAACACCGATTGGTGTCATAAAAAAAACAAAACAAAAAAAAGGAGAGGGAAAAATACCCGAATCTTGACAAAATACTGAAGCCATAAGAAAGGAGATTGTGCAACTATAAAAAACTACAGACCGATCAGCCTCCTCTCGATCTTATACAAACTGTTAACAAAAGTCAGAACATTACGACTTACACAAAAACTCGAGTTTTAACCAACTCGCCGAACAGGCAGGATTCAGAAAAGGCATTCAATCGTTGCGTACCTTGATAGAGAAATGTACTCCATATAAGATTCCAGTTCATTTTTCATTTACAGACTACCAGAAAGCTTTTGACTCCATCGAGACAGAGACATGCGACCTACCAGGAGGAATAGATAAAGCCCGTATAGACTTGCTGAAATATAAATCAATGCTTCCCATAAGATTATTTCATGTAAATATCAGCCACGACTGCGTTTTAAGTGATCCATGCGAAAGGTCCAACTTTGAAGCACTTTTTCAAGCATCCCAGCTGGTATCTCGACAAGGTTTTGAAGGCGTCAAGTAACGCTTGTTTATTGGCATAGATGAGTGACTTCACGTAGTCCCCATAAAAAATAGTCTAGAGACGTCAATCTCTCAATTTGTCCATTGTTTCACGTGCTGTGTGGCATGTAGTGCCGTTTTGTTGAAACCACATGTCGATCAGATGCAGTTCTTGCATTTAGGGCAAAAAGAAGTTCGAGCGCCATCTTTAAAGAAATACCGACCGATGATAAGCCGCACCAAACAGTCAATTTTTCTAGGTGTAATGGCATTTCCTGTTTTGCCTGTGGTTGTTCATCAGACCAAATGCGACAATTTTGCTTATTCACACACCCATTCTAGCAAAAAATTAGCTTCGTCGCTGAAAACAATTTTTGGGTAAAAAAAACCGATTTTTCTAGAGAGGCCCACTCTTTGGCAGGTCGTTCGGCTTTAGTTCTTGCGCGACCTGTACTTTATACTCTTTCAGACCAAGATCCTTGCGTAAAATCTTCCACACACTCGAGTAACACAATCCCAATTGCTGTGAACGGCGACGGATGGACTTCACCAACACCGGCCCTATTTAAACTTCGGCCACACACTAATCTGCTCCACAAAATATAACAAAATTCTTAATATTCTATACTACTAACCGCAGACCAGTCTCTCTCAGATAACTTCCCATACATACACGTACTATGAAGTCGCCAAATGGCCACACGCAGCTCCTGGCACATGTCTAAGAGACCTTACAAACAACAACAAATTGGAAGAGGCCTTCGTTCAGGAGTGGATCAAGACAGGCTGAAGAAGAAGAACAAGAAGTAAGTGTGAAACCGTGTTGCTTTAGGAGGGTTACCAACCCTTTATTTTCTCTTCTTTTAACAAGTTTTGAAATAAATGCCATGCACCTAAATTTATGCAAACACTCTCCAATTCGCCGTAAATATTACATTCACACACCCATGCACATCCCGCACAGCATAGAATACAACCGAAAAATAGTATACCTAATATAACAACCCTTTTGAAAGTATATGTCCAAACCGAATTATAGCCAATAATCTACCTCCATTCTATCACATACAATAATCAAAGTTAATTAAATACACGAATCTTTTTGAATCGTATACACACAATAATCATTGAAGAAAATTTAAAAAGTATGAAAAAATTACAAATAGACAAAAAGAAAAACAAGTAATTTTTAATGAATCTTTTTTTTTGGATTACTAAAAATTTACTTATTCTTCGCAAAAAATATCCTCTTTTCCAAGCACCACAAATACCGCAGTCATAAATACTAAATAAACAAAAAAAAAATTATTCAATCAGAATCTGCATAGATGCGTCTACACAAAAATTCTATCCAATTTTTTTCGAGAATACATTCGTAAGAACGTACACACATGAAAAATAACCTTTCACGAAACACTTCCTATTGTCTGTTGTGAAGAATAAAACTATTTATGCAAATGTATGCAAACATTTCGGTATGCTACCATTTCATGGAGAATGGCGTGTTTTAAAACTTTTCGAAAGTCTACAAAATTGAGATGCTTCGATATTTGATTTATATTTATAAAATAAATAACAAACCTCAAATAAACAATTGCATTTAATATCAAAAGATTGGGAAGAAAAAGGTTCTGTCGTCTTTAAATTATAATTTTGTTTGGAATAAGTAAGTTAAAATAAATATTTTGGAATTCGAAAAATTTCTATAACGAAAACTAGATGTCAGTGGGTGTTATGTATACACAAAAAAAATTCACATAAATGTACGTGTATGCAAGCAGTACGATTTCTCGCCGCTTTTACAATAATTCAGACAGAAAATTGCGTTCACAACCATTTTAGATTATAGAAGAACTGGATAAGGCCTCTACACAAAATTTCTGTTTAAATTTTGTTGGCAATCCATTCATAAGAACGTACACAAATGCAAAATAACAGAAACGGCGTAAATTAGTGAAGCGATTCGTTTAAAACCATTTCCATATATGATGTTAATTATGCGTAAAGAAATAGATTTTTTTTAAATATTTCGGATTTTGTTGTTTGATAGAATTAGTAGTTTTGGAAATTTACAATAAAACACAGTATTCTATTTTAAAATATTATTTATTTCATTATATATTATTTATTAAAACAGAATTATAAAGTGGAAGATCGTTTAAAGTATATAAATTGCAATTATATGCACAAATAAAAATCCATTCCGAAAATACACAATGAATTAAAGAGAGAATGTGATATTATGTTGAAATTAAAACAACACCGCAACTTAGTAAATAAATATAAATTTAAATGTTAAACATTCATTTATAGATATTGAAAGCTTCAAATTATGATACGAGGTCTGTTCAAAAAGTATCGCGAATTTTGTGTTTTTTCAAAAATTATTTATTTATTCATGAATATCTATTTTGTTCCCTTTAAAATAATACCCACCAGATATTATACACTTGTGCCAACGTTTTTTCCAATTCTCGAAGCACTTCAAAAAATCATTTTTTGTGTTCTTCTTCAGCTCCTCCTTCGATGCCGTCTTTATCTCCTCAATCGTAGCGTAGCGTCGTCCTTTCATGGGGCTCTTCAGTTTCGGGAACAAGAAAAAGTTACAGGGGGCCAGATCTGGGGAATACGGTGGCTGCGGCATTATTAGTATGTTGTTTTTGGCCAAAAATTTGCGCACAAGCAACGATGCGTGAGCAGGGACGTTATCATGGTGCAAAAGCCAATTTTTGTTCTTCCAAAAATCCGGGCGTTTCTGGCGGATTGCTTAGCGCAACTTGCGCATAAGTTGCAGGTAATATTCCTTATTGACAGTTCTACCCTGTGGCAAGAACTCATGATGCAGCACCACGCTCCAGCAATCGAAGATACCTTCACATTTGATATTTTCGTCGTTCACATCTTCTCGGCCCTCTGAGAACATTTCGTACCACCGATAAACGTTGCTTCGGTCCAAGGTAGCTTTACCATATGCCATAGTCAACGTTCGGAATGCGTCCGCGCAATTAATTTTGTTTTTCACACAAAATTTGATATAGATTCTTTGATCCATTTTTTAAATGGGCAAAAATCGAAGACGAGCTAAAACACATGCAAGCAAAGCAGCTGTCAAAAATTAACTGAACATTTAAAATGGCCGAACTTGTCGGCATAAGTGAAAGACATGAGTACCAATGTAACGCCACAAAAAATCGAATATACGTAACAAAAAATCGAATATACGTAACCCTCGGAAATTTAAAATTCGCGATACTTTTTGAACAGACATTGTATAAATATGTGTTTGTGAATGGAAATGGTAATTTAAATAGGCATGTTTAGTAAATAAAGACTTAATTACATAGAATATTATATTGAATTTTTAATAATATAGAAGTTTATCGTATACAATATTATAACAAATACTTCAAAACTAAATTACAAGATAAAAAATTTAATGTATCATACTTAAATAATTAATAACTAATATTCTAAAAAAAATGAAAACAATATTATTTAGTAAATGCATTAAAAAATGGTCTAAAAGAACACGCGAAAGCACAAATGCAAGCAAATGCAAACAAATTGCACAAATGCAAGCAAAATTTATTTTATACTTCATTTATTTTAATTATTGGGAATCTAATAATTCGCATCCACATGCTTTATTAGCAATATTCGAAGTATTTTCTAACATTGCCAATCTGCTCGAGGTAGCCATTAATTACTTTCACAAAATTTGCTGAATAATTAAAAATACTTAAATTGTTCGAGAGGGATGCAGTTCCCTGCTAACGTAATTCTACACATGCAAATTGTAAAAAATATTAATAAATCAATAAAAAACAATGTTATGAATGTGTATAGGAAAAAAATTTGTTTGATAGATGCATACAATTACTAACTTTCTTTGTTGACGAGTTCTACAAAAGAAGATTATTACTATGTAAGCATTTAAACGGGGTTACTTTACTTCCATGCCATCACATTTTGTGCCAAAATTGCTTAAAAACTGTGTTGCTTTACTTACATGTTCATTTTCCTCCTCAGCATTATTGAAGGGAACTTCAATGTTCATGCGTTATAATTTTGCAATTATTAATTTTGTAATTATAATTATATACCAAATACGGAAAGAATAGCATTTATTTCCAATCTGCTCCTGCTCGCTCCTACTTTAATGTCTGGTCTACAAAAGTGGAGCGAGCACACAATATCGTGATTCCGGGGAATTTCCGATGCTGCTGCCGCAATCCAGTTTTCTCTCAAACATTTATTTTGTGGAAACCTGTAATGTTAACATATGAACATACGATCGTTACATTTAGTTTTTTAATTAAGAATTAACAGAAATTAAAGTATTTCTTGCACTATTAAAATACGTTCCCCCTTAAAATTTTCGTAATCACACTTTACGTACACCGGCACTGAACTATTTTCTGGTAAACATTGAACTGTCAACATCACATTTGTTTACATTTATTCAATGACGAACTTTTCACTTTTTAACAGCTTTTTGGACAAAATAAATTATTAAAAGCCATTTAAACAGATTTTTGTTAATTTCTCTAGTAAAAATAAACATGTCAACTTACCGAAAGAAAGAAATTCCCAACAACCCTTTATAAAACACTTCCTATTAAATGTTATCAACAATATAACTATTTATATAAATACTTACTTTTTCGTAAATACTTTTACAAAAACCACTTTCACCTTGCACTTTCCGATAAATGCCAAAATAACAACTTTAAAAACAACAAAAATATGCAAGCATTTCGGTATGTTTCCACTTTCGTGCAGAATGGCGTGTTTAAAAACTCTTCGAAAGTCTACAAAACTGAGGTGCTTCATATCTGATGATAAATCTAAAATACAATTCCATTTAGATTTATCATTTATTTCGTAATAAGTAAAAGATTGTACAAAAAATAAAAATTGCCTGTTGTTGGGTTTAAATTGTATTTTTGTTTGCAATAAGTTAATTAAAATGAATATATTCAATAAATTTCTATTACGAAAACTAAATGTCAGTGGGTGTCATGTCTACATAAAAAAATCTACACAAAAGTATGCAAGCGTTACGATTTCTCGCCGCTTCTGCAATAATTAAGCCAGAAAATTACGCATACATATACGAAAATCTGAAGTACAGGCCTATCAAGGTGTGTTATTTAGTGTAAGGGCAGAACATTCACATTACGCCCCCCCCCCCCCCTCCACACAAAAAAACACGTCACGTTCTTCCAACGCAACAGGTGGGATTTGCTGCCGAAACAGAACAAAAACATGGAAACGTAACGAAAGATTGGAAACGAAAACCGCAAACATACGACCACGAAAATTTACAAATTGCTACTTTTATTTTTTTCTTCTGTTTATTCTTCTTTTTAAATAAACAAAATAAAATATGAAACACAAAAAATCACCAAAAATTAGGCCAAATCAGCAATAAAAAGACGGCAAATAGAAATTTTTCTACCAAATTGATTATAATTATTCATCTATGTTTTCGTTGCTTTTCATTGAGAAAAAAATTATAATAATAATAACAATAATGATAATAATAAAAGTAATCAAAATACACAAGCAAAGTGATAGAAATTCATATGCAGTCAATACCCTTTGTGGCATTTTTCGATGATGATATCTCAACTTTTATTATTTTTATTCTCATTCTTATTCTTCTTATTCTTATTCTGTATTCTGTATTTTGTATTCTGTACTCGGTATTAAATATTAATTAATGAAGAAGTGAAGGTAAAAACGCAAGAGAACGAGTTCTTTATTTCCCATTTTTTCTTTAATAATGGTGATGATGATGATGAAGATGCTGGGGGTGATGGCGATGGTAATAGCCACAGTCCAGGTCCAGTCCGACATATTTTCTCTTTTTCACTTTGTTTTTCTTTTATTTTTTGTTATTCATTTTTTTTTAAATAATTTTTAATCCGCTTTTCTCCACATCTTTCCGCTTTCATTTCTTCATATTACTTTCGAAATATTGTTTTTTTTTTATTTTCTGTTGTTATTGTTTGTTTTTTTTTCGTTTCTCTCTCTTTCATGTTGTTCTTTTTGATTGTTTTTTTTGTTTTTTTTGTTTTTTTTTGTAATTTGTGCACTCTTTCAAACAACTCGATCTATCCAATCTGTTAAATGATTGAGCTCTTTTTTAAGCGCCGAACATTCCAAAACTTGTACATTCTGTTTTACATGCGAGAATTCGAAGTCTTTGTCCGGTTTACCTAGAAAAACTGATGAAACTTTAGCATCGTCAACTGATTCCAACTGGCTAGCTCGTGTTGTTCGAATCAAATTTCTACAAAAAGAAAATATATATATATATTCAAAAAAAGAAAATAAAATAACAATAACTAATGATCAAATTCGGTTTTATGCAGTTCAATTCGGAAGAGAAAATAAAATTTCTTATTTTTTGAATGTCGGTCGACTTATAGAAATTAGGAAATTAAAGAAGAGACAAAACCAAATTTGAAATCATAAAAATTATATGAAAATTGAATTGAATTAAAATACTTACAATTCTTTTTCGAGCAATGTTTTAACTACACCGCAGCCTTTGGCCATCGGATCATCTTGTTTATTGCACAAAATCAAAAGTGGCACATTTGTCACTGCACTATCTGATAATATCGTGTACAAATAGCTGCAAAAAAAACGGAAAATCCAATTGAACACAAAATAACCATTAACTTATTGAGGGAAATTCTTCGGTTTTGACAAAATAAAAATCAATAATGGTTGAAATTATTTACATAAAAAAATATTATCAAATGGAAAATTGAAAATTTCACTCAACTCAGCCACGTCTCGGATGTCTTTTTGCAATTTTACACTGTCCACTACGAATATGATCCCCTTGGCAGAACTTTTGTACTGATCGAAGAATTTCGCTCGCAAACGTTCATGGCCCGGCAAATCGATTATCCGGAAATAACCCCTGCCGCATTGATAGTTTCCAATATTCTCCGATATCGAAAGGAAAGTATCGCGTGTTTTCGAGTACAACAATTGTGAAAAAACTAAAGTTTTACCGGATTCGGTAAGACCAATCAAAAGGAAATCAGTCTTCGAAGATCTCGATTTTCTGATCCATAATAGAATAACTAAAAACAAAAATTGTAATCAATTAATTTCATTAAAGGTTTTTGGGAGATTCTTCTTTCAGGTCAGCCAACTATCCAGCTAACCCACCAACCACCAAACCTACCTGTTATTAGGAGCACGATGAATGTAATCAAAACAGTCGTATAATCAATATCCAATTTAATTGGTAATTTCGGTTCCGGAGTTGGCTCTGGCTTATCCATTTTAACAAATCACCGTATTTTATCGATACAAATTTTAACCGGAAAATAACTTATTGTACGTGTTATAAAAACTAGCCGCACTTGAGGAATCAACACTAACTGTAGCGCCATAATTGTGATCCATCGTAACCTTACCTCTCCGATGCATATAATGACACGCAACCTAATCAGTACTGCCATAAACAAAATTTATACTAGCCACAATTCTTCAACACAGTTTTATTACACAAATTTTTATGTCACCATAATATATTAATTTTATTTAGTTCAACAAAAATTTAGTAGTTTTTTCAGCATACAATTTTGTATCATCATAAATATCATAAATTAAATATGTTGGTATAATTCCAATTAGAAACCGCTAATCATAATTAATGGGGGGACGACGAATAAGAACTGTCAAAAGCAATATTGGAATTGTCAAAATTGCGGAACAAGTAAATAAACAGTAATGAAACAATGGCACTAAAAAGTAATATTTCGCTAAGAAATTTCTTCATTTTCAATTCTACTTATGAAAAGAAAGAAGGCGATGTATACATTCGATCTGTTAATGACATGTTTAAATATTAAAGTGAATATTATATTGTAGGAGGAGAAAAAAATCTTATTTTACCATCCGTCCGAAATAGAAACTGATACTAAAATTAAGGACGTTGGCCTTAGTGAGGCGATAATTAGTTTTACTGGGTTTGCATTAAATATTATATATTTTATTATTTTATTATTAAAAATTAATTTTGATAAACTACGCATTTTAGAACATTTGATGAAGAGAATGATATTCAATCGCTTCACACTGAAAAAACCAATCAATTATTCTACGAAGCGGAGAAGAATTTTTACATGATTATGGTTTGTATTTCAATATATTAATTTAAAAATAATGAAATAATGGATAATTTTCTATGTCTATTTAAAAAAGACTATTAATGTTCCTATCGAAACAAAAACCGAGAATAAAGAAGAATCTCTCGAGTATCGTAACAATGAAGTTCACGATACCATTTTCCGTTCAGTTTTACAACAAACCTACAGAATGTTTCGTTTATTCGCTGGAACATTTGCAATGAATTTAATCGGTGAGACGGAAGACGAGAAAATATCAAATTTAAAATCAAAACTAAACACATTCTATTCAAAAGTAAATTTACCATAAATCTATTTGATATCAAATAGAAGATAAATAATATAAAAGCATACTAATCATATTCAAAAATAATTCTAGTATTTACCAACAATTAAATTACAATCATGTGATATAATTGATGTTATACGTAGCGTGCCGTATCTTCCATTATCAAAATTTGAATTTCTGCGAGTACACAATTTTGTCAATACGATTGAGGCGACATTCCCTAGAGTAAAAAATTCTATTTTCTTATATAATGAACAATTAATATGGTAAATTAGCTCTTTGTATTTTTATTAATAAGTATGAAACTTGAATAATTATTTAAAAACTCGTAGGAGTGAAGTGAATCCTAGCGATTTATATTCGATATACGAGTATTTAGTAAGCACACTATTACCAAAAGCTATTCAAACAGAATTGCAAAGTGGGGCAGTGCCTTTAAATCATTCCATTGATGAATCACAACGTTATGGTATATTTGTTACTGGGCCGGATAGTTTTGAAAGTTGTGCAAAAGTGCCCAAAATATATATGGGAAATCCTGAAGAGCTTACATCATCCTTTTTGGTTGTTTATCGTTCTCTGAATGCGACTATTTGTTTGTTTGTTGATGGTAAATACAAATACCGTACAACAAATCTAGTAATATGTGATTATATTTTATTTATTGTAAAATAGATATTGACCCAATAGAGGACGACTTTTACCAGGAACTGCATTCGTTTATGGGACCACAACTTAGTAGTATAGCATCGGAAATAGCCGAAACGTATTTAAAATATACCCAAAGCCAAAAACCTACAAATGGAGAAGAGTCTAAAGAAATGGCGTCTAGATTTTTATATATAAATGAGTTAACTTTGCGACACACGGGTACGATTTATTTAGATAATCGTAGGCCAAAAAATGCGGCCATACCGAGGGAAGTAATGAATGTGATTGCTGATTTACACGATAGGCAAGAGCATACAGACAAAGGATTATCAAGCGAAAATATTGTGAAATCAGTCAGCGATTTTTGGGTAGTAAAACGTACTTCGAATTGGAGGCATTTTTATGTGATAATTAACAACAGTAAAGCGACTATGCTCGATATTTCTAATGAAGTTGACAAACTTTTTGATCAGCAAGTTACAAATGTATTCTTTGCAAAATGAAAATATACAGCCATAATATCTTAATAATATATAACCAAGAATATAAACACTTTTAAACTAATTTTTATATAATTCCTATGCAACAACTCCTCCACCTTCAATTTCTTGCTGATTAGTATTCATATGCTTTCTTTTTACAATGTAAATTTTTTTGTTCGACATACAAATTGTATAGCTGTGATCATCGTATATTATAGATATTCTTTCACAACTCGTTTTTGGCATAAAATCCTCATCCACACTGTAAAAGTATATCGATTATTATCAGTTAAGAGAAAAATATTGAAATAATTCAAACCTATCTGACATCTGAATTAGACCCATTATTATGTTTGCGGACCTCTCGTCATTCTCGAGTTCTCCTCCTGACTCCAAAACTGACCCATCATCTTTTAAAACTAAAAATCCAATTTGATTAGGGATTTTTTCGAGTGGAAGCATACTCAACTCGATTTAGAATGTTCAATTTACGTAAATTTAAATAAGTGTAAACACAATAAAGCAATTGTTGTACTCACAGCTGATAATAATTTGACGTTTCTCAACAATCCTAAACAAGGTGTACCAATAGTAAAGTAATCAGGACATTTGGTATTTAAAATAATACCAAATGTCCTGATTAGTATTGCCGTTACAATTTTGTAGAAAATATTGCTCGCTCGCTTCCTTAAAAAGTCTAGCTTAAATAAATTATAATACAGTTTTCCTAGTTATAAATAACCTATATATACGTATATTGGAAATATAACATAGCTTTAACTAACACCATCAGAAAATTTAATAAAATTTCTTTTTAACTTTTAATTCGAAATTTTTCTTACACTAATCTAAAGTATATTTTTATTGATAAAATTATAATAATGTCACTTTTAAAAATTCGTAAAATTTACTTCTTTTGTATGTTAAAAAAGTGCTGTTATAACATTTGTACGGTTGAAATTATTCGCACATTAAAAGTGCGGATATAACATTTGTACGGTTAAAATAAATTACTTTAAATTTAAAACATTGAATAAAAAGATTTAGCATTTTAAATAAAATTAAAAGTTACAAAATATTATATAAAATAAAGTATTTAGAAAGCTTTAGTTGAAATTTTGATGAATTTACTGTATACAACAATTGATAGGTATATAAATGAAGATACTTGCCGTGATAAAGTTTTAGTCAGAAATATTTCGCATTTATTTAGAAATTTATGTATTGTTTATAAAAGATTAACATAAATAATTGATGGACTTCTTAAAATACAATAATAAATAACTTTTTATTTTTGTATATTTTGTTATAATTTTATTCGAGTATTTTCCTTTGCGTTATTATTAAAACAATATTTGTAAATATTATACATTAACTGGTAATCAAACAAATTTTTATATACTTATAAAAGTATTTAGTAAAGGTAAACAAAATGCAAAATTAATAATGACGAAATTCGACCGAAATGACTAATCAAATATATTACAGGTCTTACAAATTTAATAAATTTTAGATCTGGCTAAAGTTTTTATTCAAAATTTGACATTATTTTAAGTTTCAATTAAAGAAATTTCTTTATAATAATAGTAAAGATATGTAAAAAACTATCTGAAACTTAAAAATAACATAATTTTTTTTGGCGATTTAAAATTTCTTTACATAAATATATAATAAATGTAACTTTTTGAATGTGATATTAATAAAAAATTGTATATGGCAGCATTTTCTCACTTAGAAATTTGGTTGCCGTCAATTGAATTGAAACGCCATTTTGCAGTGTTGTAAGTGCTTTTTGGGAGTTTAAATGGAAAAGTGATCCCACGAAAAATAATTTAAAAAGAAGATATAGAGAAAAGGGGACACTTAAGTAATTAATTTTATGGAAGTGATACAAATTCGGTTAAAGGATTAATGTAAAAATAACGAGTTAGTAATTGAGTTTTATTGTTAATTGAGCAATTTTCAAATTTTACAAAAGTGCAGAAAGTGCTTGAAAATTTTCCTACTGAAACAATTTTTTTATTAGCCACACCCACACTAATTGTGGGCAATTTCTGAAAGTTCTGAATTAATAAAATCGTTTAATTACGAAGAAATCTTTTGAAAAGTATATTTTTAAGAGTTTACATATTAGTAATATCTAAAAATAAGTCAAAAGCATAATTAGTTCACTAAGTATTGAGTGAAAATATCTCCGGCAATGGCGACGTCACCAAATGTCCGAATAAATGAGAATCGATAAATTAATCGATGCCTGGCCTCTATGTGAATACACCTTTTATTTTATGTGAAAGGATTTCGAATATATGGTCTGAATTTTGTATCAAAATCAAAACAAATCTATTGTAATTGCGGAAAAAAGGGAGGAGAAAAAATGCCGCTAAACAAATTTAAATTATTCAATTTGCAACAATATTATTGCCTTGAATGAAATTGTTCGATATTTTTTGTTTACAAATTTCTGAGGTTGCGTCATCCTCATTATTTAAGTTATAGCTGGCAATGTGTGCGCGAAGCCGAATGATGTGTGCGATGACTTCCGCAGCTTTAAATAGAATTTTGGAATTAAATGTAAAGCAGAACCGCTTATAGCATTCTCTTCTGAGGGAGACACAAATTAATCATAAAGAATCTACATGTTCGTAGTGTATTGGGTACTGTTCTCAGTTCGTTGGAAGCAAATAAAAATATTTTTTCCAGCAGTGAAGTGGGATGTGTTGTTTTGAATAACGGTTCATAAAAGTGTGTGCCCATTATGCATGCTCACCACATAATTACTCTGTATCGGCCATGCATGAATTTAATGTGGTTGGAAAGGGGGACTGCTGTATTTCAATGCGACTCGCAGTCTTAAATATTTGGATTTTTTTTAATTGAAAATATTTTTCTGGATCGGGTGAGGTGAGTGACGAGGTCAAAATATGTGGAATTATACGATGGGAGAAAGCCATAACAATTACTTGGCTTCGCTGGCATTAAATAGTCAACCCGGTTCAGTGTATTGAATTTTCAAATTTGAAATTTTTTTTTATCGCAACCAATAAATACAGTCCCAATAATGTATGTTCTTCGATGGAAACCATTTAACACTTTTATTGGATTTACTACTTTGTGTCAGAAATTTTGTCATTATATGATTGCTGGTTAAGTATGTGTGAATGCTCTCTTTTACAATTTTTTGATGCTCTAATTCACTCATCCGGAATATAATCAAATGGATTTTTTTCTTCTAATTGTTGTCTTATTGGAATTTTAACGTCGATCTGCCAAATGACAATTTAGATCTTTTTATCGTGTTTGGTAGTTTCTTTTATGAGTTTATATTAATTAAAATAATTTTCGGAAGTATTTATTAAAATAATTCTATACTAAATAAGAAATTTCTCTATTAATAATTTTATTATTAACATAAATCAAAAGCCAAATTATTGAATATATTTTTAGAAAAAAATTCCCTTCCAATAAGAGTGACGATTCCCTATTTGACTCTGATTGAAATAAGTTTGAATTTAAATTATAATTTTTTTAGAATTAATTGGAGAATTGTATTAAAATAATAGGATGTATAATATCAAATATAATAAATAAAAGAAATTGAAAACGTTTTTTTCAGAGTTTTTTAAAGGTCATTTTAATGACAATTTTACATTTGATTATGAGTAAGTAAAAAAAGACTACGTTTAAGTAATTTTTTAATAATTTTACAAAAACAAAACTATTCTAAATTTGAAAAATCTATTTCTTAAAATTGACTAAACATGTTAATTTTTTTTTATATTTCTAAAATACTAAAAATAATTAAGTATTTTAAAAAAATATTTTCACATAATTACATCATTAATAATTGTTTAAATACTGAAACGATTTGGTCTTGGGGAAGATGTTTGGCCGGGATGCAAGAACGAGTTTCTTTTTTGTCTGGCGAGCAAGATTTCGCATGTGTTTTGGCGTCGCTCCTATCGTTCAATTCATGCGACACCCATTTTCCGATCTTTTCATTTTTCCCCATGGAGCGGAGACGCATGGAACTGGCTGATTGTGTAACACCCAATTGCTCCGCGAGCATTTTTTGCGATTGGGTATTGTCTTCGTCCAAAAGAGCCTGCAATTGATGGTCCTCAACCTTCCTAGGCCGATTTTCACGCTTCTTCTCCCACAAGTCAAAATTGCCGTCTTTGAACCGACGAAACCAATCTCGGCACGTTGTTTCCGATAAAGCACTGTCACCATAGGCCTCCATAAGCATTCGATGTGATTCGGCAGCCGATTTCTTCAAATTGAAGCAGAAAAGCAGAGCTTCCCGCATATGCTCTTTTTCTGGCACAAACCTAGACATGATTACCAAAGGAAAAATGTATGTTGTTGTACGAAATTGCTGACAATGTGCACTGATTAATGTTGACAGATGTCAAACTTATAAAAAAAAGTATGGCGTGCTCATGGTAGCTTAATACGCTGACTCACGCCATATATGACCAAACAGCGGATTTAAGCTTATACCCCTGGTACTCTATAGACAGTAACGTAAGCACCAGCCTCATTTTCAAAAAATACTGACCAATTATGCCTCTAGCTCAAAAAGCGCATAATACTATTTACGTGATGAATACAATGGTTATTCGATAACTACTCTTGGATTTTGAGATGCCCAAATTATTTTAACACAATTTTCGAGTAAAATTGCATACATTACAACAAATGGTACATCTTCTAATGTGAACATTGAAAAATTCTAATTGGCAGATCATATATAACAAAAACATACATTTTAAAATGAGAAATTACAAAGTTTAAAAAGATTTTAAAGAATACTTTCTATGTGCTTAAACTCAATTTAGAACACCAAAAATGACACTATTAACTAGGGAGTATCTCTGAATTTAACCTAAAAATGGTGTTTAATATGCAAGAATATATACGAATTATCATTTCATTTTGTATCCGTAAAATATTGAATTGGATTGAAAAAATAGTTCAAAATTTACACACAAAAAACAATGAAAATAAAATTAACTTAAGTATAATATTTTTATATAAATCTTCCCTAATTTATGATATTTCAGGAGCTTCTACAAAAAACAAACCAAATTTTTTTCAAGGTAAAATCATAATTTTTATAAATGTACTAATAAGAAAACATGCAATATTTCAGAAATTCTATATTTTCTCAAATCTATGACTAAGTTTTTACTAAAAATAAAAACCTAATAAAAAATAATCTTTAAAAAGTTTTACTGGAATTATGAAGATTTTCATACAAATTGAGTTGGTTTCGTATCGCGTTCACCTTTGCTGCCTGATAACAGCACTCAGTAATTTTGTGGCGATAAGATGTTACTGGCCAGATTTTCATATAAGGGCTCAAACACAATTCCAACGAGAAATAATACCGATAACTAAAATCGCTGTCAAAATGCTGACGATATAAAAATGTTTTCCACGTTTAGGAGGACTTGAATATATTTTATAACTAGTGCAATTCTAACGTTCTAATGGCCTACATCTTAACCACGAGAAATGCGAAATTATGACATTTTTCAGAGGCATGTATCCACTTACTTTTGATTATAAGTTTACAGGAACTAGTATTAAAAGTGTTCAGTCTGCGACGGATGTGGGAACTTAGCTTGATAAAAAACTAACAATTCACAAATTATATAAATTATATCACTCTAAAAAGTAGCCTTATTTTGGGCTATGTAAAACGATAGGTGAGAGAATTTGCTAATATACATGTTTCGGTTCACTTATAATATTCCTTAGTGAGGCCTATACTGGAATATGCGGGTGCGGTTTGGCTTCCTATACTTACTGCGATTTACATAGGAGGCATATGGAGTCGGTTCAACGGAATTTTGTTAGATATGCGTTATTTGATCTTCCGTTATTTGTTTTTTGTTAGTTATGCGTTATTTGATCTTCAATAAAGTTTCATTTAGGCATGTTGGGCATAATCTGAGACGCTTGTCTATGCTGCATGTCAAAGTATCTTCATCTAACTATGGTCTTTGTAGTGGATCGATGTATGAACTGAGGGTAATCTATACACTGTACTCAGAGAAACGAAATGAATATGATTATTTTGTTTTTTAAATCCAGTTGCCCGTAGAATTAGTTGCTAAAGAATATCAAATAAGTTACTTTTGATATAAAATAAAATAAGTTGCTTAAGTTAGTTAAAAGTGGTTCTTAAAATAAAATAAATTAATTAATATCTTGTTGTGGTTTATGGTTACCAATTGTCAAAAGTCCTTTACATTTAAAAATGCAACATATAATATTCACAATCAAATTTACGAGGTCTGTTCAAAAATTATCGCGAATTTTGTGTTTTTTCAAAATTTATTTATTCATGAATATCTATTTTGTCCCCTTCAAAAGTAATCCCCACCAGATATTATAAACTTGTGCCAACGTTTTTTCCAATCCTCGAAGCAGTTCAAAAAATCATTTTTTGTGATCTTGTTGAGCTCCTCCTTCGATGCCGTCTTTATCTCCTCAATCGTAGCGCAGTGTCGTCCTTTCATGGCGTTCTTCAGTTTCGGGAACAAGAAAAAGTCACAGGGGGGACAGATCTAGGAAGTACGGTGGCTGCGGCATTATTAGTATGTTGTTTTTGGCCAAAAATTCGCGCAGAAGCAACGATGCGTGAGCAGGGGCGTTATCATGGTACAAAAGCCAATTTTTGTTCTTCCATAAATCCAGGCGTTTCTGGCGGATTGCTTCGCGCAACTTGCGTATAACTTGCAGGTAATATTCCTTATTGACCATTCTACCCTGTGGCAAGAACTCATGATGCAGCACCACGCCTCTGCAATCGAAGAAAACTGTAAGCAAAACCTTTACATTCGACCGAACTTGGCGTGCTTTTTTCGGTCTTGGCTCGTGAGGCAGCATGCCTTTGGTTTCCACGTCATAACCATAAATCCATGATTCGTCACCAGTTATGATCCTTTGGAGCAATTTTGGGTCGTCGCAGACAGAGTCCAACAGCTCCTTACCAATGTTAATTCAATGCTGTTTTTAGTCAAAATTAAGCAATTTTGGTACGAATTTCGCGGCGACCCGTCTCACGACCAAGTCATTGGTAAAAATCGAATGGCACGAGCCAATCGATATGTTTAAGTCTTCAGCAACTTCTCTAACGGTGATTCGACGATTGCCCAATACTAGGTTCTTCACTTCATCACTGTTTTCGTCTGTTGTTGACGTGCTCGGGCGTCCGGCACGCTTTTCATCGTTCACATCTTCTCGGCCCTCTGAGAACATTTTGTATCACCGATACACGTTGCTTCAGTCCAAGGTAGCTTCAGTATATGCCACAATCAACATTCGCAATGCGTCCTCCCAATTAATTTTGTTTTTCACACAAATTTTGATATAGATTCTTTGATCCATTTTTTGGAATGGACAAAAATCGAAGACAAGCCAAAACACGTGCAAGCGTCAAAATTAACTGAACATTCAAAATAACCGAACTTGTCGGCATAAGTAGGAGCATGAGTACCAATATAACGCCACAAAAAAAACCGAATATACGTAACCCGCGGAAATTCAAAATTCGCGATACTTTTTGAACAGACCTCGTATATTGAATGCTTTTGCGTTCATTAAAATAACGCACTAACGCCTTATTTAATATTCTTTATAATTAATAATCCCGTAAATAATTTTTAACATTTTCATTTTATTTTATTATTTTTAGTTATACTTTAATGTTTTAATATTCAGCCATTTTATTTATAATAACAAACTTACATAACTTATTTTATTTTTAAGAAGCACTTTTAATTAAACTAAGCAACTTATTTGATATTTTATATTAAATGAAAGTTATTTGACATTTTTTTAGCAAATTACTCTACTAACTATAACTTACAATCTTACGTAAACTATGTCGCTCACATATGTCGGTTAACTCGATTTAAAAAAAAAAAAGTAATCGTATTTCAAATATAAATAAATCTGCAACTCCTCCTTCCCCATCACCATACAACTCCACCTTCCCCAACTGTGCATACAACTAAAGTTGTAAAGACAACTGCAGCTCCTCTAATATTAAGAACAATGTCTACTACCAAAAAACCCTGTGTCGAAATTTTTTAACTATCTGATTAAGGAAATCTGACCCACCACAGGCTACAGAACTGGCACATATTAAAGCTGTGCTCAGAATCAATAATAACAATGGCAACTGGACAGATAAATTGAAATAGTAATTGTTGACTGACCTCTCAGTCAAAGAGGAATTGAAATATTCTGTAGCCGAGTTAGTTTACGGTCAAGTTCTAAGAATCCCAGGAGATTTTGCTATTCCTCCAGCAACAATAGTCCCACCAGCCACAATGCTTCAACAGCTTAAGGACACGTTGCCTGCCTAGGATGACACCACTAAACCGGATGTGTTTGGCTGTTTTAATAATTGGAAGGAATTCAACCTCAATTTAAAAAGGGACTCTTTGAAAAAACCCTTAGTTTTCAGTACCGACTTAGGTTTTTTTTTGTTGGGCGTTGAGCTCTTATTATTAATTAGAAGCAGTTCGCTCGGTGAGCTGTTTCACAGTATTTACTCTGGAAGTGAGTGTTTCGAGTTAAAACTTAAAGTTACTTTACTAGTTCTCGTTGGAATTGTTTTCTGTTGCTAATTTACAATTTTAATCAGCGCTTATTTCTGAAAACGAGAGGAATGGGATAGGTAATAAATTAGAAAAATTCGAGGAGAATTGAAAGTGAAATGACTTCATCGGAAATACAAGTTTGAAATAAAATGTGAAAAGAAAAAACGAAAAATAAAAATTATTTCGCATCTAATATGATAAATGAAGAAATTTCTTTGGATACGCTTTGCGGTATTTGAACTCAATTTCCCCTCAGTTGGGTATACATATAAGCGAGGGAGGGAATCTGCAAAGAGAATGGCACGCTAACACACTCCCACAATATCGTACCATGAACAGAATTGATCAAATTGTCTAAATAAGCTGAATATTATTCAAGTCAGCCTACACGTTAGTCAGATACACGCTCAGATTCCGAGTCCGAGTCCGAGTCAGAGTTAAGAGTCAGTCGACCAGAGCCTCATCATCTAATTCCATTTTGTCCATAATTAAAAAGCTAAAAAAAATTCTGTTTGAAATTGCCTTAATGAAAGCTTGAACCGTTGACGACGGATCGCACGTTATCATATTGGTTCGCGTTCGGGTGTGGCGATGATTTTGTTTCAAGTGTTCTGCACTTTAATTCCATTTCGATTACGTAATATCTGAACTGTGTAACGATATATTAAATAACAACTTGTTTTTTGTTCTTTTTTTTTCTTTTTTGTCTCACATTTGATAACGCCGCAACGAACAGATCATAATTTTTATGTGAATTATCGAAAATAGTCTACACAAGAGGACTTAATAAACTCCATTGAAATTTAAAAGGTAAGAAAATTTATACTTTTCCTTTTTTTTCATTATTACAAAAATACATGTTAGTTAATGTTATCAATTGGATATACCAAAAATAAATTTATCAGAAAGTAAATATTTGCTATGAACGACTCAAAAAAAAAGTTCGATTTTGGTTAAGAAGAAATTTTTCAACTCTAAGAAATAATTGCAAAAATGTTTGTTTTTTAAACTAAAGTTAAATTCGAAACTAATTCTAAATTCATGCAGACGTTTACTCTCAAAAAAATTGTTAAAAATGATTTGTCACTAAGTGTCTTACACACAAAGTGATTTTCTTATTTTATTAGCTTCATTTTTTCACTACTTATCATATATCCTCATCGCCAAGTAGACGCCAACAAATATTTCAAAATCTATGAAAAAAAAATTACTTTTTTACTAAACTAGGCACGGCAAAAGAAAAAAACGTAATAACGACGAAGAAAAACAAAACAAAAATTTATTACTCGAACGAGTCTTTTAAAAATAACAAAATATAAAATAACAAGACACATCAGCTAAGAGAATAAACGATGGAACAGTTTACACCGAAAGAGGTACGGATTCTGGAGACGGTCGAAGATATCCAGGAGCGTAGAGAACAAGTTTTAACGCGGTACAATGAGTTCAAAGTTGAAACTCGCCAGAAGCGTGAAAAGCTAGAAGATTCCCGTCGATTCCAATACTTTAAGCGTGATGCCGATGAGCTGGAAAGCTGGATCCATGAGAAATTACAGGCAGCTAGCGAAGAAAGCTATCGTGATCCAACAAATTTACAAGCGAAAATACAAAAACATCAAGCGTTTGAAGCTGAGGTATCGGCTCACAGCAATGCTATTGTTAGCTTGGATAATACCGGTCAGGAGATGATTAATCAACACCATTTTGCATCGGAGACCATTCAACGACGTCTCGATGATTTACATCGGCTTTGGGAGCTGTTGCTATGCCGTCTGGCCGAAAAAGGATTGAAACTGCAACAGGCGCTTGTTCTTGTGCAATTCCTTCGTCACTGTGAGGAGGTTATGTTCTGGATTAAGGACAAGGAAGCCTTTGTGACTGCTGACGAATTTGGACAGGATTTAGAGCATGTCGAGGTGTTACAGCGTAAATTCGACGAATTCCAAAAGGACATGGCTTCGCAAGAGTATCGCGTAATCGAAGTCAATCAACTCGCTGATAAGCTAATCCAAGATGCTCATCCCGAACGTGACACAATCATCAGGAGAAAGGAGGAATTGAACGAAGCTTGGCAGCGCCTCAAGCAGTTAGCTATATTGAGACAAGAAAAGTTGTTCGGTGCTCATGAAATCCAACGTTTCAATCGTGATGCTGACGAAACTGTTGCATGGATCGCTGAAAAGGATGTCGTTTTATCATCTGACGACTATGGGCGAGATTTGGCCAGCGTACAAGCTTTACAACGCAAGCACGAGGGTGTTGAGCGTGACTTGGCTGCCCTTGAAGACAAAGTGTCGACATTAGGTGCAGAAGCGCAGCGCCTCTGCTCAATTCATGCTGACCACAGCGACCAGATTCGTGCTAAGCAATCGGAAATAGCCAAATATTGGCAATCGCTGACTGCTAAAGCGAAGGAGCGTAAACAAAAACTCGACGAATCTTATTTCTTGCATCGCTTCTTGGCCGACTTCCGTGATTTGGTATCTTGGATAAATGGTATGAAGGCGATAATTTCTGCGGATGAATTGGCCAAGGATGTAGCAGGAGCCGAGGCGCTAATTGAACGTCATCAAGAGCACAAAGGTGAAATCGATGCTCGTGAAGACAGTTTCAAACTGACAACAGATGCTGGACAGAAACTGTTGGAACGACAACATTATGCTGCTGCTGAAGTTCAAGAAAAGTTGGCTGCTCTGGAGAGCGATAAAACCTCACTGCTATCTTTGTGGGAAGACCGTAGGATTCTGTACGAACAATGCATGGACTTGCAGCTATTCTACCGTGACACTGAGCAAGCTGATACTTGGATGGCTAAGCAGGAGGCCTTCCTGGCTAACGAAGATCTTGGAGATTCTTTGGATTCAGTTGAGGCTCTTATCAAGAAACATGAGGACTTCGAAAAGAGCTTGGCCGCTCAAGAGGAGAAAATCAAAGCCCTCGACATATTTGCAACAAAATTGATCAACGGCCAACATTATGCAGCTGACGATGTTGCCCAGCGCCGACAAATGCTTTTAGCTCGCCGATCTGCTCTGCAAGAGAAATCCGCAGCTCGTCGTATGCTTTTGGAGGATTCCAATCGTTATCAACAATTTGAACGTGATTGTGACGAGACAAAAGGTTGGATCAGTGAGAAATTGAAGTTTGCCACTGACGACAGCTATTTGGATCCAACTAACTTGAACGGAAAAATGCAAAAACATCAGAACTTTGAGCATGAGTTGAACGCTAATAAGTCAAGAATTGAAGATATCACCACCGTAGGCACTGAGTTAATTGAAAAGAATCACTACGCCTCCGATCAGATTAACACTAGAATGCAGGAAATTGTCGTTCTGTGGGAGACTCTTGTCCAAGCATCAGATAAGAAGGGGTGCAAACTACAAGAAGCTTCGCAGCAGCAACAATTCAATCGCACAATCGAAGATATCGAATTGTGGTTGAGTGAAATCGAAGGTCAACTATTATCGGAAGATCACGGCAAGGATCTGACATCAGTTCAGAATTTGCAAAAGAAGCACGCCTTGCTCGAAGCTGACGTAATGGCTCATCAAGATCGTATTGAAGGCATCAAGGTCGCTGCCAATAAGTTTATCGAATCTGGACACTTCGACGCAGATAACATTCGTAACAAGGAGGGTGTTCTATCTGCTCATTATGCTGCTCTGGCTGCCCCAATGTCAGATCGCAAACAGAGGCTTTTAGACTCATTGCAAGTTCAACAATTATTCAGAGATTTAGAAGACGAAGCAGCTTGGATACGTGAAAAGGAGCCGATCGCTGGTTCCACGAATCGCGGACGTGACTTAATCGGAGTCCAGAACTTGATAAAAAAACATCAGGCAGTACTCTCCGAAATAAATAACCATGAAGGTCGTCTTGTCAACGTTGTCAATTTTGGAGAGCAAATGCTCAAGGATCAGCCATTTGCTAGTGAGGATATTAAACAACGTGTAGATGCTCTTAAAGAACAATGGGCTTCTCTAAAAGAAAAGGCATTGCAACGCAAGCAGGATCTTGAAGATTCGTTGCAAGCTCATCAATACTTCGCTGATGCCAACGAGGCTGAATCGTGGATGCGTGAGAAGGAGCCGATTGTATCTAGCACCGATTACGGAAAAGACGAAGACTCATCAGAGGCTCTTTTGAAGAAACACGAAGCCCTTGTTTCTGATTTGGAAGCTTTTGGCAATACAATTCAAGCGCTACAAGAGCAAGCAAAGAATTGCCGTCAACAAGAGACACCAGTTGTTGACATAACCGGAAAGGAATGCGTTGTCGCGTTATATGACTATACGGAAAAGTCTCCCCGTGAAGTGTCCATGAAGAAAGGTGATGTTCTTACCCTGTTGAACTCGAACAACAAGGACTGGTGGAAGGTAGAAGTGAACGATCGTCAAGGTTTCGTACCGGCAGCTTACATTAAAAAGATTGAGGCTGGTTTAAGCGCCAGTCAACAGAACTTGGTTGATGGGCATTCAATCGCAAAACGTCAAAGCCAAATCAATTCGCAATACGACAATTTACTTGCTTTGGCACGAGAACGCCAGAACAAGTTGAACGAAACTGTCAAGGCATACGTTCTTGTTCGTGAGGCATCAGACCTGACTTCTTGGATTAAGGACAAGGAAAATCATGCCCAGATCAAGGATGTCGGTGAAGATCTTGAAGAGGTCGAGGTCATGCAGAAGAGATTCGATGATTTCAATGACGACCTCAAAGCGAACGAAGTACGCTTGGCCAACATGAACGAAATTGCGGTGCAGCTAACGTCTCTGGGTCAAACCGAGGCAGCTCTAAAAATCCAAACACAAATGCAAGACTTGAACGAAAAATGGACATCTTTACAGCAGTTGACTGCCGAACGAGCTAATCAGTTAGGATCGGCCCACGAAGTTCAACGTTTTCACCGTGACATCGACGAAACCAAGGACTGGATTGCTGAGAAAGAGAATGCCCTCAACAATGATGACTTAGGCAAGGATTTGCGCAGCGTCCAAACTCTACAACGCAAACACGAAGGTGTTGAGCGTGATTTAGCTGCATTGCGCGACAAAATCCAACAACTCGATGATACCGCTCAGCGTCTTATGCAATCGCATCCGGACACCGCCGATCAAACCTACCAGAAACAGAAGGAAATCAACGAGATGTGGTCACAAATTGTCACCAAGGCTACGGCTCGCAAAGAAAAACTTCTAGACTCGTACGATTTGCAGCGCTTCCTTAGCGACTATCGTGATCTTATGGCATGGATTAGCTCGATGATGGGACTTGTTACCTCTGAGGAATTGGCCAACGATGTAACCGGCGCCGAAGCACTAATTGAACGTCATCAGGTGAGTCGAAAAATGTTTCAATTTTAATTATTTAAGAAAAAGAAAAAAAAATTACTGAGAAAAAAAAACCAGATTATTTGTTTCTTGTTCTTCATTTTTGAACTATGAAAATGAATTTTTTTTTGTTTTGGTTTATGTTGAAGAAAATAGTTTATTTTTTTTAGAAACAAAATTTCCAAAACAAAAACTAAACTTATTTTTCTAACCTTAATCTGAGGGTCTTACACGTATTTTTTGTCATTGAAAATTATTTCTAGAATCATCGAGCCGAAATTGATTTCCATTATGGAATTCCACAGGTATTATCGTTGATTGATAGTAATTCATGCAAAATGGCAATTTTAACTCAAATTTTTAATTTTTGGTTCTTTTATAATTTATTTGTTACAATAATATCAATAATTTGTGATTAGAGCAAATTTTATGTTGTGGTTTTCTACAATATTTTTTTTTAGTGCTGAAAAAGCTTCAATTTTTTTAAGTGTCAAAAACAAATGGGCCTGAAAATGTTTTTTTTATTACTATTTTTATTTATTTCTAATTTTATAATAAATTTAGTTATTTTTTAACATACGCCTAATATTATAATATTTTTAATGTAAATTGTTTAATGCCGCCAATTAACTCTTATTTCTTTTTTTATGTGAATTGTTATTTTAAAATCGAAATTGCAATTTCTAATGTTTCAAAAATACGAGTTTTTCAAATGTATTCAAAATCTTCTTTTTAGATACTTTTAATTAGACCAATACCGCTATAGCTGAGATTGGTTCATTGTTTATTTAGACTTTGACAAGCAAATTAGCCTAAACGATATGGTCTAGATTTTTTTTCTTTAAACTGCGTCCACATCGGACTAGACCTTCAAATATAAACTAAATCAGACAATGTAGTCGAGATTTGGTTTAACTTAAACAGTATCGGATATGACTCTACAATTTCAAAATTGAACTATTCCAGGCAATGTGGCCAAAATTTGTTTACGCGTTAAACTGGATCGACAGACGCTTAAGCCTTGAAATTCAAACTGAGTCAGTCCCAATCGTCAGTATTATTTTTACCTCCCGACATTTTTTTACTATATCTCGAAATTTCTGTGATTCAGGGTTAAGCATGAGGGGTAGCATTATTATTAAGTCTGCTCAGCTTTTAGCATACACCGAGAAGCCTTCATCAAAGTTGAGCCGGCGACGAAAAATCTTGGGCTGCACTTAAATGAAGGCAAAGCAAAGTTTATGAGGGAACCGTGGGTGTCGAAGATAAGACCAATTAGCACTAGTCGCATACAGATAAGAGACTATAGCTGGCAGCCAACGGAACCTACTTCAGTTAGTTTAAATTATTTTACCCGAAAATTCTGACCATAATATCGAAGCAACTACTGTACAAGACTAGTCTTGTCAGTCCTCATGTTTTCTTTAAAAACTTGGGTTCTCAGCAAAAACCATCGCACACACTTATATGCGTTTGAGAGGAGGATCCTTCATAGAATTTTTAACACCCCCATCCCTACATGAAGATGGACGATTCCAGAGCCTATTTACCGACGAGATCACTTAATCCTTATGGGTGTGGAAGATGATGTTGGGAATGTCTACAGTGGCTTCATTTATAGTCCTAGAAAATAAGGTAGGCTCTGCTTTCAATGGGGAGATGGTGTTAGTTAAGACGCGAAAAAATGTTGAGAGTGTTGAATTGTAAAATGGCGGCGCTAAACCCGCATATCTGGAGTTCTTTGATTCAGCAGGTCTAGACTGGACTCCCGTTGATGATGATGAACCTCGAAATTCAAAGCTCACACATTATTGTTATTTTTTTTTATCTTTCAAAGAATTTTTTTTTGCATTTTAAATAGAATCAACATCAGCTTAAACCATTTGACAAATATTTTCTGTTTTAAATAAAATCATTTTCAGAACATTATAATGAAATTATTTCCCTATTCTTACAAGAATATCGTTTTGAAATAAATATTATAAACTTTAATGTTAGTTAGTCGAAAAAGTTTATGGCGTTTTCCGACAGATGGAGTTAAAATAAAATAACTCAGTAACTACTAGCCGCATTTTAACAAAACTTGACGCGCGTTTGGGAGGTGGTACTTAGCGCCAAATTTTATTGAAATCAATGTAGTGTATCAAAAGTTATTCCAGTTCAGAATAAAGAGAAGATTCGCTCTATTTTACAATACTACGTCGGACCAACGCTTCGCTGGCTTGTGAAAATATTTGTGGTGTTTATGGTGAAGGTGCTGTATCAAAATCAGCATCACGCAACTGGTTCGCTCGCTTTCGCTCTGGAAATTTCGATGTTAAAAATGTGCCCCATTCTGGTCGGCCAATTACAGAAAGAAGATGAAATTCTTGGAAAAATCGAGCAAGACTGGCATATCAGCAGTTTGACATAGCTTATGAATGAAATGTTAATCATCAAACTCGATGTTTGAGTGCCTCATGAATTGAATATGTTAAATAAAATGGAGCGACTTAACATCTGCGATACGCTGCTAAAGCGCAATGAAATCGAGCTATTTCTAAGCAAATCATAATTGGGGATGAAAAATGGGTAAAATGCGAGAAAATCGTTCAAAAGAGATCATGAAAAAAGAAAGGAACGATCACAAACAATTTCAAAGCCAGAATTGACGGCCAATAAGCTTATGCTGTGTGTATGGTCGGTCTGGAAGAGAATCGTTCATTATGAACTGCTACCGTTTGGTCAAATTGTTAACTCGTTTCTGCACTGTGAGCAATTCGAGAGATTTGAGAGAAAACGGCCAGAAATGATCAATAGGAAGGGTATCGTCTTCCGCGCTCAACCACACACATCTTTGATGATTAACCAAAAATTAACAGACCTTGCCTGGGAAGTTTTAATACATCCACCCTCAGACAACCACTTGTTTCGATCTCCGCTAAAGATTCCAATCTGGCTTCAAGAGAGGCTTGTGAAAACCACTTGATTCAGCTTTTCAACCAGAAACCACAGACATTCTATACTGATGATGGAATCATGGTTCTCGTTAAAAAATGACGAAACATTGTCGATAATAATGGAGAATATTTGGTTTAAATAAATTGATTTTTTCATTAGAGATCTAAATGTCTCTATTTTGCTCAAAAACGCTACGAACTTTTTTGAAACCAATACTAAATAATAAAAATTTATTATTAGTAATAGTCCCTCAAAATATATGTTAGTTTAATATTCGTCATTATAAAATTCTTATTTCTTATCAATAGACGAAAAAAAAAATTAAATACGATAAGATAAGGCAATTTTCGAAATATTTTTATTATTACATCAGAGATATTCAATAAGAATTTATTTAAAGAAAATATATAAATTGATAAACATTAAAGTACAATATATTACGATGTCCATTTATTATGTAATCTATTCTATGCTAAAACTGCGGAAAAAAATTTATAATTTTAACAGATTTTGACAAATAACTTCACAAGAAAGTAATATATTTTAAGGGTCGGCTCACATTTAAAGTCTTACACTCATAGTTTGTTCTCCATTGTAGAAATGCTCATTTCTTTCTTGTAGCTATCCTTAAGAAAAAGTCGTTTTTGAGATCTAAACCTATAAAACGCTTTAATATTGCTATTATCGGCACTAATTGCTTCTTCCCTCATTGGAATATCTTAATTCTTTTGTTTTTGGAATCAAGAATATTTTTTATCGCTACTGCAATAAAATGGAAGTGGCCATAAAAAATATTCTTGATTCCAAAATCATCAATCCATCCAAAGAAAGTTTTTATAATCCAGCGAATTAGACTTTAATTCGTGTAAAAAAGTCTGGGTGTTTACGTGGATTTTCCGCCCTAAATGTTACTTCTTATAACTCCCAGCATACGAGGGTAGTCTGATAAGTTTCCGGCCTAATAAAGAAAACAACATTTTTTTTTGATTTTTTTCAGCTTTCTTTCTCAATATAATCCTCACACAGTCTCATACATTTTTCGTATCGGTGCCCTAATTTAGTTAAACCTATTTTATAATGTGATTCGTCGACTTCCTTAAAAATACACACTTACAGCATAAACAACTACCTCGTTGCGTTCAAATCGTTGTCCACCAAGTCATTTTTTAAGGTTAGCAAATAGATGATAGTCGCTGTGTGCTAAGTCAGGTGAATAAGGCAGATGAGCAAGCAATTCGAACTTTAATGTGTTGATTTTCGCCATTACGACGACTAACGAATGTGCTTGTGCATTACCATGGTGAAACAAGATATTTTTTTTGCTAGATGTAGTAATTTTTTTTCACTTCGCCACTCAAATGCTGCAATAAATTTGTATAGAACTCACCATTGATAGTTTAACCCTTTTTGCTGTAATTTACTTTCAAAAGTGTAGTGGTGTACCCAAGTCTCATCCGCAGTTATATATCGACGGAAAATATTCACTGGAATTCCGCTTATATACCGTTAAATTCTCAGTTGAAACTGTTTTCCATCGCCGTTAGCGAACACGGCACCAAAATTGCGCAATATTACCTATATACGAGGGTCGTTCAATAAGTCCTTAGAAAAAGATGGAAAAAAACTGTTTTAAAAAAAAACAGTTCTAAACAGATTAAAACAGTTTTTTTCCATCTTAGAAACATCTTTTCTAAGATGGAAAAAAACTTTTAATCTCCTTTTAGCTCTATACACTTTTCCAACCGTTTTTCCAAAAATTTTAACCCGTCCAAAATTAGGATTTCGAAAGTTCTGCAAAATACTCATCCGTTAGAGCAATGACGTCCTCGTTGGAAGTGAACCGTCGTCCGCCAAGCCATTTCTTCAGATTGGGGAAAAGAAAATAGTCACTCGGGGCCAAATCTGGTGAATAAGCGGGATGCTGCAACAATTCCATTCTCAATTCCACAATTTTGGCCATGGAAACAGCGCAGGTGTGCACACGCGCATTGTCCTGATGCAAGAGGATTTTTTTCTTCTTCAGATAGGGGCGTTTCTCTTTGATTTCCTCGCTCAACCGTTGCAATAACGACGCGTAATACGCCTCTGTTATTGTTTTTCCTTTTTCCAAGTAGTCGATAAAAATGATGCCCTGCGAATCCCAAAAGACCGTAGCCATCACCTTGCCGGCCGATGGCACAGTTTTTGCCTTCTTCGGAGCCCGTTCACCCTTGAAAATCCACTGTGATGACTGTATCTTCGTTTCTGGAGTGTAGTAGTGTATCCAGGTTTCGTCCACAGTGACATATCGACGAAGGAATTCGGCAGGATTGCGATAAAAGAGTGCCAATATAGCCTCAGAGTCCACTACACGATTGCGCTTATTCTCCTCTGAGAGCAAACGCGGCACCCATCTTGCCGAAATTTTTTTCACAGACAATTTTTCATGCAAAATTGAAGCGACTGTACCTTGTGATATGCCCGTGGCCTCAACTAATTCGCGCACTTTAATTCGCCGATCGTTCAAAATCAGATCCTGGATTTTGTCGATGATTTCAGGAGTAGACACCTCAACTGGGCGTCCTGAACGATGTTCATCTTTTGTGGATGAACGGCCACGTTCAAATTCATTCACCCAATTGTACACCGTCGCAAACACAGGTGCAGATGTGCCATAAACTGCATCCAACTCGGCTTTAATTTCTTTCGGGCTTAAGCCTTTCAAATGGAGAAGTTTGATGACAGCCCTAACTCGCTTTTTTCCATTGTTATGCACAAATAAATGTCGTTAACTTTAATCGACGATAGAAATTGACCTACGCTATGGATCGAGCTGAAATTTTGACAGCTACTTACAAAAAAAATCTTTACCGTTATATTTAAAAATCTAAGTGTATATTTTTTTAAATTTCCGATTTTATTAGAAAGATTGAATCTTGAATATTAAGAATAAAACACAACATCATTTAAATGGCTGCCACGGCTGGCCTTACAGTACCCCATTCGCTCGACCCAATTTTTAAGAACATTTTCGATTATCTGGGCCTGTATCTCTCCAAGGGCAACTTTGATTTCGTCAATGCCATTCTCTTCAACTTTTGGAAACAAAAATTTGTTGAGCATGCCACGATAGCGCTCACCATTGATCGCAACGGCGGCTCCCGCAACGTTTTCGAAGAAAAACGGGCCAATGATGCCTCCAGTCCATAATCCCCACCAAACCGTGACTCGTGGATGCATCGGCTTTTCCATGGTGGCGTAGGGATTTTCTGAGCCCCAGATGCGACAATTTTGTTTTTTGATATACCCAACGAGGTGGAAATGGGCCTTATCCGAAAAGATGATTTTTCGGTAAAAATGCTCATCTTCGGCCAATTGATTTGAGCCCATTGGGCAAACCGGAAACGCATCGTATGGTCATGCGGCTTTAGTTGTTGGACTAATTGAACTTTGTAAGCTTTCATACCGAGGTCTTTGTGCAAAATTCTCAACAGAGAAGTGCGCGAAATGTTCAATTCCTGAGAACGGTGATAAGTTGATGTTGATGGATGATTACGGACATTTTCAGCAACGGCGGCAATATTCTCGGTCGTACGCACTGTATTAGAGCGGGAACGAGTTGCTTTGGCAACCAACAAACCAGTTTCGCGAACTCGCTTCATGAATTTGTCCACAAATTGACGTGATGGCATTCGAACTTTGCTAATTTTTTTTTTAATTTTTCACAGTTTGGGTTGAAGACTCACCACTTTGGAATTAAGTTTTCAATATTTCCCAGTTTTCTTCAAGCGTATGGATCACCATTTCGTAAAATTCATACTTTCAACTAACAATCTGTCAATTCGTGATGACATTTAACACTCAAGTACTTCAAATAAATAGTGGTTCAAAATGCAACCGCGAGATAGACCACCCTATATAATAACAAAGCTATTGAACTGCAATCTTGTATGTGAACTAGTAAAGGCTTTTGTTATACAATTTCACTAGAAAATTATATTTGCTGGCGCTATCTATGTGTTAATCCGGAAATTTATCAGCCTTGCCACGTACTTTCACCTCGAAGGTTCAGATCGAAATGCACATTTTTTCACTAACACATATAGAGTAGGGTCATTTTTTTGGATTTCAGTCTGTACACGATTTTTGACATAATGTGCATTGGTAATATAAGATCATGTTGACTAGAGTAAACTGTCCCAATAGTCAACAAAAAGATGGGTGCGTGGATATTTTCCCTAACAATAAATCGTAATAGAAGTCTTATAAGAACAACAATGTTCCTCCAAATTGAAAGAAAAAATATCACCTCAATCGAAACATTACAAATTACAAATTCGTCATTTAAAAATCAAATTCTACCATAGCCATATAGATGAAAAAAATATTTTAATTACAAACAAAAATTATTTTCAGTATAAATTAAATTACAATAATATTGTTTTTTTTTCTTTAAATTTTGATGTTGTGGCTCTTACTAATTTCAATAATTATTGTTTTATTTTTTTATATATGAAAAAATGTTCAATATTAATTTTTTCTTTAAATAATTATTTTTTATTTTTATGTTTTTTTCCCACTCAAATTTTGTATAATCTAAAAATAAATCCTTATCACATTAAATAGAAATTAAATAAATAGTCAGCACACAGTTAATAATACTTGTGGTAATTTGATTTCTTTATGTATACACATAATACATTATTGGAGAAAATGTTTAGTAGATATTTTGTAAAATAAAATATTTTTAAAAATCTAGAAAAAACCTAAACACATAATAGTTGCACAAAATTAAAAGTTAATACAAAATTTCATATAAATTTTATTCTTTTCGTTTTGTGTAGATTCAAAAAAAAATTGAATATTTTTACGATCTTACGTGGATTTAATAGATACAGTAAAATACTGTTTTTGTTTCTTTAGGATTTTTCTCTATTTAACTAAGTTATATTTTACAAATAGATTCGAAGTGTCACTTTGTTTAGGACGCTTGACTCCTTAATGAATATTTTCACTGTAATCCACTTTACGCTGTATTTCTACGATGAACTATTGGGTTGGCAACTAAGTGATTGAGGATTTTAAATAAGAAGCAAAATTCAAAATGTTTACTTAAAAATATAACTTTATTCAATAAGGTATTGTTCGTTTTTGTCGATGACCCTTTGCCATTTATCAGGCAATGTTATAATTCCGTGTTCGTAAAACTTATTTCTTTTGTTAGTAAAAAACTGAATAACATGTTATTTTACATCATCAGCGTCATTAAAAAATTTACCATTTAAGGAGTTCTGTATGGAGCGAAATAAATGGCAATCTGAAGGCACTAGGTCAGGGCTATATGGTGGATGTGAAAACACATCCCAACCTAATTCCAATAATTTTTGGCGAGTGACCAAAGATGTGTGCGGCTTTGCATGTGCGGTTTTGCTGGAAAACAGCACCCTTATGATTTGCCAATTCTGGCCGTTTTTCTTGAACTGCATTGCTCGGTTTGACGAGTTGTTGAACGTACATGGTGGAACTAATCTTTTGGTTTCTTCGTAAAACTTGAAAGTGCAGAATTCCTTTATAATTCCACCAAACTGACAGCATAATGCTCTCTTCGTGCATATCAGCTTTTGATGTCGTCTGAGGTGGTGCATATCGCATCACCCACGATCGTTTCCGATTAACGTTGTTGTAAACTATCCACTTTTCGTTGCCAGTTATCAGTCGTTTCAGAAATGGATCCGTTTCGTTGCGTTTCAGAAGCGAATCGCAGATGCTAATGCGTTGTGTCAATTTTCCTTAAGCTGATGAGGAATCCATAAATCGAGTTTCTTAACATAGCCAAGATGTTTTAATTTTTTTTCAATGCATGTATGCGATACATTGAGCTTCTCTGAAATCTCACATGTTGTGCTATGACGATATGAATCGATAATGGCATTGATATGGGTCCCATCAACTTTAACTGGATCATTGCGCATTTTTTAGTGAAAAATCACCAGAACGAAATTTAGCAAACCAATTTCGACATTGCCTTTCTTTCAAGACTTCATTCCCATACACGTCACATAACTACTTATGTACTCGTACCTGCGATGCGTTTTTGCCTTTTCGGAAATAATACAATAAAATATGTCTAAAATGCACGTCTTGTCCTTCCATTTTTAAATTTGGATGAAAACAAAACTAAATAGCTAAAGAATACAATTTTTTACTAAATTAAAAGCGGAAGTCCAAACAACAAGAAAACAATATAGTTTAGGTGCTTTGAACATGTTGACATAACAAAAGAATAAGCTAATACCATCTATTGACAAAATCCGCAATCACTTAGTTGCCAACCTAATATATCGACGGATCACCTTAATAACGTTTCCCGTTTGCATTTCTCGGCTTTATTTCGTCGTTCGCTCTATTACTTCCCGACATTGACCAGTCGTTCCTGAATTGCATTTACAGACCGATTCACGTATTTAATACCGCTCCGGCTTGCTTCTAAAACATTCCGGAACTAAACTTTCTGGAATACTCTGGAACCGCTCTTCTAGAATGTTCCAGAACTTGTCAGTAAGCATATTTTTACTCTCGAAATTAAAGAATTAAATAATAATAATCTGCGCACCATGTGCCTACTTTTCCGATGAGGTTTTAATCAATTTAATAAAATTAAACTAAATGATAAATTTTATTCAATACTAGTTGTTACATGCGCGCGCTTGGCTTTGCCAAAATAAATAAGCAAAAACATTTTTTTTTAAATAAATGTATTTCAATCAAAACCGTTTTATGCACACATTCATATTAAAATATCAAAATAATAATAGGAGCGATTAAATTTGTTCGCTCCAGCTAGGAAACGACGGATTAAAATAGACCAACAAGTTATCAAAGTCTTTTAATTCTCATGCATTTGATATATTATTTGTATGGAAAATCAATATATTTAGATTCCCCATCTTTGCTTCCGTCTTCCAAGTTAATTGAAGTTCACAGTATTTTCGCAGTTTTTCGGCATCGTCAAAAATGTTGTTCGATTTCAATTGTTTGTTTGTTATCATTTCAAGCAACATTAGGCCATTTGGTAACGTATTAAACCTGCGACACGCGATATTCCCAAAAGGTCTCCCATATAAGTGCTAACCGCTCCTAATCCTGCTTAACAGCGGTGACCGGAGAAAGACATCTATTTTCAATGATTATATACTAATTGTCATTTTGTGAGCGCTTTAATCAAAAATCTCGCAAGATTTTTTTTACTCCACCGCCAACCTGAATGTATAAATATTTGTTTTTAAATTTCCAAGATTCTATTTAATAGTCCGCGAGATATTCATCATTTCCGAGATACTCGCATTGCGCGGTTTTTCGCGATCGGAATAGGTCACAACTGATTACGTTTTTTTCATATATACGAGGTCTGATCAAAAAGTATCGCGAATTTTGTGTTTTTTTCAAAAATTAATTATTTAATCATGAATATCCATTTTGTCCCCTTCAAAGTAATCCCCACCAGATATTATACACTTGTGCCAACGTTTTTTCCAATCCTCGAGGCACTTCAAAACATCATTTTTTGTGATCTTGTTCAGCTCCTCCTTCAATGCCGTCTTTATCTCCTCAATCGTAGCGTAACGTCGTCCTTTCATGGGGCTCTTCAGTTTCGGGAACAAGAAAAAGTCACAAGGGGCCAGATCTGGGGAATACGGTGGCTGCGGCATTATTAGTGTGTTGTTTTTAGCCAAAAATTCGCGCACAAGCAACGATGCGTGAGAAGGGGCGTTATCATGGTGCAAACCATTTTTTCCCCCACAAATCAGGGCGTTTCCGGTGGATTGCTTCGCGCAACTTGCGCATAACTTGCAGGTAATATTTCTTACTGACCGTTCTACCCTGCAATCGAAGAAAACTAAGCAAAACCTTCACATTCGACCGAACTTGGCGCTTTTTTTCGGTTTTGGCTCATGCGGTAGCTTCTATTGGGATCATTGAGGTTTGGTTTCAATGTTATAACCATAAACCCATGATTCGTCACCAGTTATGACCCTCTGGAGTAAATTTGGGTCGTCGCTGACAAGTAAAGCAACTGTCAAAAATTAACTGAACATTCAAAATGGCCGAACTTGTCGGCATACGTGAGAGACATGAATACCAACATAACGCCACAAAAAATCGAAAATCGAATGTACGTAACCCGTGGAAATTCAAAATTCGCGATACTCTATGAACAGACCTCGTATATCGTATATCGGTGAGCTTCATTTTCAACGGTTGGTCGAAAAAAAAAGGAAATTTCGCGGCTATTACATTTTCTACAGGAACCGCCAATGCTGTCAACACAAGCAAACCTTCGTAACCCAGTCCAGACCAAAGCATATAGAGAACCTACATACACACAAACATACATACACGACAATAAAGCCCACTAGGCAACAATTTAAATCTGCGGTGGTTCCCAAACAGTCAGCTATATAAGTACTAACCGCTCTCAATCCTGCTGAACTTCGAGTGATCGGAGGACGACGTAAATTTTCAATGACTAATTTTGATAGTTCAGCGCAAAATCGGGTTTTCACGTTTTTCTCGATATTCGTTTATCCACCGCCAGCCAACCTGAACGTTTACGTAGGCTACTATATATATTTCTGGCCTAGGCAACACTAAGTGTTGCCAGGTGCGATCTGACATTTCCATTGGAAAGTTTGACATTTTTTAGCATAAACGTACTCAGGACGTTTTGACGTACGACTATCATTTGTGTTGTTTACAGTGACTTGAAAATATCAATTTGGCAAAAAAATGGAATTAACTCGTGAACATTTTCGTGCGATCATTTTTCACAACTTTCGACGTGGATTATCACGACAAGAGTGCATCGATGAACTTAAATCTTTGTATGGCTATGAAGCACCATCCTATAGCACTGTGAAAAACTGGTACAACGAATTCAATCGTGGCCGACGCTCGCTCAAAGACGAATTCCGTGAAGGTCGTCCAAAAACAGCCGTTGTTCCAGAAAACATCGATGCCGTACGTGAACTGATAATGCAAGACCGTCATGTGACATACCGTGAGATAGAGGCATGCCTAGGCATTTCTCCCACCAGCATACATTCGATATTGCATGAACACCTGGCCGTAAAAAAGGTTTGTTCTCGTTGGATCCCGCACAATTTGACAATCGCTCAAAAAAAGGCTCGTGTGGATTGGTGTAAAGAAATGCTGAAAAAATACGATCGCGGTGCTTCAAAAGACGTTTATAAGATCGTCACAGGTGACGAATCATGGATCTATGCGTATGAGCCCGAAACAAAACAGCAATCGACCGTGTGGGTCTTCCAAGACGAGTCAAATCCAACGAAAGTTGTTCGTGGAAGAAGCACTTCGAAGCAAATGGTCGCTTGTTTCTTTGGCAAAACTGGTCATGTGGCGACTGTTCCGCTTGTGCAACGTAGGACGGTCAATTCTGAGTGGTACACCACCATTTGTTTGCCTGAAGTCTTCGGAGAAATTCGAAAAACGAACAAGAGAAGTCGAATCATTGTGCACCATGACAATGCGAGCTCTCACACATCGGCTCAAACCAGCGCCTTTTTGACCGGACAAAACGTCGAATTGATGGGTCATCCTCCGTACAGCCCTGACTTGGCACCCAATGACTTCTTTTTAATTTTCGTCGCCAGAAGATGCTGTTGAAGCATTCAAAAACCATGTTTTGGAGGTGTCTCAATCGGAGTGGAAAAAGTGCTTCGAAAATTGGTTTGAGCGCATGCAAAAGTGTATAAATCTTGATGGAGAATATTTTGAAAAACAATAAAACCTTTTTCGTTGATAAATATTCGCATTTTCATTATTAGGCCAGAAATATATATAGTAGCCCACGTACCATCGTAAATTTATTAAAACTTCAAACATTCGATATGATATCTGACGAAACAATATCTCTTACAATTTCCGAGATATTCGCATCTCGTAGGTTTATCCATCAAATCAGAACTAATCGCGTTTTTCCATTTCTTTAAAAAACTAAATTTCACATTTAACATGTTTCCTAATTAATACTTATTTTTCTCTGTCTCTTTCTCTTTTTCCAAAAAAAATTTTAAGGTATGAACACAATTCCGACGACAACTGCAAACAACAACTATATTCTGTAGTTAAACCTATTCAATTGCAATAAAATTTATTATTTATAAATGATGTTTCAATCATTTTTTTTATAAGACTAAAAACAATGTATTCATTTAGCTTATTTCTATTTCAATTTCAACTGTCAAACAAAATATTGCCACATAACAAAACACTGAGATGTATGGCAGTACTTAAACTATAACGACAAAATTAAACAAGATCTACTTCGGTGATAAAACAGTTTGCAGTTGCCGACCGCCGTCGGAATTTTTTCCACTTCCATACATTTTTGACCAACAAATACATGCAGTTTGCAGCTGTAGCCGAAATTGGATTCCTACCTTTAAATTTTCTAACCGATTCTGATTTAAATTGCTTCGGCTTTCTTCGAGTGTTGTTCGTAAATGTCACATACTTTAGCGAAATTGCTCGAATTTTTAATAAGAGGAAGTACTGCCAGTACCAACTTTTTATTTTTTAATTAAACATTTTTTCTTTTGTAATAAAAAATTTTAAATATAAAAAAATGCTCATGTTTAAATTTTAGAGTATTTTTTTTGAGATTACTTTTTAGATCATACAATTTGCAAACCACATAATAATCAGACTTTTTGAGTAAAAAAAAAACAAACATTTTTTTTTTAATAAAGACAAATTTTAGATAAATACAATATATATAAAAAATAGGTTTTAGTCAAAAAATCAATTTCAATTCATGCATCCCAAATGCTCTTTTACAATAAAACTACAATTACAATGTCATTTTGCAATGAGACAATGTCAATTTCCTAACAGAGCCCTTTTCTGCATCTTCGTCTCTTCTAGATTGTGCTGTGCCTCCGTCTGTATTAGAGCGCATTAAATTGTCATGGGACAAATACATTTTCGCATCAATCTTGATTCTGATCTAAGGAGGATGGTGCCGCACAGGCTTACTTCTCAGTCACGGATCACTTTTTCCAGCGCCAGTTTAAAGAGAACACAGGAAAGTGCGTCTTTTTATTGGAGACGATTGTGAATATTAAATGGTTCTGAAAGTTTTTCTGTTGCTTTTACGCTTCTTCCATACTAGTGATAGTCATCCTAGTCAGTCTAATCAATTTTTCTAGGATGTCGAATTCTCTCATGGATGTGTAGAGTTTTATCCTGGCAGCGCTATTGTAAGCGGTTTTAAAGTTGATGAACAAATGCTCGATCTATTAACCATATTCCAACAGTTCTACCATCGACTGTCACAGAGTGAAGATCTGATCTGTTGCTGATTTCCCTGTAGTGAAACATCCTCGGGCTGTCAATCAAAAGCTTTGTAAAAAAAAATTATAGTACAAGTGCTTTAAAAAAAAGTGTGATAATTTCGAGTAAATATTGTAGCTAAGCTCAATATACTAAAAAACACTTTAAATTATTTTACTAACTAGAATTGAAAAAAAAAACAAATTCATTATTATAAAAACTTCGAATTTAAATATTATAAAATTAAAACCTATAAAAATAACCAAATATGAAGAATCCGTTTCATGCAAATGTGTTCTTAAGCAAAACGATTTTAACACAGTTTTAAGTAATGGTGCGAATTTTCTGTACCAGTCACTTTGGAATTTTCTCCAAGTAACTTGGAAAATGATATCGATTTGGCCCTTAGTGAACGTACGACTACACTATTCTTGGTTTGAATTGTTTCGGTCATTTATTTGGTGTTTATGGTCTCGGCACGAGTCAATTTTCAAGACATTGGCAAAAATATTTAAAATCGATGAAAAGAAAATCACCACAATTGCAACTATAATTCGGCGGAGTATATTTTGCATGAAAATATGTTAAAAGCGATTCGGAATTTAATATCAGGTGAGTGCGGGAAGGTCAATGTGGGCACGTTGACAATGTCGTGCATTTTCGTATATCGGTAAAAACTAAAGATGCGACACACCTGTGCAAAATTCCAAATAGATACTTTGCAGACCATATGTAGCCCCGGAGGAAATATGATTGCTTTTGGCCCAGTAGTTTATGATAACATTTTTGAATTAATAAAATTTGTTTCGTGGCAAGATGCTCTCACTGAAAATTTATTTCCAATATCGTGAATTGCACATTTTTGAACATTTTCCCCATACAAAAAAATTATTTTTTGTGGAGTATCCTAAAATATCAATGGATTAATAAATTTTTACAAAATTTTATTAGACTGTACTCACTATTGCCACACAAATTCTATTAAATTGTAAGACAAGTATACTATTTATTAGAATATTTAACAAAAATTGTTTTTTTAAATTTCTCTATTTTAATAGTCGATGCAAATTTTCCTCTCTTCTCGTTGCAATAATTGTACAAAATTTATTACCTAAAAAATAAAAATGAGCTGCTACAAAATTAGATTTTTGTGTTAATTATTGTTTATAGTATTTGCAATTGTTTTAATTTTGATGCTATGACGATCTAGTAATTTAAATAGGTAATTTTTTAAGTATACGAGGTCTGTTCAAAGAGTATCGCGAATTTTGAATTTCCGCGGGTTACGTATATTCGATTTTCGATTTTTTGTGGCGTTATCTTGGTACTCATGTCTCTCACTTATGCCGACAAGTTCGGCCATTTTGAATGTTCAGTTAATTTTGACATTTGCTTTACTTGCACGTGCTTTGGCTCGTCTTCGATTTTTGCTTCAATTTCAACCAAAAACAGCATCGCATTAACATTGCTAAGGAGCTATTGAACTCTGTCCTTAGCAATGTTAATGCAATGCTGTTTTTGCTCCAGAGAGTCATAACTGGTGACGAATCATGGGTTTATGGTTGTGACGTGGAAACCAAAGCTCAATCATCCCAATGGAAGCAGCAGCACGAGCCAAGACCGAAAAAAGCGCGCCAAGTTCGGTAGAATGTGAAGGTTTTGCTTACAGTTTTCTTCGATTGCAGGGGCGTGGTGCATCATGAGTTTTTGCCACACGGTAGAACGGTCAATAAGGTATATTACCTACAAATTATGCGCAAGTTGCGCGAAGCAATCCGCCAGAAAACGCCCGGATTTGTGGAAGAACAATAATTGGCTTTTGCACCATAATAACGCCCCTGCTCACTCATCGTTGCTTATGCGCGAATTTTTGGCCAAATAAACAACACACTAATAATGCCGCAACCACCGTATTCTCCAGATCTGGCCCCCTGTGACTTTTTCTTGTCCCGAAACAGATTCTTTGATCCATTTTTTGGAATGGGTAAAAATCGAAGACGAGCCAAAACACGTGCAAGCAAAGCAGCTGTCAAAAATTAACTGAACATTAAAAATGGCCGAACGTGTCGGCATAAGTGAGAGATATGAGTACCAACATAACGCCACAAAAAAAATCGAAAATTGAATATGAACAGACCTTGTAATTAAGACTTAATTTTGGTATTTTTGTTAATTGAAAAAAATTTACCAAAAAATTAGTTTTTAAACAAAATAGGTAAAATTTCTGCGTAACCATTTCTGCAATATTTATGTTCTTTCAAAGTGGATCAAGTCAACCATTCAAAATATGTTGAGTAAATTAGATATCTTTTCTGTTAGAAAAAATTCTCCCTCCTTAAGAGATTGTTTTTTTTTCGTCCTGGTATAAAGGTTTATCTGGATGTCTTTTATTAAATTTATTTTAATATGAAAATGACTTAATGTAAATAGAAAAAGTAAAATAATTGAAAAATAATCACACGTCTATTTTGGACACAAGCTATTGTTGTTAATACAGCAAAAATTATTTGTCGTAAATTATAAAAAAAAGAAAGAAATAATGTAAAAAGCCGTTTTACTAATACATAAATTATTGTGTCGTCGCTGCTGATATAATATTGTGCATTTTTAATATTGTATATTATACACAGATTGCATACACTAAATTTTCACATTATTAATTAACTGATTTTTATTTGTAATTTATTTTTGTACTATAAATTAAGTACGATAAAAACAAAACAAAACAAAAAAAAACAAATCACGAATGATTTTAAATATAAACTAATAAACAGCATTAATAAATATATTTGCAAAATAATAATTTTTGACTAGCAAAAAAAGCACTTAACTATAATACTCGTAGCTGTGTGTATTGATAAAACTAAATAACATATTTGCTGTGTGAATTTTAGGAACATCGTACCGAAATCGATGCTCGAGCTGGAACATTTGCTGCATTCGTACAATTTGGTACTGAATTGCTTCAGGCCAATCACTATGCTTCGTCTGATATTAAGGAGAAAATTGAAGAATTGGACAAGGCTCGCGAAGATTTGGAGCGTGCCTGGACTGAACGTCGTTTACAGCTTGAGCAAAATTTGGACTTGCAATTGTATATGCGTGATTGTGAGCAAGCAGAAAATTGGATGTCAGCTCGTGAAGCTTTCTTGAGTGCAGATGAAGTCGATTCGAAGGGTGATAATGTTGAAGCTTTGATTAAAAAGCACGAAGATTTCGATAAGGCAATCAACGGTCACGAAGAGAAAATTGCTGCTCTACAAGTACTTGCTGATACTTTGATTACTCAGACTCATTACGCTTCCAATTTGATTGATGATAAGCGCAAGCAAGTCTTGGATAGATGGCGCCATTTGAAAGAAGGTCTTATTGAAAAGCGGTCACGTTTGGGTGATGAACAAACATTGCAACAATTCAGTCGTGATGCTGATGAAATTGAAAATTGGATTGCCGAGAAGTTGCAATTGGCCACCGAGGAAAGTTACAAAGATCCAGCCAACATTCAGTCGAAGCACCAGAAGCATCAAGCCTTTGAAGCAGAATTGGCAGCCAATGCTGATCGTATCCAAAGTGTTTTGGCTATGGGTGGTAACTTGATTGACAAGAAGCAATGTAGCGGCTCTGAGGAAGCTGTTCAAAAACGTTTGACTCAAATTGCTGATCAATGGGAATACCTGACCCAGAAAACGACCGAAAAATCGCTGAAATTAAAGGAAGCAAATAAGCAAAGGACTTATATTGCTGCAGTGAAGGATCTTGATTTCTGGCTGGGTGAGGTCGAAAGTCTATTGACAACCGAGGACTCTGGCAAAGATTTAGCTTCAGTACAGAACCTAATGAAGAAGCATCAACTTGTCGAGGCAGATATCCAAGCCCATCAAGACCGTATCAAGGACATGAACAACCAAGCTGATTCGCTGGTCGACAGTGGACAATTCGACAGCGCTGGCATTCAAGAAAAACGTCAATCCATCAACGAACGTTATGAGCGCATTTGCAATCTCGCTGCTCATCGTCAAGCCCGGCTTAATGAAGCGCTGACTTTGCATCAATTCTTCCGTGATATTGCCGACGAAGAAAGTTGGATCAAAGAAAAGAAATTATTGGTCAGCTCAGACGATTATGGTCGTGACTTGACTGGTGTACAGAACCTCAAGAAGAAACATAAGCGTCTTGAAGCTGAATTGGCATCTCATGAACCAGCCATTCAGGCTGTACAAGAAGCCGGTGAAAAGTTGATGGACGTTTCCAATTTGGGCGTACCTGAGATTGAACAGCGCCTCAATGCTCTTAACCAAGCTTGGGCTGAACTTAAGAACCTCGCAGCTACACGAGGCCAGAAGCTTGACGAATCCTTGATTTATCAACAGTTCTTGGCTCAAGTTGAAGAAGAAGAAGCTTGGGTTACTGAGAAACAGCAGCTACTCTCTGTAGAAGATTATGGAGATTCGATGGCTGCAGTTCAAGGGCTATTGAAAAAGCATGATGCTTTTGAGACAGACTTTGCTGCTCATCGCGATAGATGCTCCCATATCTGTGAGCAGGGCGCAAAATTAGTTGAAGCAAAGAATCATCACGGTGACGCCATTGCACAACGTTGCAATCAGCTTCAAAACAAACTAGAGAATTTGAACTCTCTCGCCGCCAGACGCAAAGGAGCTTTGTTGGATAATTCTGCTTACTTGCAATTCATGTGGAAAGCCGATGTTGTTGAGAGCTGGATCGCTGATAAAGAAAACTATGTTCGTTCTGAGGAATATGGCCGCGATCTATCGACCGTGCAAACACTTCTTACCAAGCAGGAGACCTTTGATGCTGGTAAGTCTATTTGAAGTTCTTTGCATTTGTTTCGATTTATAATCGAATTGAACTTATTTTAGGTCTTAATGCATTCGAACAAGAGGGCATCCACAATATCACCACATTGAAAGATCAACTAATAAATGCAAATCATGCCCAATCACCGGCTATTCTGAAGCGCCATGAAGATGTTCTGACTCGTTGGCAGAAGTTACGCGCCGCATCTGAGGCAAGAAAATTCCGTCTCTTGAACATGCAAGATCAATTTAGACAAATCGAGGAGCTCTATTTGACTTTCGCAAAGAAGGCATCCGCTTTCAACTCATGGTTCGAAAATGCTGAAGAGGATCTTACCGATCCGGTTCGCTGCAATTCGATCGAAGAAATTCGTGCTCTTCGCGAAGCCCACTCACAATTCCAAGCTTCTTTGTCATCTGCTGAGGCTGACTTTAAAGCTTTAGGTGAGTTGGACCAGAAGATCAAGAGTTTCAACGTAGGACCAAATCCGTACACTTGGTTCACAATGGAGGCACTAGAAGAAACTTGGAGAAATCTTCAGAAGATCATCGAAGAGCGTGATGGTGAGCTCTTGAAAGAGGCACAGCGTCAAGAAGAGAACGATAAACTCCGAAAAGAATTCGCCAAGCACGCTAATCTCTTCCATCAATGGTTAACTGAAACTAGGTAATTTCAATATGCATTGGAAATTTCTTGAATTTTATAAATGTTTAAAAATAATTACAAAACCCATCAAAACCTTCATACCCACCCTATCCTATTTAATTCAATATTGATTTTTTAAATAAATAACGTTTTTTCCTACCCTCCCACATAAAACACAAACACACTCCACCCGAGTGCCAAAAAAAATGATATTTAAATAATTCAAATTTTTTATGTATTAATTTTTATTTCTACGAAATATATCTTCTTCGAATGAATAGATTCTATATGCTCGGTTGGAATAAGAACGGGTAATGAAGCTAGATAAACGGAAATGATTGAAAATATTGAATTTTTGACGTTGTTAGCTAATTTGAATTTGCTCATTTGAGATTTGCATTAATAGTTTTGGCTCATAATTAAAAAATGACTTAACCAAAACGGAGCTAAGATCAAATTTTGCAAATAACAGAAAATTTGATTTTGTGAATTTTTATATTCGAATTGCTTTTAAGATTTTCTTTGTTTTTTTTTCTTCTATTTAATAACATATCGAAGACGTAAAATCGTTAATAAGAAAATTAGACTTGCATGGACAGATTATCTAAAAAAAAGAATAAATTTTTAATTAAAAAATTTAAATTTAAGCTGATATTTTTTATTTTTTTAAACCAAATAGTTTGTTGTTCGAAAATAAAAAACATTAAAACCCCATTTTTTAACTTCTAATCAAATATACAGAATTTTTGACTGTTTGTTTTCAAGCACTAACAATTTAATCTTGTATTTTCCGATATTTTTTTAAATAATTACGTTAGACAGAAAATACGAAATGAAATATGCGCCCGCTTATTACTAACTCAGCCTAATTTCATTTATTTCAATTTAACCGCTCTGCAAAGCATTAATTTGTTAATATCAATTATAATAATAAAAGAAATATTTAGATTTGTAATGGAAATTTCCTGTAATTTAGAACATCAATGATGGAAGGATCTGGATCACTTGAACAACAATTAGAAGCCCTACGAGCGAAAGCATCTGAAGTACGAGCACGCCGTGTTGACTTGAAGAAAATTGAAGAACTGGGCGCTTTGTTGGAGGAGCATTTAATTTTGGATAATCGTTATACGGAACATTCAACAGTGGGTTTGGCACAGCAATGGGATCAATTGGATCAGCTTTCGATGCGAATGCAACACAATTTGGAACAACAGATACAAGCGCGAAATCATTCAGGTGTATCCGAGGACTCACTCAAAGAATTCTCAATGATGTTCAAACACTTTGACAAAGATAAGAGTGGTAAATTAAATCAGCAAGAATTCAAATCCTGCCTGCGTGCTCTCGGCTATGATCTGCCTATGGTAGAAGAAGGCCAACCCGATCCAGAGTTTGAAGCCATCCTCAATATAGTCGATCCAAATCGAGACGGCTATGTGTCTCTCCAAGAATATATTGCCTTTATGATATCGAAAGAGACAGAAAACGTCCAAAGTTATGAAGAAATCGAGAATGCCTTCCGAGCAATCACCGCCTCCGATCGACCTTATGTTACCAAAGAGGAACTCTATTGCGTAAGTGTTTACCCATGCTTTTTGTTCAATTACACAATTACAACATAATAGCAAAATTGAAATTTGACTTTATCTATTTTGATTTTCTTTTGTTTTTGCAGAACCTCACAAAAGACATGGCCGATTATTGTGTACAACGTATGAAACCTTTTACAGATCCAAAGACACAACATCCAATCACCGGCGCCCTCGATTATATCGATTTTACACGAACTCTGTTCCAAAACTAAAGCGAACAGTTCGGATAATAAAATTATAATAATTGCATTCAAATTTTATTTATTTAAAAATATATATACATTATTATTATTATTATTATTACTATTAAATAATATCTTTTTGAGAAAAAATTATTCTATTTAATCAAAAAAAAAAGAATAAGAACAAAAAATGAAAAATTACATATTAATATAGGAGATGCAAATAAGAGAAAATTTATTTAAAATATTCTATTAAAAAAAAAGTATATAAATATATATTTACAGAATGTTTTCAAACTAGAGAGAATTATTTTTTATCAAAAAAACGAAAGAGAAACAAAAAATTATAAAAAATCAAATCGATTGCATTTATTTAATTGCTTTAATCTCTTATATGTGTGCTGGTGTTCATCTATTCTTAGCATAAGAAAATCACAATATGTCTTATTTCTATTTCCACCTATTTCTCAGTAATATTAAAACAAACTAGATCAGAATTATTATTATCAATCGGTTTTTTAATTAATTAATGACTAATTGTAAAACGTAAGACCATTTAATACAAGAAGAATATATCCCAATTTAATACTTACAGATTATTACATAAATGATTGTATTTCAATAGAATAAGCAATGCCAGTTAGTTGCTATGTTATTTTGCTTAATTGCAAAATTTTAACATGAAACATTAGCACGAGAAAATTGATAAAGCTTATAAAATAAAAATAATGCTATTACGATATTTAAAAAAAAACAAAGTGTTTGATTTGTTTCTGTTATATTTACAGTTGTTTTTATGGAAAAATATGAATTTCAGTAATTAATTGGAAAGTTGTGTCTTTTATAGTGAATGTGTTTTGTATTTTGGTTTTTATAACTCAACAGTGTGGTAATAACTGGCCTATATAAACATATTTTTTCAATTACGAATGAGTTATGAATGTGTCCACGTGTGAAATTTTAATACCTTCAAGATGAGTATTAATTCGTATAAGTAATTAATTTTGGCCTGAGTTTTACTTGGCCCAAAGTATTCGGATTTCAAGTGCAGTCTGTTAGCTTTTATTCATACAAATTCCATTTTCTAAAAAAAATTAACTCAGATTTTTAAAAAATTGATTGCCGTCTACTTTAAAACTAAAGAAATGAAAAAAACCGGCAACAAAAAAAGGGGCGCTGTATTTAAGGGAGGAAACAGTCTGAAGCCATTTCGCCTGTTCCGCTCTTGATACTACTGGCTGCATGTTGGAAGGATTCCTATTTGGATGGTGATCCAGATGTTGTTGTCATCTTTAGTCATTTCCCCTGTTCCGCTCTTGACACTACTGGCTGCATGTTGGAAGGGTCCCTATTTGGATGACGACTTACCTGTCAACCGACGAACCATGATGCTAAAGTACTGGAACGGAAGCAGAGAGTTAAATAAAAAATTTGTCTTAATTGCCATTTTATATTTTAATTATTCTTTTAAAATGTACAACTTAAAATTTACTTCATAATTATAGCAATCAAAATAAATTCTAATTCTGATCATAGAAATATTAATGTACGAAGAAAACAATTTTAAACCGATTTTTTATAGAGTTTATAAATTTCCATAACACGAGTATATCCAATTTACTATTTTTTGGTTATGATTAATTTTCGATCTTAAAAATACGTATTTATTTTTTACTTTTTTGTTAGATAATTTTTTGACTATCAATTTTCGTTAATGATTTAATGAAGTTTTATAAATTAGTTTGCAGGTTTATTGTTTCCCGCTTCAACTGTTGGTTAAATTTTTTTCTTTTTTATACATTTTTCCCTAAACATTTGTCAAATAATAAAACGTATAATTTTCATATTAATAAAAAGTAAAAATTATTTTCTTATAGCCTAATATTAACTAGGCAAGATAATGTTGAGTTTAATCGACTGCCGTATAGATTGTTGTAGACCAATTCCGCTGTGGAATAAGTGAAATAAATAATGCCGGTACTTTGATATAAAAGTTAATAACAATGAGATCAGCGTATTTATTGTTCGGCTGCTGAAAGTGAAAGAGACTTACATTTGAGCGCGCTGGCCAAGTCGAACGTAGCGCACACATACACATATGTGTATTAACGCAAATGACACGCAAAGTGTCAAACTGGAACTAAACCGCAATAAGTGCGCTCAACGAATTTCAACAGATAAGAATATTCATTTTCTACTATAAAGACTATTGCAGTGAGTCCTTAATCGTTGTTTTAATGCATCTTCAATTTTGTTTACAATTAAGACGTAAATATAAAAGAATGAAACGCATAATAATTGATATAATTATTAAATATATGCAAATATTTATTTATCTAAGGTGGAAATCATCGAAAAACAATGTGTGGGACTTTAACCCACTAAAACCATCTTACTTGATGACATTTCTATATTTTCTCACGGAACCGCGGTCAGTCATTTTTTTCTCACTCTGGTGGATTATTACTATCATTTCCTTTCACGCTCATCCATGCGTGGTCTTTTTAGGACTTTTGTCGCAAGGACTTCGACAGCTTTCCAAGCCATACTCGAGTCCAATCAGGGATCGGATTGGACACTACATTCTCCGGTGTCAGGGATCCACCAGCGCACTTTTGAGCCTCTTCTCTTTCAGCATTGAATCGGGCGCAGTAAAAGAATACGTGCTCTGCGCTCTCCACCATCGTCGCAAGAAGAACACATTGGGCTAGGATCCAATTTAAAGCGGTATTGGTAAGCCTGAAAACATCCGTGTCACGTCAAAAATTAGGATAAGCAGTTATCATCATCACCATGTTGTCGATTTATCCACGTATCCATCGCCGAGACGATACAATGAGTCCATCTACCATCAGGGGCATTATCCCAACGATTTGTCACGTCCTCTTGGACTCGTTTCTTTCCTCCCTACGTGCCTCGAATCGCGCTACAGGGGTATACCAACCTCTCCGGTAGAACAGCCTCTGCCGCTTATCTGCGAGTATTATTTCAATTGGTATCATTCCGGCCACAACACAAATGGCGTCGTATGCCACTGTTCATAATGTGCAGGTCTCCCTTAATTCGCTCCTACGCTAGATTGAGACAACTCCACGTATGTAGGTTGCTCTAATCAACCCATTCGCCCAAATTGACGTGGCATACGGCAGGATTGACCCGACCACGGTCGCCAATAAATCGTCCTACTCTGCTCGGATCCCCCAAAGTTCGGCATCAAGCGCGCCAAAGCCATCGTAGTCCCAGCAGCCTTCCCACCATCGTATAGTAGGTATTCCTGAAGCCGCAGCCTCCCGTCAATCATCACCCCCAGATACTTTAGAGATGGTCCCTAGATCATCTCATGTTCACCAATTCTAATGGTGATATTCTCTCTTCCTGCCCGTAATTAGGACTGCCTCTGTCTTATCGTCCAGAAAGCTAAGACCAGCTGACAGAAGCCAACTTCGAACTGAAGCAACAGCCTCACTGCAGATTTATTCTACCTCTTCCACACATTGGGCCACTACGACCGCAGCCACATCGTCAACGAATGAGATGATTCTCGCCTTCTCTGGGATATGGAGCCTGCGAAAACTATCAAACATCACATTCCACAACAGAGGGCACAGAATCGAGCCCTGTGGAACCCCGGTCATGATCCTGTATGTTCTCTCGCCACCTCTCGTATTGTATAGAAGTCTCTATATATTTAATGGTGCTATATCGCGTCGTAAGACAAAATAACACCGGTTGCCCACGACCATTGGGATTGAGGTACGCTCAATCAGCGCAAGCATAACTGAGAGTACTAACCAATTAACTGAATTGTTTAGCAGTTAGTAATCATTTATAAGCTGATTACCCCAACTGCTAGTGGCGAGGCCTACCTTATACCTCTGATGTCATAAGCAGTGACATCGCCCGAGATAAGTGCAAAGTATTGCTACTTTTGCCAGTTATCTCCCTTCCGCGATCCGTAGATCGTACCCGCGATATGGGTGTCAACCACAGCCACCACGTGAATGCCTAAGCAACCTCTCCAATAACCGAGCACAGAAATAATTCATTCACTCCACAGAACAACAGGTTCGACTCCACTTGCATTAGCATATAGACAAATATTATGCTTTCAAAATGCAGCTTCAACGCCAAGACCTGAAAGATCTGTTTCATGTTTGAACTTCGTTCTGTCGGGCCACTCGGTTCCCGTGGTACCTACTTTTTTTATTAGAGTACTTCAGGTCTGTACCCCGCTGAGTGAGCAGTGGACAGCAATCTTATAACCTGCTGACCTTTTTACACTCTCTATTTCTTTAGTACTCATCCACCATCTTTCCATCATTTTGTGCATACATAAATATATGCACCCCTTCATTTTGTTCATGCACCACCATTATGTGATATATATAGTATATTAATACCATAAAATATCACTTTCGGTCACATATTCACTATAGCCCCCTTCCAGCATTGCTGTCTTCAGGATGATAAATAAATCTTTATATACCATCCCTCCGCGGGGGTGGATCTCGTATTGTACAGTGAGAAATTGTTATTTAACGTGACCTAGTTGTCCAAACCCCAAGACCACGAGTCGCCCACGACTATAGGAATCGAGATACGCTCGATCAACGCACCACCATTACTGGCAGTTAACAGATAGAGTCAGTTACAAGCTGACTCTCCACCTGCTGGTGGCGAGGACTATCTAAACCTCTACTGTCATAAGCAGTGACAGTGCCCGAGATAAGTGCAATGCATTGCTACATTTGCCAGTTACCTCACACCTGCGATCCGAAGACCGTACCCGCGACATGGGTATTAACCACAACCACCACGTTGCTGCCAAATGGCGCCTCACCTCGATCGGGCACAGTATATTCTACTGTGGGGCTCCCGATCCCCGTGGTACCCATTTTTGTTTTAAGAGTACTTTGGTTTGTACTCCGCTCGTTAAAGCTACGGTAAGGAATCTTGTAAATTCCTAGGCACCGCTAGGCCAGCTCAGGTACGCGGGTTCGCCAAAACCCGAAGGTACAACCGGAATCGACCTTGGTCTTTCACCCGGTTGTGGCCACCCTGCGTGTCATTCACGCACTCATTCACGCATCATTCTCATTCTTCTTTCAAACAGTGCCACGGCAAAAGCATTCAAGCATTCATATCTCTCTTTCACACTCAACACACCACTCACATCCACACTATCACCATTCGCCACGATTCCACATGCACCTAAGTCACGCAAGTCCCCATATAGGCTACACTCTACAAGAAGGCTCGTATTGTACAATATAATTCTTCTACTTCAATTATCCTGGTAATGTACTTCGGAACACCCACTTAGCCCAGTGCAACAAGGATACGATCCCATGTCGCCGATTTGATGGCATTTTCCACATCAAGGGTTATAATAGCGCAGTACTTTCTGGAGCCTCTTCTCCACCTATTGCCCTCGATAGCCTTACGTGTTGTGCCAACGACCAAATCAATAGCATCCAAGGTGGCGTGTGTCCTCCTGATAAGCCCCTCTACTCCAATCGAGTACGTAAAATGCGTTCGAAAATTTTACCCGCCATGCCCAGAAGAAAAATTGGGCGATATAACGAAGGATCCTTAAGTGGCCCCCTTCCCTTTGTTAGTAGCACCAGGCATTGCCTCTTCCAAAGTTGTGGCGAAATTCCCTCACTCAGACGACAGGTATTAAACAATTCCAAAAATAAATTCGAATGCGCCGCGACAGCTGTCCCAGATGCCTTTTTATCACCGATTTTTCTACATGCCCGGAAAATCGGTGATAAAAAAAACGTTATTTATCTGTATGCATATGTTTGGGTATGTCTATATAAACGCACACATAGAAGTATATATGTGTGTGTTTATATAGACATAGAGGAGATACTACATCTCCATATACTTAATTATAATATAATAATTTAGTATATGGAGATGTAGCATGCTCGTATGCCATATTTCAGTTTGAATATAATTTTATCTATTCTTTTTTTCTTCGTTTTGTTCATTTTCTTATCTTAGGTTAATTAGTGATAACTTCTCGCCATCAAGCTATCGTTTTCCCCCCTCTTGCTTGTTGCTTTGGAGTACCAGTTTCTTGCTTGGATTAGCCGTTTCCATGCCGCTACTCCCTTGTTCTTTGCCATAACTTATTTCTAATTTTTTTTGGTATACGCACTTCAATCAAATTTAGAGTTCTTTTATTTTTTTAATAAAGTCTGTCGGTTTTATTCATCAATACCAATTTTTTTTTGTTTTTTTATTTATATTAATTGTTTTATTTTTTTCTACCATTCGAAATTGTTAAATCTCTTTTTATAACTCATATTTTATTATTTCCATAACTTTTTCTTGTTTTTTTCTCATTCACTATAATTTATATTTTTTATAGAGTATTATTTTACCCATTTTTTCACAGCCGTATTCAATAAACATATTTCGCATTCAATTAAATAAATTTCAATTTGTATGTTAAACACAACACAACCCGATTATCAAAAAATCCCAAAAAATTCCCTCAATAATAAACAAAAAAAAATTGTTTTTCACTTTTGCTCTCATGTTTACTATCTAGTATTTTAACATTATCGCAATTCTATTATTTAATATTTAAACTATACCGTTTAAAGTTTATCGATTAGTTTTTAAACTGAAAACTAAAGCTTGTGACCCTCTTCGTTGGAGGTCAGTAGGGAAGTGACCGGCCATGCTGATTTCCTTGCAATTCTTCTGCCTTTTTATGGCAAATCACACTATTTAGCGTGGCGTTAATAATAAAATATTTTTTTCAATGGGATTTCGTCAATGAGCCGCTAAATTGGTGGTTACGCCTCCGGTCATCCGGTTAAGCAGTTCAATTTCGAGCAGTACGTAGTCTGTCGAAATTTAACTATTTGAACACCTAACCAGAGCTGCCATAACAATTCGTGGTTGTTTTCTCCAGTAGCCATTACTGGCCGTATCATCGGAAAATGTTGTAATTGTATTGTTTTCTAAAGTAGGAAGATCACTTGTAAACAAGAATTGGTATAATTAATAATTGGTCCTAGTACACTGCCTTGGGTTACTCCGGCTTTAATATCTTAAAATTCCGAGTATGCTCCATCTTGTTTTATTCTAAAGTATGTTTCTTATAGTATTTAATATATTAATAAATCCGCATATTGCTTTGGGAGAGTTTTTTTCGTTTTTAGATTAACCCCTCGTGCCTGACTTTATTAAAAAGTTGTGCTATATCCAGAAAGATAGTGGATTATACTTGTTTACCCTCAAGTGCTCTTTCTATAACATCAATGATTCTGTGTACTTGATCAATTTTGGAATGCTTGTCCCGGAAGTCAAATTGGTAATCCCATATTAGCCTTTTCCTTTCAATGATTAATTTTAACTTCTTTAGGAATAATTTTTCAAATATTTTAGCTAGAATAGACAGAAACGAAATCGTCCTATAGAATGGCTTCCCAGGTTTAGCAATCACTATTGTATATGCCACTTTCCAAAGTGTTGGTACACGTTTAAGTCATTGATGATATTTCTTAGTTCTTCTATCGCTTTTCTGGGTAGTTGTTTTGAAACTTCTGCTGTTATTAAGTCATGTCCTGGAGCTTTCTTAGGATCTGTTATTTTAATTTCTTCAAAATGATATTTTGGTGCGATAGATCCGTCTTCGTTTTGGACAGTGATTATTAGTGTTTCTCCGTGTTAGATGTTATGTGGTTGGATTATGCCCTCTACGTCTTCAGTGAATCTTTCTGCTTTTTGTTCTTTGTTTCCTGTCTAGATTCCATCTATTTTGCATTATTAGTCTTTTAAATTTTTTAGTTGCTTTCCAGAGAGAATAGTCGATATTGCAATCATATGTTAACGACTGAGCTTTTTAAAATCTTTTATTTCCCGACATAGTTATTGAGTAATGCTATTCAACTTTATAATAAAAATTTTTTAGACTTAACTGGCAAATTATCATAGCCGAGGCAACGAGCAATACTAATGCCGCATTTGCAGAAGTTTCAATAATTCAGCATTGATTCACAATATTCCATGGTTGACCTGACCTGATTAATGGAAGACGATTGGTAATATAAAAATCTCGGTAAATGGTTGCCGTATCGATTCACTAAAAGGCGTAAAACCCTACGCACTACGAGTGGAAGTTTACGGTTCTTAACTTGTGTGCAACAAAACCTGCTTATTTTTGTACGAAATTTTGACCTGTGATGGAAGCCAAATATTCATCTAAGACATGTAATAATGATTGTTTGGTAGACTACAGTGAGTGTTATTTACAGTTCTATCCTAGTATACAAGATAACAACCAGATAATTCATGATCATTTATTAAAAAACAGTATGCCCCGGTTTATAGATATAGAATTGTCCTGATTAACTGATGTGTACGAGGAAACTGATATACGAAAAACTGTTATTTTGTAACTAATTACTTTTTTTTTGGTACATCTGGACCATTTTAAGGCAATTAATTACTTTTTTAAACATCTGGAGCACTTTATAAGTGAAAAACTATTCAACGATAAAGCAGAAAATACTGATTTCTTCAACAAAGGCATATGGGTATAATAAATAAAAGAAGAGGATGACGGTAGAATAAAATGAAATTCTATTTAAAAACCGGTCATTACATATGCAATAAGCTAATAAATGAATAATTAAATAAAATAAATGATTAATTAATGGAAATTGTCCGCATTTTTAATAGTATTTGTAGTATTGAAAATCTATCTCATCGACTATTCTTAGTGTTAGTTTATTATCTAATTTATATTAGTATCATGGTTATTGTGTAATATTGATAATAAAATATATTTTTTTTTTATTAGTATGTACGTATATATATATATATATTATATTTCGCGAATGAGAATAATAATAATAGTAATAATAAACGATATAATTTTCTTTTTTAAAATTAAACTCATCTATAATTATAATTAATAATAATAGTAATAATAATTCATACACAATTATTGTGCATATATTTATTTATATACATATATATATATATATATATATATATATATATGTATATATATATATGTTTATAATTATCTATAATAGCTGTAGATTTATTAACTACATAAAATTGATAAAAGATGGCCCCGCTTTCAGAAGACCTCTTTACTTGGTGTAGATATCCCGCACGCTTCCTCATATTCATTCTTTGAATGCTTTTTAATATGTTTATCCTTTTTCTCCTTATCTTTATCTTTATCCTTTTTCTTTTTTGAAGATTCTTTTTTATGTTTCTCTTTCTTCACCACATCCTCTGCATCGAAAAGGTTTATATCATTTTCATTTTCCGTTTTCAATTTTGTCTCTTTTCTTTTTGATGATTTCTTAATTTTATCTTTATTTTTCGACGAACTACTATGATTTCGTTCTTTTTTATTCTCATCTAAAGTTTTATTATTATTCAATGGTAAAAGAAGATCTTTTGATTTGTTTGTATGCTTTTCGCGATTATTAGTTTCTATTGGAGTAGTTTTTCCATTATTTGAATATCTAAAAATTAAAACAATCAATATCGAAAATTCATAAATAATTCAAAAATTAATTTCATGGATATTCTTACAATTCCAAATCAATATCGAGCGCTCTGTGTGGATCATCTTTATTGTAATTGGTGTCCTTCTCTTCCGCATCTGACAATACAGCACCTTCTGGCATTTCTGCTACAGTGTTTACAACGTGTATGGTTTTTATATCTAATAACAGAATGTTAAAAGAAAAAAAATATAAACAAAATTCGGTAGCTTAGTTTTCAAAATCTCTAACTTAGTTCAAATTTAAAAGTCTAAATTGATAATACTGATGATTGAACTTACCCTCACCTTCTGAGTCTGAGGAACTATAGCTGACTTTGTTCCTCGATTTCTTTGATTTTTTCGTCTTCTTCGAGGATTTTTTTGAAATTTTCTCTTCTTTAACTAAATATTTATCCGAACGTTTTGTTGCTATAATATATAAAAGTTGTAAAATTATAGCCACTTTTATTGAATAGATTTTATACATTTTTCAAAGATGTACTATTTTTTTTAAAACATGGGAAATTTTAAAAGTTAAAGAATTATAAATAATTTCAAGTAATTACATTGCAATTTAAGTGGCACTTCCAAAGCCAGCTCCGCAATTGGTATATCTGAACATTCAATACTGTTCCGATTAATTGAATCTCTAAAATTTCTATTGTTCTTCACTCTTGACTTAAGATAATGCGGATTATTGCTTTGCTCGATCATTCTAGCTTCCCGCATTTTGTTCATCTCTTCAGTTGAAATGTTTTTGCTTACATTTTTACAGTTGTTCTCAGCGTCAAAATTATTATTCGGAATGAAGAGATCATCTTTTTCGTCTTCGCTTGATGAGTTACTTTCTGCGGGTGGAGTATTAATCCAGGCATCTAAATCGAGACCGTCTGGAACTTGTACTTTTCTCTGAGCTTTCAATGCAACTGGATTCAAATCCCCAGCAAAGAGTAAAGCCATCTCTTCAATAAGATCAGTTACAGCACTGGATATAGTGTCTTCTATTACGGCTATTTCGGAGATTTCATCAATAACAACATTATTTGTATGGTTTACCATGCTAGCAATTCTAGATTTTAACATTTCAATGAGTATAAAAGCGGAACTAGCTCTTTCTTGAACTTCAATATGACCTGAACTTGTATAAACCGACAATTGATTTAATAATTGATCACAAAGCTGTAAATATTTTTATATTATTAATAAAGATCAATCTTATTTCTTCAATATTAGAAATAATAACTCACATCAAGAATTTTTGGAAATTTCTTCTCTTCAAGATACGTAACAGTCAGTCTAATAAATAATTTAAATGTATTCTGTATGAAAACACTTATTATATGACCAGGGAATGGTTTCGGTTTCAAAAGAATGCTTATTATGTGATCTAAATCATCCATTTCACTGCAAATAAAGTAGAAATTATAAAGTTTTTTAATGAAAAAATATTGAGTACAATATACTACATACTTTCTTTTTTAAATATTTCTAGTAATTATTTTTACTAATTAAAAATATCAAGGAGAAAAAGAAAAGGCTCTCATTATTTAATATATTAAAGATTAAAAAATTCACTCATTAACCCCGAATACCGAAAATTGATTGCTTACTTTGCAAATTCTCCAACAATCCATGCCGCAGCATAAAGAACTTCATACATGGATCCACTTTGTGTTGAAATAGTAAAACTATTAAGTAACGATTTCATTTCATTAACGGCGAATGGACGAACAGCCTGTACACGTATTGATACATCTAATAATTGAGTTGCTATAACAGCACCTAATTATATGGTAGAAGAGAATTGAATTTATATGATTTCGTATGATATCAATCATGACTATTGAATAATTACCATGCTTCGAACCAGCTTCGAGCTGTATTAATTCAACTAATACAGTTAGATACCATTCAAAATTGGTCACATATTGATAGGAGCCCTGTGAACAGATTTCGATGACTTTAAATAGTAATTCATCACGATAAGATGATCCCTCAGCCCGTTCCATATGTCCCAACAGTCTTTTAACTATTTCCATTAGATTCTTCTTCGATACCATGCCATAGAGTAAATCGAGTGCACGCAATCGAATCGATTCATCTTTATCATCCAAACAAGCTAATATCAAATCCTTATGCGCTTGTACACTTTTCGGGTGTGTTTTTAAAATTTTCGACATTGCCAACAAACCCAAATATTTTACTATAATTTAAATATAAAAATTATTTTTATTATTATTTTCAGTTGAATCATTCATTAATTTGTGTTCTTGTGTAAAATACTTACAATTTTGATCGGAATCTTCAATAAGAATACGAAGTTTTTGAACGCATAATTGTATTGAAGCGCTATGATTTGGCATACCACTGCTTATACTAATTAGGACCGCAATTACTGTATTGATGCATTCATACAGAAGACTCATAGCCGATGTACTATAAGTTTAAAAATTAAAGAAAAAAAAAGAAAAAACTCTTATTAATTAACGCTAATATAAATTCGTATTTATAACCAAAAATTGAAAAAAAAATTAAATTGCGAGCACTTGCCTATGAATCAAATTCGTTAGAGGTTCTATTAATTTCTTTCCTAAACGTGGTTCTAAAGGAGTTAAAGCGCCAAACTGCAAGGTAAAAAAATGCAAATGGAAAAAATAATAAAATTTAAATAATTTTTTTTCTAGCAATAATTAATAAGGTTGTGATGATGTTTTTCTTTTGAATTGAATAGTAAATATTTTTGTTGTTCTTCTTTTAAAAAAATATATTCAATTTAAAAAAGTATTAATTGTAATTAAGAAGAAATACAAATAATAGCTCTAGACTTCTGAAAAAAATAAAAACAGATTTTTGAAGTTTCATGCGACGAGGATGGATAAGTAATTAGTATTATTAAAAGAAGATATTAATTTCTAATTGTTCAGGTAGTACATTTTTTCCTTGCTAAAATCGTAATTTACGACTTAAAAAACCGCATAAATTTATAATCAAATATCATAGAATTAAGAAGCTTAAAGGTTATTTTTGATCATCACGTTTTAGGAGATCTTGTTTCAATTGTACAAGTAAATTTATACATAATTACAATTTTTTTTAATAAATCAAAAGATATAAGATTTTTAAATCAACTCAGAGGAAATTATAAACGTGTCATTATATTAAAGGTTATCCACAAAAATATATACTAATGTCCATATAATACTAACCTTTTAATCTGTTAACATATTTAATTGTCTTCAATTCTACACTGCAAAAACGACTCATTTAGAATATTTTTTTAGTTGAAAAATTGGAATTTTGGATAAAAAAAATTTAAATTAGATATTGGTAAAAGGGGCAGGTAAATTTATTAATCAATGATATTGAAATCCCAGTAATTGATACGTTATCCCAAGTAATTCGTATAGAAATTTCGTTAATTCTCAAAATGCTCGATAATATTTATTAACATTTTCTAATATGATTATTTATTGTTCAAATTAAAAGGATGATTTTTTAGCATAACTATTATAAATTTTAGCATATTTTTAACAAGATGATCTAATCTTTTTAAGCTTCTTGCTTTTGCTTTTGCATAGCCAACTGCAACATCAAAAGACCAAAGAATGAATTTAAAAAAATATATTGAGAAAAATTACGTGCCATAATCGAATAATTTTCAAAACAAGCATCAACAGTCGATTATAACAAAATGAATTAGCAAAATACTAACGGATGATCGATTGAATGGTTTATTTTGCAAATAATTTCCCAACTACTCCTACTAGAATTTATTACATTCATTTATAAAAAATATATATACATATTCTAATTAATATATAAGAAAAGAACAAGATTAACGATTAAATAATATTATTAGTAATTAAAGAATATAAGTAATATTTAGAAAAGATTCAATTTTTTTTTAAACAAAATATAATATGAAGAAACCTTGAAATGATATCAATCAGCGGTTTCGTTAATTTCCTTCCAAGTGTCGGTTCAATTAGAATCAAACTTGCAAACTTTTTATTTGGTTCATTTCGAAATACGAATATTAATAAAATAAATAAGAGAGAAAAAATAAGTAAATAGAAATAAATTAAATTGTTTCCTTTAAACTAGAAAATATGAATTTCTACCTACCAATTTGATAATTTTTATTAACATCCAATTATTTGTGGAAGTTGTCATCAATTTAAAAAATATCGGCGCTAACGATAGATAATTTCTTGGATTTTTACGTGCTAATTCACAGATAACATTAACAGCAGCAGATTGAACACCTATAAAAATTATTAAATTAATTATAAGATTTTGTTTTATGGACAAAAAGATAAATATAAATTCTATCGACTACTATAATTAGAAGAATCAGATTAGATTACCAGGATCGGGATCTTCGAGTTTTTCTTTTAATTTTGGAAATGCTGGCCTGAGTGCTTCTGGATAGCGTAGGAAGACTTTATACATCATCAGAATTGCTTTCATACGTAAATAAGGCTTCGTTGAGCTCATCTAAAAGTTAAAAAGAAAATATTTTTCTAATGACTCTTTTAAATATAAATTTAATCTATATATATAAATGAATGTATGCTTGTGTGTATGTATGTTATCTATATGCTTTGTTCTGGACAGCATTAGCGGTTCCTGCACCAAACGCAAAAACCCCGAAATTTTGTTTATTTTTGACCAACCTTTAAAAATGAATACCACCGAAATTGTAAAAGATATTGTCGCGGGGTCTATTATATCGTATGTTGGAAATTTAAAAACAAATATTTTACAATTAGATTGAATCGTCGACATTGAAGTGCTCGCAACTAAACAATTATATAATCATTGAAAATTGACGTCTATCTCCGATTATCCATAGTTAAGCAGGATTAGATGCGGTTGGAACTGATTAGATAGCTGACAGTTTTGAAACAGCGCGCGTCGCTGGTTTAATTCGTCGCCAAATGGCCTTCAGTGTCCTGGCACTTAGAATTCACATTTCAGTACTAACATTACTTGAAATGATAACAATCAACTAAACAATTGATTTTTAACGATCGCAAAGAACCGCTGAAGATACAACCAACTTCAATTATCTCGGAAGAAGTAATCAAAAATCGTGGAAAATTTTTGGCTCTCTTTTTGATTTTTATAATCAAAAATATATGTAGAATATTTATTATTGGAAAAAGACCAATTTAACTATTTTGAAGATTTGATTAGAGAAATTCAATTTTATTTTCAATCTTATTCAACGTCATTTATATGAAATAGTTGTTTTCATTTTAAATCTATCTGCAAACCCAATTATTATTATTATTATTATTAAAAAAATGTGCACATACATTCAATAATACATATAACAACTTTGACCTTATACATACCAGCGTCATAATATCATTTGCCAAGTCTCTGGATAAATCGCCTGAGATAAAACAACTGAGACCACTTAGCGCCACACCAGCATCGTATTGATTTTGTGAATTTAAATCCTTACGGATCATATTAGTTGTCAACATTAGCAGCTAAAATAAAATAGTACATTTATTATGCTTCTGTCGTTATTAGTGCTTCAATACTGATAGACATACTTCACTTTCTGGATGAAAGCATTGACTTGCAGCTAAATAACCCACCCTCTTGCAGGTGAATTTCGTTGAGCTCATCACTTCGATAATATTGAAACCCGCCCATGATATATCATAGCCAAGCATTTGTATCTAAAAATAAAATTACTATAATATACTTGCCACCATAAAGTGTATTATTTATCCACTTTTTTTTATTTTCTTACATATGTTAATTTTGAAACAGCATTGCACTTAACGTTGATATTATCTTGACGCAATTCTTGTTTTATTTCTTCTATACATTGTGCTATATACTTTGCCTGTAAATAAATAGTTAAATTTTTTTTTCATTCTATTATTTCTGTTTTCATTTTTATTTTTGCTTAATCTCTGGAGATAAGCAACAATTTATCACTTTTCACTTACAAATGTAGAGAAAATTCATACTATTTGAATTAAATTATCTAACTATTAAAATAGAATTGAAATAAATCAAATATAGCTGAAATTATTTTTTATAATATTTCACTTTAAATGGAAAACAATTCGATGATAATAAGAAAAAACAAAATAATATCCACAAACTTTTACCACAGAAACATCGACAAAGATATTTTTTATTTAATCTTTTTATATTTAAGAGAATTTTTCGAATTTTTAAAGGCGGTAAAATGATCTAAATATGTTTCCATAAATTGGAAAACTATTGGCCTTGTTGTGAGTGCATATTTTTTAATCGTTTTTATTATGAAAATTGAGTGAACCGATTTACCTCATTATCCTTATTGTTACGTATTCCACGTACTAAATCAGTTAAATTCTTATCGAACATCCGTTCGAAATTACCTTTAACTTTTTTTAGAGCCATTTTCGGTTCACATTCGCGATACCTATTCGATCAATGCAAAAATTATCCTCAATTCTCTAACTTGCGGTATGTTTGTATCGACTTTTACAACACAGCTGTCATTTTGGCTGTCATAAGAGACTTATAGCCACGTAATTCGGAGAAATTTTTACTGGCATTACTAATTAATATAACAATAAACCATGAATCCGAATCGTTATTGCCCTAGCCTAGCACAGACAATATAACACTAGTTGAATATTATTTTCATCAAGTTTTTGTAATTAAAATTCGTATTTTTATGTATGATATGTTTCTTTAGGTAACTCCTTCAATATCACTATTTTATAACGTTGGTAAATTAATAGCATAATTAACTACTTTTATTATACGAATCCTTTGAGGGTTTTATGCAATTTTATCGTCAGACTGGATTTAACGATTTGTCAACAACTTTTCGATCAGTTAAGAATGAACTATTCAAACAAAACTATTGTGGAAATGGTCTTTAAATTGTATATTTTGATAGAAAATATTATCTAATTTCATTCAGCTTATTCATATTTTAAATTGAAAATAAAATAAAATATTGAAACCTGAAATAAACGTATTCAATGTAATAAATTAAGCTGTTTTACCATTTCCTGCACGGTTATGGAATCATATAACATTTCTTATTGGATAATTAATTATAGAGAGAAGAAAAATAATAATTTTCCAATTAGGACTCAATATTTTGGGGTAATTCAAAATACCAGAATTGCTTAAAATTCTATACTTTTAATTTATTCACACAATTCTATACAATATAATTTAATTAACTCCTAATAATTTAATATAAAAACTCTCCAACTGAGTCGGCGTAAGGATTTCGAAGCTTCTGTAAAATATTACTCCTGTCTAGCCATTCGAATTTCGGTGTAATCTTTTCATCGACATTTCCATCTTTTATAACTGATCTAAAGAAAAATACCTTAGCACCGACGGAGTCCTTTCTTTGGTCAATGGGATACTTGTACTTGTGGAAGCCACATGGAGCATTCCCATAGAAAGTAACTTTGATTTTCTCACCACAATTTTCACGTAACACACGTTCAGCGGTTTGTCGCAAAGTTTCGCCTTCTTGGCGCTTGCCTTGGGGAAGAATCATGTGCTTATTATTACCCAATTTTTGTTCCACTAGCAGATAAAGATTATCTTCTAATTGTCGATTGATTGATTTAATATTATTATTTTTATCATCTTCGGTTATTCTTGGAGCGAATTCGAACTTGTTTAATTCTTCAACATACATATCCTTAAGATCCTGTGCTGTTTGCTTAGCGGTAGTATCATCCAGGTCGACTTCGGCTTGTCCTTTTTTAATGCGCTCTGCTTGTAAAAGATCTCGATCGTGTTGCAATTCATGATTAGACTTGAGACTAGTTTCAAACTCTATCTGAGACAGCAGAAGCTGGTAGTCTTTTTCAATCTGACTTGGAGTCTTCGTAACAACAGGTACACGTTCAACTAACACAGCCGCACATAAATCCCACTTTGGCTTAGGACCTTTGTCTACTATTTGTGAATATTTTCTGCAGAGGCTAATTCCACTATTCTGAATGCCTCTAGATAATATATGGCGGAACATTTCGAAGTCTTCCACTCACCTCACAATAATAGTTGACAGCCAATCAAATTTCTACCTAACCACAAATATTGGAGGCACAAAATTGACAACATTACCAATTGCTGATATCATTTATCAGCTGATTGGGAATAAATCTAAATGAAATCCTAATTTCGTCATGCTATTCAAACGGTAATCCGGAAAGTAGTTCCAAAGAAAAAAATTCTTTTGTTTATTTGTGTGATGTATTGAAATGTAGAATTATGTCTTCGACCGGTCTTTTGGTAGTTTCGAATTTGAAAAATATTTCATCAACATTGTCGGCAGTCAAAAATCACGTCAAAAGTCTTTTGTACATTCACTTAAACGTTCCAAAGAGAAAGCCACCTACATATAGTGCGGTCATTTCGGAAATATACCGTGAGACCCTGTCCTTGGGTCAAAATATTGATGTTCGTGTTCTTGTTACGCCGCTTAAAAATTTCGGTAATTTTCAATTGAGTAAAGACATTGACATCCTGCTATTTGATACGAACTCTCAAGACATTTGTGAGGATATCAAACGCAAATACAAAATAAACTTGAACTCGATTGTACTGAATGAGCAGATTTGTGATAAAGTTTCAAGCATTCCGGAACCTTCTGAAGAGCCAAAAACATATGAGAATGTGGTGCTTGGGGGAACTTTCGATCGTATTCATTTAGGTCATAAAATTTTGCTCACCGAGGCGGTTTTAAGAGCACAGAGACGCCTCGTTGTTGGAGTAACTGCCAAGAATATGTTGAAATGTAACAATTTAATGACCAACTTAAAATCAATTTAAATTAATTTCGTATTCTTTACAGCAAAAGTACTTCCCGAGCTAATTTTACCTGTTGAACAACGTATAAAGGATGTGCGTGATTTTTTGAACGATATCGACTCTTCGCTTTTGTACGAGGTTGTACCTATAAAAGACATATTTGGGCCAACAAAATCGGATCCTGAAATGGACATGATAGTTGTAAGTGCAGAGACTGCACGTGGAGCCAATAAAATTAACGAAGTTCGAGCATTAGGCGGACTTAAAGCTCTCGATGTTCATGAAATTAGTTTGGTTGAGTTCGACACTGGAAGTAAAGATAAAGAAATGAAAATCAGTTCGAGCAACAATCGAATGGATCTACTCGGAACAAGAATTAGGGATCCGGAGGTAATATTAATAGAATATGGACAAGTGTATATATGGTAATAAATAATTGCTACCCACAATTAGCCAAAACGACAGCTTCAATCGCGACCATATATAATTGGGTTGACCGGTGGAATTGCTTCCGGTAAAACTCACATGGCTGAACGTTTGCAGAAACTAGGAGCTAAGGTAATAGATTGTGATAAATTAGCACACGAAGTCTACGAACCTGGCACTGATTGTTTCACATCAGTTATTAAACGGTTTGGAGAAGGCATTTTAGCTGAGGATGGCCGTATAGACCGAAAGAAACTTGGCCAACTGGTATTCAATGATCAGATGCAACTGCGTGAATTAAGCGAGTTGGTTTGGCCTTTTATTATGGTTGAGGCCAAAAATTTAGTTAAAAAAGCATATGCGGATGGCTTCGAGGTTGTTATTCTGGATGCGGCTGTTTTACTTCAAGCCAACTGGCAAAATGAGTGCCACGAAGTATGGTCAATGATAATACCGCCAGACGAGGCAATTAAACGATTAAAAATCCGAAACAATTTGACTGAACAGGCAGCAAAAAAACGATTAGCATCTCAGTTAGATAACGAGTCCGTAGTTCAGCAATCGAATGTAATTTTTTGCGCTTTATGGAGTTATGAATTTTCTCAGGAACAAGCGGAGCGCGCATGGAGAAAATTAATGGAAAGGGAATTTTCAAAAAAATAAAACATTAATGTAGCTGATTTTCATATTTAATTTATAAAAAGTAAAATACATGCTGCAACCGTAAACATGAATTATCTTACAATTGTTTACAGCTTAATGGCCCTCGCCCTTTTGGCCTACAATCCGCTTAAAGTCTTCCATTTTAGTCGTTGCTATTGGAGACCCTATAAATGCGAGATAATCGATTTGAGTGGTCTCACCACCTGATTGATTGTCCTTTACAAACAATTGTATATTCTGTACGTTTTGAAATTTAACATAACGCAAATTAATTGGTTGCCCATCCAAGTCTTTTGGCTCTAAACTACAAAGATACAATTTATGATAACAGCAACAGTTAAGGAAACTGCATATTCATTCATAACTCTTGGTACTTACGTTAAATCTTGAACAGAATTTGAAGATTCAGCTTGATCGAAATCAATCGTTCGCGGTTGATTAATGAAAAGTTTAATGTGTTTAGGTCCTAGTTGGGTTGGAGCTTTTAGTTTTATCGAATGAATTTTCACTGGCTGGTTAAATGTTATTGAAAGAATCAATTGCTCGTCAACATCTGATTGTAAGTAACCACCTTCTTTAGTGAAACTATGCGTCATTGGATGGTCATCAGCTTCGTTCAGACATTCACATTGAGTTTTCGCTATAAATGAATTAATATCCATCTGTTCAAAGAGAAAATACACATTAAGTTCTATGTGGACAGGCATTATTTAGAACGTAACGAATCAACTCACCAACCCTTGGCCATAATCTTCACCATCTTGATCGTCGCCACTTCCAATATGTTGTACAATTTTAGCTTCTAATCCTTTTATATCAGCCCCTTGTATTCTATCGATTTTCGTCTTATTTCTGTAGAAGATGAAAGTCGGCAACTTAGAGACACCTTGCGATGCGGCAGTCTCTTGGCATTTGTCCAAATCGACTTTTAGGTATATAGCGCGTGGATATTTAATTGGAAGTTGCTCGAATTGAGGAGATATAACTTGACAGGCCCCACACCTTAAATTAATTCATATTGAAAATATCTCATAATTTTCAACAAATTTCAATTTATCAATTCACTAATCAACTGTTTACCATTGTGCCGTGAAGTCTACCACAACTAAACGAATCCCGGCAGCTGCAAGTTCCGCTTGAAAATGCCTCTCATCAGTTATATTTCGAACAGACATTATATATACAATTAATTATTTCGTTAATACTATGCAAAAATCACAACAAAACCAGAGAACTTTTCAACATGAGATGAACCGCAACTGATACCTGATTCTCATGTTCAGTCAAAATTTAGAATGACTGGCAAGCATTGAAATGAAGTTCAGTGGCGTTTTTTTATTTAGCTGTCAAAAAGGCATTTTCATAACGAAATATATATGATTTGATTAGTTTTCTTCATAAGGCAACTATTTTAACAATGCAATTTAAAAAAAATGACAAAAACTGTAACGAAACTTTAAAAAATTAACTATTTTATTGTTTTATAAAAAAAAATAATCAAAAATTTTATATCATTTTTTCTTGTTCTTTTTCTGTTGGCTATAAGAGTACAGATGTCGTTAGTTGTTAGAAGATTATCGTTATCGAATTCAATGTTTATATTTTATTAACTGCCAAATGAGGACGAGTTGTTACTGAAATATTTTAATAGCGCCATTTATTCTTTTCTACTAATTTTATACATTTATATTATTAAATGTTGGATTTTCGAATCTGCTATCGAAATATATTGGATACATTTTTAATAGACATTGTGGGCATTTCGATTTTAATTTATATATAAAAAAAAATATTCCATGACATTTCATAATAATAAATAAAAAATATTTTATATAAATTAAAATCGAAATGCCACAATGTCTATTAAAAAATAATAAAGGTTTTAATCATAAGTGAAATGAAACTTAGATTCTAGAAGAACTGAGTAGGCCTCTACACAAACATTGTGGCCGAATTTGGATGGCAATCCATTCGTAAGAACGTACGTACATGCAAAATAACAGAAACGGCGTAAATCAGTGGGGACCATTTTTAAAGTTCAGTATGCGATTGAAGCGGTTCGTTTAAAACCATTTTCATATGTGATGTTATTTATGTGTAAACAAAATAGATTTTTTCATATTGTGGATTTTGTTGTTTGATCGAATTAGTTTTCAAAATTTGCAATAAAACACAGTCTACTATTTAAATATATTATTTATTCATTTATTTATTATATATTTTCACTTTATTTACTTCACTATAAATTATTTATTAAAACACAATTATAAAGTATATAAACTGCAAGTTATTTAATTATATCAAAACAATAATGTGCGTAGATAAAAACCATGACAAAAATTCAAAATAAATTAAATGAGAGAATGTGATATTATGTGGAAATTAAAACCACACCACAACTTAGTAAATATAAAAGCAGATATCGAAAGCTTCATTATAATATAAATGTGTGTTTGTGAGTTGAAATGGTAATTTAAATAGCCATGAGCATATATCACATAGAATATTACATCAAATTATAACAAATGCTTCAAAACTAAATTTCAGGATGATAAATTTAATGTACTTAAATAATTAATAACTAATATTCCAAAAAAATTGAAAACAATATGATTTAGTAAATGCATTACAAAATGGTCTAATAGAGCAAACGAAAATACAAATACAAACAAATTTATTTAAATAAGGTATTTAAAATAAATTATAGCGTTAATATGAATAAAATAAATATATTCGGAGCACACAATGTCCTGGTTCCGGGGAATTTCCGATGTTTTTACCGCAATCCACTTTTTCCTCAACCATTTATTTTATGGAAACCTGTAATGTTAACATATGAGCATACGACCGTTACATTTACTTTTTCAATTAAGAATTACCAGACATTAAAGTATTTATTGCACTATTAAAAAATACATTCCCTTCTTACACACACTTTACGTACTCCCGCACTGGACTATTTTCTGGTAAACATTGAAATGTCAACATCACATGTGTTTACATTTATTGAATGTCGAACTTTTCACTTTTTAATCACTTTTTGGATCAAATAAATCATTAAAAGCCATTTAAACACATTATAAACTACATTTTTGATAATTTCTCTAGTTAAAATGAAGATATCAACTTACCGAAAGAAAGAAATTCCTAGCAACCCTTCATAAAACACTTCATTTATTCTGAAATAAAAACTTCCTATTAAATGTTATCAACAATATAACTACTTATACAAATACTTAATTTTTCGTAAATACTTAAAAAAACATAACTTGCACTTTCCGATAAGTGCCAAAATAACAACTTGAAAAATAACAAAAGTAAACAAGCATTTCAATATGCTACCACTTTCATGGAGAATGACGTGTTTTAAAACTCTCTGAAAGTCTACAAAATTGAGGCGCTTAATATTTAATTGATTATTATATTTAATTCCACTTCATAACAAAAGATTGTACAAAAAATAAAAATTGCCTTTTGGTGTGCTTAAATTGTATTTTTGTTTGCAATAAGTGAATTAAAATGAATATATTCAATAAATTTCTATTACGAAAACTTGATGTCAGTGGATGTCAAGTCTACATAAAGCGTTACGATTTCTCGCCGCTTTTGCAATAATTCGGCCAGAAAATTGCATATACATATACAAAAATCTAAAATACGGGCCTATCCAGGTATTCTTTAATCTAAGAAATGAAAGCACAACTATAGATTTATAAAAAAATTGCATTCTAATTATACAACTGAAAAAATGATTAGGGATCCACAAATTTTTGAATAGTTTGTTTTTTTCTCAAATCTTACATTATGATCCGTTGATTAAGACTCGAAATTTAAGTAAGTAATTCCATATCAGATTTATATACATTGTCATTTTAGGATTCTGATAAAAATGACAAAATTAAATCGCAAATCAAATTTATAATCTAAAATCAAAGAGAATAAAACAATTTTTTTTACTAAAATGTAAAATTATAAAAGTATTTATTGAACAAAGTAACTTAATTTTTAAATATCAGTCTGGATTTAGAAAGAAAAATAATTTTGTAGCTTCCATCAATTTGGTAATTCAGTGAGTGTAAAATGGGGGAATCTACGATTGTAAATCAATAGTAGCAGTATTTTTAGATTTGCGTAAAGCAATTGGTCAATTTTACTTCAGAAGCTTGAAAAATATGGTACTGAAGGCACAGAACTAGAGTTGCTTTAATCATAATTATTTGAAAGAGATTAAAAAACTAAACAGTGAATGAGACTGTTTCTCATGTAATTGAAATTGATTTAGGAGTACCATAAGGCACAATTGTTGGTTTGCTACTTTTCCTGATTTATATTATTGATATGCGCAAAGTAGTTGGTGAACAGCAGATTCTCCTTTTATATGTAACAGCGGATTCTGCTGATGATTGTCCCCATTAAAATAAATATTACTTTTATTTTTAATAAATTTTTGAAGAATAAAGCAAGAAGTAATTTGATAGAAATCACACATGCAGCAATTGAATTGCTTCTTGGGCTGCATGGCAAGTGGCATCGTCTTGTTGAAACCATATATCGTCCACATCCATATCTTGCAATTTAGGTACAAAAAAGTTGATTATCATATCCTGATAGCGAGCACCATTAATTGTTATTGCCTGACCACCTCCTGTTTCGAAGAAGAATGTGCCGATGATGCCACGTTGTGGATACATTTATTTATCAAAAATCGTTCGTGGATTTTCTGAACCTCAAATGCGATAATTTTGTCAATTAACCAAGCCATTAAGATAAAAATGGCCTCATCGCTAAAGATGATTTTGTTCGAAAAATCAGAATCCTGCTGTTTCTGCGCGTGGTCAAAAGGCATCAGTTTTTGAGTCAATTGAATTTTGTATGCATGAAGATGCAAATCTTTTGTAAGACTACGCTGTAGAGAGCTGCACTAAATGTCCAATCCATGATCACGATGGCGAATTGATGTTCCTGAACTTTCAGCAACACTCTCACGAACTGTTTCGATGTTTTGTGTTGAACATCTTTTTGAAGTACGCTCAGAAACAATAAAAAAAAAACTAAACGACATTATATGAATTTTGTCGTTTAGTTTTTTTTTTTATTGTTTATCGAATTATTTTAATGTCTGACTGATAGAATTTATTTTATTGTATAAATAGTTTCTGAACTAAATAATGATGAAATTCATTTAAAGATCGTATAATTTGTTATTGTGTTATAATTTAAAATAGATACGTAAATCGACGACTACACCGTTCGAGAAATACTCGAATTTTAGGAAAAATTTTCTATTTTTTTTATTCGACTGGTATAATTTATGCTCTAACCTGTTAGACGAACACGGTCTCCTCGATCGATCATGTTCGAGACGAACAAAATATGGAGATTTGCTCGAATGGTGGAATCGCCTCAAATGGTAGAGCTAGATCATTATAAGCAACGAACTCAAACACACAATGCGGCTGAAAATTTTCATTCGAGCTGCGTGTTTGATCGCGAACATTATTGTAATTTTGACATTTCGCATTGTGATTTGCGTAAGGAACGTTTATGTATTATAGCACAGTCGTTAGCGGTCAGACTACCATACAAGGGGTCGTGAGTTCGAATCCCACTGAGGCATGGTCCTACGCTAATTCCCAAAAAACACATTTTGAACAAACAAAATATTGCAAAATATATTGTTCAACGATGGCAGTGACGTTGAATTGTCCAGTCTAGATATTACGGTTTCTTGTTTGGCGATTAACGGCGAGATCAGTTCTAAAAGATCATTGATATCATCCCTGCCAAGACGGTGAAAATTGCTGTACAATTTCTGCTCCAAGTGATCACCGCCGCGAAGTTCTGCCAATAACTTTTCGTTATGCATCGTCCTAATCGCTTCGACTGCTGCTCCCATTACTCCACTTCGTTTTGAATTATCCAATTGTCCATTTTTAAATATATTTTTTAACTTTTTCTTGACTTCCAAATGTATTGTGCAAAAAACACAATTGAAAATCGTTCATGAAAACGAAACAAATGTCAAATGTCAAATGGATGAAGAAAAAAATCGTAGCTCGAACAAATTCTGACTGAGCGAATTTTGATCGAGCTCACTTGTAATCAATGCTTAATAAATGTTTGAGAGTTCGAGCTCGTGTTCGAGACGTTTTTATTTCCCCTCTGAACGCTCGAACAAAAATATTTGAGCTGTGAAGCAATAATGCGTCCATCGTTCGAATGGTGCATTCTTTGTTAAATACTTTGTCCAATTGGACGAATTTGGAACGAACATTTGGCTTCAATAATTTGACTTTTTCTCGAATGGTCTAATCGTAGCTTTAGAATAAGGAAAATGTTTTAATAAGGCAATTAGGATAATCAGGGACAAATGGCATATAAATTATTTGAGAAAATTGAAAATGTGATCAATATTAGAAGTGGCCAATCGACTTGGTGAACCCGCAAAACCTGAGCTGGGCTAGCAGTGCCAAAAAATTCCTTCTACTGTAGATCTTTGAGTGCAAGTAGTGGTTCCATAGAGTCGGGAGCCCCAACGGTAATCCGTCAACCGTACCCGGCCGATGTGAAAAAGCTTTGGCTGAAACGTGGTGAGTCTAGTTTAATACCTACATCGCGAGTACAGTCGTAGGAGCGATACCAGGACCCCGGGTGCTATCTCTGCAGATGGTAGTAGATTTAGATGGGTTTTGCTACCAACAGTTAGAGTAACTAACTTGCAACTGGTTACTGACTGTAAGCAATGAGCCTACCTGTTATAAACGTAGCTGGTTCAGGGACGGAACCAGATGGTGGGCCAAAATAGTTTGGTAAAGCTAGAGGAGAGATCTACAGGTTGAGATCGCACACCATTGGAATTAAATGGAAAGTTAAGACGAAATGTTTAACTGCTTCATGCATGGAACACAAAGGAAGAGAATATGTAAGAAACAACCCGAAAGCGGGTCAAGTAATGAGGCAACTTGATTATGTGTTCCTTGCATGAAGTATTCCAAGCAGGAAGTCAAAGAGGAATTTATAAAAATAATGAATATGTGCACCATCTGGATCTAGTCAGCTGGACTGGTGAAATCCACAACAGGATTGGGCGTATCTTAGTCCCTATAGTCATAGGCTACCCCTGCTATTAAGTTGGACGATAGGTTTGCCACGTAAAATAAAAATATTCAAAAACAAACAAAAAATACATAATGATGAGAGGTGGAATAATTTCCATCCATAATAGAATGGAGTTAAAACTTATAGTTTTTTGTTGATTATTTACTCATTTTGCTCGTAAGCATCATTTTCGTTTCTTTCTTTAAAGAATAAAAATTTCAAAATTAAATAAAATTTACGTACTTCTATGATATGCATGCTATTCTGAACTGTAAACTGATAGCCATACAGCATAAGACATTTTATAGACGTATTAATGACTATTTGAGCATCTCCAACGGGCTCCCATCACTTTTGAACTTTGCCCAACCAAAAACTTTCAACTTTAATAGCCAAAACCCAAATGCTACCATTAATAGTGGCAGTCTATAATAGTGCACTTTGGAACTTTATCTTTTCTCGCCCTTTTTAGCAGTCTACAAAAATTTGGTAACTTATTTATAGTTGGGGATGTGCTTGGATACGTACACCGATTTTCATATACTGACTATGGTGAGTGAACTTTCGTTATTGAAATTCAGACATTCCGTCTTTTAGTGGTGACCCATTCTATCTTGACTGAGCCAATCGATCGATAGATCAATATTCGTAAATTGTAAAATCTTCCAAAAAAATGCAAAGAAAAAGAAAAAAAAATTATGGGATTTTGCCTAACATTCTCTCTGAACATATTGAATCAATCGACCGTCATTCATTCACAAAAGCATATGCACACCAAACGATAATGAAATTTTATGTCTTAGAGAAAAGTTAATAGCAGTGCACGTGCAAAGGATCAGCTGGAGTCAAGGGGGTTGCCATCTAAATCGAACAGTAAACGAATCATTAAAGGCATAGAAAAATAGCTTCAATATTCGTACGATTTGAGATCAAATAATTTTGCAACCCACCCTTTTATAGTCACAATGTTTATTTTTATATGTTATGATACATAAGCACACTCCTAAACGAAGGCACAAATACAATCGAACTTGTAAGTATAATATAAGTCCATTCACGTAAATTTGCCAAAATATTTCTGGAGCACATATCCCCATATACGCATAAAAGCAGAACGAATGGTAGTTCCCATCTTTGCAAAGTTTTCCATATCGATGGTGATACACACTAGGTACAAGATTATTTTTGTAACATTTTTCTAGTCGGTTTTTTTTTTACTAATTTCCTGATATTGTGCGATGGAGCAGAAGAATTTGCCACATTTTTTAGCACAAAATATGTCATTAAATATTCGTTTTTATTTAAAAAAAATTTATTTAAAAAAAAAATTGAAAAAAAATATATTTTAATGGTAAATGCGCTAATGTACCTGCAATAGCTTCATTTCGTTTCAGAGGTAGCAGTTGGTTTCAGTCACTATCATCACTTATGCGATAGAGTTCTATTTTCCACTCTTTGATGCGTTCATAAAAAGGATTTGGTATCATTCCAAAATATCCTTGTCACTTATGTGTTTTCCAATATTTTGTTATTATTTTAAAAGCGTCTGTTTTTTTTCCCCAAAAATATGTTCTCATCATGATATCAGTAGTCATATATAGAACACTTAATGCATTGGAAGCATTGATAAAAACAAAATCGTTGGTTTAAACTATTTTCATATTTGGTTTAGTGTTGATCCTTACACGAGGACGTATGTTTTTTTTCAGAAATGCTGCACGAAAACAACTACTAAATAAAGTTATTATCAAACGTGTCCAGACCAGACATTTTATTAAATTTTCGTTAGTTTTACTTTAAAGTTCATTTTTGGATATTAAGTCTTGGTTCTTTTGGGACTGAAAATGAAAAAAAGCAAGCGAATGAATGTTGGTATTTTTCGAAAAAGGAATTTTTTGAAGGTACAAAATCGAACGTATTTTATAGCATGACTTTTGGCTATGAGTGTACTGTATCACTTGGTCTTTTCACAATCTGTTATTGTTGTCTATTTAGTTGCCGCATCCCCAAGTCTATCTAAGAATTCTACAAGAAAAAAAATGCTTTTAGCGAACTTGGGAAAATGCTGACACTTTTTTGGTAATTCGATTTTCTGTTGCCCGGCGGACTGACTGTGGTGGAGGAGAAAAACCCCAACATCCCCTTAGATTTATTTGTGTACGCATAGACGAATTCCCATACAAATTATTCAAAATAATACAAAATGATTAAAATTTTTATTTCCATTTTGAAAGTGATTTTTGTTTTTACAAAACAAATTTTGAACATTCGTTGAATTGGTATTCTGCTCCCATTCCGTTGTAAGCAAGGACCAACGTTTGGCAGCTTCCTGTCTTATTGATGGGAAATTTTAAAAATCCTCCATTGAATTTCGTCCAGTTTAGCAGAAGAAAAAAGGAACTCGTACGAGTGTACATTTTAGCAAATCGGAAAGAGAACACGTACTGATGAGAGTGAAATTCTGTGCGCAAATTTTTCACGCATCCCTCCGACAAAGCCAGCGTTCGCGAAAGAATATCACAACCACCGCCAGCCTCTCTAGCATACGCGATACCGTAGTCACGATACATTGCGCGCGCAACCCCGTACGTACGCTCTCTCTTTCGACGTGAGTCGCCTACATTCGCTCTCGTCGCTGTTTTGAACGAACAAACGAGCAAAGAAGGAACGAACCTCAGTGAATGAGAGCGACCAAACCGAACGACTACTAACCGCACCGCACCGCACCGACCAGAGGGAGAAAAGGGAATTTTCATTACAAAAAAAAGAGCGCAAAATTTCCCAGCCAGTTTTCAGTCAGTTTTTCGATAGATTTACCTACGGAATGTTCGTGAGGAAGTGCGTGCGTTATCAAAACGTCGTGCGTTTTTTCTTTATTTGCTCCTTTGCAATTTTATATATTAGCTTCGATAAGTAAAAAATAAAATTTCCTAAAAAAGAAAATTCTATATTTAAAAAAAAAGAAGAGAAAAGTTCATCTTTATTATAATACGAAAAAGAATTTACGATAAAAGAATTTTTTCGAACGTATACAAAAACGAGAGTGCAAATAAATGGTGTTTCCGTTTTTTTAGAATTTGTGAAAAACATAAATTGTGCGTTTTAATCTAAGCTTATTTGTTAATCATTGAATTGAAGGGGCAAAAATATGAAAAGTTAAGCAAAATAAAAATGAATTAACGTGATAGTGAGAAAGAAGAAATAGAATTTATTGAAATTAAAAAAAAACAAAATAAGATGCAAATGCTCGTTCCTAAGAGTTTTTGTATACACTAATAATCATCGCACACGCATACCTCATCTTCACATACATTTTTTTGTTTTTTTTTCTACTCTAGACTCGGAGTGCGCCACTGTTTGCATTTATGTCCGTACAAACAGATGTAGTGAAACGATATGGAAATCCTTTTGCCATTCGCAACGCTGCTAAATATCATCAAAGTGCGATACTAGTTTTTGTCGATTTTATTTATTTTCCATTGCGTTAGGATTATTAACGTTTAAGCCAGGAAAGGCAGTTGCCGCCGTCGTCATCGTATATGTCGCCGTCATTAGGTGATGTCGCATGATTTATCGTATTGCTGTTATATTGACTGTCGCAGCCGCTATCAAAAGTGTCGTTTATGTTTTCGTGTCGCCGTCTCTACAATCGAAACAACGTTGTCTGTATCGCGTCTACTGATTGCTAAGTTTTGTCGGTGTAATCTTGCTCCAACAATCGCCTGCTGTAGTCGTCGTTAATATAGCCGCCACTGCTGCTGCCGTTGCTACTTTGACTGTGCAGCCCTAATCGGCGCCGTTTCTGTTGCTATTGTGTTAGTTCGGTGAATTTTCTTTCATTGTTATCCTCCCATCGACCGCAAGGTACATATTTTCACAACCCATTATCATTATCCTTTTTAATTTTCTCCCATTGTCCAATCATTTGTGCCCGCCCATCCCTTAATCGTTCTGTTAATAGGATATTCAGAAAAAAATATTGAAAGATGCGTGTTGCGTGCGGTTCTTTCACGCAATCTAAATTGAGTTTGTGCTGTTCAGGAAGAAATTTTCCAGTTCAATTACTACCGGACTAAATGCGAAAAAAACGACCGCAACAATACAATATTTTTCATTTCGCTTATGCATATATGCGAGCCGAACGGAAAAGAGAATGTGTAAATCTAAAATCTAAAAACGGAAAGAATAACAAGATCTGCTACGGCTGCTGCTGCTCCTGCCACTGTTGCTGCTGTAGCTGTAGCTGTATCTGTTGCTGGCGATATTCATATTCGTATTCGTGCTGTTCTTGCTAAAGTTGGAGAGCCAACTAACCATCCGCTACTATCCATCACAACGTCTCATCCATCAAAATTAAAATATTTGGACACCAACAACATTATTGATACGAAATAAGGCGAGAGGAATAAACGCCCCTCGCAACAAGAGAAGTTGAGCTTCAGCAAATATCACCTTCCCCTTGTCCGGGTATACTATACAAAAAAAAGGGTGGACAAATATCGAGAAATAATTGTGCACAGAAAAAGGACTAAAAGTAATTTTTTTGTTTGTTGTTTGTTGTTATTTTTGTATAATATGGTAAAAATACTATCGATAGTAATAATATTAGAATAGAAGGTAAATAAATTACAAAAAAATGTCCAAACGAATTGAAAATAGAACCTTGGAAAGAAAGTGCAAATTAAATAAAAGGTGCACGCACGAACATACATGATTAACGTTGATACAGGTGTGTACATAGAAAGGGGCAATGAATGAATGAAAATAATTTTTTCTGCTTTCATTTTTCTTTTTTTTAATATTATGGGGGTGGAATGGCAGCGAATCGTGTTTAAAGTATTTAGAAATCAGTGGCTATTTTTTTTTAATTCAAATAAAAACGTCTAAGAAAAGCAGAGCCAATAAGAGCGAAACTGAGTGAATTACGGATTAGAAATAGTAGAGGGGGATGGGGGTTGGAAAGTAGTAGAGAAAAGTGGAAAAATAATGAAATTAGATGAAAGGAAAGAAAAACAAATTACAATAAAGCTGATCCTTATAATGTTTGTAAAGTTTTTTTATTTATTTTCTTTGGTCCTTTTCTCTCTTTCAAGACCTCCCTACCCAACCCCGTCTTCCAACTATGTTTTCTATCTGTTTAGAACTTAAGAAAAAATAGATTGACATTCTTCAATTTTTAAACTTAATAAAACTAGTAAAGATAAATAAAGAAATAAAAATCTTTGGGAATAACCGTTTTTTTTTCAAAAAAGAAGGAAAATGTAAAGAAAACAAAAATTTATTTATAGTGTATATAAAAGAATGAGAAGAGCATACCGACGAGTTAAATAAAATTAATTATAAGAAAGAAAAAAAACAACAAATAGAAATAAAAATAAAATGGCAGAAAAAGTATCTTTAAAAAAAAATAAACATAGTAAGATTAAATTGTGAAAATATTTTATCATATGAAAAGAAAGGTCCTGAAAGAATGATCTTTTAGCCTCTTTGAGACGGCCTTGTTTGTCCATCGTTTTTCCTGTTATTACGAGTATTTAATTATTATCATTAGGCGAATTCGATTGGACTAATTTTGCTACAGCACAGTACTTACCAGTAGACTCTCAATAAAATGAACATATCACTGACAGCAGTAAAATACAAACTCACAATAGCCACCAACAATACTGAGTTTATTCACACATAAACAATAAAAACTGAGTTAACGCACACATAAACAATAAAAACAAAAATATGACGCTTCAACATAACCAACGAACCCGCTAAGCCATCTATAGTTAGTTCGGAAACTACAATCCCCTTACCAACATAACCAACTACTGCTACAATCCTACTGTTTTGTTAGAGGTACTGTAGATGATGACAGCTACACAACAGTAGCAGTAGCAAAGTTAGTCCAATCGAATTCGCCTATTATAATTACTGTTAATATGGTTATTATTCGAGGGCAGCACAGGGCTCTATATTAGGGCCGGACCTGTGGAATATGTTGTACGATGGTATTCTAAGGATGGATTTGCCAGACAATACCTTCCTTGATTGATACGTCGACGACATTGCTGTAGTCATAGCCGCTCGAAATGTTGAGGATGCCTAAAGGAAGCTTAACCAAGTCATACGGCGCGGACTACCGCGTGGCTAAAAGCGCACGGATTAAGTCAAGCAGCTAAGAAAACCGAGATAATTAAGTCTAGCAGCTAATTATACACTTGTGCCAATGTTTTTTCCAATCCTCGAAGCACTTCAAAAAATCATTTTTTGTGATCTTGTTCAGCTCCTCCTTCGATGCCGTCTTTATCTCCTCAATCGTAGCATAGCGTCGTCCTTTCATGGGGCTCTTCAGTTCCGGGAACAAGAAAAAGTCACAGAGGGCCAGATCTGGGGAATACGGTGGCTGCGGCATTATTAGTGTGTTGTTTTTGGCCAAAAATTTGCGCACAAGCAACGATGCGTGAGCAGGGACGTTATCATGGAGCAAAAGCCAATTTTTGTTCTTCCAAAAATCCGGGCGTTTCTGGCGGATTGCTTAGCGCAACTTGCGCATAAGTTGCAGGTAATATTCCTTATTGACCGTTCTACCCTGTGGCAAGAACTCATGATGCACCACGCCCCTGCAATCGAAGAAAAATGTAAGCAAACCCTTCACATTCGACCAAACTGAACATTCAAAATGGCCGAACTTGTCGGCATAAGTGAGAGACATGAGTACCAATATAGCGCCACAAAAAATCGAAAATCCAATATACTTAACCCGCAAAAATTCAAAATTCGCGATACTTTTTGAACAGACCTCGTACATCCAGTTATGGAGTTTCTAGTGGGAGATGAGAAAATTTCATCTCAGCCAGCGAGCAAGTATCTTGGAGTGCGACTGTACAGAAATATGAAATACTGGACGCAAATTAAAGCTGCCACTGAGAAAGCTGTCAAGTCAATGACAGCGCTCAGCAGGCTCATGGCCAATATATTGTAGGTAGACTATCACCTAGCAAACGAAAGCTTCTTATGTCCATATGGTTGCAATACGGAGAAGAGATGCCCTTAGAGTAGGTTGTTCCTTTAGGACGGTATCTGAGCCCGCGATTGTGGTGATTTTCATCGACCTGTTGGCACAAGAACGGAAAGAGAATATATGAGCTAAGGTATACGACTTGAAGAAGCGAAAACAAAAGCTAGGGAAGAAAGTTTCAGCAGGTGGCAATACCGATGGGATAACGAGACCAGAGGAAGTTGGACCAAAACACTGATATGAAATTCGAGGGACTGGCTAGACTGAGGACATGGAAACGTGGACTATTACTTCACACAGTTTCTGACTGGATATATAAAACTGGGATAGGTAAAACTGGGAGTCCAGAATTTCTTTATTGAGATAGCACTGAAGACGAAGCGTGCCATACGTTCTTCCAGCATAAAAGATGTACAGTGAAAACGCAGATGCTGGAAACTGAAGTAGGCGCGATTACACCAGAAAACATTAATGGAGTCATGCTGACCGATAGGATAAACTGGTAAAAAGTTGCGGCTTTATATAAAGCTTGCTATATACAAAAAAATTTTGAAGACAGAAATATAAAAAGAGCTAAAACCGAAAAGAGCCAGTATAGTGGCAAATAAAGGCTCCTCCACCTTGAAGTGAAGCGAAAGCGGTACGAAGATGGTATTTTAAAATATCAAGTCGGAAGAGGAGGGGACTTTTAGTGATTGTGAGTCTCACACACCAGAGCGGCTTCAACCGCCCTGACGATGCATAACGCATTCTCCCCCTTCGTAATAAAAAAAACGCAAAATATTTTTATTAATAATTTTATTATTATTATAATTATTTTAGTATCTTTAAAGTGTTCAGCGTTTAGTATTTGTTGTGTATAAAAGTATTTTCGTAAAAATGTACTCTTGTGTGTGTGTATACATATAGAAATATTATTTTTTTAAGGAATGTGTACATACAATTTTCTCGATGTCATTTACCCTATGGTGTCTGTGTATCAATGTTAGAGTTTTTTCCCCGTTTTATTTTTATTTTGGCTTGGAGGCGAAAAATTGGGTACAAAAAACAAATATAAATTAAAAAATAAATTTATGATTAGAAAGAAAGAATACACCACCCTACACATAAACATTGCAATAAATGAAAATGAATGAGAAATAAGTGAAAGAAGGACGAAAAATTAAATGTTTGTTTTAATTATAAATAAATAACGTTAACTAAATGAGAAAAGTAACATTTTATAACTGATACACACAACAAAGAAATTAAGGGCTATTGGGTAAATGTAAAGTATATGTAGGTCTGTCTCCCTTTTTATATATATGTGTATGTGTAGATACTTAAGTGTGTACACAGAAATTTTGTAAAAATACAGAAAAGCTGATCATATACGAATAAACTTTGGATTTAATTACTTCGCCGATAGCTAAAGGACTCTAAATAAACGACCGAAAGAAGGATACTATTTTGTTGTGAATACAACCAACAAACCAACCACCAACCCTTGATTCGGCAACAGTGACAGTAAAGATGATGATGATGGTGATGCTTTCGGTGATAATGATACCCTCGCTCTCTCTCTTCCTAATGCTGATTATTTGAATGTTGGTGTGATACTAATCTGGATCACGTATTAAAATAAATGAAAATGTAAATTTCGAAATTTTACTATGTGTATATACAAACATACTAGTACTAGTACAATATTTTGTAAGGATTAAAGTCGGAAAGAAAAAGAAAAACTAACATTTTCTTTAATTTTGCTATTCGAAGTTTTGTTACAGTTTTTCTCATCAACTGTTCGGGTTTCTTTTCTTCAGTCTGGGAATATTCGTATAAACAACAATTTGTAGATACTTTTTATATTTTACGAGAATAGTAATTTTATGCTCCAATATTTTACTCTGTTTTTTTTTGTTGTTGAAAGTATTCTGACTAGTATAATAATTTAGGATGTTTCTTATTTTTTTTCAGATTTTGTTCTATTTTTCTTTATTATCTTTTAATTCGAAACACCTAATTTTATTGCATTTTCTCTTTGTAATCTATTTTGTTTTGTTTTGAATAAAAGTTTATTTATTTTTGTATTTATTTTTAAGGATATTCTCATTCTTGTCTGGTACGAGTTTGTTTCTATTTAATTTCTGTACTTGTAAGTACAATAGTTTTATCTTCTTTGTCACTTTCCTTTTACTTTATAAGAAATTTTTACTTCTAAAAGGATTTTACTTGTTTTTTTTTCTCATAAAGATAATTTAATTAAATAAAGAAAATATAGCATTAAATGTTAGATGTATTACTCGTATTTTCTGTTTGTTTTCATTTCAATTTTTTAACTTTAGTGAAATTTTCCTATTATGCATAAAATTATTATGTTGGAATTATATTATTTATATTCGATAATAGAGAATCAGGAGCAGATACAGAGAAAGAGTGGACAAAATTTAAATGACACCATTTTTAATCATAAATATTATAGAAAATTATATATTGAAAAACAATTATTTGTCTGCATAGAAATAGGTTTGGATATTACAATTTCTTCCTTTCTAAGTGAGGCAATTAGAGTAACTAACAACCTCTTAGATGGAGCTATTAAATGTCTTCTATTGGGAAAATTTTACTACTCACTAGTACTTTTAGCTACTCGCAGCTACTCAAAATGAAAAAAGATGGCTTAGCGGGTTTGTTGGTTATGTTGAAGTGTTATATTTTTGTTTTTTGTTGATTATGTTTACTTTATTCGTGCAGCAAAAGCAAAAAGAAATGGAATCAAATACGATGTCTGTTCAAAAAGTATCGCGAATTTTGTGTTTTTTCAAAAATTATTTATTTGTTCATGAATATCTATTTTGTCCCCTTCAAAGTAATCCCCACAAGATATTATACACTTATACCAACGTTTTTTCCGATTCCCCGAAGCACTTCAAAAAATCATTTTTTTTATCTTGTTCAGCTCCTCCTTCGATGCCGTCTTTATCTCCTCAATCGTAGTGTAGCATTGTCCTTTCATAGGGCTCTTCAGTTTCGGGAACAAGAAAAAGTCACAGGGGGCTAGATCTGGGGAATACGGTGGCTGCGGCATTATTAGTGTGTTATTTTTGGTCAAAAATGGCAAAAGCCAATTTTTGTTCTTCCACAAATTCGGGCGTATCTGGCGGATTGCTTCACGCAACTTGCGCATCAAAACACGTGCAAGCAAAGCAGCTGAACATTCAAAATGGGCGAACCTGTCGGCATAAGTGAGAGACATGAGTACCAACATCACGCCACAAATCGAAATCGAATATAAAAATTTCGATTTTCGAAAAAATCGAAAATCGAATATACGTAACCCGCAGAAATTCAAAATTCGCGAGACTTTTTGAACAGACCTCGTATAAGATTATATTTTTAAATTAAACCAAATTGCATGTAATACTATGTAAATAAATTAAACTACATATCATGGATTTATTGATTAAGTTTAATCTCCATTAAAATGATTTAAAAAGTTATTTACCAAAATTATCATAGACAAATGAGAAAGTATATTTGCTCATCAAACTATATAAAAAAATCAACGTTAAACCAAATTTAAGAATTGTTTTTTTTTCTCTACAAATTTTATATAAAAATATTTCTTTAATTTTTGTGATATTTTTGTGGATCCAAACAAATTTCCAGTGTAATATTAAAAGTGAAGTGCTATAATATGTAATGTGAAGCAAAGTGAAGTACAGTGAAGTGAACTGTCACAGACATTAATCGTACTCTATGTCAGTTTAGTATTCATGAAAATGTTCTGTTCATCTTTAAACGTTTATTTATCCTCTTTTACATACTCTGATTGTAAATAAATAATATGGAAAAGGATATTTTCTAAATAAATATAAATATTAAAAAAAACAAAGTACGCATACACATTTGTACTCTTTTTCTCCCATGCATTTATGGGTCATTATTACAATATTGAATGTGCTATCAAACAATCGATTTACAATTTATTTTTAATATGACATTTTGTTATTGAATTTTGAATCGATTTGGTTGCCTTTTAATAAATTATAAAAAGTTCAAATGTCATCGATTGAAATCGGTATTTCTAAAAAATAGTACCTCAGGTTTTCCTTTATCTAATTTTGCTACTTGGGCAAAATTAGATAAAGGAAAACCTGAGGTACTTGCCCAGCACTTATTCAATACCTTCACACATCGACATAGGAGATAAGACATAGTCACTAAAAATAGAAGACGCACTAATACAATTTGAATTCTCATGCGTCTCTCGCCCAAAGATTTTAGCCCACCAGCTTACCAGTAATAAAAGCTTCCAGTTATGATGTAATAACAACTGCTATCCTAAAACAAATCTCAAAAAAACTTTAGATTTCATAACATATATTTTTAATAGCAATTATTCTCTATTATTAAAATAATTGCCCAAACAAACCAACCGGTAAATTCTCCAAAGTTCTCTAAGACCTGTCAGCTTATATTGCAATCCCTGGAAAAATCCTTAAATAGTCATTTTAAAACGTCTTCATCCCAATCATGAAGATGCTAAAATTATCCTTGATCACCAATTTAATTTTCGATGACACCACTTCACAATCCATCAATGTCTTCACCTAATTGTTTATATTGTGTCCTTTCTTGAGTGACAGCAGTATTGTTCATCCACAGATCATGGACTGTTGTGGAAACTTAAGAGCTTACTTCCGTCCACAAACTTTTTTATATTAAAATCATACATTTACCATCATAGCAAACTATATATTCTGAAATATATCCTATTAACGATGGTATTCCTCATGGTAGTATTCTTGGTCCAACATCCCAACTTATTTCAAAACTATCACATCCACGAATGCGGATCCAAATAGCTTCTATTATTTTATTATCCCATAACGAAAATTTACAAGACTGACGTGCGAACTGGAGAGTAAAAGTAAATAACCAGAAGAGTGTTTATATTAACGTAAACCTCTGCAATTGGCTGACATTCTCTATATACGAGGGTAGTTCCAAAAGTACCCGACCTAATACAGAAAACATAAAAAATTTGAGAAAAAATATCTTAATTTCTCAAGATAGTCTCTTTTTAGCTCAATACACTTTTTCTAGCGATATTCAATAGCTTCGATACCCTGTTTATAGTACGAACAGTCGAGATCCTCAAAATAGCCATTAATCGCAGATTCAACCTCTTCATTGCTGGCAAATCTTTTACCACCGCGCCATTTTTTCAAGTTTGGAAAGAGAAAATAGAATGCGTGAAGAATGAAAAATCCACAAAATGATAATGCGCCAGTTCACTCATTCACACGGATGAGTGAACTGGGGCAATATCATTTTGTGGATTTTTTTCACAATTTATGGAGGGGTCACCTTATTTGGGCGACCATTACCATATTCGTCTTGCCAGTTCATACGGCGTCGTTTAAACTTCGCCACCCAATATATTATTATTGTAAAAAAAGGAGCAGACGCCCCTAGAGCAGAGTTTAGCTAGGCTTTGATATTTGTTGAACTGAGGCCTTTCAAATGAAAGCATTATATCACATAACAATTTTTCCAAGTTTACAAATTCACTGAAAATGTTCACTATAAATGCCATTTATAGGTCCGGTATTTACAAACAACAACCGTCATTTATAGGTCCGGTACCTTAGGGACCACCCTCGTACCTTCATGGCAAAATCAATTCACTAGCACTAAACCTAGGCAAACGGTTTACGTGGAACACTCTCACGAAATTAAAAAATATTGAACTTAACAGACATTATCAAAAACTACTTAAACTATACTAGACAACCGATCAAAAATGACAATAATGTCAAACTTTTAATTCACAATCCAATTTTGAAACCAATCTGGACGTACGCCATTGAACTCTGAGGTTCTACTAAGCGTTGTAATTCCTATTGAATCTAATTCCTTCAATCCAAAATTCTCCGAAAAATTATTAAAGCACTATTTTCAGTTCATAATAAAGTTATTTATCGTGACTTGAATTTTCCCTTTGTTCCTGACTTATGTATTACTCGTTATAAAAAGTTTTATATTCGATTATCTTAGCATAATAAATTTTTCGTCGGTTACTTTTCCCCCATAAACAATCAAGAGATATTGGGTAACAGAACTCTTAAAGCGTTAAGAAGACATTTTATTGACAGGTTATTTACTTAATCTAAATGTAGAACTCCTGTTAATTTTAACAATCTAAATGTAGAAATCCTAAACACAGCACAACGGTTTGCACTTCTCTCTGTAACAGGAGCCTTAGGGCCAGTCTCACTCGATGCCTTATGAGTTGTAGCAAGGCAAATACCCATAGAGCTAATGATGCAATACAGACTCTGCTGCTACAAACTCAGGAAAAGAATAAGTACCATTCACAATAGATATAGAACAATTCAGTTGTATCGCAATGGATAAGATGCAAGCTGACAGACTACTGAAGGCATTCACGAAAAGATGGCAAGCAGCTTGTGAAAAATCAGAAAATCAGAGATATACTAAGTGATATATAAAAAGCATTGAGAAAAGGCTAAAAATGAAATGGATAGAACTGTTCGTTGCTAGCCATAAAAACTTCAAGGAATATCTAAATACCTTTGGACTATAAGACAGTTTAAATTACAAGTGCAGACAAAAGGAGTCCGTTCAGCAATTGCTTTTTCATTGCAACATATACAATGAGCAGAGAGAAGTTCTCATATAAAATTGCAATAAATGGCCAGTAACTCCTTTGAGACTGATTGAAGAGGACCTATTACCATCAGAGTAAGCAAGGGGGAAAACTCCCTTAAGACTGATTGAAGAGGACCTATTACCACCAGAGAAAGAAAGGGGAAAAAACGGAGAAGAGTGACTTAGGAAATAAAAAGAAAGTATAAGCAAAACTGCAAAACAATCAACATTGTAAAGACTGTCCGTAGTGATCCAAGTATTAAGCATAAAAGTGCTTGAGAGTGCACGGCCATCGCTTCGGAATATAAGAGAAGAGGATGAACGCGTACCTTGGGCGTTGAGGAGTACCCTACTAATCTGGATTAGGTCTCAACAGTTTAGGTAGGATTCGAGGTGACAGTTGTTAAAATCTTAAAATCGACTAGCTGGAGTTGCAGCCTTTAGTGCAGGCATTGGGTCAGACCGCTCTCTAACTCAATAATCGCCATTGAATTTTTTATTCGACTGCACCATCATATATAGTGATGGAGTGAAATCGGAAAAATTGTCCGACTCCATGGCCTCTTGGTCAAAGTAGGGGAGAGTATGGCCAATAGGCTTAGGAATCTCCAAAAGACAGCACGAAAGTAGACGTGATGTTGAAGACGTTTCTCTTCTGTCATTGTAGCGTCTTTGTCATAAAATCTGCTTCGTACAATATTTATGTCATTGCAAATATCGAATCAAATAAAGAAAAAATTAATAAAAACAGTACAAAATAAAAAAGTTCTTATTTGAAAACAACTAATTAAAAATTTCAATAATTATTAATTTTTCTACTGCAATAAATAAATCTGATTAATTGCTCATTGTTTTATTTTAATAACTGATAAGAAATTAAATCAAAATCTTCTACGCCACTGTCAGAATAGAAGAGTGACCGCTTTAATTGTGCATTGATTATTTTTGTGCTCGATTAAAGAAAGTCAACAGAATACGTGTATAGTCGTATGCATCCGAATAGAAAAGGAGAACATATTAAATGAGAGAAGGAAAAGAGGTGGTATGCAAATTAGTATAAACAGAGAGGCAGAGAGGAAATAAATTGATTGAACGTAATTGTAGTTCGGAATAATTTATCACAAAAAATCTCCCTTTTCTCGTGGAATGTCCTGCCTGCTCTCAGCCTGTACTTGCATATATAATCTTCCGTTCTTTTCCTCTGTTTCCTCTTTAAATCTCGTTATTCATCGCAACCGCCTTTTTTTATTGTTTTTCTCATTTTTACATTAAAAAAAATACGATCATCAATAAAATTGATTTACGACTAAAGAAAAAATTCACTTCTCCTCCGGGCTTATCCTGTCAACGAGTTCTCTTTCGTCTATCGAATCTTTTCATATATATTTTTTACAGAGCTTTTCTCTTTTTCGCATTCATTCAATTTTTAAGCTTGCCTAATAAAAATGCAAAATAATGAATTGGAAATATATTTTTTTTTATGATTTAATGAACCTTCAAAATAGCTTATACATCAGGAAAAAAAGGTCCGAACAAAAAATTTTGGGCAAAACCATTTGAAGATCGATTGCCATACTTGTACTTTTTGATACGTTCTAGATGAGTTTATGATATCCTCAATCAAAGGAAGAGATAAATTTTTTACTATTAACATTTTTGATTAGAAAATATTATTTGAAAAAATTATGAAATTTTGCTAAATTTGCAGTGTGGTGGCCTCTTCTAAATGAATTGTGTATGATTATGTGGGTCGAATTGTAATTAAAAAAAAAAGAATAGAATTATTCGTTTTTTTTTTAAATAAAAAAGTTTTGCTTCTGTTGCGGTATCCAATTATTAAGCGTGACATTGCCATTAGTAGACACAATATGACAAATTGCCTATGACTGCAGCAATTGAGATGATAGCAATCAACGTAGACTGTTGCTCTTACTTTTTCTGACGGAGCCTATCTACTGTTGATGGAGGCGCCTATCTGATACCTTTGCTGTCATATGCAATGACAATGCTCTTTGCTCGCCGCTCTTTCAAGCATTGTGGTAGCAATATTATTAAAATAAATAAAATAGGTAGTAATAGTATTCCATTGGAATACTTTAATTTATAACACTCGAGGATTGTATGATTAATACCTGACCTTGTTAAGAAAAAAACATTTTTATATATAAAATTCATTGAATTTTTCTGCATAGCCTTATTTTAGCTCGGGACATTTAGTTTAAAAAATACAATCTAAATAAACGTTGGTTTCAGCAAAATCTTTATACGTCGAGCAATTTTTACATATACGGTAAATGGGAATTGATTGCTGGCGGCTTAATCTGGTGAATATAATGGATGCGGAAGCAATTATAACCCTAACTCATAGAATTTTTCCATAATGAAATACAAGTATGCACGTGTGCATTATGTTTATGATAGCAAATTTCTTCTTCGCCAAATGCGGACGTTTTCTTTCAGAGCATCGTTTAAACGATCCAATAAGTTGGCATAATAATCGACATTAATCGGTGTTGCTTTCTTCAAGCTAATTGACCTAGATTATGTTGCATAGATACCAAAACTTTATGGCCGTAATAATGTTGACCGATAAAGTTGTCTTTGCCGTCTTTGGCGGAGGTTCGGCATGGAAAACCTACTATTTGAACTGTTCTTGGTCTCTCCTGTGCTGTGATGAATCTATGTTTCAGCGACAGTTATGAATCGATGGCAAAAATCATTCGAATTGCGCTATAACCTCGACAAATCTTTTTTCAAATTTATGGTTAACTGTGAGCAATTTGAATTTTTCGGAAAGCTTTCTCATATCCAAATGAATTGTTAAAATGGTTTGCACCGATTCAATTGAGATGCTCACAGCCTCATCAATATTATACACTTTCAATATCGGATCATATATCACCATATCATGGATTTTTTAATTAAAAAAAAAAATCCATGATATGGTGATATATGATCACCATATCATGGATTATTTTTTTTTTTTTTGTACAAGCATTTTTTATAACGAACGTCAAGGTGGTGACCTTGACGTTCGTCATAAAAAATGCTTGTACGAGCGCATTTAAATTCAATATTTGTACAATATTGCATAGTCGATAATAAAGCTAGAGAGTCCTCATAAACTTCTTTAAGTTCCGCTTTTATCTCATCGCAGAAGTTGTTCACTTTAAATGGATATCACCGGCAAACTAAATGACGCAGCTGCTTCAAAATTTGACAGAATTCTTGCGAACGGTTATATTTATGAAAAATAAAGTTATTTTAATAGTAGAAGATTCATCTCTTGCCGAGGTCCAGGTATTATTCATACAACTCTCGTATATTCTGAAAACTAATATTGAGCTAGGCTTGGAGGGAGAGGGGTGCGATAGTTTTGTGCGAGGCAATGCAGATAATTTCCTACTTTTCCATAGAATTATGGCATTGCTCATTCGAAAGTATAAAAAAACCGTAGCTTTATCCAAGAGATATGTCGATACCATTGGATCTAGTCACTTTTCGGATGAATTTAGTATTGTTAGGACAAAAAATGGCACTTGGATTCTTAGTCCTAAGAATAATGTGATTAATTAGCCATTTCCAAAGACTAGCCACGTTCTCAGTCAAGCGGTATGGAAAGATGCGTGCTAGAAACTCACCGAAAGACCAGTAACCCACTTACCACTTTACAAAGGGGATAGTCTGACCATTCGGGCTGAGACATAACTCAAAATTAATGTTTTTATTTTGCTAATTTTTTCACATTATTTTTTTAAGAAAATCAAACTTTTTGAAATGTTTCTTAGCTAAAAATCATAAATTGCTCCATTTTTGGTGCGTATGAAATAGAACGACCGAAATTTGAAAAGAATGCAAATTATCATCAACATTATTGCCAGTAAGAAAAAATCTTTTCTCTGTTGTTGTGGATAAAAAAATTCCCAGTTATTGAATCAGAGTATGAAAGTGGGACGATAAGGGCAAAAATGTAGAGAAAAGTTTATAAGAGTTAGGAAGGATGTGTCTCCATATGCCTTCCGCATAATGGGTGACAGTTTAAGTATTGGAATCATAACAAAAGAAAATAATTAGAAAATAACAAATAAAAAGGGCAAAATACATAGTAAAATGCAAAAGAGTGAAAGAGAAGAAAAGCGTACACACCCAAAATATTTAAGTAACTTTCTTAATAAAACAAATCAAAACTTTTCAACTTAAAGTTTTCGAGCTTTTTTTTATTTGTTTTAAAAGTATACGCAATTTGATAATAATTTTCAAATATTTCTCCCTGTCACATGATCCCCAATTGTAATCTTTATTCCGCTCTCTTTATCTGATTTTATTTTTCCTCTCATTTTTTGTTGTCTTTTCGGAGAATCATATGACAAATCACTAAAGAGAAAATTGTATTTTTTTGTGCGTGGGAGAGGGGTGGTGGTGGTGGAGTAGATATAAAGACAAGAAGGTGAATATGGCAGTTGTATAAATTTCTTTATGGTCTAATTATATTGCTTTCTATCATGGAAATAATTTAATTTGATCAAAATATTATTTAATTTTGATTTGAATTTCCAATTTTTTGATATTAAAAAGTTTTTGAAGATTGATTTTTGTTTAATTAGATTTTATTGACTATGATTTTTGTTTGTTGTTTGAAATCGATTTGTACAAATTATCTATACTCCCAATCAAAAGTCTGCAAACATCTAGTTTTGGAAGGGAAAGTTAAATAAAACTCGAAAAAAAAATTTGTTTGTACAATAATTATTAGGAAATTAAAAATATAATAGAAAAAATAATACTGAAAAATATCCTTTGTGTTAGATGGCAGCTTGTACGATTCTAAGCATTTCGATCGATAAGTTTTTTTTTAGTATCCTTTGAAATACTATTCCGTCATTGCAAAAGTATCCTTTACAAGTCTTGGACGATGGACAGAACTCCCGCATCCTTCTGTCTAACGCATCCTATAAAATTTCTATGTGCTTGAGATCGGATGATTGTTGTGGTCATCTTGTTTTTATTTTGAAGATAATCTCTAAATAATTTTGAACTTTGTTTTGGACCGTTAAATGTTAAGATACTGCTCTTTTCTTAAAATTCAGTCAATCCGAACCAAATCTCCTCATGGTCCATCCGTAGAGAAGCACGATTGGCACCACGGCTTCCGGCAGCAATTTTTCTCTCCTAGATTATTTGTGATGGATTTAAAAAAATGGTGCATCATGAGTTCTTTCTACAGGGTAGAACGGTCAATAAGGAATATAACCTGCAAGTTATGCGCAAGTTGCGTGAAGCAATCCGCCAGAAACGCCCGTATTTGTGGAAGAACAAAAATTGGCTTTTGCACCATGATAACGCCCCTGCTCACGCATCGTTGCTTGTGCGCGAATTTTTGGCCAAAAATAACACACTAATAATGCTGCAGCCACCGTATTCCCCAGATCTAGCCGCTTGTGACCTTTTCTTATTCCCGAAACAGATTCTTTGATCCATCTAAGACTTATTCAAGCAGACCTCGTATATGTTTGAATAAATACAAATCAATTTAAAAATAAAAGAAAAAAAATTTACTGTGTTTAAAAATTATTAAAAAAAATATAAGAACATACGTGTATGTGTATGCAGAAAAATTATTAATAAATTAATATATAAAAAAATTAAAAAAAATTCATTATTAAAAATTTTGTTCAACATTTTTTCTTTTACCAAAGTTTGGACATGCAAAAATTTTCTAAAATCATTTTTAGGATGAAATTTGTTTCTTATCAAAATTTTTAAGGGGAAAACAAAATTTGTTTTGATTTATTGTAGAAATTTGAACCAAGTTTTTTATAAAAGAGTTCTTGAAAGCATCAGAAGAAGGATCCAATATTGTATGGTTGATAATGAAAATGCAGAATCCTCATTTGCAAAAGTTGGTCACCGGAAGACGAGAAACCCACTTACCACCTTACGAAGGGGATTGTCTAACCATTTGGCCTAAGATATAACTCAAAATTAATGTTTGTATTTTGTTAATTTTTTCGGCTTATATCGGATATTGTAGACAGTTGGATGCTCTATTATGACAATGCCTACCGCACAGGTACATCTGCTCCATCAACGAGTTTTTGTCGGAAAAAGGCAATTTTTTGGCTACTCAGCTCAATGTTCACCGAGTACAAAAAACGCTCGAATAGATATTATCTTATTACTGTCGATACAGCTTTTTGGATGTTACTCTTACCTTGGTACTACTAAGAGTGGAAGCAACGACTCCCTCAATATATATGCTGCCTAAAAAACAACTTTGAAATATATTGTATAACATTAGTTTTATAAAAAAAAATTAAATAATATATTTAGAGACTGAAACTAACGCTTTGAAAACAGTTGCAAAAAGTATGTTTTATTGATTTTCATTTAGAATTTTTTTTTAGTAAATCTGGTCTATTCTTATTAAATTTTTAATAATAAAAATAATCAATACTCTGCTTATTTTGCACGCTTACAAATTAAGCAAATTTAATAGCAAATATTTTCATTATAATAATTGCATTTCAATTGATTTATAGAAAATTTACTAACAAAATTGATTGTTTCCTTTTTGTTCTGCCTGATATTCTAAATAAATGAACCTTATACGTACACAAACATCCCCACATACATTTACGAACTGTTAATGTGCATTTCTCTTGAGAGGCTCTAAATTAGGAATTTGGGGTCTTCCATAAAATATTAGCCACCCAAAAATGCTATGCGAAAAGAAAATTTACATTTTTGCGGATAACAACATGATTTCGTCACGTAATGATTAATGATTAATTGCAACTGTTAACGGCATACTATTTTCTTCACTTAATTTGTCGTTACGTTTAAGTCATTAGTAATCATCGAGTAATTATCGGATGTCAAAAATGCGAAAATATACGATAAATAAGAAAATAGAAGGAAAAATTGCCTTTTATTCAAACTAAAATGAAGTGATTTACTTGCTTTTACTTATGGCCAAGTTGTCGTCTCTTTTAATTATTTTTTGTCGGAAGTATGAACAATTTATAGAAATTGTTCGCGTAGAGCTAATTGGAAATCGCTGGTGACAACTAAAAATTATTCACTGTTGAAAATTGCCAAAATATTATCATTTACGAATTGAAATATATAGAAAAATTACTATTTATCATAAGTGCTATAATTGCTTGATTATTTGTGATAAATTTTTAAAAATAAAACTTTTCAAAATTATATAAAAATTACAAGGCGTGTATGATTAAAACTTGGCCTTGACAGGAAAAACTTTTTTTTGTATAAAATTCTTTTTATTATTGAACATAATAATGTCCTCTGAGCTTGTTAAACTTGGTCCAACGTTTTTTTCTCTCCATTTCTCCAACTCTTAAAAATAAGTGTTTCTTTCAGCAATCACCTCATTATTTGAGCCAAATCTTTTTCCGTCGAGCCCCTTTTTCATATTCGGAAATAAAAAATAATCGGTAGATGCTAAATCTGGCGGATATGATGGAAACGGGTCCTAACTTATGGAATTTAGCCATGGCAATAACTTAAATGTACTCCAGACCGCTTTTATATCTTAGCTAAATTATTGGTTTCTGCTTTTATATCTTAGCTAAATTCATTAAAAATGAAACAAAAAAAACTCAATTACAAATCAAACTTATCTAATTACGAATTGAAATTTATAGAAAAATTACTATTTTCATAAGTGATATAATAGCTTGATTATTATATCACTTATGAAAATAGTAATTTAATTAAACTATTCAAAATTATATAAAAATTACGAGACGTGCATGATTAGTAATCGGCCTTGATAGAAAACAATTTTTTTGTGTAGATTTCCTTTTATTATTTTACATAATAATATCCTTTGAGCTTGATAAACTTAGTCTAACATTTTCTACATTTCTTCAACCCTTAGAAATAAGTGTTTCTCTCAGCAATCACCTCATTATTTAAACCAAATCTTTTTCCTTCGAGTCCCTTTTTCATATTCGGAAACAGAAAATAATCGGTGGGAGCTAAATCTGGCGGATATGACGGAAACGGATCCTAACTCATGAAAATTAGCCATAACAATAACATAAGTGTACTCCACACGGTGCTGAGGAGATCCCATAATACTTTTAAAGTTTGGTTTCAAAAAATAGTATTCACTTTTTTCCATATTAGTAAATAACACAAACCTTGTCTGCTTTTAAAATGTCGTTCGCTGATATCAGCTTCATCTATGCATTAGCCAATGACTTATCATATTGCCCTCGTATTATTATACTCGTAGTTATTACAGGTATTTGTAAAATTACTGTGAAAAAAATAATAAAATAAATATTGATATAAACTAGTTGAAGTAGCCAATGAACAAGTTAACGTTCTATACATATAATTCAGACACTAAATAGCGTTCTGCTAGCAAAGATGGTGTATTGGTTTCTTCTTTTATAACTTAGCTAAATTCATTAAAAATGGTACAAAAAAAACTTTATAATTGATCAAACTAATCTTATTAGAATGTCTACAATAGGAATTAAGTTATTCGTATGCTAATGAAATATAAACTTTGTTTTCACCACTTATCTCACTACCTCAGAAACAAAAATCTTCAATAAACGAGTATTTACCAAAGAACGAACTAAAACAAAACAGAAAAACTTTCCAATTCATTTTCCAATGGTTTCCAGTGAAAGTTCTAAAAAAGTTTTCTTCAGTTGAAATTGATTATTTTTTGTTGCTCATTAATTATTATTGATTTAAATAATCTGAAATCTTCTTTCCTTATTCCTTTTTAAAAAAAAACATCTAATTGAACTTTTGAATAATGTTTAATTTATTATATAATCAAGATGATGTGAATAATATTGGGTTAATTGGTTTGATAAAACTAGTCCTAAATCATAAATTACCAAAAATTTATTACCATATTCCGTGCATTATGATGCTATAGAAAGTGGGTTAGTTTATTTTTATTAAATTTCCTAATGAACCATTAAGAAGGAAAAGGATCTTTTTACACAATAATAAGTATGAGACCAAAGTTAAAACAGATAGTAAGCAATAATGGAATCATGCAAAAGCTAACAAGACGAATAAAGTAGATTCACACCGAAGATAATCTGCTTTTTACCAAGGGACAGAAAATTTTCATTGAAAACTCTCCCGAGTGTAATTTTTATAATGAAATAAGAAATTTTTAATTACCTCTGATTAATTACGGTAGGAAATAATATCAAATTGATGAATGATGGTTAACTTCTGCCTTGGCTATTAATTCTCGTAAATATCGAATGGTTTCTTAAAGTTTATAAACCAACACACTCTAACCACCATCCTCAGCATCCTTGGTTAATTTAAATTTTAACTTTCTGTCTTTTAAGTAATTTTAAATACTATTAACATTGGGATGATAAAATTTAAAGTGAACTGTCTGATTAGATATGACAATCTAGGTTCATGTCTTCTTCAAATTGATCTGAAAAAAAACCTGGACGCCTAATCTGGCATATTTAAAATTTAAAACAAATTGATTTAAATACAAAATTACACGGAATCTTAACTAAAAAATTAAAAAAGCGACCGGAAATCTCAAATTTTGGAAAAATTTAGTACCTCAAGTAGATATCGTCGTCTTAATCTAAGGTCTGAATTTTTAAAATTTTAAGGTCTAGATTTATATTAGGCCAGTTTAAGGTGCAAAGGAATGTGAACTAAACCACCTTACCTAGCCTAATTTTGGTAATAATTAGGACCTCAAGTAGTTATAGGTCCTAAGTACGATACAATATGGTATGAATAAAATTGAATGATCACAGTCCATGTCGTCTAAATCTAAGGTCTGAGGAAAAACTTGGACTACTACACCATAATTTTTTTAAATTTTAAGGTCTAGATTTTTTTTTAAATTTTAAGGTCTAGGAATGCGAACTACACCGCCTGGCATAGTTTAATTTTGGTAACAATTAGGACCTCAAGTAGTTATATGTCCTACGTACGATACAGTATGGTATGAATTAAAGTGGATGGTTACAATTCATGTCATCTTAATCTAAGGTCTGAGAAAAAACCTGGCCTGTGCAGCATGGAATTTTGATTTGTTTTTAAATTTTAAGGTCTCGATTTAAGGTGTGAAAGAATATTAAGTAAATCGGCTGACATAGATTAATTTTGCGGACAGTTAGAATCTGGACAGTTATCGGTCTCAAGTACGATGCAGTATGGCATTGTTTAAATTCAACGCTCAGTCCACGCCGTTTTAATCTAAGCTCTGAGAAATTAATCTGGAATGCTCAGTCTGGCATATTTCAAATTTTAAAGTGTAAATTTATATCGAGCTAGTTTAAGGTTCAAAAGCGTCTCAATTGATTAATTAATTTTGGAAATAATAGGACCTCAAGTAGATATCTGTCGTAGGTACTATGCTATATGGCATGAATTGAATTCGGTGGTCCCAGTCTATGTCGTCTAAATATAAGGTTTGAATAAAAGCCTAGACTGCGCAGTCTTTATATTTCAAATTTTAAGGTTTAAATTCATATCAAGCCAGTTTAAGGTGTAAAATAATATTAACTTAAGCGCCTGATGCAGTTTAATTTTGGAACCAATTAGGACCTCGATTATTAATCTGTCGTAGGTATAGTACTGGTTCAGGTCTCAGCTAGACGCCGTAGTTTGTGTCGAACCTAGGCACATTGCCTATCAAGCCAGTCTCAGCGTGCAAAATCTTTCCAGTATTTCGACATCGATTACGACTAATAAAAATGCGTTAAAATATTTTCTAAATCGAATAAATTGTGTTATGGAAACTCAGCCTAATTTTATTAGTCGTAATCAAGATGCCAAAGTTCCACTTTATAAATATTGATTACAAATACGGCATGTTCTAAAGATACCTTCAAAACTTTTTTTTTAAATTATTTAAAAATTTATTGTTTTTTAGGAGGTCGTTGGGGGGTTATTAGGAAGGTGATTGAGGATAGCTCTTTATCAAGAGGATTACTTCGACGGAAATGAAATGTTTTAGAACGGGTTCTGCTCAGTTCACGAACAAAAGGAATATTTAGGTCACGGTGGATAACAACTTAACGCATATAATATGGGTCATTGATGATTTTACGTATGGTTCTAGATTATCATAATTGCATTGGGAAGGAGTGGAAATGCTTTATCGAACCCCAAAGTTGAAGTTCGTACGTTCAGATTGACTTCAGTACTGTGCTCTAAAGTAGCAATTTGCTGTCGATTGTTAGCTTTGATCTTGCGTCTAAAAATCGCTCTTAAATTCCTTTCATTTAAGTTTTGTATGTGGGTTCCACGTATTTTGTGCTTTGGTGGAATATGGCTGCCGTTTAAGGTTATGGAAGGAGATGATTTTTGGCAAGGAGTAAAAGTAACATGAACTCATTTTTCATCGTTAACTTTCACTTTTCAGTTTTTGAACCGTTTTGGAAGGGAGAAAATAATGGTTTCGCAGGATAATGGATGCTATGATAGGGTTTTGATAGGCAGCGTCATCAGCATATGTTGCTGTTCGGTTTTTATTGTTGTTTAGAATATCATGAGTGTAGATATTGTTAATAAGAAATAAAGGTTACTACCTTGAGGGACACCTGCTCGGATAGGTGATATCTCAGAATGTTCGACATTCTCAACCACCTGAAAATATTGCTAGTGGCGCATATGATATCTGAGATATAGTTCCTGTATCACCTGAATTTTGTATGTGTATACCAGGTGTATACGCTTAAAACCGCTGTTTTTTAGTCAAAAAACACATGTTTTTTTCAAAGAAAGAAAAAACAAATTTATTCAAATTACTTGCCGTCGCTAGCTACACATTTTTCCCATCTCTCGGACAATTTGTGGATACCACGTCAAAAAAAACTTCTTTCGAGGCAAACCATTCATCAAGCCATTTTCGGACGTGTTCATAAGAATCGAAGTGCTGCTTAACGAGCGCGTGGCCCATAGACGAAAACCGGTGGTAGTCGGAAGGGCCCAGGTCTGGTCAATAAGCAGGGTAGGGTAACACCTCAGCTGCTTAGCGAGCGCGTGGGCCATAGACGAAAACCGGTGGTAGTCGGAAGGGGCCAGGTCTGATCAATAAGCGGGGTAGGGTACCACCTCCCAGTTGAGTGTCTCTAAGTAGTTTTGGACCATTTTTGACGTGTGCGATGGTGCGTTGTCGTGGAGGAAAATCATCTTGTCATGTTTTTGTTGATAATCCGTCCTTTTTTCACGCAAAGTACGATGCAATTTGATCAGTTCTTGGCGGTAGCAGTGGGCATTGACAGTTTCACTAGGTTTCATCTTCTCATAGTAGACGATACTCTGTTGATCCCATCAAACGCACAGCATCGTATTTGAAGGTCTTGGGGAAGATGTTGATGGTTGGCCGGGATCAATCCACGATTTCTTGCATTTAGGATTCTCGAAATATATCCACTTTTCATCGCCTGTCACAATCCGATGCGGGAACGACTTTCTTTTTTGTCTGGCGACCAAGATTTCGCCTGTGTTTTGACGTCGCTCCATCTGCCTATCGTTCAATTCATGCGGCACCCATTTTGGCACGCAGACGCATGTGATCTTTCCAATCTTCCCCACGGCACGAAGACGCATGGAAATGGCTGGTTGAGTAACACCCAATTACTCCGTTAGCATTTTTTGCGATTGGGTATCGTCTTCATCCAAAAGAGCCTGCAATTGATGGTCCTCAACCTTCCTAGGCACGTTGTTTTTGATAAAGCACTGTCACCATAGGCCTCCATAAGCATTCGTTGCGATTTGGCAGCCGATTTCTTCAAATTGAAGCAGAAAAGCAGAGCTTCCCGCGTATGCTCTTTTTCTGGTACAAAACTAGACATGGTTACTAAAGGAAAAATGTATGTTGTTGTACAAAATTGCGAACAATATGCAATGATTAATGTTGACAGATGTCAAGCTCATAAAAAAAAGTATGGCGTGCCCATGGCAGCTTAATATGCACACTCACGCCATCTGTGGCAAAACAGCGGATTTAAGCTTATACACCTGGTAAATGCAAATTTTTATGCAAAATATTTCAAATAGCAGATTGAGAAAAATTCAATTCTTATAAGAAATGCCTTATAGCGGTTTCCGGACTTTCAACTACACTTGCTCGCACCGCAGCAGTATTCTCAGTTGAACCACTGCACTACCAAACACTGTACCATATTCGTTAAAATTCTTTAAAATAAGCACGTTATTGCAACGTATTTGTAACTTTTAACACAAATGTGGTAACGACAACCACACCTTATTAATGGTTATAAAAAAAATAAAACTTTTGCCGAGTTTACTCTCTATAACTGTTAAATACCAAAATATAACAAAAATGGCATTAAATTAGAGCTGCGAACCTATCTTTAGAATATCCTCTACTAAAATATTAGATTTTAAAATATTCACCAATCCAACACAGATTGTAATAAATAATCTTTTTGGGTTAAATTTTTATATTAATAAATAATTATGCCTATTTTTCAGCACTGATTCATTTTTGGAGCAGTTATTCTCTTAATCAAAATCTGACTCTCCTTTTTCCAATTGAGTTTTACCGACATCATCATTGAATATTTACCTCGTATTAAAAAGGGAATACAAAAAATAATGTTCGTTTTTTTTTGCTCAGATACAGGATTGATAATGCTTAACAAACAACCTACAAATAAGAGATCCCTTTTGTCCAATTACATTTCATAAAGCTTTGAAAATTTTTATAAATTCCTTTTCATATAAATTTTAGCATACGAGCATATACATATACATGCATATACGAAAACGAAGGAACAGGAGAGGGGGTGATAAGCACTTTGATCTTTTTTAAAATTGATTTGCTGAATCGATACTGGCAATGGCAATCTACAAAGTACCTTTTATTTGCATAATATTACCAAAATAAATGGAATCCTCTGTCATCATTTTATCTGCCTTTGATATTATCATCTCGTCGTATGAGTTAAAGAATACACGAGCATATAAAGTGTGTTTATTTATTTTTAAAGTATTACCTCTTCTGAAATTTAATATCCGGAAAAATTAATTTGCAAAGGCTTGCCAGTTAGTTACAATGTTCAAATTTTCTTCCTGAAAATATTCTAATTCATATTTGTTTTTATGGGATTTTGTTTACTTATGTTCAAAAAGCCGTTTTCCTCGAGAACTTCAAACTACTTAATTAGTGCATAAAAAAAGTAATAAAAAAAAAGATACTAGGGTTGAAGACGTAGGTACTTGAGTTGAAGATATAAGCTCATGTCAAGCTACTTTAAAAAATATCTCGACTACACCATTAATCAAAATTTCTGCCTTTTCTAAATCTGATTTAAATGGAAATATACAACGCTAATTTTTATGGTAAGTCTAGCATAATCTTAGCTTTAATGATCCAATCCTATGACTACTGAATTGAAAATAAAGGTTGCAGTCAAATTAGTTTAAATAGTTTATATGACCACCTAGTTTATGATGGAAAAAGAATTTGGACGTTGTCTCAATCTAGGAGCTGAACAAAACTGATCAGGACAAATTTATAGGATTAGCATTGATCCCATAGAGTTTAGAATAGTAAACAATTTAGACTGCGCAGTTAAGCTTAGTTTTAAGTTTAAGGCCCATATCGACTATAATTGAGGTCAAAAAAACTCGACTATTCTATTCGAAGCAGTTTAACTTTTGGCGTGGCTAATTACTTTAACATGACACAAAAATCTGGTCTTTTTAATTAATTAGTATAATCATAGAATACAAAAATTGGTCTTCATAGTCCCAAAAAATCTGAACAACGCTTTTTGGGGCAATTTAAATTTAAAGTTTAAGACTCCGGTCGACCCAATTCAAGGTAGAACCAAATATAGTTTCCGTTGTTTAGCTGAGATTAAATTTCATGTTTGAGGTCTATGTCGACTCCTGTCGAGGTCAACAAATTCTCGACTCTCCTATTCGAAACAGTTTAACTTTTAGCGTAAGCTAATAACTTTAAGATGACACACAAATCTGGAATTCGTAGTCAAGCTTAGTTAAAATTTCAAGGTCACGACATATAACAGCTTAATCTGAGGTCCAAAAAATGTGAATAACGCTGTCTGGAACAATTTAAATTTGAAGGTTTTCACTCCGGTCGACCCAATTCAAGGTAACACGAAATATAGACTCCTAAGTTTAGACGAGATTAAATTTCAAGTTTGAGGTCAATGTAAATTCCTGTCGAGGTCAAAAAAATTTGGATTATCCTATTCGAAACAGTTTAAATTTGGTCATTAGTTCGAAATAGCAGAAGAATGTGGACTCCGTAGTAAACTTAGTTAAAATTTCAAGGTCAAGGCATATGGCAGCTTAATCGGAGGTCCAAAAAAAATCTGCACAACGATGTCTGCAATGCAATTAGAAACTTGAGTGTGTAATTTCTCTTAAGTTTAGTACAGAACTACATATTTCAAAATCATGGCTCATTTTTAGATTATACGAAAATTTTAACTAAGTATTCAAAAAATTTGAAAGCGTAGCAAATGTCAACTGAATCTAAATTTTAGACAAACCTGTTATAAGCAGTCTTCAGCAATTTCAATTTAGTAATTTAGTAAAGAGTGCAAAAAATCTGCTATGCGATTTGGGATTTCTTAAATTTGATGGTCTCTGAATATGTCGATGTATTCTTAGGTTCGAAAAAATCTGAACTGAATGTCCAACTTTATAATAAGAAAATCTCTGCTACACCAATTGGCATACTTTGAATTTCAAGGTCGACTAGGTCCATATCAAGCCACTTTTAAGTATTGAGCGTAAACAAATTTCGACGATTCACATGTATTTTAAATTCAATGATCTTTGTTTATGTCACCTAAATCAAAGATCTTAAAAAACCAAGTTTATAAGATTTACATCTTCAAGAATCCTAACTAAAATAACTGACAAAACTTAATTTTAAGCATCCAAGAATTCGTCGACTTAAAAATAATTTCAATGTCTCATGAAATTTGATAATTAATAATAAAAATGTTAGGAAAATGTGAAACGTTTTATCAATATTGAAAAGGGTTTTATTATATTTATTTTGGATTTAAAATTTCCCAAGTGTACGGCAAAAAAACCCTTGCTTAATTAGCCGAGTAAACAATTGAATTTTTTTTAATCCTTGTAAAAATCGACAATTAAATTTAGAAACATTTTAAAACTAAGCTAAAGGTTTTTGTATTTAATCCTTACAAAGGTTTAATAAAGAGCGAAAGAAAAATACTGATATTCCTGAAAACTTCTTACTGTTGTGAATATTTAATTTCGTTGTGAATACGTACGAATTTTCATTTGTCCCGGTTTTTTTTTACCTTAAAAACGTTTTCAAAATCAATAATTTACCGAGTAGAATGCATCTAAATTGTTTCTAATTTAATATTCATTGTCCGTACGACTACATCAATTTTCTGTAATCAGATTTCATACGTAAATGTTAAATTGCGGAAATTGCCTTTTCCACCATTTTATTATGAGCCACGTCGTTTTTCTACGTTATTTCTATCTTTGCCTAGGCATACTAATGCCATCTGTTATGAACTTTGCAATTTCGAAAATGTCGAGTTTATTAAATATTAACGTTCAACTATTACTATGTGAAGAAATCCATCTGGCGAGGAGAATTTTAATTAAATTTTTCTGCTATAGAAATATTCAAAAGGATGGAAAAGATATCAGTTTGAATAATCAATAGAGTTAATTTGAAAAAAATACTATTTTATTAGTTAGACATTTTAAATAAAAATAATTATTAAATTTATACTATTTGGATATAATGGAAAAGGGAATTATTTCTAAAGATGGTTTTAGTTCGTTTGGAATTGAAAGAAGAAAAAAATGTCGACCCATTCGAAAATCTGATAAAACCATAACACAATATTTAGTCAGATTTTTTTTTGGGGCGGAAACGGGATAGTCTTCTTCTATTTTTTCTACCCTTGCATACATTCTGCGAGTGTACATTTTCTATTCGTTAAGCTATTTCCATTTATATTTTCTCATTATTATAATTCCTTTGATCATATAGGAAATAAGAAATGCGGAAGACGTACCTTTAGTTTTTTTTTTTTTTGATAGTGTTTTTCTTTATGTTTTATTTCTTTTTGCAGATCCTAAGATAAACAGAAAGGGTTATAGTCGTTCCGATTTCTGAAAATTGTACTGTAACGAAGAAGATGGCGGAGATAAGATTCAACTGGAAAGATACGAATTCGAAATAGGTTAAGGTGAACTTTCTCTGAATTGAATTCCTCTTTTTCTGATTCTCTTCTACAACCTGATTATATGCATTACAATTCTTTGGTTGATGTTAATAATCCTTCTCAATCTTATAACCATACAACCAGCAGCAAAACATTATGGATTACTAAATGTGTAGACGTGTATGCCATATTTTTCGAAAAGAATCCCTTTTTTTGTCCTACGAAATCCTTTTTTGGAAAAAAAACCATTTAATACTCGCCCATCATAAACTAAACTATAGATTTACAAACACAAAATATTATATGGTTTTTGTGTATTAATGACGGGATCAATTGGACTACCACGAAACTCATTTCTCCTCTCTTCCCTACCCAAAAAAATAATACAAACCATCTCGAATATGATCGAAAATATTTGAAGTGCTTTAAAGAAACTGATAGAAAGGTTGAAAGATACAAAAATGTAGTCAAGCAAAATATTAAGGAAATTCAACTTTTTTATTATATAATTTGCTGATTTTGGACTTTTAATATAGAAAACAAATTTTCTTTTTAAATTTAATTTTTAGTAATTTTTAGTGACAGTCACTCTTTCTAGGTCAACAAAATGAATCGTGTATAAAAAGTTCGTTATTAGATAAAAAGTGCTTGGACCTAATTTAGCAGATTTTTTTTCCAAAATTTTTATTTTCTTTATAAAGTATAAGTTTATTTTTTAATATTTAAATAAATGGAATAGTTTTGAAAAAGGGATCCTGGTTACATAGTTTTGAAAGGGGATCCTGGTCATGAAAAATATTCAGAATTGATAAATTTACCTCAAAATACTCTCTCTAATTTCATGGGTTTTTATTCTAAAAAATCTTTTTCCAAAATTTTAGTTTAAAAAATGTCTTACTGTAATGGTATTGTAAGAGTAAAATTACACTACTATTTTTGTACATGCTTTAAAGAGTTAAAAAATAAGCTTAAAATAAAATGATAATTATAGTAATTTAAACAAAAAAATTGTTTATGTTTTCTTTGAAGCGTCAAATAGTTTTAAAAAACACCTAAGTTAAGTAGTTCTGGTTATTATACGATCGATTATCATCATCATCAACGAGGCAATAATCGGAATTTAGGTCTAGGTCTGCTGAATCAAGCCACTCCAGGCAAGCTGGCTTCATTACGCAGTCTTCCAATTCGACAGTACCAGCATGTTTTTGTTGTCCTGGCTAACGTTGTCGCTCCACCAGAATCATTTATGATGATTATTTATCATCATAAATGATTCTTTATACTGTAGATTTTCCGAGCAAGATCTTCCTCATCCATACGCAACCTATTAAGCTAAATTTTATCCACAACCTTGCAGAGCGCTCTAGGATCTCATCGTTAAATAGGCTCCGGAATCATTCATCATCATGTATGGGGACAAAAATTCTTTGGACAAGAGTTCGCGATGGTGTTCAATGAATACATGAGGACTGGAAAGACTAGTGTCTCGTACAGCAGTAGCTTCGATGTCATGGTTAGAATTTTCGAGCGAAATATGGAAAACTCCATCTTGTTATCGGCTGCATCCCTTAACTCCAAATAGGAAAAAACCACGACCGATATTGAAGACCGAAAAATTATTTGAATTGACATTATTTGCTCCACATGATGATATAGAAGACAAATCACATACTAACAAAATCATCGAAGAACTAATGTACGCAGTCGCTATGAGTTTTCCTCTGAAAAATTTCAAGACCTCGGAAATTAAATCTACTTTTCTGCATCTTCCCAATAAAAAACGTCCTGGTTATGATCTGATAACAGCGCCTATACTGAAGCAAATTTTCCGAAAAGCTTTAGTTTTAATTACATACATTTTCAATAGTATTTTGCGCACAACTTATTTTCCCTTACTCTGGAAATTTTCTGTCATTAAAATAATTCCTAAACCAAATAAACCCATTAATTGTCCTTTCTCTTATAGACCTATCAGCCTCTTACCAATTTTTGGTAAGATATTTGAAAAACTCCTATTAAAACGACTCTACCCATTCCTAGTTAATGAAAAAATTATTCCCGATCACCAATTTTGATTCCGATCTAAACACTCCACTATACAGCAATGCCATCGCATTGTTGATCATATTGCATCCTCTCTCGAGAGGAAAGAGTATTGCCCAGGAGTATTTTTAGATATATCCAAAGCTTTTGATCGTGTGTGACATCCTGGACTCCTCTGGAAACTCAAGAGCTTTCTTTCTTAAACATAATATCTTATCATAAATTCATTTCTCTCCCAATGACATTTCCAAGTTGCAATTAACTCAGAATCCTCCGAAATATATGCTATTCTAATCGGAGTCCCTCAAGGGAGTATCCTTGGTCCTATTTTATATAATATTTATACCCATGACATCCCAGCTGATCATATTACTATCATTGCTACTTATGCAGACGATAACACTTACTTCCCATACAAATCCTCACATAGCTTCCAACAAATTACAATTCCATATCCACAACCTTCAATCCTGGTTTAAGAGGATTTCACACTTGATTTCACAATATGATAAAGTGTGTTATTTGGGACTTTACCTGGATAAGGGACTAATATGAAACCCAGATACTAAATTAAAAAGAGTTGAAGCTAACAGAAGTTACCTACAACTTCTTAGACTACTGGACAAACGCTCGAAACTAACAATCAAAAGTTAACTTTTAATATACAAAAAACCTTTTTGGACATATGGAATTGAACTTTGGGGTTCAACGAAACGTTCTAATTCCTATCGCGTCCAGGCCTTACAATCCAAGATCCTCCATAAAATTGTGGATGCCCTCTTTTATGGTCGTAACAGTGTAATACATCGCGATCTAAATGTTCCCTTTGCTCAGGACCTGTGCATTTCCCGCTATCAAAAATTTTACTCCCGTTTATCCTATCATCATAATCCACTTGTGAGAGAATTGTATTGTACTGCCCTCCCCAGAAAAACTCATCGGAGACTTAAGAGACAATGGCCTAGAGATTTTCTAGAGAAATCCAACTTCCGTTAGTTGAAAAGACGCCGATGGGTGTTTACTCCCACTTCATGATACACAATATTGTAAATTAAGATGTTATGTAAATCTGCTTATTACAATAAAATTGTAGTTGCAGATAAAAAAAAAGAGACATTGTTTAAAGTTTTAAATATGTTTGTTATTAGGAAGACCGCACAGGCAGGGTTAGGTAAGACCTTACAGACCACTAATTAGCTTATATTTAATAGAAAATAAAAAAAACTCCATTTTTCCAACCCTCTCTCATGAACTAATAAAATATTACTTACTCAAAATATATCTATTCTGATAAGGAAAAAATCCTAAAATGTAATTGAACCTAAAAGTGCTCCGATACAACAACAAAAAATAAACAAAATTTAGAAAAAAATTACCAAAAAAAAAATTGATTATCTACTGACTAGACACTGACTGGTCACTTAATCTGACCTTCTAGATAGACACTGTGTTATTATTAAATCCTTTTTCATGCTTCCACTTGTTGCTAAACAAAACATGCAAAAAAAGTGGAAAACTTCCCAAAATGACGAGCACTTAATCACTTTGCGTGATTCCAAATATGAATTTTTATTCTAGAAAAATTGTATTTTTAAAGGAAGCAACAATTGTTTAGCTTGAAATCATCATGAAATGGACATATTTTTTAAAGTTATTATCTTCACTATTTTGAACAAGAAATACAAAAAAAATATGACCAAATTTAATATAATTTGCGTATTTTGAAAGTTCATTATGTGACGAATAAATCTCGTCCTGGGTAAAAAAGAAAACTCTAAAATCTGTGAACAGAAACAACGATTTGACTAGAGAAACTAATAGAGTCAACATTAAGGAGTAAGTATATAAAAAGAGCTGAGATTAAGATCATTTATAGAGAAACTAATCTATTTTTATGCAATAGACATTTTAGTAGGTGAAATTTTCTCCATATTCTTTAGGTGTGTCATACACCCATTTTTAGTTGGCATTATCAACCTCTCTTCCTTCGCTTGATATCAATTATGTTCACATCCATAATATAAGTTCAAAATATTGATTATGCAAATTATTATACCCTCGATATTACTAAGAATTTACTCCCCCAACTTTTTTTATAAAATTATTTCTCTTAAACGCTTAAGAACTTGGATGATTTTTGATTAAAATTCAAGCATCTTTTTCACTAGTCTTTTGTCTAATAAAGAAATGATAAAGATTAGCATACTTGCGTTAAGAAAGAGAAGATGATGAAAAGTTTGCTTCGAGCAAGGTATTTTCTTAATAATGCAAAAATATGTGCACAAGAAAGTTTATGATAAAAGATTCGGTACTGTTTTTATTGCTCGAGCTAACCGAAGGAGCTTCTATATATATGAAAATGGAGTCCTTGGAATTTAATTATATCGTTACTGTGATAAAAATCAACCTTTTTGGGCACATGTTAGTATTAATTTTACGATAGAACTTTTTCAAGGTCCTTCGGCACTGAGACTAAGTCCTTTTATTCTGTCCTTGAACGGCAAAACGCATATTAGAGAAAAGCTAATTTTTAAATTTAACTAATAACAACAAAATTCTACTACAATAAAAAATAAAAGGTAAAGGTTTGGTTCTAAGTACATGGTGGCAGCGTCTAGCACTAGTCGTAAAAAGATAAGAAAATTGCACACAGACCTTCTCCGATAGACCCTATCCTTACTGAAACTGGTCGAAAATCAGTTTCATACCTTCTGTACAAGTTCCGAATTAAAATTATTTAAATTAACCGTTTAAATTATATTTACCTGTAAGTCGAAAAAAATTGTCCTTCCTCCCGCCTCCTTTCCCCTAATGATCTATGGGTTTGAAAAAGAAAAATCCACGTGCTCCCATGGAGAACTGTGAACAATTAGGAAAGGCAGTTGGTATTGTATTCTGTCTTCCCAAGTATCGCATCATCACAATTTTTGACGACAGTCTCGCAGCCTTGCAGACCATTCATGGCTCATCAGTTGACCCGATTCTAAATTGTTTTCGATATTGGTTGCTGAACAACCAAATGTTGGATTCCGTTGAGTTCCTCCAGATCGTTCTGGTATTCTCGGCAATGAGGAATCAGCAACGAGGCTCTCCACCGTCCCGTGCCCAATGTTATTTTGAACTTGTCGCATCTATCGACCAAAGCATATAACATCTCTGGCCATGCGTGGATGAATAGACTGAACCAATATTGGAAGATTGCTTTTCAGATATTGGCCAAATACCAACAAAGTAGTCCGCTCAACAGGGCTAGGAAACTTATCAGAATATGAATTGGTCACACCGTCCTTCATTCCTGTGGCGTTCAACTCACCATTCCTCATATTTTAAAGAAATGTCGCTTAGACCAGAATTACTTTTTGAGGAGGAGCTCCTAAATAGCAGGGAGCTCCTCCTCGAAAAGGAGCTCCTCTTCAAAAAGGGTCGTAGACCCAACAACACCTTTTCCAAGTCCTCTGTTTAATTTTCTAAAACAATTTAATATGCGCCACCAAATTTAACAATTTCTAATTGCTTCCGCCAACTTACATTTGACCAGTTTCATTTGGAGAGCTGATAATGCCAACTCAAATAAAACATGAAGGCCAAATGGCCTCATATTCATACAGAGATGGAAACCTTTTGTTTTGACCCCATATTTTCTATTTGAGATTAAAGGCAGTTAGTGCTAGTAATTTTTTTTATAGCTTCGCACTATAAAGTCGAAGTTACCACTGATAGAAGACCTTCGTCTTGCCAGACTTCATATAAATACTCATTCTGTGTTCTCAGTAAAACTTATTCCGAACTCTTAGCCAGGTTGGAAAAGAAGATTATTCCATGATTATTTGTCCCTCTAAACGAGGATGGATGCTTCCGATGCCTATTTAACAATTAAGTTTTGATTCGATATCAGAATCGTCTGGTGGTTATTATATTACGCTTGATAAGCTATGGTCAACAGGAACAATATTCCGTATAGATGGAGAAGATCCTGTCTGGAACCCAAACAGCGGCTACATTTATGAGAGCAGCAGCTTTGCTTTCGACTACCATGGATATAAGCTTAAATCCGCTGTTTGCGTTCCAGACAGGATCTTCTCCATCTATACGGATTGTTTGGTAATACATGGCGTGAGTGAGCGTATTAAGCTACCATAGGTACGCCATACTTTTTTTTATGACTTTGACATCTGTCAACATTAATCAGTCCACATTGTCAGAAATTTCGTACAACAACATACATTTTTCCTTTCGTAATTATGTCTAGTTTTGTGCCAGAAAAAGAGCATATGGGGAAGCTCTGCTTTTCTGCTTCAATTTAATGAAATCGGCTGCCGAGTCGCATCGAATGCTTATGGAAGCTTATGGTGACAGTGCTTTATCGGAAACAACGTGCCGAGATTGGTTTCGTCGGTTCAAAGACGGCAATTTTGATTTGTGGGACAAGAATTGTGAAAATCGGCCGAGGAAGGTTGAGGACCATCAATTGGAGACTCTTTTGGATGAAGACGATACCGAATCACAAAAAATGCTCGCGGAGTAATTGGGTGTTACTCAACCAGCCATTTCCATGCGTCTGCATGCTATGGGGAAGATTGAAATGATCGGAAAATGGGTGCCGCATGAATTGAACGATGGGCAGATGGAGCGACGCCAAAAAACATGCGAAATCTAGCTTGCCAGACAAAAAAAAAAGTTGTTCCTGCATCGGATTATGACAGGCGATGAAAATTGGATATATTTCGAGAATCATAAACCCAAGAAATCGTGGGCTGCTCCCGGCCAACCATCAACATCTTCCCCAAGACCAAATCGCTTCCGAGGGAGGACGATGCTGTGCGTTTGGTGGGATCAGCAGGGTATCGTCTACTATGAGATGTTGAAACGTGGTGAAACTATCAATGCCCACCGCTACCACCAAAAACTGATCAAATTGCACCGTGCTCTGCGTGAAAAAAGGACGGATTGTCAACAAAGATATGACAAGCTGATTTTCCTCCACGACAACGTACCATCGCACACGTCAAAAATGGTCCAAAACTACTTAGAGACACTCAACTGGGTCTCCTTCCGACTACCACCTGTTTTCGTAGAAGGGCCACGCGCTCGCTGAACTTGAAGAGTGGTTTCCATCGAAAGAGAAGGAATTGTTTTGGCGTGGTGTCCACAAATTGCCCGAGAGATGGAAAAATGTGTAGCTAACGAGGGCAAGTACTTTGAATAAATTTATTTTTGCTTTCTATAAAAAAAAGAGTGTTTTTTGACTAAAAAACAGCGGATTTAAGCTTATACACCTATATAGTTTAAGCTCTCTAAAATGTTTAATTCGGAAGGGCTAGGCTGAGCTTCTAGTTATCGCATCGTTTTTTTGGCACTATAATCTTTTGTGGGTTTAAATTTTGTCACAAAGGGTACCCTAAATTTGCCTGGTTACGAATTTCTCTTTAGAATTAAGCTGCGCTCTTAAAAATAAGCTTGTCCAAGAACCCAGTTGCCTAACGTGCAAAGGGGCCAACTTTTTTGCAAATGGTGCAGGGGCCAACTCATTAGCCAACTGGATAAGCTTAGTTTTGGGGGGGCATCTCCATTCATTCGAATGATGTGTCCTAGACATCGTAATCTTGCTATTTTTAACGTTTGGACACAATGAGTCTGCCGATAGGTGGTATTTAGTTCTTCATGAAATTTTAACACACAAAAAGGGTCATAAATCCTTTGAAAGGCTTTCCGTTTGAAGCTACAAAAAGTAGCTTCATGATAGCCCACCATTGTCCATATTTCGGAGCCATTTATTAAAATCGCCAATCATGAAATTTGTGTGAAGTTTTCTTTGAAGTTTAAATTGAAATTTGCCATAAAAATTGCATTAAGTTTCAACGAAAATACAATACTTGCCGGACATTTATAGGTAAAAATATTCTACCCTCAATCCCTAATCAAATATTCATTGAATTTTTCCATATATTTTCCACCATTGAATACCAAAAATTTGATAGTTTTTAAAAATGGCAAAATAAAGTTCACAAATTTCCCAACAAATAATGAAATTCCCCTTCAAACGAAACCAATCGCTATTAGATAAGACTAAGGGGCGTTTGGAGAAACTCGATGAAAACGAAACGAACAAAGATATTTAGACAAAAACCAAAAGTGCCAAGCGAAATTACTTCAATTAACAACAAAAAACAACCCTTGGACGGACTTTGTGGTTAACTGAATCAACAAGCGCCGCAAGCTTCTAGCTGGGACTCCTACGAAACGAAACACACCCAAGATTTCTTTCGATCAATACAACAACCGCACCTGATGTTTGTCGTCAGCGGGGGAGGAGGAGTGAAGAAAGAGAGAAGTGGGGGTGGTATAGGTATACGTAGTTTTTGTAGTTGATTCCACCGAAGTAAACTAACAGACTGGCTGACAGGAGGCTGGTTGGCTGCACGCGTTCAACTCACACGGTGTCACGTGAAAATCGATTTCACTAGGGCGGAGGATAATATTCGATTAAAGGCCGACAAAAGAGACGTACTAGAATTTCGAAAGGACGACTATTTCGATTTGGAGAAAAATATTTGCTTTTCCACGGATTTTATCAATTTCTGCTGGGATTTTGAGTGTAGATACTTTAAACAATTTTTTTTCCGCGTCCTTTTTCGGTTTGTTTAGTGGTGATTTCCGAAAGTGAAGTGTTTTTATGAGATTTTCATGAATACTGAAAAACCGTCACTGAATGAATGTACACTTATCTTAGCAGCCAAAAAGCACTCAATAAATCGGCAAATAAAGAATTCGCAAATTGACAATCGAAAGTACTTTGTTTATATTTTCTTTAAGTAGAACTTGATATAAAAAAATTCCAATAAATAACTGCTGCCATAAATACGAAAAGAAAGTACGAGCAATTTTATTAAATAAATGCCACTTTTTATTTACTTGAAATTGATTGTTTTGTTTTGTTCGAATTTAATGGACTTCTTTTTCGATAGACATGAATTTTTAAATTTCTCCACAGCCGTAAAGGGACACTTTTGGACTAAATGGAGAGGCGTTTCGAAAATTCCAATTATGTCTAAAATGGGATTAAATAACTTTAAACATTAAATTTGTATTTTTTTTTGTAAAAATATTATTTAAATACGCTTTAGAAAGTATTTACTTGCGGCCATTGTTTTCGCTCAGTATGAGGACTAATTATACTATTGTATATGCTAAGTGTTCTGTCATTATTATTATTATTAGACATTCTTAAAAATTATATATTATTAAAAGAAGAATAAATGTTTAACTGATATTTTATGGTAAAAAAGAAACTTTTTTAGAATTAATTGGTATAGAAATAAAGTCAAAAAGTTTGTTAGTACACTAGGTATACTCTTCAATTTGTGTCCTTATCTCAAAAAGTAAATTTTTTTTCTCAAGAAGTCATTAAATTTTATAGACTTTAGAAAAACGAAAAAGTATTTAATATTTTTTACGAAACAGTTTTAAAGACCTCACTAACACCATCGGTTGACCGACAGCAGAATCTAGCTTGTCTTCTGGGACTATAAATGGTGCCATTGTACTTTCCGGGTAGGACCCATACGAATTAAGTGCTCAGCCCACCTACCGAGGCATCGCTTTTGTCGTTTACTCGCTGCTGAGTGGCGGCAGTATGTCTTTTTCAGCTGGCGGAACCTCGAACTGTATTTTAACTGGTTAATGTTAAGGAGTTTTGGAGAGCATCCAAACTTTTGCGCCTACTGAGGTTGCTCCCTATATTTTACGATTTCTCAAACCAGTTTGTTCTCCAGGCTTTTTTCTTTCGCCAGTGAATGCTCTTCTTCCGCTCTTCGATATGCAAATTTCTTCTGTTCTATTGCTCGCTTGCAATCATCGTCAAACCAGCCGTTCTGACTCTGTTTGTGGCTGGAGCATAGTACTTTGTGGGTCGTACCAATAATAGTGCCTCCATGGTCTTTCTAGACCATTTCAATATCTGCTTAGTCTCCAGGTCATGTATCTTTGTTTTTTTCTGAGGTTCGTCTAGCATAGCACTCGTGTTTAGTCGAATATTTTGTTTGCCTATATTCATCGGGTAGTGATCCGAATTAGGGCGGGCACCTCTAAATATTCTAATATTTTCTAGGTTCAAGAGATACCGGCGGTCAATCAACACGGGATCAATTTGGTTGGGAGTTGTCCCATATTCCAACGAGCACGTCATTTGCCATTGCTAGCTAGATGGTTCGAAATCCGTTATTATTGGTATGCTCATGCAAGCTTTTCGTGCCAACGTATTGCCTGAATTTTTTGGTCGCGACGTACGTGTATTGCTTGGGAGTGGCGACTAGGGTTCGTTCAACCTCTTCGAAAAAGGTGTCATTTTCGGAACCGTCAGAGTCCTCCGTAGGGACACAAATATTTATGAGGCTGATATTATTGTATTTACCTCGCACACGTATAGTGCACAGCCTCTAATTTATCGCTTCTAATCTGATAATAATAGCCTTGATCTTCTGACAGACTAAGAAGCCGGTTCCGAGCACATGGTGTTATTGACGGCAGCTATAATATAGGGTTTTGTATAAAAATTCCATTATTCTTTATTGAAATATGTTGCAGAGACTTTACAATTTATGGCAACGTTTACAAACATCGATCCTTTCGATAATATTTTTGCATAAATATGAATCTATTTTATGGATGATGTAGTTAATATTGCTTCTGAGTTCTTGTATTATGTGTGGACTATTATCATAAACCCTATCCTCTACATAGCGCCATAAAAAGAGGTCCAACGGCGTCAAATCACATGATCTTGGTGGTTAACTGCCATCACCTCTTCGCAGAATTACACATCCATTGAATTCGGTTTTCAATAAATCGATTATTTCTTAGACAGTGTGACACGTGGTCCTGTTGAAACTAAGTCCTCGACATGTCATCAAAAATAGGCCATAAAAAATTGGTTACCATGCTTCTGTAGTGCATCCTTTGACAGTATCTGTGGGACCAGTCTTATTTAAAAAATAAAAAAAACTACTGACTAATGATTCCTTTGGGTCATAAAGCCACCATACAGTGACTTGTGATAAATTTAATGGTTGTTCAATAATTGATGTTGGATTTTCAGCCGTCTAAGTGAAAATGAGTTTCGTCCGAAAAGATGATTTTTTCTGAAAAATCAGCTTCCACAGATCGACCATTCGATCATAATCGATTTGAATTTTTTTAATACGATTTTCTTTGAATTTATTAAATATTATAATAAATGGTTAATCTTTTATTATGAACATGTGAAAAAACTGAATGACAGAACTGTCAACATAGCCAATTTTAACTCTATTAAAGAAAAAGTTCTAGTTGTTATACCCATTATAAAAACAAACAAGCAATTAATGGTATCCGCACCATATTATAACATGTAAGTTGTAATCACTCAATAGTCGAGACCCAGAATTGATTCCCTAATAAATCCAAGAAAGCCGATAACCACTTCTACTTTGCCTATTTGATCCAACTAGACTTATTCATCATCAAAGTATCTATTGTTGAAGTACTTCTATTTCGTTTTTTCCAGGAAGTTATTTAAGCAGCTATTATTGAAAAACGGAACAAGAATTCAGCTTTCCTCCCCCCCCCCCCTCCTCTCTTCACTATTCATTAAATGTACGTTAAAGCCCTTCAGGTGTCTAACGAAAAATGAGTTTTTCGTGTTTTCTCCCTCAGTTAAAAAGATTCGTACGCATTGACGTTGACATTCTCCGATTTCCTCGCTAGGACTATCTGACATTTCCAGATGGCACGACCATCCATCTTCTCTCCAATTCAAGTGCTAAGGCTTCGACAATTTTGTAAAAGGACGACTGCACGTCTGATGTTGACATTTTTTCTTCTCTCCTAGATGACCCCATCTAACTTTACTAGTTTGCCAAAGACGCACGAATATTTACTACCTACTCAAATAGTTATGGTAATCCCAAGTTTCTTACCTGAACGTATACGGTACAGGTAACAAATATTGCTGGGCTATTCTAAATCTTTAGTCCTGCACGGAGGGATATTGCTATTCAGAATCTTCAACTAAAGACTTTGAGTCTCTCACGTTCTTATAGAATTTTGTACAATCACCTTAATTTTGCCTATTCTACGAAGTACTTTCTTAATAAGAATGCATAATTTCCTATCAATACCGAATTTGTCGTTTTCTTATTTAACTTATGTTAGAAGTACATCCAATTAACAATTTACAATTTACTACTTATAAAAACTCTTCCCATATGATATCAACTTAAAAAAACTAATCCTTTGCATGTGACTACTTCTACGAGAATATAGCCCTTAGTACAATGCCGTAAACAAGTGCAAACGACAACTACAAAAACTGTCAAAAATCGAATCAACAAATTATATGCAATTGCAACGAGTAAAGAAACGGCATTTGATCCGTTTATTATTTATATTTAATCTCACATTTTCAATTTCAACAATTCCGCCCATAGATTATAGAAGAACTGGATAGGCGCCTCTACACAAAAAAAATTCTATCGAAATTTGGTTACCAATCCATTCGTAAGAACGTACCCACATGCAAAATAACAGAAACGGCGCAAATCAGTGGGGGCCAATTTTAATGTTCAGTATTCGATTGAAGCGGTTCGTTTAAAACCATTTTCATATGTGATGTTATTTATGCGTAAAAAAATAGATTTTTTAATATTGCAGATTTTGCTGTTTGATAGAATTAGATTTTTGGAAATTTGCAATAAAACACAGTATTCTATTTTAAAATATTATTTATTTATTTATTACATATTTTCATTTTATTTATTAAAACAGATCCAAAAATGTAAAATGAATTAAATGAGACAATATGATATTATGTTTAAATTAAAACAAAATTGATTTTTAAATTTAAATAGGCATTTGCATTTAAATTAAATTAAAAATGAAATCATTAAATTATTTTTAAATTAATTTAAATGCACCACCTGTTGTCGAATTAGTTTTTCAGCACTTCGGAAAATTTTTACAGCACTTGCAAAATGTTACTTTAAGAAGCCAAAGAACGCTAACAAACTGTTTGATGTGAATTCTCTTTCTAAAGCTGAAAGACAGTCTTTGCAAAGACTTGCCTAGCTTAAAAACAATAAAGCCTGATATGTATTCGACCACTTTTTCACTATATTCATTAAGTGCAGATGGGTTAAATAAATAATTATGGTCACATCAAATATTTATTTAACCCATCTGAACTTAATTTCCCTTAAATTTTCTTACACACACTTTACATACGCCGGCACTGAACTATTTTCTGGTAAACATTGAACTATCAACTTCACATTTGTTTACATTTATTCAATGACGAACTTTTCACTTTTTTAACAACTTTTTGAACCAAATAAATCATTAAAAGCCATTTAAACACATTATAAACTAAATTTTTGTTAATTTCTCTAGTAAAAATGAAGATGTCAACTTAACGAAAGAAATAAATTCCCAGAAACCCTTTATAAAACATTTCATTTACTAAAATAAATATATAAGTTTTTATATAAATACTTACTTTTTCGTAAATACTTCAAAAATGATAAAAACCACACTTTCCGATAAGTGCTAAAATAACAACTTTAACAAAAAACAAAAGTATTCTGGCATTTCTGTATGCTACCACTTTCATGTAGAGTGATGTGTTTTAAAACTCTCCGATAGTCTACATACGTTGTGGCGCTTGAAATTGACTGTTCTTGTGTTTAAATTATATTTTCGTTTGCAATAAGTGAATTAAAATTAATATAATCAATAAATGTCTATTACGAAAACTAGATGTCAGTGGGTGTTATGTCTACATAAAATCCACACAAAAGTATGCAAGCGTTACGATTTCTCACCGCTTTTGCAATAATTCAGCAGAAAATTGCGTATACGATAATCTGACGAACGGGCCTATCCAGGTGTTATAAGCTTTAATCTAAGGTTTAAATAGTGACCATAGCAATATATAAACGCATAATAATGACAGCGCTGTCATTTAATATTTCAAAGTAATAGGCTGTCAATTATTGAAGTAGCCTATTAAAAACCCCCTCTGATAATGCATTGCATATCAACCTTGACTTTAATATTGCAAATTTTGCCTTTTTTGATGAATATAATTTTAGAAATAATCCTATTAGAATAAATAAAAAAAGAAAAAATATCAACAAATATCCTAATTAACTCTCAACATGAGAAATTGCAATAATTCAGCCAGAAAATTGCCGTACGGGCTTATCTAAGTGTTCTTTAATCTAAGATCCTGCCACATAACAAACTAATGAAATATGACAAAAAACTTATGCGACAATGACAACATTAAAATAAGATCTAAAATTCGGCGATAAAACAGTTTTCAGTTGTCGTCCCCTATCGGAATTTCGTGCCCATCCATAAGATTGTGAATGTTTTAAAAATTTTGACAGCGACAACTACAATACAAGTCGTTTACAGTTATCGTCAGAATTGTGTTGTTACGTTATGCCTTTGTTGGTAATTAGTTCCTATGCTGTCAGAAATCAATTAGGACATTCTGCAGCCTAAAAAGAATTATTTTGATATATTTGGCGAAAGGTTTTAAATTTATTCCTATCCTGTAAAAAATAAAAAATCTCCTAATAGGAAAAAGTTACAAAATTAAATATTCAAAAAAAAGCTCTGCTAATGAAATTATCCTTGAAAATTTGCGTTTGATGCTAAAAAAAGTGTAAATATTATCACATTTTCATAGTAGCCTTTAGTAAACTCGTCTATCCCTGCTCTACAACATAATCAACAACCCCCCCCTCCTCTACCATTTGCAAAAAAAACCATATAGTTATTTTGACTATAATAAACAGCGTTATTATTAAAATCTTTATTGTGTAATTTATTTTTAAAATACCAACACAAACGCAATAAACGAAAAAATCAATATTGAACTTTTTCTACACGGCATATAAAGGCATTAACGAATATATATATATATATATGAATTAAGGACAGGATTCCATCTACATATAGTCGTAAATCTACAATACAGGATAGGATTATGGTTAGAGTATGTCTCATTGAGATGATACGGTATATCCTGGTTATTTGCGTATTTCTTAAAAAGCAAATTCATCGCACAAAATCGAAACTGTTAGAAACGTTCGTACCAGCAGCTTACGACAATGAAAAATCACATACTTGCGTTCGTTCAGATACCTCAACCATGAATTCAGATACTCTACTTGAAGTTAAGGTATAGCGACAGGAGTAAGAGTTCAAATTTAACCCCTTATTGCCAGTCATACACACACGCACACGTCCGCGTGCACACACACACACACAGTTGTACGTACAGACACATGGAGCTTTGGTATTAAAATTTTGGTAACGTTCAAAAAAGGGATGTTTTTGGTTCTTAGAAAAAAAAACCTAACACGGATTCGACGTGAAAAAAGACACTTCCAAATATTGACAAATGCGAATATAAAGATTTGCACGTAATATGAGAATCCACGTGCCTATAGCATACAAGGGTATGGAGTCATTGCCGTAATGGGGAATCTCTCTTGAGACTGAAATTTTACCAATGAATACCCAACGTTATATTAGCCTGCATAAGCACATATACACACATACAAATAAATGCTTGGAGCATACTCGTATACCCGCAATACATTAGTTTAAATCATTTATGATTCACAGGATATTAGCATAACGTATAGGAGTACTGTCGATGTGGTGCCCTTTCTCCGTTTCACCTGAACTCCTTATGTTTCGGGAATCAGCTCTTTTGAATATTATTGCTCCTCTTTTGTGTGCAATGAATCTGGCATGTCCTTATAAATATTTTTATGTGCATCATACGCCTCGTGTTCTACGTTCGTTACACTTTCGATATGATTGAAAAGGTGGGAATGTGTGGGTGGTGGGAGCTGTCTTTTTATGAATCTGTCATTCTCATATGAAATCCTTACAGGGCGTGTGTGTGTGTGTAAATCTTCATTTCCGTTTTGCTTATCGTTTATTTGTTTTCATTCTTTTTTTGTGTAATTTGGAATGTTCAATCCGTCTCCTCCTTCCTCACAGAAATGGCTCCTAAATACATATAATTTCGTGTCAATATACATTTTTGCATTCGTCTGTACGTTGGTCGGTAGGTGTGGGAGGTGTGGTTTTGGGGGAAAACTTATTAAGTTAAACGAGTACAAACTTAATTCCAGTAACAAAAATATACGACTATCCTGCCTGGAATATTGTTACTATGTTCACGTAAAATAATCGTTGACGTATGAAGTTATTTTATATTATGTCGTCGAAGTTTTATTAAAAAGGAACTTGCTTTAAGGATTCTTTTTTCTTTACGTTATCAACTTTATTTTGACTAATTTATTCGATCAGAATTTTTGGCATCTAACTATTTGCCATGCTTTAAAAACAAAAGTGCTGGAAAAAAATACTTTTTCCCTCACCTATTTCCCTTTTGAATTAAACCAAACTGATTCTAGGAGCACTTTTCCGGTTTGTTCTCACTATGTCTATACAGACAGATTTTGTGCCTGCTTTAAGGCAATATTTGTTTTCTAAATTTTCCGCGACTTTCGTTGATTTGTCACCGAAAAAATAGATTTACATGTGGAAGGATTCACATCTTCCTTTCGTTAAGCAAAGCTCTTAGCCAAAATTAAAAGTCGCAGCAGATAATAGCATACATACAAATATTTTAGGCAAGGTCGCTGTTAATCAATAAGGATAATGTTAAGTGTAGGGTCGTTTAATGTAATATAATGCATAGGATTTTTTTGTTGAAACTCGAATTTTTAACAATTTAAATTTCAATATTTCCAAGATGTAACAAAGTAAACAGAGAGTTTGTATTAGACTGTTGGGTTATTGGACTGTGACTGCAGGTTTTGTGATAAAATATATGGAAGTGAGCGAGGATTGTGTTCGGAGGAAGTGAACGGATATACTAGGTGCATAAGCTTAAATCCGCTGTCTTTTAGTCAAAAAAACACATGTTTTTTCATAGAAAGCAAAAGCAAATTTATTCAAAGTACTTGCCCTCGTTAGCTACACATTTTTTTTATCTCTCGGGCAATTTGTGGATACCACGCCAAAAAAATTCCTTCTCTTTCAAGGGAAACCACTCTTCAAGTTCAGCGAGCGCGTGGTCTTTCGACGAAAAGGGGCCAGGTCTGGTGAATAAGCGGGTTGTGCGATGGTGCGTTGTCGTGGAGGAAAATCAGCTTGTCATATCTTTGTTGATACTACGTTCTTTTTTCACGCAGAGCACGGTGCAATTTGATCAGTTGTTAGTGGTAGCGGTGGGCATTGATAGTTTCACCACGTTTCAACATCTCATAGTAAACGATACCCTGCTGATCCCACCAAACGCACAGCATTGTCTTCCGTCCGAAGCGATTTGGTCTTGGGGAAGATGTTGATGGTTGGTCGGGATCAACCCACGATTTCTTGGGTTTAGGATTCTTGAAATATATCCACTTTTCATCGCCTGTCACAATCCGATGTAAAAACGACTTTCTTTTTTGTCTGGCAAGCAAGATTTCGCATATGTTTTGGCGTCGCTCCATCTGCCTATCGTTCAATTCATGCGGCACCCATTTTTCGATCTTTTCAATCTTCCTCATGGCACGCAGACGCATGGAAATAGCTGGTTTAGTACCACCCAATTGCTCCGCGTGCATTTTTTGCGATTGGTTTTCGTCTTCGTCCAAAAAAGCCTGCAATTGATGGTCCTCAACCTTCCTAGGCCGATTTCAACGCTTCTTATTCCACAAGTCAAAATTGCCGTCTTTGAACCGACGAAACCAATCTCGGCAAGTTGTTTCCGATAAAGCACTATCACCATTGGCCTCCATAAGCATTCGATGCGACTCGGCAGCCGATTTCATTAAATTGAAGCAGAAAAGCAGAGCTTCCCGCATATGATCTTTTTATGGCACAAAACTAGACATGATTACCAACGGAAAAATGTATGTTGTTGTACGAAATTGCTGACAATGTGCACTGATTAATGTTGACAGATGTCAAACTCATAAAAAAAGTATGACCTGCCCATGGTAGCTTAATACGCTCACTCACGCCACCTATGACCAAACAGCGGAGTTAAGCTTATATACCTGGTAGTGCTTAGAGGAGATGAGCGGGATAGTTCACGGAGAAGGTGAGCGAATATAGTGCTCGGAAAAAGTATGAGACAAGACAGACTCGAAGGAGGTGAGCGGATATAGGGCTCGTAGAAGATGGGTAGGTGTAGCCTTCGGAGAAAGTTTTGTGCGAACATAGACTCGGAAGGAGTGAGCGAGAATAATGCTCCTTAAGAAGTAAGTGGATATAATGCTCAGAGAGTTTTTAAGGTAGAACAGAATCGTAGATGGTGGGCAGATTTTTGCTCAGAGGAGATGAGCGATATAGTGCTCAAAGAAGGAGTATATTGCTCGAAGGAGGTGATTGAATAGAATAGATGTAGATGGAGAATAGTCCTCGGAGGTATACGGGAACAGTGCTCGGAGAAGAAGAATTAAAATTTGGTCGTTTTGTCTTGAATTCATTATTCAACTGGCCCAATAATGCGGTATAATACCGTTTTTTCCTTTTTCAAGATATTATACTATATGCGTCCCAGAAAAAAGACTATACCTCTCCTGCCAATGTAACCCCTTTGGTTTCTGGTGTGCTGTGGTTAATCCATGTGTGATCAACAGTTAAAATCGACATAAAAATTTATTTGGATTACGCTTAAAAATATCCAACACTCAATTGAAATGGTTATACGAGCACGTTTTTGGTTAGGTTTTAGCAAACTAGGCAGCCTTCTCGCAGATAACAAAATTTCGTATAAGATGTTGCCTACACGTTCTTTTGAGATGTTCATCATGTCAGCTATCTCATGCAATTTCACTCCATGTTACCAATCTCATACATTTTTTTAAAAAAGTCATTAAGTTTTTTAATTATTTCCTCGGTGGTGTCCTTAATTAGACGTCCTGGGCGCTCAGCGCCACTTGTGCTCATACGACCACAACGGAATTCGATAAAACGCTTCCGGAATAACTCCATATGATGATTATAAAAGCAAAAATTGCTTTTTAATTCAGTTGTTATCGTAAACAAATAGTGTTTTATTGGCTATCGAAACTATACTAATGAATAAATGTTTATAAAAATTTTGTATGGTGTCTTTTTAAGAATGCTAGACGATAAAAAAATATTGTTTTGCTGATATCAATTATATTTCTTGCATTTATCACCGACATATCAGACTGCCTTCGTAAGTGAGATTGTAATAATATGTATGCGATCGAAGGAAAAATGCCGAGAGATAAGAATGATTATGCTTGGTCAGACTGCTAAATGCTGCTTTTGGAGACCAAGTAGAGAACACCAAAATCCGAAATACATTTTTAGGGAGATCGGGGGAATGTGTGGTGTGTGTGCTTGTAAAGAAGTTTGCTTTAGAAAATGATTCTTAATAACATCATATTTGACCTTTTCCTTTATCCATTTTTTGGAATGGGCAAAAATCGAAGGCGAGCCAAAACACGTGCAAGCAAAGCAGTTGGCAAAAATTAACTGAACATTTAAAATGGCCGAACATGTCGGCCATTTTAACATTTAAAATGGCCGAACATGTTGGTACAAGAGTACCAACATAGCACCACATCAAATCGAAAATCGAATATACGTAATCCGAAAATCGAATATGCGTAATCCGAAAATCGAATATACGTAACACCAAATAGGTCATACTGAACCCACCTTTCACCCCCAAAAAATAAAAGCATAATATTTTCTTCAATTGACATATAATCAACTTTTGAATATTCCTAAATTTCAAATTGGATAAAACTTGAAAAGGATTTTGAAGGTGATTTATTCTCTGATTTATTAAATTTTGAAGGTGATTTATTCAAAAGCAGCCCTATAAAATTATATTTTTCTTAATATCCCATAACGTCATCTCAAAAGAAATTTCTTGTGCATATAAAAAACAAACACATTCTGAATCAAAAAAGTTAATTTTTTTATATTATTTTTCTTCAATTATGACAAACATTTATGGAAGTGGAATTAATTTATGATGCCCTTCCCAATTTCGAATGACTTTAAGAGTGCATATATATAATAAGTACAATTTTGACTGCAGAACATTTTACTGAAATAATCAAGTACAAAGCACTTAATATAAATTGAATTATTATCCGAAATAAAGGCATTACTAGCAAGGACTAATGACTAAGTGAACACGAACTGATGCTCCTATTCAGCATAGTTGTGTGTACATGTATACATGTATCTAGGGTGAATAGCCTAACAAAAAATAATTTATTGAGAATGTTGGTAATACTAACTGACTTGGTTGTTGGCAAGGTACGATAAAATTTACCTGTCGAAACGTACTTGAAATTATTCACACACAATGCAGGCCATCTGCTTACAAACTGTTCCCAACCAACCACAAAATATCACATTTGACCGCCTGGTAGCCGACATTTTCAAAAACAGCAAGGAAATTTCAACAACGAAAATCGGAATTAATTTAACTGCCTTTGGGTTCTAACATACTACGTATACAGTTTTGATAAAGGCACATTTGGATTTTGATCATTTTATATACCAAAAGCCCAAATTTAGAGCGTTTTACTATTTGAAGGGGTATATTTTTTGGCAATAAATTGGAGCTGACCATCTACTTGTATAATGCTGTAAGGTAGACCAATATGCTAGTCGTTTCTTAAAATTTTCGAATAAATTCAATACGGTACGTTAATGAGGTTCGACTACACAGAATAATGTGTATAATTACAGGAAATTTCAAATAATTTTCAAATAATCTTTGCATTATTTTGCATATAATTAAATAAAACGAGTTGTAATTATTAGTTTTATTACATATTAAAGTTGATTCGATATTATTATTATTAAGAAATGAGATTGTTTAAATGACCTCTACGGCTTCGTTTGCAGGGGTGATTTGAGAGGTCCAATTTTCGATAACTCTTCCGCATAAATCGGGTTGAAAATCACCGATAGCTTAAATAATGTTGTTCTCCTGCTTGAAACATGTTATCTGTTTATTGGCATTGACTATTCGTTTGCCGTTTAAGGATATTAAATCACACGATATAGGCGGCCAAATGATATAATAACGTCCCGATGTCATTTGGCCACCAGGTCCCTTATTTCAATTGATGTGTGGCAAATCGCACCGTACTGTTAAAACTAGGATCCAAATCCATATTGTCCAATTGATGCCAAAAAAATCTGTTATCATTGGTCAATTCCTCTCGCCATTGACAGTTACCGATGATGCCGCCCGAACGAAATCCACACCAGACAGTATGTTTTCCTGAATGCAAAAAAAGCTCCTCGAACTGTTGTGATTTCTTTTCGTCACAAATCCGATGATTTTGCTTGTTTACACTCAGCCATTGAGCTAAAAATGCGCTTCGTTGCTGAATCCAAGATTTGGTGAGATTTGACTATCTTTACTCGTTATTGAATCGTGTAGTTCTCCATGATTAAATAGTTACTATAGCGGAATACCATCAATAAGATATTCTCCACTATCGTCCAATAAATTTTTAGTTTGTACAAGAAAGGCTGCACTTTAGGGATTTTTGACCAAATCTGGGATCCATTTTTTACCAAATCTGGGTTCAAAGGCCTAGTCAGCGAACGCCCGACGTTTCGCATTGTCTTGTAGATTTAGTTCTGGAGTCAATTGAATCTTGTATAGATGAAGACTTTTCACAATATTCGCCAAGTTGAAGTCGCACAAATGCAGTGCAATTGTTGTTTATAGCTTATGAAAAATTTAGAGAAGAATGCAAAATTTAGAGATTATGCTATTCGCGCACACCTTGAGCCACAGTCGAAACCTTATCGTTCGACCGAGTATTTCGCTGACGTACAGACAATGGCCGATTTGCAAATGAACCGGTTTCCTGATTAAACGTTGAATTATGCTCTCGGTTTGGACGTCAATTTCGTATGGAAATTCCACGCAGCTAACGGAACGTCTAGCGAATAGACCACAAAATTTCTACTAGTAAAAATTTTCAGTAGAAATTTTCATTAGAAATTTTCAGTACAAATTTTCAGTAGAAATTTTCAGTGGCAATTTTTAGAAGGAATTTTCAGTAGGAATTGTCGGTAGAAATTTTCAGATGAAATTTTCAGTTGAAATTTTCAGTTGAAATTTTCAGTTGAAATTTTCAGTAGGAATTTTCAGTAAAAATTTTTAGTAGAAATTTTCAGTAGAAGGGTACTTTAAAAAGCCAAAGGAGTTGTATGCTATCAAACTGATTGATGTCAATTCTCCTTCTAAAGCTGAAAGACCACTTTTTAACTATATTCATTAAGTGTAGATGGGTTAAATAAATAATCATGGACACTTAAAATATTTATTTAACCCATCTGCACTTAATTTCCATTAAATTTTCTTATACACACTTTACATACGCCGGCAATGAACTATTTTCTGGTAAACATTGAACTGTCAACATCACATTTGTTTACATATATTCAATGACAAACTTTTCTTTTTCTAACAACTTTTTGAACCAAATAAATCATTAAAAGCCATTTAAACACATTATAAACTAACTTTTTGTTAATTTCTCTAGTAAAAATGAAGATGTCAACTTAACGAAAGAAATAAATTCCCAGCAACCCTTTATAAAACATTTCATTTACTAAAATAAATATATAAGTTTTTATATAAATACTTACTTTTTCGTAAATACTTCAAAAATGATAAAAACCACACTTTCCGATAAGTGCTAAAATAACAACTTTAATAACTACAAAAGTATGCAAGCATTTTGGTATGCAGCCACTTTTATGGAGAGTGGTGTGTTTTAAAACTCTCCGATAGTCTACATACGTTGTGGTGCTTGATATTTGATTGATATTTACGAAATAAATAATAAACCTTAAATACAATTCCATTTCATATCAAAAGATTGTACAAAAAATAAAAATTCCCTTTTGTTGTGTTTAAATTGTATTTTTGTTTGCAATAAGTGATTTAAAATGAATATATTCAATAAATTTCTATTACGAAAACTAGATGTTAGTGGGTGTCATGTGTATGTGTATTTAAAAAAATCTACACAAAAGTATGAAAGCGTTACGATATGTCGCCGCTTTTGTAATAATTCAGCTAGAAAATTGCGTATACATATATGAAAATCTGACGTACGGGCCTATCCACGTGTTCTTTAATCTAAGGTTTAAATGCTGAGGTTTAAACAGTGGCCATAGCAATATGTGTATACAAACGTATAATAATATATATTTTAATAAAAGTAATAGGCTGTCAATTATTGAAATAGCCTATTGAAAAGCCCCTCTCATAATGAATTGCATATCAACCTTGACTTTAATATTGCAAATTTCTCCTTTTTTGATGAACATACTTTTAGAACTAATCCTATTAGAGAAAGTCATAAAAGAAAGAACACAAAAAATATGAACAAAAATCTTAATTAACTCTCAAATATAGTGGAAAAAAAATGAAAACTTTTTACTTTGTTTTTACTTAAGCATACATAAATATAACTGTTTAAAAATATTAGTATCAGTATTAGTATAAACGGGAAAACTGTAGAAAAATATTCGCTGAGAAAAAAGCCAAGGTGAAAGCCTCGAAGAAAGAGTAATTCAACGACAGAATAGAAAATGAAAACTTTTACGTAATTTGACGATTTATAATTTTTACCAAGTAAAAGTTTTATAAAATAAGCCAAGAAAAGGATGAGAGAAGTAAAAACAATAGAAGAATACCTTTATACCCTTTTTCTTCACCTTTGCTCTTTAAATTGTCCTCTTTTTCCATTTGGGAAAATAAAAAAAAACAGAATAGCGGTAGGAAAATTCATAAGAAACTAAATTTCTAGATTTAATTAAGAAAAGATGAACATACTTTCAATAAGCAAAAATAGCAAAAGAGAGAAAAAAAACAATTTGTTTAAAAGATAAATTCGTAAAAATATCCAAAAAAAAGAAAGAAAACTGGGTACGATAAGAATATTTCTAACTTAATTAATAATTAACAAAATATTATCAAAACCGCACACCGAAATATGCGTACACCCATTCCCACGAAAAATTAGAAAGGATTCTATAGTGACTATAATGTTTTATGGCTTTATTTATTATGCTTGGTTTAAAATAGATTAAAACTTTTTAAATGGGTTAAAAACGATAAAAATAAAATCTGAAAGTTTAAATTGCTTAGATTCGAATTCTATTAAAGAAAATTTCAGTAGATGGCGATAGTGTATAGAGGAGGGGAATTTTTTTTTTATTGATGGCGTTAGTGTATGAGGAGGGATGTTTTATTGGTTTATTTTTTATTTTTTATTTTTTGTTACAGTAAGATTGACATCAGCGGAACACAACGGTTGGAAGTTTAACCTACTAAAACTACCTTACTCGGTCAAATTTCCACGGAACCGTCGTCAGGCATCAGGGATTGATTAAAATCAGTAGACTGCTACAATATCCCTACAGTCTTAGTTCCCGCTCGTCCAGACAGAGTCTTTTTAGAACTATTGTCCGGAGTCCGCCAATACAATTATGTAACTATTCTCTTTCTTCTTGGAATAGGGTGCAGTAAAAGAACAAGTGTTCCGCACTCTCCACCACTCCGTCATCAGAAGAGCATATTGGTCCATGTCCCGTCAGGCCCAAAAACACCCATGTCCCGTTAACAATTGGGATAGGTAGAAGCCAACCTTACAATGGCGTCAATCATTTCAACGATTCCACCGCCGAGATGAGACAATGAGTCCGTCTGCCATCGTGAGCCGTAGTCCAGCGGTTTTGTCTTTTGACAGAAATGCATTCAGGTGGCAATGGAAAAACCGTTTCTCTGACTTCTACGGACATACAGCCTCCTTCGCCAGAATTTCGATCGGTATCATTCCAGCAAGAACACTAATGTTAATTTTTAGTAACTTTTTTTTTAATTTTAATTTTTAATAACTTTTGTGACAGATAAAGATTTTTTTTAAGTACCACAACCATAAGGCCATTTGGCGACCTGTTTCTGTGTCGATGAGATGAAATCGGTCTTTGGTTACTTAGAGGGAGCAGTTAGAGTTGGTTAGATTTTTTAGGACATATTAGGACTTGGAAAGGGTAGTGAGGGATTTAAATGCTCCATAATGGATGCAAATTTATTAGAAAAGAGATGTCGGGTAAGGCGCATTTTTTAAAAAAAGTGAGTGGTAATGAGTGCAATGGTAGGGAAGTCAGGAAAAGGGTGGTTTCCAAATTCTGAGCAGTTTTCGTTCCTAAAATTTTGGTAAAGTTGTCGAATAGACTGATTGGGCCAGGACTTTGGAAGCAACCTTTCACTACTTCTCCAGTTCGTATGTATACGAATGGCTGACGATGCTATTTGACGTTTGGTTAAAAGACGCGATAAGTTAGAAATTGCCCGTCAGTTGATCGGTCGAATTTTATCTTAAAATGCCCACAGGATCTGGAACCCAAGGCAATTCCAAACCTCTATTTTTAAGCAGGTTATGTTAAATATTGTTGAGGACAGGATCACTCGATGGGACACAAATGGCTTCCAATGCTGCGTGGCTGTCACTAAATATAATGATACTACGATGATTGGAAGTGAAAATTACTATCTCAACCGCAATCTTGCCTCACTATTTTAGTCGATTAAAAATTGAAACTTTTATTATTACCTCCTCTAAAGTCCTTAAAAAAGGAGTGGAAAATCACGTGGTTATACGGAAGATAACAAGGTCATCTATTGTCTTCATTAGGTTCGAGTTAGACAAAATTTGTTAGATGTGCATTTGGTGTGTCAAGTCAGTGAGAAATTAAGTGACTCAGTAATCGTTTTGATTGGTATTACGGTTGTCGACCAATTGTTAGTCGATATTGGAGTCTTGGTTATACTCTACTGGATACGACTTTAATTTTTTATTATTATTTTAATTTTCTAATCATTTTATTTTGTAATTTGTTTTTTTTTTGTTTTTTTTTGTTTTTTATTTTAATTATATTTAATTAGCGAATAAAATGATAATTTTAACTACTACTATGATACATATTAACTAAAGTATGCCATAAGGACTTCTTGAAAAATTTTAAAAGCTCAAAAACTGATATAAAGATTTAATAGGGTTGCGTAGGAAAAAAAATCCGACAATTATAAAAAAAGGTCTTTGAAGTACTCGTAAGTCACTCGACATCCGTAATGTGGCCTCTTTGAACAGTTTTCAGAAGAATTGAAAAGATAACTTCAATAGAGGTTTTAGATCTTAGAGGCTTTAAACTTAAGATATACGAGTTCTGTTCAAAAAGTATCGCTAATTTTGTGTTTTTTCAAAACTTATTTATTTGTTCATGAATATCTATTTTGTCCCCTTCAAAGTAATTCCCACCAGATATTATACACTTGTGCCAACGTTTTTTCCAATCCTCGAAGCACTTAAAAAAATCATTATTTGTGATCTTGTTCAGCTCCTCCTTTAATGTTGTCTTTATCTTCTTCCACAAATCCGGGCGTTTCTGGCTGATTGCTTCCCGCAACTTGCGCATAACTTGCAGGTAATATTCCTTATTGACCGTTCTACCTTGTGGCAAGAACTCATGATGCACCACGCCCCTGTAATCGAAGAAAACCGAACTTGGCACGCTCTTTTCGGTCTTGGCTCGTGCGGCAGCTTCCATTGGGATAATTGAGGTTTGGTTTCTACGTCATAACCATAAACCCATGATTCGTCACCAGTTATGACCCTCTGGAGCAAATTTTGGTCGTCGCGGACAGAGTCTAACAGATCCTTAGAAATGTTAATGCGATGCTGTTTTTGATCAAAATTGAGCAATTTTGGTACGAATTTCGCGGCGACCCGTCCCACGACCAAATCATTGGTAAAAATTGAATGGCACGAGCCAATCGATATGTTTAAGTCCTCAGCAACTTCTCTAATGGTGATTCGACGATTGGCCAATACTATTTTCTTCACTTCAGCAATGTTTTCGGGCGTCCGGCACGCTTTTCGTCTTTCACATCTTCTCGGCCCTCTGAGAAAATTTTGTACCACCGATAAACATTGCTTCGATCCAAGATAGCTACACCATATGCCACAGTCAACTTTTGGAATGCGTCCGCGTAATTAATTTTGTTTTTCACACAAAATTTGATACAGATTCTTTGATTCATTTTTTGGAATAGGCAATAATCGAAGACGAGCTAAAACACGTGCAAGCAAAGCAGCTGTCAAAAATTAGTTGAACATTAAAAATGGCCGAACTTGTCGGCATAAGTGAGAGACATGAGTACCAACATCGAAAATCGAATATACGTAACCCGCGGAAATTAGAAATTCGCGATACTTTTTGAACAGACCTCATTTTGGAGAAAATTTTACTACTTTCCATAAAACCTTATAAAATAGTTTAAACTACTTTCTATTGATGTACCTTATAAAATAGTTTAAAATAGTGACATGAAGACTGCAAGAGTAGCGTGGGGCTGAGAATGACTTTAAAAAGACAGTTCTAGATAAAATTAATCAATAGCCAAGCTCGGTGAGATAAAAAGAAGTCCTTTGCTAATAGCTTAATTTTGTCTTAATCGGTTTATTTTTTTTTTCAAGGATAAGAAACGTGATTATTCCTAACAGTTAATTTAACTAAAGGGTGGCAAGTAATTACAAATTGTACAAATATACTTTTCTGTAATTCCTTAGAAAATTTTGACAGACGAATTTTATTTTATATTTACTAGAAATCTTGTCTCCTAAAGAAAAGTCAATTTAAATTTTCATATATCCTAATATTTACCAGAGAGTGTTTATTAAATTTGTATACTATTTAATATTGATTTTCTTTTAAGTAAAAGGAAAATGTTTCTTCCAAAAAAATGAGAGAGATTATTTTGCTTGCAAAAGGATTGCTATAAGATCCTGTCTATGGTATCTCATATAATAAGAGGTGGAAAGAAATCATTTTATTTTATCATTTCGTAGTCCTACCACATCAGAAAGTATTTTAAATCGAAAAAAATTCTTTGTACAATAATTACATGGAAATAGTGTTGCAGTCAATAGACTTTTAAAGATTAACCAAAATGATTTCACGTTCATTGAATTTGAACGTCTGAATCTGAATCTAAAGGCTTTATTAGAAGGTAATTTTCGATTTAAGGGGCGAGGGGGGAAGGATAGAGGTTAAATACTGCAAAAAAGTCAACTTTTGTGAAATTTTTCTAGATAAAAATTTGAAGATTTTTGCTCTTATGTAATTTCTACTCAAGCCTTAAGCCTACTTATTGTGTTCCGGTTTTATTCTTAGTCTCATATGTACTTAAGCTCGAGAATAATTCAGTTCCGTAATGGTATTGGGATTATAGAATTTTCCTACAAAAACTTAAAGATTAAAAAGAAATGTGTTTTTTGCTGTAAGAATTTAAAAAAAAAAATTGTAGAAGTAGTTTGAGAGGACTAAGCAGCAGTACTGTTAACTCTCTTGTGGTATGTAATCTTTATTAATATTCTATGAAATTTTATTTTACTGTATATGTAAGTGGTTGTGTGTTTCAAAATCATACATATCAAAGGGAATATATAGTTTTGCCCCAATATCCAGCATACTGAGAATTTATTTAATGAGAGTCTGAGTTGGAAAAGTTTTTTGTTCCGGTTCAAAACCAAAAGAAAAACTTGCACAAATAGGAAACCAACGTGATGTTCTTATGTTTGTAGAATTCCTTTTGAATTGTTCAGATATAAAGCCATGATCACATTTTTATCATCCAAATAGATAGTGTTGGTTGTATATTGTTTTATCTGCTGCATACTCGATATGATAAAAGAAAAGTCTTTCCAATACACACTTGACTGTCTGGTATTGACAAGGACTTCATTATTCACATTACTCGTACTATCTACGCACAGTGCAACAATTTCCATTGATCCTTTTTCATCCTTGCATACAGTCTTCTTGTTTCTATTCTAATCCTCTATGAACTCCATAAATTTACATCGATTCCTCACTTCAACATTGTCTAAAGTCAACTTGTTTCCTTTTTACGAGTAATTTTGATGCAAATTTTTAAACAAACCGAAGAATATTTAGTATTATCCTTGAGAAAAAAATTGTTTCGATACTCTCTAATGGGTTGCAGTATTTTAATATTTTTTAATATAGTTTTAGTTGTTTCTTTTTGCATTTAAATAAGATTAACTCTTAAATTTATTTGCAAATAGAAAAATCTCTGAATTTACAAAGTTAATAGTCCAGAATTGAATAGTTTTTACTCCAGAAAATATTTTAAATTTTGGTATTTAATTGCGAATCAATTTTGGTATTTCAAAAACTAATTTTTCGAAAGGATAACAATTTGGACTTCATGATTATCACAACAAAATTGTACATCGTTTGCAGTTAATTTTGCGTATGGGAAAACAAACTTTGTTATTTTTTGAACAAAGTTTGTCGTTTTTTTTATATTATATTGGGTTGTCCGGAAAGTAATTTCGTTGTTTCCTAACAGAGGAGCTAGTGTAATTGTATTTTTTCACAACTAACTTCATACTTAAGCCGCATAATTATATGTATTTTGATAGCTGACATAGCAAGGCTTACTTGATTGCTTCTGCACAGTAGTTTTTGGTTGATACCCTTTTAAATTTGGAAAGTGAAAAACAGCTTTTTCGGCATATTTTACTTTTTTAATATAGAAAAGATAAAAATGCTGTTCAAGCAAGAAAAAAATTATCCGATGTGTATGAAGAAGATGAGTTAAGTGAGCGCCAGTACCAAAACTGGTTTGCAAAATTTCGATCCGGCAATTTTGATCTCGAAGATGCACCACGTTCTGGAACTCTGAGAGATTAAATTTATTGAATTTGAGCGTTCATGATCATTTGAAATGGCTAGGTTTAATCTCAAAGCTCGACATATGTGTATGGGTTCCTCATCTAGTTACGGAAAAACATTTATGCCGTCGCATTGACGTTTGCAATTTGCTTGTCAAACGCCAAAAAAATGATCAAAGTTTGAAGCGTACCATCACTGGGGATGAGAAATGGGTTGTTTACAACAATGTTAAGCGCATAAGATCCTAGACTAGAAAAGATGAACCGGCTCAAAGCACTTCGAAAGCCAATATTCATCAAAAATAGGTTATGCTATCTGCTTGGTGGAATTTCAAAGGAATCGTTTATTTTGAGCTTCTAACGAGCAACACAACGATCAATTCTGAAGTGTACTGTCATCAGTTGGACAAATTTTTTAAAAAATGATTCACTTAAAGAAAAAAGGCCAATAAATAAACTATTGCGTTGTTCCGAAAGTAATTTTGTAATGAAACGCAACTACTTTTCGGACAACCAAATAACATATGGATAATATTTTTTCGAAGTATTGCACCATCGAAAGTGACAATTCTCTACCATCTTTCGGATAATAAAAGGATAACACAGAAGGAAATATTCTAGTTCTTTTGACTAGAACTAGAATATTTCCTTCTGTGTTATCCTTTTATTGATGAATGGACTGAGCAATCCGAAAAGGTCAAATATCTCCAAAGATTTCCTATTTCAGGTCTTTTAAGTGTTTCCGGTTTTCCGGTCATCTTATAATGTACGAGGGAGAATGTATATTGTCCCATTCCAGCCGTTTTTCTTTCAAAGTTCAATTCCGTCTTATTAGCTGTAGTTGAAAATGATCACCAGTGATGGTTTCGGACGTTTTTAGGAGTTCATATGAAATAACTCCCCTCTGATCCCATCAGCTACGCAGCATGACATTCAAACCGTTTACCATATATTGCGTTTTGGCGGTGATAGACCTGGTTCTCTTGGCTTTATTCATAGTTTGAGACGTTAAGCTTTGTCGTAGTAAATAAACTTTTCATTGCTTGTAACAATACGACGCATAAAACTCTTTTTTTCTGTCTTGCGAGTAGCATCTCGCATGAATGCATTTCTCATTCAATCGATATGACACTGAATTTCCTATCTTTTGGACCATTCCCATTACATGCAAACGCTTACCGGCTATAGATTGATCAACATTAATGCAGTTACAAATCATTCAGCATTTGAGTTGGATCTTCGTCAAATAATTCTAATGTTCTGCGTCTTTGAATTTTTTCAAGGTACACCTTCGCATTTTTTGTCAGTCACATTGAAATCACTTACTTTAAATTTCTGAAATAAGTATTAATATGTTCCAGTCGATGAAGGATAATCTACCGTTAATTTAAACCAGAGCTTCATTATTATATTTTCAATGCCAAAATAAAAAATGTTCTTCACGCTACGAATTAATCTCAGGTACTGCGTTTGAAAGATTACGAATACACCATCTATCAAGGTACGACTATCTCATCAAACACGAATCTAGAACCACTAAGTAAGACCTAAATCAAATTTGCGATGGACCGAAACCTTCAAAAGTCAAAGATATCTTCATATTTCAAGATATAGGCCTAAATCCTAGGCCCTACCTTGAAATATGAAAATATTTATTAACACAAAAAAATCAGATCTAGACCTATGCTGACTTTATTTGATACGAAAAACAATCATATGAACATGGTTCAAGGTTTTGAAAGTCTATACACATAGTCCACAGTTACCTAATTTGGAAGGTATAAGCCATTTTATGCAAAAAATTACAAGCACATGTTTGGGAGTTGTTTGTATTTATAGGTCTAGTCCTATGCTGATCTAATTTGATGGGAAAAACAACCATGCCAACATGGTCCAAAATTGGTAAAATTTTAAGGTCCTAAACTCCTGCGAACTTCTTCAATGCCAAAGAAAATAAAACAATTGATTTGCATTTGCAAGTCCAGGAACATTGTCCGCATTTACCTGATTTTGTAGGTCGAGACCCGTTTATTTTTGAAGGCCTAGGCCTAAGTCGCATTATATTAATAATATTATAGCCATATGATCGTAGGTCTAGTCATATGCTGACTTAGATGAATGTGAAAATGGTCCAAAATTGGTATTATTTAAAGCTCTTAACCCATGCGAATCTTCTCCAATGCAAAAGGAAACTAAAAATATTATTTGTATTTGAAAGTCCAGAAACATGGTCCATACCTACCTCACTTTGAAGGTCGAGGGCCATTTGGAATTTGATTGGTCGAGGGACCTTTACATTTCAAGGCCTAGGTCTAAGTCGCACTATATTAATAATATCACAAGCACAGGTTTGGGAGTTATTTGTATTTATAGGTCTAGTCCTATGCTGACCTAACTGAATGCAAAAAAAAACCATTCAAACATGCTTTAAAGTTGGCTGCATTTTAAGCTCTTAACCCATGCGAATCTTCTCCAATGCAAAAGGAAACAAAAAATATAATTTACATTTGAAAGTTCAGGAGTCTTAACTAATTCCAGGAACATGCTCCACACTTACCCAATTTTGAAAGTCGAGTCCCATTTGGAATTTGATTGGTTCAGAGACCTTTACATTTCAAGGCCTAGGCCTAAGTCGCTCTATATTAACACATGATCGCCAGATATTTGAAATTGTAGGTCTAGTGCTACGATGACCTTATTTGACATTGACCTAGATCTTCAAATAGAGATGTATTTTGCTTTTAAAGATCCCAAATAGAAAAAAATCATAAAATCTTTTGGAAACAAAAATCCAAAAAAAATTAAGTAAATATTAGAACTTAAGGATATTTTACATTTTTATGTTAATCCTTTTTCTAATAAAACTTTAACTATTTCAGCACAATGCGAGGTCTGTTCAAAAAGTATCGTGGGTTACGTATATTCGATTTTCGATACGTTATATTGGTAGTTATGTCTCTCACTTATGCCGACAAGTTCGGCCATTTTGAATGTTCAGTTAATTTTTGACAGCTGCTTTTCTTGCATGTGTTTTGGCTCGTCGCATTAACATTGCTAAGGAGCTGTTAGACTCTGTCCGCGATGAACCAAATTTGCTCCAGAGGGTCATAACTACTGACGAATCATGAGTTTATGGTTATGACGTGCAAACCAAAGCTCAATCATCCCAATGGAAGCTGCCGCACGAGCCAAGACCGAAAAAAGCGCCAAGTTCGGTCGAAAGTGAAGGTTTTGCTTACAGTTTTCTTTGATTGCAGGGGCGTGGTGCATCATGAGTTCTTGCCACAGGGTAGAACGGTCAATAAGGAATATTACCTGCAAATTATGCGCAAGTTGCGTGAAGCAATCCACCAAAAACGCACAGATTTGTGGAAGAACAAAAATTGGCTTTTGCTATTTTTGGCCAAAAACAACACACTAATAATGCCGCAGCCACCGTATTCCCCAGATCTGGCCCCCTGTGACTTTTTCTTGTTCCCGAAACATAAGAGCCCTATGAAAGGACGACGCTATGCTACGATTGAGGAGATAAAGACGGCATCGAAGGAGGAGCTGAACAAGATCACAAAAAATGATTTTTGAAGTGCTCCGAGGACTGGAAAAAACGTTGGCATAAGTGTATAATATCTGGTGGGGATTACTTTGAAGGGGCCAAAATAGATATTCATAAATAAATAAATAATTTTTGAAAAAAAACACAAAATCCGCGATACTTTTTGAACAGACCTCGTATACGCTAAGACAACATCTTATTTATCATTTTTCCATAATTTTTTTTTTTTTTAAATTAAAAATCAATTCTGACAATTGATGTACTTATATTCATATATGCTCATAGTCGCAAAAATAACCGAAAACTGACTCGAATTTTATTGAACTTTTTCATATGACCTTTCCCAAGGTACTTTTCATTTCATACAGAGATGAATGTGAGCTAATAAATTTTTACTGTTTCTGTTTTCTCTTCAAAATCTTTCTTTTTAACATGGCACTCGTATTTTGAACTAAACTTTAGATTTTTCTATGATTTCTGTTCTTCTACGTTAACTTGCGATATCTGTCAATATTTTTTTCCGCCCTTTACTGCTCTCTCCGACCGAACACGTTTAGGTCTTCGCCTTGATATCATGACAACATCAGATTTATCCTAACCCTGAACAGTTTATCATTTGATCATATGGAACGCCCTCTACATAGATTTGTCTGTGTAGGTGATACGTCTAGGGCTATGTAACTTAAGGATAACAAGTGCACCAATAACAACAATAAGACAAACCGTTAGTCAAAGTATACCAGGACCCACACAGCCTGCCTATTCTGAAACTGTACAGTTTGTACAAACCCTAATCATGTGCGTAACTTTGTCTCTTTTGAATACTCGTATTAAGGCAAACAACTACCCTGCTATCAATAACTAAAAAAAATAGAAGGAAAGGTGAAGAGGAAAATAACCCTAAACATAAATTTACATACAATTCCATACATACGTGTACGAGTGACTCTATACACCTAAGGATAAATATGGAAGTACGCACACGTACAAAAACAGTTCAAAGGATATTTAGGCTAAAGGAAAGGGAAAAGACTGCTTCATACGCAAATGTGACTTTTCAAGCATAGTTTACTGATGAGGCAACAAAAAAAAACGATGGAGATAATATCGATCCATTTTTGTGGTTCGTTTTTCCCTTTTCGTCCTTTTTTTCTGTTGTTTTTTTCTTTTAGTTACAATATTTATTATTTTATTATTTCCCTTTTTAATAATCTAATATTGCTAATTTTTGCTGTTGAAGTGGTTTTTCTATGCCCAGAAATTTATCTTCCATTTGGAATTTCTTCTTAGCTGAGGTTATTGGTTTTGATGTTGTAGTAGAAATTCTTCAAAAGTAATCCTATAAGATTTGAATTTTTTTTTAATTTGAAACTAGAAGATTCTTTCTTTAGAAAATTCAGTTTTGTCGGAAATTTGAAAACCATGAAAGAGAAGACAGACAATTTTGATTACTGCTCAACTATTTAATTATATCGGATTCAAGGAAAAATTGGTATTCTCCTAATTATTGTTACTTTTTTTTAGCCTATTTAGCGAATTTTAATTTTTAATCCTAAAAAATATAGTCTAGATAATTATAACAAATTTCAATGAAGACCAATAATAATTGACAAAATCCACAGTCATTTTATCGCAAACTTGCAGAATCCTATTATCATAATTATTATTATCAGCATTTTTATAAGACAAAATCCAGAAGTCTTTTGCTTGTGCTGAGACCTTATAATTTTGTATATCTATTTTTGTATTTGCTTGACTATAATTTACCAAATTATTATTATTTGTTTTGAGAATAAATATTCTTAAGACTTGTTGCATATAAACAAGTGAATTGTTTTAGTCCGATAAGTACAATAATACCCAGTTTGTGGAGCCTAATCTTTTCAATGATAGATTTTTTTTAAAGGATATGAAAAATCCGTAGACTTAAATCAATTATAAAATTTAGATTATTTTTGGTAAATATCTAACGGAAATTATCTTTAAAAAAACCACTTATTTTATAAGGAACGATTTTACCTTGTAAATTGGTACACTTTTTAATTTATTACGCTTACTTTTATTTGATAGTTATTTAAAAAAATTTTTTTACAGATATCTACAACTAAAGGGGTTTTTGAACAAGAACATGACAACTTTTTTTTTAAATATGTCGCAAACCATTTAATATATATCAAAACTTTTATTATTGCCTTAAAGTAAAAACAATGCAATTATAAATGGAACTCGACTTCGGTCATACACGTACGTGTATGTCTACCACGGGCACGCTTGCAGCGGTCCACTCGTTGAAGCCAATTTTCGATGACTCGGCCACACAATTCGACGGGAATAGCCGCTAAATGTTGGCTCTTAGGTCCTGTAACGTCGCCGGCTTGTTGGCATAGAACATCGATTTAACGTAGGCCCACAGAAAAAAGTCTAGCGGTGCTAAATCACAAGATCTCGGCGGCCAATCGACAGGACCTTTTCTCGATATAACACGTTCACCGAACTTGGACTACAATAAGTCGAATGTTTCTCCCACTGTGTGGGATGTAGCAACGTCTTGTTGAAACCACATATCACTGATGTCTAGCCCATGCAATTGATCGAAGAAATAACGCTACAACATGTCTCTGTAGCGTTCACCATTGACTGTAACGTGACGGTCATTTTCATCAACAAAGAAAAATGGCCCAATGACGCCACCGGCATGAAAACCGCACCATACAGACACTATATGTGGATGAAGTGGTGTTTCATGAAGCATATGAGGGTTTGCAGTACTCCAATAACGCATGTTTTGTTTGTTGACGAAATCATTTAACCAAAAATGCGCTTCATCACTGAAGAAGATTTTGCGATGAAAGTCGTCATTTTCGGCAAACTTCAAATTTTTAATTACTTGTAAACGTTCTTCGTTCGTGATTCTTTGCATGATAAAAATGATTAAGTTACTGAGTGTTTTGACAGCGACAGCGCACTGATTTGTTTAAGAGTGCGTTCACAGTAGGAAATCAAAAGTATCAAGTTGCTATTGAAAAACTCGATACAATGTATTAGCAAACAGATTTATGTAATAGTAATAATTAACGCGAAGGGTTATTGGGAGTAAACATTCATTTAAGTTTGTCCCAGAAACACCCATCGAAGACCAGCGACGCCTAAGTCTTCGACGGGTATTTCTGGGAAAGGAAGTAGTGGAGGATAGTTCCTAAATAAGGGTATTAGTATGATTAGAAAAAAGGAAAAGAATCTATTTATAACGAAACACATTAACATTACGAAAAAAAGGGGTCTTTGAAATCATGGTGGATAGCACTATTACGGACATAAATGGGAATAGACTTCTATTACGTAAGTCCATACTGGGTTCAGTAAGGTATTTTATAAAAGTAATTAACTGTCTATTATAAAGGAAGTGGGGGATATTTCTTGAGCAAGAGGATTAGTATGATTGGAGATAAGAGAATGGAACTTTTTATAACGAGACACAGACACATTAAAAACAAATGGGACTTTAAGATCACAATTAATAACCGTATTGAAAACATAAAAGGGAGTGTCGATAATTGTACAGAGTATTTTTGATTGAAGCGATTGAATTCGACGGGAATTGGAGGGGTTCGTAGAGCTCGAGAGTTCTAGTCTGTAAGTCCATACTGGTTTTAGTAAGGCATTGTATAAAAGGACTTTACTGTCTATTGTAAGCTTAGAACATTTATCTAAAAGTAGAAGTAATTGGCAACTTTTTTAAATTATGTGTGTGGTTTCCATGTCAAGCGTTTGTCTAAGATATGTCCTAGGTACCGAACTTAACTTTACGTAGGTAAATTAACGTTCATTTAATTTTATTCTCCACGTGGTAAAAAAGTTCTGTAGGGTTTGGCTTTGGATTTGGAGGATTTTGGAGGCATATTTGGGATTTTCGCTAAATGCAAGGCAGGTCAGCATATATAGCAAAGGAGGTAGTGGGACAGATTGGGATATCGGATGTATAAAAGTTGTAAAGGATGGGCCCAAGTGTACTTTCCTGTTGAACACCAGCCAATATCGGAGAGATATTGGAGAGTTCGGTGGGATCGTTTACTTGGAAATGTCGGTTGGAAAGGAATTATTTTTGGACTAGGAAATAGGTAGAAGTAAGGTTGAGTTTCCAAAGTTAGCCCGGGTGCCAAACTCTATTAAAAGTTTGACTTATATCACGAAACACACAGGGAGAGTACTCTTTTCTCTCTAAATAGGATGTAATGAAATCTACAACTCGCTAACATTGCTGGGTTGTGGAGTATTCGGAGCGGAAACCAAGTTGATGCTTCGGAATTAAATTTGAGGATTCGAATAGTGGATGTAAGCAGCGGAGGACTATTTTTTCGAAAATTTTTGAATGAATTGGAAGGAGACTTATTGGTGTCTAGTAAGAAAGTAGGTGGATTTATTGGTTTATTGGGTTTAGGGATCATTTTTATAATGCAAGTTTCCAGAGGATTGGGAAATACGTGTATGTTGTTCGAAGGATGGAGTTACCTTGATATAGTATAAGCAAGGAAGTTGTTGGATTAAATTGGAAAGAATCAGATAATACACATAACCAGGAGCTTTGTTTTTGAGAACCAGTTTGATCTAATTGCCAACTTCGAAAAGAGTAATTGCCTTTTTGGAAGACTCATGGCTAAGGTAATGGATAGTTCTGTCACGATATTAGTACAATGAATCCTACTTCATCTGGAGTAAATTTTTTTTGTGCAAGGTGAACAGCAAATGCATCTGTTTTATTTTTATCCGTTTCGGCTCTGGTTCCGTCACTTTTTCGTAGAGGGTGCGTTCTTTTTTTATAAGATAAAATTTGCCCTGTAACTGTCTACATCGTTCTATTTTTTGTGAGTGATGAAATGTAGTTTCTAAAGCGTTCTGCATTGTATTTTGAGATTTCGTAATACATTTCTACGAATTTTTGTTTGTCGCTAGGCATTCTTGTCTGTTACGAATAAACTCTTACTTTGCGGTTTTCTATAATTAGTCGCCTAATTGCTAGCATCTGATATGTCTAATTTTGTGTAGGTTTCGTGTTTTTTACTTCTATGTGAAGAGGAGGCTGTGGCGTTTTGTAATTACATGCGAAATTAAGTACTGCATCACCTAGTTTTTATTAGTCTATTTATAAGCCTTGAAGAGTTGGCTTTTGGAAAAGGTTGGCATTCTAGAACTAGAAAAACAGGACTATTTTTGATAATAAATAATTTTTTGAGAACAGAAATAGTTTTACAAAAAAGAAAACAGAAATATTTTGAAAAATCTATTTTTTTAGTAAATAGAAAATTTATCAAAAGTAAAATTTTTTTTAAAAATATTTTTAAAAATAAAAACTATCGAAAATTTTTTTTATCAACATTTCTCAAAACTAAAATAATTTTGTTCTCTTTCTATTGTATTTTCCCTCTAATAGGGTGGAGGACATCATTTTAATCACCTGCCATACCGCAGTAAACCGAAAATAGTATGAGTGAACTGAACCGATGCGGAAACACCTGACGGAAAACGGCACAGAATTCTGTGGTCAAACAACTCAGAAACACAACCTGTACGTGCACTCGTACAATCGAGTATCTGTCACAGTTGACGGGATACGGAAATACAGCACGCATGTACATGGAATTTATGATCCTGTCGAATTGTTAAAAAGAAATTTCGGAACATTCAAAATAATCTTTATCGATAATTTGGATGTTTTTCTTTTTTTTAAATAATACAGCAATTAATGATAATCGATTTATTCATTGGAAATCCACAAAATATTGGTGAATTAGACAGAGTACTCGTATCTAATACCAGTTAGTATCACACCTGCAAGTTAAGCCGATAAGATAGTAATTGGTGAAGAAAGACGATAATCATTAAGTGTACACAGTGTCTTCTTACAAACTGTGAATATTACTAATATACGTATCACGATTGTTGATTGGTTCATTATTATTATAATTATTATTATTATTATTATTACATTTAATAGTGTAAATTCAGTGCAAATTCCATTTGACCCTTCGTCAAAATAGTAATAATTTTCGGAATTTTATAAATGGAACAAAAAAAAATGTGGAAAAGAATAAATCGACTTAAATAAGTGAAGTGGCCGCCGCGTACTCATAAGAAATACTCGTAAATGAGAATATTTTGTCGAAAATCTCGAAAAAATTCGAGCAGTTCGTGTTTGTACGAAAATATGTCCAAATCGCGGAAATTGGCAAAAAGTTGATGGACGCCGGCTCTTCGCTCTTCGTATAAAATTCGCCGAGTGTGTGGGTGAATATTTTTCGCGCAAATTTCTTATCTACTCGTATAACCGCTTCTTAATGTTTGTCACCATAAATATATTTTAATTTTTTCTCTCGCTTTTAAATAAATTCTCCTTTTGAAATTGTTTAATTACATTTATTGTAATTAAAAATAAGAAATATAATTTTTATTTTTGTTTTTCATTTGATTTTTTTTTTCTTCATAAAATTCCCAGTGATTAAACAGTGGAAGAAAATAAAACAAAGCAAACTGGCTTGATTTAAAGCCGAAGAGCTTATGAAATTTTTGTTTTGAAAAAGAAAATATCTTCTTCTTAGCTCTGAAGAAGAAGAAAAATCAAAACAGTAAAATAATATTTACACAAATTTGAAATTAGAAATAAAAGAAAACAAACAAAAAACAACAACACGTGCTTAATTTGTTGCACGCATCCATATGAAGAGTAAAAAGGCCAAAAACCAGTAGTTACTAATCGTCAAAAAAAAAAAAAATATTATTCGATAATAATTTGCAAATTTGCTCTCAATTTATTGGATAGAGATAACAAAAAAAGTAAATATGGACAATAAACTCTCTCTCTTGTTGTTATGCTCTGCGGATTTTGTCTAAGCAACAGCGTTAGCGAGACCGAGAAAGTGTTTTCTATCCTATTTCTTCCAATGAATTTGTATTTTAAAATATCTCCTCAGCCAAGAGAATAAAAAAAAGAAGAGTAGAACAAGTATTTTTACTAATCTCTAGAAGCTGGCAATAGGTGCGTATCTCCGCTAACGTGTGTATAAATGGACGTTTCTGCATACTCAGAGTTTCTTACAGAATTTATTGTTCGTTACTCATCTATGCATACATCCATTCATGAACAAAATACATAATACGTACGCATACGTGTACCTCATACTAAGGAAAACCAAAATTTGTTTATGGGGACAATAAATTAAATTAATAATTGAAAATATTTGCAAATAAATTATAAATGAAATTATTAATGAAACCAATTTAAATAAAATTATTGTATATGTAATATTTAAATAAAATTAATAATATATCAACAAAAAAAGAGAGAAAATCATCTAAAAATAAATTTTTTCTCTTATCAACAATTGTGGTGGTGGTGAGTTATTCTACTTCCCGGAACATTTTGAAAAGACGCTCGAGTCTTACAAATATTCTTATTTTTGTCGGATTTCTTTTTGTCTTTGATTTTTTTTTATTCCTATTACCTTAAAATTAATATTATTCTTATTTTACGATGATATTTTTTTGTGATAATTAAATATGAAACTAAAAAAGGTGGTTATAATTATCGATGATGATCAACAAATCAGTGTTGTTTGAGTAGAGAAAATGAAAGTGAAAAAATTTAAATTGAAATGAAAAATCGTGATTGATTTGGGAGAGTAGTTTTTACTCTAATCCAAATTATATGAAAGAGAAAAAATAAATAATTTTTGTAAACACCATAACCTAGAAAGAAAAGTTGAGTTCGAAAATTCATTTAAAAAAAAAAATAATAATAGTTTATAAAAATATAAATAAATTAATTATAAAATCATGGGTTGTGGACAGAGTAAAATTCATTTATATCCACGGAAATCGAAAAGTAAGGCGAATGGCAAAAAAAGTGGACATAGTAAGTAAAAAAAAAAACAAAAAAATTTATTTTTTTAATCACTGTTTGTAACATTTTTGAGCAGCTATCACTATGCTGAATAATGCTTATTTTTTTTAAGGGTATCTCGTTTGTTTTTGTAAAGAAAGCGCGGAAGAGTTCATCTCGGCGCTGTCCAAACGCTAGTGGCACTACAGACCAAAAACTAAGTTTAGACTTTCAGATTTCACATATTGAGTCACAAAAAAATATTTCCTGTGTAGTGTCCTTGAAAATATTAAGTCTTTGGGTTGTAGGTAAATACTTTTTAAAAGTATTTAACTACAACCTAAATTATAAATTGAAAATTATGTATTTCCTTTTTTAAAAGTAAGATTTTTTATTACTGGTTTTTATGCCACTGAAAGAAGGAATCGCGGAAGATTTTATCGCAAACGTTTCAGTAGTAGTGGCACTACAGACCAAAAACTAAATTTGGACTTTCAGATTTCACATATTAAGTCACAAACATTTTTTTTTCTCTGTAGTGCCTTTGCAAATATAAAGCCTCATTTGTGGTTCTAAAACTTTTTAAAAGTATTTCAACTACAACCGAAATTATAAATTGAAAATTTTATATTTTCTTTCTCAAAGGCAAGATGTTTTTATTACCAGTCTTTGTGTCACTGAAAGAAGGAATCGTGGAAGATTTTATCGCAAACGTTTCAGTAGTAGTGGCACTACAGACCAAAAACTAAATTTGGACTTTCAGATTTCACATATTAAGTCAGAAACATTTGTTTTTCTGCAGTGCCTTTAAAAATATTATGCCTCATCGGTGGTTCTTAAACTTTCTAAAAATATTTCAACTACAACCCAAATTATGAATTGAAAATTTTATATTTTCTTTCTCAAAGGCAAGATGTTTTTAAAAGTGGTTTTTGTGTTACTAAAATAAAGAATCGCGGAAGATTTTATCGCAAACGTTTCGGTAGTAGTGGCATTACAGACCAAAAACTGAGTTTAGACTTTCAGATTTCACATACGTGGGCTACTATATATATTTCTGGCCTAATAATGAAAATGCGAATATTTATCAACGAAAAAGGTTTTATTGTTTTTCAAAATATTCTCCATCAAGATTTATACACTTTTGCATGCGCTCAAACCAATTTTCGAAGCACTTTTTCCACTCCGATTGAGACACCTCCAAAACATGGTTTCGTTGACCACGCATTTTTTTCTTGATGTGTGGGAATAAAAAGAAGTCATTGGGTGCCAAGTCAGGGCTGTACGGAGGATGACCCATCAATTCGACGTTTTGTCCGGTCAAAAAGGCGCTGGTTTGAGCCGATGTGTGAGAGCTCGCATTGTCATGGTGCACAATGATTCGACTTCTCTTGTTCGTTTTTCGAATTTCTCCGAAGACTTCAGGCAAACAAATGGTGGTGTACCACTCAGAATTGACCGTCCTACGTTGCACAAGCGGAACAGTCGCCACATGACCAGTTTTGCCAAAGAAACAAGCGACCATTTGCTTCGAAGTGCTTCTTCCACGAACAACTTTCGTTGGATTTGACTCGTCTTGGAAGACCCACACGGTCGATTGCTGTTTTGTTTCGGGCTCATACGCATAGATCCATGATTCGTCACCTGTGACGATCTTATAAACGTCTTTTGAAGCACCGCGATCGTATTTTTTCAGCATTTCTTTACACCAATCCACACGAGCCTTTTTTTGAGCGATTGTCAAATTGTGCGGGATCCAACGAGAACAAACCTTTTTTACGGCCAGGTGTTCATGCAATATCGAATGTATGCTGGTGGGAGAAATGCCTAGCCATGCCTCTATCTCACGGTATGTCACATGACGGTCTTGCATTATCAGTTCACGTACGGCATCGATGTTTTCTGGAACAACGGCTGTTTTTGGACGACCTTCACGGAATTCGTCTTTGAGCGAGCGTCGGCCACGATTGAATTCGTTGTACCAGTTTTTCACAGTGCTATAGGATGGTGCTTCATAGCCATACAAAGATTTAAGTTCATCGATGCACTCTTGTCGTGATAATCCACGTCGAAAGTTGTGAAAAATGATCGCACGAAAATGTTCACGAGTTAATTCCATTTTTTTGCCAAATTGATATTTTCAAGTCACTGTAAACAACACAAATGATAGTCGTACGTCAAAACGTCCTGAGTACGTTTATGCTAAAAAATGTCAAACTTTCCAATGGAAATGTCAGATCGCACCTGGCAACACTTAGTGTTGCCTAGGCCAGAAATATATATAGTAGCCTACGTATTATGTCAGAAACATTTTTTTTCTGTAGTGCCTTTCAAAATATTAAGCTTCATCGGTGGTTTTAAAACTTTTTAAAAATATTTCAACTACAACCCAAATTATAAATTGAAAATTACGTATTTTCTTTCTCAAAGGCAAGATGTTTTTACTACTGGTTTCTGCTTTACTGAAAAAAGGAAGCGCGGAAATGTTAATGTACAATTCCGCAAAAAAAAATCAGATTCTTCCAATCGGAGTTAGGAAGTTTTTTTTAATCAAAAACAGAATATCATAAATAAGATGAAAGGGAAAAAGAAGAAAAAGACTCCGTTTTATCTATAAAAGTTATCCAAGTTATCGCTTTGGAAGGTAAAATTAAATATAAAGTCACATCATATTTAAACCTTGATGAAATTATATTTTTTCCAATTATACCTAATCGATGTGATGTTTGATACTTATTGGCACAGATTTGTAATATGAAAAATTAAAAAGCTTTTGAAAATAGTGAAAACATAATCCAAACTTCTGGAAAAAGTTAAAATAGAACGTTTTAATACTATTAAAACGTTCAATTTTAACTTGTTCTGAACATTTAATTACATTTTTGTTATTTTCAAAAGATTTTCAGTTTTTGTCAATAAGTATCAAACTGGAAAAACTAGCTAACTCCTAAACACAAATCGTATACGTAAACTTATAAATTCATATCTAAGCCTTCTAATACAATTAGTATACTGCAGTGTGCCAATACACGATAGTACACACTGTAGGCAACTAAGTGATTGCGGATTTTAAATTCAAAATTTTTGCTTAAAAATATAACTTTATTCAATTAGGTATTGTCCGTTTTTGTCGATGACCCTTTGCCATCTTGCAGGCAGTATCATAATTCCGTGTTCGTAAACCTTATTACTTTTGCTAGCAAAAAACTGAATTACACAGTGTGTCCCAAAAATAACCGGTGGAAAAGGTCCGTGAAATCATTGGTATCGATGCAAATTTTTCTACGAGAATGTTGGCTGAGGAATTAAATACGAGTAACTACACTATTTGGAGAATTTTAACTGAAGATTTGGGTAAAAGAAAGGTCTGTGCGCGTTTTGTTCCACCTGAATTAAATGAAGACAAAAAAATCGCTCGTGTGGAGCATTGCAAAGACATTGTTGAAACTGCTGAAAACGATCCAGACTTTCTTGATCCGTTCATAGCTGGTGATGAGTTATGATGCTTTAAATATGTCCCTGAAACTAAGCGTCAATCTGCTGAATGGAAGTCCAAAGGCAAGCCAAAACCAAAAACATTGCGGTTTCAGAAGACAATCTTGATTACTTTTTATGATTCGAAGGGTATTGTCCACAAGGAATTTGTTCCAGAAGGTCGAACTGTTAATGGAGAATAGTATTTAGGCGTTTTAAATCGTTTGTGGAAAAGAATTGGTCGTGTTAGACCTGAATATCCAGCAGGAAAACAGCTGTTTTTATTGCACGATAATGCACCACCTCACAAGACAAAAAAAGCGAACGAATTTTTGATGAAAAAACGGATTTCTCTCATCAACCACCCTCCGTATTCACCTGATCTATCACCATGTGACTATTTTCTATTTCCAAAACTGAAAACCAAGATGAAAGGAGCATTTTATGATGATATCCCAGCCGTTCAAGCAGCCGTAACCGAAGTGCTGAAGAACATTCCTATAAATGGCTGTAACTTTCACATCTGTCATCCGATTTACATGAATTTAGATGCGTTTGAAAGAGGATGAATGTATCTTTTTAATATGTGATTTGATGATGTAAAAAATTTTACCATTTAAGAAGTTTCTGCAATGGTAATCTGAAATAAATGGTAATCTGAAGGCGCTAGATTAGGGCTATATGGTGAATGTGATAACACATCCCAACCTAATTCCAATAATTTTTGGCGAGTGACCAAAGATGTGTGCGGCTTTGCATTGTCATGCTGGAAAACAACACCCTTATGATTTCCCAATTCTGGCCGCTTTTCTTGAACTGCATTGCTCAGTTTGACAAGTTGTTGAACGTACACCGTTGAAAAAAAGTGCAGAATTCCTTTATAATCTTACCAAACGGTTAGCATAATCTTTTGGTGTATCTCAGCTTTTGATGTCGTCTGAGGTGGTTCATCTCGCATCACCCATGATCGTTTCCGATTAACGTTGTTTTAAATAATCCACTTTTCGTTGCCAGTTATCAATCGTTTCAGAAATGGATCCATTTCGTTGCGTTTCAGAAGCGAATCGCAGATGCTAATGCGTTGCGTCAAATGAATTTCCTTAACCTGATGAGGAATTCATAAATCCAGTTTCTTAACATAGCCAAGCTGTTTTTAACTTCTCGTGTACCTGCGATGCGTTCTTGCCTTTTCTGAAATAATACAATAAAATATGTCTAAAATGCACGTCTTGCCCTTCCATTTTTAAATTTGGATGAAAACAATACTAAATAGCTGAACGATACAATTTTTTACTAAATTAAAGGCGGAAGTCTAAACAACAAGGAAACAATATAGGTTAGGTGCTTTGAACACGTTGACATAACAAAAGAATAAGCTAATACCATCTATTGACAAAATCCGAAATCACTTAGTTGCCAACCCAATGCATATGGCTTGTCGCATCGTTTTGTTTAAACTACAGATACTCGTAATCCAGATTTAAATCTTCAAATTCATGGCAACAGAAATCACTAATTATACGATCACACCGATCAGCATTAACGGCAACGTCAAAGAAATGACACCGTCAGATCAAAATGCAAACCAAACAGTCACTTTTTTTTTTTAGATATAATATCTTCTTCTTAGTTAATTATGGATTTTCAGAGTCTCATATTTCGAAATTTCGCTCTCTGAGCAAAAATGTGCGTCATCGTCTTTCGTGGCTATGACAAAATTACCACTTTTGTAAACGGTTTTACTATTTTTAGCAATCCTAAATAAGAAATGGCAAACCTGAAACGAAACAAATATTAATTTCGAGAACATATAGGGTTATACATCAGATAACTCGTTATTACCGACTACACCGTAGACAAGATGGCGTCTGTCTACTTTGCTTTTGAAAATTTCCGTTTCTTGTTTTACAATAAAAACACTATTTGGAAAAATCAAAAATTTCTAATTGGAATTATTATTTTAAAAAAATAATAAAAAAATGATATTTAGGCGTAGGCAAACATAAAAATTGTATGAAAAATTTGTAGCTAGAAAAATAACAAAATATAAATTTGGTCGACTAGCTGTAAAATTACGAAGAAAAACAATTTAAATTTGTTACAAGCGAAAGAATCTATCGTTTGATGGTATATAAAAATGTTTCCAAACTTATTTACTTCAATGGCTTTTGAAGGCTAGAATTTTGTAAATATTTAGATGGGAATTTCTCCGCTACTCTCATAACTACAAGCACAATCATCATCACTCCTATTTTTATCGTTGAATTGTATTTTTTTTGGTTTATGTTCCCTTTGGTTACAAAAAAAAATAAATACAAAAACCGACATGTGGGGTGGAATAAATTTAAGATATGCTAGAGTATGGGATAGGGGGTGTTTATAGATGTTTACGAAAAATCAGGAGATTTTTTTTGGTATGTTTACAAAAATCAGTAAATTTTTGTACTCATCATAAATTCTGAATGAATATTCATTCTTCCTACAGTCTTCATTTAAGTGTAAGTACTTTTCAAAAAATATAACGGAAATAAATGATAAAAAAATATATTTTTTCTCTCAGTGATATTTAAAATTATATAATCAACAAAAATGACGAAAAAAAATTTATAGAAAATATTTTTTTTTCAATATTTAGGAAACTTTTAAGTTAAATCATGGAATATATAGAGATAAGCTCAATAATGTCAAATATAAATAAACTAATCAATAAAAGGATTTTATATAGGAATTATTGATGATAATAAATAAATCTATAAAAAAACAGAGAAGATTCTCCATCCTAACATACGAGGTCTGTTCAAAAAGAGTCCCGAATTTTGTGTTTTTTCAAAAATTATCTATTTATTCATGAATATCTATTTTGTCCCCTTCAAAGTAATCCCCACCAGATATTATACACTTTTGCCAACGTTTTTTCCAATCCTCGAAGCACTTCAAAAAATCATTTTTTGTGATCTTGTTCAGCTTCTCCTTCGATGCCGTCTTTATCTTCTCAATTGCAGCGTAGCGTCGTCCTTTCATGGGGCCAGATCTGGGGAATACGGTGGCTGCGGCATTATTAGTGTGTTGTTTTTGGACAAAAATTCGCGCACAAGCAACGATGCGTGAGCAGGGACGTTATCATGGTGCAAAATCCAATTTTTGTTCTTCCACAAATCCAGGCGTTTTTGGCGGATTGCTTCACGCAGGTAATATTCCTTATTGACCGTTCTACCCTGTGGTAAGAATTCATTATGCACCACGCCCCTGCAATCGAAGCAAATTTTTTTCGGTCTTGGCTCGTGCGGCAGCTTCCATTGGGATGATTGAGCTTTGGTTTCTACGTCATAACCGTAAACCCATGATTCGTTATCAGTTATGACACTCTAGAGCAAATTTGGGTCGTCGCGGACAGAGTCCAACAGCTCCTTAGCAATATTAATGCGATGCTGTTTTGGTCGAAATTGAGCAATTTTGGTACGTATTTCGCGGCGACCCGTCTCACATTAAATCATTGGTAAAAATTGTTTTAATATGTTTAAGTCCAAAACACGTCCAAGCAAAGCAGCTGTCAAAAATTAACTGAGCATTCAAAATGGCCGAACTTGTCGGTATAAGTGAGAGATAAGAGTACCAACATAACGCCACAAAAAAATCGAAAATCGAATTATTTAATATAAAATATACAACCACTTATGCTAATGATACTGCTTCCCATAAAAATGCATAATGTTTATGCATTTTTATGGGAAGCAGTATCATTAGCATAAGTGGTTGTATAATTTATATATTTAAAAAAGGAGTAAGAATATTGGATTATGGAACTCCAGACATAATGGGGTATATTTTTTGAGAGATCTTTACTTATTGCTCCATGGTGAAAGGATTCTAAAACGAAATTAAAATTCATCTGTATAAGTGACTATGATAATACTGAAATTAGTTGGATGTAAAAATCATATAAACTGCGACAAAGAATAGTGCCTCTTGGAACTCCAGCTGTAATGGTGAAAATTTCTGATAAATTCGTACGTACTCCTAGTGTTAGAGTATTGAAATTAATTAGAAAAGTGATGGACTTCTCCTTCACACAACTTGTACGTTAGTCCTTTCGAAGCCATGGACTAGAAACCACATATGCGACTGAATAGAGTATAACATAATCGATAATACAATTAATTAATAATATTTTATCGTGCACTCCAAGTTAGCATTAAATAGTAAACTATCAATTTATAACTTAAACCCATCTGGACTTAGCGACTTGAGTTTTGGAATTCAATCAAGCAGGGCTAGAAGGTATATTATCGCATTTTCTTTTAAAAAAGAACATGATTTGCCGAGGCCATAGATTTTTATAAAATAATAGGTCCTCAATAATTTTTTTAGAACTTTTTTTTTTCCTGTCAAGGGCTATGAGTATTTCTTTACGATATAGAATAAAGTAGTTTTGATTAATTCAAAAAATTTCAATTGACAGATGTCTTGGAAATATAAAATACAAAAGTATGAAGTGTGGCAGAAAAGTCACTGAGAGCGATATGGCATTTCCTCTCTACACTGCTTGTACATTAGTCCCTCTTAAACATGCAGTACACGTGTCAACTCGCCTGGTTGCTATGCGACCCTGTAGAATGTGATAAGTAAAGTTGCCATTAAAATTTGTTAAGCTAGGTGAATCCGCATGGTGGCAACGAGCCATTGTGGGGAATATTCCTTATTAGGAGCACACGTTTCCCGTTGCCATAACGTATTTTTGATGGGCTTAAAGTAGTATTTCGCTCAAGGAGGGTTTCAACACCGAAAACTGATGAAAATATAGACATATGAGAAGTGTTGTGAGGTCAGAGCGATGATTAACAAAGCTTTCATAAGGAAGCCATTGATAGGCCCAGAAATAGACTTTTTCGCATTAGGTTGGAAATTTCATAAACTTGGATGCTCAATCATAACGGTACCTCCTATAAGACGTCCATCTCTATCAACGAGTTTTTGCCAGAAAAAGGGATAACTGTGATTCCCAGTGCTTTCTTTTCACCTGATTTTAGTCAATAGAAATTTTTTTTTTCTGCAATATCAAAAACCACCTGAAAGTACATTACCTTGGTACTACCGATAATATCCGCGAAACTAAAGACTATTCCAGTTGAAGCCTTCCAGGACTGCTACAAAAATTGAAAGTAACTCCTCCATCGATACATATATGCTCTCAAGGACACAACGTTTAAGGGGATAAGTCAATATTATAAGAAAAAATAGAAAAGATATAAACAAAATTCATTTCATTTCTTTTACTAATAAAATAGGCTACAAATCTTAAAATAGGACCAACTGTAACGAGGCATATTTCTGATAAATCTTTTTTTACTACCGTTCGGGACAAAATGCAAAAACTTGAATTTTTATCTATTTTGATTGTAATTAATTACAAATTTTTTATATATTTTTTAATGGAATATGTTATAAGAAATCAAAAATTTCCCTAATTTTTATAGTAGTTGGGAAAGTTATATTTATTTTTATTAAAATAAGTGCAATTATAACTTTTATGTAGGTTTTCAATTACTTTCGATTACTACCGCCCAGCTATCATTTATATTGCCAAGCTTTCTTTGGAATATTTAGGAAATTTGAAAGAAAAATTCTTAATAGAGCACTTTGAATTTTCAATTTTTTTAAAAATTAATTTCATAGAAAGTATTTACGTTTGAGCTTTTAATAATTTATTCTTATTTGTAAAAATAAGTAAGTCTAAATTTTTTTCATTAGTCATTAATTTACTAGTTTCTATTTAGTCGAACAGGTTTTTTTAATGTTGGATTTGGTTTTAAAATTTAAAGTTTTCAAATTAAAAATGGTATGAAACCAACTTGAAGATAAGAAAAGAAAACAATTGACTATACACGATAGAGTCCATTTTTGGAGTGATCTTTGGTTTCTGGTGTATAATGTTGACTTTATGTTTCATCAACAGTTCTGAATCGAAGTAAAAACTCATTTGAATTACGCTAATAAATATCCAATATTGAAGTTGCTACACAAATACGTTCTTGGTCACTTGTTAGCCAACGCGGCAACCATATCGCCGATAGCTTTCTTCTATCCAAAATTATATCGAAGATTTTGCCTGCACGTTCTTTTAAGATGTATACCATGCTAGTTATTTCATACTTTTTCACTCGAGGGTCTTTTAAAATAATATGATGAATTTTTTCAATCATTTCTGATGTGATTTCCTCATTTGGACGACCTGGACGTTCTTCATCAAAATGGTTGTATAGCACCGTTTAAATTCAAAATATTGGACATTTTATGGTCGATAACGAAGGGGCGGAATTTCCATAACCTTCTCTGAGTTACGCTCGTTTCGCTTTTAAAAACAAATATTTTATTACTGCTCGATATTCAAATTTTTCCATTATTATAAAATCCCATAAATCCATTGTTTGTTCATATTAAATGGCTGTCACTTGCAAACTAAATGATAAAGGTACTTGAAAATTGGTCAGAATTCTTGTAAAAGACTACATTTACGAAAAATAGAATTGTTTTTATTATGGCAGCACCATCTCTTGCCAAGTATTAGGTATTAATCATACAACCCTCGTAAGATGATTTCTTATAAACGTTGTGGGAGTCATTCTGCAAAGTATTCTTATAGTATAAAATAAAAATATAAAATATAATAGCATATTTTCTGATTCTAAATAGAAATTCTAGATTAATATGGAAAATCTTTGAAAAATATTTAAAAAATATTTTATTAAAACCTTTAATAAACACTTTTCAATAATAAAAACTTTTTCTACGATTTTTATCTATTTTATTTCCAATTTAACAAAATATACAATCTGTTTACCAATATTTGCTTCAGCTAAACAACTCCTAAATCAATATTTTTTAGCAACCAAAAAAAAACTGTTTATATTCAATAAAAATTCCCAATAATCGGATATTTTTTCATAAAGAGAAATTTTTCTTTGAAGTATTTTATGGAAAAATGGCTAAAGAAAATATTCTTCTAACGATAACAGCATCTACTAAGAATAAGAATAATTTTTTAATAAGAAAAGCACACTTTTTAATTTTTCTACTCTTCTAATGTTTATACTCTCATAGATTATAGAAGAAAAAAATTTAAAGTATTTTTAGCACTCGATATACATTTATGTATGCATTCATGGATCTTTAGAGCATAATAGTCCCTTTAAAAGGGAAGCAAATAAAATAGAATAAAAAAATAACTTCAAAAAATATTCTATAAATACTGATAATAAAGAGTAAGTTCTGTAAACGCCTTCAAAGCTTTTAGTAAATGTTTTTATTTTAAATTTATTTTATCTGAATACGAGCACACAGACGATAAGGGAAGAAACTACCCCACTGCACGCAACAGAACTTTGTTGTACTAATAATAGAAAATATCAATTTTATTTCTTTTGGACATAATTTTTATCATCACACACACGATAAGATAGTAAGGAGTTTAGTAGTGTGAGCGTGAGAGAAGCAGGAGGCATGGGGCTCCTTATTTTTATTCGAAATAAACTAGATAATGAATGCGTATCTACACATATTCTTCTTTTAATGGTAGTCATTTTAAGAGAAAATCCTTTTTTTTATATAGAATAAATTTAGTTAAACTTGTCGTAATGTTGACAATATATCGTTTTTTTGTTGTTAAACCATCTTATGATGGGAATATTATAATTTCTTAAAATTCACATCATTCTAATATTATTTGTGTTATTTTCAGTTAACATATAGTTAAAGTAATTAGAAAATAATGAGAAACAAAAAAAATCTGTCGTAGTTATACGTAAGCTTTAATAGTTGGTGTTCACGTAAAAAATGATGCACAAAAGTGACAAAAACCATTCTGCGCATGTAGAACGAAAATTTCCACCCTCGCATATTGAAAATAAAATGTAATCAATGATCAAACGAGAATGAGAACATTATATAGCTATAAATAAACAAAATAAGCAAACACGTTCTATTTATATAATCTCTCGTAAGGTAGAAATTCCACTTTCAGATGAGAAAACTAAAAGATGATGACAGAAATATTATCCTTAATCAAATCGAAACCAAGTGACAAATGTAAAAGCAATAATTTTAAAGGTGAATGAATTTTTTAATTAGCAACAGAAGAAAATTTCTTGAAATTAATAGGAAAATTACAATTTTCTCGGGATAATAATCTACGTGACAAAAAAGGAATGAAACTGATTTTTTTTTCATAGTGCTCCCCTTTGGCAGAGGCGTTGTTCCATTCTTCCTTCAGCTTCTCAATTATACTCCTTTAGATAATTGTCGACAGTACTTTGATCTTGAAGAACAAAAAAAAGTCACATGGCTGGGGAGCCACAGGAAGCCCATTTTCTGACAAAAACCCGTCAGTGGAGGTGGCCGTTTGACAGATGAACTTGTCATGGTGAAGCACCCAAGTATCTGCAAGAACACTTTTTTTTTAACTATTTCAAAGACTTCTTTATAAAAAACACTTTTAATCGACTATCTGAATTTTTACAAATGCCATCACTCGATCCAAACTTTCATCAGTCTTCCACTGCTTCTCGGCTTCCCAAAAATTTCTTCGAGCAAAGGTTGAGCTGATTAGCTGGCTGGGGAAATTTTCGACTGCCTGGTTTTTACAGTACTGCCAAACTCCAAATCACAAATAACACAATAACTATTGAAAATTTCTACTGAAAATTTCTACTGAAAATTTCTACTGAAAATTTCTACTGAAAATTTCTACTGAAAATTTCTACTGAAAATTTCTACTGAAAATTTCTACTGAAAATTTCTACTGAAATTTCTACTGAAAATTTCTACTGAAAATTTCTACTGAAAATTTCTACTGAAAATTTCTACTGAAAATTTCTACTTATATTTCTACTGAAAATTTCTACTGAAAATTTCTACTGAAAATTTCTACTGAAAATTTCTACTGAAAATTTCTACTGAAAATTTCTACTGAAAATTTCTACTGAAAATTTCTACTGAAAATTTCTACTGAAAATTTCTACTGAAAATTTCTACTGAAAATTTCTACTGAAAATTTCTACTGAAAATTTCTACTGAAAATTTCTACTGAAAATTTCTACTGAAAATTTCTACTAAAAATTTCTACTGAAAATTTCTACTGAAAATTTCTACTAAAAATTCCTACTGACAATTCCTACTGAAAATTTCTACTGAATATTCCCAAGACACCTTTTTTATTTTTTTAAAACAAACTAACTACAAAAATTCGAATCATATTTAATGGTCTTTTCAACTAAAAAAACAAACTATCGATTTAATAAAAAAGCACACAATTACAGATCGCCTAGTGGACTCATGCTGAGGGCGCCACATCATTGTCCCTCAATAATGTACTACGAAAAAAAATTACAAAATTGAGTAATTTATTTAAAAAAAAAATGAAAACCATAAAAACAATCTCAAAAAATTGTTCGTGTGTAATAGGAGAAATCGAAATAAACAAATTTTAAATGGAAACTCATTGGAACAAATAAAATGGGTTTAAAATTTAAAATATTACAGTTTCGTGTTAATTTTTTCCTTTAAATTGGATTTATGAGGCAAGGCTTTGGGATGAGAAGTTTTAAAGGTGTGCCCACGCTAAAAGAACGATGGCTCGTCTGAAAGTTCAAACGCTTTTCCAATAATTAAAGCACTCTTGCTCTTAAGCAAATTATTCTTTTTCCCAAAAACTAACTATTTGGTAACGTTTTCGAAATATTCGATTTTGTTTTGATTTTTATGAATAAACACACAAAAATTTAAGATTGATTGCCAATCCATGTGCTGGATGAATTTATGACTTATTGAAGAGTTCAAAAGTGAAAATATTTAAAAAATAAATAAAATAATGAATATGAATTAGGAGCGGGAAGGTTGGTGAGAGGTGCAAAAAGTATGTTTACTTCATAGATAATGAGGAATTTTATGATATCGAAGAAAGAAAGAGAAAAAGAAGAATTTTTCTGATGACACAACAGAAACTTGACACGAAAATTTAAATGTAGCAAAAGTTTATAAATTCATCTAGAATTTGCTTAGGAAAGTTTTCGTACTAATTTTAGATCAATCTTCCTGTTTATTCTATGGTGTCCATTGGTCTTATTTATGTTCTAATTTGTAATGAAATTCAAATAAAATGCCAACCATAATAATAATGATTAAATACGTCGGACAAGTAGGCCTGTTCAGATATGGAAGTGCAAATTTAGCAAAAACAAAATGTCGGAAAGTTTATAAATTTTGTAATAAAATGACTTAGCCTTTTCGTATTCTGTTTACACTTCCGTTTTGGATCGATTGATAAATTCGGTTTAATTCACTCCAATAGACAATTTGATATGATCGATTTTTTGTGTTCGGCTGATAGTTTCCAATAGGAAAATAAACAAATAATAATGAAAACGAAGCAGGTTTTTCAAAGAAAATTAAATTATAACATTTTATAAATAAATAGTATTAAAAGGAAGGAAAGATATGCTCCTTATTTGTATGCTTTTAAAATTATTGCTGATAGGAAATTTGCTGATACATTAGGAGTAGTTTTTTGGTTATAGCGATATAAGTACTAATATGATTTTCAAGAAAGTTTGCTCAAAAATTTTCTATTTTATTGCATCTAAATTTTTCGATTTCTGATCTATTTCGCTAACTATATCATTGTTTTGAAAACTTTTACAATAATCTTAAATCAGTGCTTTTTTTAAATATGAGCAAAGGCTGACGTGTAAGTATTGGAAAAGTTCGGCTATAACAGTTCGGCTGAAAAGCCATTGAGAACCATGACGTCTAGATGGCGCCTCTAGCAAAAATCTACTTAATTATCACAAAGCACCATGCTTCAAATGATTCCTGTCAAAATTTGACAGCAATCGGTCGATTGGTTCGTGAGATATAGCATTTTGAGTGGAGCAACTTTTGTTATTGAAAAAAAAATGGATAAAGACGAATTTCGTGTATTGATAAAGCATTGCTTTTTGATGAAAAAAAATACAGTGGAAACCAAAGCATGGTTTGACAAACGTTATCCGGACTCTGCTCCAGCTTTTTCAACTGTGAAATATTGGTTTCGTCAATTTCGAACTGGTCGTACGAGCACAGTTGATGCAGAACGCAGTGGACACCCAAAAGAGGTGGTTACGGCAGAAAACATCAAAAAAATCCACAAAATCATTTTAAATGACCGTAAAGTGAAGTTGAGCGAGATAGCTGAGACTCTGAAGATATCGAAAGAGCGTTTTGGACATATCGTGCATGAATATTTGGGCATGCGAAAGCTGTGTGCAAAGTGGGTGCCGCGTGAGCTCACTGTGGACCAAAAACAACAACGTGTTGATGATTCTGAGCAGTGTTTGGAGCTGTTCAAGCGCAATAAACCCGAATTTTTGCGTCGATATGTGACAATGGATGAAACATGGCTCCGTCACTACACTCCAGAGTCCAATCGGCAGTCGGCAGACTGGAGAGCGAGCGACGAACCGAATCCAAAGCGTGGAAAGACGCAACAGTCGGCTGGCAAGGTGATGGCGTCTGTATTTTGGGATGCGCATGGTATAATATTCATTGACTATCTCCAGAAGGGACAGAAGATGAACAGCGACTATTATATAGCGTTATTGGATCGTTTGAAGAAAGAAATCGCTTAGAAACGGCCTCATTTGAAGAAGAAAAACCAAGACAATGCACCGTGTCACAAGTCGATGAAAGCGATGGTCAAACTCAATGAATTGGGCTACGAATTGTTGCCCCATCCACCGTATTCTCCAGATCTGGCCCCCCAGCGACTTTTTCCTGTTTGCAGACCTCAAGAGAATGCTCGCTGGCAAGAAATTTAAGACCGATGATGAAACTGAGGCCTATTTTGAGGCAAAACCGAAAGAGTACTATAAAAATGGTATCGAAAAGTTGGAAGATCACTATAATCGCTGTATCGCCCTCGAAGGCAACTATGTTGAATAATAAAAATGAATTTTGCAAAAAAAAATATTTCTACTGTGTTTCGTTCTAAACTTTTCAGCCGAACTGTTAAAAGCTAACTTTTCGGCATTGTAATCAACGATGAAAATTATTAGACTGGCAATGCGTCCTAGATTTGTTCTGAAAGAAAATCTGCACATACCGTGAATTTCAGAATGATTTTGTGCATTCCCATGTGTCCTAGTTTCATTCCCTGTAAACAAAGTTAATTTTATTTTCTAAAGCAACATAGTAAGATGTCATGTGTATCAGCATTTTCGCATAGTACAAATATCTGGTATATGGCTGCGCATGGCACATAACGCCTGTGTATTTTATAACTCTTTATAGATGGCTCACCATAATCCACAGCACGCCAGTTTTTTGCCATGTGCAAAAATATGACCCATCTTCAGCATCTAACAGCATATGACATCGCCCTTATGCATGACAAAACAGTTTTTCGTAAGGGCGTTGCCATGTGTTGTAACATGCCGTCAGTTAACATGGTAGCCAAAATAAAGTCCTACTACACTGCACAGAAAAATGTAATACTTTCGCATAGCAATACATGACACAGGTGTCAAAAATATTACAATCAGACTCATGGCACCCGCATGGCAGAAAAAATTACATGAACACAGCATCTAGTTTGCTTAGAGTGACTGTCCGCTATTTCAGTCGGACACACTTAGATATCGGAAACGGGATTTGTCAGTTCTCATGTATACTTCGGGAATACCGAAGGAATTTTTGCCCTTCCTACAAATCCTGGAGCATTACCTCGACCGCCCAATTGTGGATAAAATTAAGCTAAATAGTCTGCGGTGGGCTGGATACTTAAACCATATGGATGAGGAAGATCCTGCCCGGAAAGTTTACAGTGATTCCTTTTATAATCCCAAAAGATGGAGTATGTCCTGCCGTGGGTGGAGCGACGATGTTAGTCAGAACATCAAAAATATTATGGTAATGTCAAATTGGGAAGCAGCGGCGTGAAAACGGGACATTCGGAGTTTTTTGATTCAGCAGGACTACATCGGTGGATGATGATGATAAACCTGCAGCTACCATGACGCTCCCTTTATCGAATAATGCCGAACATCAGAACAAGAGCAAAATACGGTCTTGGAGCTTCTTGATCCCATGATACCGGTTCATTGTCTTGGGTGGAACTGAGATATTCATCTATACGAGGTCTGTTCAAAAAGTATCACGAATTTTGTGTTTTTTTTTTCAAAAAAATATTTATTTATTCATGAATATCTATTTTGTCCCCTTCAAAGTAATCCCCACCAGATATTATACTCTTGTGCCAACGTTTTTTCCAATCCTCGAAGCACTTCAAAAAATCATTTTGTGTGATCTTGTTCAGCTTCTCCTTCGATGCCGTCTTTATCTCCTCAATCGTAGCGTAGCGTCGTACTTTCATGGGGTTCTTCGGCTTAGGGAACAAGAAAAAGTCACAGGGGGCCAGATCTAAGGAATACGGTGGTTGCGGCATTATTAGTGTGTTGTTTTTGGACAAAAACTTGCGCACAAGCAACGATGCGAGAGCAGGGGCGTTATCATGGTGCAAAATCCAATTTTTGTTCTTCCACAAATCCGGGCGTTTTTGGCGGATTGCTTAACGCAACTTCCGCATATATTCCAGGTAATATTTATTATTGACCGTTCTACCCTGTGGCAAGAACTCATGATACACCACGCCCCTGTTTTCGTCTGTTGCCCCGCGATACGTAACCCGCGATACTTTTTGAACAGACCTCGTATACTGTTGCCCTCTATTAGCCACAGATCATCACTGGGATGATAGGCTGACAGGTGGAAATCTAGAACGCACTGAGCCTAGCTCTCATTACTTCAGATAGAGCTTTGAATTATTCCAAATCTGAAAAAGGCCGGACAGATGCTTGAATCGAAAACCACTGCCTTTTAATAATAACCTCAAATATTGTAGAAGCTTTATTATCAAGAAATTTTTTTTAGATCTGTCTTTAAAAGATAAAAAAAATTAAGACTATTAAATGAAAAAAAAACTTAAAATTTTCTTTTTCATTCCACAAGGACGAGGACCACCTATGGCAATATGAGTTTTCACCAAAATTTTATTTTCAATTTAATAAAAATATAATATTCATAAAAATTAACTAAAGCCAATAGTGTTAAAGCATTTGAAGAGTTAAAGCCAGCATCCTCCTCTCGAAAATTTATTCGATTATCATCTTCCCTACCAGAAATCAAAAGAAGAATCTTCTATGTGCGGGTGGATGAAAATTATAATGAAAATGTCGACTTTGAGCTTCTTCATTACATCTAATATGAGAGTAGCGAAGGATAGAATATTAAATAAGATGGTAGAATATGAATAGGAAAATATATTAAAAAAAAGAAAGAAGAAGACTCACGCAACAATTCCAGTAAATATACGGTCGTATTAATTTTGCCCTCGAACACAAGGAATGTAAGGTATCATTGTGGAGGTGTTAAGAACGTCCTTATTTGACATCATACCATCCCCACCCCTCTTCGATTCAGAAAAAATTGTCAATAAAGACAACGTGGCGGCTTCAAAAATTGGAATAAAAATTCGAAATAAACTTTATGATGGCGCCTAACGCTCCCACAATCGGGCGGGGCTCTCTAGAGTGTCCCATAACCAAAATATCACATTGTTCGAGAGGCAACCTCTCGACAGAACAGAATATTTAATTTTTGCCTTTCTGTACATCTTCAAAAGTATACCTATAGCCGAACATATTCATGGGCTATGATTTCAGAATAGGTAGAGAGGCTCGTTAGTATCTATAAAATACAATACATTATAATACGATATAATTAGGTTATGATTCCTGTATTCGTAGCCAAGATAGGTTAAGGTATAGTAGCGTTTTCTTCTTTTTTCTCTTTTTTTGTAGCCATTAATGGATCTATAATGATATTAATAAACGGCAGTGTCTTGTGCTAAAGAAAAAAGAAAGCATCTACTTTCTATAATACGAATATTAAAAATAGAAAACAAAAAACGACTATGGCGAACACATAATTTCGTTGTCAAACAAAAAAGAAGCTATAAGAACTTTGTCTGTCTCACCAAAAACCACCACCAAACAACCAAGAATTCATTTGTGCGGGAAATTCGTGACTGATTCCATTTATCCACATGGTTGGTTGAGGAGATGAATACCCAAATATATTAGAATAAGTAAATCAAATTCTAGACTTATTATTACGCTTCTTTGCATTAGTTTAATTTTGAATTCACTTTTGAATATGAATTATTCGTTGATATTTTCATAATTGAACGGAGCAATATCAATAATTTTGTCATTTAACAGATAATCAAATCCATTCATTATGCCATTTATCGTAATTATATATAAAAATATAATAAAGTGGATAATATAACAGAAATTTAATATTTGTAATTATTTACTTTATGTTAAACAATACTAAAAGTGGTTATAACTTTAAATAAATTTCTGTATGTATTACCATATCATCTTCATTCATTTATTATTTAAATTAGAGCTATTTGAACCGAAAAATATTTGCAAAAAAAATATCATTAAATTATATCATAAAAAAACTTACATTTATACTCGTATCTTATAATATTATACACAAAGGATTTGAATTTAATTTCGATTAATTATGTTGTTTTTTAATGTGTCATGTATGCATACTAATTAGCGAATTTAATTATATTATTTTTAGCAATCATTAATTAATTATTTCACTCATGGGATTAAAAATCTTTTTGATATTGTAATTGTAGTTGCCTGTACGAGTATGTTGAAAAGTTTTTAGATTTATCAATTCGTGAACGTGAAATTATGATGCTGATGTAAACAGGCAGTTGGAATTATCAATAAAATCGAATTTGGTCGTCTTTGGATTAAAAAAAAAACATTTTTAATTTATGAAGTAATTTTCCATAGTGAAGGCAAACCCCGCACGTTAGTTCACGTTCTTGCTGCGAATATTTGAGCCGCACTAACGCAAAGTCACGCGCAAGTACGAAGTCGATGAAACGCACATCATTACGAGTGCAGAGTCAAATGAACGCAATAACAGCGACATGCACGCACTGCGAATATAAAAGTGCCGCACCCAACTCCGACTTGCGACAAGTAAATGCAACTATTCATTATTATTAGTTCTAGTTTTAGTTGACTTAACATTAAATATGACACTTGGTTTGGTTTTGAATGCAATTTTACAAATGCTGCCATATAAAAAGACATTAAAAAGTGAAATTATGTTAACGGAAGCATTGCGAACAGAACGGAAAACTAGAAATAAAACCGAAATCGACGAGCGAACAGTAACTACTTTTACCGCTCTTTGGAATTGTGGGCACACGCACTAGATTATAAAGGTTTTAAAAATATTGTACACCTCTTTTAGGCTGCTTGTCGCAATTGTGTGGCGGTCTGTCAAAGCCATGTACGCGCAAAGTCATGTCCGCTCAGAATGCGCAAAAACACCAGAGAGCCACGCGAGTGTATGCGGGACGTATTGCAAGCGCAAATTCATGTGAGGGTACAACAAAGCCATACCAACGCAAAGATAACTGAGCGCATTAGAAAAACACGCGAGTGCAAAAATCATGCATGCGAACGCAAATCAATGTGACTGCAAATTCACGCAAGGTTTGAAAGCTCATCGCAAAGGAGAGCGCACGATTCTAACTTACGTGTAGCTAACGCGGGACGTACAGATACGTTCCAGTTTTGATCACTTTAACTATACGTGCACGCGTTTCGACTTTTGTAAAAATTTTACGTACACGTCGTTTTAATTATTTTCGTAAATTAATTTTCATTTTTTATAGGTATTTCAAACTACAAAATAGCAAAAAGTATATTTACATAATCATCATATAATTGAAGATGATCACTAAATCTGCTTGTTACTATTTGAATTAAAGAACTCCAGACGTCCCTGCTTCGTGTTTTGGCGTCCTGTCTAACATCGTCGCTCCACCGAAGATAAGGACTACCTCATAGACGATATTTTTCATCCACACTGACTTATTGTCTAACCCACCGGAGCCTACTACGCCCAATTTTTTTCGCAATTGGGCAGTTGCGGCGTTTTCTCCAGGATCTCGTCATTAAATAGGGTCCGGAATTGCCCAGTCCCAAATAGGAGGTCAAATATTTGTCGAAGAATTTTCCTCTCGAAGCGGGAATGGTTTTTGCTAAGAACCCAAGTTTTTGAAGAATATATGAGGACTGGCAAGACTGGTGTCTTGTACAGCAGTAGCTTCGATGGCATGGTCAGCGTTTTGACTTTGTTGTCTATTAGTAACTGTTTGTGAATTATTGTTGTTGGTAAGGTCCCTTAGACATGTGCCAGGGGCTACTTGAAAGTGCCACGACCGTGAGGCCATTTGGCGACTTCATAGTACGTGTGGGAACATATCTGAGAGAGACTGGTCTGTTGTTATTAGTATAGAATATTAAAAATTTTGTTATATTTTGTGGAGCAGATTACTGTAGAAGTTTAAATAGCGGACTAGGGAATGGAGTTGTTGGGTCCAGGAGCTCCATAATGGGAGGAATCCTGCTCGCGAAGTAATTCTTGGTTATGTGGCATTCATGTAGAATATGGATGATAGTGAAATGGTTGCCACAGGATTGGCAGAAGGTACGATTGGTTTTGCCAAAAAGGAAGTTATGGGTAAGAGCAGCATTTCCAATCCGGATTCTGAGGAGCTTCTGCGTTTAGAATTTCGGTATGGATGTTGAATATACTGGTTTATTGGTGGTTATCCAATGAGTCGCTATTAGTCCAGTCATCGTGTCTAACGATGGCTAATGATGTTAGTTGCCATTCTGTTAGTAGGTGAGGCAGATTGGGAATGACTGTGATCACTGGTCGTCGGAATGTTTCTCCAGCAAACTTGTCAGCACTTTCATTGCCCACAATTCCCACATGCCCCGGCACCTATTGCAACTCGACACTCCTATTGCTAAGTAGGCTATGATGAATTGCGCTGTGTGTGATTTTTTTCGTCCATGTTTATCGACTGAAACCATTGACACCAAACTCTATCAAAGCTATAATCTTCTATCTGTATTCGACTAGTGTTAATTGGTCTTCTACTCGACGCCACCGTTGCCTCAATATACTTTATTTTGCCTTTATGTGTAGCCCAAGATTTTTCGCCGTCAGCTAAATCTTGATAAAGGCCTCACGCACAGCTCTTTCTGATCGTCCCATATTATCCATGTCGTCGGTGTATGCTAATGCTGATCCTTGGGTCAGAGATCACTTTTTCCAGTACCAGGTTAAGGAAAACGCACAAAAATGCGTCTCCTTGCCAGAAATCATTATGGATGTTGAGTAGCTCTGTTATTCGGTATCTTTTACTGTTATTTAGTTTCTTTTATTCAGTTTCTTTTACTTCACTTTCTTTTACATGAGAGAGTTCGGAATCGTAGAAAAATTGAATTTAATCGAGTAGTTGGCGGTATCGTTAATTAAGTTCTAACATTTTAGGTCTTGTGTTTCATATATCCTGTGGTATATGGTACTATAATGGGGATTGACTAATATTATTTATTTACTTTTATTCTACACGTGGTAAGACAGTTCTGGAAAGTTTGGAGATTTCGGAAGCATGTCAGAAACACAAGGCAGGCGTTGAGACAGATTGGAATATCGGATGTATAAATATTGTAGAGAGGTTGGCGTCAAGTAAAAATTAAACCTAGAAAAATCAGCATTCTTGGTCATATAGAATGGTTTATTTTTTCAATATAAAATTTATTAATTAATATTACGAATAATAAAAATAAATTATGAAAAATAAGCAAAACCGCAGAAGAAAAAATGGGCAAAATAATTTCCTCAAGAAAATAAATTTATTTATTATGTACAGTTTTTTTTCCGACAATATTTAACGTGACATTTAAAATCTTACGAAAAAGGATGTCCTTGATTTAAAAATATTAGGAAAAAAAACTTTTGAAATTTTTGTCTCAAATCGCCTACATTAAATTTTCTACTATAAATAAACTATAGAAACCATACACATTTAAGAATAAACATTCAAGGACATTTGGTCCTTATTCAGAGTACTTCTTGGTTTTTTCCCTAGAAAATGTTCAATTTCATGAAGAGTTCGAGGGATAAGCAATTGTTCAAAATTACTTCCGGCAAACTATAATACGAAAGGAAAAAAGTACGGAAACGTAGTGTTTATTGTGAATGAACAATGGAAACTTTCGTAATTCTCTTCTTCTTAAAATATTTTCTTATATGATTATTTTTTTATTCGCAGTACATAAAAGGAAACTGAAACTATAAATTTAGAAGAGGCTTCCATCCTTTCTTAATAATATCAACAACAAAAAAATAGGAAAAAAAATGGTTAAGCTCAAAGCATAAGCTTTACATTTTTAGAGAGAAGGAAAATGTATTTTTACATCGAAACACATCTACATCTACAAGCTAATGTAGGATGCTTTATTTTTTAGTGGTGCCTTTAGATTTTATTATTTTTTAATTTTATTTTCATTTTCTTGAATGGAAATATTTTTTTAACGTATTAAGTTACGAAAGAAAATTATGTTATGGGTTTGAAAAACATTTATGTACAATATACAACCTTATTATTAAAGGGTTATTCAGTTCTTGATTAGGATAATACAGCGCTCTCATTTAATAGTTCTCAAATATACATAACAAAAATTTGTTTAGTTTAATTTTTATTTAGAATTGCTTAGCTACCGTACAATACGTTAAAATTGGAAAAACAAAAGAAAATTTTGTGCAACCATGAGGCTCATTTTTGCTCAGAGGACAAAATTTCAAAATATGAGGCTCTGAAAATCCATAATTAACTAAGGAGAAGATATTGTATACTGTTGCCATGAATTTAAAGATTTAAATCTGGATTATCTGAGGTTTAGACAAAACAATGCCACAAGCCACATTAGTGTGCCTACAGTGTGTACTATGTACTGTGGTGTATAGTGTGTACTATAGTGTGTAGTGTGTACTGTCGTGTATTAATTTTATTAGTAGGCTTAGATATGAATTGACAAGTTTACCTATACAATTTGTGTTTAAGTGTTAGCTAGTTTTTCCAATTTGATACTTATTGGCAAAAACTGAAAATCTTTTGAAAATACCAAAAATGTAATTAAACTTTCGGAACAAGTTAAAATCGAACATTTTAATAGTATTAAAACGTTCTATTTCAACTTTTTCCAAAAGTTTGGATTATATTTACTCTATTTTCAAAAGCTTTTCAATTTTTGATATTACAAATCAGTGCCAATAAGTATCAAATATCACATCGCTTAAGTGTTTTTGGAAAAAATATAATATCATCAAGGTTTAACTATGAAGTGAACTTTACCTTCGAAAGCATAATTTGGATAACTTTTATAGATTAAAAGGAGTATTTTTCTTCTATTTTCCTTTGATCTTATTTATGATATTCTATTTTTGATTTAAAAAAACTTATTTTTTTTTACGGAATTGTATATAAATATTTTATAGCTAGTAATTTTTTCAAGACTTAATAATATTATTTGAAACATAAAATAAAACCATATTTGCTGAAGTCAAAGTATATTTAATAAAGAAGTTTTTAATCGCTTATTAACCTTACCTGGTATTATGTGCCTAAGGTAAATTAAGCACATAATTTAATTGGGTCTATTAACTTTCAGAGGTCATTAAAATTTTACTAGGGGTATTAAGTATCCAATAACTTTATTGAGGACAATTAATAACTAATTCTTGGCAAGAGACGATGCTGCTAATAATATAAGAATCCTGTAAATGTTTCCAAGTAGCTTTATCTTTTAGTTTGCGAGTGACAGCCATTTAAAGTGAACAAATTTTATGGTTTTACAACAATCGAAAAAAGTCCATAAATTAGGATGTGAGTTGTTTCCGCATCGTTCATATTCGCCAGATTTAGCCTGCAGCGAGTATTTTATATTCCCGAATATGAAAAAATGGATCGGCGGATAAATTACTGGCTTAAACCATATGGTCATTGCTAAAACAAGCGCCTACTTTTAAAAAATTGGAGAGATCGTATGTTTTAGATGGTATATAAGGTGTAGTAAAAAGTAATCCATTATTTTGCCAATAGATGGCTTTAGTAGTCTGTATCTCCCGTTTTAAAAGCGCGATCGGGTTGCACTAGATGGCGTTAGAAAGATAAGATTTCGTACTAAAAAAGCTTCTCATACAGTTTTGTGATTACTTGACTCAGTATTTTTTTAGCACGCGTCAAATATGGACACCAACAAAGAGAAAATACACCATATTTTACAGTTTTTCTTCGATAAAGGCGAAAACGCAAGACAGGCAGCTGAAAATGTGAATAGTGTTTATGGTCCTGATACTGTAAAAGTCAATCATGCGCAATTTTGGTTTCGTCGATTCCGTTCCGGTAATTTTGATGTCAAAAGAAGCTCGATGTATGGGTGCCACATGAGTTATCGCAAAAAAAACCTCATGGACCGAATTTCCATCTGCGAATCGCTGCTGAATCGCAACAGTATCGATCTATTTCTGAAGCGGATGGTTAATGGTGATGAAAAGTGGGTCACTTACGATAACGTCAAGTGACAACGGTCGTGGTCAAATCGCTGTCACCCGGCGCAAACGGTGGTCAAGCCAGGATTGACAGCCAGGAAGGTTTTGCTGTGTGTTTGGTGGGACTGGCAGGGAATCATCTACTATGAGCTGCTCCCCTACGGCCGAACTCTTAATTCGGACCTATACTGTCAAACAATTGGACCGTCTTAAAGAAGCAATCGCCCAGAAGCGGCCAGCTTTGGCCAATAGGAAAGGAATTGTGTTCCATCAGGACAACGCCAGGCCGCATACATCGATAGTGACTCGCCAGAAGTTCCGGGACCTTGGTTGGGATGTTCTTATGGATCCACCTTATAGTTCGGACCTGGCACCAAGTGATTACCACCTCTTCCTATCTATGACGAATGATTTTGCAGGTGAAAAATTCGCCTCAAGAGAAGATTGTGAAAATCGACTGTCCCAGTTTTTTGCCAATAGGAACGAGGGTTTCTATGAGAGAGGCATTATGAAATTACCGCCAAATTGGCAACAAGTTATCGTACAAAACGGTGCATATTTGACCTAAATCGTATCATTCTATCTATGCTAAAAATATTGGATTTCTTTTTACTACACCTTATATAATAGATAAAAAAATATTTTACTTAGTATATCGATCTGAAAGGAGTCGAAAATAAATAAGTCAATGATTTTGTCACATAAAAATGTTCTTTTCGTTGTTAAGGCCAATTATTAATCATACAGCCCACGCAACTACCGAAGAATGCGTTAGAACTTTAAAAAAAATTTACCAAAGTGGTAATTTTTTCGTAGTTACGTTTTCGAACAAAATTTTTTTCAGCAATGCGGCTCATTTCGCGCTCGGTGGATACGTCGGAAAATCAAAATGGCCGTATATGGGGCTCTGAAACTGTGGATAGGCCATTGTATCCGGAAAATGGTTGAATTTATTCTCTACAATAACTGAAACTACATGTGAAGCAACTGTCAAGTACAAGTAACTCAGTGCGCTTATATTACTCCTTAGTTAGACCAATTTAAGAATATGCTTCTGTAGTTTGGGCGCTCTATTATGGCACACATATTCAGTGAATTAAAATGGTGCAACGGAATTTTGTTAGATTTGCATTGAATGATTTTTATTGGCTGGATTGCCAAAGACTTCCACTATATACAGATTAGATTAATTTGCTTGAAATGCCTACACTAAACAAAAGACGCAAAGCTGCTTATTTGGTCTTCATTCACCAACTTTTCAACTTGAAGATTGACTCTCAGACTCTTGAGAAATAGGATTTTGTTTAGACGACTCAAAAACAACTTGAGAAAAGTGCCGCTTCTTTTACACCTTACTGCTATGCGAAAGATCGTATTTATGAATATAATCCTGAATGTTGAGAACATTTAAGAATCAATATCCGTCAAGTAAAGGTCTAGATTACCGACCAGGGCGTGTCATATGTGAATTTTGATCGTGGTTTATGCTGCGTATATACAATTTACAATAATTTTTTTTGTACCATTTTTTGAAGGTAACTTTTACCGCATTGCAGACTATTCCAAATAATGTGTTACCGTATCGAAATATATTTCAGATTCTGGTAATGTTCAAACAGCGACCAGAATTTCTGTTGAAAATTACAATTTCGTAGGTTTTTAAAAAATTGAGTTTTTCTTATACTGATTTAAGAGTCTTTGAGTCTTAAGAGCCTTTGACAGTTTTACATTGATTCAAGAACCTTTGAGTCTATAGATATCACTGTTATTTGGCGTGGCATACCTATCGTTAGATGGCCGCCTATCATCATAGGGTTTTGGATACGCCCAATCAATTCACCAGTTTTGCTAGTTAAGGACTTCGTCAATTCAGCCAAAGAAATCTAGATGATTGGACCTTTATCGCCTTATCCGGCTTTATTAAATCCTACTCTCTTCTTTTATTAACAGTTGCTTTAATTACTTCATGCCTTCAAAATTCATTTTTTTGGTTTTTATTGGAATCCATTTTTTTAGGCATTATTCATAGGGGTCCGAAAACTATTTCAGATTATAAAGCTTCGAAATAGTCTCCAAATTCTGCTATGTTAAAATTCAATTGCAATTAACATTTTTCTGGGGTCTGAAAAGATGATTCTTTTAGAGGTAATGCAAGTGTTTATGCCTATGCTGAATCTAAAGTGTAGATATGTCATTAGTGTTAAGTTATTTAACGTGGCATATCGGTCGTTAGACTTTATACTTTATAGGGATTGAGAGACGCCCAATCAACGCGCAAAACTAATCTCTCAAATAATGGATTTCGTCAGCACAGCTGACCAGTTCCAGGCAGTTGCACGTATCTCAATCAATAACTCAGCTCGCTCAAATCCAACGCACACTCAGTAACATTTCATGCTTGGACTCCATAATATAGGGAACACTCAGTATGCTTACCTCCCTGTTAAAAGTGTATTTGGATCTACATATGCATAGTCCTCTTCTGTGTTTTGCTCCTATTCGTTAACCTAATTGCAAGGGGATCTTTCTATACCAATTGGATAACTTTTTTCTATTTCACCTCTTCCTTCTTTCGATCATAATACCTCATTTAACCGTCTTTCGTCATTTCATCATCTTTTATGGTAAGTAGCCCCCACTTGCTAATTCTACAATACCTTTTTTTTAACCAACTTCTGTGTTCCATTTCATCCATAAAATGCATGGGGTCTCAACCAGCAGACCGCTCCGTCATCACTCCACACATATTTGTGACCAACTACTTGGTCCTGCCTCTAACCAGCTCTACCATTTGATAACAGTCAGTAACCAGTTAAAAGCTTGTTACCTAACTGTTGGTAGCAAGGCCTATCTAAACCTCTTCTACCGTCTATAGTGACAGCACCAGGGATTCCGCCATTTCTAAGCACCAGTCCAAAGACTGTACCTGGCACAGTAAGTAAACTTGTAATTTCTTGGCATTGCTAGAGCAGCTCAAGACTGCGGGTTCGCCAATATCCATAGGCCTCTTCTGGTATCGATCCTATGGATCTACACCAAAAAGTGTCCCCCTGTGCGGGAATTAGATGTGTCAATGGAAATTTTATGTAACGTTTTGTGAAGTTCAATCGTTTTAAGACAATACTCGTAGAGGTCTGAAGACTATTTCAGATTATTTAGGACCGAAATAGTCTCCAGATTGTGGGGCGTAAAAATTGAGAACAGAAATTCCATTGTAATTTACATTTTTCTGGGGTCCAAAAAAAATTTACCTTTTCACACTGACTCAAGGACCTCCGGCTTATATTGAGTCTAAAGAGTAGATGTGTCGAGGGAAAAGTTATGCACCGTTTTTTGAAGTCCAATTATTTTAAGACAATACTCGTAGAGGTCTGAAGATTATTTTGGATTATGAAGGACCGAAATAGTCTCCAGATTATGGTTTGTAAAAATTGAGAACAAAAATTCCATTGCAATGTACATTTTTCTGGGGTCTAAACAAAATTTACCTTTTTACACTGTCTCAAAGACCTCTGGCGTTTGTTGAGTCTAAAGAGTAGATGAGTCAAGGGTAATTTTTTGTAACGTTTTTTGAAGTCCAATTATTTTAAGATAATACCCATAGAGGTCTGAAGACTATTTCAAAGTACATAACCGTTTTCGGAAATATTAAATTCAACTAACGAAAGTTATTAACGAATTTATCATATCATAGAATATTAGTACACTTACTAATAATACGACAATTCAATTGTCCTGAAGGACTTCCACTTAATAAAAGTGGAACTTATACATCAACTTAGAACAATTCAATTCGAGTTGTTATTTTATTAATTAACTAACTTATTTTAACTCTAAAGAAACCGTTCATAGCAAAGTTGATAAGGAAGAAATTTTTTATAGTTTATCTTTTGTATTAAAAATTAAATAAGCTCGAGTGTCCATAGATAAATTAAATGCAGCTCCTACGATACATTTCGACAAAGTTTGTTTCTTGAAGAGCAGTTTTACTTTCAACTTTATTTTTCCAAAGTTCTATCTTTACATGTCCTTTTCTTCCTCACAGCATATTTTAATAGCAATTTTTTATTGTAAATAAAAATTTTAAATGCAAATGCGACGAGAAGCGGAGAACTGCTAGTCCCTTATTGGGTGCAGTTGCATTCGTAATGAAGTAGTTTGTGCAAGAAGTATTCGTAAAAATTGATGTTTCCATCCCGATAGTTGGAAAACTCTCCAGAAAATTATATAAAAAATAATAAGCTAAAACTATATCAATGTCGAAGAAGAAAGAATTGCAAGAGAAAATTAGGGTGGCAAGAAAGGTAACAACAGAATAATTGGCTGAAGAGGGAGGAACAAGGTAAAAAGAAGAAACTATAAGTGAAAAAAATGCAAATCTTATTACACAGAATCCATAGGATACGAGAGGATAATTTACTGCAAACGAACACACGTATTTCAATTGCAAAATAAGTACTCGCAGCCTTTTCAAGTGAATATTTTTAGCTTTTATAACATTTTTTTAAGCACCAAACGGACAGAATGCACTTCATTTCTATTTCCAGCAATTATAAAATAGGAAGGAAAAACTGTTTTGCCGTCGTACTGAATGAGAATTTACTAGAAATTTGTTTGCTATAAATTAGAAAATTAAAGAACGAAAGGACATTGCGGAGGAAGAGCAGAACAGATTTTTACCACTTAAAGTTTTCACAGCAAAACTTATTTTAGTGAAAGAAATTTATTCCAGTCCATCACATCTCACTCCCACAATGATTAATACACTAACTAACTATACAGAACAGTCCTTTCTTAAATATATTTTTGCATTAATTTCATATTTTTGCTTATGTGTGCAGTGTAAAAAATAAAAACAGCTCCCCAGACAAGTTGTTTATTGGAAAAGTGAATAATTCAGAAGAAGAAATTTGTATAAAAATTCAACTGTGAAAATTATTCTCTCATTGGTTTTGTTTTGGCAGACCAGATAGAAAAATGCTCATAGTAAATAGTAAATAAAGTCGACTAGTAACTATACTTGAAAGAATCTTTTAGTGAAGAGATAGATGCTCTTAACAATTTGTAAGTTTTTGTCGACACTTAAAAGTAAAAAATAAAAACGAAACTAAACCAGTGCTTTGATAGTTGTACTATTGTATTTTATGCAAAAATAATCAACACTAATTAGTAGTTGTCAGTTAATATTTGGGGACATGAAAAAATGGGATCCTTTTCAATAGTACTTAATTATAATATTCGCATATAAAATTATTTACGACTAAATAAGATGCTTAATAAGAACTGTACAAGTTTTTATTGATTAGTCGAAAAAGTTCGTGGTGTTTTTGAGTAAAATAGAAACGCATAAATTAGGACGGTAAAATCAATTTATTTAAACTAAATAATTTGCATACAGCATGGAACTTCTGTAGTCTCTGGTGGAAAAACTAAATCAAGTGGATTACACAGGCTTCTCTATAAACCAGCTTGGTTCTAATAAGGGATTTCTGGAGAGATCTAAATCAGCGGTAGACTGAGGACTCTGCTATGTCTGGATGTATCAAAACTTCCTAGGTGGCTCTTTTAATCAGAGATGTGTATGGTCGAGCGTTATCGTGGTGGAAGACAACACCTTTTCTATTGATCAAATTTGGCGCCCTTATCTCTAAATCGCTTGGCTTAATCTCTCAAGTTGCTCATAGTACAGTATCAAGTTAATAGTTTGACCAAATAATAGCAGTTCATATTGAGTGGGCTTTGAATTAGATGATCTCTTTCGAACGAAGTTCTCGTATTTTATCCATTGTTCATCCACATTTATGATTCGCTTCAGAAATGGCTCGATTTCATTGCGTTTCAGCATCGAACCATGGATATTAAGTTGTTCTATCTTGTTTTTTACACTCAATTCATAAGTTGCCGAATATCGAGTTTTTTTTAAAGCAGCCTTTCGCAAATGGTTTAAAACAGTTTGATGATGAATGTTCAATTTATAACCATTAAGGAATTTCTACAGAGATCGAAGTTAGCGGTATATTGAGGACTTTGCTATGTCTGGATGCATCAAAACTTCCTAGGCAGCTCTCTTTAGTTTTTGCCGGTCATCATAGATGTGTATGATGGAGCATTATTATAGTGGAAAACGATACTTTTCCTATTGATCAATTCTGGGGTCGTTATCTCTAAATCGCTTAGCGCAATCTCTCGAGTTGCTTACAGTACAGTATCGAGTTAATAGTTTGACCAAATGATAGCAGTTCATAATGAGTGGATTTTGAAATAGATAATTTCTTTCGAACCAAGTTCGCGTATTTTAAGTATACTTTTAATCCATATGTTTATATAGAAGAAGATAAATCACATACTAACAAGATAAAGAAAGAACTAATGTTCACAATCTGTATGAGACTTACTCACAACAATTTGAATGCCCTCTGAAATTAAATCTGCTATTCTACGGCTTCCGAATAGAAAAGTTCATGGTTACAATCTTATGACAGCTCCTATCCTGTAGTAATTCTCCCGAAAATATTAAATCCTCATTATATATTGTACATTTTCAATAGTATATTTTCCGTTCTTCCTATAGACATTAATAAAGTTTTATACTTGCTAAGGTTTTTATAAACTCATATTAAAATGACTTTATCTATTGCTAGACAACCAAAATGACTTTATTTATTGCTAGACAACCATTACTACTGGAAAACCATTCGGAACTAACAATAAATAGTAAATGCTTAATATACGACGCAATTATAAAAACTATTCGGACTTATGCCCTCTGCATACGATGCTTGTTCTTCATGCTTGTTTGCCTGCTGGATTCGCTGCTTGTTTTCAAGGTTGGCAAATGTCAAAAAAAAATGGAAAGCAACGCGATTATATCAGAAATTATTCATCGCGGATGAATAGCAATTATTGCTTATTTATTAATTTGTGAAAGAAGACGAAGATTGAGAAATAGGCATTTAAACCATGCTCTTATGTTGTGAAGTCGATCGTGGTTATTACGGCATGTCCAGCAGCATAGTATTTTGAATATGCTATTTTATGAACTCGAGTGAAATGTACTTTATATATTTCTCCGAAAAATATACCGAAAACAAGGAAAAAAACACTCAAATGCAGATATTATGCCCTCTACATAAGATACTTGTTTTCGCGCTTGTTTGCCTGCAGCATTTCCTGCTTGTTTTCAAGGCAGCTGTTGTGCTCCATTTTTTAAAAGTTTTTATGCGTGTCAGCTTTATACGATGCTTATTTTTAAGCCGCATTGCTGGCTGGTTTTAATGCTTATACAGTGATTTCGATGTATACGAGGTCAGTTCAAAAAGTATCGCGAATTTTGTATTTTTTTTCAAAAATTATTTATTGATTCATGAATTTCTATTTTGTCCCCTTCAAAGTAATCACCACCAGATATTATACTCTTATGCCAACATATTTTCCAATCCTCGAAGTACTTCAAAAAATCATATTTTGTGATCTTGTTCAGCTTCTCCTTCGATGCCGTCTTTATCTCCTCAATCGTAGCGTAGCGTCATCCTTTTATGGGACTCTTCGGTTTCGGGAACAAGAAAAAGTCAGAGGGGCCTAGATCTGGGGAATATGGTGGCTGCGCATAACTTCAGAGAATATTCCTTATTGACCGTTCTACCCTGTGGCGAGAACTCATGATGCACCACGCCCCTCCAATCAAAGAAACTTGTAAGCAAAACCTTCATATTCGACCGAACTTGGCGCGCTTTTTTCGGTCTTGGCTCGTGCGACCGAACTTTGGTTTCCACGTCATAACCATAAACCCATGATTCATCACCAGTTATGATCCTCTGGAGCAAAGTTGGGTCGTCGCGGACAGAGTCCAACAGCTCCTTAGCAATGTTAATGCGATGCTGTTTTTAGTCGAAATTGAGCAAAAATCGAAGACGTGCCAAAACACGTGCAAGCAAAGCAGCCGTCAAAAATTAACTGAGCATTCAAAATGGCCGAACTTGTCGGCATAAGTGAGAGACATGAGTAGAAAAATAACGCCACAAAAAAAATCGAAAATCGAATATACGTAACCCGCAGAAATTCAAAATTCGCGACACTTTTTGAACAGACCTCGTATGCTATTTGTTCATGGAGCCGACATGACAAGATAATATTTCGGCAAAACCAAGCCGCCAAACAAGAACGAAAAATAAAACTGAAATCCTCCATGCAAACTAGCAGAAGAGCAAGCAGTGACGTTATTTCTAGCAACGCAGCCAGCACCGTAGTCAGCACGGTAGCAAGTAAGAAAACAAGCGTCGTGTGAAGCGGACTTTATGGAATTTAACTTTAGGGTTCAACGAAACATTGCAATTCCTATCGTATTTAGGCCTTACAATCCAAGATCCTCCTTAAAATTTTTGATATCTCCTTTTGTGTTCGTAATAATGTAATACGCCATGATTTTAATGTTCCTTTTATTCACGACCTTTGCATTTTCCGTTACCAAAACGTTCACTTCCGTTTATCCTGTCATCATAATCAACTCGTAAGAGAACGAGACTAAAGAGACAATGGCCTCGAAATTTCGTAGAGTCATCGAACTCTTGTTAGTTGGACAAGCGCCGATGGGTGTTTACTTCCACTTCATGCTGCACAATATTATTAATTAATTAGTGATGTTGTTGCAAATATAAATCATTTATTATTATTGCAGTGGGTACATACTAAATGTGTTGGATTTAAAAGAAATCTATATTAAAAGCTTAAATCTTAACGAGTTCACATTAATTACAAGAACAGTTTTATTGACTGAATCCAAGCTACTTTTTTACAGTATCATCACTTCAAAGTATACAATAACATTTAAAATTTAAAATACCTAGAATATCTTCCAAGAGAGTAGAATCCAAAAAAAAATTATCAAGATTCCAATAGTAAGAAATAAACAATAACTTTTAGTGGAGGATTTTAGAATGTTTTAAGGCAGGCAGAACATAAATAAAATCTTCTATCGTCATCATATTACTGACAGTTGTATGTATGCTAATTCAACAAACAATCATCCTACTTGGATTTATTCAACAAAACGTTTTCAACACGAGTACGAATCCAAATCGATTGATTTATTGTGTATATATTATCGGGCAAAGCTGTACGATTTCCGAAAATCCCATCAATCTCTTGGAAAATAATTTGTTTTTCAGTGTATTTATACGCACATGCATACACGAAAAGATATTTTAAGAGAGATTTATTGGCCTTTTTCTTATTTTTTCACTCGGTATCATTCTATCAACAAATTCTAACATCACCCACCACTTCTTTCTCTCTTCTGTCTGATCACTTAGATTAATCGTAGGTGTTATTTGATTAAATTCATAAAGTTTGTTGGCTTTCACTCAACGTTTGATTTTTATGTTAAATAATGTCTGTTCGAATTATTTAAGTACATATCTAGAAATAGAAATCTCACCAATTTCTTTCTATATAGAAATATTGTATTTAATTTGAAAAAGTAATTACCTGTAGTTTAGGTACGCCTAACGTTTGTATACAATATTAGCATTAATCGAGCCTAACTACATTTTACAGTCATACATATACAAAATATCCATATTTTGGGTATCAATTTCTGAAAGCAAGCTTTTTAATATATATATTCTAATAAATTTTATATGAAAGTATTCTGGGAAAATTATTGAAGAAGGCTTCTTCACCTAAAAAAGAGGGCATTTTGAAAAAACATCTAATATAAAAATTATATTTAGACTAAAACGTGTTAATTATTTAATAGCGATTTTATAATATAATAAATACAGTTTCTGATAATTATTTGATGAGTTAAAGTTAGGTTCGTACGTACGTTCATGGCGTGCAGAGTTGCCACGAAGGAGTTTCGTGCAAAGATTCAAACAAACGTTCAGTTTGGCATGGACATAGCATAATAACGCAATCGTACGTGGTTGACGGTGCCAGTGCCGACTGTACTTAAAATTTTATTTAATCTTAGACAACGTCAATTTTACGTATTGCGTACACGTGCGTAAACAGCCACAAAATTACGTCATCTGTACACGTACGTTCGCGCAGAAAACCAACGTTTACGCAGAAAATTAACGTTCACGGTTGTGGAGAAAACTAACGCAAGCGCAGCCAACTGAATGCTCACGCAGCAAATCAACCCTCGCGCAGAAAAGCAACGTTCACGTACACGCAGAAAACCAACGCAAGCGCAGTATATCAACCTTCATGCAGCAAATCAGCACTCGCGCAGGAAATCAACGTTCGGATAGGCAACCAACTTTACCGCGAACCATACACTTCCAACCGTACGCTGCTTAAATATCAATTTTGACGTCGAAGTGCCTAAACTAAGCGCATTGTGATTATTACGACCGTGCGCTTTGCCAAATCAATTATAGTTCCTAGCGTGCGTGAACCTACTGCATAGTTAGTATTATTATCGTCAGTATCGCAAAATTAACTTTGGTAACAAAACGTGCGTTTTAACCGCATGAAGACCGTTTCTTTGGTCTTCAGATGTTCGACCGAAAAAGTCTCTTGAATATGAATTGAATAGTAATTAGTAAGATCCCATACACTTATGTCTGGGCCTTAGAAAAAATAGCGACTGCATGTTACGTGTGGGAAAACTTCGCCGTTTCTTAGAAAAACTGCTTGAAAGATTAATTTGGAGCATTGACGTTTTTTTTTATATTTTTTGGATTGAATTAGTTTGTTTGAAAACATTAAATAAAAGACTTGAAAATAAAATTGTTCGATCAAGGATCCTCACAATGGAAGGAATCCTATTCGCAAAAAAATTTCTGGATTAGGGGACATTTGCTTAGTGTATGAGAGAGTTTTACATAAACGCTACAGATTTACCAGATTAGGATCTTTCCGAATATAGGATGTTGAGTAGACGGGCTTATTTGTAGGACGCCAATGAGTTAATAAAAAAGTATTTTTACCTACAAGAGGCTAAAAATGTTAAATGGCATTTTGTGAGCAGAAAGAGAAATTTAGTAATATAAGTGAGCACTGGGTACAGGAATGTATCCTCTGCGATCTTATCCGTGCATTTATTATCCAAAATATTCACAAAACGCGGAAACCAGCCTAATTCGATATTCCTGTTGCTGAGCAGGTTGTATCGAATGCTCTTGAGAAGGGGCTAATTTTATGAGCCACAAATAGGGTCAAGGGCGACAAGACTATCACTGACAATAACAGTGTGTATGCTGTTGGGACGGTTAGTTACCATCTTTATTGATGTCCTGATTGCCCACAATTCACCATGAATAGAGTGAACTATAAGTTGGAAAAATCTCATAATTTAGTTCACGATGAATATCACAAATGAGCTAAATAACTGGAAAACGCTGTCGTGTGCTCATTAACTACCGCATCCGTGAACAAAAAAATGTTCGCAGACACTCTCAACTTTGCTCCCAACTACGGTTTGCAATTTATATTTGGTGATGGGGTAAGGAAAGAGGAGTGATTTGGAAGAGTAACGATTGAGCAGATGGATATCGTTCAAGTTCAGATACCATTAAGGAATTGAGGATGTATATCTTTTTGAATAGCGGTGAAAATTATTATTTTAAGTAGCTTATATATGATGTTGTTGTGATACTTGTTCAGGTAGGTTTTTATGTTCCAGGTCGTATTTGTTTGGCCGCCATTTTGGTTTATATGACATTTGTCTGTTGGTATTTGACAGTCGTAGAGAGTGGCCGATAACAATTTATTATAAAGTATCTAACGTTATAACAACGTATTGAAATTATTAAAACATTTTATTTAAATAATTGTTCAATTTTGAATACGTGGAGAAAATTGCGTGACTTTTTTGCTGTTAATCATATGCTGAACAAGTCAACCATTTAGCGTGTAATGAATAATTTTGTAAATATGCATATACTGGGAGATAAAGCGAAGACAGGGCGACAATTAATTTAACGTATACCTGAAAATATTGATGCAGTGACGCAGAGTGTTGTTAAATAACCGGGTAGTTTTCACCGACGTCGTGCACAAAAATTGGAAATATCTCCATCATGTTTGTTAAACATTCTTAAAAAAGATTTGCATTTTTACCCGTATAAAATTCAATTGGCATAATAACTGCTAAAAATGGTGATCATCTATACTTCGACTTGGCTGGCTTTGTTAATAAACAAAATAGCCGCTATTGGGACAATGAAAACCCTCAACTGATACACCAAAGACCACTAAACCCTCGTAGAGTAACTGTTACAGTGCGTCATTTGGGCCGGCGGCATTATTGGGGCATATTTCTTTGAGGATGCTGGAGGCAATGCTGTAACACTTACTGGTGACCGCTGCAACACTTACGTATTGGATCAATTAGGCCTTCAGAACATGTGGTTCCAACAAAACGGTATCACATCACACACAGCTCGTGCCAAAAAAGTGGTGCTATCGACAGGCCCTACGTTCCCCTGATTTAAACCCTCCCAATTTCTTCGTATGGCGATACTTGAAGAAAATGGTGTACACTTACAAACTGACCTCAGAAGTCTGTGAAAATATTATGAAAAATTTGTTTAAAAAGAGCTCGCCTTTTCGCCGCAAACATATTCCATCATTATAAAATTGTGTTTCACTTAAAAGTTATTAAAAAAAAACTTCGACCACGAATATAAAACGCATCCGTATAAGTAAAAGGATGTGCAATACTGCACATCCTTTTACTTATATACGGTCTGATGTGCAATACTGGGTTCTTATTCAATGGTTACCGGCTGCCTCGACTTTTCTGAGCAGATCAAATAAATTGTCATCAAAATTATTGGAACAGTATTTAATACTTTTTTTTAACCCATTTTAATAATAAATTTTAGTGGCTTCTTTAAAACTGTAATAAATCAGAATCTTTCTAAAGAGTGTAACCACAGTGCCTAAGTTAAATTATACAATAATTTATTTAAAAAAATTGCAATAAAATCCATAAATCATGTAAACGTTTTTTCAATATAAAAAAAAAATTAAAAAGACAAACACAGTTCAATCCACCAAATACGTCTATGTATGATGGAACAATTCAAAAATTAGTGAGTATACAATAATATTACCATCGGGGGAAAAAACATTTCAGATTTATTATGGAATAGAATCAGTAACACAAATGTGCAAAGAGAAAGCCATCATTAATCATGGAAACATTTTTATTTGAATTCTCCTTAGAGGATTATTGGCCGTTTTCGTTCACATTTCCACAAATATCCAAACGATGACTAGCCATTTACACTGCATTTAATTAGACATTTCTCCATCAGCAAGTGTTTAATGTTTAGAAAAACCATGTACAGATGACCAGCTGTCGAACTAAATCATAAAAACTGGCTAAAAATTATAAATACGTTCTATCTCTTTGTAATAAATTGTATCCATCTCACATCTGACCGATACAATCTTTGTGTCTTCTATATTAAACGTATTATTTTTCTCGCAAATCTATCTTTATCTATAACACGTCATGTGTTTACGTCCATTTTCACAAACGCACACGCATACGGGTGCGTTAACCTTTTCCACGTCCATGAGCACGCATATCTGTCAAACTGTCAATAGTACCGTTTTATTTTTATTTGTTTCAGTTTTCAAACAGGGCTGCTCTTCTCAATCAAAAAACCAACTAAGGCCAATCTGTCAACATGTCTAATTTTTACAAACCAATTGAATATCATGAAAATGATGTGTTGGCAGTGATTATCGCAATTCACTGACAAAACTTAATAATCGAATTCATGTCAAAGTTTCGTCTCATCAAAATCTATGAAAGATGCCAACCCTACGCTACAATCTGAACCCATTTCGACCACAGCAATCGTACAAATATGCAGAAATTATCAATGTGTTTTGCTACCCACAGCACTTTGGTAATTTCTTTTTTATTCTTCTTATTTATATTTTGTATAATAATTTTTACGTATCCACAATTTGGGGGTAGATTTTGTTTCAATACAATATTTCCTTATGTAAGGATATAAGTCTTTCGCTCAAGGACTATAAACTAACTGTTCTGTGCCAATATATATATCGGAACCAAAAGATAGAAAAGGGAATATGCTTCAGAAAACTTAATATAATAATAAAAAGAAAAAACTACTGAAAGGATAATAATCTTTCTATTATCGTTTTTTTTGCTCCATTTTGGTGAACGCACTTAACTTTTCCCTTTAACTACCGATAATGTATCAGAAATTATGTCTTCAATGTTTACTCATACGAATATTTCCGATTTCTTCTGGATTTATGTCCTCCTCAGTCGATACATTTGTTAATCGTTCCCCAAAAAACTATCAGACCTTTTCTGCCATTTCACATTTAATTCTTCAACGTTCCTTTTCCACGCTTCGCCCCATCACAGTTCTTTGTCCGAAATACGCCAATAATCCACCGACAGTAAAAACAAGACATTCACTTTTGTACTCTTCACATTATTTTCGTCCCTTTCATTCTGTAATAATTTCTTGTATACAACCACCCCCCATCTCCTGCCCCAAACTACAGTTTTATTTTTGCAAATCAAATCAAGATGAAAGGTCTTCGATATCTTTTTGGCTGTTCTTATCTTTCTGACTCTCATTTTTTTTTAGTAGATGGGGTTCGGGATGAACTACTGGAAAATTTAAGAATTCCAATTTCCTTCTAATAAAATAAGAAGGAGAAAAAAATTGATGAAAATTCTTTCATTTGACATCGGTTGGCGCCAGAACTGAGCATATAATATCATTACGAACAATATTCAAACTAACTTTGATAAAAGGAACTACTATAAATGGAATCCAGAAAATAATCAAATAAGAGAAAGTTAAATATGTAAGTAAAAGTAAAGAGTGTAGAAAGTACAGTAAAAAAAGTAGTCTTGAGAAAACTTCGATAGAAAACTGAAGAAAAAATAAGATAAAATGAAAAAAATAATTTTGAAATGATGTAGATTTATTTGAGTTAGGTGATATGAGTACTGGTTTTATTATTGATCCCCTCCCGGAATAGATTAGGAGTTGGAGGATTGTATTTATAATATTTCAAATTGAACTTGATTGAATAGGAATCGGCTGACTGACTGTCTGATCTGTTTCCACTGGTAACCTTTATCGTATCTCTTCTTTCTTGCCAATCTATTCCTTTCATTGCCTGAATTCGAAATGAAAAAAATCCCAAGCGTTGATTATTATTGTTGGCGCTGGAAAAACTTTTTCATTGAACTGGAAAAAATCATTTCAATCAATCTACAAATAATTTGCTGTTTTTGCTGGAGTAGAGTATATTCCGAGCAAAAAGTTTGAATAAAAATTTTGTAACTAAATACACCCTAATTCGAGTGGGACTAATTTTAAAAACTATTAACCCCATGTCCCCCCTTTTTTTGTTAGTATTGTACATAAAGGAGTATAAATAAATTTAAAGACTCCTCCAGATCACAGATACCTTAATGAACCTCTAATCCAGTTCTGAAGCACATTTCGAAATTTTTTCTTCGGAAGAACATCAAAAATCCTTTTTTCTAATTGTGTGTCATTGTTTTTGATGAACGGATAATTTTAGTCAGAAGAATAAGTGGACCACATTCCTTTATGACAATAATAATGAATAATCAGGCAATATTAATACTATTTAAAATAAAATTTAAAAAATATATACTAAAGGAAAATTAGCTTTCATTGATTATAAAAAAAATTCCGAATTATCTATTTTGCAGTCAGTCAAAATATCGTTCTTCCTGGGCAATCGCAAGGGATATGTAAATATTTTCCAACAAAAAATATAAGGATAATAATATGGGTGCATCAAAAAAAGACAAAATTAGAAGAAAAACCAAAATTTGTTATTGGGTTTCGAGGGACTGATTTTTTTACTTTTGATAAAGTTTGAAAGTTAATTTTTTCTAAATAAAAAATTCTAAATAAAAATTCTCAAAAATATCATTTAAAAGGAGAAAAATTTCTTGAAACTCATTGCTATTTTTTTTGGGTTTTTTCATACAAAGATCCCGACGACAGTAGCTGGGGACCTGTCGCACAGGGTGGAACAAAATGAACCGCCAACTTTCACAAGGGTATAAGCGCTAAGACTGTGTGGGTTACATGGCGAGACGCTTTTGATAATGTGTCACTTTCTAAATGGTGAATTGAATTACAAATATTTAAGCTTCCTCACCCATATGCTTGAGACCATAGATTTAGCGTTAATGGCCATGAAAGCCGCATGAGTACGTACGATTCGGTAGTCTATTAAACGACGGAAAGTCTAAAATGCCCAGACCCATATATACAAGGAAGAGCCCGGAAAGTCTACAGATGCTCCAATTATGGTCCCAGTAAACGAGGTAGGCCCTGCCTTCGGTGGATCAAAAGCTTTAGCTAAGACACCAAAAATATGATGGCAGGGTCATCTTGGAAGTTCCCGTCGCAAAACTAGGATGCCTGAAGTTCTTTGATCCTAGAAACCCTAGACCGGACTCTCGGTTGTCGCTCCTTTGATTATAATTTTGATGACGGCGTTTATATTTGTTATTCGCAACCTTGGAGGCTATTCGTCGCTCATTAAATGGGCCAGTTCTCAACTGTATGCGACATTGGTTGCTGAACAACTGAAACTTTGAATTGCATTCGATTCCTGATTAACTGGCGTCGGAGGCTCTTTGTAATCCTGTGCATAATGTAATTCCAAACTTGCCGCATCCACTGATCAAATGACATTAAACATATTTAGCCATGCATATGCGAATGGACTGGATTAACTTCTTAGGAAATGGATTGTTATAGGTTATTGTTTAACGTGACCTAGTTGTCTGCAACGTAAGACCACGAGTCGCTTACGACTATGGAAATCGAGTTACGCTCAATCAACGCGCCACCATTACTGGCAGTTAACAGATAGAATCAGTTACAAGCTGATTCTCCACCTGCTGGTGGTGAGGACTATCTAAACCTCTGCTGTCATTAGCAGTGACAGTGCCCGAGATAAATGCAAAATGGTTATCACTTAGGTACGCGGGGTCGCCAAGACCCAAAGGTATAACCGGAATCGACCTTGGTCTTTCACCCGGTTGTAGCCACCCTGCGTGTCATTCACACTCTCATTCACGCACCATTTTCATTCTCCTCTCAAACAGTACCACGGCAAATCTATTCAGGTATTCATATCTCTCTCTCATGCCCTACACACTACTCACATCCACACCCTCATCATTCACCACGATCCCATATGCACCTAAGTTACGCAAGTCCCCATACAGGCCATACTTCACGAGAAGGTGCTTGGCACTCTCCTACTCCGCCCCATAAAGACATCTAGCTTCCGCAGCCAGACCACGCCTGTACAGGGACCCATTCATGCTGCCATATCAAATACCCAAGGTACAGACCAAATTCCAAATCCATACGAAGACGAAAATCACACATCCGAAATGAACATGTGCGTCCATCTGCTATTCATACTCTTATCCCATCTACGTTGCCACATTTCATACATTCTGTTTAGGACCAGAACACGCCGCTAGTGCGGACCAAGATCCCTAACCTCTTCATTCGTAACCGGACAACTTCCACGCAGCACCTGCAGGTCCCATGGAATTTCTCCCATGAGAACCTGCATCGCCTTGGTTGACACGATTCTACATACGCTCAAACAGGCATACAAAGCTATAGGCTGTGCTGAATTTATTCCCACCCTTGCATAGTGATGGCGCATAACATCAGCCCATATATAGGACGCATACATCGCACACGGAACAAATACACTCATACAGGACTCTCACCGCCCTGAATCGAAGTCCCTATTCCTTGCGAAACACTCGCATCAGCATGCCAACTAAACCGGACACGCGCCCCCTCAGATATTGCAAGTGAGGCCCAAAATGCAGCCTCCCTCCAACCTTAAGTCCAAGGTACTTTACCTCCAACGCGTTTTGGACCCTGACCGCCTCCAAACGAATATTGGGGTGGTCTTCTGGCCGCCAAAAGCCCTTTAATAGTATACATACAGTTTTCCTTTCGGAAACCCCCACTTCCATTCTGTTACTCCAGTCAGACACCATCTGCATATAGCGGCAGATAAATGGATTGAAGTCTCTATGTATTTAGTGGTGCTATATCGCGTCGTAAGACAAAATAACACCGGTCGCCCACGACCATTGGGATTGAGATACGATACGCTCAATCAGCGCATGCATAACTGAAGTACTAGCCAATTAACTGAATTGTTTAGCAGTAAGTAATCATTTATAAGCTGATTACCCCAACTGCTTGTGGCGAGGCCTACCTTAAACCTCTGATGTCATAAGCAGTGACATCGCCCGAGATAAGTGCAAAGTATTGCTACTTTTGCCAGTTATCTCCCTTCCGCGATCCGTAGATCGTACCCGCGATATGGGTGTCAACCACAGCCACCACGTGAATGCCTAAGTAACCTCTCCAATAACCGAGCACAGAACTAATTCATTCACTCCACAGAACAACAGGTTCGACTCCACTTGCATTAGCATATAGACAAATATTATGCTTTCAAAATGCAGCTTCAACGCCAAGACCTGAAAGATCTGTTTCATGTTTGAACTTCGTTCTGGCGGGCAACTCGGTTCCCGTGGTACCTACTTTTTTTATTAGAGTACTTCAGGTCTGTATTCCGCTCAGTGAGCAGTGGGCAGCAATCTTATAACCTGCTGACCTTTTTACACTCTCTATTTCTTCAGTACTCATCCACCATCTTTCCATCATTTTGTGCATATATAAATATATGCACCCCTTCATTTTGTTCATGCACCACCATTATGTGATATATATAGTATATTAATAACATAAAATATCACTTTCGGTCACATATTCACTATAGCCCCCTTCCAGCATTGCTGTCTTCAGGATGATAAATAAACCTGTATATACCATCCCTCCGCGGGGGCGGAGATAAATGGATTGGTTATACCGCATTTATTATTGATTTCCTCTTCGGTAATCAACCTCGTCTTTCATGCCTATTCTGTGGTGTTCAACTCACCATTCGCCATCTTTTGAGTGAATGTTATTAAGCCCAGAATTTCTTTTTGAATAAAACTCACTCTACTGTTGAGCTACTGAATCCAACTGTTCTTTTTCCAAACTAACTATCGGCTAGTTTTATTTGGGAGGCTGACAATGATAACATGAAGTCGTTAAATGTCGTCAAGGTCGTGACCCTACATAATGGCCAGAGGATCTTGTCTCAGAAAACTGAAAAAAAGCAATTCTGGGCGTGGTAGCAGACCATTAGAAGACAAGTTGATAGAACGCCACAGGAGCGTCAAGTATATCCTGAGTATTGATTGAAAATGAAACTAGGGATTCAATGGAGAATGTATTATCCGGATTTCGAGCACATATTCTTTTATCCTTTTATTATTTTTTTTGTGTATAAACCACCTTGTGGGCTGGTACAAAATATTAACAATATTTTTAAAAGCAATATTTTTAATTCATTTGAGATTTGAAAAGGACTGCCTTCAGTATTCCAAATACACCCACCGGAATAGTAAAATGAAAAATAAAAATTTTCCACATGTACGTTGGTGTGGGGAGAGGGAAGGGATGTTACGTGGGTGCTTAGTGATGTTATTATGTTTTTTTCTTTGTTGCAGTTTTTTTTTGTATTTTCATAAAATATTTACTCGATTTTCGCATTTTGCTTCCCTTTTTTCGTTTTGCTTGTTTGTTTGCGATATGCACCCTCTTCGTGTGGAACCACATATCACCTTTGTTCACCTTTTTTTAATAATAATCAACACAAAATCAAATTAGTATTTTTGGTAAATATTTTTTATTATACTTTGACCGTATATAAATGTTATTATATTATTTACAACTTATTTTTGTTGTTGTTATTTTTTATCGAAGGAAATTATATTTGTTGTAAATCAAACCGGATTTGGTCATGAATCCGGTTCATATTTCCATATTATTGTACAACCATTTACCAGTAGCCGCAATGTTATAAATCAGACTATTACAGTGTTCAGCATGGATGGATTTTGTGCAATAAATGTGAACCAGGAGAAAGTTCTCAATCGTCTTCGATACTAATAGTGGCAATAAGGGTAGAGTTGCGGGGGTACAAGTTGTCTAAGTATTCTGAATGGTCGGAATAATATCGGTTTTGGAACATTTTTATGATCGGCTTTTGCTTGACTGTTTAGAGTATGTGTCTGATAGTTAGCCCAGACAGAATCTGCAATGCTTCAAATTTATTGGAATACCAGCAATCGAATCTGAAAAGGGTATTTTTTCAATCGATTTATATTTTTCCATACTATCTGGGAATCGAAAAGCTTATAAATACGAAGAACATATATTATTGAAAAAAAAACGGAGGAAGAAACTTTTTAACGGAAATGTGTAGCAGAAAAATGTGGATCTGACTCTGAATAACGACAATTTCTGCACCCCTAATAACCGACAATATGCTACAAAATTATATATGCTCAGGAAAAAAAAGATTAGAATTTTCTAAAAATAACTATGTTTAAGGCCAAGCAAAAAAGACGGAAATAAATTTTTATTATTTGACAAAGAAAAAAAAAAGGATAAAAAGTTTCCAAAAACGATTAAATACAAGAAAATGTTGAATTGATTTGTTCAGCTTTTCAGGGTGAATTTATTTATTGTGGGTGGATTTATAATGGCTACGCTAGACCTTCAGTTCAGTAATAATTCATGATAGAATTGCCGATAGCGTTTGACAATATTACATCATTAGAGTAGTTGAGAAAACCAACTGAAGCAGTAACAGCCAAATACAAATTGAGTCCTGGCTCTCGAGAGTTGTACGATTGCTACTGATGTGACTCAGGGATAGCTTTTGGAAACTTTTTATGTGATGAGAAGAATGTACGTGTGCTTGGTCTTTTCTGAGATAAATGTTAAATGAAAGGAAAACATGGAATCGAATGTATAGACTGACTGTAGAGGATATAGAAGAACGAGGAGTAGCTTCTTATTGTCGGCCATTTGAAAGACCATCACTAGTCAGCCAAGCCAGCCAATGTATTTTTATTCAAATGGAGCACAAACGAATGCAGAAATTTTTATATTTTCATGTTGTATCTATGAAAGACTATGTTCCTGTCCGTATGGCGGAGGGGCACTCCATAAAAGTTTTCGACGTTGGCGCCATCGTTATCGCCATCACAATACCACCAATGCACACATTACCACCTCCGCCCTGTTATGTGTAGGCATAAATTTCTTTAGGGCTATATGCTTCTAAGTATCCAGAACGTTCTGTCTCCATTCTTTTAGTCTATAATGTGCTGACAGAGGCGGAACGATGTGCTTATTTACATTTCATTAAACCGAAATGAATATTCAGAAGACCAATGCAACATTATCCAACCACCCTCACGTTTATAAATTTTGACATCAAACTGAAGGCAGTACAAGTTGATCTGTGTGGGATGTATTTGAGGTCGTTCTATCAAAAAAAAGTTCCGACTAATATGGTCAAAGTCAAGCTCTTCGACTATGTCTGCTCAGCTTATTCAATGACAGTCAAATTCATATAAGAAAAAATACCAAAAAAATTTCAATAGAAAATATTTTCTTCCAATTTTAGAATTTTATTTTGTTTATTTTTTTTTAATTTCTCATTTCTTATTTATTTTTAGTAAACATGTTTCTTGTATTTTTTTTAGAGATTTATTATCCACTAGATGAGAGAAAATTTATATTTATTCGGTCGAGAACAAAATGGAGAACATTTTGAGCCCGATTCTTGCTTCTCAAAATAAAAGTCTGCAATTATCTTTGGTGTAGTGTTACCAGAGACCAAGTAGCTTATAGACATGATACTAGGACAATAATATAATTTTTACTTCGTTAAAGAATTTGTTAAACTATAAATGAATTAGGCTCTGGTGTTTTTTTTTGAGATAAAGTGCACGAAATAATCTGACTAATTTCGAATTGCCTTATTTTCATTGGTGTTATCTTATTTGCATAATTTTAGAAGATAGCCGACCCGGTAGCACGGTCATTAGCGTGCTGGACTACCATTGAAGGGGTCGTGCGCTCTTTGCTTACTCCCAAAAACCACTTTTCTTTCCATTTCTATTTTAATTTTCTTATCCCGATAATGACGTGACGCTTAGAATATACATTTTAGTACTAATATTACTTGAAATGATAACACAAAAAAAGCTTTAGAAAATAGTCCTTAATTTAAAAAATATGAAATTTGGTAAAAAATCCTTATAAGGCTTATCGAAAGAATTTTTTCGTACTGACCATTACTAATGTTAAAGTAAAAATAAAAAAATTAAATAAAAATTCAATTTAATTGAAAAAAAAACAAAATTGTTTTTGGCTATCGAATTGTTGTAAAGAAAAAGTTTTGTCTTTGATTGATCATCGCTGTCGCCACAGACGTCTTTCTAGCCTAGACCAATTGCTACGCAAGATCTCCTAATCCAAGACGAAAATATTTCATTCCAGACCAAAATCTTTAGAAAATTTAGGAATACTATATCTTCAGTACCTGAGAATATTCCGGCCGAATTATTGTATCATGGAGGAGATCACCTGTGCAAAACACTCCACCTAATAATACTTAAAGCCAGCGACAAAAAAAACCTGAATAACTGCAAAAGGAGCTCAAAATACAATACAGAACGCTTTAGAAACTACATTTAATTACTCACGAAAAAATAGAACTCAATGGACAAGACAAATATAATCTTATAATATAGAACTCTATTAACAAGACAAATAAATATTATAGACAAATAGTAGCACAAGACGAATATTATCTTATAAAAAAAAACAACGCAGCCTTTACGAAAAACTGACAAAACCTGAACGGAAAGGGCAAACATAAAGCAGACGGTTTTGCTGAACATCTTGCACAAAACATTTACTCTACATGAGGATATATTAGATAAAATTCATTGTACTAAAAATCGAGGTAGAACCATCCATTATTTTACCGATGAATCTTCCCCCAAAAGCAATCATTATATAAATCCATTCTTCAAAGAACATATTTTCTAATTCTCTGGAAATTCCCCATCATAAAAATGACAACTAAACGCAATAAACCAATTAACCGACCCACTACCTTCAGACCAATAAGTCTCCTTCCAATTCTTTTAAAAATCTTTGAAAAAAAATTCCTCCGCTGCTTACATCCCCTACTCGAATCCTCAAATTTAATTCCTAATCATCAATTCGGTTTCCGCTCCGAACACTCCACTACCTAGCAGTGTCGAGTTCATTGCGTCTTCTTTAAGAGAGAAAAGAATACTGTCCCGGTGTATTTCTTAATATAAATCAAGCTTTCGATGAAGTTTGGCACCCGGGCTTTGCAAATGCAAAAGGATCCTTCCTTCTACCTATTTTATAGTCCTAAAATCATCCTTTTCCAACCGAAACTTCCAAGTAAACGATTCCAATGAACTCTCCAATATCTCTCCGATATTGAATGGTGTTTCACCCATCCTTTACAACATTTACACATCCGAAATCCCAATCCGTCCAACTATGGCCTGCCTTGCATCTAGCCTCCCCAACATGCTTCCGAAATTCTCTAAACCCAAATCCTAATCCTCCAGAACTGGTTTACCAGGTGGAGAATAAAAATCAATGAAAGTACCACAACATTGAATAAAAATCAATGTTACCACAACACACCGAAGTTGGTTATCTAGGACTGAACTTAGACAAACGCTTGATATATAATCCATACACAAAATTGAAAAGGCGAGAACTAATAAGACGATACCGCCAACTACATCGACTTCTATACAAATATTATAAACTTACTATAGACAAGCAAAGTACTTTTATACAATGCCCTAAGAAAACCCATCTGGACTTATGGACTAAAACTCTCGTATAACCAATATGGATATACGGATTCAAGTCTTCCAAAACCTTACAATCTCGAACCCTATGAAAAATCATGAATGCTCCTTTTCAACCATATTCTCCCAAAGTTAGAACCTACACACAAAATTTAAAAGACAAGAACTAAGCCAACTACTTCACTTCGACTACTAGATAAATGTTCTAAGCTTACAGTAAAGTACTTTTGCCCTACTGAAACCCTTCTGGACTTACAGACTAGAACTCTGAGGCTTTACTAACTCTTCCAATTCCCGTCGAATTCAATCTCTTTAATCAAAAATAGTCCGTATAATTATAGACGCTCCCTTTTTTATGTTATAAAAAGTTCCATTCTCGTATCTCCAATCATACAAATCCTCTTGTTCATGAACTATCCTCCAGTTCCTTTTATAGAAACACCTATCGAAGACTTAAGCGCCACTGGTACGTAATTTATTAAAATACTAAGCCTTAATATCAGCGCACCCTAGCTGCAGAATCTTCAATGAATGGTTACTCCCCACAACCATTCACGTTAATTGTTACTTTTATACAAATTTACATGTTACTATGTGTAGTTGTAGATATCTGTAAGAAAAGTTTGAAAAAAGGAGTTGTTGCTTTAAACTCGAAATATTTTGTTTGAAAAACCTGGTCTTGAAAGAAGATATAACTTAAAAATCTCCCCCTTTAATATTCCCAAAAATAGATGCAAATAATACTTTTAATGACGTATTTAAAAACAGATTAAAAATGTTTTTTCTAGGAACGACAATAAAATATTCACTTTCAATCGAACGATTGAATAAGTTGAAGGTGGAAGGATGCTTTGTCCTAAAATAGAAATAGAAATTTTCCTAGAATACGATTCAAACCTTACCCACGCATTTCACTTTGTATTTTTGCACAAAATATTTTTAAATAACGAAAGTGTCAAACGTAAAAGTATCTTTAAATCTATTTTGTGTCTAAAGGTCATAGGTTCTATTTTTGTGTCTAAAGGTCATTGCTTGTGTTTTGGATAATCTTTAAATAAGGATTTGCATTGTAGATACGCATTTTAATAATTTTTGTTCGAGTTTTTAATTTAAAAATAATTTTTTGTTATCCTCTTTGAGTGGTTACAAATTAGAAGATTTAAGAATATTCATCATTGAATTTAAACAATAAAATCTTCTCTGAATCAAGACAAAGCGACATTTCTAGGCCCTACAAGTTCTGAACAGAAGAAATTTTGTCATCTTAATTTCTTAATATAAAAGAAAGTTGAAACCGCTGAAGAAAACAAAGCACTACACGAAATGATATGTGACGTGACTTCGGTAATAAGGTGCAGTATTTGTTTGTTTGTTTGTATGAAAGGTGCATTAGATATTAGCCATGGACTATTTTCAAAGCACCATCCGTAGGGCTATTTGGCGACTACAAGTATCGTGCGAGTGGACGTTACCAGTTTCCTGAACGAAGCTCATCTCTTTTTAGTAGGTTGCAACAATTTGTGTCACTTAAATTTAGTGGACAATGTTAGTATATTTGATCAGGTTGAAAAGTACACTTGACAATGATATTGTTGGACCTAGGAGCTCCGCAATGGAAAGAACCCTGCTCGAAAATAAATTCTTAGTGTGCTGGAATTTGCTCAAAATGTGTGAAATAGTTAGCGGAACGCCACAGGATTGGCAGATAGGACGAGTGTGTTTTCCAAAATGAAAGTTATGGGTGAGAGCAGTATAACCTATCCGAATTTGGAGAAGTTTTCGTACCCAAAATTTCGGTAAGGATGTTGAATGTTAAAAATGAGATGAGATGTTAAAAAGCTTTCACTGTTAGTCCGGGATGTGTGTCTATATATGGCTGAGGATGCTGTTTGGTATTCTGTTAATAGTGGGGCATGTTGGGGTTCACAGGACGCCGGAAAGATTCTCCCGCCAACTAATCAGCACGTTTATTTCCCACGATTCCCATATGCCCCAGCACCCAACGCACTCCTATTATTGAGTAGGCTTTGTCGAATCTCGTTGAGAAAAGTATCATTAATAGCGTTGAGAGCGGTTTGGCCGTCAGTAAAGATGATGATACTGCGTAGATTAATATATACAACAGCCGCCTTAATAGCCCACAGCTCCCCATAATAGGAGCTACCCTATATGGAAATACTCCACAATGCTTATCACGCATTTGGGTTCCATTGACCTCAATAACTGCAAAAGAAGTTGTATTGAAGTTAGTCGACGCATCTGTGAAAAGAAGTGCACCTTCTTCGAGCCCGTCTAACTATTCGGAAAAAATTTGCCGGTAGGTAGACGGGTCGGTAAAAGCCCTCGTAAGCTTATTTAGCGATGTAAATATTCTCAATGTGGGTGTGGAAGAAAAGTTTGGAAGTGGAGGGAGAGAGTATAAGGATCTGTCTCTAATATTGAAATTATTAGCGTTAAGGAGGATGGATTTCCGAGTTGGGAGTTGGGAGTAGTTATGATAGTTTTGACCAAATTATGGAGGGTATAATTAGCGAAGCAAAGATAATAATTAATAATTATGATTCGGGCTTTATGAAGATACAGAGAAATGGGTTTTCGACCAGTTTCGATTAGGATTGAGTCCACCGTGGAAATCCAATGAGCTCCACTAGATAGTCTGATGCAATAGTTAACGGCTGTTTCGAGACGCCTTAACTCTGATATTAGCATTCTTACACATAATGTGAGGGAATAGAGCAACGTTCTGTCTAGGAGGGCGTTAGTTACTCTAATAGCCTCACCCTGTCACATCTTACATTTACTACTGACCAAAACCTTAACCATCGTGCGAGTAGCATTGATTTTGTCAATAGTGTTTTTTTATCTGGAAATTCCATCTTCTTGGACGTGTAATGGAAATACCCAAAACTTTTGTGGAAGCTACGGGTCAAAGTTGACGAGGCTTAGAGATGACTGCGTCATTTTCCTCGCTCCAAGCTTTCCCTTTGGCAATAATACCATCGATCTGGCTTACGATATCCTGAATAATTAATAATAGAAAGTATTAAAAAGAACAGTAGAAGGTAGGGATCCTTGCAAAAATTTTTTTTCTTTTATGTGGAAAAGAGAAAAAAACCAATTTTGCCTGAAAGATAATAACACAAAAAATATATAGCAGATTTATAAGCTTAAATCCGCTGTTTGGTCATAGATGGCGTATTAAGCTACCATGGATACGCCATACTTTTTTTATATAAGTTTTACATCTATCAACATTAATCAGTGCACATTGTCAGCAATTTCGTACAACATACATTTTTCCTTTGGTAATCATGTCTAGTTTTGTGCCAGAAATAGAGAATATCTCTGCTTTTCTGCTTCAATTTGAAGAAATCGGCTGCTGAATTTCATCGAATGCTTATGGAGGTCTATGGTCATACTGCTTTATCGGAAACAACATGCCAAGATTGGTTTCGTCGGTTGAAAGACGGCAATTTTGACTTGTGGGACAAGAAGCGTGAAAATCGGCCTAGGAAGGTTGCAGACCATCAATTACAGGCTCTTTTGGACGAAATAGATACCCAATCGCAAAAAATGCTCACGCATTATTTGGGTGTTACTCAATCAGCTATTTCTATGTGTCTGCGTACCATGAGGAAGATTGAAAAGATCGGAAAATGGGTGACGCATGAATTGAACGATGGGCAGATGGAGCGACGCCAAAACACATGCGAAATCTTGCTAGCCAGACAAAAACGAAAGTCGCTCCTGCATCTGATTGTGACAGGCGATGAAAAGTGGATATATTTCGAGCATCCTAAGCACAAGAAATCGTGGGTTGATCCCGGCCAAGCATCAACATCTTCCCCAAGACCAAATCGCTTCGAACGGAAGACGATGCTGTGGGTTTGGTGGGATCAGCAGGGTATCGTCTACTATGAGATATTGAAACCTAATGAAACTGTCAATGTCCACCACTACCACCAATAGCTGATCAAATTGCACCGTGCTCTGCGTGGAAAAGGACGGATTATCAACAAAGACATGACAAGTTGATTTTCCTCCACGACAACACACCCTCGGATACGTCAAAAATGGTCCGAAACTACTTAGAGACACTCAACTGGGAGGTGCTACCCCACCTCACTTATTACCAGACCTGGCCCCTTCCGACTTCCACCGGTTTTCGTCAATGGGCCACGCGCTCGCTGAGCAGCACTTCGATTCTTACGAAGACGTCCGAAAATGGCTTGATGAGGGGTTTGCTTCGAAAGAGAAGGATTTTTTTTGGCGTGGTATCCACAAATTGCCCAAGAGATGGGAAAAATGTGTAGCTAGCGAGGGCAAGTACTTTGAATAAATTTGTTTTTGCTTTCAATGAAAAAAACATGTGTTTTTCGACCAAAAAACAGCGGATTTAAGCTTATACACCTGGTATGGTCTAGAAATACAGAATGCCAGTTATGTATAGCATTCTGTATTTCTAGACGCATAGTCAGAGTCCCTCTGCCCGACCTATAGGCATATTAATGGGGGTTAAGTTTCTTAACAAGAATCTGGTCCAACCTTCAGGTGTACTATTTTTTTTTTATAGATTATTATCCATAATATTGACTAATATTCTCTTTTTTTTAATAATAATAATATTTATATAAATTATAACAAAAACAGCAAAATTTTTTTATAAAATAAAGTCACTTGTAAGTGACTATAAATTCAATAAACCAAATATCTTCTACGAGGTCTGTTCAAAAAGTATTATGAATTTTGAATTTCCGCGGGTTACGTATATTCGATTTTCGATTTTTGTAGCGTTATGTTGGTACTCATGCCTCTCACTTATGCTGACAAGTTCGGCCATTTTGAATGTTCGGTTAATTTTTGACAGCTGCTTTGCTTGCACGTGTTTTGGCTCGTCTTCGATTTTTGCCCATTCCAAAAAATGGATAAAAGAATCTATAGCAAATTTTGTGTGAAAAACAAAATTAATTTCGCGGATGCATTCCGAATGTTGACTTTTTTTTGTTATTTCTCCCAGTGTTTTATGAAAGAAAAAGAATTTGGAAAGCTTCCAATCAATTAAAAAAGGAATTAATAATTAATAATTATTTATTTAAGATGATTTCCATAACTTTTACATTAAAACCCGGTTATGGTAATATTTGTTTTTCTCAATGTCAAAGTCCATAATTGGAACTTCAACGAATTGAAATGAACAGCACAAAAAATAATTCAACAATGCAATTCAGCGCGAGAAAACTCTTCGAAACTGTTTTCTTGGATTGAATGTGTTTTAAACTCCAATCCGCTCGACTTCTACTCTAACATACTCCCGAGACTCTGTGTGAAAATGTATGAGCCGAGTTTTGTTGTCTTGATCAGCTTTGCTCCCGAAACGGTTACGCTCCGCTTTGAGCATTCATTCTGCCAATAGCTTGAGGGTTCCGGGTTAACCGTTTACCGACGTCCAAGGTATGCACACTCGATCTTTGTGGAATACTTTTCTGTCATTTAGGGTAATGTCAAGAGCCTGTTCTCGCTGAAGAGTAAAAGTAAGATGAACACAGATTTCCTCGTTCTGATCGTAAGAAGTTTATCTTCTTGTTTGTATTTTTTGACAGCTATTTTCGCATCTTTGATTATATTTTTACCATTTTTGCAGCCTACCAAAACCTATTGAATCTGATTTTAAGTAGGGTTTCGATATTTGCTATTGAAGAATTTTTTCTCCAAAACTACGGAATGTTCGTTAATAAATTACCCTCTAAATCTAACAAGAAATTCTTAATTAAGAGAATCTAGATCAAATTTTGTGTGAAAAACAAAATTAATTTCGCGGATGCATTCCGAATGTTGACTGTGGCATATGGTGAAGCTACCTTGAACCGAAGTAACGTTTATCGGTGGTACAAAATGTTCTCAGAGGGCCGAGAAGATGTGAAAGACGAAAAGCGTGCCGGACGCCCGAGCACCTCAACAACAGACGAAAACATTGATGAAGTGAAGAAAATAGTATTGGCCAATCGTCGAATCACCGTTAGAGAAGTTTCTAAGGACTTAAATATATCGATTGGCTCGTGCTATTCGATTTTTGCCAATGATTTGGGCGTGAGACGGGTCGCCGCGAAATTCGTACCAAAATTGCTCAATTTCGACCCAAAACAGCATCGCATTAACATTGCTAAGGAGATGTTGGACTCTGTCCGTGACATCCCAAATTTGCTCCAAAGGGTCATAACTGGTGACCAATCATGGATTTATGATTATGGCGTGGAAACGAAAGCTCAATCATCCCAATGGAAACTGCCGCACGAGCCAAGACCGAACAAAGCGCGCCAAGTTCGGTCGAATATAAAGGTTTTGCTTACAGTTTTCTTCGATTGCAGGGGCGTGGTGTATCATGAGTTCTTGCCACAGGGATTCACGCATCGTTGCTAGGAGAATTTTTGGCCAAAAACAACACACTAATAATGCTGCAGCCACCGCATTCCCCAGATCTGGCCTCCTGTGACTTTTTCTTGTTCCCGAAACGCTACGATTGAGGAGATAAAGACGGCATCGAAGGAGGAGCTGAACAAAATCACAAAAAATGATTTTTTGAAGTGCTTCAAGGATTGGAAAAATCGTTGGCATAAGTGTATAATATCTGGTGGAGATTACTTTGAAGGGGAAAAATAAAAAAAAAACACAAAATTCGCTATACTTTTTGAACAGACCTCGTATATCATGTTTAGAAAAATAAAGCCTTTCTGTTACACAAGAAATAAGAATTTAAGGATATGTATTAGTAAGTATATAAGTTTGAATGTATCTGATTTAAGTATCAGCAAAATTTCTCCCTAAACTAAGTTGACTGACTCTCCCCCGCCTATATTATAGAGAGAGAAAGAAACTTTAATAAAAAGTCACTATTTTTAGAAATTAGTAATAAAATATGCAAATTTCATTGAGAAAAAAAAATCCTCAAAATTTGATTCTCCACAAATTGATGTAAAAGTTTCTTCTACTTCGATTAGAAGGCTATTTTGGGACAACTACGATCAAAACTAAAAACAATTTGTGTCGGGTGTGTGGTGGAAGGCATGATATCTACTTTCGTAGAAAAGATATTCCAACAGCAACCACAAAAAATTCCCAAAGACAGAGCACAAAAGGTCAATTGATGTATGTTCTAACAATGAACAACCATCACTGCCACAAATTAAATCTACTGGAAGGGAAACTTTACGGAATTCTATAGAAGAAAATTGAAGTTTTTATAGCATGTTTCCAAGTCTCCATAATACACATTTAATAACAATCATATACTCGTAAAAGTTTTTGATTTTGGTTCGTTTCTATCTACTATGGATAAATTTGATCTTTATTAAATTTGATTTGTTACTGAGTAAGTTTAAAACTTTCGAATTGAAATATTACCAAAAAAAGACCTTATCGGAATTTTGAATATTATTTTATAAAAGAAAAAAAAAACAAATTTTGGAAAAAAATTATTCATTTCGAGTTGAATTTAATTTAAAATTTATTAAATTTTCTTGTTAGGTGTCATAATAAAATGACTAGGAATAGTAAGTCCATAGCATTTTAGGGCAACTTTGCAATATGTTTAGGGCCATCGAAGTGCCATGGCTGAATTGAGGACACTCTACTCTCCAACACCTCCTCTTTCCTCGATCCTAATAGGATTTGAACGTTAACCGCTGCGTTGACACTGAGTAATGGCAATAACATGTCGGGATTGTTTTTTCTACGTAATTTTCCCTTTTTTCCAGTCCCCAAAAAATGTTATTTAATTTTCTCCCAGTCCTCCCAAAATCATTCAATTTTTTTTTACCCTTTCTTATACCTTCCTACCACTTTATCCCCTCTCGTTTCCCTTCGAGAAATTAACACACTATGTGTCACCAAGTAAAAGGATTTGCAATGCTAGGATAGCCACTCCCTCGCTTTCTGTACCAGCCTCATTCCTGTTCGATTTAATGACTTTTTCCAATTTCCACTCGAGAAGACAAGATGACTCGGTTCTTTTTCTTTCAATTTTTTAAAATAGTAATACTTTTTTATAAGCCCCATATGTACGTGTATATTCGTCAGTGGACAGTGGCACCTGGACGCGTTTTGTCTGAGATTCAACTTCAAAAAACTATTGCTTTGAAATTTAGTTGCCTTACTTTTCATCTGTAAATCAACTAAAACTTCAATGTCTTCCGGAAATCTCTGATTACTTTTTAAATTTAGTTTTAAATTTAAATGACAATTTATAACAAGCGGATTGTTCAAAGGAAGATCTAAAGACATTAATTCATGCTGCGAAAAACACTCATCGATGTCTGCCCAAAAAATGGGAATTTAAAAAATTTCGACGCCTTTCCCATGTTAAACGACGATGAGTGTATAATGGACGGGTAAAAGTGAACAGTTTTTATGCTAAAAGATTATAATGAAGGAACCCGAAGGGAATATTTTATAAGGGGGGGTTCACAGTTCACCAACGCGTGGAACCTTAAGAGGTGAACAGAATTTCAATGCATAATACTCTTTGGGACATAAAAGGAAGCATTGATGATTTTTCATAGGGTTCAGGATTGTAAGGTTTTAAGAGGCCACGTTGGACACCAAGGTTCGAATCCGTATGTCCATATTGGTTTCCATACCGTGTTGTAAAGTAACAAGTTACTCTTTATTGTCAGTTTTGACCTACGTGTATTGCCCAGAAGTCTTAGTGCTTGTGTTTTTTTGTTGCTTTTTTTTTTAGGTAGAAGGAAATTTTCTTCAGATACTGTAGAGATACCGATTCCTAAGGTGTGTAGGTTTTTTTTACCGATTCTGTGCCATCAAAAATAGAGCCATATAGTGGTCAACTTCTTCATGGCCTCTTCCGGTCTACGTGGCTGTCAGCAACCAGATGATGCGTCGATTTTCCTTTAATCGATAAATCCCACTGTCTCATTTTTTTTTCTCCTTGCTGACGGTGAGGCGATAGATAACATTTCCGTCGCATCGCTGATGATATATTCTGGCTCTTTTATTTACCAAAAGTTCGATTGGCGGCATGTCAATTATAACACAGATAACGTCATTAGAAAAAGTACGGTTGGTTTTGGTACTATTCGACTATATGCTATACCGCCATTACCTGATTATTTTATGTTTTCGTCATCATAGCTTCTGTTCAGATAGAGGCTGCGTAGAGTATATAGTTGATAACTGTGGATAGGAACCTGCTTCGGCTCTGTTTGGATCTCCTATGGTTAGGCATGCTTCTTGCAAGGGTGTTGCCTTTTCAGCAGTGATTCTCAGATGCTCGCCAAAGCTCAACCTGGCGTCTATCCGAACTCGCAGGTATCGTATAGATAGCCACGAGATACAGTCGTACTCACCGATGATAAGAATAATGGTTTCCTTTACTTTACTGCTGGGAACTAGTATTGTCTCGGTTTTTTTTATCATTAAGTACTATGCCCACTGATGGTAGCCAGTCCCGGATAATGTGAACTGGACCATTTGTGGTTTCTGCCGGAATGTCATCTGCCAAACCAACCAAAGTTACTCCTTTTGGCATCGGCAGTAGTAGTTGTTTGTATCATACGAAAAGTTTACTCATTTTTATTTTTGGTATGAGAATTCTGACAGAGTGGATGCTCGAAGTGGAGCGGAACCAAGCCGAGAGCAAAACGGCGATTTTTCATACGAGGAGTAAAATTCTGGATGTCAGAGTGAATCCGAGAAACAGCGCGGAAATTTACTGTTACGTCATAGTATGGCTCTGGCGTGTTCTAAAATATTCCAAAAAAATACCGGTTTCAGCGCGTATGAACACGAAAGCTGCTCGCGAGAGAGAGTTTAGTTTAGTTTTAGTTTCGGTTTTAGTTGAGTCTAAACAGCGATTGTAATCGGTTGTTAAAGAAAGTGATGCGTAAACGCTGCGTAATTTGTGTAGCATTTTATTTTTATGTTTTACGCTATCCATCGCATCTATGTTGGATCGTAACATAACTTTTCTCGTTATTAATTTATGTTTATAAAATGGCAGTCAAAAGTAATGGATTTGTTTCATAAACTTTTTTTTGTTATTTCTCCCAGTGTTTTATAAAAGAAAAAGAATTTGGAAAGCTTCCAATCAATTTCAAAAGGAATTAATAATTAATAATTATTTATTTAAGATTATTTCCATAACTTTTCTATTAAAACCCGGTTATGGTAATATTTGTTTTTCTTAAAGTCAACGTCCATAATTTCAACTTCAACGAATTGAAATGAACAGCACAAAAAATAATTCAACAATGCAATTCAGCGCGAGAAAACTCTTCGAAACTATTTTCTTGGATTGAATGTGTTTTAAACTCCGATCCGCTCGACATCTACTCTAACATACTCCCGAGACTCTGTGTGAAAATGTATGAGCCGAGTTTTGTCGTCTTGATCAGCTTTGCTCCCGAAACGGTTACGCTCCGCTTTGAGCATTCATTCTGCCAATAGCTTGAGGGTTCCGGGTTAACCGTTTGCCGAAGTCCAAGGTATGCACACTCGATCTTTGTGGAATACTTTTCTGTCATTTAGGGTAATGTCAAGAGCCTGTTCTCGCTGAAGAGTAAAAGTAAGATGAACATAGTTTTGCTCGTTCTGATCATAAGAAGTTTATCTTCTAGCATGAGCACATTTTTGTTTGTATTTTTTGACAGCTATTTTCGCATCTTTGATTATATTTTTACCATTTTTGCAGCCTACCAAAACCTATTGAATCTGATTTTAAATAGGGTTTTGATATTTGCTATTGAAGATTTTTTTCTCCAAAACTACGAAATGTTCGTTAATAAATTACCCTCTAAGTCTAACAAGAAATTTTTAATTTGAATTTTTGTTTATTAAATTTTTTTTTTTATAGTGATTAATTTTGAGTAATGCCGTTGAATCTATGTTTGTATATTCTGTGAAAGTGAAATGCTTTAAGGGTTAATTCACATTGCAGCTTTCAATAAAATATTTGTAATAATAAATTTATTTAGAAAAAAAAAATATTCAAGAATTATAGTACGTTTAGTTAAGGTATTAATATTTTATATAGAAAAACGTTGCACTAATTTCTTGAGAGAGTCTTTCTTTCGAAGCTGCAAGTAATTATCATCAAACAGACGTGGTTGTATTTTCACTTAAAATACCATTTAAAAAATATAACAAATACAGACAAAAGCATATTAACCAACCCTTCACACTCCTTCGCATTACTCGAAATAATTTCTCATTTGTTCTGATTATTATTTTAGTTATAAATCTTAACTAAAAGTTCGTTGTTCAAAGAATGAAAAAATACAACATTGATATTAATGAAAATAATACTCAAGGACGAAAAGGACTAGTTAATTAGTAAATAAAGACGATTCTATCTAGTCTAGTGCACGGGAGTACAGATAGTATTCGTGGTAGATCTCAATTGACTGATATAAAATAAATGGGCGGAAAAATATATTATTTGGAAGAGAAGAAAAAACAGTGAAAAAAGTGTCACTGAACTTGATATAAAGAAACAGTGAGAGGCATGAATATAAAGGACGAAAGGCGATGTCTTTGGGAGTATTCACATAAAGTGCGGCGGATGAAGAGTGTGCAGAGGAGCATTTGGAAGTATACAAGTTATCATCGCTTATGGGATACATTGTCAAAGTAATTTGAGTAAACCGAACTCATCCGCTTCAACAGAATCATTTCCATCGTCATTGTCCTTGTTGGGTTGTAAAATATTCAAGAGGGAACAGTAAAGGATTTAAAATGAAACTGCAAAGAGTTTGGAAGAAGTTTTAAGTATCCCAGCCTTGATGACGGCATCCCGTGCTCCTGATGCCAGTCAGTAACATCCAAAAATGCGAACAATTCAGCAATAAGTGCGATGAGTTTTTATGTTGGCTTTTCTTGAGTATATTTAGGATTATCAGTCAGGCCGGCGTAGAGAGTAACTAAAACAACTAAAACTTCAACAGTATACGAAGCAGGGACTACTCTCAATATGTTATTATTAGCAACTCGAACGAAAGTACTCTCAAAGTGGGAATTTTTTTTTCTTTCTTATTTTTCTGTATTCATCCAGAAAAAATTCATCTTTAACGTAAGAGTAGAGTCGACACCTCCCTTCCCCGCCCCTTATTCAACATATGTGTACATACGCGAGGCTTGATGGCATGCAGAAGGATCTGTAACATCAGCAATGATGTCAGTAACAGTAAAACTGTCATCAGCAGTAACAAGAAGAGGTAGCCAAGGCAATCTTCATCACGAGTGGTAGTGGCTGCGACTATACCAAACAGCAACAATAGTGTTGCCCTCCACTTTATGTGGATTACAGTACATACCATTGATGTAAAAATGCCTTTGAGAATGAACCTTTTTGTGCGGATGAGTAACTTTTCATGACACTAACACAGTACACCCTTTCAGTCGATTACCCACACCCACCGACAGCGATGACGATCCATTACTGGTTTAGAAAAGTGATTTCTCATTGCTCTCGTACATTGTTTATTCCCCATTTTTTTCCATTTCATCCCATTTTTCCCCATTTCCCAGCTATAGTCTCCCTTATGTCCGTCCACCCTCTTCGCTCGTTCATGTTTCGTTTTTACCGACATCCACTAATAGTGTATTAATCTCCATTTTTATATGCAGCTTAAAAAAATCTCCTTTTTTTTAATGAACTTTTTGGAAAAGCTTACAAAAAGGCAGAAGAAGGAGGGGAGTGGTGGGTTTCTTTTCAATATTTTTTTCTGAAATTTTTTATTCACTTTTAAAATGGAAGACTAGAAAGGGGGAACAAAATATCATACTCTGAAGTGTGTACTTGAGATTTCTCAGAATGCACATGAAGTCTACTATTACAGAACATCAATGTATGGACTGGATCCTATAACAAGAAGTGCTATCATCTACCAAGCAGGATTTAAATCGTATATTAGATGATACAAATTCGAACCGGGGGAAGGTGGTTAAAAATCCAATAGTCGAGTATGGGCTCGGTTTGTGTATGGTGGTTACGTTAGTGGCAACATAAATGAATGAATGTCCTTGAGAAGGATATCTTATCTGTCTAAAGATCATCAAGAACTATTTACCACTTTTGATTTTGGTGTCTCTACAAGTACCAAACTACTAAAAAGATTACTAAAAAGATTTACCCGGTTTGCTGCTTGATTAATGCTGTTCTTTTTGTTTACACTTCTCTTCCCAATTTAAACTACTTACTCTCGATATTCGGAAGCATGATTGATGATAGTTTCACATTATATTGAGATCGTTCTATTTGTTATGTGCACTTTGATTAATGACATCAGCTAAAGCGTCGGAATACAAATGAACAACTGAGAACAATCTGAGCGGATTGAACGGAGACGGAAAGTGTATCTTTTATTATTAGCTTAGTTTCAACCTGAATTCTAAGATTTAGTATTATCGGCAATAACGTGCTTGATAATCAGGACAATCAGAACAATCAGGAATCCCTTCCTAAACTCCAAGCAAGTCTTCTTTGGATTCATTCGGGTTGTTTTTCTTCCAATGTAATATTCTCCTCAGTAACAAATCACTTACCCTAAACTGAAATAGACGCTATTCTTTTAAATATTTCCACAATTAGAACCAAAAATAAATAGGCTTAACAAAAATCCAGACTAAAACCAAAAAAGAAAGGATCATAAAAAAAAACGAGTCACTTTTACACGTTAATTGTCCAATTCCAAAAATATGCCAACGAAATATTATCCTTTTCTTAAAGTAATTTTCTTAAAACACACAAAACCTGCTGATAAAAAAAAGGATAATGATAAGTAGAATAAGTAGCAATCAATCAAAATGTATTTTCAGAGCCGGCAAAATCAAGCTTATAAAGTGTTAAATTAAATTATTTTTTATTTTTTATCTGATTAACAATGTGCTGACAAGAAAGGATAATTGTTTGCTTTGTAGAATTGTCCACTTTTTCTATTTGCACCCTTATAGACAAGAATGGAAAAATCAATCAACGTTTTTTACTTTTTATTTGTCAAAGTATTGTCCTGGTGACATTTTATTTCTTTCAATAAAGAAAATTTCCAATGTCACGAAATCGTTTGTGGTTGATTGTAGAGGTTGGAGGTGGTTTTATGTGATAATTTGGTTGGTGGTAGTTTTTGAGTACAATTTTTTTCTAGTCGTAAGACTTTTTAAAGATTTTATTTTCCTTTTTTTTTAAATGAAAGAAAAATACTATAATCAAGGCATTCGAAATTGAAAAAGACAGAATTCTATTTTTGAGAGCTATACTTGAACTCGTCATTTTTTATTTCTTTTTGATACGAGGCTTGTGTGATAAATAACTGGCATTGGCAAGAAAAATTCATTATTTATGTGTAAAATTTTTTATATATTTATCTTAATGCTATTCTATTGTATAAGAAACTCCAAAGTTTCCCTAATTTATACAATATTTGCTAGAGCTAGATTTTTCATTCAAATCATTGCAATCTTAATTTTTACACAAATTTTAATACTCCATATTTTCTAAGATTTTGCAGAAACTCAAATAAGTAGTCTAGTACTAGTTGTGTATACAAAATCTTTTAGCTTTAAAATTTTATTTCCATTCAAATTTTAGGATATTTTAAAGTAAAATCCAAATTTTCACCCTTTAAATAAATTGTACAAAGAGTCTCCACGTTTCAGCTTTTAACAATTTATTTTTATTTATAAAAATAATCAAGCTTGAATTTTTAATGCATTTTTTTGATTAGTCATTAATATACTAGTATTTAGTATGACTCTAATTGAACATGTTTTTTTTATGTGAGGTTTGCATTTAAAATTTGAAGTTTAAAAAAAAAAAAGAACGAATAACAACTAGAGTGTAAGAAAAGAAAACAATTTCTTACGCAAGATAGGGTGGTAGAAGAGTATGACTCTAATTTTATCTATTAATCAAACAACTCTAAAATATAAAAATATCGGCTACGAGGTTTGTTTGACAAATACCTGTCCTCGATAAGAAAAAAAACATTATTTATGTGTAAAATAATTTATATATATTCCTGTAGTCTGTTTTATAGAATCCCAAAGTTTCCTTAATTTATAGAATAGTTGCGATAGTTAGATTTCTCATTAAAATCCTTGCAATCTTAACTTTTTTGCAAGTTTTAAGATTTTTTCGCTAAAATCATTTTTAATATTCCCTGTTTTCTAAGATTTCAAATAAGTAGTCTAGTGCTAATTGCGTATATGAAATCGATTAGCTTTAAAATTTTATTTCCTTTCAAATTTTTTGGAAATTTTTAAGCAAAAACCTCAAATGGGGACCTCAAAATTTCTCCTCTTAAATAAATTGTACAAAGAGTCTCCACGTTTCAGCTTTTAATAATTTATTTTTATTTATAAAAATAATCAATCATGAATTTTCAATACATTTTTTCATAAGTCACTAATTTACTAGTCTCTATTTAATTAATTTTTTTTTTCTGTTAGCATTGGATTTAAAATTTGAAGTTTTTAAATAAAAGAAGTACGAATACCAACCTGAAGGTAACAAAAGAAAACAATTTCCTATACATGATAGGCTAATAGAAAAAAGTATGACTGTAATTTTACCTATATTGTCAAGGCTAGCTAAAAATCATTCAACCCTGGTAGGATATAAAAATATAGATTACGAGGCATATATGACAAATACCTGTCCTTGGCAAGAAAAAAAGACAATTTTATGAGTAAAATTCTGAAATTCTCATCGTTGATGACTAATCTTTTTCCGTAGCTCCATTTCATTGTATTCGGAAATAGAAAATAATTGCTGGGGACTAAATCTCACTTAAAAGCATCAATAAAGTTGCTTTAAATTAAGTTGCTTTAATAGTAGCAGAACCATTCCTTGCCAAGGATTAGGTATTAATCATACAGTCCTCGTAAACCTTGCTTCTTTTAATGGAATATCAAAGAAACACTAAATTTTGCAGATATTTTACAAGTGACATTAGTGCTCTTTAATAATCGTTAAAAAAAATTAAATCATTTTTAAGGGATTTTAGATAATCCTAGCTTTGAGGCTCACCAACCCATACACAACTCGAGGTAGAATTTTCTAAATTTTTTTTCGACTTTTGATCTGAATTTTCTTAGAAAATTTTTACATATTAAAGGTATTAAAGGTAATACTAAAATGATTGCTATACTAAAAGGAAATAGCAAAATTAACACTGCAAATAATGATGAATAAAAAAAAGCATCAGCAGCTACGCTTATCAAATTAAATTGGATGCATTTTCAACTATTAATGTTGACAGTTGCAAGTCTATTTTCGTGAATTTGATAAGTGCTTAACAAATGGGCAGGCATCCGTAATTAATTAATCATTATTTGAACACAAAATCCCAGAGAATTTATTGAATATACTCCGTAGGATGGAATAGTTAATAAAATAGCATCGCATATGGAGTCATAGTACAGTCTGTGTGTTTGGGGATTCCAGGAATAGAACCATTCAGCATCGAGTCCGTATAATGAGGAATGCCGAATATTTCACTCGTAAACATCAGATAATGTCCATGGCATCTCTTTTTGGGATGATATTTTTAGATAACTGAAGACTATTTATGAAAAGGTCTTAGACAAATGGAAGCTAAGCGAAAAACTCAACTTGTCCATTAAAGCGAGTGGGCCCAATGGAATATGTGCACATCCACAAAGATGTGTAAGTCTGGACTGTATGCTTGGCAGCAAATATATATAAGCTGAGGTATATAGCAGTGAATGGATTGAGTGCATATAGAGCTTAACCAAGAATAGATAACCAATAAAATAGTCACATTAGCTTCTGTTGCGGTTTTGCGGACTCTTGACGTCAGTTAAAAGAGCTTCTACTAAGTTAGATTACGAATACAAAAGTATAAGTATTATTACACGATGTGTTCACACGAACTTTGTGGTCAGCATCAAAAGTGGATTATTTTGTGGGAATGTTATCTGTTACTCTAGTTGACACTTCAGAGGACTCACCTCATTTGTACTGAATTTGAAAAACAAGACATGCACTGAACGAAGGAAATTGTATTTCGAAATGTGCAAACTATCAACTTTAAATTCTCTTTTAATCCTGCTCCACTATTACGACACTCGATATTAACTTAAAAAAACAAAAAATTCCATTTAGCATTTTTTTTTAGTATATAATTTTGGAAAATCATTGGAAAGTCTATATTTTTTGGTAGTATTTTCCATATAAGAAAATATAAAATCTGGAATTTCCTTAGTTTCGAATGTTAGAGTTCATTTTTTTGTATTTTTTTTTTAAATTTTTTTATCAAGAATGTTAATGTTGCTCTATGAGTTAACTTTAAAAAGAATTTATTTTTCATTGAAGAGTAGTTTTTTCAATTTAGAAGAGAAAATACTCAACAAATCGAGAAGTCATGACGCATTTTCGCATCTATACGAGGTCTGTATTGCGAATTTTGTGTTTTTTCAAAAATTATTTATTTATTCATGAATATCTATTTTGTTTCCTTCAAAGTAATCCCCACCAGATATTATACACTTGTGCCAACGTTTTTTCCAATCCTCGAAGCAATTCAAAAAATCATTTTTTGTGATCTTGTTCAGGTCCTCCTTCGATGCCGTCTTTATCTCCTCAATCGTAGCGTAGCGTCGTGCTTGCATGGGGATCTTCAGTTTCGGGAATAAGAAAAAGTCACAGGAGGCCAGATCTGGGAAATACGGTGGCTGCAGCATTATAAGTGTGTTGTTTTTGGCCAAAACTTCACGCACAAGCAACGATGCTCGAGCAGGGGCGTTATCATGGTGCAAAAGCCAATTTTTGTTCTCCCACAAATCCAGGCATTTCTGGCGGATTGTTTCGCGCAACTTGCACATAACTTGCAGGTAATATTCCTTATTGACCGTTCTACCCTGTGGCAAACAATCATGATACACCACGCCCCTGCAATCGAAGAAAACTGTAAGCAAAACCTTCACATTCGACCGAACTTGGTGTGCTTTTTTCGGTCTTGGCTCGTGCGGAAGCTTCCATTATTCCACGCCATAACCATAAATCCATGATTGGTCACCAGTTATGCCCCTTTGGAGCAAATTTGGGTCATCGCGGACAGAGTCCATCAGCTCCTTAGCAAAGTTAATGCGATGCTGTTTTTAGTCCAAAGTGAGCAATTTTGAAACGAATTTCGCGGCGACCCGTCTCACGCCAAATCATTGGTAAAAATCGAATGGTACGAGCCAATCGATATGTTTAAATCCTCAGCAACTTCTTTAACGGTGATTCGACGATTGGCCAATACTATTTTTTTCACTTCATCAATGTTTTCGTCTGTTGTTGATGTGCTCGGGGGTCCGGCACGCTTTTCGTCGTTCACATCTTCTCGGTCCTCTGAGAGCATTTTGTACCACCGATAAACGTTGCTTTGATTCAAGGTAGCTTCACCATATGCCACCGTCAACTTTCGGAATGCGTCCGCGCAATTAATGTTGTTTTTCACACAAAATTTGATACAGATTCTTTGATCCAGTATTGTTATATCATTTAACAGCTGATAGTTCGAGCTTCGTTTTTAAAAACTGATACGTTTTGTTTACTTGCTATGGATTTTATAAGTTGAAGATGGAAGACCAAATCTTGCATTTCCGCCATATTTTATTGTTTTACTTCTGTAAAGAAAAGATCGCGTGACAAGCTTGTAAAAGGTTGCCTTAAGTTTACGGTGACAAGAGCGTCTGTACCAACGATGGTTTACGAAATTCTGTACTAGTGATTTTGATCTCAATCCATCATTCAACCCATCACAACTACCTGTAGAAGTTGGTTCAACATTTGGATTTGACAGCACTTATTAAAAGTAAGGAAAACTGTCCTTTTTGAAGCGATTGATAACTGGTGATGAGTAGTGGATCGTTTAGATCAATATGGTGCGCAAACGGTCTTGGTCCCGGCGTGATGATTCTCCTCAAGCGACATTAAAAGCGGACATTCATCAGAGGAGTGTTATGCTCTCAGTGTGTTGGGATTTTGAAGGTGTCGCATTTTCTGAACTTCCACCAAGGTGCTAAATATTCCAATCTGAAGTGTACTGTCTACAATTGCATAGTTTCACGTCAAAAAATATTGGAGCTTTGATGGAATATACTATCACACCCAACATACTCGCCTTCTACTGATTTCAGTTCCATTAAAACTCCTTGCATTGTATGGCCTTCAATTAAGACGAGGCTCGAAATCAGCACCACGTTCAGTTAAAGACAGGTCCTTCTATGAACGGCAAAAGGTTATCAAAAAATATGGGCAGTACATCATTGATAGATATTTGTTCTTTAAATAAATAAAGACACTTTTTTAAACATCATGACCTTGCCTTTTCTGTAATAAAGAAAAACTGAACACTTGGAAAAAGACTTTTAATTCTATGAGTTGAATTCGATAACGATTGGAGTTAAGAATCAATTTTATATAAATTATAAGACATTTTTATATATATAAATAATACGTATTAAAGAGATTATTAAAAAATTTAATTCCTTATTAAGAAAACTCATTAAAATTTGCTGTGAGAGACGCACTTAACTCAACAAAGAAGACCAGAATGCATCTCCGAGAGTTGTATTTGCCTCCTCTTCACCTGGCATAGACCAATGTAGCTTCATAAATTTCAATGTAGCTTCATAAAAAAAAGTCTAAGAGCGTTTTAATCGCACGATTTTTGTGGCTAGCTAACATCAGCATGTCTCAAAATAATGCGACGTGGCAACTTCGTTTTTAATTAAAAAAACTATCAATAATTTCAAGTTCGTATCGTCCTATTGGATTAAAATATTGTCGAAGTCCATATCTTCAATTGAGATTTATGGATAAATCGGTTATCATCGCTTGATAAGAACAATAATACTTCCATAAAAAATAGTATATTTAGTATTTTAAAAAAAGATTTCATAAAATTCAATAGTTCAAGGCTGATGGCTTGGCTGAAGAACCGAAATATGTCTTTTTTTATACGTGAGTAGGGGGAAATCTTCTCAAAACGCTGTATAGATACCAATCCCTACAGTGTATGGGATTTTTACCCACCAAAACCCACCTTCCCTTTCTTCAATTATCACACCCCATGAGACTACGATCAGCTATTACTACTTTGAGAGTAGACTGTCATCGAGTCTATTTTCTTTATTAGGCTGCAGGCTGTTCTGTTCTCATTCTTTCTTTCTGGTGGAGCTTCTTTATTACTCAGGATGTGTATTCAGCTACCGCTTTTCTGAAACAGTTGTTCACCGATTATTAACTCTACTTCATTCCTTTCTCTGCGACAGTGGAACAAGATATATTCCGCCAAAATGTGTCTGACATCAGCCTAAACCAAAATGTGTCTGACATCAGCCAACTGTCAAAAATTATACTAATAAACAGGCAGCCTAAAATTGGGAGATTCGTCAGCCATTTTGTTTGCCAAATCTGGTGGACTAACGAATCAGCCACGTCAGCCAATGCCAAAAATATTAGACGGTCAGGCAAATTTGCCCGACCTCTGCCAATTGAGCTGATCGTCTACTGGCACCTTAACCCACATACTTAGAGGTTGCCACATAGCCTTATGGTCGTGGCATTACGTCATGGCTTCTAACTCTACCATTTAGAGTTAAAATTGGCTATGGTGACAGTTCTTTCATTCAGTTTTTAGACATATTCGCATTATAAGGTCTCAACAAATGATCCATAAGGCGAATTCTGCACAAGAATTTGACTCTTTAGCCTTATAGGATTCAAAATTAAAGCCATCAGATCATTTTAAATGGCGAAATTTCATTGATTGGATTATTGAAGATTGTGCTGGTTTTTCAGAAAAAGTCATCTTCTCGAAAAAAAACTCATTTTTTCTTAGACAGCTATGTTAAAATTATCGCATTTGGGCATCAGTCTCTGTAGCGCGTTCTATTGACGGCAACTGGTACTATAGTTACTGTCAATGGAATACGCTATAGAGAAATGGTAACCAATCTTGTATAGCATATTTTTGATGGCATGGATATCGACGACTTGTGGTTTCGACAGAACGGCTGTCCATACCACACAGCCCAACAATTTATCAATTTATTGAAAACCAAATTTAATAGACGTCTAATTTCGTGAAGAGGTGATGCCAATTGGTAATCAAATTGATATAATTTAACGTTATTAGACTTTTTCTTGTGGTGCTATGTGAAAGATTAAGGTCTATGAGAATAGTCCTCACACAATTAAAGAGCTCTGGACCAATAGCAACCGCGTAGAGCTACAATTATGCAGAAATATGATCGAAAGGATCCATGTCTGTAAACGAAGTCATCGTGGGACATATGCCCGATATTGTTTTTAATTCATAAATGGTAAAGTCTCAACAATGGAATTGTTTTAATAAAGAACGACGGAATTTTCATATAAAATGTGAATTTCATTCAACAAAAAAAAGCTACCAATTGGTAGACTCTATACAAACTAACAAACAATACTCACCTTATTGATATCCTTTTTGTAGTATGATTATACGATAACAAAATTCTCCTGAAGCTTTCTTGTTTATTTCTACAAAATAAATTGCAATTTGTTCACTTGTAATTTTCCATGCTATATTATCATTACAATAATTTCAATAATAACAACAATAATAATAATAATAATAATAAAGGAATGATAACAATTATTTATATTATAAAGTACACACTGTACAAAGTATTAAAAATAAAAAAGGCACACAGCTATCGAGTATAAGAAATACTGGAGGAAATAGCAAAAGCGTGAACGAATTGAAATTAGAACGATAAGTTACGTAGAGCCTATGATGTACAGTGTGGATAACCTAAAAAACAATAATTCCTATGGCTTCGAAGCTTATGTAAAGGAATAATCTGAACGTATAAAATGAGTATAAAAATATTGAAAACGAGACTACGGAATGAATTGTTTAAAAAATCGTGGGGGTTGTTGAACAGTGAAAATAGAATAAAATAAACCAACTACGATTGTGGAGTCAAAGAAAAATTATTCAGATCTATTTGCATGCGAACGACTACCGCCAATTAATACAACAACGTATCCACCACGGTTCCTCTTTGTTTATAGTAGATTCATGCGTACTCCAACTATTTATTTTGTTTATTTTTCTTGTTCGCCCATTATTATTATTATGAAAAAAAAATTTTATTGCGAAAAACGACTTTCTTATTACGAGAATCTGAATGTTCATATAAACTGGCAAATATAGAAGAACGAGACGGGCTGGCTAAAAAAAAATGATATGAAATGCAATAAAATCAAATACGGAAAAAATAAATAGATCCTCATAAATAAAAGCAATACAAACAGTACAGATTAATGCTCCAAGTGTACACAGAATTACACATAAAGTTCCAAGTATTGTGCACGTGGCGCGCGGCTATATCCTCGATTAATCTCTACACAAGCAAGCAAATAAGGATATTCGCTGCACGATTCCTATTCGACTTGCTCATGAAAAATAAACACGATGTCCACGTTCTACTAACTCGTACCCATTCCGAGAGTATAAATTAATATCGTACGCTTTATTATTATTATTATTTTTGTGATTTTCTTTTTGTGTTGTTCAATTGTTAGTGCAAAAAAATAATAATACAGATTCCACACGATGAGACAACAAAATGTGAACGCAAATACTGTGAAATTTACGAGTGGAAACCGCGAAATTCGAAATGAAAATTAAACCATTCAAAAATAATGAGAAGCTTTCATCGAAAGTTGTTGACTCTGCTTTGGATAAGTTATAAAAGTTGTTGATTGGTTGTTTTGTTGTTCTTCTTATTGGCCAAATTGTAATTTGTTTTGATTGTAACAGCAAATAATTATATTGACGAAGGGATGGTTGCTTATACCCTATGCCTTTTGGGGGTAAAAGGGTAAAAGTGAAGTAAAAGGCCCCAACAAGGTGGAGAAGTACCGTGATTGGAAGCGAAGTTGGGGGTGTTTACATAAGTAAGGCAAACATCGGTCCATCTAGCTACAATCTTCCAGTCAACAGTAGTATTATATTATTTAACGTGACTTATCTGTCATTAAACATAAAACCACGAGTCCCCTACGACCATAGGTATTGAGTTACGATTAATCAACGGACCACCATTACTGGCACTTTACAGTTAGTAACCAGTTAAAAGTTGATTACTCCACCTGTTAGTGGCGAGGCCTATCTAAACCTCAACTGTCATAAGTAGTGACAGCCCCCCAGATAATTACCGTGAATGTTGCAAGTAAGGCCGAAAGTTCAGCCTCTCTCCAACTTTTACTCCAAGGCTTCAAGTTAATAGCAGAATTAATTCGTGGATTGACGTAATTCGTGGATCGTCAAATGATCCAATGCTCAACGTGATTCGTCATAATCTGTTAACTGTAGAAACGTCGATTTGCATTGGGTTCTCGATCATGTTGGTATTTGGGGTAATAAATTGGCTGACTGTTGTTCAGGAGAGGCTCTCCACATTGGCGTAACACCGCAAAATCAGTCTACTCAACAACCATTCCGAAATTCTGGACAAGGAAACTTCTCCTAATTCGAACTGTGTATACCGCACTTACCCATGATTTCGTCTTCAGCAACTAACCCCATCCATCATACCATTCCTGTAGCGTTCAACTCACCTTTTTCCATATTTTAAATTAATGTCACTTAACCCAGAATTTCTTTTGAATAGATCTCCTTCCATTGTGGAGCTCCTAGATCACTCCAGGGAAAACAGCACAGATCAGATCTGCTCCCTGTGGCAGTCTATGGAAAAACTGAAAAACTATTGAAATATGGTCAACAGAGCTTATACACTTATTGGAAAATTAGCCATCCCAGAAAAATTGATTAGACTGACTAGGCAGTAAAAGTAGTCGAGTCACTAAATGACTAATTAATAGGAAGAGTAAAAGTAGTCGAGTCACTTTCAGATCCATTTAACATTCACAATGGCCTCCAGTAAGGAGACGCACTTTTCTGCACCCTCTTTAACCTGGCGCTGGAAACAGTGATCCGGACTCGTGAGGGGTCTCATCCTCATTAAGTCTGTTGAGCATTTAGTATACGCCGACGATATACGCCCCCATCGACATTGAGTCGGCGGTTAAAAAGCTTGGCAAGAATCCTTCGTTAAAATTGATCCGGTGCCGAAAAATCTTCCGCTACACATCAATAAAGGCAAATTAAAGTACATGGTGGCAGCGTCGGCGTCGAATACAAGACCAATTAGCCTACAGGTAGGAGATTATAGCTTTAAAAGAGTTCAATCATTTTCCTATTTGGGATCAACGGTCGCAGGCGATATCAATATGGAGGAAGTAATCCGCGCACGGCTCCTGGCAGGCAACCGACCCTACTTCAGTCAGTCTAAATTATTTCGCTCAAAAAATCTGACCATAACATCGAAGCTTCTGCTGTACAATACACTAGTCTTGACACTCTTCATGTCTTTTAAGAAACCTCGGTATGAGGAAGATCCTGCCCAGAAAGTCTACAATTCTTTCGGTGGAGTGACAGTGATAGCCAGGACGCCAAACACATGCTAGCAATGTCAAACTGGTACACCGCAGCGCGAAGCCGAGACGTCTTGTGTTCTTTGTTGCAGCAGGCCTAGAGCGGATTACCGCATCGAAGAACATATCGAAAACTATCGGGTAACATTGGACACATTCGAAACATCCTACATTTGATGACCCCGACGAAGATTAACATTTGGGAGCACAGTTTTTGGAAACATCCGGAGTACCGGATGCAAGCACAAAAATAATAACTACCATAGTAACACTAAAAGCAATAACGCCAAAAGATCAAGAAACAACACGCAACCAGTTACGAGCAGCGACTTACCAGATATAGCGTCAATCTTCAGCCATAGAGACGAGCTTCTGAAAATGCGGATTCGGCATACCAAATTTACCCATAATTTTAATTTCGGAAAACAACCTCATCCATTATGTCATTCCTATGCTGCTCAACTTGTCTTATATCATCTCCTAAACAGTGAACACTTCCATTGTGGAGGTCCTAGTCTCAACCATTACTTTTCCTGATCGTCTTTTTAATTTTTTAATACAATCTAATTTTCTCCACTAAAATTGACAATGTCTAATCGATCCCTCCAACTTATATTCAACCACTTTCATTAGGAAAGCTAGCAAAAGCCACTTTTTATTAGGAAAGCTAGCAAAGCCACACGTTACTGGATGTAGCCAAATGGCCCCATGGTCATGACGCTATAAAACTGTCTATGGTTCTTGTCATTTGATTAAATGGCAAGTCAGCTAATCCTAACCAAATAAGACCTGAAATGGATCAGATTCCAGCAATTTGATAAAGACTATCTAATTTTTCTTCAATTCCATTTGAGTAAATTCCTACATTAGATTCCGTATTCGCATTTAACGATGAAACATTTGTTTTCTGGGACCGATTAAATATTAGCTTCCATAGTGATAGTAGCTAAAAACATGCCATATTTTGAGAAACGTAGTCTGAACAACTTTTGATATTATTTACATTCTATAAATACACATTTTTGTAGCTACAAATCACATAAGCGTTCTTCTTAAAAAATATCGAAAACTTTTTAATTAAATTGACTGTCAATCCATCTCCAAAAAAAAACAGAAGTTTCCGTGAAAAGACAAATCACCAATAAAACTCCCAACAATCACTGTCAAATATGTAAAAATGCGTAGAATTTAATATCACTGCAGCTTCCTCCGTACAGGGCACAATTTCGTCCTGGTCCCATTGATATATTACCACTGATAATCTCATATAGACGATCCAACTTCTTCTTACTAACACTGTGAGTATCTTTGGGTGAATGAATAAATATGTGGAAATCATATTTTATGAAGCGTATTTATGTATTTATTGGTATCTACGTGTTTTTATGAAATTGTTTTTCTTTTCTGATTATCTTCGATTTTATGACGATAGCCTACTGTGTTCGATGTGTCCAATTTTCCAAACAAAAGCAATCTTTCTCATAAATTGCACATGTGGAGAATTTGAATGGGTTCGCTGTGCAAATAAATCGCTACCAACTAGCCATCCGATATACTACCATACCCCATCCTGGTTGCAATAATTTGAATCAATTGATAAGACCGCAAGTGGAAAACTCAGTCGCCCGCTACATTATTGATATCCTTGGACTGACTCTCACAGCATAGTACAAGGATGGAAGTAATTGATTACCAAGCCGAATGTACTTTTTCTCTAGCTAAGATAGTCAGTATTTCTTCTTTTCACCATTTTAACAGAATATTAATGAAATCAACCGCAAACGGAAATAAGAATAGTATCAATTAGGACCACTTGTTTTGTTATTTTCTAAATAATTTTTAACTTCATTAATTTATTGCTTAAGTAGATAACGTCTAAACCGACTTTCATCTCACCTAAAGGTGGTATATTCAACAGCTTCTGAGGGGTAAACACTTGTGGGTGATATGAACGAATATTCTTTCTGCCAAAAAAAAGGGTTTATGAAAAAGCTTCACTTGAATTCTACCAAGTGTATAAGCTTAAATCCGCTGTTTTTAGTCAAAAAACACATTTTTTTGTAGAAAGCAAAAACAAATTTATTCAAAGTATTTGCCCGCGCTAGCTACACATTTTTCCCATCTCTCGGGATAGGAAAAATGTGTAGCTAGCGAGAGCAAGTGTAGAAAGCATTTGTGGATACCACGCCAAAAAAATTCCTTCTCTTTCGAGGCCAACCACTCATCAAGCCATTTTCGGACGTCTTCGTCAGAATCGAAGTGCTGCTCAGCGAGCGCGTGGCCCATTGACGAAAACAGGTGGTAGTCGGAAGGGGCCAGGTCTGGTAAATAAGCGGGGTGGGGTAGCAACTCCCAGTTGAGTGTCTCCAAGTAGTTTTGGACCATTTTTGACGTGTGCGATGGTTCGTTGTCGTGGAGGTAAATTAGCTTGTCATGTCTTTGTTGATAGTCCGTCCTTTTTTCACGCAGAGCACAGTGCAATTTGATCAATTGTTGGTGGAAGCGGTGGGCATTGACAGTTTCACCGGGTTTCAACATCTCATAGTAGACGATACCCTGCTGATCCTACCAAACGCACAGCATCGTCTTCCGTCCGAAGCAATTTGGTTTTGTGGAAGATGTTGATGATTGACTGGGATCAACCCACGATTTCTTGCGTTTAGAATTCTCTGAATATATTCACTTTTCATCGTGATGGTCCTCAACCTTCCTAGGCCGATTTTCACGCTTCTTGTCCCACAACTCAAAATTGCCGTCTTTGAACCGACGAAACCAATCTCGGCACGTTGTTTCCGATAAAGCACTCTCGCCATAGGCATCCATAAGCATTCGATACGATTCAGCAGCCGATTTATTCAAATTGAAGCAGAAAAGCAGAGCTTCCCGCATATGCTCTTTTTCTGGCACAAAACTAGACATGATTACCAAAGGAAAAATGTATGTTGTTGTACGAAATTGCTAACAATATGCACTGATTAATGTTGACAGATGTCAAACTCATAAAAAAAGTATGGCGTACCCATGGTAGCTATGACCAAACAGCGGATTTAAGCTTATACCCCTGGTACAAGGTGTGCTAAGGTATTAACTGATTATTTATTTAAAATGTTCGAAAACCCTTTTTTGTATATTTTGAAAATATTGAGAAAAAACTTTCCTAGCATTTTAGAAGCAGGTAAAAAATTTTTCCTTTTACTAAAAGACATTAAAAACATTAGAGACCTACAAGAAACCAATAAGCCTAGATTATCCCAAATAATTAACAATATTTATTCTTTGAAAAATCTAAATTTTTTCTCATAGTTCCTATTTGACTAGCTCTTATAGTTTTTTTTTGTTCAGAAAATTATAAAAATCTGAGGTCACTGACCAAGTGAGGAATGTTGACGATAACCGATGATTGTCAAACGTATTGGTATTGAGCAAGTCGAATGCAAAAGGGCTCACAATACAAACTAAGTCTGGCGGTGCTTATAGAAGCATTGTCCAGTACCTCGAGGAAACAGGGCTAACCTTTCACACGTACTAGCCCCAAGCAGAAAAGGCTTATATGGTGGTGATTCGTCATCTCCACCATTCAACACCAACTGAAGATATAAAAAATGAGTTAGAGATACTAGGACATAACGTCACTGGTATTTCAAGTGTAATGAAAAGTACTCCTCTGCCACTATTTTTCTTGTCAATAAAACCGGCACCCAACAATAAAGACATCTTTAACGTCGAGACACTAATCACTCCCAAATGCGTTGCATAGAATTCAAAAAAAAATAAAACTACCCTCTAAAAAAATTTGGGAAGGAAGGCCATTGAAAATTGATTCTTTTGAATTGGGCTTTCCAAAAAAAAATCTATAAAACATCGAGGAAAACACCAACTCGTCACACTGCGGGAAAATTTTCCTTTAATATAGATTCTTGTTCATGGATTCAGAAACCAACCTCCATGATATTCTTAGTGGAGTTTTTCGTCCCAAGATGGGCCAGTAATATGAGATGATGTGGGAAATTCAACTGCCAACCAATCTATTGAATAATCCGACGTAACTTGTTCAACAATAGGAGTTTTGGTAGCGAAGTGTACTTATGGTCGTGGCGCTGCATTGTGATCCCTGGCTCATGTCCTAGGGACCCTATATATAAGCAAACAAACAATAGCAGTTTTCAGCTGTATTGGATGCTGGGGCTTGTGAGGATTCTAGGAAATAAAGGTACTGATGAGTTATCAAGACAAACTCACCGGCTACGAGTGCTCACATCCATTCCAAATTTCCCACGTCTACTAACAGAAATACGGGACCAACGGCTAAAAAAAATTTTCGAGGGCTCTCTGGTTAGGTATACACACTCTAGTCACCTTGACTTCTTTACTGTAATTTTGAGCCAGAAAATGGAATTGCCTTTATTAGTCAAAGCCATCATCTTAGAGACCACGCCCTGCTTGGGAATATTATATTATTCTATCAATTATCCTTCATACATACGAGCTTGACATACAAACAATCACATTTTATGTTAAACTTGGTTAATTCGAGAGTTTGACATACGAAAAGGTGCAGGGAGTCTTTGTGGAACGTTCCTTGTTCAGAGCACGAATTTTTTGGTGAAATATAGAATTTTTGGAGGACCGAGAAGTAGTGGACGACGGATATCGCTTGGGGAGGTCTTTGACATCGAAAACAATTTGGGGTGCTCTCATGAGGTCAGACCGGCGATTTACATTGAAGTTCCTTGAAAGACTCCGGCAAAAGGTTCTTTGCGTAAGATCGGTCATTGTACCGTGACAACAACCCTTATCACACGGACATATCCATCATATTTGTCAGAAGAAGTGGTTCCTGTAGTCCCCATATTCACCTAATCTAACTCGTTGCGATTTTTTCTTATTTACCAAATTTAAAAATAGCTTGTAAGGACATAATGTCAATAAAAATTCAAAGAAGTGTAATCGGTAAGCTGAATGCCGTTCCAGTTGAAGCCATCCAACACTACTACGAAGAGTGGAAAAAATGCCCAGCTAACAATTTTATTTGCGTCCCCTTTTGAACCTGATCTAACAGACAAGCTTTCTTTACGTTTGGTACTGCGTCATGTGGGAATTATGGGAAATGACCGTGCCTATCAGTTGGGTGGAGAAACTCACAGAATACCTGTGGTATTCTGCTTACTATTCCACATATGACGAGTAGTGTTCTTCTTATTGTGGAGCTTCTAGATCCAACAATATCATTTCTAAGTCAACTTTTCAAACCGATCAAAGCTTCACAAAATTTAACAAACTTTCACACTAATCTACTCTAGTACAATAATATCTGCTGCACTGAAGAAACAAAATGGCCACATGGTCTATCCATGCATAATTGACGTCGTTATATGGCGCCATGATCGTAGTGCTAAAATGAGAGGGAGGATGTATTTGTCGGCCTTATAGCATGCTGGACTACTATCCAAGGGGTTGTGGATGCGAACTCACTGAGGCATGGTCCTACGCTAATTCCTAAAAAACACTTTTATTTCCTAACCAAAATTGCAGAAAAAAACACCTGAAGAAGTCATCAGCCATCAGGAACACAGAAAAATCAATACCAGCTTTCGGAAGAAAAACCCAATCGTGGATAAATACCCGTATTAATCAGTGACAACAACCTGAAATGTACAAACTAGGGTTACGTATATTCGATTTTCGATTTTTTGTGCCGTTATGTTGGCACACATATCTCTCACTTATGCCTAAAAGTTCGGCCATTTTGAATGTTCAGTTAATTTTTGACAGCTGCTTTCCTTGCATGTGTTTTGGGTCGTCGCATTAACATTGCTAAAGAGCTGTGGACTCTGTCCGCGACGACCCAAATTTGCTCCAGAGGGTCATAACTGGTGACAAATCATGGGTTTATGGTTTTGGCGGACGTGAAAACCAAAGCTCAATCATCCCAATGGAAGCTACCGCGCGAGCCAAGACCGAAAAATGCTCCAAGTTCGGTCGAATGTGAAGATTTTGCTTACAGTTTTCTTCGATTGCAGGGGTGTGGTGCACCATGAGTTATTGCCATAGGGTAGAACGGTCAATAAGGATTATTACCTGCAAGTTATGCGCAAGTTGCGTGAAGCAATCCACCGGAAACGTCCAGATTTATGGAAGAACAAAAATTGGCTTTTGCACCATGATAACGTCCCTGCTCACGCATCGTTGCTTGTGCGCGAATTTTTGGCTAAAAACAATACACCAATAATGCCGTAGCCACCGTATTCCCCAGATCTGGCCCCCTGTGACTTTTTCTTATTCCCGAAACTGAAGAGCCCCATGAAAGGATGACGCTACGCTACGATTGAGGAGATAAAGACGGTATCGAAGAAGGAGCTGAACAAGATTACAAAAAATGATTTTTTGAAGTGCTTCGAGGATTGAAAAAAAACGTTGGCGCAAGTGTATAATATCTAGTGGGAATTTATTTGAAGGGGACAAAATTAATATTTATGAATAAATAAATAATTTTTGAAAAAACACAAAACTCGCGATACTTTTTAAACAGACCTCTTATAATGACCGCTCCTCCTAATAGACGAACCATGGCACCGCACAAAAAAAAACTGCACAAAAATAAGCAGTAGGACAACTGCAGCGGACCAATAATCTACTCAGCGAAGACAAAATCGATATAATTTGAATATTTATAAAAGAGATCGCCATCTTCCAACAGAAATTCTATCGAGAACTCGATAGAATGTTTGTTTGTAAGGTCCCTTGGACATATTCCAGCGGCCATTTTTCTGACGCAACAGCCATTAGGCGATTGGTCCGGAAGTGCACTGACATCTCCCTATCTCTTCTAACAGTTTCGATACGCGCCATGTTCAAGTCATTATAAGGATATTCATAACTCGTTTAGCACAAGTTATTTATAAAAAAGGAACCGTACACATACAAGTAAACAAACAAACACTTTATAGTAGCGGTTTTCCTTAATGTGGAGAAGGTAAATTGGTGTCGTGGTTCTTCGGGTTGTTAGGAGCTAGACTATAATTTCTGGAGGTTAGATAAATGAGAACAAAAGTAACTTAAAAATTTTTTCTGTTGATTAATAAAAAAAAGTTTATTAAGGAAAAAAAAATGGCGGAACTTCCTTTTCCGTAGTTTTTTTTTTGGTATAATTAAACTTTTTATATTTTTTGTTTTTATATTTTCACACTTAACTTAAAAAAATATTGGTCTTTTCTCTCGTCCAGAGCTGAATAAATAGTTTTTATGTATTTTTCTATATTTTTTTTATTATTATCATGTGATATTAGTACTAAAATACAAATTCCCACCGCTACGACACTTAAGGCCATTTGGCATATTTCTTTTTTTATTAATTATTATAGTTTTTTTGTTAATTTCTATAAAATATTCTGTAAATTTTCTTTCATAACTTATATCTAATATGAAAATATTTAGAAAAAAATTAAATTTGTAAAAATATTTCATGTAAACTCATTCAAATTTTTTACTTTAATACAAATGACAATTCGAGAATTCAAGTTGTGGAAAAACTGTCATATTCCCATGCATAAATGTGTCATATTTTTATTTATTTTTTTCGCATAGTAGTATTATGGGTGTTTACAAATTGTTCTTATTTTTCAATATTTCTACACTTTTTAGGCACAGTTTTTTACCTACCCACCTTCCTTATTTGTGTTTATTTTCCATTTTTCTTTTCTTTATGTTACCACAATTTTCCATTTTTCTTTTCTTTTTTTTATTTTCTTATTTTTTCTAACTGAGCCTCCCCCGACTCTCGTATCTATTTAATATTTTTCTTACAATTTCATTTGAAGACATTTTTCTTTTTGTGAACATTGAAAAGCGGAAAAATATTGACTATTGTAAGTAAGTATACTCGTACATAAGAAGGGAACTTGGAATTTGCAATTTCACGAAGTTCTTCTTAGCTACCACTTGGTATGAAATCCATAATCTCACCGTCATTATTCATTCTCGTTAACCGTCCTTGCTTATTCATACTTTCAGTTTTTCCCTATTAAAACTGTTACTGTGGTAAAAAAAATTTCTTATGCAAAAATACTTTTGAAGAATGGCAAAAGACGTTGGGCCCGTGGAGGAAGGAGAAAGAACAGGCGCCAACGTCTATGAAAAGTGAAGGTGTTTTCTAAAAACCGGAGGTGACTTACTTTCAGTTGTTCCGCTTTATTATTATTTTCTTCGCCTTTCCTTTAGAAAAGCTTCAGAAAAAGAAACTTGAGTTGGCAACTTATTAAAGTACGCTTTCCAATATGCGACTGTATGTACAGGCAATATTCTTTATGCAATATGAAATGGGGAGCCATTTGTCACAGAGCAAGGGAATAAAAAGGAAATATCGTCAATTATTCATTTATATGATTTTCTTTCTGTTGTTGTGCTTACAGTATTTTTATCTTCTTTCTCTAACTATTTGCAAATATTTGCTAAATTTCTTTAATGCCAACAACAACAAAAAAACCTTTTCTATATGAATATTTTCTATTTTATTAAACATGATTAATATGCTGACATCTGCATTATAACCTGGTAATTAATTATTGTTATTTTTACACTAAAATGGTGTATTTTTAACCATTCAGCCTCAAGCGGACCATTTTTACTTATTTGAGTAAAGCTTCCATATTTTCGGTTTATAAAAAAATTTAATAGATACAGGAATTTTTAAAAATCATATTTAAAAATTTTTACTTGTAGTAATGAACAAAATATTTATTTAACTCAAAATTATGGGACCTCTGTATGGTATAGCAGTTTAAGTATATGCCTATTATGTTAAGGTCCTAAAAATAATTCCACTATCTTATTTACTATTGCTTACATTTAAAGGTCTAGGTCCCTATATTGACCAAGTTTAAGGTGCACATAAAATTCAAATTTAAATGTCTTGATATGACGATCATTTGGAAGACAATATATAATTAAAGACCTTAGATTTAAAAATCTACAACGTTTCCATTTGAGGGTCCAAAAAAATGTCTATAAGATAACCCCCGATTCATGACAGAGCACTTACATTCAAAGAAAGATCCTAAGACTCGACTGCCACGTATTGTTTTGGGCCAAACTATTTTTTCATTTAAAGGTACACCGCAAGAAGGCCTTTTTTACAAAAACGATGAAACAATGATCCATACCAGAACTATTAGAAACCGTGGTTCTGAGTCGGCCTAAAAGTGCCTGGAATTTGTAAGTTTCCCTACTGTAGTTCCTGAGTGAGAGCATCCACCATGTACTCATCAAATAAGATGTGGTGCCATGAAGGTCGGGTGCCCAACAATGGTTTGTCACTCCTTGCCCGACCAAGGTGAGATGCCTTTGGCTGAAACGTGGTAACTGAGGTTAATACCATATTACGGACACAGTATTAGGACTATTGGTGAGGGATATCAGTTATTCCCGGTATTATCAGTGCAGAGGATAGAGGTTTAGATAGACTGTGCTACCCTAACAGTTAGGGTAACTAGCTTGTAAATGGTTACTGATTGTAAGCAACAGCTGTGCCTCTATTGAATGTTGTTGGTTCAGGGGCGGGACCAGATAGAAGCACAAGAGGTAGTGAATTGAAGATACAGTGAGTAATCTACTGATTGACTGCTTACTGTTAAGGATTTGAGGTATCGATTGCCTGATTGCCTCATGCAGAAAACGGAAAGTCAGGATTTGTTAAAACAGAAGATAGTATAGTTGATAAGCTAAGGCCATTTACTAAAGGAATAAAATAGAATGGAACTCATGAGAAAGGTTGGAGATGAAATAGTGAACAGAAAGGCAGGTTTTCTGAAGGCTGAGAATTTATAGAGTTGGTAGCTGCGGCTACTTACCATTAGCAGGAAAGAGAATAGGGTTCGCGGGAACAACTAGACGTGTGAGGAGACGTGTGAGGAGGCTATTTAATCAATAAAGCAAAGAGGAAATAGAGGTGGAAAAAGACTATGCTGGGTGCAACTATCTGGATCTAGCCAGCTGAGCTTGCGAAATCCATTCCAAGCCTAACTATGGCGCTGATTCGGCGTATCCCATTCCCTATGCTCATAGGTGTTCCTTAGTATTATGTCTTACGACAGGTATGTAACATTGAATAATACGAGGTTCGTTCAAAAAGTATCGTGAATTTTGAATTTCCGCGGGTTACATATATTCGATTTTCAATTTTTTGTGGCGTTATGTTGGTATTCATATCTCTCATTTATGCCGACAAGTTCGGTCATTTTGAATGTTCGGTTAATTTTTGACAGCTGCTTTGCTTGCACGTGTTTTGGCTCGTCTTCAATTTTTGCCCATTCCAAAAAATGGATAAAAGAATCTATATCAAATTTTGTGTGAAAAACAAAATTAATTTCGCGGATGCATTCCGAATGTTGACTTTTTTTTGTTATTTCTCCCAGTGTTTTATGAAAGAAAAAGAATTTGGAAAGCTTCCAATCAATTTAAAAAGGAATTAATAATTAATAATTATATATTTAAGATTATTTCCATAACTTTTCCATTAAAACCCGATTATGGTAATATTTGTTTTTCTCAATGTCAACGTCCATAATTTGAACTTCAACGAATTGAAATGAACAGCACAAAAAATAATTCAACAATGCAATTCAGCGCGAGAAAAATCTTCGAAACTGTTTTCTTGGATTGAATGTGCTTTAAACTCCGATCCTCTCGACATCTACTCTAACATACTCCCGAGACTCTGTGTGAAAATGTATGAGCCGAGTTTTGTCGTCTTGATCAGCTTTGCTCCCGAAACGGTTACGCTCCGCTTTGAGAATTCATTCTGCCAATAGCTTGAGGGTTCCGGGTTAACCGTTTGCCGAAGTCCGAGGTATGCACACTCGATCTTTGTGGAATACTTTTCTGTCATTTAGGGTAATGTCAAGAGCCTGTTCTCGCTGAAGAGTAAAAGTAAGATGAGCACAGTTTTGCTCGTTCTGATTATAAGAAGTTTATCTTCTTGTTTGTATTTTTTGACAGCTATTTTCGCATCTTTGATTATATTTTTACCATTTTTGCAGCCTACCAAAACCTATTGAATCTGATTTTAAATAGGGTTTTGATATTTGCTATTGAAAATTTTTTTCTCCAAAACTACGAAATAATAAATTACCCTCTAAATCTAACAAGAAATTCTTAATTAAAAGAATCTATATCAAATTTTGTGTGAAAAACAAAATTAATTTCGCGGATGCATTCCGAATGTTGACTGTTGCATATGGTGAAGCTACCTTGAACCGAAGTAACGTTAATCGGTAGTACAAAATGTTTTCAGAGGGCCGAGAAGATGTGAAAGACGAAAAGCGTGCCGGACGCCCGAGCACGTCAACAACAGACGAAAACATTGATGAAGTGAAAAAAATAGTATTATTGGCCAATCGTCGAATCACCGTTAGAGAAGTTTCTGAGGACTTAAATATATCGATTGGCTCGTGCCATTACAGCCTCGTAAACTACCAATTATGAGGACGGTCTAGGTCCAACTGTCTGTCAGTACAAGCTGAAAGTAGAACCTCGGCTGAAGCGTTATTATTTGAAGCCTCTCGACTAATAACAATCCTTTTAGAAATAAAAAATAAAAAAACCAACTATACTTTCCCGTCTAATAATATTTAGAAAAACGAAGGTCTAAGGAACGTGTCAACTCTATCGAAAAAAATAAACAAAAATATTAATTTTAAAATATGAACGGCAGTGCTGCCATCTTTGTAAAGTTTTTGCAACTTTTTTACATTTAAAATAATCAAAAAAAATTATTATTAGCTGTATTCCATTGGACCAATTTTGCTACAGCGCTGTAGACTCTCAATAAAATGAACATATCACTACAGCAGTAAAATACAATCACACAATAGTCACCAACGATAATGAGTTTATTCACACATAAACGATAAAAACAAAAATATGACATTTCAACATAACCAACGAACCCGCAAATCTATATATTTTCACTGTATCAACTACAATCCACCTACCGTACATTGTATGCGTAACTCCAGCGGAAAATTACTGCTCTGTTCGAGGTAAAGTAGATGATGACAGATACACAACTAGTGTAGTAGCAAAATGGGTCCAATGGAATACAGCTATTATCATTAATCTTTTTCTGAGTAAGAAATAAAAGAAAACCGTCTGGACGGGGCTTATGTCAACATAATTATTATCATATAATTAAAATTATTAATGATTTTACCGAAAATCTTTTCACCAATTAAACTGCGTACACAGAATCGTTGACATGCGGTCCGGTATTCTTACTTTTTGATCATTGTGCTGATTTGAATTATTTCCTCTGTAATAAATTGTTAAAGCTTGTTATAAACAAACAAACCAAAAAAAAAGTGGTAAATATACAAAACAAAGAAAAAATTGAATCATAAACGTAAAGTTAATGAATTGAAAATTGTAGCATAAATCCCAACAACAAAATGGCGAAAATTCCATCCATAAATAAATGAATGGTTGAACGAAGACATAAAATGGAGGATAAGTTCGTGGAACTGATGATGCTATCGTTGACAATTTGTTTTATGCTTTTAATTAATTTTTATTTACATAAATGAGCCATTTAAGGCAGCACATGCTTGCTTTTAATTAGAATAGGATGTGAAAAGGCGTTTTCCGGAGATGGTCTATTTTTCACTTCTTCACATTCTGTAGCCCTTCTGTCGACTCAGAATCATTTATTTTCTTCGCCTAACCCCGTCTCTGCCTATTACGCTTCGAACTCTTTTCATCTTCCACAAGTATTAAAATGTTATTTATTTAAAGGATTTGTATCCACATTCATGCTTTTGTATATGTGGGCGTACATATCACCACATTCATTTTGTCCTCTGTGCCCATAATAGAAAAGTGAATTTTCTGATCGATAGCCTTTTCTTATGGCGTGTGGCAAAAGCTTCTTTCGAAAAGGCATCGAAGCGTCCATAGTTAGACAATGCCATCTATCGTCTGTTGTTGTAAGCTACATCAATGTTTATACAACGGAACTGACTAAGTTAATGTGGCGGGGGGAGGTCTGAGTTGGAAATGAAATTAGTAGAATTTAAGCTAAGATAATATGAAAATTCCAAAAATAATAAATTATTAAAATAATATTTGTGAATTTTGATAACTTAATTAAAATTGCCATTTTAACTTTTTGGCGTATAAATTTTTGAATATTTCAACTTTAGCCAAATTGGCGTTTTGATGGAAAATTTTAACGTTGTTTATCGTTTGTTCGACAAGAAATAGATTTTTAACTTTTTTATGCGGTTATAATTCTCAACAAACAATTACCAAAGTTTTCACATTTTGAATATAATATTTGCCATTAATTTGTATAGCACAGCATATGTTGACTCTGTGTTCGCCTTGACAAGATGAATTTTTGTTAAGAAAATGTTAAACAATATTTTTTTCCCCTTTCCAGGAAAGTGCGTTTTATTGTTATTAAAATATTATTAGCGATTACATTTGAAGTACATTTTAAATAAGTTTTTAAAAACATTGAATCCCCGTTTTTACTTGGCCGAAAAATTCACGGTTTGCCGTTTTATTTAAGTACATTTCGTACCCGCCTTTACGTTTTTATTTCCCCAAATTTGCATTTGAAATATTAAAAATTTATAAACATATTTAATCAAATGAGCGATAATTTACAATATTTAAAATTAATATTAGGATTTTATTTATAGTAATTCACCGGTGCAGTTTGGAGGAAAATCGTTTATTTTAGCGAACCGGAGGCAGGCAGGCGGTCATTTTGTCAATGTGTGCTTGTGTTTTAAATGCGTCTGGCGTGTATTTCGTGTGTCAATTTAAATTTGTTTTCATTCTTTTTAATTTTTCGTTAAATCCGTTCAAATAATGCTGTAGCCCAGAAAAACATTATCGATTTAAGAGAAAAGGATCATTCTGGAACAAGTAAATAAACACGTTGGTTCACGTGCTTCGCTCGCACGTGATTTGGAGATACCCATAAGAACGTTGGCTGCGATAGTAAAAAATCGCGAATCGATTGAAAAAAGTGCGATGCATGGCGGAAAAACGGGCTTCAAAATACGATGAAATGGAAGAAATCCTTAAAGAATGGATTGCCAGCCTGCCTTGTAGCAATATGCCAGTTACCGGTCCATTAATTCCAGATAAGACCCTGCACATTGCGTCTCGATCAAATATCGAACCATTTACTGCATTAAATGAGTGGATAGATCTTATCAAGAAGAGGCACTCTGTGGTGTATAGATCGGTTTGTGGAGAATCTGGAAGTGTTGATTTGGAGATCGCTGAAGATTGGAAGCAGGCAGATATTCCTACTCTAATTGAAGACTTATCATCTAGCAAAATTATAACACAGGAATAAAAAAATTAGCATTTTCCCCTCCAAACTTTTACTATTGGATTTGGGAATAATGCGTGCTTTCCAACATTACTACCGTAAAAATATTATACAAATATTATTATCAAAATTAGGACGAAGGGAAGATCCCAAAAATTGTTTAATATCCTAACGATTTAATTCTGATTTTAAATTTTAAGAGCATATGGATTTATCAGAATCAATTTATAGACAGTGTGTGCCATAAAGAAAAACTAAAAAAAAAAGTTAGAGTAGAAGTCCAAACAAATTGTGTAGAAAAGTAAGGAGAACATAAAATTGACCACGAAATAAAACGTAGAAAATCACTTACAGAACTTCATAGAATAAATAATCAAAATTATAATAACGTCTTTATTTAAAATTAAATTCTATGCGGCATCTTAAAGAATTCTGTAGGATTTTGAACACAATATCATATGTGACAGGCAGAATAAATATACAACATTGTGGGTAAAATAATAGCAATTAAAAAGTTCAAGGATGGTACCAACTAGAAAAATTGGCAAAAGAAAAAAAATCGTTTTAATTATTAGCAAAATTTTTTGATGTAATCATTGATTTATAATATATAAAGAGTTCCAACGCAGAACAAAATTTTTGCATATGATTTATCGACCATAAAAACATTGTCGACCAGGTTGATTTTATCGAACGCATGATTTCCATGGATTGTAACATATAAGTGAGCTTCAGCATTTTGTCACAACGGTCACTCACAATGGTCACTCACAACGGTCACTCACAATAGTAACTCACAACGGTCAGTTTCAACGGTCCCTCATAACGGTCACTCATAATGGGCACTCGCAACAGTCACTCACAATAGTCACTCTCAATGGTTACTCACAACAGTCACCGACAACGGTCACTCACAATAATCGCTCACAAAGGTTACTCACAATGGTCATTCACAATGCTTACTCTCAAAGGTCACTCACAGCGATTACTTACGACGGTCACTCACAACGGTTACTCGCAGCAGTCACTCACAATAGTCACTCGAAATGCTCACAATTGTTACCGACAACGGTCTCTCACAACGGTCACTCGTAACAGTAACTCACAACTCTCACTCTCCATGGTCACTCACAACAGTCACCGACAACGGTCACTCACAATGGTCACTCGCAATTTTTACTCACAACGGGCACTCACAATAGTGACTCTCAATGGTCACTCAAAACGGTCACTCACATTGATCACTCACTATGTTCACCCACAAAATTCACCAATGACGGTTACTCACAACGGTCACTCACTACGGTCACTCACAATGGTCACTCACAACGGTCACTCACTGGGTTGGAATCCCACTACGGCGTGGTTCTACGCTAATTACCGCACCACTTTACTTTCTCCGCGACTTTCATTTCCTTATCCTATATCCTTCGCTTTCTGCTTGAAAGCAGATGGATGCGACAGCGTCTGGCAAGATTTGGTGGCACTTTAGCAACATATACAATACAATACAAGCCATCCAAGGATCCACCTGTTTCCATTCAATCATAGAAGCTAAGCAGAACTATATGCGCTTAGTACTTGGATGGGTGACCGTTTCGGAGAAACTAACGACGATTTACATCCATTTCAATATTAATGTTACTTGAATATTGATAACAAACAAACAAAAAATATAATATTGTAACAAAATTATTTATAATAAAAAAGTGCTTGTTCCAAGTATGCCATCTAGTGGAACTACGAATAAACTTATTGCAGTGACACCTAGCGTCAAAATAATAGAAATAAGGAGATATTTGGCATTAAGTGTTTTCTTCTTCTTTTTTCATTTAAAAATAAATAAAATGAATCAATAAATTTAATTATTTTTTATTATTTGTGGAATATTTTAATTATAATTTTTTTGTATTTTTGTATCTTTCTCTTTACGAATATTTGTTTCTTGTTTTTTTTTTTTCAAATAAAAAAAAGGATAAAATAGAAAAAACTTCAAAATAAAGATTGTATTTGTTTTTCTTTAGATTTTACTATCAATTAAAATATATTAACGCATCTGTTGTTATAAAGCAATGCTTCTTGTTTCTTTCTGTCTATTCAAATTTACTTTGCATCATACGAAACAGAGGATATTTTCATTTATTTATGGAGACTAGCCGCCATGACGTCTATCAGTTAAATGCTCTTTTGTTAGATACACACAAGAGAATAGAAAAATAGTCAAAACAAAAATCCAAACGATAACATAAAAATACAACACAACCAAAATAGCACTAATCAAAGCTACCACCATTATTAGAAAGTCGATCCTACGCAATAAAAATAAAGCTTGCCAACATTATCATATCAAAGATCAAAAAATTTTACTCATTCTGACGGTTTTCTCGTGGATTGTTTACAATATTACAGGCGAAGAATAACCTTTGCAGTCAGCATGATGAACAGCAGGGATTCGTCTGTTCTAAATAAAGCTTAAAGTGAATTTTATCACATCTTGAATATCTGTTTACGGTTAAAAATCTTTTCTAGACTTTACGATTTTCTTTGTTTGCTGCTTTTATTTCTATCACAATAGGAATCATAGGAAGAAAATAATTAAAACATTTTTAATTATTATATTTTCTTATCAAAAATTGTAAAAATCCTTAAAAACCATAATAAGCAACTCACACCAAAAATGATGATTATAAAAGTGTTCGCGAGGATAACGTGTACTTTTGGATGGTATTGAAGAAATTTTTATCGCTTCTTTTTTTGTTATTATTTATTATCAAAAGAATCTACAGTTTGTCGTAAAAAGATTTTTAATATTTTTTTTAAAATTCTGTTAGTATTTAAAAGAATTTTAAAAAAAAATCTTTTTACGCTAATCATTTTGACTGATTTTCATTAAAAATGTCATTTACAATTTCTGAAGTATTATTCCTGAAGGATTATACAAAGATGTCATTTGTTTAGTCCAATAAGATAAATGCCATTTTGTCTTTATTGGCTAGTCGCGGGAGACTTTCTTTAGGGGTTATTTTCTCGCTCACTGTGAGTATTACCGGCGAAAAGAGTGATATGATTTCTTTTTTTTTTAAAAACCACACTAATAGTTAAGGAAATTTAAATGTTTTTTATTTAGTGTAAAGTACAATCGATACAATTAAGTTCTGAATAAAACGTAATTCAAATGGCCTCCACGACTTCTTTTGCAGGAACGAATTCGATGAAGCCAATTTCCGAGCACTTTTTCCACTAAATCAAGTCGTATGTCATGAATAGCACGTTCAATATTAACTTCTAAAGCTTAAAGAGAGTCTGGTTTATTGCTAAAGACCAATGACTTCAAATAACCCCACAAGAAATAGTCTAATGGTGTTAAATCACAACTTCTTGGAGGTTATTCAATGTCACAATTTCTTGAAATAATCGAATCTGAAACTTTTCTCGCAATAATCTGGTTTTTGCACGTGCTGTGTGGCACCTAGCCCCGTCTTATTAGAACCAGATGTTGTCAAGATCAACTTCTTCCAATTTCGGCCATAAAAAGTTGGTTATCGTCGATCTATACCGCTCTCCATTGACAGTAACGGTGTTACCAGCTTCATTTCGAAAGAAGTACGGACCGATGATCCCACCAGACCAAAAACCACACCAAACTGTCAATTTAGGTGAATGTAATGGGTGTTCATGAATAATTTGTGGATTTTTTTCACACCAGATTCGACAGTTTTGTTTATTTACCGCACCACTCAGATGAAAGATGATTTTCTTAAATTGGAGAACGAAAATAATCGTTCTCCAATTTAAGAAAAGATGATTTTCTTAAATTGGAGAACGATTATTTTGATAATCAAATTAAATAATTAGTAAATGTTGTTTTTGCGTATATCTCTCAACGATGAAATTGCAAACATTACTAAATACAATGAAAAAAAGACAGATCGTGACATATTACAAATGGCCGAAACGTCACTTAGAAATCATATCACTCTTATTGGAAAACCCTTAAGCTACTCCCTATTTTTACATACTGGGAAGATATTCCCTTAGAAATAAAGAAGTCAATCGTATCAGGAATATTTATGGTATCAGATAGCTAATTTTTAATACTTTTGTTTACTGCTTGCAACATCCAGTTCCCTACCTCTCGAGTTAGCTATTTTGTCGCTAGATGGCTCGTTGGAAAAGTAACATTCCGTACTAAAAAAAAAATCTTTTACAGATTTTTGATTGTCGATTCATTTGTGAGTTATAGACTGTAAAAGATGGAAGTTAACTAAGAAAAAATTTGGTATATTGTATAGTTTTGCTTTGATAAAGGCGAAAATGCAAGCCAGGCGGCTGAAATTGTGAATTTTGTTTATGCTCCCGATACAATCATAGCCAAGTATGCGCAATTGATGGTTTCATCGATTCTGTTCCGGTATTTTCGATATTAAAGATACACCTCGCAAAAGTTGGTCGTCGTCAAAAATGTCAATCAAATCATGCTGAGAAACTATAGATCAGCCACAAAACAATTTTAAACCATCTGCTTTAATCTGGATTGAAAAAGAAGCTTAATGTTTGGGTGCCACACGAAGTGACACAAAAAAGAAGATGGATCGAATTTTCATTTGCGAAGCTTTGGCCAAACGAAACGAAATCGACGCATTTCTTAAATGGATGGTGACTGGGGATGAGAAATGGGTCACATACGATAATATTGTGCAAAAAAGATATTTGGTCAAAGCACAGTAATGCAGGTCAAATGGTGTCCAAACCAGGGTTAATGGACATTTAGTGGGACTGGAAAGCAATAATCTGCTGTGGGCTGCTTCCATATGGTTAAACACCAAATTCGGACCTCAACTAAAAACAATTGAACCGTTTGAACCTTGAAGCTAGCGATTGTCCAGAAGCGGCCTAAATTGACCAATAGGAGAGTTACTGTGTTCCATCAGGACAACGCCACGGCACACACGTCTACAGTGACTTGCCGGAAACTCTGGGAGTTTTGATGCATCCATCTTATAATCCGGACCTGGCACCAAGCGATTACAATCTTTTTTTATCATTGCAAAAGTTCCTTAGTGATAAGAAATTGTCATCAAGCGGGCTTCTATTAGAGAGGCATTTTGAAGTTACTTTTAAAATGGCACTAAATTACAAAACAAAATGGTGCATATTTGAACCAAATCTGGGTATACGAACCATGTTTAATAAAGTCTTGAATTTGTTGTAAAGAAATAATGGATTTCTTTCCCCCCAAACCAATATATGGGTCACTTCCGCTAATAAATAACTTACCAAGCCACTCTAAAATCGAAGATGCTTATTAAAATCTTATGTAACACAATTTTAGGACTCTTTCGCTAAATTGAAGTCCGAATAAGCTATTCACAAAACTGCGATAAGTGCTCTCGAAAATATAAATTTTTTTTCCGTCTAAATATTACCAACTAAATATTCTTTTAAATAATAAAAATTAAAAGGCTCATTAGAATCCACTTCGAACAAAAGAAAATTCTAATTTTACTAGCCATTTAAGCTTAATTGACACATTTCATAAATGTGAAATTTCAAATCACCACCCTCCTCCCCCGCCCCTTCTATTTTTATGTAAAAACATGTACATTGAATACCAGCAAATTAACCAAAAAAGTTGGATATTATCAAAAATATAATTATAATCAGAAACACGTGTTCATTCGATTTTCGGTACACCAATTTAAGCGGCATCGAACCATAAAATGGGAAATGGCAACAAAATAGCGTTGATGTACAATACATGCGAGCAATGATGTTGGGGCGAAGCAAAGTGGAGCAGATTGAATTCACCTACAAACTAACGAGCAAACCACATGTTCCACAAAATTGTGTAAGTGAATCCAGTTATCCAAAAGCTAAAACACTTTCTGAACAATGATAATTATGTTATAATAATCGTATTAAAGTGATTGTTTTATGTTTCCTTTCGCATATAACAATTGCCATCGGGCAGGCCAACCAAACCACACTTCCTCCTCATAAACGCTCTCATCTCATTGCTTTTATCTCCTAATACGAAAAGTATTTGTGAATAGAGGGGCCCAGACTCTCACATTTTGGTTCGAACGCCAAATGTGGGGCAGCAAACATGACATTACAGGTCTTCCGATTGGAAAGTCTTGTTTGGTTTCCAGTCAATAATCGAATCGAATCTCATAACGATAACATGTGGAGCAAAATTGGAAGAAATTTTTCAATTTGCTAGCTTTCGACACTTGCAAATAATTAATAAATAAAATTTATCTACAAATGCTTTTTGATGGGCAATTGGGAGGTATAAACGTCAATATACCACCCTCTAAAGCGGATTTAGAATATGTCAGTGTCATTTTAATAGTTTGGCATCCTCTATGGGTATATTAGTAACACAGTCGAATTAATGGAAAATAATTAGAAGGATAGTATTTTTGATGACTTTTTTTTGGGATATCTTATTTTCTGATAAAAATTATCTTTGAAAATGCATTTTTTTTTATATCTGTTCTCCTATTACAAAACTTATCTGAAATGACGTTTGAAGTACAAAGTATAGGCCTTACATGATCCTTTTACAATTGCAAAAGTAAGACTATACCCCTGACATATCTTAAATTTTAATATCTAGGATAATATCCATGTGGTTTGAGCTGCAAAAAAATGTTTGGCTACACCATTTTGAACAGTTTCTCTTTTAAGAGCTAAGGTTCAAAAGGGGCTCGACCAATAAAAATTTTTAATGTCTAGGTTAATATTCTTCTAGTTTGAGGTGTAAAAAAATTACTGGATACACCGTTTTGAATAGTTGGTTTTTTAAGGACTACACCGCTTTTTTGTCGTCCAAAAACGTCCTCGGTAAAAAATTTTTAAGTCTATGTTGATATGCATCTAGTTAGAGCTTTAAAAAATTCTTTTTTCTACACCATTTTGAACAGTTGGTCTTTTAAGGACTATGCCGTTTTTCTGAGGTCCAAAAAAGATTCGACCAGTAAAACAATTTTAATGTCTAGGTTAATGTCCATCTAGTATGAGCCGTAAAAAATGTTTGGCTACGCCATTTTGAATATTTGAACTTCTAAGGACTAAGCCGTTTTTCTGAGGTCCAAAAAACTGCTCGACTAGTAAAGAAACGTTAATGTCTAGGTTGATATACATCTAGTTTGATCTGTAAAAAATTTTTGGCTACACCATTTTAAATAGTTTAACTTCTGAGACCTATACCGTTTTTCTGAGGTCCAAAAAACTGCTCGACCAGTAAAAAAATTTAAATGGCTTGGTTAATATCCTTCTATTGTAGTTTGAACTGTAAAAAATATTTGGCTACACCATTTTAAATAATTTAACTTCTGAGACCTATACCGTTTTTCTGAGGTCCAAAAAAGTATTCAAACAGTAAACAATTTTTACTGTCTAGGTTATTATCCATTTAGTTTTTTGTAAAATAAATTCTTGGCTACACCATTTTGAATAGTTGGTCTTTTAAGGACTATACCCTTTTTCTAAGATCCAAAAAGTAGAGCTGGCCAATTAAAAAATTTCTTGACCTGATATTGTTCAATTTTTAAGACCTGGACCCAAAACGAAAAAAATTCGAATTTTTTAAATCACCACAAATTTTTGGCATATTACATTTTTTTTATATATTGAAGTTATACCAACTTAAAAGGTTTAACCCTCTTTGTTTGGTACTCTGAACATTTACATGTTGTCGAACTCTTTGTATATACCATATCGCATAGTTTAATTCTTAAGGTCTTAATCTCTGTCAATCCAATTTAAGGTTAAAAACTGATCTAACTCGCATGGTCTGATATATTTTAATTCTCAAGTCCTACGTTCAAAGTGTAAAAGTGTCGAAATTTTTAAAGTTACCACAAACCTTTTGGCATATTTCAAATTTCAGATCTCTCAGTGAAGTCTAGGTCTACAGAGACAAAAAACTAGCATAGCAACATTTGCAACATTTTCAACTTTAAAGTTTCGACTTATGTAGACATATTTACACAGTTTGGGTCAAAAAAATTCTCGGCAACACCATTTAGCGCATCTTAAGATCTGAAATACCAAATTCTAGAAATCTGTTAATATATAAGGCGTATAGTCGGATATTGTCCAATTTTCAAGATCTGGGCGCAAAGTGTGATAATGACGAATTTTTTTAAGGTATTTACAAATCTTTTTGGCATAGTATAAACTTGAAGTCCTAGACTCATATGTATTCATTCAGTTAAGTCGAAGTCTACAGAGACAAAATCTAGCACAACAATGTCTGACACATTTTTAACTTTAAACTTGCGTCTTATGTAGGCAAATTTACATAGTTTGAGGTACACAAAAATTCTGCAATACCATTTGCCGCATTTTAAGGTCTGAAATCTTAAGATCTAGACATCTGTCGATGCAGTTGAAGGCAACGAAAAATAAACCGAATGGTCTGATATTGTCGAACTTTCAACACCTGAGCCCAAAGTGAAAAAACTTGCCAAGATTTTTTGAGTATTTATAAACCATTTGGCATAGTGGAAATTCAAAGCTCTAGACTAATACCAAACCAGGACTATGCTTGACCAATAATGTCTTAGCAAATAATCGTATATCTATTTATAGTATCTAAAAATAAAATAAATAAAACTACCCCAAATAAATTGAATATATTTTTTAAGTATAAAAATTTACTCCTTCCCATAAAGCTAGTGCCGAAATCAAAAATTAAATCGCCTATTTCGAAACATTCTCGTAATAATACGAGTGTGTACGGTATTTATCATATTAGATCGGATTTATGAGCGTTTGATTCACAACATACGAAAATAGCATCAGAACGTTTAACATTTCTGATAAAATTACTTTCGGAAGTCATCTATTTTTAGGCACATAGATAAGTAATCCAGATCGAAGACTAGTAAATATAAACATTTGGATATGAGGAAAAAAACCATAAACGATTTATTTTTATAGCAACTACGTGCAATGGAAAGTTCACACGAAATTTAATTGAGAAATATTTCTAACTAATTTCATTCACAATAGAGGGTAGAATTATTGAACAGAAGAAAAAAATTATTAAAGATTTTCAACAAAAATAAATAAGGAATATTACCAAGGATTTTAAAAAAAATTCCTCATTATATGTTGTTTGGTAGTTTTATAGACGAACTACTCCTTCTGCCCTTTTCTATTAAATGGTTGGATAAAATCCATCTTTGGTCTTCTCTCTATTCTCATCTGGTCTTATTAAAAATTTCCTTCTATTTATTTCGGGAGAAAATTGTCTTGTAGCATAGAGAAAAGAAAATCCTAGCGTGTGTTGTTATTTTTTGCTCGTACGTATTACATTGTCAGTAAAGTTTATTGAAAAAGTTTTCTTATCAAAGAAATAAGCACGAGCCCAGAATGATAGGAAAGAAGAAAAAAGTCATTATTAGAAATCTTCCTAAATAAGAATAATTTTTATCTCGTATTCCTTGTGGTTTCGATTTTGTATATATTCGTTATTATATTTCGTATTTATTTGATCAAGTTTCAAGGTGCTTCTACAATTCCAGTATCCATTTTGACCATTTACCAGCATTAATAACCATTTTCCACCAATCCAACTGTCTTGCACGAAAGCCTTGCAAGTAGAATCAACATTGTTTGTGGACATCCAATCTTAAATTACTCATCCATCGTTGTTTGTGCTTCTATAATAATACGGAAAATCTACTCCTGCCTGCCAGCGTTCATATATGATAATCTGTTGTCAATAAAATATAGAATTTATGAGAAATGTTCGACGGCTTAATGTCAGGTAATAATTCAATTTCATTGGATTTTCTCATCTAACTGGAAAGCGGATTATGTGAGAATTAAATTGACCAGAATTGAATTTTAATTGAATTTAAAGAGAAACGAATATGATTTGAGTCCATTTAAAAGTGGAGATTTTTAAGTAAAAATAATCAAATAGTAAAATTTAGAAATATTAAAAATCGAATAAGTTTTTTAGTTCATTTTACAACTACATATAATTGGTAACAGCTAAACTTTTTTAGGCAAGACACAAGGACATGAAAACATAGAGGGGAGAATGCCCAATGATGTTACACCAAATACGGGATGATTTATTTTATAAATTTAAAAAAATATCCTGACCATAGTCGTTTCAAACGTCGAAGAGTGTATAATAGAAGGGTGGGAGTGAAGAATTCTCTTGCGAAAGGATTAGGATGTTAGGATAGACGCAAATGAAATTTTTTATATCGGGAGATGCACAATTCAAGAACAAATGGAAAATTTAGGTCATAATACATAATAGTGTTTCGCACATAAAAGGGTGTATTGACAATTTTTCGAAGGATTCAGGATTCTAAGGAAATTGGAATACTTAGCCTTACCGAAAAAATCGATTCCGTATGTCCATATTGGTTTTAATATCGTATTTTATAATAATAATTATATTATTTTATATTTGTTAGTTTTGATCTATTGTCTAGTAGTCTAAGTAATTGTTGGTATGTCCGTTAAGTTCACTTGTTTTAGTTTTCGTGTGAGAGTTCCAGGTTAACCGATTATCGAATATGATCGAATATGAGTAGTTTTTTATGTTTTTTTTTTTTGGAAATTTGAAAACCAAGCACCTAAAACATCATCCGTAACTAGTTCATAAGTCCACGTAGATTTCAACAGGTCATTGTACAAACATTATTTTGTAGTATATTGTGTGGTTAGAACGTTTGTCTAGAATTCGAAGTTTTGTCGAATCTTTTGTATGGTTAACTTATTAAACGTTTGCCTTTAGTATCTCGCGGAATTTGGCTGCTATTAAGACTAATGGTTCATGTCGGAGTGTAAAAGTGACGTGGACACTTTTGCGTTCGTTCGCCAATTCTGGAGGGCTTTATTTTGGGTCTGGAATATCTCGGAAGTATTTTTGGTAGTATCTATCATCTGCTTTGGTAGAAGTTAGGAAAGATTGGAATACTGAATGTATGTCGAAATGTGTAAACAGAATTTTTTGTCGGTTCAACAAATTATTTTGTTCCTTTTTTCTAATAGTTTCAGATTAACCGATTGTCGCATATGAGCGCAAGGTAACGCATTCTCGTTTTTTTGTGGAACATAACTGCCGTAGATTTTGCTCATTTACTCCCACTTTCCACCTTTTCAAGCAGCTTCTAAGAAGTGGATGTGGTTTTATAAAATAATGAGGGCTGTGAAAGAGTCTTTGTCATGGGTAAGAGTGATTGTTGAGGTAAGAATATCACTTTGACAAGAACTATCATAAGTGTAAATATTGTAAAGAATTGGATCTAGGATACTTCCCTGAGCGACACCAGCGGAGATATAATAAATCCATTAGTAACTTAAACGAAAAATAACATTTGAAAATATACAAAAAAGATTAGGGAACTATTGTGGTGGGCCTTTAATAATTTCCCCGAAGTCCAGTTTACAAACTCCACCGAAAAGAAAAAAAAAAGGTCTAAAACAAAAAAGAAGTTAAATCCCTAAAAATTAAAAAAAAAAACTTCAGATCATTTTTCGTGCAGAATAATTTAATGTAGGGAACTGAGGATATTGAGTCTCACCTAAGTTTGTTTTTATTTGTTATGGTGTTTAGAATTCTTGTGAATTTCTTGGGTGTTAGATGGGTAGAGGAAGGTATTGAAATTTAGAATGTTAGATCAACGTTAAGTTTAACAGTAGTATGGCCTGTGACTATCATACTTAGAGAGCATCTTATCCTGTTCAGCATGCTTGTCGCCAGCTTTATGCGAAGATTGCATTGGGGGTGAGGGGAGGGGACTTTGCTTGGTTTGAAGGATAATGCAAATACCACAAAATCATCATGCCGGAAAATTTAAGAGAAAAATGGATAAAGCCAAATGTATTAACTTCTCCATGGGAGGGAAAGGAGGAGAAAAAAGAAGGAACGCTGAAAAGTAATTAGGTGCAAAAAAAATTACCCTAAAGAAAATTAGAAAAAAAACTCTTCAGGCAAAGAGGAGGAAACAGGAAATATGGAGGTATGTATAAGAATCGGAACGGATGAAAGAAAATAAAAAGAAATTTTGAAATAATGAAACCAAAAACAAAAAATTGAAGGGGTGAAGCCGACCGCCGACGTTAATGGTAGAGACTTAGCTAACGTTAATGGGAGAGCCTTAGCACTCCTTGGCCAAATAATTTTGGAGTGCCCATTGTATTCTGCGAGAATTATCTTTCTTTTTACATTAACAGATAGTCCCAACAACTACTGTTAGACCGGAGACTGGGAGAAAAGAGGAATATTAAATAAAATAACTAATATATTTTTTTTAAACTCAAGGAATTTAACTATTTCTTTTTAAATTAAAGTACATCATTTTAATTCCACTTTATTTTTTTATCATTATGGGATGATAAAAAAAAACAAAACAAACGAAAAGAAAAGAAGAAAAAGGAATGGAAAAGAGAAGGAAGAAGAAAGAGGAGAGAAACACTTAAAATATCAGGGGTATAAGCTGTTTGGTCATAGATGGCGTTAATGAGCGTATTAAGCTACCATGGGCACGCCATACTTTTTTTATGAGTTTTACATCTGTCAACATTAATCAGTGCATATTGTCAGCAATTTCATACAACAACATACATTTTTTCTTTGCTAACCATGTCTAGTTTTGTGCCAGAAAAAGAACATATGCGGGAAGCTCTGCTTTTCTGCTTCAATTTGAAGAAATCGGCTGCCGAATCGCATCGAATGGTTATGGATGCCTATGGTGACAGTGCTTTATCGGAAACAAAGTGCCGAGATTGGTTTCGTCGGTTCAAAGACGGCAATTTTGACTTGTGGGACAAGAAGTGTGAAAATCGGCATAGGAAGGTTGAGGACCATCAGTTGCAAGCTCTTTTGGACAAAGACGATACCCAATCGCAAAAAATTCTCGTGGAGCAATTGAGTGTTACTCAACCAGCCATTTCCATGCATCTGCCTGCCATTGGGAAGATTGAAAAGATCGGAAAATGGGTGCCGCATGAATTGAACGATAGGCAGATTGAGCGATGCCAAAACACATGTGAAATCTTACTCGCCAGATGAAATGGAAAGTCTTTCCTGCATCAGATTATGACAGCAGGGTATCGTCTACTATGAGATGTTGAAACCCGGTGAAACTGTCAATGCCCACCGCTACCACCAACAATTGATCAAATTGCACCGTGCTATGCGTGAAAAAAGCACGGATTATAAACAAAGACATGACAAGCTGATTTTCCTCCACGACAACGCACCATCGCACACGTGAAAAATGGTCCGAAACTACTTGGAGACACTCAACTGGGAGGTGCTATCCTACCCCGCATATTCACCAGACCTGGCCCCTTCCGACTACCACCTGTTTCGTCAATGGGCCACGCGCTCGCTGAGCAGCACTTCGATTCTTACGAAGACATCCGAAAATGGCTTAATGAGTGGTTTGCCTCGAAAAAGAAGGAATTTTTTTGGTGTGGTATCCACAAATTGCCCGAGAGATGGGAAAAATATGTAGCTAGCGAGGGCAAGTACTTTAAATAAATTTGTTTTTGGTTTCAATGAAAAAAAAAGTGTTTTTTTGACAAAAAACAGCGGATTTAAGCTTATACACCTGGTAAATTCTTCATCAATAATAATATAGTTTTTTTCTTCATTTTTTCCATTTATACACTATCAATGCTATCATTGATATTAACTATGATAAAAACACAATTTAAATTTTAAATATTAATTTGACACAGATTTCCATTATGTTCAAAAACTTCGGATTAAGATATGATAGAAAAAAATTTCATAAATTTTAATAATTCACAATGTTAGAACCGAAATAAAAAAAAGAATACGAAACTTCACGGTCCTACGCCGAATGCGATGAGTTTACACCGGCTCATTCCGGCTCATTCGTGTTCGCTTCGTATATATTCATATCGTACGATTTTATAAATGGTTTCGCCATTGATTCGACGAATTGTCATCGAAGCGTGGAAATTTCTAGAAGTAGTACTGCCAGAGGCTTAAAAACTGACCGAAAACTCCATGTTGACTTCTGCGCTACCTGTTTAGAAAAAGAAGGAAAAAATATTCTTTTTTTTTCTGAACACAACTCTTCAACTTCACGGCCCTACACCGAAAGTTTCGTGTAAACTAATCTCATGATGATCCTGCCACAGTCGTGTTCATTTCGTATGTCTTCGTAAAGTACGATCGTACGAACGCTTTCGCCATTGACTCGACGAATCGTCATCGAATCGTGAAATTTTCTGGAAGTAATGCGGCCAGAGGCACGAAAACTGACCGAAAACTCCATGTTGACCTGTGCGCCACCTATTTAAAAAAAGAAGGAACAAAAATATTCTTTTTTTCCCTGAAAATAACTCACAACTTCACGTCCCTACGGAAATTTCTCGAAGTAGTGCTGTCAGAGGCACCAAAACTGACCGAAAAATCCATGCTAACTTGTGCGCCATCTATTTAAATTTTAGGTAATGAGCAAATCATCAACACTATCGCCAAGGCTACCATAACATATTTTCACCTGCTCTACGTCTGACATAGGATTGGCCATCTTATGAGAATAAATTGCGCTTGTTTACATCAGTTATTATGCTCATTGACCCTTTCAAGCCAAGCACAATTGCTTGGCTTGAAAGGGCTAATAAAAGTTTGCCAAGAGTTGACTTTCTTCAAGGGCATGCAAAGGGCCGTTCGGATTCTACATGACAAATAGTGACCGCCTAGTCTCGCTATAATTGAACTAGCAGATCGCCCATAAGTCGCCAAAGTGAAAATTTTGGGTTCAAAAACTCTTCCTTTGAGAATTTAGTTTTTTTTTAATTATGTCTTCTCCATAGAAAAGACTATTATGATTCTTCTTAAAATTTAGATTAGAGAGAAAGAAACCATCTTCGAACTTTCTTCGAAATGAATCTTTTATAAGGAATAAGAAAAATTCTTTGAAAATCCATCTAGTCGGTGACGCCATTTTATGCTTTCCCACGGAATACTAATAATTGGATAAGTTTTTCGAAAAAGAGAAGAACTTTTTCCGAAATCGAAATCAATCAGTGTATGCCATTCACTTTTAGATAGAATGGAAAAAATTTGCATACAAGAAAAGCTACGAAGTTTTGCATTCATCCTGCATACGGAGGCGGAATGGCAAATTTACTGAACAAATCCTTCCCTGCCTTATCGATCTAATCGAATCGGGTCCTTAGAATTTTGAATAAAATTTGATTATACCTACTGGCTTAGTAGTAGTGGTGGGGATGGGACTGATGTTACTATTCGTTCTACGAGTACTCTGACAATGGCAATAAATTTTGTTAGTTTAGTGAACCAACAACAGCAACGGTGTACGGTGATCCTTTAACAATAATAGAATTCATCACAATCAGATCGAAAATTGAAAGTTTTTGTCCTGTTTTTTAATTAGGAAAGTTTCATTTTGTAACTCAATTAAAACAAACCCAATTAAAACTGGATAACACCATTCTTGTATTCATCCTTTTGAACACTTGTCGCCATTTTTCATTTCAAATTTAAAGGACAATGTCGACGTGTTGTACAATTTGATGGTGAACGATGAAAATTTGTGTTCAAATCATTCGAATTATGAAGAGGACAACAATTGAATTTATTAAGGTGCTCAACTTGTTAGAGTCATGATACACAATTGCTCAACGGAAAGCACTTTTTGTGGAATATTGGGTGTGGGCATGTACTCGGTAACTAAAACTTTACTCGTAAATATAGATAAATGCTTGTTATTTAATGTTGGAGGATTTTGCTTCATGTACGCGTGTGTACGTATTCGGAGATAATTTATAGGAATTTCGATTTTTATTTGTTTTGTGATAGAATTTTAATCGAATTCGAGATTCTTATTTGGACAATCTTCAAGCTCTAACAAACAACTGCAATAAATAATGCTAGCCTAACAATATACAATAGATAACTCTACGATGTAGGGATTGATGTGGCATCTACTATCTGTTATAATTTACATAATTTAACTTTATAAATTTCGAAAGTAAATTAAAACACAGAACATTAAGTCGCGTAGATTTTAGTGCTCGTAGCACTAAAAATTGTATAGTGTTAATTTTTGTGTAAAACATTAAAATGAAATAAACCACATAAAAATCGTGATAATGAATTTTGGCAGATGAGCTCAAATAAAGCCCAATCTGGAAATCCAATTCTCGACCACTTTTTTAATAAGGCGGCGAATATTGGCTCACAAGTCATCTAATAGAGTCTCAATAATGGCTTGTAGATTTTCTTTACTCCAAATGCGGCAATTTTGCTTGCTCAATCAAAAATGAGCTTCATCGCTAAACAAAACTTTGTGGTGAATCAAGAGCAATCACATTTTCGGCCCATTCACTGAACGTATTCTGACGTAAGGATATTCATGCTGAAATGGCAAATCAAACTGAGCACAAATCAGATGTCAGCTGTCAAATTGACTGTCGTTATAAAAATTGTTGTCAATTCGAAAAACAAACCTCTTAAAATACACCCTTTCATTTTAGAATTAAGATTATCTGAAATTTCAACGAACAAACAAAAAACAAATTTTAACAAACTGTTGTATACGAATTTGATTTTAAAAATTTGCTCAACAACGAGTACATAAAAATCAAAATCACCTTAGAATACTGATAGGTTAGTGATCTTTATAAATATTCTCCTATTATCGCAGCAGACAATATTAACTGTTATTTGTAATTTGTTTTTTTTTTAATTATTTGTGCTGAAATTTGTTATGATTACTTCTTAAATATGATATCGTGCAAGTGCTTGCCCTGAGCTCGATTGGCGTAATGTACCCGTTTTTCGACATTCTGGAGGATGTATGCTCTATGTTCGTCTAGGGTACTTGGCTGGATGATGCAATTCTTTGACTTCCAGTAAGAAAAAGTCAAAAAATTTAAATTTGCGTCATTTGTGCGGTAAAGTGTTGCCAAAGAAAAAATAAAATAGCGTGATACGTGACAGTTTAGGATTATTATAAATGGCGTACCACATGAAAGAACAACGCGTTTTCATTGTTGAGCAATATTTTAAAGTAATGAAGTTTTGGCAGCTACAGTTTGCAATTTTCGTACAAAATATGGTCGGAATAGTGATTTAACTTCATCAACTGTGAAGAGATTGGATCAATTAGTGATCTTAAATACTTTAGCCGTCCTTCAATAAGTCATTCAACACGAAACAGTGAACCAGTTCGTGAAAGTTTCGCTGAGTCTAGGTATATCAATTCGGCACCGTCATCATGAATTGGACATTTCAAAAAGCTCTCTACAACGTATTTTCACGAAATATTTGCATCTTCCTGCTTACAAAGTTGACTGAACTCAAGAACAGAAGCCTACCGACCACGCACTGTCAATGGAGATCGTTGAATGGATTATGGGTCAACAACAAGTCGATGAACAAAATAATCTTCAGTGATGAGGCTCATTTTCATCTTGATGGCTTGTTTAATCGACAAAATTATCGCATTTGGGGTTCAGAAAATCCACGAATGATTGTTGAGAAGTAAATGCATCTACAACGTGTTCCGGTTTGCTACGGCTTTTGGGCTGGAGGCATCATCGGACCATTCTTCTTCAAAAATGCAGCTGGTCAGGCAATAACAGTTACTGGAGTTCGCTATCAATTCATGATAATCCAGTTTTTTATGCTTAAATTACAAGATATGGATAAGTACGGCATGTGGTTTCAACAAGACAGCGCCACATGCCATACAGCCCGACAAATTATTCAATTTCTGCTTGAATAATTTCCTTCTTTCCTGAACTTTGGGACACCCCATACGAGGTCTGTTCAAAAAGTATTATACGGGTTACGTATATTCGATTTTCGATTTTTTTATGGCGTTATGTTGGTACTCATGTCTCTCACTTATGCCAACAAGTTCGACCATTTTAAATGTTCAGTTAATTTTTGACAGCTGCTTTGCTTGCACGTATTTTGGCTCGTCTGCGATTTTTGCCCATTCCAAAAAATGGATCAAAGGATCTGTTTCGGGAACAAGAAAAAGTCACAGGGGCCAATTCTGGGGAATACGGTGACTACAACATTATTAGTGTATTGTTTTTGGCCAAAAATTCGCGCAAAAGCAACGATGCGTGAGCAGGGGCGTCATCATGGTGCAAAAGCCAATTTTTGTTCGTCCACAAATCCGAGCGTTTATGGCGGATTGCTTAGCGCAACTTGCGCATAACTTGCAAGTAATATTCCTTATTGATCGTTCTACCCTGTAGTAAGAATTCATGAGGCACCACGCCCCTGCAATCGAAGAAAACTGTAAGCAAAACCTTCACATTCTACCGAACTTGGCGCCCTTTTTTCGGTTTTGGGAGCTCGTGCGGGAGCCTCCATTGGGATGATTGAGCTTTGGTTTCCACATCTAACCATAAACCCATGATTCGTCACCAGCTATGACCCTCTGGAGCAAATTTGGGTTGTCGCGGACGGAGCACAACAGCTCCTTAGCAATGTTAATGCGATACTGTTTTTGTTCGTAAATGGGTAAAAATCGAAGACGAGCCAAAATACGTGCAAGCAAAGCAGCTGTCAAAAATTAACTGAACATTCAAAATGGCAGAACTTGTTCAAAATGGCCGACAAATTGAAAGACATGAGTACCAATATAACGCCACAAAAAAATCAAAAAGCGAATATACGTAACCTGCGGAAATTCAAAATTCGCGATACTTTTTGAGCAGACTTCGTATAATGACTCCTACTAGCAGTAGTTAAAAACACGGTTTGAAAAAATCTTTAGAACCAATCTTCATTCATTACATGATTGATTCCAACTTTTGAGAACAGTAAGTGTACAATTTTCTGATAGGAAAAATATCCTCATTCCCAAGGAAAAGCAAATCATTATCAAACAAATTTTTCCTTTTTCTTTATTTAATAAAAATTCAACATAATTCTTTGATGAACACAAAATAAAATTAGAAGGAAACATCAATTTTCCACGTACATTTATATTTAAAAAAAATAGAATTTCTCCTAGCAACTTATCGGTAATACGTTCACCTTCAAAAGAGCAGATATCATCCTGACACAATCACTACGTGAGTAATATGTAATTTACCAGCGGAGCTACTCGTTGCTAGCACAAATATTAAGAGAAAAGTGTCAAGTCATATGTCGTGACCCTAATTTCATTTACAAGAAATGGCAAACAGATTTTTCTCACCTGTGCTATATGAATAATTTCAATTCAATATTCAATGTGTGCATGGGCGTCGGCCCATGGAGTAGAAGAGCTCGCATATCATCCAACCGGAATGCCATTAACAGTCATAACTCGAGCGTAATCACACTCTCAGCTTTATTTTTATTTTTTTATTTTCCGAAGTTCGTTGAAATGTTTCACTGGTCGTGTAGGATCCATGAAGTAGTTCCTGTGTTTATAAAATTTTGTAACCTGAAATTCAATTTCATTCAATATCTGTCGAGATAAATAACTTCTGCCACCAGACTCCCTCCTAGCGACTCTTCTGCATTTTGCTCGAAGCTAATCTGACTGCTGCTATGAAAACACCTACCCTCGAGGTATTATGTTAATATTTGCGTTTGCAATATTTTCTAAAGGATTAGAACGGGATGAAGATTGGATAGGAGGTCACCTTTCCACTACATTCTCGGTTCTTTTTCTAAAAGAAAAAAAATATTTATTAAAAAACTGAATTGAGCTTTGATAATGAATAGCAAATGTTCAAGGCGCTTATGACAGATTTTCACTTTAATCGAAGAAATTATCTGTGCCCATTCAGTATATGGGAAAGGTTCCAGATGGCATGAGTTTCTAATTATTTTTTCCTTTTGCCTGATTGAATCATGTTGACTTGGATTACATCCGAATATGGTGGTTATGAAGCGACTGGGTTTTCTGGGGATGGAATGTATAGTGCTCTATATAATTATAGTTTTTTTTTGCCTATAAAAGCGAGATGCTTAGGCTAATAGAATAAAGAAGACATAAATTATAGTAATTTTCATATTAGACAAATTATGTGTTCTTACTTTTGATTTGAGAGTAAGAATGGAAATATAGAATTTGTTGTAGAAATATAAGTACTTAATAGGAAAAAAATTAAAAATGCCGACGTTAGTTTAAAAAAAAATATTTGAAAATGGGGAGTTAAAAGCAAGTGTTTATAAGAGTATTAAAAAAGAAATAACAGTCTTATGGCATGCATTCTTAATTTTGCGGCCTATGACATTGAAGAAGTCCTTCATTACCAGGGAATATTCCGAAAAGTATAGTTTTTGTAATCCGAAAAATCTGAAATAATTTAAGTTTCATAACTGAACTAACTGCTTTAGATTTTGAACAATTCAAACTTTATGCAAATAAGTTAAGTTTTGCCAAAGAACCTCGAGTATTTGAAATTATGAATATCATTCTAAAGATTAGAGAACAATAGAATAACAAAAATGGCATAGAGTCCATCTACGAATTTTGTGCCCTATAATATTGAAATTCCACCGAAAACAACAGCGATGAAGGTGATCAAGAGTTCACGGAAGAGTCTAGCGATCGGAAGACGCTATGCAAATAAGCAGATTCTTATCAACGCTGGACTCTTCCGTAGACTCTTTTCCACTTTCAACGCTGACTTCTTCGGTGCGGGTCTCCTTAATCTGATTTCAATTTATTGTTATAAAGAAACCTACACTGTAGGTACCGTGATAAGTGAAGTTGTCTTTTTAAATATTACGAATGCAATATTAGCATCAGTTGATACACTCCGTAGATTCTATGAAAGTCCTGCGATATTGCATTACAAGTGGTGGAAGATGGTATATACAAATCAACAATACTATTGACAAAATCAATGCTATCTATAGGATGGCTCAGATATAGACCAATAGTGAGTGTTGGGTTAGATGAAATGAGGCAATTAGTGTAACTAACATCCTGTTGGATGGAAAAGTTCCCTATTATCTTGACATGTGCATCAGAACGTAAATAGTAGGGTTAAGGCGTGTCGACGCAGTGGTCAACCATTGCATCAGACTAGTCAGAGGAACACATCGAACTTTTCCATATCTCTTTATCGTCACAATGCCCAAATAAGATTTATTTATAATAGACCCCATAATTTAGTTAAAACAATGAGGGTTGTATGATTAGTACCTGGCCTCTGTAACAGATGGTGCTGCTACTATAAAAACAACTCAATTTTTTGAGAGAAAACCTTTGACAAAAAATTATATCAAATTTTTAAGCAATAGCGTCCTTTAGTATCCGAGTAATAGCAATTTAAAGTTAACAACTTTTGAAATTTTATAACAACGCAAAAAATTGAATATCGTGTAATGATAAAATATTTATTTTTGAAAAACAGAGCAACTGATAAGACAAAGGCGGAAGTCGGAGAAGTTTATTGGGACTCTGCACCCTCGTTATCGATCATAAAATATTGTGCAGCTGAAATTAAATGCGGCGGTACAAACCAGCAACTAAACAATGAGATTTTCAGTAATCCATGGAAAGCTAAGGTGACTTTATCGGCTAACAATGTTATGGTCACAGTATTTTAGAATGCAGGATTTTTTTGGAAAGGGCAAAAACGATTTACGGCAAGTGTTATTGCCAACTTATTGGATCGTTTCTAAGATACTGTGAAAGAAAAACGTCCGAATTTGACTAAGAAAAAATTCTCTTTCATTTAGACAATGCAAACATGCACATTTGTATCATCGCTGTGCCAAAATTCCTTGAGTTGGAACACGAGAATGGCTTCTGCATCCACCACGTTCGCAAGATTTATCCCCCAGCTAATATTTTTATTTCCAAATAAAAAAAAATAACTCGCAGGAAAAAAATTTTGCTCAAAAATATTTGGGTGGGAGGAATTGTATTTTTTAGATGGACTCGAAAGATATACAAACGTTGGTACTATTACCATCACCCCCCACTAGAAAAGAAACTCATCCTCCTTATCTCTAATAATTTCAACATTATAGACAGATTCTTTCGCGATCTTCCTCCACTTTCAAACTTCCCTTCTACATCCAGACTAGAAACCATAGTTTGGTGCGGAGTTGGGAATATCTAGGTCGCCGGATTAGGTTTAAGAAGGCAACTACCAACCCGCAGAATGATTATTTCTTTTCATGGATTCGACGACTGATCCTCTACAGTTATCGAGGTCAATATTACTCTACATTGTAGAGTGTTTCTGACAGTAGTGATAAAACTATCGGTTTTGTAATCGGCACAATATCCTCACTGATAGCTAAACGGCTCTCAAAGCTATCCGCGACTCATTCAATGAACTGTACGCAACGAGATTCGACATAACCTATTCAACAATAGTAGTGCCGAGTTGCTTTGGATGCCGGGGCATTTGGGATTTAGGAGAAATCAACTTGCTGATCAGTTGGCTGTACAAGCTCTCCGGCGTCCGGTGCTCGCAGCTATCCCTAATATACCTCGCCTACTAACAGATTGGCAAACCACCGTAGAAATACAGACTGGACTAATAGTGAGAACTTAATATCCTTGGCGATATTCTGGACTCTCACCCATAAATTTTTTTTTCAAACTACACAAATGCTATCAGTCAATTCTGTGGCATTCTGCTAACTGATATTGAGCGAATGTCTGCAAACCAAGAACTTCTTTTTGAGTAGAGGGTTCTCCTAGATCTCAAAATTTGGTGTCTCCCTTTGCGTCTAAAAACGGCATTTGCCAAATTGTTTTTTTTACCTCGTCAAATATACTAACATACTTCCCAAAATACGAGTATTTAACAAACTCTAACTGATCTAGTCTACTAAAAACACATCAGCTTACCTTACAAAACTGATAATGCCCGCGCACAACTTGAAGTCACCAAATAGCATCAAACTCGTGGTACTGTAAAAAGACACCTGGCTTATGCCTACCGAACCTAACATACAAAAAAGCAAACAAATAACTTCCAAAAATTAATTTTATTGAAAATTTGAGCAAAAAAAGTCACAATTACTTAGAGCAGGTCTTGATGCGATTGGTAAGATACGGAACCATACTATTCGATAAGGTTTGACTATCTTCGGCGCATTTATCTATTGAATCCTCGATCAATTCCATATTGACTAGAGCTGATTGCCTTGTAAATTGCGTACTGAACGTTCTAATCTTGTTGTTAATCGGTCCCAAACATTTGCTCAGATTATACTTGACGCTGGTACAAAATATCACATTGCTGACAACATCATCAGCCAAAATGTCAATTTCGTTTTCCATGTTTTCAATTTTCTTCAAATCTTCTTCAGCTCCATGAACAACATTTATAAGGCAATTCATAAAGCTTACGGTATTCACGTCCAAGTACTCGAACAGCTCCATTGTAATATCACCCAGACAATCTCTACCATCCTTTCCACCGAAAGTCAACACTTGAATAGCTGAAATGGTCAATCGATTGAATGCGCTACGAATCCGTCCTGATGCAGATTTGCTCTTCTCCTGAGATCTGGACACTGTTGCGAAAATCATCCGTTGGGAGTCACCAGCCCAACTAGGTATGTACGTGGAGAAGGCTTCGTAAACAGTGTCGTACATTTCCAGCATGTTGATTAGCATTTTTTGTACAATCGGGTCTGTTTGGTTATTTATGGCGTTCACCATAAAAGTAGTGAACCTCTCATCAATACTCTCAATTGTTGTCGCTCTAGCCGCCAATACTGATAGTACATTCTCATGAAATCGACTAAAAAGAATTTTCTGTGCCTTAAAAGCATTGCCGAGCACCTCCAATGCGGATGAAAAGTAATTTGTCAGAATGCCAGAGTTTCTTATTGACCAATTAGAACGGGTAGACTCTAATTCAACAATAAAAAAGTTATTTTTAAGTAATTGTAATTTTTAAAAGAATTTAATAAAGAACACCTACGTGCACCTATTGTAACTGCCAATAGTACAACCAGAACATATGCAGAGCACCTGGAAGCGAACATTGTGTTGACAGTGATTTCGGACTGCGAACGTACGATTGCATCTTAAAACGAAAATGCATTGACTTTTATTTAAAAATTGCATTGCACAAAAACACTCTTCGACTCGGTGTTGACTTGGGAATTATTTCTGATGAGCCTCTTCTTTTTATCTTGTGTGCTTTTTTCATTATTTAACATCGAATTAATCGCAAATATTTGCATGAAACGGTTTCAGTCATTTCGACATAATCAGAGATGATCTAATTTCAATAAACTCACTTTTACGTTGACACCATTGCTACTGTTTACCACCTATCTCCCCACGTCAGAGGAGAAGGTTTTTGAATTATTTTACAAAACTTTGAAAATTATCTCAACTTCTATCTCCTCTTGGAACGTGTCATTTCCTAATCGAAAATGTGTTAACTCAAATTGGGAGCATTCTCAAAATTTGTTTATGAAATTTCCAAAGCACTTCTTCATTAACAAGGAATAATCGGAAAAGTAAAGTTTTTACTAATTGGAAAATCTGAAATAATTTAAGTTTCATAACCGAACTAACTACTTTCGAATTTGAACAATTCAAACTTTATGCAAATAAGTTAAGTATTAATTTACTTTTGAAATTATGAATATCCCAAATATGCACATTCTTAAGATTTGATAAAATTTAAAATAACAAAAATGTCAAAGAGTCCATATACGAAGTGTGGCTTTACATAAATCTGCCGATATACGATGTCTGTTCAAAAAGTATCGCGAATTTTGTGTTTTTTCAAAATTATTTATTTGTTTATGAATTTCTATTTTGTCCTCTTCAAAGTGATCCCCACCAGATATTATGCACTTGAGCCAAAGTTTTTATCAATCCTCGAAGCACTTCAAAAAATCATTTTTTGTGATCTTGTTCAGCTCCTCCTTCGATGCCGCATAGCGTTGTCCTTTCATGGGGCTCTTCAGTTTCTGGAACAAGAAAAAGTCACAGGGGGCCAGATCTGGGGAATACGGTGGCTGCGGCATTATTAGTGTGTTGTTTTTGGCCAAAAATGGCAAAGCCAATTTTTGTTCTTCCACAAATTCGGGCGTTTCTGGCGGATTGCTTCCCGCAACTTGCACATAACTCTCAGGTAATATTCCTTATTGACCGTTCTACCCTGTGGCAAGAACTCATGATGCAGCATGCACCTGCAATTGAAGAAAACTGTAAGCAAACCTTTCACATTCGACCGAACTTAGCGCTTTTTCCGGTCTTGGCTCGTGCGACAGCTTCCATTGGGATGATTGAGGTTTGGTTTTTACGTCATAACCATAAACCCACGATGAGTCACCAGTTATGACCCTCTGGAGCAAATTTGGGTCATCGCGGGCAGAGTCCAACAGCTCCTTAGCAATGTTAATACGATGCTATTTTTGGTCGAAATTGAGCAATTTTGGTACGAATTTCCCGGCGACCCGTCTCACGCCAAATCATTGGTAAAAAACGAATGGCACGAGCCAATCGGTATGTTTAAGTCCTCAGCAACTTCTCTAACGATGATTCGACGATTGGCCAATATCAATGTTTTTTCTTCACTTCATCAATGTTTTCGTCTGTTGTTGACGTGCTCGGGCGTCCGAAACACTTTTCGTCGTTCACATCTTCTCGGCTCTCTAAGAACATTTTGTACCACCGACAAAAGTTGCTTCGGTCCAAGGTAGCTACACCATATGCCACAGTCAACTTTCGGAATGAGTTCGCGCAATTAATTTGGTTTTTCAAACAAAATTTAATACAGATTCTTTATTAAATTTTGTGTGAAAAACAAAATTAATTGCGAGCGAAAACATGTGCAAGCAAAGCAGCTGTCAAAAATTAACTGAACATTTAAAATGGCCGAACTTATCGGCATAAGTGAGAGACATGAGTACCACAAAAAAATCGAAAATCGAATATACGTAACCCGCGGAAATTCAAAATTCGCGATACTTTTTGATTAGCCTCATATATCCTAGGCCGGAAGATTGAGACTGTATTCCATCAGAATAATATAGTAAAAATATTATGGCTATGGCCTTAATTTTTTGCACTATGATATTCAATTTCCACCGAAAATGATCAAGAGTTCACGGAAGAGTCTAGCGAAGGGAATACGCTATACTAATAAGCAGATTCATTTAGCAGAATTATTCTCTTCTCCTTTTCACTTTCAGCGCTAGCTTCTTCGGTGGGCTACTCCACCACTCAACTTAGGTTATAAGGAAAACTGAAATAATTTCAATCTAAGGCTACTTGATTGATGCGAACTAATGAACCACAGTATACACTAGTGACGGCGAACCTATGACCCGCGGGTGAGACACTAATCCACGTAGGGTTTTTTAATGACCCACGCGTTCATTTTTAAAAACTTATTCATTATAAAAAAAGAAAAAGAACAGACATTTAAAAATATTTAAAAAATAAATTATATATATTCATGACAGTTAGTCATAAGCTTGACGCACAGACATATTCGTTGCGCGGCAGAACGAGGAGATGTAACAGATCGGGGATGATTCGACACTAAAAATTGAAAATACAGGTCGAGATTTTTTTTAAAATAAATTTTAAATAAAATATAATTTTATAATTTATATTTTATTGATTAATTATATGTTCTTTAGGATTATATATGGAATATGATGTCGGTTAAATACCCGCCTCTGGCTGCGGCGCGAAGGGGAATCTTTTAAGTACATTTTTCATAACATGTTCGCAGACTTCTGGTGTTATTTTAGCAATTTCATTTCAAATGTTGTTCTTGAGTATCAAAATGAAATTGCTAAAATAACACCAGAAGTCTGGTTAGTGTACACCTTTTCTTTCAAGTATGTCTATACGAAAAAATCGGGAGTATTCGAATTAGGGGATCGTGGGGGCCTGTCGATAAAACCACTTTTTGACATTATTCGGCTGGGAAAAATTTCTCGCAAAATTTGGATCGTAGCACGAGCTGTGTGTGATGTGACACCGTCTTGTTGGAAACACATATTTTGTAGGTCTAATTGATCCAATTCGGACAGAAGAAAGTAATTTAACATGTCCCGATAGCGGTTACCAGTGACTGTTAGAGCATTACCTACAGCATCCTAGAAGAAATATGGCCAAATGATGCCGCTGGCCCAAATGAAGAACAATCTTTAGTGTATCAGTTGAGGGTTTTCAGAGTCCCAGTGGTGTCTATTCTATTTATTAATAAAGCCAGCCAAGTCTAAGTGTGCTTGGTCGCTTATAATGATTTTTTGCCAAAAATGCTGGCCGTCTATACCGAGCTGTCAAACTCGAGCACTTCAGCCTCACCGCAATTCATGGTAATTTGCCTGCAGATGTTGTGTCAATTACAGCACATTTTTTTGAGAATTTTTAACAAACATTTTGAAGATATTCCCCGATGAGAGGTACCCGGCCATTCAGCAACACTATGCCTCATTGCATCAATCTTTTCAGGTATACGTTGGCCTAATTGTCGCCCTGTCTTCGCTTTATCTCCTAGTATATGCGTTTTTTATAATAAAATAAATTTACATGGATGAAGAAAATTGCTAATGTACTTTTAACGGGGTCAACATATTCGTATAAAATATTATTTTCTTCAATGAATTTTGTCAAATCTACCAATAGAAATAAACTTAAAAATGAATTAACTGTGAAATGCGTTAAGCTAAGGAATACGGAATATGAACGTAATATTAAGAAAATATCTGAAAATAAACAACAAGTTTATTATACATACACATACCAGTAACTATATCTATTAATATAAAATAATATTTCATAATTCCTTGTTCATTCAAATACTCAGCGCAGGGGCGACTGCCGACTGGGCATGGTGTCACCTGAAGCGGTAATTGCAAGGTATCACCCCATTGATATCAATTTTTTTTTATGTCTATCTTTATTTTTTGCTCTTCACTATCAAAAGGAAAAGTTGTAAAACAAAAAGGAAATGTGAATTTTTTATATGATTTTAAAAATGAGGCTATCTTCCCAGCCCCCTTTCCAAGTGACGCCATTGACTTAGTAACCCACTAGCTAGTACTAAAAAAAATAATGAACAAAATTTGACCAACTTCGCAAAAAGGTTTGCCATCGCTGGTATATACTGTAGGTATCGTGATAAGTGAAATTGTGTTGTTGTTTTTTTTTTTTTTGAAGTGCCTTACGAAACATGGAGCATGGATGTGCCATCAAATTTTGTGTTAAGGTTGGTAACTTCGCCAGTTTGACTTACGAAGAATTTCAACGAACCTATTACTTAACAAGAGTACAAGTTGTTCGGTGGCATAATGCCCTTTTTTGGAAAACCGAGAAATAATGGAAGACCTTTTTTCAGGACGGCCATCTTTTCAGGGAGGCCTTCAAAATCGACAATGGATGAAAATGTGGGACGAGTGAGATCAGACTGTCAATTGTCAGCGAAACTTCTTGAAAGAGGTTCTTCTCGTCAGATCGGACATTGCAGACATTTGGATGCTCCATGGACGAGTTTTTCTTGAAAAAAGGGACCTATCTGTCATTCATCTGATATCAGAACGTGTGACTTTTTTTTGAACCCCAAAACGATTAATTCGAAAAGAGTGTAATCGACAAACTAAATCCTTCCGGCACTACTACGAAGAGTACATGCCGATTTAAAGCTGCCCAAAAAAACTCTTTTGAGGAGGATGAAAAAAAATTAAAATTTTCCAACCAAAAAAATCAGCAAACTGAAATTGGCATTATCGTCAAGAAAACAAAATGACCTCATATTATTTATTGATATTTAATTGAACGCATCATTTCCTGTGCTTGATTGGTTGGCAACAAAACAAAATCAATTTCATAAGAATTAACGTTAATGAAATGTTCACATTATGGGCCGCCAAATTGTATGCCCGAAACATCCGTTCAACATTACAACATATTCGAACGACCTTGGCTGCTATTACTGCCCAATGAGTCGTAAATTAAGTAATATCCAAGAAACTGAACTGATGCTATGAAAATTAACTGAACGTAAAAAAGAAATACGATACAGATGCTCTATTACCCACCCCTTTTTACCCAATCAGCCTACATTGGCGGCATTCGACACTTCTTTCTTAAGTTTTTAAAGAGAATTTCGGTAGAAAAAAGCACCTATTTTACAAAAACAGTCAAAAACCCTGGACATTGTAACAAATCAAATTGAAAAGGGATAAACGCACTCAGAATTAGTACACAATTTAGCTCACGGCATTATTTTCAAGAAGGGACGATAGTAGAACGCTGAGGGCCAGGACACAAGGGACATGGCAAAGTTTGATCATAAATATTTAATGGTGGTCGTAAAGTTTTTCTACAATAATATTTTTTTCTTCTTTATGCTCTTCTGAACTTCAACATTTTAGGTCCTTAGACATTATTCTTGGCCTTCCCAAATGGGGTAGGAAGCTTACTAGTTCAATCGCCTGAACAGCATGTTTAAGGGTTCGTGTTTGCCAAATTGAATTGCTAAGCAAAATCGTAGTATTCGGCGGTCACTCGTAGTATTTAGCCAGTTTAACTATTCTGATATGACGTTGATTTGGGTTGGCTTTGCCTGAACCGGATAATATTGGATAAAATTATGATGGTTCGAAATCATGGCTGATGCGTAGATGGGCAGGATAGATTGCGTTGATTTGCACCGTGAATGCCTTTAGGGGTTGTCTTCGTTTTAGAATAGCCCAACGGCTGATTACGTAGTTTGTTTAGTCCTTTTTATAAGCATTTATTGTTTTTACGTGGACAGAAATGATACGATACAATATCGAAGAGGAATTTTCACTACAACTGGTTCGATGATGATGATGATGGGTCTCCACCCTGCCCTGTCGACCCGTGTTTAGATAGCGCGTTCGCCATTTAACTGATTTCGCATTCCATGAATTTTGTTCATTTATGTAACAAAACTTTTTCTTGTTGTTTATGTTTCTGGTGAGCTGAAGTTTTGTTTAATTATGAACAACACGAAGGAATAATAAAAGGATACAAAATAAATAAAAAAGTTTCTCATTTGTATTTGTGCACGTAAATTTTCAGTACATTTTCTTTAGTAATTTTTTTTCTATCGTCCTTCAATTTGTTTCTCAGGAATTTGGATTATATTTTTCTGTAATTTATTTCCACTTTAAATATTTAAAGAGGGTGTTTATTAAATTTTTTTTAAATAGGATATATTTGAAAGTATTGAATTTTGCTGATTGTTAATATAAAAATAATAAAAAAACTATTTAGAAAGAATTAATTTCGTAATTTTTTTAACCAATTTTTTTATTAACCGAAGGACTACAAATATTATTCCTTTGTTGGACTTAAAAACCCGTTCATTTTTTAAGAGCCACAGGCCATTATGAAGCGCCACAACCGTGAGGTCATTTTGGGCGACTTCATATTACGTGTGGGTTAGCATTGCCAGCTTTCCCTAATAGCACTGGTCGATAGTTAGTTGGAGGGAGCAATCAGAAGAGATAAAATTTGATAGAGCATATTAGTTTCCTTTAGAAAATTTAAGAGAGGACCTGGGAAAGGAGTTGTTATAGCTAGGAATATATATCCTTGGGAAATTAGTTGTTCTATTCAAAAATAAATGCCGGATTAAGTGTCATTCATTTAAATATGGGGAATAGTGAGTTGAACGCTACAAGAATGGAGAATTAGGAGATAATTCACTCTCTATGCCCCATTTCACCAAAAACTTTTTCTAATAAAAAAAATCTTTTTAATCTTTCATAAAAATCTTTTCCCAATTTTAATATATATTTAATTAAAACAATTTTCATTAATATTTTTTAAGCAATAAAATCAAAACGTATAATTTAGATTTAAAAAAAACGTAGAATATAATTTTTAGTTTGCACAAAAAAAAATCATATTTTCCAAAATTGAAAAAAAGCAAATCATCACAAGAGCGAGGCGGCCATTTTTTTTTTTTTTTGATTACCGATTAAGTCTCATTTAGACCACGCCATTTTCTTTTTTAAATGTGAATATAAATTCGCATAAATAAGTATAAAATTTTATTATTCCGAAATTGTGTTCTTTTTTTATGCTTTAGATAAATTAACGTACAAATTTAACCCGAAAATAAAAATAAATTGTGGAAAAAAGTCGAATAAACTTTTTTATCGTTGATTTCTTCGCAGTATTTTATAGTCTCACCAATAAAAATGGACGCATAAAATATGATAAATGATGCGAATTAGAGATTCTAGAACATTTATGTTATATCATTTTTTGTTCGTAGCATGTCTGAAAATTTTTTTTACTAATGTATTTATTTTATCAGAAATTGAGAAAATTGATATTTTCTTCCTTAAATACATTGGGATTTTTTTTTTCATAGAACAAATATAGATTTTAAATACGAACAAAATAGATGTTTAATAGTTTTTTTCAATATAAATACATTATAGTCGTATACTGTTTTAAAAATATTTTTGATAATTTTCAATGACATTTATAGTAATTGTGCATTGGTAAGCAATATAACGGAAAAATTGCAAAGATGTATGAAATTTTTATTTGAATCGAAAAATTAATGCTTGTCATTTTCATTTTTATAAGATTATTTCATGTAAATGTTGGCCACGACCTTTTAAGTGCTCCATGCGAGAAGTCCAATTTTGAACCATTTTTTCGAGCATCCCAGATGGTATCTCGCTAATCACACGTGTAATATTGTTTTCCAAGGCTGCAAGTAACAATGTACCTTCTGGCAGCTTTCAATAGCGCTATTTTCAAAGAAAGAAGGAGTTTTTCGATAGGGGTGATATTTTTTCAAAAGGACTGTGCGGTCATATTTGCAAGTTGTGCAATTTATTTATGAAAAGTTACATGCCACAACAACGCTTGAAAATTATACAATTTTTTTGTCAAAATAATTATTCTTTTATTGCAACTTATCGTGCATTTTTTTTAATTCATGGTCGTCAAAGTGTGCTCCGTATTCGTCAAACTATGGAAAGTTTTGAACGCATTCTTTTTATACAATGTTTGCGGTCAAATTGCCGAGAATATTGCTGCCGTTCAGGCAAGTGTTGATAAAGACCCAAATTTATCGATTTCTAGTCGCTCCTTATATTTGGGACTGTTTGCCACAACAACATAGTGTATTTTACGATTTGATTTGGGCTAGCATCTTTACAAAATTTTATGATAAGAATTAAAGCAGTTGGACTATCGAAAATGCCGTCAATTTGCTGATTTTGCTCTGGAATAATTTGAAAATGATGCTGATTATTCCAAGAAAATCATCTTCTCAGATGTGGCATATTTTCATCTTTCTGGATCGATAAATAAACAAAATTGCCGTTACTGGGGTGAAACCAATCCAAAAGTTATCCACAAGAAACCTTTTCATTCCTAAAAATTATGAATTTTCAATCCAAAAATTATCCACGAGGAACATTTTCATTTGGTGTAGCTTATGGCATGGTGGCATCATCGGTCCTTATTTTGAGTTGCCGTTACTGCCAATTGTGAGTGGTACAGACGAACTTTTTGTGGCCTGAATCGAAAGATATTGATTTGACGAATATGTGATTTCGACAAGGCGGTGCTAAATGACACACAGCCCATGCCACAATCAATTTATTTGGCGAGTCGATAAAAAGTTTGGCGAGTCGATAGTTTCAAGAAATGCAGATGTGCAATGCCCTCCAGGAAGTTGTAATTTAACACCTTTCGACTTCTTATTGTGTCGTTATTTGAAGTCACATTGGTCTATGTCGATAAACCAGCATGTATTGATGCATTAAAATTGAATATTCAACGTCAAATACTTGAAATAAGTCCAGATTTATTATACAAGATGGCCAAAAATTGGAACCATCCTATTCAATTCTGTAAAACGGAGCGTGATAGCCATTTGAGTGATGTTATTTTAAAAATAAAATTAAATCGATTATACTTCAAAATAAAATAATAAATTTTTCTCTACTAAATTTCGTTTTTATTTTATTTGAAAAAAAGAAAAACATATCACTTTTATTGAACAACCCAGTACCTTCAGACCAAAATGCACACCTAACAGTCACTTTTTCATAGTCAATTATCATTTTTCGTAACTCGATACATAGCAATTTTACTAATTAACGTATCCACAGAGCAAAAAATGAGTCTTATCGCTGACGGCCATTATCTCCTTCTAAAGTGCGAAACGTGGCTATGACATAATCATCTCTTTTGTAAAAAATTATTTACAATTTAAACCAAAATTTGAAATGGCTAACTTAAAATTAAACAAATGTTTTCTTATATGTTGGTATACGTTTGACAGCTGGCAATTGACAGTAGTATACTTTCTGAACCACAAAATAGATAACACTGTATAACCCTTATTTTTTTTGAAGAATTTGTATATAATTAATTTTATATGAGAGCAGATAATTAAAAGCACAATTAAGTTATTACTCACATGAATATAAAAAATGTACTCGTGTTTAATTTATTTTTATTTAAACGCACACATTCTATCTATCGCCATACATTCACATAAAATACAAAAGAAATTTTCCTATAATATTCGCAATCCTACCGGAAACATTAAATCTTATTGTGTGTTATGGGAAAAAAATGAAAAAGAGAGGATCTTAACATAAAAGCTCCGAAATAGTCATAAAAAAAAGATGAAAGGCTTTGAAAAAGCATCTTTAAAAATACGTTTCAAGCAAGAAAACAAGAACCTATAACAATGGGGTATGACGCAAATAGAGCCATTGTATTTTTTTCACTTATTTTTGAAATTTCGTATTTACCATCGGCAACATAAATAACCAACATTTTCTATGTAACAATAAACAATTTTTACGAAAGATCAAAATTTATGCAGGTATGTAAAGACAAGACGTACAATACGAAAACTGGGTTTTAGTAAAATTGAAAATAGATAATTTCAAATTGAAAATGTTCATGTTAAATGCAATTGAAAATCTTTTTATCAAAAGTTTAATTATCAGAAAATTATTAACAATTCACTTATTATGAAAATAACCAAAGCAGAAAATGTGCTATATCGAATTGGTTGTTTCGTACACACGTCAAGAAGACCAAAAGTACTTACAAAATTATCCTTGGCAACGGATATGCAATTTAGACACAAACTTAATCTTCTTTCAAAGAAGACGATTCTTAGTTTTTTAAGATTTGGCAGAGAATTGAACACAAACAAAGAAGACTTTATAAAAAGTGGCTTTCAAATCGGTTTCAATAGTCTATGTACGAGTACTTAAATTGAGTGTGATTTGAACATTTGCCAAAAATAAATATATTAAAATTGTTCAGCAGAAAATTGTCCTTTTTCAAATTTCCCTTTTTATTATGTTCAGTACCACTTTTGTTCATATACAAAAAAAAAAAATATTTAAGATAATATTTGCAAGTAAAAAAAAATAAGGCATTTTAAATAAAAATTATTGCAAAAAGGACAGTATATAAATTTTTTTAATTTCTATATCCGAGGAAAATCTTTTTTAGACAACGAAGCCCAATACACTTCCAAATAAAGTCTTACATACCCACATACCGACTATTAATACCATTAGAGTATATTGCGAGTAATTCAAAATTAAGGGAAAATTATTTTTTTTTTCGAATAGAAAAATTACTACCCTAACCAGTCATATACTTGCAACCCCACCTATCACCAATGAGACATGAATATGCACACAAAAAATGTTGAAAAATTAAATCGGTATATTGAACACACCCACCCCTACACTTACCTAGCCATTCACCTTTAGAGTGGATGATTTATTTTCAAATTAATTTACCTTAGCATAACTTATTTTCAAGTGGTTCTTAAATTTTTAATTAATCTGGTAAATTAGCATAAATTAAATTTTTATGATATATCTTCTGCTCTCTGCGATTATTAGCTTTTTTTTTCATATATTTACGATTGCTTCTTTTTTGAAAATTTTAATGATTTCGACTAACGTTCGCAGTACGACCGTAAATAAGTATGCTCTAATTATAAAGTAAAAAATATTTAGTATTAATGAAGTTATGAATAATTTATGGCTACCAATATAAATAACTTAATTAATATTTTTTCCCTTAAATTCAAATGTGAATGCGAAATTTTAAAATTTGTTTGAGGAGGTCTCTCTAAAGTGCGCAACGACATCTGCAATTTTCCTTGTAAGGGGATTTTCAATATGTTCCTTCGATATTTGACAGTCTATTAATTTAACCTTTCGAATGACAGCACTGTCATTCTCATACTTTTACGCTGTCTGTTCAAAAAGTATCGTGAATTTTGAATTTCCGCGGGTTACGTATATTCGATTTTTTGTGGCGTAATGTTGGTACTTACGTCTCTCACTTATGCCGACAAGTTCGGCGATTTTTAATGTTCAGTTAACTTTTGACAGCTGCTTTGCTTGCACGTGTTTTGGCTCGTCTTCGATTTTTGTCCAATTTTGACCAAAAGCATCATCGCATTAATATAAACATGGTGGATTGCTTCACGCAACTTGCGCATATCTTGCAGGTAATATTTCTTATTGACTTGCGCATATCTTACAGGTAATATTCCTGTGGCAAGAACTCTTGATGCACCGCGCCCCTGCAATCGAGGCGAAACACATTGGACCGAACTTGGCGCGACGGACTTTACATTCGACTGAACTTGGCGCGCTTTTTTCGGTCTTGGCTCGTGCGGAAGCTTCCATTGGGATGATTGAGCTTTGGTTTCCACGTCATAACCATAAACCCATGATTCGTCACCAGTTATGATCCTCTGGAGCAACAGCTCCTTAGCAATGTTAATGCGATGCTGTTTTTGGTCGAAATTGAGTAATTTTGGTAAGAATTTTGCGGCGATCCGTCTCACGTCCAAATCATTGGTAAAAATCGAATGGCACGAGCCAATCGGTATGTTTAAGTCCTCAGTAACTTCTCTAACGGTGATTCGACGATTGGCCAATACTATTTTCTTCACTTCATCAATTTTTTCGTCTGTTTTTGACGTGCTCGGGCGTCCGGTACGCTTTTCGTCGTTCACATCTTCTCGGCCCTCTGAGAACAATTTGTACAACCGATAAACGTTACTTCGGTGCAAGGTAGCTTCACCATATGCCACAGTCAAAATTCGGAATGCATCCGCGTAATTAATTTTGTTTTTCACACAAAATTTGATACAGATTTTTGGAATGGGCAAAAATCGAAGACAAGCCAAAACACGTGCAAGCAAAGCAGCTGTCAAAAATTAACTGACCATTCAAAATGACCGAACCTGTCGGCATAAGTGAGAGGCATGATTACCAACATAACGCCACAAAAAATCGAAAATTGAATATACGTAACCCGCGGAAATTCAAAATTCGCGATACTTTTTGAACAGACCTCGTATATGACTCGCTTGGTTTTAATGGAAAAGTTATCTTAAATATGAACAGAAATATCTTTTTAATGGATAAATATTTTAACGGAAAACAGAAATGTCTGTACAGTATTTTAGTATTTTTTTATCATATTTTCGGTAACAAAACTGTTCATAATAAAAAAAGAGGGAAGTCTTAATTTTTTGTTTGTTTAAATTTTTTTCAACCAAGACTCATATTTTTTTTTTTAAATACCAAACTAATCTAATACTAATAAATTAGACGAAAAGAAAATTAAAAACAAATAATTATCATATATAAACTACAATATTTTGATCCAACAACAAAATAAAAATATTTATTTTTAAAGATTTATTTATTTGCAAAATGGAAGAATAAAAATATTGGTATTTTTAAGTACTAAAGCACTTTTCTAGCATTCTCTTAATATTATTATATTTATACTCCTCGGGGAATAGCAAATAATTCTTTCTATAAAAACGGTAAAATACTATTACTTAAGCTATGTAGTGACAACATTTTTTTACTGAATCAATTTTTATATTTGCAAATTAGCCAAATTTTTCACGGTATAAGTAAATAATACTCAGAGTAGTGTCTAGAGATAAATAAAATCAATATTTATGGTGTAAACACATATCTTCTTTCTGCTAGAAAATATTTCTCTAAGAAAATTCTACTAATATAATATTATCCAAATACTTTGTTACTTGTTTATCATTTAATATATTTTCTTTTGAGCAATTTACCCACTTCTTGTGTTGTTGATAGGACTTCTTTCAAATTAAAAATATCTTAAAATAATTCGTCGTACCATCGGAAAAAAAAAAATTTTTTTTGCAGTCTTGCCTAATAAACCCTTACAAAATAGACACTTTTATTACCATATGTCAAGTTTAAAAAAACAAAAATATTCTGGAAACAAAAATCATTGCATAAAAACAACATATTTTAAAGAACATTTTAAAAATAATAAATTTTTTCTAGCTAATCCTAATATTTTTTTAAAAACAGAATTCCAATATTTCTAGTACTTTCTCACTTAGCCAATTTTTTATTTTGTAAACAAATTGTGTGAGAGAAACTAAAAAAAAACACAAAACAAAAAAGAAACGCAATCTTATTTTTAAAGATACTGAAAAATATAATATGTTAGAATCAACTGTTTTGATCTACGAACAGAACACAACGATGATACTACAAAATACGATAATATAAGAGCCTACAAGACCGTCCATAATCATAATAATAAATTGCAAAATCAGATATACTCGTATTTTTGAGGTTTTCTTGTCGCCAACAAATGGCCACTTAATGATCACCTTATAATCCTATGCCATCAGATATTATGTACTTGTCGACTGACATAATTATTAGCAATAATCTGATTTATCTTCCCCACCATCCAGAAATGAACAATATGAAATGGTTTTTTTTTGGTCGGTGAGGATTCTGTGAGAATTAAAGACACAAAAATACTCATCGTTTATTATACAGTTTATGATATTTAATAATTTTTGTCCCGTCTAAAATTTTGTTTATTATTTTCAATATGAATCCGGATATGTATAGAAGAAGTACACCTTTCGCAATGTGGCAGAAAAGATAAAGAAAAATTCTTAAGAAAATGAAAATCTTTTCTACGAAAAGAAATTGTGATAAATAAAACTAAAGGAATTCCATTAGCGTAGGAAGTCGGAAATTACAAGTGTTGAAAGGTGATAAAACGATAGAATAAAATATTGTATCCGTGCTGGGGTTCCGCACTAATACCAACACATCTGGAATGTAGGCCAGAATTTTGGATTTACGTTGTTAATTGGTATCAACGAATGCCGATAAACGAAGTGTTTGCAGAAAACCAACCAGAATAATTTTTTTCTAATAATTTTATTTTATTTTTATACTTAAATATCATCCCCATCAAAGTAGTTTGCTTGTACAGCTATACATCGGCGGAGACAGATCTTGGTTCTGTCGATAACATCCAAATTAGTGCAACGGAATTGCCTTCAGCTTTTCGGTTGCACTCATTTGGATGTTATCGACAGAACCAATATGGCGTCTGTGCAAGTGTTTTTTTTATTTTGTAAACCAAGAAAAAGTCACACAGTAAATAGGAGGCTGACGAACAGACTTCGATCAAGTGACTAAAAGCAATAAAAATTCCCTTTTCCGTCAAAAAATGTTCATTTTCATCAAGTGTCTGCAATGTTCAATCTTACGCAAGAAACGCCATTTTATGACCCTTTCAAGGCGGTCCATTTTAGAAACCTTTTAAGGCGCTCTATTTCACTTTAAAAACGACTTAAAAAATTCAACCCCCACAAAACGATTGTGTACATTAAATATGTCAAAACTATAAATTGAACGATAAAAAATTAGCTCCGTTCACCAAAAATGTGGCGTTTAGTTCGATAAGTAAAAAATAGATGTCAGGCACAGCAGCTAAGAAATATTTTTACCAACTTTTTGTTTTGTATTTTCATTTATTATTCAAAGTATTTGTATTAAATTTTAATAATTTTTTAAAATACAATAAAAAAAAAGAGTCACCTAGATGAACTTTGAAATTCAAACAGCTGACACACCAGTGCTTCTCAACATACTAACCTATTAAAATTTCTTATTTATATTAAAATTAACTTTTTTCACCTTACTTTTTATAATAATTTCACCTTTAAAAAGACTTAAGGCACAATATTAAAAAATTCAACCCCCACGAATCGATTTTATATATTCAATACGTCAAAACTATAAATTGAACAATAAAATAGGCTTCGCTCATCAAAAATGTGGTGTTTAGTTCGATAAGTAAAAAATAGATGTCAGGCACAGCAGCTGAGTTAAATCAACGCGGTCTCACCTCACAAAAGCCCCAACTCGTTCTATATTTTCATAACTCTTCGATGTTAAAGGTCTACCAGAATAAGGTTCATCTTTCACAGCTTCTCGGCCCTCCAGACATGCTTAAGGTTATCAATGGATTATTGAAATATGTCAGGAAAAATATCTTAAAATAAAAAAAAAATTAGGTTGTATTTCTTTCATTATAAGAAAAATATTATTCACTACCCTATATGTTACCAATTACATTGTTGGGCAATATCTAGAATAACTCACCTATCTTAATAACTCGGTATTAACTAAAGACAGTTGCATAAAAAAAGCGCTCCTTCCAGATGATGTGGAGTCATTAATTTCTATATTAGAATGTATTTAAATGAAAAAAAATTTGTAATAAAAATTCTCGAGTAGAGATCAGCCATATTTCTACTAGTGACCAACCCATCGTTGGGCACCATTCTTTCATTAAAGCACAAATAGAATTTTATTATTATGGATTAAAATTTTAAAAAAAAACAAATTCCAAAATACTGATGAAAATTTCAAATTTAAAAATAAGTTCAAAATTCTGTAAAAGAGATAAAAACGCTAGAACTGAGCATGGACACCTTTAATTTACTAGATAATAATATTTTTCTGGTATGTCGATCTTCAATTTCCTAATACCGTGACGTCCAACTCAGTTTTATGTATACATTTTTAAAGACTGCCTATTTAATTATTAGTATTTAAAGTATTATTTTTAGACAGTATTTTATGCTTCGTAAAGCTCCACATTTATGAACTTGATTTTCTAGTCCTGCCTTAAGACCCTTTAAATGAAGATCTCTTTTTTTAAACTGTGTCTATTTTTATTCGCTATTTTCCAAACCACATATCTATGTTTCAGGACCTCGAAGGTACAAACTATAGGTCTCGGAATCTTAAAAGTACTTTAAGTCTCATGTAGGTTAAAGAATGTTAGGACCTAAATAAAACTGTATGTCACAAAACTTTAAAAATACCTGCGTTTGCAGGACCTATTAACACTTTAGGCCTTAAGACCCAAATCTAAAAACTTTTGATCTCAGAACATTGATGGTACTTTTGGTCTGAGGACCCAAGAAAACGCCAAAGGAACGTTGAGTGTTTCCCTAAAATGGTAGTTGGATGTTTGGCCCTAAATTGACCTTAGATGTGAGGACCTACTTTCGATTCTGGACCTTAGATGCAGGACCAAAAAAGTTATTTTATGTATCTCAGGCCCTAGATTGAACCTTAGTTCGGAGCGCCTACAATATTTTTTTTGTTATACACGTAGTAAGGTGAAAATCATCTAAAGAAAAAATGTGGGACTTCAGTACCACTTTACTGTTGTTGTAAACCACTTTACTTGGTCGCATTTCTGAATCTCCTCGTGGAAATCTATTGTAATCACTACGAAGTACTTTGAGGGCTATTGTCGCATAGCCTCCCGAGCCGTCCTCGACTACAATCCAATTAAAAATAGTGTTGGTAAGCCCGAAAAACATACATGCCCCGTCAAAAATTAGGATAGGTAGTAGCCAACATCACCACGTTGCTGATGAAAACACGGATCCACCAACGAGATGAATCGATGATTCCATTTGCCTTCGCCAGCAGTATAGAGCCATCTCGTTACTCCGACCCCTCCGGCGGTACAGGCTCCGTCGCTCATCCGCCAGAATTTCAATCGGTATCACTCCGGCTACAACACAAATGTGTATGACACAGTTCGGAATACGAAGGCCACCCTCAGTATGTAGGTTGATCTAATCAAGCCGAATTGACCTGACCTCGTCCCTCCTAATCTGTTTTGGCTGCTCCAAGATTCGATATTAGGCGCTCCAGAGCTATTATTATCTTTCCAACTACTTATAATAGGTGTTCCTGAAAAATCGCAGCTTCGCGTCAATAATCACTCCTAGGTACTTTAGCGATAATTTTGAAGTTATTGCTCGTGATGAGGCCTTCGTTCGTTTTATGGTCCGTAAGCTATTAGAGAGTATTACCGTAAGGTCCTCTTCCACACATTTTGCAACTACGACCACAGTAAGTTCTCCAATGAATGCATAGATTCTTGCCTCACTTCCTCTAGTATATGAAGCTTGAAAAAGCTATCATACATCACACTTCACAACATAACTTAGATCCTGGAACTATAAAGATCGCCGGACGCAAAAAGAGTTTTTAAAAAAAATTTAATTTTCTTATAATGTGATAAAAAAAAATTGCTAATTTAAGACATTTATATTATTAGCGCAAAGCTATACTTATTTCTTTATTTCTTTCATAATAAGGCGTATATTTTATCTACCATTTATAAAATTCGAACAACAACTAACTCATCTCAATAAGTTTCTCTACCTAACGAGATTTTAACATTTTTAGAAATCTCGTGGCTAATTTATTTTTAAACGCCGATGAGTGTAAATAGGGAAAGTAACCGAGGCCTTTTAATGAGAGGATTATAGTGATAGGATAGTCGAGCATGAAACTCTTTATAACGGGCGACGCACAAATCATGAACGAAGGGGAACATTTAGGTCATGGTGAATAACTTGTTGAGGAACATAGTGATGATGCCTCGCTTTTTCCGAGGATTGTGGATTAAACGAATTGGATGCGATAGGAATTGGAAGCCTTGGTAGAACCCTATAGTTCTATACCGTATGTCCAAATTGGTCTAAGAAGTAGTCGGTCACGTCTGTTAAGTTCAAATCTTTTTGATGTCGTATGAGTGTTCCAAGAAAGTCGTTTGTCTAGGTTTAGTCCCAAGTAGCTACTTTATCTTTTGATATAATAATGTCGCCATTAAGGTATATTGAGATGGGGGGATCTTTGCAGTGGGTGAAGGTAGCATGTACACTCTTCTGCCCATTTACTTTTACTCTCCACCTTGTAAACCAATCTTGGAGATTTTTTATATGGGATTAACGGTTTCTGGAAGTGATTTTGATATTGAAGTGAGATACAAGAATAGCAGTGCCATCAGTAAAGGTAGACGTTATAGTTGTGAGATTAGTTGGGATGTCAAAGGTATAAATATTTTATAGGATTTAATAAAAAAATTAATTAGTATTCTTAAGCTTTAGTTTATCTTGTGGTCTTAAAAACAGTTAAGTTTAATAATTATAGACCTATTAGCGAAACATTTTTATGACCAACTGGAACATCAATATTTATCAATAATAAAAACACCAATAAAAATATAAATTTTTTACCTCAATACAAGTAGAAGAACAGTCTAAATTTTTTGTTTACAAAAAGGGAAGTTTTATTAACCGAACATGATATCTAAAAAAAAATGCTGTAAATTTTTGGGTGTTGGAAGAGAAGAGGAAGGTATTAAAATTTGGATTGAAAAAAAAAATTGTTTACGGACGGTGAGTTCTTCAGGAGTATGACCAGTGACGGCCGTACTCAGAAAGCACATTACTCTGCTGGGCATACTTGTCAATAGCTGAATGCGTGGATTGTGGGGTTTTTTTTTTTTAAGTTTACATTAATGAGGTACAGGGGGAAACCTTCAAAAGGTACTCGCCTGGAAGACCTTCTACCTGCCAGGCGAGTTATGCGGGATTTTTACCTCGCTAAAACCTTCCTGTACCTCTACCCTTGCTCACAGAACGATGGTTCCCCGGCGGCACTCTTTGTATATACTACTTCGCCGGGAGGCGTTATGCTACTGTGGTGGGTTGGTGGAAGGGATTTTTGGAAGTGTTTACAGAGTTATCCTTCCACACTCATATTTACAGAAAAATGGAGACACCCAAAGGTGTTAATTTAATCATGGTATGGGAAGAAGAAGAAAGATGAAGCAGCGGTGAAAAGTAAGAAGATGAAAAAAAAAATTTTTTTTGGCAAAAGGTAAAAAGGTAGCGAATAGTAGATATGGAGGAAGGTATAAAAATTTGGAAGATTAAAAATTGTCAAGAAAAAAATTAAAACAAATAAAACAATTGGAAAAATATATTTAAAAAATAATTAAGAGAAAAAAAAATCCTTGTTAATGGGAGAGACATGGATGTTACTTCTGTCCCTGGCCTTTCCCCAAATCCACCCTTTGGCACTACTCGGCCAAATAATTTTGGAGTGCCACTTTTAATTTGACAATGATCTCTTTTAACTCGTTCTATGATTGAAGGTCAAACAAACCTGTCCAAAGGAGGGACCTTAAATAAAAATACCAAATTTGTTAAAATTCATTTAAATTCGTAACTTTTTAAAATGTTCATTTTTTAGATGTCGTATTAATTCGCCATTTCCAATTCGAAATAATTCTTTAGTTCAGTATTTATTGCCAAATAGTAAAACTTTATTTTTAAATGATTTTCATTCTCATTAATTCTTTATTGATAACCACAAAATTTTTCTTTTTCAACTATTTTCAGTTCAATTTTTATATTAAGAGAAAACAAATTGCCATATAATTTTTTATAAACCCAAAATAGAAAGAAAAGGAAAAGAAAGAATATGAAGAATACCAAAGAACTGAGGTAGGACCAGTCTTTAAGTCTGTTGGAAAGAAATCCTCAGTTAATTTCAAGAAAAATAGAACGTTTTAAAAATTTTACTTGTTTTTACTGTGAAAATGACAGAGAGCTCTCAGTCTCCATCAATAGCACATGTTTTCAATTTAATCGAAAACCATATTTTATCCTTTGGCACCGATTATCATTATCCCCAATATTTCCCAAATTCACTTTAATATAAATTCAATAATAACAGGTACACACATTAACAGAATTTCTGTACCGTTTTTCTATGTAATGTTTTTGATTATCAACCCACCTACTTTGGTACAACAAACGAAATCAGCTCCTTCTTCGTATATTCGTATATATGTGTATGTGTATATATAGATAACAGCAAAAAACCGTAAGGCATAAAAAAATATATTGAGAAAAAAAATAAGATCAAAATAAGGTGTTGACATTTAAGAATTTTCATGTTGTATGAAAATTGCAGAGAAGAATCAGGGAATAAATTGGAAATTAATGCTTGGCTAAATTTGAAAAGAAGTTAAGATTTTTGATAGAATGCGGGTTGAAGATTGCTATGCTACTTTATGAGTTGTTGGTCGGAAAATAAATAAGAGACTCTATAAATGAAATGCAGACGCTAAAAAGACGAATGAATAAAAAGATAACCAACCAGCCACTCCAAGTTGCAATCAATCTAGCAAAATTCCATTAGTTAAATCGAATTTGTAAAAATCAAATTTAATTCAAAGTTTAATGACTGAATCGATTATATTGACGTGAAACGACGACTCGTGCACAAACGCTAACGATTCGGAATAAAAGTCCAAACAGGGTGCATTGGGTTTGTACTTTTGTTCGTCTCGATAAGGTAGACAAGGGCACGTTCAGTGGGTGTAATTGAAAATGAGCTTCGTAGTACAATTTGCTGAGGCAGCTCCAACTGTTCCAATCATCCCAGCAGACCCTCTATAAAGGTAAATGCGAAGGTAATTATAGAAGACTCTACAAGTAAACCCCTTTAATTTATCTTTTGACTAACCCCAAGTCTATCTAGTGACATGTCCTTCTAGTGTGTCCACCCTTAACCGAGCAATAAAACTAATTTAGAATTTTCCCCTCTATTTGAAAAAATAATCACGCGACTAATTAAGAAATTTAAAAAAGAAAAATTAAATAATATAATTTCGAAATGGGAAAAAAAACTGATTAGGGCGGATGAATCCCATCGAATTTAAGTCTGTCGCACTATTGAGACTTTAAATTAAATACCGCCAACCATTCGAAATGTAATCTAAGTCAACAACTAGCTATAAATAGGAATATTATAAACAAATCTCAGATAGTTTTTGGTATTTTTAGTTTTAAGTTTGTTTTTGATTTGTTTGTTGGCTGTGCACATAGTCTGTCCCGACACCCACTGTTACTTGTATTTAATGCACTTGCGATGCTCGATGCACTTTCACCTTTGAGGAGCCTCGACCTTTTTGTGCATCATCACATTTTTGCCCTACAAATTCTCATTTGCATCGAATTCGATTTGATTTAACTTTTGTTCTGTTTTCGTCTCAACTGTTTTGTCCTTGGATTAGTTTAAAATTCGTGTCAATTTTATTTTTACTTTAATATGAAAAAATTTGAAATGTTTTGATTAAAAATACAATGAAAAAAAGTATCTTAATAAGTCGATGTGAATAATAATATTTTTAATCTAAATTTAAATATGGATTTTTTTTCCTTTATACAATCTGAACCAATCGCGATTATTTTGATGAAATATATTTAATTTTTGGGGGAATTTGTATGTTTTCTTTTGAACGTGGGCGGAAGACGATGTAAAGGTACCTGTCTTTTATTCAAATATGCCTCCTTGTGGGACTATTGTCAAGCATTATTTTATGGGCTATTATCCTAATCTGTCCTGTTCTCACTCTTTCCTTATGGCGGAGCTTCTTGATAACTGCATTTCGACCTCATTAGAATTTGTCTCCCCATCAAAGCTATGCATCAGCGGAGGCGTTGTTTCCACTTCTAATATCAGATGGACCAGCGAGGTGCCAAAGGTGTTTTACGGGCATGCCCCAGAAAGGAGTCAATTAACATCAAGGCTCCAACTAAAAATATCTATTATGAGATTTTTAAGCGGACTTATCCCAAAAAACTTTTTTTTTTATTGAGATAAGTTCGGATATACCAGGTGTATAAGCTTAAATCAAAAAAACACATGTTTTTTTCATAGAAAGCAAAAACAAATTTATTCAAAGTACTTGCCCTCGCTAGCTACACATTTTTCCCATCTCTTGGGCAATTTGTGGATACCACGCTAAAAAAATCCTTCTCTTTCGAAGCAAACCCCTCATCAAGCCATTTTCGGACGTCTTCGTAAGAATCGAAGTGCTGCTCAGCGAGCGCGTGGCCCATTGACGAAAACAGGTGGTAGTCGGAAGGGGCCAGGTCTGGTAAATAAGCGGGGTGGGATAGCAACTCCCAGTTGAGTGTCTCCAAGTAGTTTTGGACCATTTTTGACGTGTGCGATGGTTCGTTGTCGTGGAGGAAAATCAGCTTGTCATGTCTTCGTTGATAATCCGTCTTTTTTCACCCAGCGCACGGTGCAATTTGATCAGTTGTTGGTGGTAGCGGTAGGCATTGACAGTTTCACCAGCTTTCAATATCTCATAGTAGACGATACCCTGCTGATCCCACCAAACGATCTTCCGTCCAAAGCGATTTGGTCTTGGGGAAGATGTTGATGGTTGGCCGGGATCAACCCACGATTTATTGCGTTTAGGATTCTCGAAATATATCCACTGTTTATCGCCTGTCACAAGGACTTCCTTATTTGTCTGGTGAGCAAAATTTCGCATGTGTTCTGCCTATCGTTCAATTCATGCGGCACCCATTTTCCGATCTTTTCAATCTTCCCCATGGCACGCAGACGCATGGAAATGGCTGGTTGAGTAACACTCAATTGCATCCTCGAGAAGGTCCTCAACCTTCCTAGACCGATTTTGACGCTTCTTGTCCCACAAGTCAAAATTGCCGTCTTTGAAGCGACGAAACCAATCTCGGCACGTTGTTTCCGATAAAGTACTGTCACCACAGGCCTCCATAAGCTTTCGATGTGAGTCGGCAGCCGATTTCTTCAAATTGAAGCAGAAAAGCAGAGCTTCCCTCATATGCTCTTTTTCTGGCACAAAACTAGACATGATTACCAAAGGAAAATTGTATGTTGTTGTACGAAATTGCTGACAGATGTCAAACTCATAAAAAAAGTATGGCGTGCCTATGGTAGCTTAATACGCTCACTCACGCCATCTATGACCAAACAAGCTTATACCCCTGCTAAAATTCAAATTCTTCCTTTGAAAAAAAAACTTACCGGCCTTAATTTCAATTGAAATTTTTCAATAATATCTGAAAATATTTCCATCTGAAACTACGAGCATTCTGTTCTGACTTCAAGCCAAGCACTTGAGTTGGAGACACCCTATAAATATGTGATTAATAATAATGTAGTTAAAAACAAAATAAAAAGCCATCCAATTATGGATAGGATTACTTAAATGTACTAAAAAAGCTGTAAAGATTCGGAAAGACAGATGAAAGTTACGAAAAATAATAATAACTACAATAATATGGTTGTTTTTTCTCTGTGTGTGAGTTTTTAAGTCAAATTGAAGATTTATATTTAAGATAAAAAGTGGGATTGTTTTTTTTTCTATTTAACAATCTAAAAATTATTATTTTATGTACGAGTATAATCTGGCTCCATGGCATTTATAATCTAGTCCTCTTGGTCACTTAAAGTGATTTTTATTTTTCATATTTTCATTTTCTGCCTCTAATAATCTGCTTGGAAATTTATTAATTCTTGTTCTTTTTGCATTTTGTTGGTTTTTTATTTTTTTTAGAAGCAGGTGCCCGAAATTATAAGATTAATGACCAGAATGTGTTCTACATAAATCAACATGTATTTTCTTCAAAAACGAAATATAAAAAAAAGTATGAGAAAAAACACCAGAAGACGAAAAAATTATTTTTTTTCTACCCCAAAAGTCCATTATAAGAACAGACAATAAATTGTAGTAGATTAAAGAATGTAATAGAGGATAGATGTACTTATTCCCATTGGCCATATTTATTGCAGGAATATTCATTATATGGAATAATAAAATTTTAATTTTAATATTTCCCCAAATTAATCTAATATATCATTTATTAAGGAATAAATCTGAATTTTTCTTTTTTTTTTATAGCTATTAGGCATGGTCAAATTTCAATTTGTGACTCATGCGGTACTAGCGCGATGCGTGCATATGCGAAACGGTATTATTAAAATTTTAGTCACTCGAAACTTATAGTCTGTCATTGGAGAATCACAATAAAGCATATTTACACGACATGTTATGGGCTCAGAGTATCTACAATAAAAATGTGTACATAAATTTATTAAGTTTTTTAAGTTGGTACACACGAGTCTGTTGACACTGATGTGTAAAATTGTTCCCAAGATGAGGTTGTCAACGTGTTAGTGGTAAACCAAGATGAACAGTTTAATCGCCGCCCATCTGACACGGAAATCGTATTCCTCTCAGAATCCAAGCGACGTTTCCATCGTTTTTGAGGAACATTTCCGTAAATTGTTCATCAACAAAGACAGTCGCTCTCGGATCGTCCGACTCTTTTTTAATTATTCCGCTTAGACAACACTACTGAGAGTGAGTATTCACGGCTAGGTCCAAAAAATATTTTAGAATCGGCCCTATCCGTTTGGGGAACCGGAATTAGTGCTTCAATATGCTATGGACAAACATGTGGTATTGAAACATGTGGTGAAATTTTTATTTGAATCGAAAAATTGAAATTTTTATCCAAAAAATAATTGGTAGGCTAGTTACATGTTATAAATACCCGCGTTTCAACATGCTAAAATGTACAAAAGAGTCGCGCTATACGCGAAGAGCTTGATTCGAAAAACCAAATTTTTACAAAAACACAAAAACATTGCAAAAGTGTATGAATTAAATCACTGATTACCATTTACTTTTTAAAGATTATTTCATGTAAATGTTGGCCACGACTGCGTTTTAAGTGACCCATGCGAGAGGACCAATTTTGGACTACTTTTTCGAGCATCTCGGCTGTTATCTTCTGAGGCTACAAGTGACGCTGGTTTAACGGCATAGACGAGTGACGTCACGTAGCCCCATTAAAGATAGTCTAAAAGCGTCAGTCGTTTAACTTCAGTTCTTGCATAAGCTGTATTTTATATGCTTTCAGACCAAAGTCCTTGCGTACAATCTTCCAGCCAATTGCTGTGAATGGCAACGGATGGACAAATCGCCGTTTTTACTAATACTGGACTCTACAGCAGCAATACTTTCCTCTGTACGCACTCTACGCACAGAAGTTAGTGGTTTGATGTCAAAAAAAGCGTTAAATTGTTGCAAAATTTTGTCACTATGACTTTGAATTGCTTGCTCAATGAGTCTATTATGACAACCATGAAATGGTCAAAGTGCACGAAACACATTTTTCACAGAGCAAAATTTTTATAACAAAATTCAATACTTTGGAGTCGTCGTTCGGGTGTAGTAAGTCTTTCTAAGCACTTTTGACATTAACGCACCTCACGTGTCATACGTAATCTGTCAAAAATAAAAACATGAAAAACCAAACTGCAAAAAATCACCCAATAGTTGACTGAATATTAAAAATAAAAAAGTTTTTCTGCATCGGTGACCAAATTGTTAGAAATCGAGCGGAGCGAAGTGAGGCCAGTTCCTAGTTACCTTATAAAAGTAAAAAAAAAATATAAAAATAAATTGTAGTATAAAATTAATAATGGTAAAAAAATATTATAAAAAAAAACCAAATGAAGTACGGGGCCACAAGAAAGCAACTAGGAGTACGGAAAAATTTTAGTCATGGTGTCATTAACAACAGAGCAATGCATTTTTATTATTCAAATTTACTATGAAAATGGGCGTTCTGTAAAAAGGATATTTCACATCAACGGCTACATTAACAAACAAAATTATCGAATATGGGGCTCTGAAAATCCTCATGTAATTTACGAAAAACCGATGAATCCTAAAAATTTTACTTTCTGATGTGGTTTATGGGCTGGTAGAATCATTGAGCCGATCTTCTTCGAAAATGATCGTGAAAAGGTCCTTACACAGTGAATTTTGAAAGATATTGTATTATTTTAAATAACTGTTCTTTGAAGATCACTAAACTGGGTGATCGAATAGTCTCCGAAACGCTGAGGTGAATTGACGGTGAAGATCTTGCGATTTGACACCGCTAGGATTATTCTTCTTTAAACGTGTTTGAAAGGAAAAGTGTATGCCAATCACCAAAGAACAATTCACGACCTAAGGAACCACATTGGACAAAAGATCGGATGCAGGCTCGCTGGTCATATGAGTCATATTGTTTTTCATACATAATTATACTGGATTCAACTTTAATTTTGTATAAAAATTTCTATGATAATATTTGTCCACGATATGTGTATTTTTTTATCAATTTAAAAAGTTAAATTACTGATGGCGCACCCATTAACAAAAAAAAACAACCTCTCTCAGAGCCGCGTAGCAACCGAATGAGGTTGAAACTTGTACTGCAGATCCTAATGGGCTTCACCCTATATAGAGGGAAAGTATACAGTGTTGCCAGATAACTCGCAATGATGCCATATACAAGTACGAGGTCTGTTCAAAAAGTACCGCGAATTTGGAATTTCCGCGGGTTACGTATATTCGACTTTCGATTTTTTTTTGTGGTGTTACGTTGATACTCATGTCTCTCACTTATGCCGACAAGTTCGGCCATTTTTAATGTTCAGTTAATTTTTGACAGCTGCTTTGCTTGCACGTGTTTTGCTCGTCTTCGATTTTTGCCCATTTTCGACCAAAAACAGCATCGCATTAACATTGCTAAGGAGTTGTTGGACTCTGTTCGCGACGACCCAAATTTTCTCCAGACGATCATAACTGGTGACGAATCATGGGTTTATGTTTATGACGTGGAAACCAAAGCTCAATCATCGCAATGGAAGCTGCCGCACGAGCCAAGACCGAAAAAGCTAGCCAAGTTCGGTCGAATGTGTTTTGCTTACAGTTTTCTTCGATTACAGGAGCGTGGTGCATCGTGAGTTCTTGCCACAGGGTAGAACGGTCAATAAAGAATAATACCTACAAGTTATGCGCAAGTTGCGTGAAGCAATCCGCCAGAAACGCCCAGATTTGTGGAAGAACAAAAATTGGCTTTGCACCATGGCCAAAAACAACACACCAATAATGCCGCAGCCACCATATTCCCCAGATCTAGCTCCCTGTAACTTTTTCTTGCTCCCGAAACAGATTCTTTGATCTATTTTTTGGAATGGGCAAAAATCGAAGACGAGCCAAAACACGTGCAAGCAAAGCGGCTGTCAAAAATTAACTGAACATTCAAAATGGCCGAACTTGTCGGCATAAGTGAGAGATATGAGTACTTACATAACGCCACAAAAAATCGAAAATCGAATATACGTAACCCGCGAAAATTCAATATTCCTCGTATATAGTAAATATTCTTCAAATTATTTGTATTAATTTTTTAGGCTTTCCTTATAAAAATCTGATTTTCTTACAAAATTAATTTAAGTTTACGAATAATAGATTTTTTTTCGTTGCTCTCAAATCTACAAATAATAATTTAAGAAGATATTATTTATTATACAAAAAAATCATTCTACTTTCTAAAATATCTCGTAGCAATAAAAAATATTTTAATTAATACATTTAAACATTGGATTTGTTAATTAAGGACTGAACAGTTAGTGCTTCTAATATTGGATCCGTTATCAAAACTAACCTAATTTTTATTAAATTTTGGTATGACGTTGTCACAATTCAAATTTTCATGATTCCCGACTCCCGAAAAGACATAATTTCTATATTTAATTCAGCTCAAGTTTCAACGTACGAGCGTATAGCAACTCTAAATTGTTTTATAACAACCCAAGCCGTGTAAATAGTTGGCTAGACCTACATACGTTCACATAGTTTTATCTGATTAATAGCAGCCTAACTTACACTATGACCCACCTAAGATTAAAGTATTAAATATTTACATTTAATAGCACAATCTAATAAACTAATGGAAATTCTGTGTGTCCACCTATACGAACGATAGTTTCAATTAAATACTCAGTAATTCTCTTATAACAAATATCGTTTAACAATAAAATAACTAAAAGTCTTTATGCTAGGACTGACAAAGTAGTAAAATGCATATTTTCCAACTCATATAAAAATTCCAATGTATTTCATATTTTTACTATTTTATTATTGAACGAACGTAGCAAAATGTAGCATTATTGAAATTTTTCATTCTTTACAATAGAATAAGTTATTATATTCGTCTAAAAAGATGCGCTACTATTTCTGAAAAAAAAAAATGAAACTGTATTTAAAGAATGCATATTTATTGAAAAGAAGAGGAGAACGATAATCTAATCTTGTGAATAAGAATAGACACGTAACAGGTGTGCCAACGTTACCATCTGATCTAATTAATACGATTTTCCAGACTATTTACGAGTATAATCATCAACAGAATGGCGGGTGGGGATATGGATTGCTGGGTGAACATAACTAACAATAAAATAATAATAAACCATGGCCGACATTATAGGTTTTGTTGTAAATCAATATTTAAATGTAGACAATATGTGCTAAGATACATCTGTGAACGCTTCTGGCTTTCGTAGAATCGATTCATCTGCGTGCGTTCCACACACGATCGATTAAACACCATTCACCATCGCCATCAAAAGAATATTTTCTGCCTCCAGTATAAATGTAAACCCAGCAAAATATGTTAAAATCAAAATGGCGGGCTTCATGGGAAGATACTAAACGTCAATCAAAAGATCGTAAAATATTTTACGCCAGATGGGGTGGGTGGGCTTCTCGTCTTGCTGTGATTTTATTATTTTTCTGCTTTACTATCTTCTTCCTTGTTTTTTTTTTTTTTTTATTGTTCCGATTTTTTTTTTTTAGTACATGTGTATGTCAGCATATGTGTTAGTGAATGTGTTTTTTTGTTGTCAGTTTTAATAAATAATCTATTTTATTATTTTTTCTTAAAAATAAACATTTTTTTAAAAATATTACGAAAAAAAAAGCTATGGTTGAATGCGACTATTTTCCGCGACACTTGCGTGTATCCACGTCGCATCAAATCTGCTATCTTTTATCGGGTGATTTTTTTTGCAGTTTGGTTTTTCATGGCTGTATTTTTGAGAGATCACGGGTGACACGTGACGTGTGTCAAAGCCAAAAGTGCTCAGTTAGCGTTGTCCTTTCATCATGGAAAGACTTACTACACCCGAAAGACGCTTCCAAATTATTTAATATTATCATAAAAATTTGTGATTTGTGAAAAATGTGTTTCGCGCACTTCGACTTTTTTATGGTCGTCATAATCAATCTACTGAGCAAGCAATTCAAGGCCATAGTGACTTCGCAGCAATTTTATGCTATTTGACATCAAACTTTGCAGCAATTTTATGCTATTTGACATCAAATCACCAACCCGTGTGCGTAGAGTGCGTACAGATGAAAATATTGCTGCCGAACCGTACAGTGTTGATGAAGACCACGATTTATTTGTCTATCCATCGCTGTTCACAGCAATTGGGATTGTGTTACTCGACTAGGAAGATTTTACACAAGGACCTTGGTCTGAAAGCATACAAAATATAGCTCATGCAAGAACTAAAGTCGAACGACTTCCAAAGAGTGAGCCTTAAAACAATTTTAGGAAAATCCGTTTTTTTACCAAAAATTGCGTTTAGCGACGAAGCTCATTTCTGATTGAATGGGTATGTGAATGATCAAAATTGTCGCATTTGGTCTGATAGACAATCACATGCAAAACAAGAACTGCCATTGCACGCAGAAAAATGCACTTTTTGGTGGAATCATTGGTCCGTATTTCTTTAAAGATGATTCTGGCCGCAACGTTACCGTCAATAGTGCACGCTATCACTCGCTGATTTCAAACTTTTTTTTACCCAAAATGCAAAAATTGCATCTGGTCGACATGTGGTTTCAACAAAACGGACCATTGAGTTGACCGCCGAGATCGTGCGATTTGACGCCTCTAGATTATTTTTTAGGGGGCTACGTGACGTTACTTGTCTATGCCAATAAGAAGATAACATTCCACGTGTTATTGCGAGATCGCAGCCGAAATGCTCGGAAAAATGGTTCAAAATTGACCCTCTCGCATGGGTCACTTAAAACGCAGTTGTGGCCAACATTTACATGAAATAATCTTTAAAAAGTAAATGGTAAGCAGTGATTTAATTTATACACTTTTGCAATGTTTCTGTGTTTTTGTAAAAATTTGAAAACCAAACAGTTAAAAAAATTATAAGTTGGCTATAAGGTTTTTCGAATCAAGCTCTTCGCGTATCGCGCGACTCTTTTGTATATTTTAGTATGTTGAAACGCGGGTATTTATAACATGTAACGAGCCTACCAATTATTTTTTGGATAAAAATTTCAATTTTTCGATTCAAATAAAAATGTCACACACTTTTGCAATTTTTCTGTGTTTTTTTTGGAAATTTGAAAATCAAACACTTAAAAATCACCCGTATTACGTTACTAAGATGTATTACATAAGTAACCTTTCAACGTCCGAATCCAAAAGGAACACTTTTTATCTCAAACACGGCCACACTTATTTAAGGACTGGCTTCTCAACTCCCTCTAGCCGCCAAGCAGGTCCTAACGGGACGAACATTACGCGAGCATGTGATTTCGCCTCATCAAATGATTTTAAATTTAAACCGATTAAATTTTCCACTCAAATTTTAAATTTCGATCGTTATGCTCACAGAACTCACAGAAAAGAATTTTTACAAAAGACTACCCACAACTCGCCTCCATCTCTCAATAAATCAATCCCAGCTCTTTCAAGCATGCACCAATCGACTTCCTCGGCGTCCACATTCCGACTCCCTATTTTCGGATCTCTTCCACGTGCTTGGTATTGCTATTAAGCAGCGTGAACTGGGTTGTGCTCCGAGTCTGCTGAATCCCAACACAGGGCTTTTACAAAGATAGTAACTTTTCGCAGAATATCCGAAGGAGTGTAACGGAATTTGAAGCCTTATGTATAGTTGCCCTAGGGAACTACTTTGAAGAGGATATTATTGATTTAAAAAAGTAAATAAAAATCATTTGGAAAAAATCAGTCTCATTACTTTTTCTATATAATTCGAAGAATATTATATAACTTCTTATCTATTAAAAATTCTCCATTAATTGTTATTTTTGAAGGGGTATTTTTACTAGACAAAACAGTTGCTTAAATGGTTTCGAGGATATTAACGAAAGTCCAAAGTTTTTAGCGTTATTATCTTGAAGTCATTCTTATATAAGATATTTACAGCAGAAAGTTAGTAAAGAAATCAAAAACGAAAAGAAAACTTGCTTAAAGCGTGAGCATGACTAGAAAAGGATTTTTTCTTCTGAAATCAAAAATACCAACAAAAACACCAAAATTCTGGGTGGTTTAAGTCTTGAAGAGAAGAACAATTTAGAAGTAATAATAAAATAGTCTAGTACTAAACCAATTCGTGACACAGCATTTAATAATTAGTACCACATTCAATCAACAAATTTTCATTTGAATAAACTCCTTTTTAGCAAATTCCTATTCAATTTAGTTGTTAATTTATATTTTTGCTAAAAAAAAATCTACCCAATTTACATTACCAATAAGCACGCAAATGATTCAAATTTTTCATATTTTATCAGAATTTCAGTTTTTCCTACCAAAAGTAGGAAGACCAAATGACAAGGAAAAAAATATTCTCCTAATCGAGACAGCACTTTATTGATACTTTTATGTAGAAATGAGGATACTTTCGAATATACTCGATCTCACAACTAAGATTAGAGAAAAAGGGGAATCTGAACAACTTTATAGGCTAGACAATTCCCAACTTGCTGTTACTTCAAATTCGAATATAGTCCAAAAGTAAAATATTCATGGTTGATGAAGGATCGGGCAATATTCGCCCCATATTATGATAGTGTGCATAACCACAAAGTACAGAATGCGGTAAAGAAGGTTATCGGGAAATGGCCGATATTGTGTGTCAATGTTTCGCCGTAGTAGGGTTAAAAAAGTAAAGTTGAAAAAACATAAAACTAAAAGAACATTCTACATTCTCCGTTCTCCATAGTAGTGACAAGAGTATAATTATGCTTGAACAGACACTTACTTTCAAAAGGCATAGAAAAACATAGTCTTACGAGCAGACCCGAAATTCCATTGACTCATTTCAACAGGCCCTTTATTTGATATTCCATGTACAATACATTTTGTTCCAAAGAAATTTCTAGCTTTTAATATCGAATGGGCATATTTCCAACAAGTATAAAGTGTAGAATTTGCCTACAATAAATTGCACTATAATTGTGACTATGTAAATTGATTAAACATGACTCTAAAATGGATCGTGATTATTACTATTGAAATTTCTATCAGCTTATATCGAACATGTTCTCCGACACCATAATTATTTTCGATATAATTGCCAAAAATAAGTTGGGCAATGTCATTGTTGGGTTATTCCGTATGAACAGATATTGTGTCTTCTTAATAAAAGTTAATATTAAAGGTTAGAACTCCTTTTTTCTGTGGATTTAGATTAAACTTTTGGGGAATAGGCGCGCAGACCTTGAAGTAGTGAATTTTTTATCTATCTAGAGTTTCATTTATTTTTGTTAATGGCCAAAAGTGGCTATTATTTTTGTTCAACATTTATAAATAACACTGTGCACTGCTGCACCTTTGTGAAGAATATTTTGTGGATATAAAACATATAATGTGGCTGTCAGACAATTAGCTAGCAATGCGCATTATCAGATACACCATTTGACAAGTAATCACGCGATTGCCAGATTTCATCAAATTTTGCCAGCTTTTAAATAGTCTGACAACGACCAATCTCTCAACGTTTCATAATGTCTCCCTCATAGATGCGCTGCTCCCAATTGGCGAAAAACTCGACTAAGCGATTTTCACTATCCTCTGTTAATGCCAATTTCTTATCACTAAGGAAGTTTTGTAATGGTAAAAAAAGATAGTAATTGCTTGGGACCAGGTCCGGACTATAAGGTGGAAGCATTTAAAGCTCACCCGAGCTGGCGTTGTCCTCATGGAATACAACCCCTCACCTGTTGGCTACTTTTGGCTGCTTCTGGTTAATCGCTAGCTTTAAGCTTCAAACGGTCCAATTGTTAACAGTAGAGGTCCGAATTTAGTGTTTGGCTATATTGAAGCAGCTCATAGTAGATGATTCCTTTCCAGTCCCACCAAATACACAACAAAACCTTCTTGGCCGTTAGTCGTGGTTTGGCCATCATTTGAGCCGCTTCACCGCGCTTTAAGCACAATCGTTTTTGCACAATATTGTCGTGTGACCCATTTCTCATCCCCATTCATTATTCGTTTAAGAAATGGGACCTATTTACTAACATCCCCAGTACACATTTCTATCTCAGTCATTATTCGTTTAAAAAATCCTAGTGGGATGTATCTGATGATTAACCCGATCCTCCAGAAGACGAGGGAGTAACAGAGCATGATTTTAGGCTAGCATTGCGGAATTGTGGGGGGGGGGGATTATTTAACAGGTTGCTTTCGCTTTCGCTCTCATACATAACAAAAAAATATGATTCATGCCGAGGTTATTTATACTGGAGACACCAAGGTGTAAATTCCAGCAGGAAAAAAGGAGTTTGTTTAGAAAAGAGGAAGGACAAGTTAAAATGCGGGAAAAAATGGATGGAAAAGAAAAACAAATAAGTGTGATAGGGATAGAGGGGAGAGAAAGCCATTTTGGAGGGAGTGTAGGTGGTATTTATTCCTTCCTGGGCATACCCAACGTCGCCCGTTACAGTTCATTGGTCCGTCATGATTTTAGAAGTCCCCCTATGACGGCTTACCTTGACAGACTTAGCTCATTGTTAAAGAGACGATCTGTAAGGACTCAGGAGGGGGTGAAATAAAAAAATCTAGTCGAATTTCATGATGATATAATTTTCTTCATAGTAAATATTATTATTATTATTATTATTTTATAAAGTTTTGAAGCAAAAATATCTCAACTTAATTTTTCCAGTAAATAAATAAAAATTAAAAGTTTCATCGATAAATATATCTCTTCTTTGTCTGTGTATTTTGTTTTTTTTTTTTTTAAGCTGTTTTTGTTTAGAGAAGTACTATTATTATTCCTTCTTGCAGTACTGAGCAAGTATATGCATAATTTACTAAATTTACATAATTTACAAAAACGACTAGCTTTAACTTAAAGAGAAAATGAAACTGCTTTTACTGTTAATTTTTCTTCATTTTTTTGGACTTTTATATTATCACTATTTATTATTATTAACCGAATGATAAATGATTCGTTGGTACAATCTATCTTAGATTTAATTTATTTCGTTTTTTTTTCTCTTTAACAACCTTTTTTTATGAATATAACCACCACGTTTTTTTTTTAAACGAAGAAACCGGCCTATTTTGACTGCACAGCACGAAGGTTGAAACGCAAGAGAACAAAAATCCAAGCGCCTTTTTTCAACCACGCCACTTCCTTATTTTTCGCCTCTTCTCCCGGTAGCCATTAATCTCGCTCCGGCGAACGAGTTGAAACACTTCGAGTCCAACTCAGCTGATACACCAGTGCTTCTCAATATGACTAAAGCCCAAAACCCAGCAGTAATGAAAGTATTTTTCAAAAGTTACAGTGATCTTGAAAAATACAACTGCTTGACAGGCTCTAAATAAATTCGGTGTTTGAAAATGGAAGGGGTGAGGGGTTTATTTATCACTAAAATAGTTCCTAAACTTTTTAGAAACAAGCACGATTTTTATATAGAAAATTTATTGAAGGGAAATATTAATTAAGACGAAAATTTAAAGCGTAGAATTTATAAAAGGATACGACGAAAGCGCTAGCTGTTTTTTTTAGGAATCAAATCTATTTCCTGAACATTTAATACATAAGATACTTGTATGGGAGAGTATTTAGTAAATTATTCAGTTGTGATGGCTCTAATTAATTTATAGTAAAATATTTATTAAATATTATGTTATCCAATTTTTTGTCTCAGTAGATACCGATGCAGACGCAGATGACGATGACGGACATATCGATGAGGGTGGCGACAAAGATACTGGGAAAGATAAAGATAAAATTGATGAAGAAACTAATCTATCGGATGGAAAATCGTCACCGGAACCACCAAATGGTGAAATTTCAGTATCATTATTGCGCGCAAAAAATCTTTCACTTCTTCAGAGTCAGTGAGTACAAAACTTTCATCCACCTACGAAAAGGGTGGATTGAGATGAAAACTTTTCTAATTTACACACTTTAATCATCAACAGGGAAATCTCAAGTAGTCAACAGAATTTTTTTCGAATGCTCGATCAGAAAATTGAAGATGTGAGTTTAACATTTTTTTTAATATATAAACAGTTATCCAAATTTGTGCTTTGGAAAGTAAGAAATCTTATTATAATTAATTATGCTGCTTGCTTCTTGCTATCGTGCATAAAATATTATAACATCACTCAAAAAGTCGTCATGAGACTTCTTGTATAACTCAATCCTTTTGAGGTAATTTTTAATGACTTTTTCGAACATTTCGGGTTGTAATTCAGGATGTTGGTTTTTAAATGCTTTAAAGTTTGAGGAATATCTGTGTAAATATGTTCTTTTAGTGTAGCCTCAAAAGAAAAATTCCAATGGCATTGAAGCGCATGATCCTGGATGACAATTGACATAATCAAATCTCGAAATTACGCGTCTTAGGAACTTTTCACGCATATATCTAAACATAAATGTTATCCAAATTAAAAGTTTAACATTCCGGGCAAAATTATAGGTTGTTATACGGACATAGCACGACAGTAATATCCACTGCTTCTTTATTTTCAAAGAAATTCGCAGATACATAGCGATACGGTTTATTGACGCATCCGTCGAGCGATAAAAAATCTCATTGCTGAAGAAAATTGCCATTGAATATCAATAGCCAAAAAAAGAGTCACTTATTTTAGCGCATTGATCGATCCTGAATGTTAAATAGAAATCCTTAAGCAAATATTACCTTGGATTTTATAGACGTTAGACAGCTGTCAAATGACAGACCTATACATTCCGAAGCACAAAATGGATAAGCCTTTATTAATCATTTTTAAAAAAAAAAACTTAAAAAAAAAAACAAATCTTATTGATTTTTAATAAAAAAGACACCTAGAACTTTTAGAATATAATGTAATTTGTTTGTAAATAAATTTTTAATGTTAGGGTCCAGACTATGATTCAGCTAGCGAAACAGAGATAGCATTGGAAGAAGCGCGCCTTAACGCTCTAGTCCAACACTGGGAATCCGCAAGTCTGACAGCATCGTTGTGTTCATCAGCAAGTCGTTCATTACAGACGACACCTGTACGTCAAGTGCCAATTAGACAACCACCGTCACATCGCAATCCCGTTAATTCGATACCCCAACAACCATTAAGCGCTGAGCTCTTGCCCCACAATCAGACGCAGGCGCAGCCACTAACAATGCCAATTCAAATGACAGCACCGCCAGGTGCCATAGTTACACCGCAGCAGTTGCAGCAAGCGCAACAGCAACAGCTGCAACAGCAACAGCTGCAACAGCAACAACTCCAGCAGCCAATTGTAGCTGCCGTCGTTATAGGATCTCCACAAGCCCAACTATTAGCGAATCTTAGTCCGAAGCGAGGAGAACCAAGGACTATGCTGCCGCCCTCGATGATTCATCAGTCGTATGGTGTGGGGGCACAACAAGCAGTTGCCGGTCGTCCTAGACCTGTAGGCGGTCTACCAACACATATGCAAATGGCTTACTATGGGCATCCAACGCCACAAAACTATTTTGGCGAAGTACTTCATCCAATGCAGGTAATTTTGCGTTTCCATTTAAAATTTTACAACAAATACGAAAAAATTGAATTTGAAAATTTTGCATAGCATCTACGAATTTATATTTCTTTTTGTGTAAGAATTAAGTAACATTATTTTATATGGAAGACCACCCTCTTCAAAGCACTGAGTGGTCCCAACGCATAAGTTTGGACCACTTAATGCCTTGTAGATTTTTTTTCCAACTAAACATTATCTTAGACCCACAAGAATGTTTTTATTATTAGACCATGAAATAATTCTTAATTATCTTAAGCACAAAAATTGGGTACTATCTACAAAAAGCTGCAAAATTTCATTAGTTCGTCATTGGAGCATAAATACCTTAATTCAAATAACTCCGTTCTGTGCTTTAGCATGAAAATTGGACTACACCACGAAGAAGGACAAATTTAGATAAATTGTATTTTTAAGAACCATCAAAATAGTCTTTTTATTATTAAGAAAAAAAATACGTTTTTCTACAAGAAGGAGCACAAAACTAAAAACCCTAATTTCGGAGACAAAACTAAAATCCATATTATCTAACAATAATTACTCTTTTTTTAAAAAAAAATAATACAAATATATTTTTGAAATTAAAATTAAAATAATGAAGATGGCAGATTCTTAAAACAGTTTTTATACTTTCTAAAAATATCGACTTATGTTACCATTAACGTGTTTTCTACATTTCAATTGAAGTTGAAAGCATTTAAATTAAATTATCTCAGGAAATATTCAACATATTTATTTGATTTTACTTCTAAAATGTCGGCAATAAAATTTTCTTCAAAATATATCGACTTATTTCACAGTATTATCGCCTTTGCATAGGATCAATGCACCTAATCTATCGGTGACCGCATTACAACAAGCTTGAACGACACTTTGTAGATTTTTTGTATAGGCCTTACTCTAGCAATGTCCAGTGGGTTGAGAGTCCTGCTGGAAAATCCAATGTCGCTTTTGAATTGTTTGGCTGCCCAACACCAATTCTTGGAAGGTGAACTGGTTAATATTGACACTAGCGGAATGCGTCCATTTTTGGTAATCCCAGCCCAAATCATCACGGACGCTGGTTTTTGTCGAGGATATGCCCGCAAGTAATCCATATTCATAGCAGAGCGTTTCTTCAACTAAATTCTATCGTTCAGCTTTTTCACAAATTGCTGCACAGTGAAAACTTTCACGTCAGCGATGACGCACTTTTTTTCGATCGTTGCAGCCGCATTTTTTGTCTTGAACCTTTCATGAATGTTGAAATGCTTAACCATGCTTGCATACCAATTTCTTTTACCATCGAGCTTCCATTGCGACTTCGATTTCGTAACAATTTGCTTCTTATCTTCGCAACCGGAGTCACAGTCCGTTGGCAGCCACCACCATAAGTTTTCGTTATTGAGCCAATGTCCTTGTAACATTTTATGGTTCGGTATATACAAATACGATTCAAATTTCGGTGTCGCAACTGATAAGTTATTGTAGAAGTCAAAAAAATCACGTTTCGATTATAAATCCCCAGCGACGGTTGCTATTGTTTGTTTTTTGTAGTAGGTACCACAAGAACATAGGCCAGGAGGAACTGCTGCAGCACCACAACCTTGAATTATGATGACTGAGAATTTTATAAGAGGGCATGAGAATAAATCGAAAAGTTTAAGTAGCACAGACATAGGAGGAGTTCTACCAATGAGAAAATCAAAAGTAATGCGCCAGTTCCTGAGGATATGTGAAATTGTAAGGGGAACCTTCGCAGTTTTGGCAGATAGGGGATTGACGGATATTAAATAGGAGGTTGTGTGTAAGCGCAGTATGACCAATTCTAAACCTGAACAGGATTTCGGATTGGTTACCGAATATATAGGCCGAAAAGTGTAATTCCAGTGTCTTCACCCCATCTCAGGCATTGCTGAAAAGTCAGGTTTCAAGTCTGTCTTCACCCCATCTCTAAATTTGCGACTTGATGAGCAATTTAGGCACGTCGGGTATGGCCGTAAATGTTGATCGTTGGAGTGCAGATGTTGCCAGCAAGTCTGCCCGCTCATGTCTTAAAATACCGACATGACCTGAAACCCAATGAAGTCCTATATGGTTATTTTTAAATAAAAGCTAGCGAATGTGGTTCAGGGTGGTTTGCTCTTTATACCCGTAATGACATTAATTGCAGAGAGCTAATCATTATAAATAATAATGTTTTTACAAATTTTTCTTGGAAGGCTATTGAAAGTGACTGCTATATCAATGGCAACCTTGATGAGTCAAAGTTCAATATAATAGGACGCTGCCCTGAGAGTAATATTTCCGTATGCCGCCTCACACAAAAAGTGGAACACGCGTTGGATAATAGCAAAAGCCGCTCCATCGTCGTTTTCGGCCGCATCTTTAATTATGTGTAGTGATTGCTGCTGTTTATATCTCAAACATATATAATTTTATTATTTTTTTTTTATTATAAGGTCTCTGAGACAAAAACCAGATGCCTACCTATAGCGCCACAACCATGAGGTCATTTCGCGACTTCATGTTGCGTGTAGGTTCTTGGATCTAAGAGCTCCGCAATAAAAGCAGTTCTATTTAAAAATAAATTCTGGGTAAAGTGGAATTCATATAAAATATAAGAGATAGTAAGTTGAACACCACAGGGCGATGTTTGTTAACAATTAGAAAATCATAGGTAAGTGCCGGTATACCCAATTCGTTTTATGAGAAATTTCCTTGCCAAGAAATTCGGCACATTTGTTAAGTAGACTGGTTTGCTAAGATATGGCCAATGTGTGGAAAGAAACCTTCCGTCGTTTGTCCAGTCTGTTTGTCTAAGCATGGCTAAAGTTGTTAACTACCATTTGGTCACCAGATGCGGCAAGCTTAGAATTTTAATGGGCACAATATAGTGGGAAACAGACCAACAATCAAAAAAAATCAGCTCAAATAAGAAAAAGAGTAAACTGCTTGCAAACAGCAACAAGAGCCCAGTGCCCAACTAAAAGAAAAAAAAATCTAAGACAGGACTAAAAACAAGAGCTTGTTCAAGGAGTCCCTTGTTAAATTGAGGTTGAATTCCTTGAAATTATTAACAGACAAACACATTCAATTCAATGGCTGATGAAGACCATAGTTAGATGAAGAGATCTTGACATGCAGAATAGAAGACCGTCTCAGATTATGCCTAATATACCCAAATGACACTTTATTGGTCAAAGTCCGACAGTCAATGTTTGATGAATAAAAATTAAGTCAGCAACCTTAAATCGTTTTTCTAGTGAAGGCATCTGAAGCAATTTAAGCCTCTCCATGTAAGGTACGAGCTTAAAGGAATTATTCCACAGACGGTTTCCGTTATTATTTATTGCAAAATAACCTTTCACGAAATAACCTTTCTATTGTCGTGAAGAATAAAACAATTTATGCAAATGTATTAATTTATACTGACTTGTTCGTAAACTATTTAAAGTTTAATAAAACCGCATTTAAACGTTCACTCCGCGATAAGTATGTAAATCTCAACAAAAGTATGCAAGCATTTCATTAAAAATACTTCGAAAGGCAACAATATTGAGGTACTCAACACACACTTTACACACGGCGGCACTGAACTATTTTGAGATAAAAATTTGGACTGTCAAAATCACATTTGTTTACATTTTCACTTTTTAACCACCTTTCAGACTGAACAAATCATTAAAAACCATCTAAACACATCACAAACTAATTAATTTGTCTAATAAAAATAAAGATGTCAACTTACCGAAAGAAAGAAATTCTCGGTTTCCTCATTCGGTTGAATGACTAACAACAAAAGTATGCAAGCATTTCGGAATGCTACCACTTCATGGAGAATGGCGTGTTTTAAAACTCTCCGAAAGTCTAGAAAATAGATTCGCTTGATTTTTGATTCATATTTACAAAATAAATAATAAACCTAAAATAAACAATATTATTTAATAGCAGAGGATTGTACAAAAAATTAAAATTGCCTGTTGCTGTGTTTAATTTGTATTTTTGTTTGCAATAAGTTAATTAAAATGAATATAAATTATGCTTCTGGAATTCACTAAATTTCTACTACGAAAACTAGATGTAAGTGGGGGTCATGTCTACATTAAAAAACCTATACGAAAGCATGCAAGCGTTACGATTTCTCGCCGCTTCTGAGATAATTCGGCTAGAAAATTGTGTATACGAGGTCCGTTCAAAAAGTATCGCGAATTTTGTGTTTTCTAAAAATTATTCATTTGTTCATGAATATCTATTTTGTCCCCTTCACAGTAATCCCCACCAGATATTATACACTTGTGCCAACGTTATATCCAATCCTTGAAGTAATTCAAAAAATCATTTTTTGTGATCTTGTTCAGCTCCTACTTCGATGCGGTCTTTATCTCCCCAATCGGTTTTTAAAAAAATTAGTCGCAGGGGGCCAGATCTGGGGAATACGGTGGCTGCGGCATTATTAGTGTATTTTTTTTGGCCAAAAATTCGCGCACAAGCAACGATGCGTGAGCAGGGGCGTTATCATGGTACAAAAACCAATTTTTGTTCTTCCACAAATCCTGGTGTTCCTGGCGGATTGCTTCGCGCAACCTCCGCATTACTTGCAGGTAATATTCCTTATTAACCATTCTACCCTGTGGCAAGAACTCATGATGCAACACGCCACTGCAATCGAAGAAAACTGTAAGCAAAACCTTCACATTCGACGCACTCTTTTCGTCGTTCACATCTTCTCGGGCCTCTGAGAACATTTTGTACAACCGATAAACATTGCTTCGGTCCAAGGTAGCTTCACCATATGCCACAGTCAATATTCGGAATGCGTCCGCGCAATTAATTTGGTTTTTCACACAAAATTTGATAACAGATTCTTTGATCCATTTTTTGGAATGGACAAAAATCGAAGACGAGCCAAAACACGTCCAAGCAAAGCAGCTGTCAAAAATTAACTGAACATTTAAAATGGCCGAACTTGTCGGCATAAGTGAGAGATATAAGTACCAACATAACGCCACAAAAAAATTGAAAATCGAATGTACGTAAGCCGCGGAAATTCAAAATTCGCGATACTTTTTGAACAGACCTCGTACATATACGAATATCTGACGTACGGGCTTATCCAAGTAGTTTTTAATCTAAGTACTACACAATCAAATTATTTGAATAACAATTTTATGGTTTACTATATAAAGTCGAAATATTGTGATAAAATAATAACAACTAAAACAAAGGAGAAAGAATATATTTACAAGGATTACTGTCTGTGTGGAAAAGTAAATTACTTTTGATAATAAAATTCTCTTTACCGAAATAGAAGTTCTCATCTTCATAATCATAAAGTTTTCATAGACAAATTCAAAAGAATCCCTTAAACTAGACGATCCCCTTTAGTTAAATGTATTTAAATAATTCCCAGAATTTGTTTGCAAATTCTAAATCGACTATTGTGAAAATATACTTTAATGTTTTATAATTTTTGTTGGTGTTTTTTTTTCCTTTTTTTTCAAATGGCGCTTACGAGTACTAAAACTATACTCGTAAAAACATATGCACTTGTACACGTAAAATATTTATTCACGTACGGATCAGAGCACCGTTTACGAATTGTTTATGCTCACTGCTCCGATACTAAAGTTGGTCAATGCACTAAACGGGTTAGTACAGCATGGAAAATTGTTTTTCCCTCACTCCCATACATAAATGAATACTTAAATGGAATTTATCCAATTTACTCTCAGTACCTTAACCCGTTCTATGAATTTTTTTCAAAACCATCTGAGCACATGATGGTATCGTTAACCGTTTTTTACTTCGTTAGTGAGCATATTTTTTCCACATATCTCCATCAAGTTGCATAAAATAATATTTCTATAGCATAAATTACTGTGCAAAAAAAAACAAATCAAATAAAAAAAATTGCTATAAAGAACACCCATAATCGTGGACGCCACCCTCAACCATAGAACTGAATTTGCAGTTGTACGACAAGCTCTGTCAAATAATCAACAGTGACGATACTATACTGACTTTATGCATAATGTTTACTCCTCATCTATAACGTCTATTCATGTGTCTGTATGTGTGCACATATTTCTCTAATAATTTTTCCCTTTTTGACTAAAGCAATTTGATATTTTCATGTGTGAACAAACATATAATAACTGTCATGTTTATGTCAAAATTAAATACGAAATTTCTAAATTATATGAATTTTTAACAACGTTAGACAGGGTGGAATAGGACGGAGGGGAGGGGTTGTTTGATGGGTGGAAAAGTAAAGAAAAAACCTTAAACGGAGCAGAGCATGTGAGAAAAAAACAATAATTTAAATGTGAATATTTACCAGACTATCCATCCCACACATTTTGAAGTAATGAAGGGATGAGAAAACTGTGTAGATTAGCTCGTAATAAAAACGTTTTAAGCTTCTCTTATGCTCCATAATAAGTTATACATTTTTTTAAGTTTTTTTCTTTCTTTTTAAAATAACTTTTAATATAGTCACTCTTAATAGAACGACATAGTAATTTGTGGCAATTCCTGAAGTTTGTCTTCTTTTTTTGTTGTTGAAATAATCATGTCGGTTTTTATTAGTTATAATTGAAAAGATGAGTTCTGTTATAATTTTAAAGTTTTTGAATATTTAAATAGTATCAGATAAAGTTTTATTAATACAGGCAGCATCAATAATGACGTTTGCTTAGATTTTCCGAAATTGGAAATTGACTGATTGCAAGACTATGAACAGCGTCAGTAACGACATCTGTTAGAAAATGTATGCTTTGTGTTTTTTTTCTCTCTCTCTTCATATCAAATCATTATCGACGGCACGATAATCCGGAGCGCGTTCTTGGCCCACTAAATTAACCAATCCCAGACATTACTGCTTGCCTCCGTGAAGTATAAATAAAATTAAATAATTTTTTTAATTTTTATACGTCTATATCATCTATTAATTAGGGCGTTGTTATGCCTGTTCTAAGCAGTGCTGGAGGGGTTCAACTGGAATAGTCCTCAGCTCCTTGATTGTCTATGATTCCTTTAGAGACACTCGACAATACCAAGGATCTTGTGGCATAAAAAAGGAATCAAACGAACTGGAATCCAAAAAACTGGAAAACCACAAGAATTCCTTTCTCCGTAGAAAATTGTTTGATGGCAATGGCCGTTTGACTGGCGGCGCTGTTATAGTGGAGTATCCAATTGTCTGCAATGTTCGATCTGAAGTGAGAAAGAGTTCTTTTTCTGAGTTCTTCAAGGAGTTTCACAGCACCCTCGCTTGTTTCAGATTTCAGCCCTCTAGAAAATGCTTTATACCACTATATCATAGATTCATTACAACTTTTCGTAAATCGACCTCGAGGATATATCAAGCTTAACACCAAATTTGTTTTGGTACATCTTGCTCCAAATATCGTATTTCGTAACATACTACAAAACACACTCTCACTTATAACGCTGTTTAGACTCGCGTTATTACCAGGCGTGTTTCAAACTTGTACAGCATGTCTAGAAGGGACTTACAGGAAAGCCTGTAGATGGCTTGTAGTGATAACTGTGTCATTACCGCTTGTAACTTGTGCGTCCTGGTTACCACCTAGTCTCAGAAATACTCGACCTAACAAAGAAAACATAACAAAATTGGTAAAAAATATCTTAAGTTCGCAACATAGAGTCACTTTTAGCTGGACATACTTTTCACAGCGGTGTTCAATAGCTTCGAAACCCTGCTTTCTTAATCAATCGCAATTAGCCCACGCGTATCCTAACTGACGCCATGACCTTGCCAGCAGATAGAACTGCCTTCGCCTTCTTTGAAGCCGATTTTCCTTTTCAATTCATTGTTTTGACTGTTCCTTCATCATAAATATGAAATAATAGACCTATATCTCATCCATGATTATAAATCGACGCAAAAACTCGGCTTTATTGATGCCAAATATCGCCAAACACTTGATTTAAACATCCATCCAACGCTGTTTATGTTCAATTGTGAGCAAACGCGGCACCCATCTTGCGCGCAGCTTTCTCATGTACAAATTTTCAGTCAATATTCGATGTACAGTACCATGTCTGCTAGGTCATCCAATACCATTTTGTGGATTTTCTTCACCACTTCTAGCGTGGTCACCTTATTTGGGCGAACTCGTTTAAACTCTGCCATCCAATATTTTATTGTTATAAACGAAGGAGCAGACGCCGACAGAGTGGACTAATATTGTTTGGACAAACACAATATTAATAATATTTTATTGTTATAAACGAAGGAGCAGACGCCAACAGAGTGGACTTTGATATTGTTTGGACTAATACCTTTCAAAGGAAAGTACAACGATGACAATTTTTTTCCATATTTCCAAATTCACTGAGGGCTTTCACTATTAATAGCTGTCAAAAAAAATACTAAACAACGCAGCATCATCAAACTTCAAACTTAAGCTTTATAATATTGGTACTTTCGACCATAGTATTTTTTTTAAACAACAACGGCCCTTTATACGTCAAGTCAGGTATTTCTGGAACTACCCTTCTATATGACAAGATCCATACAATACAATTTTGGATAACCCAATATAATGCCTTTGTTTATTGATTAATTGGTTTTCCGTAAAAAACTACATACATTAAAAAAATTAGCTTATAAAAAGAAAATTTGTTTCTAATTTTTTTTGCAGGTACCACAAACAGCGCCAGAATATCGATTTCCGCCCGCTATCAGTGTTCAACGATTGGCGCCACAGGTCCAACGGCAAATTCGCGAAACACAAGAACTAATCAAAGACTCATGTCCGCAATTATATGCGGCCGGATATGGAAGTCCGGGGCCACCATTAAGAGCACAGCCAAGAAATTCAAGACGCCCCACCCTGGAGACACAGTACTCACAGGAATTATCGTGATATCTAGACTATTAGTTTATATTATTTTGTTTTTATTACTATTACCATTATTATTACCATTATTATTATTATTATTATAACAATAATAATAACGATTATTTTATCTTTTTTTATATGTATACATATTATATAATTATATATATATAATTAAATCTAATTTAATTAATTCTAATTAAAAATAATATAATAATTTTTAAAAAAAAAATAGTGAATATTGGAAAATAGAGAAAAATAACATTTAAGGAAAAACATATACAAATTATACCAAAAAGAAAGTAAAGTAAAAATATTAAAATTAATTAATTAATTAATATAAGTACATAAGTGTATTCGTTTTTACATTTAATAAATTTCAATAAAAATAAAAAACTAATTTTTAACAAAAGAAAAAAAAATAAGAAAATAATTAATTTTAAATTTTGAGGGTCTAAAGAAAGTGGACACAAATTAAAATGGAGGCAAACGATTGGATCAAAAAAAAAAAAAAAAAAAAAAAACAGTGTATAAAGAAAAGCTGAGGAGAAAATAAAAATATTAGATTTAGAAGAAAAAGAGTTAAATGATAAGGAATGGATGAGAAGACAAAAAAAAACATATTTTATAAGGAATTATAGAAAAAATAATATTAAAAGGAGAAAAAACATTAAAAACTTATTCTAATCAAATTCGCAGCAATCATTTTTCTATTGACAAAAACTTTAGTCCATTTGTTGTTAATTAGATTTTTGAGTGATAATTATTATTAAGAATACATACATACAAAACTACACACACATCAACACATACAGTGGGAGTATTTTACGCAATTTTTTACACGCAATAATAATGAAAAAGAATTTTTTCTTTCAATTTAAAAACGATTTGTTTCTTTATGTAGTAGAGCGACCGGAACATATATTGTCCTTTTTCGTATTTATTATTGAATTTTTTTTTCATTTTGAATAATTAATTAAAAAATTTAAAATTTTAATATAATTTTCAACTTTTTTTTTCTTTTTACATGACAAATTTTCTACTCAGGTAAGCAACTTTTTTTAAATAATTACAAATGCGCAAAGATAATAAAAATTGTTAATTGAAATTTGTTGGGTCTTAAAAAAATATCTACAATATCATACAATAAAAAAAATCATTTCAGAAAACACCCAATTCTGGGTTGGTTACACGGTAGATACATTTTAAAAAAAAAAAACGTATAAAAAATGACATTGCTAGGGATTAGTTACATAGCTTAAAAATATGTAATTTAATTTTCATATGACACCATTAAAACTATAAATTTTAGTTATTATTTTTTTAGAATTTGTCTTAAAACAAATAATTCCTGAAAAAAACGTTATTCTTTTTTTTGTTTTGGACTGTGTTATTTCAAAACCGTATAAAAAAATACACTATAAAAATCGAATTGGGTGTAACCCATTTGATTTTGTAGTTTAATAAACAATAATAATAATTGTTTTTTAAAAACGCCCCTTTCATGCTTAAGTTTATGGTTCATAATCTTATTTCTATATAAGGAATTATATTTTACTCTTCGTTTTAAAACAAAATTGTATCGCACTATAGGTAGCCGCTAGAACTAAATGATGACCCCGAACATTTTAAACGAGAGCCAGGTCGAGGGACAGGTAATACGTATATGCCATTTTTAAAGATTTCATTTTTTTAACGAAAGATTGGCTATTATCACGTTTCTTTCTTTGATCATCTAAACATACACCGTAATATAGAGCAATATTGATGAAAAATGAAAGTATTTTACCTTATCTCGACTTATAGTTTCTGATATATTCATCAAAATATTGTATAAATTAAAAGGTTTTACACATAATTCATTTAATTAACTTTTCAACAACAAAAAAAATACTTTGCAAATTACATTCTGAACTTTTCATTTTATTGGTTTTTTTTAAGTTATCCAAAAACGTTGCCAAAATATTGCCGCTCACTGATTATATCCCGAATTTAATTTTTATTAACACTGATTTTTGAAGTTCCTTAGTTTTCTAATTGCAGTTGTGGTTTATATTTTCATTTTTCATAGACATTTTCCATGGGCTTTATATGTGCCGAAGTACATTGACAAATATCGTCAACTTCTAGAAAGCGAAAAAAGAAAGTTTAAAAAAATTCCATAACACTCATAAAAACTGTTAAATTTTTTTTGAGATGAAAACACTGGCTCTTCGGGAATAATTTTCTTTTAATGTAAACGATTTAAATTTGAATAACCTGTATTTGTAATGTAGACAATTTTTTTTGGCACTATATCTTTAATGAAACTTAAAGCTTTTAATATACTTTATTAAAAATTTCAATAGGATTCCCAACCTCTGCCCGTTCCTCCACGCCATAATATTGTAACAGGATTTATTTATCTTTATAGAGTTGCATACTTTCAGGCCAAAAGCGGTATTATTATTTGCCAATAAATCGTTATTAAAAAAAATAAAAACTTGGGAAAAACAATCAGGCTTGATTTTATAAAAAAAAGTGGAAGTCATTATAACACCACCAATATACATTAAAAATCTTTAATATAATCTAGACTTTAGCGTAAAAAGATTTTTTCCAAGAAGAAAAAATGTTCACATCTCAAAAAAAAACACCTACAATTTTACTAAAATATATTTATTATATTGAGTATGTTAAACTTAACAATACTATTTAGACGGATAATTGTTTTTTGAAGGTAAAGAAATTTGTATTTCTTAAAAAAATATTGTATATCCTTTTGAACCATATAAAAAATTCAATTCCTACAAAATAGTTAAATTTATTTATTTATTTTTAATTCGATATTAATTTATTTGCTGCTTACTTGAAATAAAAACAAGTAATATTTCTAAACAAAAAAAAATTACATCTAGAAAATTTAAAAAATACTCCCAACTATGAATTAACATACAGACATAATTAGCCGAGAAGAAAAAAACAAATATATTAAAGTTAACTATTGAAAATAGTTTTAACAGAACCTGAAATAAAAGTATTCCATTCCAACAAACAATTAAAAATCAATAATAGTCGAAAGTAAAAGCTACCAAGGACCAGGCTAAATAAATAAAATATTATTAAAAACTAGAAATATTAACTAAAAGAAGCAATTTTATATATTATATAATTTACGTAAAAAATTTAGCGAAATAAATTGTTTTTATTTAAAAAAGAAAAAAATATAGAAACAATTTCAATTCAAAAACAAAAAATCAATGTTTAAGAAAACAAGAAAAATATTGTATAACAAAAACGTTCTAGTCATATTTGTGTATAAGTAAAATTTTTAAATAAGAAAAGAAAAATAATAATTAAATACGAGTAATTACGTAAAAACAAAATGTGTAGAAATAAATCACATAAAAATAATTGTAAAAAAAAATATGCATCCTTTAAATAAATTGTGTGCATATAGAAATGAGAAAAGAAAAAAAAACTACCAAATTTAGTGTAAAATATTAGTGAAGTTCGAAACAAATAAATTTCGTTCGTTTACTAAAAAAAACCTAACAAATGTTCTAAACTAAACGATCTTTAATTCCATCGATACAAATTTTTTTTTATATCTACATGAACACGTAAAATTTATACAAGAGAGTAATAGACACAACCACTTCAACTATTGTGCTATAAAATAGAATCTAAACAATTAATAATAAATATTAAAAAAATGTTTAAATAATATATGAAAAAAAATACAATAAAAAAATGATGCTATAAATTTTTAAAGTAAACAATTTCATTTTATAGCATAAATAAATAATGAAATTGGAAAAAAAAGAAACGAAAATCCTAAATGGTTGGTTGTTTATTTTTTCCATGTACTTTTCAATTATAGTAAATTATTTATTTTATAGCAAAAAAATTGCATAATTTTTTTTTATTTATTTTATAGCAAAAAAAACTGTTATAATAAAAAAAAACACTGTTCCACTTTTGATAAATTTTTTTATTTAACATTTCATTTTATGGACTTCACTTATTATTGTTATGGCAACATTTATTCTTTCGCAATTTATAATAGAATAATAATTTTTCACTTAATTTAAATAAAATATGTAATAACAAATAGATTAATAAATAATTATTAAAAGAATACAAATTATGCACACATCTACAGATAATAATTATTGATTTCTTTTTTCAAATAATTATACTTGAATAAAATAATTTCAAAATAAATCCACATATTTTTATTCTAAAGAATAGTCATACATATAAAAATTTGAAAATCAATTTTATGCATAATTTATATGTGATCAAATTTTCAAAAAAAAAAAAATTATTAAATCTATAATTTAAAAAAAAATAAAAAAAATCTATTTAAAGAGAAATAATAATAGAAAATTTTTATATTTCCTTATAGTTTATAAATAAAATTGATATTTTGAAAATATTTTCAAACAAATATAAAAGAATAACCAAATAGATAAGCAAAAAAAAATATTTAATAATACCAAATAATTTCAATTTTAAATAATTTAAAATATTATAATAGTTTTTCAAATTTCAACTCGAATAGGGAATAAATTAAAGATACGAACAAAAAATGAATTAAATAATTTTTACCCTATAACAAATATTAAAAATGAATACTGAATACAAAACAAAAAAATATATACACCGTCCGCGTTAATATGTTAAATAAAGAAAAATTTTATTAATAAAATTTTAAATAATTAAAAAAAAAATGAATACTTAAATAAACTAAAATAATAATTAATTAAAAAAGTGTACAATTTATAAATAATTATATAAATAATTCAATAAGAGTATAATATTCTGTATAAATATGAAGAAAAGAAGAATATAAAACTACTATATAAAAGTTAAAAAATTAAGAAACTATAAAATAATTTAAAAAAATAATAATATTATTTGACAAACCAAAAATTTCCTACAAGAAAAGATAATAAAACTGAATATTTATGAACTCTTTCAAGTTCGAATATTATTCAATCTAAATAATAAAAATTAAAAAAATCCCCTCGGGTAGGTGAAATTCCCAAAAGATATTAGGAGGCCTCCTCTTAATAGTGTGGGACTCTAACCCACTAAAAATACCTCCCTGAAATGTGCCATGACAAATTTTAGTTCAAATCGACTAATGACTTATGTTTATTTAAATTTAGTCGCAAATTTTAGAACTTATTTGGGAATAGCGGTTGCTACTTTTTCATGACGTTTCGTCCTTTTGAGACGACGTACGTTCTTGATCTTATCTACAATCGTTTTTATCTCAGGATTTTCCTGTGAATGCAAAATCGTTGATGATCATGTTTAGCAGCTTTCTTTTTTATTTCATCACAAACAGAATTAATTTGCAAATCACGTTGGATATTTTTTTACTATCACACGTAATATTGGTACTCTTGCATTGTATCTATGTTGGACGGTATCCAACTATTAGGTACAACTCCATAGTTGGATACCGTACATTCAAACCGACTTAAGTATTTGGTTGTAAATTAGGATTTTATTGTGCGTTGAGAGATCAGAGATTCTGCCTAGCAGCCAATATTATTTTCTATATTTCTTGTTGAGTTCTTCTTTTTTCTCTTTCACATGCTCCTTCCACTTAAGTTTGGTATCAAGGGTCATACCTAGATACTTAGCTGTATTAGCATAAGGAACAATTTGTCAATTAATGATAATATATAAATGGACAACTTTTCTGTAGGTAAGGACAAAGTGCACTGACTTTGCTTCACTTAGCTTAATGCGCCGTAGGTTCTTCCAGTTTTTGACCTTATTTAATTCACTCTGCAGTTTTTATTGGCTCGCTCAATAGATGAATCTACCGCTATTATTACGGTGTCATCTGCAAATGTAGTCATTAATTATTCATCATTTCATGGAATGTCTCTTGTATAGAACAAGTACAGAAGGGGTCTAGTAAGCTATCTTGAGGTACTCCTGTTTTCTGTCTTTTAGGTTAGAATATGGTTTAACATACCTGACTAGTTGGTAGGTAAGTCAAATGGTTGCGCAACATCCAGAAGATTGTTGGGCACACCTTTTTCCTCTTCTAGAGCTTTTACCACTTTATTTGTAATTATATGTACTTAGAATCTATAGTGAAGTGTTTTTTTCTGAAGCCAAACTGATGAGTTGGGATGAGATCTCTTTCTTTGATGATAGAGAGGATCCTTCTCAGGGATAACTTTTTAAAAATTTTCGCCATTGTGGATAGTAGAGAAATTGGTTGGTAAGATTTTACATCTTTGGGTGATTTCCTTGTTTTGGTACAAGGATCACTTCAACATTGTGGGATATCTCTTATATATAATAAGTACAGCAGGGGGCCTAGTACGTTCCCTTGAGGTACTCCTGTTTTTATTTTGTTTAGATTAGAATATGCTTGACCATACCTGACTCTAAACTGCCTCTCCGAAATATATGAAGAGCGAAATTTTAAGGATTGTTTTGGGAGATCTTTATGCAGTTGGTATACAAGTCTTTTATACCACATCTTGCCAAAGGCTTACGCAACATCCAGAAAGATTGTTGGGCACATCTTTTCCCTTTCTAGAGCTTTTTCCACTTTATTTGTTATTCTATATACTTGATCTATAGTGAAGTATTTTTTTCTGAAGCCAAACTGATGAGTTGGGATGAGATCTCTTTCTTTGATGATAGATAGGATCCTTCTCAGAGATAACTTTTTAAAAAATTTCGCCATTGTGAGGGTCGCTTTCCTTATTTTGGTACAAGGATCACTTCGCCAAGTTTTCAAAGTTTGAGTACATATTTTAACTTGAACCAGATACTAACAATGAACTGAAGCTTTTCGTAACCTTAACTTCTGGGAGTTTTATCATGATCTGGCCAGTTATCAGAACAAATCCAGTAGTCTTTTGGCACTTAAATTGTGGGTAATCATAAATTTTAATTTCTTTAAATGAGACTTGTCTGATTTCCTTGCTATCTATTTTGATAGTTTTGTTGTAAAAAATTTAGATATTTTTATTTCTTTAAATGAGACTTGTCTGAGTTCCTTTCTATTCGCATTTGTAGGATTTTTTGGATATAGCTGGAAAACACCTGTTAGATATTCAGCGAAGAGGCTAGCTTATTCCTTAGGACAATTTACCGTCTTTAGTTTTCAGAGGCATATCTGAAAATAGGTTTTTTTTTTAATTATTCTGGCAGCTTTCCATAGGGAGTAATCAGTATTTTTATTCGCTGTTTAATTTGTAAAAATTTTCGAATTCGCCGATTTTTTTTTTAAGAAATTTATTTAGGCTATTGAGAACTACTTTAAAATATGAATTAAATATGAAAAGAATTGAAAAGAAACTGAAGTCATTTTGAACGGATACAAAACAACAAAATGGCTGCCAAAGAAACGTCATCTGAGAATATTACTATAGAAATTCCCCATTTTTGGTAAATTTCGAGTACTTAGCATACATATTTTGTTTTCTCTCCCTCTCTCTTTCTAGAAACATTATAAAATAAAATATTTTATTTAAAAAAACGTTTTTAATTATACTTAATACAAAAAAAAAGACAGAAAAATGGCTTTTTTAAAACAGGAGAAAATTAAAAAGTAGGAAAATTTAATTTAATGTGATGAATGTTGATAAACCCAAAAGAATTATTTGTAATAAAAGAAGCGACGATGATTATAATGGTGAAAAAACAACAATGACAATCTGGACTATTCGTATAGTCACAGCCGCTGTCAGCAAACTCACATGTTTGAATGCGAATGAGCAGAGCTAATTTCGAAAAGTTCTTTTGCAAATTGCTTTTATCTCTCAGGAATTCGAAATTGTTCGGTGTCTGTTTTTATTGTCAAATTTTATGAATTAAATAATCTAATCAAGTCTTTATATTATTTTCTATTAAATATAAAACAAAAAATTCTACAGTTCGTAAAAATACCGACGAGTTTCCTTTTTCGCGGCTGCCAGAATCACTCTGAATAATGTGAATTGTACATTATAAATAAATAATAAAATATATTTTTTGAAAAAACTGTCAAAATGAAGGAAAACAAATGCTATTTATATTTCTTTCATCACGCTTTACTTCCGGGTTGGACTTATATGCATAAGCCTATTGGCCATATTCTCCACTTAATGACCATAACGTCGTGTCGAATATTTTCTTTACGATTTTCTCAATTTACTCCATCATCCATGTAATGGTGGATTAATATTAGAATATCCACCGAGATTATTTATAAGCGTGCGACTTTTCCCAATACCCAAACCTCACGCTGCGATCCTAGCTAATCGTCATCATTTTCCACACTACAACCACCTCGACGCCTACGCCAATTGTCAGTGCCCATGTTGAAGAATGGGGCGAAGCCCCTGATCATAAGTACGCATTTCAAAACAGATTATTCCCAAGTCAAAACTGATCATTCGGTAGAATTCCCAGCATTTTGGGTATCACATCCCCAAAGCACTATTAAACTTTTTTTGTTACATGCACCACTGGCCATCATTGAGGTGGTAAGTTTGAATTTTTTTTTATCATTATAAATTGGCTTGTGGACAACATAAAATATCCTCTGCCGGATATATACTGTTGCCCAATATGAGCCACTGGCCATCATTGAGGTGGTAAGTTTGATTATGACTAAAACACAGCCGTAGGGACTGAACCCCATTTACAAAAAGTATACAATATTTGCTTCTCATTTTATTTTCATTCTTCCGTCATTTTTATTAAATTTTCTTTTATAAAAATATCGTGTGGCAAAGTTATTATATTTGTACCATAAATTTTATTGGTCGAAATTTATGAATATAATTTTAGCCATTTTACTTTAATTATTTATGAGCAATTTTTATATTTTGTGATTAAAAAAGAACCTTTGTAAATATGTTATTTTTTCGTAGTAGCGATACGGCTATCAAAATATTTTGGCAGACATGTTGACTGAAACAATAGCTTAGTTTTCTATCGACTCATTGGTCAATTATTGGTAAACCAGTCTAGTCAATGTCTACACAGAAATTCCATCGACTGCCCGTATTGTATGGATACCTGCATAATCAAATTTATTTGCTTTTCCAGTAGTATTCCTCCCATTCTGGAGCTACCAAATGGTTTAGTATGTAATCTACCTTCCTAACTATAGGGTCGGGCATCAGTTATTTTTTAAAGTGAAATAAAACAAATATTTCATGAGCAAACATGTAAAACTTTTATTTAAAATAAAAGTTGAATCTACTACAATAATATCCTTCATATGGCTACCATAACTCAGTTTGCAGACTTGCATCCGAACATCGAAATTTTCGATAACTTGCCCCAAAAAAATGGGGATCAATAGCCTCAATTTCTTCTTTAGATCTGGAATTATTCTTGCATATAATTTTCCTTTTAAATAGTCCCAGAAGAAAAAAGTTCAACGAAGTCAAATCGCGAGATGTTTATGGTCAATTCACATTCAATCACCAAATTTATTACGTAATAAACCGATGTGTTCAGGGTTTTAATGGCACCAAAACTCATTCAAATTTAATTTCATCCACAAAAAGTTCGTTAACATATCGCGGTACTGTTTAGAATTAATTGTAATGACCTCTTTACGATCATTTTCGAACAGGAATGGCCCAATGATTCCAGCAGCCCATAAACCGCAGCAAACAGTAAATTTTTTAGATGCATTGCTTTTTCGTAAATCACATGAGGGTTTTCAGCGCCCCAGATTCGAAAATTTTGTTTTCGCCGGTAAAGATGATTTTCGATGAAAAGTCGTCTGTCTTTAGAAAACGCCCGATTTCACAGTAATTTTGAATGATTAAAATACGATGTTCTGTTGTTAAAGATGGCACGGATTAAATTAAAAAAACTAAACGATGCCATGTGTGTTTTGACAGATATTTTGGTAGTTCAGAAAAAAACCAACAGATTACCCAACCTATACAAATCCGTTCGATTTAGAAAACTGCCATAGCCTAACAACATAAAACAAGATGTTCAAATGACCAGATGGTTGGTGCTTGTTTCCATTGGTGGACTTGACGTCGTTTTTGTGGGCGAGACGAAGAGTGCGGGTCGGGGGGAAATAAACCAAAAACCTTTGAAAAATATTTTGCGTTCAACCGTTTCGTTCCATGTTTTACCTTACAATCGTTTCATATATGTCAAATAATATCATAATTTTCGAGCTGCCGAGCAAGAAGGTTGTGTTGTGTTAGCAGTTGCTACCGTCACTCTTTCAATATCTTCATTATCCGTATCCATTATTCACTTTTTTAATTTATTTTTTAAACTTCAACACAAATTTATAGCACCACAGCTAAATTTCGAATAGTAAATAAACCATAGAAAACTCTTGACATATACATACGCTGCCGCTGTATGCAGTGTTCCGATTCCAAACAGACCTCTACCACCGATCTAACTCATAAAAATCAGTTGCCACCATTTTGAAAATGTCAAATAAATTTATTTTTCAACCGGGTCAAGTCCACCAGTGAAAACACGAAGAGCTCAAGTCAACCAGGTCAAGTCCACCAAGTGGAAACATCGAGTTGTGGTTCTATAAAATGCCATCTTACCCCATATTTAAGGTATCTTACATCCAAAAAAAATAAGCAAATTTATTATAGTATAACTATTCTAAATTTAAATTTCAATAAAAAAAAATCAATTGCAAATTATTAATTTGAATATATAATAAAAATTTAAAAAAAAAAACGGCGTTAAAATCTATTCCTTAGGGAAAAAAACAAAACTTTTCCTATAAATAATATTAATATTTTAAAATATTAACAAAAAATGTGTCATTTCTTTAAAAACAAAAATAAAACTGAAACAAAAATAAAATTGCATTGTTCGCCTACAATTAATTATTTCACTGTAATACCCGTTTCAGCAAGAATGAACCTCTTTCATCGGATATTCTGTGAGAAATTCTTTTTTTTTAACCATTAATCTGAATGGGGAATGCTCTGCCCCACTCGGTTTTCCCAAATCATTATGCTTTTTAAGAACAAACTGCACCGACATCTCTCCCTTTATCACTCATTTAGCGCAAGTAATTTAAAGAAGAAGAAAAAATTTATTATAATTAATTTAAAAAAAATTCAAATCTATAATTTGGACTCCTTCAAGAAAAAAAAAGCAAACAAACAAAGTCATATATAACAACTCAACTCAATTTGAGAGTTATAAAAATAAACAAAAGGCTTTTTTTTATATGTATTTCAAGTGAAGGACGATGAACAAAAAATAATATTTGTAAACATAAACAAATGTTCACATTAATTAATAATAATTATTCTGATTTTAAGTATGGCCAGTGAAAAGAGAATACTGGAAACGTACCGAAAATATAATGCAGAGCCAAATATTATTAAGACTTTATACAATAAATTCGAATAAAAACAACAAAAATTAATAAACAACATAAATAATACATAAATTAATATAAAAATACACACAAGTGTAAATAACGCATATAGCAAAAGAAAATTACAAATAATAAAAAAAAAAGGAATTTTTTTTTAAAGTCTAAATTTAAATGGATTTTAACAGAAAAGTTAACGTACAATTTATTGAAATAATAACAAATTAATATCTATAGTCTAATACAATACAAGATGAATTATTTATTATAATACGAGTACTAGAGATATCATAATAAATAATAATAAAATTTCATCCAATAAAGAACAGAAATACATTATATTATATTTATTAGAAATGCGTGGATGGAAATTTATGAAAAACAAAATTATGAGCGGTCATTTAAGAATTTATGAATTTTTATCGAAAACAACAACAAAATATTTGAAAAAAAAACAGCAATAAAAAGAAGAGAACAATTCCTACCATCCTCATTTTTAAATTATTATTTAAAATATTTCATTAAACTAATAATTTATTTATTTGAAGATTATTTTTGAATTAAACCCTATAACAGCACTAATAAAATTACAAATCGCATTTATCAAAACACTTTAACCGAACAACGTCACCTTCATTTAGTTCACCCGCTGTCGTTTAAGTTTGACTTTAAAATTGATATGTCCGTGCGAACATACACAGTACGGACGACATTTTCGCTCTCCTTCTCTTCTATCTTAAATTAAGTTTTGGCTTTTTGTCACGCTCTTTCCTATTCGAATTATGCATTAGTGAATAATGGATCTTATATTGATCCCAGGGGAAGAAGAAGAAATATTTATGCTCGAATAAAAATATTTTGTGTCATTCTTGATAGCGAAAAGAAAATTTGTTCATTTAGAATTTTTTTTTACAGTTTTTTCTTTTTTGTATATATTAATTTTCCAATTATATTCTCTTTTAGTTATTATTCTCTTTTTATTTCTTAAATTTTAGTTTATTTAAGCATTTTAACTAAAGCTATCATCATCAAATTTATTATTTATTTATTTATTTACGTTGTATTTATGATTACACTAAAATTTTATTATACTCATATGAATTGTATATTTGTTTTTGATATTAAGCAATATGTGTAGATACGGAAAATATCTTATATTAAATGGGAGGGGTTCATTTTGTTTGTTTGTAATTTAGTATTAAGTATTTTAAGTGGGGAAACTAAAAAATTTAATGATGGAATTGTATAATTAATTGATATTTTCACACACACATTCTTGCTTTCTAATATGAATATATGAACGTACTAGAACAGTAGGAAATTTTTTTTATGTTTCCCGTTCATAGATGAGACAGAGCTAAACTATAACAACTTCCCATAGCGGTGAAACAGTAATTCAAAATGGAAGGAGTTATATGACTTTAGGATCGACTTTATTAACCGCACCTTGACGGGAAGTATGGAAATATGAAAAAATTTGAGCTAAATTAAGAAATAAAACATTTATTTTGTTATTTAAAATCTAATTTAATCTAAAATATTCTAATAAGTTCAATACAATTTACACAATTATTCCTATTATGTATCCTTTTGCATATACGAGGTCTGTTCAAAAACTATCGCGAATTTTGTGTTTTTTTTTCAAAAATTATTTATTTATTCATGAATATCTATTTTGTTTCCTTCAAAGTAATCCCCACCAGATATTATACACTTGTGCCAACGTTTTTTCCAATCCTCGAAGAACTTCAAAAAATCATTTTTTGTGATCTTCTTCAGCTCCTCCTTCGATGCCGTCTTTATCAATCGTAGCGTAGTGTCGTCCTTTCATGGGCCTCTTCAGTTTCGGGAACAAGAAAAAGTTTAAGGGTGGGGGGGGGGTGTGGTGTCGGGGGCAGATCTGGGGAAAACGGTGGCTGCGGTATTATTAGAGTGTTGTTTTTGGCGTTATCATTATGCAAAAGCCAATTTTCCACAAATCAGGGCGTTTCTAGCGGATTGCTTCGCGCAACTTGCGCATAACTTGCAGATAATATTCCTTATTGACCGTTCTACCCTGTGGCAAGAACTCATGATGCACCACGCCCCTGCAATCGAGGAAAACTGTACCGAACTTGGCGCGCTTTTTTCGGTCTTGGCTTGTGCGGCAGCTTCCATTGGGATGATTGAGCTTTGGCTTCTACGTCATAACCATAAACTCATGATTCGTCACCAGTTATGACCCTCTGGAGCAACAGCTCCTTAGCAATGTTAATGCGATGCTGTTTTTGGTCGAAATTGAGCAATTTTGGTACGAATTTCGCGGCGACCCGTCTCACAACTAAATCATTGATAATAATCAAATGGCACGAGCCAATCGATATGTTTAGGTCCTCAGCAACTTCTCTAACGGTGATTCGACGATTGGCCAATACAATTTTCTTCACTTCATCAATGTTTTCGTCTGTTGGTGACGTGCTCCGGGGTCCGGCACGCTTTTCGTCGTTCAACATTCGAAATGCGTCCGCGTAATTAATTTTGTTTTTCACACAAAATTTGATACAGATTCTTTGATCCATTCTTTGAAATGGAAAAAAATCGAAGACGAGCCAAAACACGTGCAAGCAAAGCAGCTGTCAATAATTAACTGAACATTCAAAATGGCCGAACTTTTCGGCATAAGTGAGAGTTATGAGTACCAACATACGTAACCCGCGGAAATTCAAAATTCGCCATACTTTTTTAACAGACCTCGTAACCTGATTGCAATTATAGCAAATGTTTTAATGCTTATGGTTTCGATTTATAAAATGTAGGAAAAAAAATTGGAATGAAGGCTTCAGTTTTTTTTTTTTTTAAATGATCTATAATTGCAATTTTTATTATTATGTCGTCCATCTTGTATTTCGAGGGCACTATTTAATGGTGTCAGATTTTCCAATAACTCTAAATTTCTAAGAGTTATTCTAAATTTAATTTTAGAAGTAGTACATTTGCTACTGGATAATTGCTTTGAAAAACACAAAAAAAACATCTTCAAATTAATTAATCTATCTGTGTACCTTTAAGCATTCCTTTGGGAACATGAGTATCTTTTTACAAATGTTCCAATTGCACTTGTTTTGTCTTCGCTTAGCAGACGATCGGTATGCAGCAGCTATCCTACTGCTTATTTTCGTACAGTTCGGTATGGTGACATGGTAAGATTATAGAAGAATAGGCCTCTAAGATTATAGAAGAATGGATAGGCCTCTACAAAAAAATTTGAATTATGAGAGATAATAAGTGGAACACGACAGGGCGAAGTTAGTTACCAAATTATGAAATCATATGCAAGTGCCGGTATACCCAATTCTTATTCTAAGTCGGCTTGCTCTTTATACCCGTAATAGCATTAATTGCAGATAGCTTATCATTATAAATAATTGAGGTTGAATTTCTTGAAATTATTGATAGACAAACACATTCGATTCAACTGCTAATGAAGACCATAATTAGATGAAGAGATCTTCATCTAAGAAGATGAAGAGATGAAGATCTCTTCATCTAATTATGGTCTTCATTAGCAGTTGAATCGAATGTGTTTGTTAGGATGCGCCTATCCATGTGTTCTTTTAATCTAAGGTGACATATTTCATCTAGTAGGATGAACAGCCATTTTGTCCATTTTGGATTGTTGTCTTTGGCCAATATGTGTATTTATTCAAGTATGATTTTTCTTTCGAATGCCGGGTATTGATATTTCCATGTTTCTGATGGCTAATTGCTTTTCAGATGTTTTTCCGCCCTTTTTTATTAATAAAAGTATTATTAAAGTAGAATGGAAACTAAAGTTTTTGGAAATTAGCATAGCACCCCGTCGTGGATGTTAGTCCAGAACGCTAAAAACTTCATACATAATTTCGTTCATAGAGCATTTAAAAATATAGTCCTGTAGGAAAACTAGGAGTCAGTTTAATGTTATTTTTATTTGAAACACGTGCTTTTTAGAAGTACAGCTGTGCCTCGTGTTACAATACGGTTCGATTCTGTTATTTTCATTGTAAGTAGAGTTGAACGTGAGTCAAATTTCACATAAAATATGAATAAACTACCTTTTCTTGTAAATTTCAAATAAAAAAAATATTTAATATCTCCTTTTCTTATTAATCATTTTTTCATCTCCATGATTTTAGTTTGTAATTTAAAGTCTATTCAAGTTATTTTGGATTTATACTTAACGTGAAAGTCCACATCTGCTATCTCAAAGTTCCGTTAATTTAGGGATGTACTATTTAGACTTTACTAATTGATAAACAAGACCTTTCCAACACCAATAAACCTCTACTTTAATTGGTTATGGCTTATTATCTTGTCTTGATGCTAACAAAAGATCAACGATTAACAATAGATTACCCAACCGAGTCAATTTGACTCATTCACGATTTTATTGTGATTTTTTCTAAAAACATATGTTGGTTTTTAATAGATTTACAAAATATATACAAATACTAATTACTTCCCCTCCACACTCCTTAGTTCCAAAAATATATATGTACTATACCTATTTTGTCAGATTTGAGTCAAATTGACTAATTAAATATTTTTAAAGTCTCAGGGCCAACTTCCTATGCCAAAAGAAATATTATACTTGGTACTGTAAAGAGTGCTTTTATTTTGATAGTCGACGAAAGTATAATGGAATATAGTATATAAAATCATGCACTGAACTCGAAGCTCGTAAAGTTTTGAAAAAAGACTGGACGGTAACAAAATTGCAATTATGGGCCTTTATAGCAATTTTGTAGAAGTGGGGACCTCCTTTTTTCCCCGAACAATGTGTAGAGAAAAGTTCAAAGATATACTTTCATTTATACGTTTTGATAAGAAAAATCACCGAAGTGAACGATTGAAAACAGACAAATTTACCATGATTTCAACAGTATGGGAAAAATTTATTGAGAATAGCCACGCTTGTTATAAACCTGGGGATAACATAACAGTCGATAAGCAATTGTTCTCAACGAAAGCCAGGTGCCCATTTACTCAATTCACGCCGAATAAACCACATAAATTTGGCATCAAATTCTGGTTAGCTGCGGATGTTAGAAGCAAGTATCTTCTAAATGGTTTTCCCTGAAGCCCGCGGATCAAATATTTCCTTAGGCGAGTTTGTTGTATATAAAATCACTGAGCCATATTTAGATTGTGGGCAAAATATTACCACAGACAATTTTTTTACAAGCCTATCACTTGCAAAAAGGATACGCATGAAAAACACTTCATTGGTTGGAACAATACGAGCAAATAAAAAAGAATTGCCTAAAAATTCAAAATCCAAGAAGGACACCATGACACGGTTTTGTACACAACCTTATAAAATAAAGGACTGTACACAACTTTACTCTTATTGTCAAGTTCAAGTGTCATGCAGGAGAAATAGAGGGTGTCTGTGCTAAATGTAATAAAAAAATCTGCGGAAAATGTATTTTAAAAACACAATATATAAGGTGTAGTAAAAGGAAATCCATTATTTTTGCATAGATAGAATGATACGATTTAGGTCAAATATGCACCGTTTTGTTCGATAACTTGTTGCCATTTTGGAGATAATTTCATAATGCCTCTCTCATAGAAATCCTCGTCCCTATTGGGAAAAAAACTGGGACAGTCGATTTTCACAATCATCTCTTGAGGCGAATTTTTCACCTGCAAAATCATTCGTCATAGACAGGAAGAGGTGGTAATCACTTGGTGCCAGGTCCGGACTATAAGGTGGATCCATAAGAACATCCCAACCAAGGTCCCGGAACTTCTGGCGAGTCACTATCGATGTATGCGGCCTGGCGTTGTCCTGATGGAACACAATTCCTCTCCTATTGGCCTAAGCTGGCCGCTTCTGGGCGATTGCTTCTTGCAGACGGTCCAATTGTTGACAGTATAGGTCCGAATTGAGAGTTCGGCCGTAGGGGAGCAGCTCATAGTATATGATTCCCTGCCAGTCTCACCAAACACACAGTAAAACCTTCCTGGCTGTCAATCCTGGCTTGACCACCATTTGCGCCGGGTGACCGCGATTTGACCACGACCGTTGTCGCTTGACGTTGTCGTAAGTGACCCACTTTTCATCACCAGTAACCATCCGCTTCAGAAATGGATCGATATTGTTGCGATTCAGCAGCGATTCGAAGATGGAAATTCGGTCCATGAGGTTTTTTGCGATAGCTTCTTTTTGTATCCAGCCTTATTTAAGTGGTTCCAAACGGTTTTTTGTGCAATGTTTAGGTCCTGAGCAATCGAAGCAGTGCTTACGTGACGGTCGGACTCGACGATTTCCATTATTTTATCGACATTTTCGACAATTTGCCTTCCAGAGCGACATCAAAATTACCGGAACGGAATCGACGAAACCAAAATTGCGCGTGATTGGGTGTTACAGTATCAGGACCATAAACACTATTCACACACTATTCAGCTGCCTGCCTTGCGTTTTCGCCTTTATCGAAGAACAACTGTAAAATATGGCGTATTTTCTCTTTGTTGATGTCCATCTTTGACGCATGCTAAAAAAATACTGAGTCAAGTAATCACAAACCTGTATCAGAAGCTTTTTTAGTACGAAATCTTATCTTTTTAACGCCATCTAGTGCAACCCGATCGCACTTTTACAACGGGAGATACAGACTCCTAAAGCCATCTATTGGCAAAATAATGGATTACTTTTTACTACACCTTATATATGCAAAAATTGTTTTGAATAAAGTGTCTTTAAAATAACATATTGTTTTCTTTGGTGTTTAAGTGACTCATTTAAGGCAAAATACCATAGGTATATACCCAACATCCGGCAATCTATGTGTAGTGTTAAATAGTTCCTAATTTCGACTATTAGTAATGGAGAGTATTAAAAAGCCAATTTTAAAATTAATTCTTTTTCATTTTTAGTCATTAGCAAAAAGTTTTCAATTTCATATTTTTGAATATTATTTTTAAATAGTTTATCCATAAAACAATATGTTTATTTTACGACAACTATTATCTTTATTAGAAAAAATAAACGCTTCTTTAGAAAGTTCGTGGGCAATTAATTATTTCGATTTTCGAATATTTTACAGTCTAGAATTATAAAAATTTATTTGTCTAATCAAAATAAAGAAAAGAAGACTACAAATGATAGTGAGTACTTTTTAGTAATTTTGCTACAAAAATTTCTTCTTTTTATTTTTACTGGTAGCCGTCTTTTAATAGTATTTTAAATTATTTTTTTTTCATGATCAAGAAAGAATAAAAGAAAATATTATTTTCAACACTTTTTTACTAGCATTTTATATCGTATGTTAAAAAAAATTCTATTTAGTAAAAAAAAAATCGAAATTCTTATAATAAAATGCATGGAAATTGGTCCTTTTTTCAGAATTGATAATTTGTTTGTAGACGTGCGGGACAGGAGTGTAATACAAAAAATTGTCATTAAAATCTAAAATTATATCATGAAATAGTGATTAAGTGTGTTCAGAGATATTTGATATTCAAAGTCGAGATAATTTAATTTGAACATAAACGAATTGGGATGATATATGAGCTAATAGCTGATGTTGCAAAAGCACCATTATATTAGAACCTTGTCAGTAAAATTAATGAAATGTTAAGTTTGACATTATGTTAAATAGAAAAAACTTTATAAGCTTTAAGATTATATTTAGTAACATTGTACATAGAATGTTACTCTTCTTATAAACATCTTCAGGGTGGACCATTTGATAGTTGCATTTTAAAAAGTAAACAAAAAAAATCTATTGTATATTTTTTTTTTAAATTTCCGGTTTTATTAGAAAGATTGAACCTTGAAATTTAAGAATGAAACACAACTTACAGTGCCCCTTTCGCTCGACCCAATTTTTCAGTACATTTTCAATTGTCTGGGCCTGTATCTCTTCAATGGCAACTTTGATTTCGTGTTTCAAGGCCTCAATTGTCTCTGAATGACTTGCGTAATATTTATCCTTAACGGCTCCCCACAGAAAATAATCCTCAAATCACAGCTCCAAGGCGGCCAATTGACATCAGAATTTCGGCTGATTATTCGGTTTTCGAAATCAGTGCCCATAAGTTGGATTGTTACGTTGGAACAAAAATTCATTGAGCATGCCATGATAGCGCTCACCATTGACCGTAACGGCGCCTCCTTCATCGTTTTCGAAGAAAAACGGGCCAATGATGCCTCAAGTCCAAAATCCGCACCAAACCGTGACTCGTTGTGGATGCATCGGCTTTTCAATGGTGAAGTATGGATTTTTTTTCGGTAAAAATGCTCATCTTCGGCCAATTGATCTTGAGCCCATTGGCCAAATCGAAAACGCATCGGATGGTCATGCGGTTTTAGTTGTTGGACTAATTGAACTTTGAGAGCTTTCATACAGAGGTCTTTGTGCAAAATGCTCAACAGAGAAGTGCGAGAAATGTTGAATTCCTGAGAACGGTGATGAGTTGATGTTGATGGATGATTACGGACATTTTCAGCAAAGGCAACCTCATTTTTTTTTAAATTTCTCACAGTTTGGGTTGAAGACTCACCACTTTGGAAGTAAGTTCTCAATATTTCCCTGTTTTCTTCAAGCGTATGGATTACCATTTCGTAAAATTCAGACTTTCAACTAATAATCTGTCAATTCGTGATGACATCTTACACTCAAGTACTTCAAATAAATAATGGTTCAAAATACAACCGCTAGATGGACCACCCTATAATTGAAAATTTTACCCAAAATAGCCAAAAAAAAATTATGTCTTTTACATAACATATATTGTATCTGAATAACTACGTGTCCTTTTATAAATTAAAACGTAAAATATTTAAAGGAGATTGTAACTAATCGAAAATTACTTTTATAAATTTTACAAAACTTTTAATTATTTCTTTTTTAATTTAACTCATTTAATTCAGTTAATATCCAAAAAATCAAAATTAATAATAACAAAATAATGCATATATAACTTTCTTATATAAAATTTGTTATTATTTCAATAAAATAGTTCGACTAATAAAAATATTCTAAAAAAAATTAAGTAACAACTAAAAATTCACATTTATTCTAACAGAATACTTTAAAATATTTATTGTTAAATAATAATAAAAAAAATACCACCAAATGCACTAGGAAATGAAGGAGTTTCTTTTTTTCGATATGTGTTTATCATAAAATGGTGAAAAAAATTAATTATTATACAAAAAATGTGGAATAAAACAAGAAAATAGTCGATTATTCAAATTGATGGGGAAAAATATTAATAATAGTAATACTTATAATATTAAAGAAACAAAATAATTGTGCGTGCTTTTCTTTTCTATAAATACGAGTAAATGACTGAAAATCTCACCTTCTTAAATTATCATCAAACCAATTAAATAATTTTTGCGAGGATGTAACCTGTCTCTTTAGGGATTTATTTTTGAGAAATTGTTTTTTTTTCGTTGAACAATTTACAATAAAAAACTGCGCAAATAAAAAAGAAAATTCGTAACTTAGCAATTACTTAATCCGAGTATTTATTATAGAAAACTAGAAATTTTCTTCTAAATAAACTATAAAACGAATAAGAATTAGGTGCGAGGTATATATGATTAATAGTTGGCCTTGATAAGAAAAAGCATTTTTATGTGTAAAATTCTTTTTATTTTTTAACATAGTCTGCTTTTAGCTCGACACACTTAGTACAATATTTTTCTATCTCTTGTATCCTATCTCTTCAAGCCCTTAAAAAATAGGTTTTTGTTTCAGTAATCATCTCATCTTTTTTTCGTCTGGCCATTTTTCCATATTTGAAAATAAACGGTGAAGGTTAAACCTGACGAATATGGTGGTTGTGGATGCAATTCGTGTACTAAATCATTTTCGGTCGTTTTGTCTTGGTTTCATTATACAACTGGTCTAATTATGTTTTATAATACTATTCTGTTATCGTTTTTCTTTCTGCAAGATCTCAATAGCCATAACTTTTCCTGCCGATAGAATCTTTTTTGCCTTCTGTGGTGCACGTTTACTAGTAGAAGTATATGATTTTAACTGAACTTTTGTTTATAATGTGTAATGATGAATCCATGTTTGATCAGCAGTTACAAATCGATACAAAACTTTATTTAAGTTACGCTTAAAAATGTCCAAGCACTCCATTAAAGCTGTTACACGAACACGTTTTTGGCCAGGTGATAGCAAACGCAACCAATAGTTTGTTCACAGCTAAAATTTAATGTAAAATGTTGCCTACACATTATTTTGAGATGTTTACGGTATCAGCTATCTCATACATACTAACTCGAGGGTCTTCTAAAATGATATCATATGTTTTGTTACTCATTTCTTTGGCGGTGACCTAAATTGGTACGTCCAGAGCGCTCAGCGTCACTTACGCTCGTACGAACATAACGAAATTCGCTAAACCACTTCTGTCTGCATCATTCTATACGATGATGGGGAGTCTCCACTATACATTCCAGGCTTGGTTTTGGTTTCAGATACTGTTTTTTTTTCCTTAAAAAAATAGTGTGTTATTAACACTGGCTAAATCAATTTTTTCTATATTAATAGAAAAACACAAATCTTGCCCGTAATTTCAAAGGCCGTCAAAACTAAACTAATGAACATATGTTAAAAAAATTTTGTATATTATCTTTTTAAGCATTTCAGATAATAAAAAAAAATATCGTTTTGCTGATAACAGATATATTTTTGCATAAGCCAATGATTTATTGTATCATATTGACCTCGTACTTTGTTGGTGTATTTAAATATAAATTATATCAAATTTACAGAGCAAAAATTTATTAAAAACAAATCATTTAATACAATATAAAAATCAATCATTTTGATAATTGACAATTTAAAAAATCATTTCTCATATATAAATCCCTCTAAATGTAATGCACCCAGTATATAAAAGAATCTCTCCAAATATATAAATTATTTAAAAAAAAAAAACAAAATAATTATAATCAATTCACAATAATATGGTTTAAACATATAAAAATTAAATTGATTTCGAAAAAGAAATGAAATTATTCTTTTGCAAATTTATAAATGGTATAAAATCAATTTCAGAATAATCTCTTTTTTCATATATATAAAAACTAAGAATATATTTAATATTACCAGAAAGATGAAAATGTTTATATAATAGAAAGAGAAAATATTTATAGAAAAAAGAAATTATCAAAAACACCCTTAAACATTGCCAAAAAATTATAAAATAAATTTTTTAAGAATAAATTAAAATAAGCTAAAAAAACAATTTAAAAAAATATATTCGAAAAATACACAGATTTTGCGTCAGTTTTATATGTACTAGTAAAAAAGAAATTTTTTCTTAAATAAGTATAAAAATACATAATATGGAAAGAAGAAAAATTATTTAAATTATTTCTAAATAATAATAAAAAAAAGGAAAAACCAAATTAATAAATTCAACAATAAATAAATAATACTATATATAAATATGTATGTAATAAGTAAATTTAAAAAGAGAAATTAATTTATAAGAAAATTAATAAATTTAAAATGTGAGAAAGAGATAGAAGTAAAAAAATATATAAAAGAGAATAAAAAGAAATAAATCCTATTGTAAAACATTCTTATGTGAAAAAGTAATAAAAGAAAGAAAAAAAATTAGAAAAATAAGTGTTTTTTTTTGGTATTTTTCTTCATTTCGAAAAATAAAATTATATATTTATTGAAAATTTTTTTTGTTTTTAATTATCTTTTCAAGTAGTATTAAAGTAGAAATGGAAAGGAAAACTGTTTTTGTGAGAATTACCGTAGGACCATATCTCAGTGGGATTCGACGAACCCACGACCCCTTGGATGGTAGTCCAGTACGCTAATGGCTGTGCTTTTTCAATTTTTTGTTTTAATATAATAGAGATAAACTTGTCATAATTTTCTATAGTTCTAATGAGGCTTACAAAAAAATGCCATCTTTTCGAATGCTCTAGTCCTAACCGAAAATTTTGGCGACAGAAAGTTACGACAGCAACCAACCAAGAAAACAGTGCTGCCTACAATTTTAATAGAAATGTCAACTATGTATTTGATGCCATTTGTAGGCAAATTAACTGGACCAATAGTCTATTCAACAAGCATTCAGAATTCTGAGAAAGGAAACTTCCCAGATCGCGGATTAGCCATACTGTAGTTACCCATGATTTTCTCTTCAATAACCCACCTCATTCTTCTTGTCATCCCTGTGGCGTTCAACTCAACATTCTCCATATTTTAAATTAACCCCGAATAGGGGTTAATTTAAAACCCCTATTTGGGGTTAATTTAAAATATGGAGATTCTTTTTGAATAGGACTGCATCCATTGTGAATCTCCTCGACCTAACAATTCATTCCAAAGTCATTTCTTTAATACAATCAAATGTGCACCACAAAAGTTTACCACTACTAATTGCTCCGTTCAACTAACTGAAGTCGCTAAATGGTCTCATGGCCGTGACGCTACAGAAACATCTGGCTCTTGCCTCACAGACCTTATATACAAACAAACAAACTGTATATTGGCAACAATTAATAATGTTCGAAGCAAGAAAAATCATAATAAGCGACCACGGAAGCAACATCTCAATTGAAATTACATACGTTAATTTTACTTGCTGCTATAAATCATATATCTCACCTAGATCTTAACGGCAGTATTATGTCTGAGAAATCTGAAGTGAAGGCGCGTGTTTCATTTACGAAAAGCCTATGGGGAACATTCTTTATCAATAATGCGGTGCTATAAAATACTTTTAGAGGGGCGAAAATGAAAATCGGTTAGAGAGGCCTTCAACATTGAAAAGTGATGAAAATGTGGAACTACTGAGGGCTCTTGTGAGGTCAGACTGTCGATTACCATTGAATCTCTTCGAAATGTTCAGAAAAAGTGTTCTTTTCGTCAGATCGGACAGAGCATATACTTGGATGATCAACAATGACAATATTTGAAAGGACATCATCTTAATACTATCGATTACATGCCAACGAGTGTAACCGAGGAGCTGAAGGCGATTCCAGTTGAAGCCTTCTAGCAATAATATTAAGAGTGAATACAACATCGTTTCGGCAGCTATTAAAGCTGCCCAACAGAATAAATTTGACAGTATTGGGTTGGCAACTACGTGATTGCGAATTTTGTCATTCTTTTGTTATGTCAACGTGTTCAAAGCACCTAACCTATATTGTTTTCTTGTTGTTTGGACTTCCGCATTTAATTTATTGTAGTAAAAAATTGTATCGTTTAGCTATTTAGTTTTGTTTTCAACCAAATTTAAAAATGGAAGGACAAGACGTGTATTTTAGACATATTTGATTGTATTTCCGAAAACGCAAGAACACATCGCAGGTACACAAGAAGTTACTCGTATGTGCCGTATATTGAAATGAAGCCTTGAAAGAAAGGCAGTGTCAAAATTGGTTGGCTAAATTTCGTTCTGATGATTTTCCAGTTGAAAAACTGAAGTTAATAAGACACATAGTTGATAAGACACATATCAGGTGAAGTTGATAGGACACATATCAAGGCCATTATCGATTCAGATCGTCATAGCACAACACGTGAGATTGTAGAGAAGCTCAATGTATCGCATACATGCATTGAAAAAAAATTAAAACAGCTTGGCTATGTTAAGAAACTTGATTTATGGATTCCTCATCAGCTTAAGGAAATTCATTTGACGCATCGCATTAGCATCTGCGATTCGCTTCTGAAACGCAACGAAACGGATCCATTTCTGATACGACTGATACTCGTAACTGGTGAGGAAAAGATCGGAAACAACCAACTCAGACGACATCAAAAGCTGAGATGCACCAGAAGCAGATTATGCTGTCAGCTGGGTGAGATTATAAAGGAATTCTGCACTTTGAACTTTTACCAAGAAACCAAACGATTAATTCCACCGTGTACGTTCAACAACTCGTCAGAGTGAGCAATGCTCATCTTAGGTCACTCGACAAAAAATATTGAAATTGAAGACACCGCTGCAAAAAGGAGGCAGCTCCATTTTTTGGCGATTTTTTTTCTAGTGGATATAAAGTACTCCAAAGCTGCTCTATCAATCAGTAGAAAAACGAGGCAGCTGCCTTAATTCACTGCGGAAATATGAAGGATATGTAGATGGCCCCTTATTCTATATGTAGATGGCCCCTTATGAATATGCATGATAAATGCTTGCAATAGTTTATAATTTCATATCAATGTGAAACGTGGCTATGACGTTCAGTAATGAATAATTGCACGGGATAAATTAATGATAATTTCACAATTTCCTGCAATAATTCATAATTATTTAACAATTCCATGCAATAGTTCATAGTTTCATCATCCAATATGAAATGTGGCTTTGACGAATAGTCAGATTCGTCAGTTAGTCAGATCATTGGCAGATTAAGGTCTTATTCCGTGTAAATTGTAGCAGATTGTTTTACAGTTTTATAGTTTTTTTTTAAATGTCAAATAGCAATAGTCCAAGCGAACAGTTTGACGATTCGGAGAGAGATCCTGATTTTTGTCTCGATGACCCGGAAGCTACTGCTAAACGATTTTCTGTGTTTAATTTAAGTGCTCAAATTTCATCAATGGTCCAAAGTGATTCTGAAGATGACCATAGGGACCAGGAACAAACAGGTGCGAAGAAAAAAGTTGGAAAGAAACGAGTAAGAGATGAAAGCAAGTGAGAGAGAAATATTGCGAAGAGAAGGAAAGCTGAAGGAAAATCGTATATATAATAAAATTGGTAACAAAGAGAAACAGGACATATTTTTAGGCGGACAAATAGTTGTAAAAAAGGTAGCCAGACATAGACCTAAATCGGGTGATGGACCAAAACGTTCTTGTTCCTGTGAATACACCATAAAAATCGGCAGTACTTTACATAGGGTTTGTAGAAATACTTTATGTTCATTGTATGGTGTTAGTAAGAAAAGAGTACAACTTATTATTAACCACTTGAAAGCTAACATTCCGGCACCCAAAGACAAGCGTGGGAAACACAATAATCGTCCTAATATGATACGTGAGGATGTAATCCATCAAATTGATACTCATATACAATCTTTTCCAAAAATATCATCGCACTATGGTCGCACAAAAAATGAAAACAAGTTTTATTTGTCACCTGTAATGAATATGCAAAAAATGCATAAGCTTTATTTGCAAAAATACGAACCCGTTTTTCCAGTCTATCGCAAATTTGGCAAGTATAATAGTCGTAAGTAAGCCTCATGTTACTTACGACTATTATACTTGCCAAACTTGCGATAGACTGGAAAAACTTATATCAGCGGAAAAGAACGAGGACGTAAAAAAGGATCTTGTAACTGAAAAATAGATGCACGAGAAAAAAACGAAATATTTCTATACAAAAATGACACCGCAGAAATTTCAGAGAACAAGGATGAGATGGAGCTGTTAACTTTCGATTTCCAACAAAATATGCCTCTCCCACATACTCGTATAACTAGTGGTGACGTTTTCTTTAAACGGCAACTGTGGGAATATAACTTTTGCATTTTTGCAGCTAGTTCTAGGAAATCGTACTTTTTCATGTACGATGAAATCATAGCCAAGAGAGAAGCTAATTATGTAGTAAGCTTTTTACACTATTTTCTTGAGAACTTTTTAGCACCAACAGTCAGAAAAAAATATCTTTATTCCGATAACTGCAGCTCACAAAATAAAAACAAAGTCTTGGCTCAGTACCTTTATACACTTCTTGCCAATACTAACAGATTTTCTGAAATAATACACAGATTTCCAGAACCGGGGCACAGTTTTCTTCCTTGCGACAGGAGCTTTGGATTAATTGAAAAAGAGAAAAGGAAACGGGAAAGGATCTATTTGCCAGAAGAATGGGTTCAACTGGTTAAAAATACATGCCGCAAATTTATAGTAGTTCCAGTTTCCCAAGATACACATATGATTTTAGATTTCACTGGTCATTATAAAGGGGCTTTCAAAACAACCGTTTCAAACAAAAGGAAACAAAAATTTGGGATATCTTCCTACCGTATCATGGCGTATACAGCAAAAGGCGTAGAATACAGTAGTGTTGCCTCTGCCTTGCTAAAGGACTTGTTTATCCTTGAGAAACATGGCGTTACGTTAACTTTACCTGCTTCTACATTTCTCTTCTACTCTGGGCCGTTGCCACTTAAGAGCCCCAAATATCCACATGTCCGAGAACTCGCAACAAAATATGTGCCCCCAGATTGTATGTGGTTTTATGACCAGCTGAAGAGCCAAGAAGAAGAGCAAACTATTGGGCACGAAGAAGATAGCTTAACAGACTAATGTAATGTTACTTTATTATGTACTTTTGAAAAAAAATTTGTAATACATAACTTGAAATTTATTATTGACTTTTTTTTCGCATCCTCCGGTGCAAAAAGGAGGCAGCTCCATCGTGTTTTTTTTATATTATTATCTATCTAAGATTCCAAGAGGAGTAATTTGAGAGTATATTATGTATTAAGTAATAGAGTTTAACTCCACATATGAATAAAGTAAAAAAAACTACCGAATTCGTAGTGATACAGTTTTTTGCTTCTCCTGAAAAAATTGGTAAAATGGGTAGCTGCCTCCTTTTTGCAGCGGTGTCTTCAGTTGCTAGTAGAACAAGCATATTACAGAAATGTAATGCCAAATAGAGCAAAACACAAACAGTATTCGAAGAAGTGAATGCAATTACAACAGAAAATCCACGATACATGAGAAAAAGTACTAATAGGAATATCAATATTGCGATAGACTTCGAATATCAAAGACATTAGCAACGGTAACAACCTTTGCAACAATATTGCACATCAAAATGTTCCCAATCGAAAATAAATAATTATCAACATTTTAAGTAACAATTCAAAGTTGAAATGAGGCCATTTTGTTGCGCTATAACCATGAGGCTATTTGACAATTTCACGTATTGTGAAGGTTTACATTACCAAGCTATCCTAATGAAACTATTGGGTCGATCGGAAAGTAATTCCGTTTTTTAAGTAAAAAAGAAAGACAATTTTCTTATAGTGAATTATTATTTTATTCAATTAAATATTGTCCAATCTGATCCAACACCCTTTGCCATCTTTCTGGTAGTAGCATGATTCCACGCTCATAAATTTTTTATTTTTTGCTGGCAAAAAACTGATCCAAATGATTTTTGACCTCCTCATTTGAATTAAACGTTTTACCGTTTAAACAATTTTGCAGAGATCGGAACAAATGATAATCGGAAGGTGCTAGGTCTGGACAGTATGATGGGTGTATACCCCATCCAAGCTCTAAAAGCTTTCGCCGAATGGTCAAATTTGTATGTAGTTTTGCATTACCCTGTTGGAACACTATACCTTTCCTATTTACCAATTTGACCTTTTTTCTTTAAGTGAATCATTTAATTTCTCCAACTGATGACAGTACACTTCAGATTTGATCGTTGTGTTACTCGGTGGAAGCTTAAAATAAACGATTTCTTTGAAATCCCACCAAACAGATAGTATAACCTGTTTTTGATATATATTGGCTTTCGAAGTGCTTTGAGCCGGTTCATCTTTTCTACTCCAGAATCTTTTGCGCTTAACATTGTTGTAGACAACCCATTTCTCGTCCCCAGTGATGATACGCTTCAAAAATGCATTATTTTCTTGGCGTTTGAGAAGCAAATCACAAACGTCAAAAGGACGGCACAAATTTTTTTCGTAAGAAGATGAGACACCCATATTTCAAGCTCTGAGATTAAACCTAGCCATTTCAAATGACCATGAACGGTTGAATTCGATAAATTTAATCTCTCAGCGATCTCACGAGTTGTTATTCGCCGGTTTGCATCAATTAATGCCTTTATTGTGTCTTCATCAGCAAATGAAATTACTTTCCGAACAACCCAATAGTTGATAATAAATTGGAAGGAGCAACAAAAGATTTTTTTAATTTTTATATTTCGAAATTTAAATAGAGATCTTAGAGAAGGAGATGGTGGCTTTAACAGGTCCACATTAATATATAGCAGTTTATTAAAAATATGAGAAATGGTGACTTAAATGCCACGTGAATGCTCTATTTTGGTCTTATGGTAAAGGCCTCCACGGCAATTTGAATTGAATCACCGAGTCCATTCGACAGTTATCGGAAAAGTTGCCTATAGTCAGAGAAATCGGTGTTTGCCATCCTGTACCTGCTCAACCACGTACACACGCTTAACTCTGTTCTGAACCAAGGTTTCCAGTCCAGATGTGGGAAACAGATTTGCAAACTTTTTTGAGCTGAGAGATATTTTTGGAGAATTCAAAAATGAATTTATTTTTGAATAGGTATGTTATTCAAAATGGTCTGATATGTTATTCAAAATGGTCTGATACTGGTTTACGATCAGATGCTATCAATATAAAATTCATCGGGATATCCTGTATACTTCACTTTGACTCAATCTAATAGAAATAAGCTCACAATTGCAAAGAGCGACAAGAACAAAAAACGATTTACTCGTCTAATTAAATCTTATTTCTAATTTAAAGTTTTCGTCGGTTTCAGCATTTGGTTATATGGCAGCATTGTTGGAAAGTGAAATTAAAGGCAATACAACTGTATATACGAGGTCTGTTCAAAAAGTATCACGAATTTTGTGTTTTTTCAAAAATTATTTTTTTAATCATGAATATCTATTTTGTCCCCTTCAAAGTAATCAAAGTAATCCCCACCAGATATTATACACTTATGCCAACGTTTTTTACAATCCTCGAAGAACTTCAAAAAATAATTTTTTGTGATCTTGTTCAGCCCCTCCTTCGATGCCGTCTTTATCTCCTCAATCGTAGCGTAGCGTAGTCCTTTCATGGGGCTCTTCAGTTTCGGGAACAAGAAAAGACCTCGTATAAGGTTAATAAACTTAAATTACTTAAGAATTAAGCATAAATTATAAACAATAAACTGATAATATGGGGTTGCTTTACTCGTTGCAATTGCTTTTTAATTCGATGAACCTGGCGAGGTTGTTGACAGATTTTAGTTATCTTTACTAACATAGTTCTCTTCGGAATTGTGTTCCTTGCTTTAACCCTGCTATCGCCATTGTGGCCCATAATCAGTTACCCCGATTGTCTCATCTTCTCTTATTTACATTTATTAACCAGAATCTTGACAATGTTAAATAAAGGGGGTTGACTTGGATGTTGATAACTTGCAGATTACATCTTCCAACTGCTTAGGAATTTTTTGGATACTGTCGGATATGTTATTAAAAACAGATTGCAACAAGGAACAGTTACCTCACCAATCCTGTTTATAATTTATTTAAATGAGTTGCTAGAAATCTTAAATAGAAATAATCGCGAAAATAAATCCATCACCTTCGCGGATGATCTAACTATCTACACAGTAACCAAGAATTACTATAAATTCAAAAAAATTGGAGACAATTTGGAGTTAGAGCAGGGGATGGTACGGTTTTGGAGCATAAGAATGCAGTGAAATATCTGGGAATTTGGCTGAGGCACAACTTGAACTATGGTGAGCACATCAAGAAGCAGCTGGATAAAGCGAAGGCAGCATTTTATATAGTTAAAAAGCTGTTTTATTCTTAATTCCTGTCACCAAGAGTGAAAGTAATTGCTTAACAAGCAAAAATTAGGCCAATACTGACGTACGGCAGCCCGATATGGTACAACATTAGTGGGTCACTGATGGAAATATATAGAAAGTATGAAAGGAATTGTTTAAGAGCATGCCTGGGTAAATACCGTAAGCCTCAAACAAATTATTAGGTGCATTAGGTGCATTAGGTGCATTACCGTATTAGGTGAATTAGTTAGTGTATTAAATTAGATAACGTAGACAATTATTATCTGCTTGCAGGTGACCTTAACGCAAAACATGTTAGTTGGAAAAATAAGGATAATAACCCGAGAGGCAGTTTCCTATATTCTTGGTTGTAAAAAAAACATAATTATTTTTTGATTAGTTGCCGAATATAGTAGTAGTATAATTTCAAATTTTAAATGTTAAATGAAACAAAGAAATAATAGAATCGATTTTAAGGGCCTTTCCAGGGGTGTATTTATGTAAGACTTGCCGGCTCACACCTTTTGTACATCCGTTCACCCAAAAACTCATTCTAGGGCCAGAGACTTTCCTGGTAACCGTCAAACATAATTTGCATCAAAAATATGTTCTGATACACGGTATGCAATACTAACGCCCATAAATGAGTGTATAAAATGTTTTAGGGTTCGAAAATAATTTGTGCCTGAATTAGTCATTCTTGTTTTGATTGTGGATTGTACCTCCGACACTGGTCGATTCTCTCGTTGGTGCATTCTTTGCTTCATATACTTTTCCACTGCTTCTTAAATGATGATTATACAATGTTTTTTTGACTTGAAGGTTCAGATAAAAATCAATATTTATTGACTAACCGATGCATACGTGAATCCTTAGATTAAAGAATACCTGGATAGGCCCTTACCGTATGTATATGTATACGCAATTTTGTGTACAAATTATTGCCAAGCGGCGAGAAATGGCAAAAGCGGGATATTTTTATGTAGATTTTTTATGTAGACATGACACCCACTGCCATCTAGTTGTCGTAATACAAATTTATTGAATTGCAAACCATAATTTATATTCATTTTAATTCACTTATTGGACACAAAAATATAATTTAAACACAACAATAGGCAATATTTATTTTTTGTACAATCTTTTGATACGAAATGGAATTCTATTTTAGGTTTATTATTCATTTCGTAAATATCAATCAAATATAAAGCGCCTCAATTTTGTAGACTTTAGGAGAGTTTCCAAACGCTTAATCTAAGTTTTCTGAACAATTTTGACATTTTTGACAGTTAACTTCAGAATTTGTTATTTGTTGTCACATATATATTTACGGTGTGTTTCTTGTGCAAAAATCGAACTGTTTTAAAAAATTAAGAAAATGTCTATGGTACCATTCTTCCCATCTCTTAAACCACTGATAGCTAATTGCATTTGGTTCGAAGCTGATGTTCCGTATAATGACGAGGTTGAAGTGCAAGCACTCGAACAAGAACAACATGCTTGGGTAAAATAGCTTAATTTTTTTATTTTTTACTAAACATTAAAATTCATTTCAAATTTAGGATTTTAGCACTTGAATACTCAATTTTCTTCTAGGTAAATGCTATCACGAGTATAGCGTCGGATTTGCATCCTTTAGGAAAAGTACTTACAATGGCTGGGCCTGAGACAGACGATGAAGATGGTAACAAATTAATCTTTCTATTGTTTTAAGCAAGCTCAAATTTAAAATAATGATTTCAACTTATTTTAGCTAATGATGATAGTGACGATTCTGACAGTCATGACGAAGAGGATGATGATGAATTGGAACGTTTAATCGAAAGTGCTGATGCTAGAATTCGTATGCAAACTTCTTACTCTCCAGGAGATCCTCAATCATCAAATAATGAAGAGCCAGTCACACCAAATCAATAGAAAAGTATTTTGCTAACGAGACTACACTATATGTTTTATTTTATATCCGTGTTTAATTTAACAATTAAGATTTATATTTATACCTGAAGGCAATTTATTCGAATAGTAAAAATTTGATTGGTTTTATTTCAATTCTTTTTTTTGTTTGCTCAATGGAAATTTGTTTCGTAGAGTTCAATTTGAATTGTTTGGGGTGCATTTTAAAAACAGTTGTTTTTGTAAGATTCCGTATGACTGCTAATTGGCAGTGACCACAAACAGGCATTTGGCAACTGGTAAAGCCTGTTTATTTTCATTTGAATTTTTTTTTATATATCATTTGAAATCTTGGTTTTTTTTTCTTTGAAATTATGTTAAATATTCGAATGCGAATTTTTCATTTTTATATTGTCAGTACAAAAAGCTGCAAATGGTCATATAAACTAGACGCCAAATATTCCTGGTTTAATTTATATTTCTTTTCAGTTTAGGTTTTGGTGTAATTCTTATTTTTGCCATGAATGTTTCGGATTATTTAACATATAGTAGCTTTTTCTTATGTTTCTTTTGATTTTATGGTAACAAAGCGCAACCAAAATAAGTCATTATATTTTGTTTATTTTTTGAATAAATTATCTTTTAAAAAAAATTTTATTTTGGCAACCTTTAATCGAATCGGGTGATGTTTTAAACACTACAAACCTTTTAATTTTTACTATACAATAATAATTAATATTAATGGGTTTTTAATGTAAAATGAAGACATATAAGTACACGAATAATCGAATTTAATAAGCATTATATTTAGTTATATTATAAATAAATAAATGTAAAAAGTTAGTTACTTCGTTAATATAACTAAAAATAACAAAAGTATTTATATTTTTAACTTATTTCTCCTTAACATTTGCCATAGAGAAGTATTCATGTAAGGCAGTAAACTCATCATATTATCATATTTCTCTCTTGTTGTACATATGTCTTAATGGTTTATACAGTGGCAATATATTAGGGTAACCCAGAATTAATGTCGTATTATATCAATAAAATGCAAAGCGTAAAACTTAAACTTTTTATTTAAAAATGATTATACAAAGTAATCTCCATGATTATCTACTACCTTATTCCATCTATTAATTAAATCAAATATGCCTTTCTTATAAAATTTTCGTTGTTTTGAATTTAAAAAATCGGAAAGGATCGATTTCATATTATTTATTGAATTGAAATTATTTTCTCGTAAGAAATGCTCCATCGGTCGGAATAACTGGTTATCCGATGGTGCCACATCTGGTGAGTATGGGGTGCAATAATGTGTCCCAACCCATGTCATTTATTTTTTTTCGGGTCATATCGGCAACATGTGGTCTGGCGTTGTCGTGTTGCAGGATAATTTTTTAGTCTCTAACCAGGTTAAGCCTCTTTTGCAATAATGCCGCTTTTAAACGATCGAGTTGTTGACAATACAACTGAGCTGTGTCCGTTTCGCCTTGTTCCGACAACTCGAAATACACGACACCCTTCGAATCACACCATACACACAACAAATGTTTTTTTTTGGTGAAGTCCGGGTCTTGGAGTTGGAATTGCCGTCTGTCCAGGGGTTAACCACTGTTTCTTCTTTTTAATGTTGGCGTACAGAACCAATTTCTCATCTCTAGTGATTAATTCGTAAAGAAATGGGTGATTCCGTTCTTGTTCACGCAAAACTTTGCATGCGGTGTTGCGTTCCATCTTGTTGCGGTTGAACAAAGCGTGCGGAACCCAAACACCCTGCCTTTGGACTTTTCCGATTTTTTAAAGACATCTTTAAGTAATGGACTAGGACACACCGCCCTTTTTCGATAATTCGCCAATAGTCATTTTTGGATTTGTTTCAATTTGAGCTTTTAGAGCTACATCGTCTACTTGACTATCCCGTCCTCTTCCGGGCTCGTCTTCCAAATCAATGTTTCCAGTTTTAATTTTTTTAAACCAACGTTGCCATATCCTGACAACCAATATGTCACCATAAATATCACAAATATTTCTCGTCGCTTCGCTGGCGTTTATTTTTATATGGAACTGAAACAACATGGAACTCCGTAAATGGTACTCCGACGGACACACTTCTACCATTATCGTTAAGGTTGAGAAAAAAAAATTTTTTATCAACTTAAAGCAATCTTCGAATAGTATGCTAAATATGAAAAATACTTACATACGTCTTTCCTGGATGACGGTCTGGAGAGGACTGTTTAAAAATTGCATTTGCAAAATATGACATTAATTATGGGTTTCCCTAATAGTGATTTTGCTGTTTTCCAAATAAAGAAAAAATTTTAAATTGCGTATTTTCTTCCATAGAGGTTTTGTAGAAAGTTTTGTGCGGTTAATTCCTTTTGAACCACATCGAGCATATCACGGTATACATATCAATGTTTGCTATAATATAGTTTTCAGTTGTAATATTTTGATTATTATTGGATTAGGAAAGGGAAGTAATAAAAATTTGGAATTAATGAACGCCAATTTCAACAGGAGTAAGGTCAGAGAAGACCTTGCCTTGCTTGAAATGCTCGAAAGTAGCTTTATGCAGTTGGTCGTAGGTTGTGTTCGGAGTTAATTGCATACCAGTGCTCTCACACCCATCCTAACAATCAAAAAAATCATACCTACCATCAATAATTTAATATTACTAGAAAGTTTGACTACACAAAATAATTCGATTTTGCACTTTTTTTTGTATTTCGAACCGCGTTTTCATCTGGTTCATCCATTCAAATTTTATATCTACTCTGAAATTTTTTTGGCCATCAGATTTTGAAAAAAGGAAACCCCAATGCACTAAACTAGATTAACCAATTTTATCAATAACTTTACCAAAATATTATAACAAAAATTTCCCAATTAACAGAATATTTAATCACAAAATTTTTGTATTAATAATACCTGAACGAATAATAAATGATATACTTTTTTTTTTAAAAAAAGATTTTATTTTATTTTCTTTCATCTTCTAAATTTTACATTAAACCTACATGAAATTATGTATACGCACACAAATAACTCATTATTCATCCTAAAGATGAACGAGCAAAAATGTATTATTAATTATTTATCTAATTAAACTTGGTGGTTTGGTTTGGTTGATAATTTATAACCTAACATAATTTTAGAAAATTAAAAATTCGTTAAAAGTAAAAATAGAGTTTTTTTTGCATATACAAAGGACAAGGAAAAAAAGGAAAAAATTCAATTAAAAAATGACAAATTAAAAGAAAATTTTTGGAAGTAAAATTTATTTTTTATATTATTTGTTTGTTTTTTTCCTCAATTATTAGAAAATTAATAATTATATTTATATTCATAGTAATAAAAAAAATACTTTATTATTAACTAAATAATTAATTGCGATGCAAAATACTATTGTTTTTCTTGATATTTTTTCGCCAGTATTGTTGTAATTGTAAAATTCATCCTTGTTATGTGTTTTTCTTTACACAAATTGCGTTATTTATCTTTATACTCTTACACACAACGTATAAGTAATCTTCATGTTTTTATTTTAGTTCTTCTCTCCCGTGTCAAATAAAATTAGTAGAATGTTCATTATTTATTATCCATTTGTCTAATCAAATAATGCTCGCTTCATTTTATTAAAAATTGTTGATTTTTCTTAACATATTTTTTTTAATCTTATCTAAATTATTTTATTTTGATGTTGTTTATTTCATATTTTAGCAATTGCATAAGGTCACCACCATTAGATTTTCTTTTTTATATTGTTTATTTATGACTTTAGATTTGTTTTCATTTTACCTTACAACTTATTTTTCAAATACAGTTCTTATTTTCGCGATAGCAATTAGAATTATTATTTTTTTTAAATATTTTGTTTTTTTTTCAATAATTTAATGTTTTAGCGACGTTCACGCGAATCTGATCGGCTTCGGCGGTCACGTGATAATGTTCTTGAACGAGATCTTGAACGACGGGGTGAACGTGATCTGAAAATATTTTTGTTTGAAAGAAAACAAAAATTAAGAAAAAAAATATTTATTAATATATTATTCAAAAATATTTATTAGAAAAAAATTAAATGAAATAAACGATAAATTTCATTATAATTATTATATGTTGCTTAGATTCTGTAAAAAAAGAGGTTTATCTTATGTATATTTAAAAAAAAACTATATCTGAATAAAATAATTATAACAAATATATATATATATTTTGAAAATTATGCGGAAATTAATTACTTTATGAATTTCCTAAAATATAATATAATCATCTACATTAATTAAAACAAAAAATATATTACTGATTATTAATTAATAATTATTTATGATGAAACATTTGATATATTTTTTGAATTATTCTTTCTTTCTAAACAAAATATCCTGAGAATATATAAAAATTGAAAAATATAAAGAGAAAATTTTATTCTTTTGCTGTTTTTTTTTAAATAAAGTATACACCAATTAATTAAATGCTGAAATTATTTTTTGTTATAAATATGTATTACCATTTATTTTGTTGTTGATGAATTCATTGCTCTTAGAAGAGGATTTCATTTTATAATTTCAGTTAACAATTTTTTTTTCCGTAAATAAAAATTAAAATTTTTGGTAATTCGAAATGTAAAACTAAAACAAGATGGCGCCGTTCTTGCTATCCAAAAAAAGCAAATCGAAACACAAGAACATATTTTGTCAACTGCTGCGATTCAAACCCTTTCAAAACTGTCATAACCGTTTCGGTTTATATGAAATAGACAAACTTGACATGACTTCAGTCCTTTTTAGATAAATTATTAAATAATGTAGTTTTTTTAAGAAAATCGTAAATTTCCTTACTACAATTTTTCTATAATAACAATAAATTTAAATCAAATAGTCTAAATTTTTATACAATTTCGATACCAGTTTTTGATTAAAATAATTATAAAAATGAAATCATCCTCTAGACAATTATATTTAAAATATTTAAACATATATATATTATTAATGAAATATTGAATATACAAAAGAAAATATGACCAAACTTCTCTATATAAGTATATCCTGAATAATAATATAGAAAAAAAATTGTTTATGTAATTATTATTATAATAAATATTATTAATAAATTCTATACTATTTATAACAACAAAAAAAAAACAAGAATAAATAAATAAATAAAATAAAATAAAACTTATGAAACAACAAACAAACCACTAAATGATGCCGTGGTTGATATCGATGTGTTGGTAGTAGAGGATGGTTACAAGTAGAAGTAGTTGCAGGCAGTTTATATATTTGGTTGTGTGGCTGTGGTGGTAGTAGTGATGGTGGTTGTAGCAGTCGGTTTATCTAGTAGTGACGAATGTGGTGGTTGGTGGTAGTGGTGGTTGGTGATAGCCGATTGTGGTTGCAGGCAAGAAGCGGTCGAACAACATCGACTGATTCAACCGATGAGATGAGATGGACTTGACAAATTATTTGTTTTTATTTCTCCCAACTATTCAGAAATGTTTGCGCGTGTTGAATTTGAAGAGAAAAGTATTTTTTTTTTGTTTTGCTTTTTGAAGGAGCCAATTTCGAAACGACATATTCGTGTTGTTGTTGATTGTCAACAGAACTTTCGATGATGTCAGTTGATAGAAGCAGTAGTAGTGATGTCAACTGATGACAGCAGAATGGTTGTTTTTTTCGATTTTGGTGATAATCTCATGTAAATTTATTAATTGTATTATTAACAAAAGAAATACTTGACAAATGTGGCTTTTCTGTTTTTGTTCAGCACATCATTTTTTTCTCTCGATAAGATGACATGTTGTATTTAGCTGATTTCAAAACCCTACAGTAGAGAAAAGATAAGCAGAAATCGCAGCCAAATATGAATTAGATGACGGAGTCACTTTAGACTATTGTGACGAAACACGTCTCTCCTATTTCAATTTGCAGCTATGCTCTCTTCATAAACACAACGCCTGAAGACAAATCGAAAAAAAAAATTATTTAAATAAACACCTCTCAAGGTGTATAAATTGCGAACATTTGAGTTAGAGTTGAACCGATCGATCGGTTGATAGTATACGATAGACGGTGAAATGTCGACGACAATTTCACTGGACTAACTTTATAACTGAAAAATGTTCATGAATAGGAATTTCAATACAAACGAGGCAATTGTTGCCTTTTCAAAGCAATAATTTTTCTTTCTTTTGATGAAAGTTGCAATTTTGTTATTTCTTGATTATTAATTATAATATTTAGTCTCGTTTCTTTTTTAATTCCATTGCTCTTGAATTAGTAGTTCATATCGTTGCCTTCTTATCTTAATTGATTGATTAATTACCGATGGCTGGTGTAATAGAATTGTTGGTGTGGCAGACGTTTTGGTGATGATGGGATAACAGCGATTACATTTAACTTTATGAGAACAACAAGTTTCTGTTCATTAATTTCTTTTTTTTTGTACGAATTAGCAATCGTGATTATGGGTTGCGGCTAGCTTGTTAAATTCATTGATGACATTTATCATAAAACCTACTCGAAGGAACTATAATACCAAGATGATTGGCGACTCTTTGGTAAGATGTTAATGATGGTAATGATGATGATTGGTTGATGATGATTGTTGTGATGTTAAAAATACACGCTACAATTGATGTTAAGATGATATTTTGATGACTTCATTTTTAAATTTAAATCAAATCAAATCAATTTTAGGCTCAATGAATAAACTGCTGCACTTCGCAATGGCTTATTGATGCGCAAACACGAGAATCTGGAATCGTATCTATTTCCCTAGAGTATTTTTATCTCAATCAGTTACTGTTTATTTATAGTTATTAGGATAAAAATAATATAAAATGAAATAAAAGAAAAACTTTTTACAAATTAATAAACAATAAAAAAAATTAATTTAAAAAAAAAACAACAAAATAATTGATTTTTTTAAAAAAAAGCAACATTCTCGTCTTTTGTTATTGAAAAACTGATGATGATAGTCGATAGGAAGTGTGGGCAGCCATAGCAGATCAGTTAATTTAGCTCTACTGGTGAATGAAGTGATGGCTTATTTAGTTGCTCGGGATCGATGTAGAACGCTCTACTATTCGATGATTGAGGTCAGTTTACTGCAACAACAACCAAACTATAAGATGTTAGCTAAAGCGTTGTGATGCTATTTACCCCTTTCTGCTATTAGTGTAACGATTTATTCTGTGTGTAAATATTTTAATATTATTGAATCCAATTGTATGTGTTGTTGTTGTTGTTTTTTTTTCTTCAAAAATACTGAAGAGATTATTTTTTTTAGATGCATGCTCTGATGAAGAGAAGATCTGAAAAGTTGAGCGCGTTAGCCGAGAAGGCATTGCAGAAGTTGACTAATGCCGAACCTGTAGCAGATGATGAATGAAGGAGCGAGCATTCACTTGTGCAGCTGATGATTGAGTTGTTATTTAATTACAACAGGTAAGTAGGCAGGCGGACGGGCAGGCAGGCAGACGGGCGAACGATTAGACGGATGAATAGGCGAGTAGACGGACGACCAGACGAGTAGAAGAACGTGCAATCGGATGAACAATTCAAACGAGCTTAGCTAGCTGTGACTAGAGGCTAAAGTAAACGAATGAATCGTTGAGGCAGAAGATTATGCTCTTCACCAGTGCCAACCAATATTAATTTCCTCTGTTGTGTGTGGATTTTGTCTAATGGGGCCATTTCCCATTGCGATATTGTTATTATTGCAGTAGCTCGTGAAAATTATCTTGGAAGGATAGGATTGGATTCTATATAAAACGTGAGACACATTTGGATTGGATACTAGGTCATTGGTGGAGGATAGGATTTTTTTCTTTCTTCTTTTCTGTGTGTAATTATTTCAAATGGAAACTTTTCAATTACTACAATACTAGTTCAAAATTATATTCTTAAATCAGTTCAATAATTTTTTTTCTTTGATCGCAACTCTTCCTTTTTTGCTTCAATTTTTTTGTTTAATTTGAATTTAATCAAAATGGAGAGAATAATTAAAATCACAGAATAAAAGTATATTTTGTGACAAAATCATGTGATGGTGGTGGTTCTTTACTAAATAAACATAAAAATCGACTTAAAATTGAACATTAAAAGGAAAGTATATAAAAAAAACATTTATTTGGGCATTCACACAATTGTCGAGACGACAGGAATCATATGTTGAGATGATCGTAATTGTGTAAACATCGAACTCCATTTGTTATTCATTCGCCTCACAGACGCTTATCAGAAGAGCGTTTTTTTTATAGAGGGTATTCTAATTAGAAATGCTTGAAAACAATCATTACTTCTAGCTTATTATAAAATTCTTGATCACTTTTCATAATTCATTAATTACAGTTTAATAAACAAGCGGACAAATGGCAAATGTTGGAAATTGACTCTCTCCTTAAAATATTGATTTAAAGAAACTTAGACTCTTTAATAAATTTTTAAGCTTATACTTTTTGTTGCTCTTATTAACAATCATCTTCCATCAATAGAAAGAATTCGGTTGAAAATGTGTTCTTTGAATTATTTTAAATATTGTAGTATCATTTATCGCTTCTTTCGATTTCTTTTTGGAAATTACTACTAAGAAATTATCGACAAAAATTTAATTCTCAAAAAGTTTACTTTTTTTTCTTTCTAAAAGCAATTCTGATAGAATATTTCCCAATGAAGAAAAATTTTTGTGATGTAAATAAATTCATTTCTATTTTGAGAAATAAGATTCATGGTGGAAATGATACTAATACATTGCATGGGAAAGGATTTTTTTGATAAACAGTTAATATTAAGGATGATAGTCGTCTGGTTAGACAAGTGCATTTAGTGAGCGATTTTGAAGCGACGATGATACAAATTGCAGCAGAAGCTTTCGTAGTGGTTGTATTGGCGATAGTAGTAGAAGTAGAAGTAGTAGTAGTGTCACTGTCGTGATTGTAGTAGTAGATGTAGTAATTCATGAAGAAGTAGTGGTAGAAGGAAGAAGCAGAACTGATCCTGAAATTTATCACCACATACCATTTTTTAATATTTTCTAATTCCGTCAAAAACAATAATTTTTTTTTCATTTATGATATTCATTATTATTATTATTATTATTACTAAAAATATAAGAACAAACAATATCTAAGAGGGAATTTTCAGTAATTAACTCTATGCTTCCCCTCTTTGCGTCTCTATATTTTTCTTATGAATCTTCAAGCAAAAAATTTATTTATAATTACTTTTTTTCTATCAAAAATTTTCTAATCTTTTGAAACAATTTTAATATTACCGAACGCGAACAAGCACTAACATTTCAATTTTTTGATATTCCTATTTATTTTATTGTATTTATTTAATTGTTGTTCTTGTAATTACAAAATAATCCGCTGCTTCTTTTCTAATTTTAAATATAGAAAATTGTTTTGACTTTCAAAATTCAATTTTCTTTCTCTTCTCGAAATTCCTACCTTGAGGAACTTAAAGAGAATTTCTAAATTTAATTTAATATAAAAACTATTTTCCTCAAGGAAGGATTATAATTATTAAAAAAAAAATGTTTTCATATTCGATTTGTTAGAATAAAAATAAAAACTAACAAACAAACGAAAAAAATATTAAAAACATATTGTTGTATGCTTGTATGAGTGTGTGTGCCTGTGTTTATATAAATAAATATTTGGGTGTATGTATGTGCTAGCTGAAATGATATCGATAATTATTTAAAATTGGTACATTTTAGATCTAAATTTGCTATTTGCACAAAATGCTTTAATGAACGATAGGGTAATGCAAGTATTATTTCAAATAAACTATTATAATTTAAATTTATATTAATAATAATAATAATAATAATAAAAAGAGCGATACAATGAAAATACAAAATTATAATAATAATAATAATAATAACATTAAAATTACAATTATCTATAATCTTCTAGACACTAAAAATATAACAACAATAAGTAACAAAAAAAAACGAATTAAGTGAAATAATACAATTTTTCAATTTATGTGCTATCGTTGGTTTTTAAGAATAAATTATTATTTTGTTTATCCTAATAATTATCCAGAATTTCAATATATATTCTCTCTCTCTCTTATCCAAAATGTAAATATTTTCTTCCCGTGTTTGATTAATGCTTTTATATAGTTTTTTTTGTTTTGGTCTAATTTTTTCGTAAGAGCTGCTGCTCATACCTAGAATATATACAGAAGAGTTTTCGAAATTTCACACTGTCCTTTATTCAAAATTTATGACTTGTAAATTTTCATTAAAGGCAAGTATTAAAATTAGAACAATTCAAATATAAATTCCAGTTTTAACAGACTAGATAATATTAAATAGCTAAAGAAAAATTACTGAATATTTATTTACGATAATTTTTTTTAATTATTCGATAATTTCAATACAAAAGTTCCACTTTTGACGGTACACTAGAACCGATAAAAAAAACTATCATTTGGTATAGTGTGAATGTACAAACGCGAATAGAACAAATTTATACCCGGTCACTTATTTAAAACCCTAATCGTATAAAATGCATATTTAATCATTTGTGCAATTTGGATAAGATTCTGATCGTAGTCATTTTCCTACTATACACTTTCTTGTTCTATTGTATGAAATGAAATAATTTGAACAAAAACTATGTTTTTATTTCTTTCTGTTTACTTTTAGAATAAATTACCTGTAACGTCTACCACCACCACCTCGACGACGATCATCACGTCGGGATCGACCCGAAGACATTTCAACACGGATACGTGTTCCACAGCATCGTCTAAAATAAATTTATTTCTATTAGTTTAATATTCTTATTAAAAGTATCTGATCGTAGAGATTTTTAGTTTAATTTTTATAATAATAAATGTTACAGAAAAATAAATAATTTAAACTTTCAAATTATATTATTGACACCGACAATACCAGCAAGCTTCCACCCCACTTGACTAAATAGGTGGTAATGTTTTTAATTGAAATCATAAATATTTGGCATAAAATTGGAGTACAGTAGCAAAATTTGAAAATGAAATCGAATATAAATCATCGACCATTCCCCTCGTTCCATCTGAGGCAAATAAATGAACCCACTGAAGACTTTAAGAGCAGAATCATACGGAATAAATATGCAGTCTATTGCCGGAAGTTCGGGAATAGCTTATTTTTATGTAGGGAGCAAAGGAAAGCTAAGAGTTCGCAATGGTTTTTGATGAAAACCCAATTTTACGAAGAAAAAATACATGAGAACTGGGCTAAACTAATGTCTTAACTTTATTATGGTCAGAATTTTAGAGCGAAATAATTTAGATTGATTGGAATAGAATGTTTTTTTGCCAGCAGCCGAGCATGAATTTATTTCTTATTGGCTACGATCCTTGACATCAAATAGGAGAACGATTTAACTCTATGAAAGATATAGTCTCCTATATATGTGCAACTAGTACTAGTAAGTCTTGTTTTTGACGCCGACACTTGATATTTTGTTTTGCCTTCTGTGTAGTCAAAGTAGTACGTACAGCTTCCTAATTTACACATAATATCAATGTTGTCGACATTAAAGAGAACTCACGAAAGTGTGTTTCCTTGCCGGAAACTATTGTTGATGTTAAATGGCTCTGAACATGATTCGACTACTTTTGGTATTCCTATCCCACTAGTTATGGTCAGCCTAGTCAGTCAAAACAATTTGTCTTGGATGCTGAACTCTCTAATGGATGCGTATAGTTTTACCCTGCCTATGCTATCATAAGCGGCTTTAACGTGAGATGAACTGTTGACCATGTTCCCACAGTTTTTCCATCGATTTATGAGACGACTAGCGGGTTTTCCAACCATGTTCAGTTTAGTTATCTATTTTTCACATTGCTTCTCAAATATGCAGAATTCAAATAAAAGTTTGCTGACACATTTCATCATTAGTGTATTTAAAATATAATTTATTAAAAATAAAAATAAAATATGTATTATTTAATTGTTATTCATTAAATTAATAAAAAAGAATTAAGAGAGCCAATAAGATTAATAATAAAATGTGTGTGCAAACTTTTATTGATAATAAATTCATTCAATTCAAAATAAAATTCACACATTCTATTCGCATATGAAATAAATTGTTACAAATTATTGTACATAAATGCCCCCAATTGACCTCGACTCATATTTGAAAACAAAATATATTAAAGAAAACAAATTCAAAGGAAAATGAAATTCTCTAATTTGATTATGGAATATTTTTATTTAATTCATTTTGAAGAAAAAAATTCGTAAAAATTATATTAAATTATAAATTGGATTATTATAAAAACGGCATTTTTATTATTGTATGACAAAAATTACCAATTATTATGAGCATTTTGTATAAAAATATTTATTCCAGGCTTGATAAAATGATATATCAAAAAATGTTTCTATTTACAAATACTGAATGGATTATAAATATTTTCAACATTGGAGAATTTCATAAAAGAATAAGGCACTCACATAAATATATTGCTAGGATGTATTAGAACAATTTTTGATACTATTTTAAAAGAAAAATGAAATTCAATTGTATTTTCAAAGAGATCATATTTCAACAACAAGCTACTTGACCTACTTTTTCTTATTTTCAAAGAAGAGAAAGAATACAAGCACTTTCATAACTCAATCGAAATGAAAATTGCACTTTCCATTTCAAAATATGTCATTTTAACAATGAAATGGGAAAAATAATAACTTCTATTCGAGCGTTTTTTTGTATTTATGAATAGAAATACCAGATTTATACAAGTATTCTTAAGAATACAATAACCGGCATATTATATGCCTTGTTTCACAAGAAAATTCATTACAAAAAATATCCTTCAACACAAGTTACTTTTATAAAACACAGTATTAAGAGGAATAGTACTTTAAATATTAGCAGATAATGTGAACCGGCATTGAGAAGGAAATATGAATTCTTTTTAATTATAATTGGAAGATTTCGTAGCTATTTTGTAAAATAGCATCACATTTTGAATATTTTCAGGTCGATACACACGTTCCGCATTAATTTGGGGGTTCTGAAATACAAAATTAATTACTTTGGGTAAAATTTTATTGCCCCACTCTTTGAAACACAAAAAAAATGTGTGCTAATTCTCCACCGATGCTAATTTTCAAGATAAATAGAAAATAAAATGACATTTGTCAATATTTAAAAAAAAAAAAAGTAACAAATTTCTTAACTTTAGTTGAGCTATGGTAGTGACATAAGTCAGCCCCTTGAAAAAAACATTAATTTTAATGACATTTCTACTTTTTTCATATGAACGCTGAAATTAAAAAAAAAAAATTCGCTAGTCATTGAATAACTAAATTTCCTTTTTACCAGTTAAATGACAGAAACAAATGCTCACTTAATAAAATAATAACCACAGCAGAAAAATGATAAAATTTTCCACTAATTAGAAATTCCGAACAATTCCACATTCTGCTTTGAAATACCAAAAGCCAGCACCGTTCAATAAAATAATGAAATATTGTTGTTCTTAAAATAGACAATAGCTGTTATAACAAATAAATACGCAGAAGAAATAGAAATTCTTGAGAAAAAAAAGAGCAAATGCCAAAGAAAATTCACAACTTACGTTCCATCTAAACCTCGAACTGCATCCTCGGCATCACGTCTGTCTTCGAATTCAACAAATGCAAATCCTGGTGGATTTCGGGCCACCCAAACATTTCTCAGTGGTCCATATTTTCCAAATGCATTTTCAATTTCATATTTCGATGCAGATGATCCTAAATTCCCAACATAGACCTTGCACTGTAAATCCCATTCACGATAGCGCGACATTTTCATTTGAGAATCTGAAATATGCACGAAGCTTTAATGTTAAAATTTTCTCGTTTTCTAAAATAGTAATATTTAATAACAAATAACAAATAAATAAAATTTTATCGAATCATAATACAATTGTTATAATAAATGATAAGAAAACAATAATTTCATTGGAAAATTATTATTAAAAGTTTATAGATTTGCCGGAAATCAAAATGGCGGCGATATCGCAGCAATGATACACAATCTTCTCGCTAATCACACACTTTTAATCGTTCCAAAAACATTTTATCACCAAAAATCAATTTACCTTTTATTATTTATAAAAAAAATACAAACAGAAAAAAATTTCTTTTTTTACTGCACCGATAATGCAGAGTTGATTTAGCACAAATATTTTTTTAATGCGAAAATTCTCCGAAAGAAGATTTCTTATTTAGCATTAATTTACTTGCTCAAATATGCACCACTAATGAGAGAGAGTTCATCAAATAAACTACGAGAAAGGTGACGTCGAAGTAAACTCTGTCATCTATTACGTAATTCAATTCAGATCTAGTACGGATGGTATTCTATTACAGTTATTGAAATTGTAATAATAAATAATAAATATACTGTACTGTAAATAATAAATTTTATTGTTATTTTGCAAATAAATTATATCTATTTAAAACAATAAAAACCATTTAATTTTGTGGTTTTCTTAATAAATTCCACTGTAAACATTTACAATATTACATCTAGGAACTACAAGATGGCAGTAGTTTTCAAAGTTCGAAATTCACTATTGAAATGGTTTCGTTCGTCACTTTGCGTTTGGTTTTGGCTTGAATAATAAATTTATCATAATTGCTCCTCGAAATCACCATTTTTCAATTGGTTTTTTTTACAAAAATATTTAAAAGCGACCCAATTCTTGAAATTTGTATCTGTGGGACTGAATTTCCTGTTCATATATGACAATTTCGTCATGATACCCCAGCCACTATTGAGGGAGAAGCTAATACTTTTCTGGTAAGCAATTTATAAGCTCAAATGGTCAGAGATCTCTTAATTGGGAATGAAAATGCAAAAATAACTTTAAGTTTATCACAACTGAAATAAATATGAATGAATGAACATATGGGCGCATAGTAAATATGGCAACTATCAAATATCAAAAATAAATTACGCGTTAATTAAGACTTCGCAACGAGCAACATGAACGACGTCATATGTAATATATGTACTAGCAAGCACGATGAAATCATGTATATTCTACATTCTTGTGACGAGGAAATTTGCACGTCTACGCGCAAAAATCGTGCACTAATGTGTACAGGCGTACAGTTTGTAGAATTAGGCGATTTGGCAGCTTTAGAGAAAAATCGTTGTAATTTAAGCTTTAGAGAAAAATCTCGCTAGAGAAGTGTAAACTCCATGTAGAGCGAGAGTGTAGAGCTCTACAGCCGCTCTACGCAAGAGTTTTAAGTCGAGATTTACCTGTAGTGTAAAAACCTTTCGGTAGAGCAATCGACTTCTCTAGATTGTCTCTATACTCTATTCAAGATGCTAAATAGAGTGTAGAACTCTACATATTGATACGAACACAATTACGATAGTATCTAAAATCTAAAAAATTTTAAAAATAATTAAAATTTTAAAAAAAAATCCTCAAAGTATTGTGAATTATAAAAATAATATGTAAAAAAAAAATCTTATAGTAGAAAAAGGGTAGTGAAACGGGCAGTGTGGAAAAAATAGGAAAAACCATTCAACAAAAACCCTTTAGACGAATGTTTGAAGGTTGCCAATGCTAACATAAATTCACCATTTAATGTTAAGACTCTTCTCACATTAAATACGCACCTATCTAAAGAGCAGGAATTCCCCTGAAAATTAACAAAAAAAAACTAATTGTCACTTTAAAAAAAACTAATTCTCAGGTAGCAACCATAGATTAAAAAATACCCTGGATAGGCCCGAACGTCATATTTTCGTATATGTATATGCAATTTTCTGTCTAAATTATCTCAAAAGCGGCGAGAACTTGTACTGCTTGCATACATTTGTGTTATCCATTTTAACTCACTTATTCCCAAGGAAAATACAATTTAAACAAGACAGAAGGCAACTTATATTTTTTTCCAATCTCCTGGTATTAAATATAATTGTGTATTTTAGGTTTATTATTTATTTTGTATTGTACAATAAATATCCATCAAATATTAAGCGCCTCAATTTTGTAGACTTTCGGAGAGTTTTAAAACACGACATTCTCTATGAAAGTGGTTGCATACCGAAATGCTTGCATACATTTGCACAAATAGTTTTATTCTGCACGACAGCAAATAGGAAGTATTTCGTAAAAGATTATTTTGCAAGTTTGTGCATTTTTATAAATATATTCTCGAAAAAATTTGAACAGAATCAAGTTCTACAATAATATTATCTAAGAGACAGCCAGTAGAACGTTTGGTAGAGATTTATCAGAAATTTCTCTACAAACACTCTATGTAGATAAATTTTATGGTAGAGACGCACGCGGTATAAGCGGGTTTGTTGGTAGACAAGATTTTTATTTGTCGGTAGTGCTTTAGCGCTTTTTATCTATAGTGTATTCACAGAACTATAGAATGAGTGTTACAGAAGTACTGTACTATACGGGGGTTATGTGTATTTATTATTATTTCTATTTTTAAAACAATGAAATTCCCAAATAGAATCAAATCCAATAGAAAATATTTAATATTTTTCAATAGTAAACTATGCAATTTAACGACTTGTAGCACAGCGAACTAACTGTTAGAACAGATTTTTTGACTGTTTTATTGTTTGTGCCTCGATGTGGTTTTTGTCACAGATAAGCAAATATCCGTTGGTTATTGATAATAACCAACACATTTTCGTGTTGGTTTATGTATGAAATAAACAATGGTATATGTCCTTGATAATTTCCTATTCTTCTAATTAAAGACATTTACCAAATTAAAAATAATATTTTCCCCTTTTTTTCGAAAGTATTTTGGCCTATCAACGGTTTTTCTTGTTTTCTGATTAAAACTTAAATTTTCCCAAAACCAACTCAAATTCATTTCCTAAAAAACAAATTACAGAATTTTAAATTTTCCCAAACAAACGAAAATAACAACGAAAAACCCTCAATTTGTTTTATCGTAGCACATAATTTTTTTTTTTTTTTTTAATCCAATTGTACAGCATTATTACTTAAGGCGAACGGACAGAAACAAGAAAAATAAAAACGATTCGTTAAATAAGTAAGAAAATTAACTAACGGAAATAAATTACGTTCACTCTCGTTAAAGACAAATAAATAATAAGTAAAAACAACGAAAAACGTAGACAAAAACAAAATTTATGAAAGTCAGAAGAGGAAAAAATGAAAAACCAAAAAAACAGCAAACTTCGACTTATGATGTACTCACCGATTGAATAATAGAAGAAAAAAATATATGATCTTGAAAATAAGAAGAAGAAGAAGAAGGAAAAAAAGATAATTTGCGGAAATTGTTAGAGAAGTTCACCGAACGTCCTTGCGCGAAGGTAGATGATGATAGAAATCATTGCCAAAAATAATAATAATAATCAGAATGTAAACTTTATACAAAATAATCAGGCGATTAGTAGAAAAACGAACGTGCAAATAGAAAAGGAACCAAGAAGAAAAAAACAGAAAACAGAAAACTGAACACAGAACGGAAAATATTACTAATAAAAAAAAAAAGGGAACGAAGAATAACATAAAACCAAGACAATTTTTTGTTTTAAGTTTTAAAAATTGCGACTCGAGAAAATAACAACAAAAATTTAACCTCCCCAGTTTAGAAGGTGCAAAATTCTTCGAATTCACCAACAAAGGAAAGGGGGTGAAAAGTAGTTTTAAGTTTAGGGGAGGTGGGTTAGGGGGGAATAAAGGATGTTATTTTTGTATGGTCCTATTGAAAATTGCCGTTTTAATAATACGACGAGGGCCGTTTAAAAAGTATCGCGAATTTTGTTTTTTTTTTCAAAAATTATTTATTTATTCATGAATATCTATTTGTCTCCTTCAAAGTAGTCCCCACCAGATATTATACACTTGTGCCAACGTTTTTTTCAATCCTCGATCATTTTTTGTGATCTTGTTCAGCTCCTCCTTCGATGCCGTCTTTATCTCCTCAATCGTAGCGTTGCATCGTCCTTTCATGGAGCTCTTCAGTTTCGAGAACAAGAAAAAGTCACAAGGGGCCAGATCTGGGGAATACGGTGGATGCGGCATTATTAGTGAATTGTTTTTGGCCAAAAATGGCAAAAGCCAATCCGGGCGTTTCTGGACGATTACTTCGCGCAACTTGCACATAACTTGTAGGTAATATTCCTTATTGAACGTTCTACCCTGTGGCAAGAACTGCAATCGAAGAAAACTGTAAGCAAAACCTTCACATTCGACCGAACTTGGCGCGCTTTTTTCGGTCTTGGCTCGTGCGGCAGCTTCCATTGGCATGATTGAGCTTTGGTTTACATGTCATAACCATAAACCCATGACTCGTCACCAGTTATGACCCACTGGAGCAAATTTGGGTCGTCGCGGACAGAGTTCAACAGCTCCTTAGCAATGTTAATGCGATGCTGTTTTTGGTCAAAAATGGGCAAAAATCGAAGACGAGCCAAAACACGTGCAAGCAAAGCAGCTGTCAAAAATTAACTGAACATTCAAAATGGCCGAACTTGTCGGCATAAGTGAGAGACATGAGTACCAACATAACGTCACAAAAAAAAATCGAAAATCGAATTTCTTGATACTTTTTGAACAGACCTCATATTTACATTAAAAAATCACTAAAAATATTATTAAAACGGCAATTTTTCTTCTTAAAAATACTTTGCCAAAAAGAAATTGCATATTTTTTTACAAGGCGGGGGCGAGTCGATTACGGCTTTTTGATCCTGAAAATCGTTAATCTTTTATTTATTTGGTTCCCCTCCCTCTCTTCCCCTCTTTTGTTCTTAAAAAGCTTTATTATTGAAAATTAATTGATTTCCCCCACAAAATCGAATAATAATTTCCGTTCTTTCGCAGAAAATACTCTTCAGTCGATTTTGGGACATTTTTTCTTCTTTTGATTTGTTTGTGGGGGCAGCCTCTACCCCTCTTCAAATCTTCTTCCCCCCCCCCCCCCCCCTTAATATCACCTTTACATCAGCTATCGACCTGATCGAGTACAATGCCTTTTAAAATCGACCTGCCATTCTCATCCTCCCTCGGCGATTTATTGACCGAAACCGACGTTGTTGTTGTTGCCGCGTTCATCCGATACTCACGGCGGTTTGCTTGAATGGTTTCGCATGTTCGCATTTTCGCGCTTTTCATTTGAATTTACCTAACATTTTCCATTCCCATCGTCGTATCGTAATATTGTGTGGAACAACAACACCTGACCGCACCGGCGGCACCATCGCCACTAATACCATTGCAGCCATCTCGCTCCTACTTTGCAGCGAATCTCTTCACTCACTCTCTTCGCTCGATTACGGCTGAGCTTACCGCATTTTCCAAACCAAAAAAAAATTCTTTTCTCCTCTAAACTGTGGTGATTGAACTTTTATAATTTCATTTTCATTTTAAACTGAATTCCAATTTTTTTCTCCATTTACTGTTCGTTTCACTTTTTCTTTATTTTTTTGTTTGTTTTTACCTGCGCTTTTTTCCAATGTTTTTATTTTCTTTCCATTTTTCGTATTAGAAGAGAAACAAGAAAGTTTTCCCAACTTTTTTCAATAGAAACACTGCAAAACAGTTGAACAAACGGTAATAGTAACAAAAAGTAATAGAAGCGCGGTGGTGCCACTGTGTACACACAATGTAATCCAATGTAAATTGTAGCTTTTTTTAGTTGCGGCGATGAGGGGAGTGTGCCATCAAGCAAAGGTGTTGCACGTTAATTATGGAAATGTCGTTACACTTTATCATCATAAAAGTGAGAGTTTTCCCTTTCACTACCCCCTTTTCGCTCCTCTATCCTCAGTTGGGGTTTATTTCTTTTTCTCTAAATTACTTTTAAAAGATTATTAACTCAACTTTTGTTTGCTTGTCTATCATCATCTCATCTGCAAGTAAATAAATCCAATAATGAAGTCATTTTGCTTTTGTTTCTTATTAAATTAATTTTATTCATACAAAAAATGTTACTATTTATTTTTCTCTTTTTCGCATTGGAGCTATGATAAAATGAGAAGAAATTATAAAAAAAAATATTCAGAAGCTCGGATTCTTTCGTCGAGTATTCTTTACTCACAAAAAAGTGCTTTCAAAAATTTTGCTTAGATCCCAAAAGCTTAAGTAACTTTTTTTTTATAATTATAGAAATAATATTTTCCGATTAATTACATGAAAACGAGAAGAAATGTGTATATTCTAAGCGCCACGATACTAAAAAGGACATTTTTGGCGGCAAATAATATCGGTATAAGGAAATTAGAGTAGAAATGAAAACGAAAACTGGGTTTTTGGAATTAGCATAGGACCTTGCCTCAGAACCGGAAGATAGTCCAGTAACTGTGTTACCTTGAGGCCGACTAATTTACTCACTTATTTGGTGTAGAAAATATATTTTTAACGTAATTGTTTTTTGTGTGTGTACAATTAAGAAAGTTCACTAAAGTTTCGCTTTTCTTTACAATTGCAGTGAAATTACTCCTTCAAATTTGTCTTATGTTCTCTTACAATAAAAATCAAAATCAGAAAAATAAAACATTTTAAATTTTAAATTGTAAATTTTAAATTAAAATTACCAGAATATGTTTGGAAAAAAATTCAAAATTAAAAATCTACTATTCTAAGTTTGAAAATATGAAAAAAAAATAGAAAAAACCCTAACAAAAAACGTAAAAAAAAAATAAATAATCAACAAAAAAATAATTAAAGATATTAATTAAAAATTACAAATTAAAAAAAAAATTTTCGACAAATTCTAAAACTTAATTTTTGGAAAAAAAATCAATTTCAAAAATTCAGAAAATTTAAAACTGAACAAAACATAAAAAGGCAATAAATTTAAAAACTAAAGAAAAAATCAAAACACAAAATTTTCAATTTAAAAGCTTTGGAGAATGTATAACTTAACAAAAAGCTCATAATTAAAACATAGAAAAAAACCAAAAAAATTAAAAAACTTTAAAAAATTTTACAAAAATTCAAAATTTAAAAATTTAAAAAAAAAAGTAAAATTTAGAAAGCTTCGCAAAGAAATTTTTTATATTTTTAAGTTAAAATTCATAAATTAAAAAAATTTAAACTGAAAAATTCAATTTTAATCAAAAAAAAATATTTGAAAATTTTTTAAAAAATTCGAAATTCAAAAATTCGATAATTTAAAAAAAGAAAAATAAATTAAAAGGCTCCGTTAAGAAATTTTTTAATTCATTAATTAAAAAAATGTAAACCAAAAAATTCAGTTTTTAACAGAAAACTGAATTTTTTAGTTTATATTTCTAAAAAATTCGAAATCCAAAATTTTAAATTTATAAAAGTCAAAGTTTTATAAGAAAAATATTAAAATAAAATATTCAGTTAAAAAAATTCAACATAAAATTAAAATTTATTTTTTATCAAAAAAATTTAAAAGAAAATTTGAAAAGTTTTTAGCAAAATTCGAAATTTAAAATTTCGAAAATTTAAATAAAAAGATGAAATTAAAAAGATCTGTTAAGAAATTATTGAAATTTTAAACTTAAAAATTCAATGTTAAAAAAAATTCAATATAAAAAAATCAGTTTTTATCAAAAAAATTTAAAAGAAAATTTGAAAAGCCTTTTTAACAAAATTCGAAAATCAAAAATTCATAATCCGAATTTTATAAAATATAAAAAATAATTGGTCAGCAACTTGCAAAATTGCAAAAGTTCAAAATTAAAAGAAAAAATAAAACCAAAAGAACGGTTAGGATTTTTTTTTAAATTTCGAACGTTTAAATTTTTTTTATTTAAAAAATTTTAACTCAATTTTTTAGTTTGAAAATTCGAACAACTAAAAGTTAAAAAAATTCAGAAAAGTAATAAAATACCCAATATTTAAAACTGAAGGCTTAAAAAAAACTACAAAGTAACACAAAATTCGAAATTGGAAAAATATTAAAAATTTCATTCATTTCAAAATTGATAACTAAAAAAAAACACAAAAATAATTAAAACTAAGTTCGAAAGTAAGAAAAAATAGAAAAATCCTAACAATAAACTTAAATAAATAAATGCAAATAATCAAAAAAAAACAATCATTAAAAATTTAAATCTTAACAAAAAATTAAAAATATTTAAAAAAAAAAAACGGAACAAAATTTATTTAAAAAATTAGAAAATTTAGAACTTAAAAAAAAACATAAAACAGCAAACAAAATAAAAAATATAAAATAAATTCAAAAACTTTAAAAATTTTAAAATTCAAAAACCAAAGTTGATAATTTCAAAAAATTTAAAAACTAACAAAATTAGAAGGAATTTCATATTTAAAAATAAAATTTGTAAATTCAAAATGTTGGGAAAACCAAAAAAAAAAAAAAATATTTTACCAACTACATTACTTAAAAATTTAAAGTTTAAAAAAAATAAAAAATAAAAACTAAACAATCAAAAAATCAAAGCACAAAAATTTAAATTAAAGAAAAAATTCAAAATGGGTAAAAAAATTTTATTAAAACAAAATTGGAAATTTAAAGTAAATTTAGAAATTGAAAAAATTCAAAAAAAGAATTAATATTAAAAAATTTAGGTGATAAAACTAAAAACTTCAAATTTAAACAAATTAAAATACTTTAAAAAAAAACTCAATTTAAAACAATAAATCAAAATACGAAACTTAACATTTGAAAAATTCAATATTGCTAAAAAATTTCTTATTAAAAAAACATTGTAAATTTAAAATATTTAAGAAAAAAAATAATTTTAAAAAATCTTAGACAAAAATATTCAAAAAAAACTCAAATTTTCACTCAAATTTAAAATTTAAAAACAAATCGTAATAGTTTTGTAAAAGAAAGAAAAGTTAATCAATTTTTGGGAAGTTCTTCCCAAAAAAAAAAAAGAAAAAACGCATTGATTTTTATTCAAATTTCATTTATGTTCAATGAAGTTAATTGGGAAAAGGGGGAGAGGCAGTTTTGAAAACGTCAGTAAAAATTTGTTTTATTTGCGTTTGTTTCTGTAATTGAATAAATTCCAGGTTAAAAAAAAATTTCAAAATCAAAACAAACAAAAAACTGCAAGAAAACAACTTAATTCAAGGTTGAGGAAGTGAATCGATTCTTATCAGCGATGGGTGTCGTCTCTCAGTGAGCGAGTGAACGAGTGTGATGCAAATATGCGCTTGCATTCGTGTGTACCGATTAATATGAGCGTAGTAAATTATATTAATACTCATAATGAGCTGAATCATCGCATCTGCCTTCTCACTTTTACACACTGTCCTGACGCCAATTGTCTAGTAATAAATACTCACCCATTCCCACCTGATCACATTTTTATCCTTTCTCTCTTATCTTTTTCCTAATCGTCTTCTCCCTCTCCTGTCTCTTTGTCGACAATTTTTTCTTTTCTTTCCTTCCGTATACGTTCACTTGAATGGGTTTAATTTTTTACTGCTCTTTTTTTAGTTTTCGCTTGGCTTTCCTTTGTTTATTTTGTCATCGTCCTCGCTGAGTGTGGCATTCTTCTTGTACTACACAATCAGTTCTTTTTGGAATTTCTTATTCTATTACTTCAATATAAAATTTTTTAATCGCATTCGCAGCAAGTGCACCTGATTGCGTTCGTTTGTTCAACAAATACGAGTGGAGTGGCTTTATTTACTTTTTTTAAAATACTTTTTACAAGTAATTCTAGTACATTTTGAAAGAGAAGACGATTTTTTTCTCGGTATTATTTTTATCGATGCAAACAATATTTAATAAGTATTAAATTGTGATTAAATTTTGTAAAGTTCAAATTAGGTTTTTCCTCCTTTCTTTTTAAATCGATTTTCATATTTATTGGATAAATCTTATTTTTAACCAAAATCATTTTTAATAATTTCTATAAAATAATTACTGACTAGTAAGAAAAATCTTTAAAAAAAAATTCATAAAAAAAAAACATAATTTTTCTTATTGTTGAAAATTTTCGAATTTTCTTTGTTTTTAATTTTTGTAATTGAATTTTTATTACATATAAATTAAAATATTATTAATTAAAATAATTTTTTTTTGCGCAAACGAGAAATTAGGAAAAAATTAAAAAATTGTCTTTAAAAAAAATGTTTTTCCCGTAAAAAAGGTTTTTTTTAAAAAAACAATGTTTTTTTTTTCCTTAAAAATGTTTGTGTTATTCTCGTAAAAATAATAAAAACAAAAAATTTTATGAAAAAATACCCGAAAAATATGAGAATGAGTAAAATGCCATTTCACTTGTTTGTGGAATTCGAATTTTTTTCACAGGATAAAATAATTTTTAAGGACCTGAAATTTTAAAAAGAAAAAAATTTTTTTATTGGTTCTGCAGATTTTTAAAACTACAAAATAGTAGTAAGCAGATTTAGATAACAGTATTAATGGATGTGAAGATTTATGAGGAGTATTATGATCTTCTCCCCTTTTCAAATTGCCGTATCAGTTACGGTGCAGTCGTAGATGGATGTTTATAGGGAAAGAATCGGAGGATAGTTCTCGAACAAGGGGATTAGTGTGATTGGAAAGAGGAGAACAAAACTTTTTATAACGAGGCCTAGAAAATTATGATGAATAATTTTTTTGGGAGCAAAAAACCACCCAAAGCTCTGAGGCTCTAACAAATCGTTCAATTCCCGTCCAATTTAATTCCATTTTTACTGAAGAGATCGGATTCGACGGGAATTGGGTGATTTTAATTTTCCATAAAAGATCAGAGTTCTTTCGGGTGATTTTTTTTGTAGTTTGGTTTTTCACGTTTTAATTTTTGACAGATCACGAGTGACATGTGTACTCAGTTAGCATTTCCATTTCATCATGGAAAGACTTACACCCGAACAACGCTTACAAATTATTGAATTTAATTATCAAAATTCGTGCTCTGTGAAAAATGCGTTTCGCGCTATTCCACCATTTTATTGATCGTCATAATCGACATACTGAGCAAGCAATTCCAGCCATATTGGTATAATTTCGCAGCAATTTTACGCTATTTAACATCAAACCACCAACCCGTGTGTGTAGAGTGCGTACAGAGGATAATATCGCTGACGTATCGTCCAGTGTTGGTGAACACCGCGATTTATTCATCCGTCGCCGTTCACAGCAATTGGAATTGTGTTACTCCACTCTGTTGAAGATTTTACGCAAAGATCTTGGTCTGAAAAAGCATCGAATTTTAGAACAACTTGTGGAAAATCTGTTTTTTTAACCAAAAATTGCGTTCAGCAACAAAACTCATTTCTGGCTGAATGGGTGTGTAAATGAGCAAAATTGTCACATTTGGTGTGACGAACAACCACAGGCAAAACAAGAGCTACCATTGCACCCAGAAAAACGCACTTTTTGGTGCGGCTTATCATCGGTCAGTATTTCTTTAAAGATGACGCTGAATGGCACCCACTATAGCTCGAGGTTTTGGAACTTTTTTTGCACAAACTGCAAGAATTGCATTTGGTCGACATGTGGTTTTATTCCACAACACGTGGAATAATGGACATATTGAGAGATGAGTTCGATGAGCAAATTATCTCACGTGAGTTGGCCTCCTAGATCGTGCGATTTGACGCCTCTTGACTATTTTTAATGGAGGCTATGTGAAGCCACTCGTCTTTCGAGAGATACCAGTCGGGATGGTTGAAAAAGTACTTCATAATTGGCCTTCTAGTATGGGTCACTTGAAACGCAGTCATGACCAATATTACCATAAAATAATCTTTATAGGTTTTGAATCACTGTCTAAGAGTAGTACTAATTGTACAAACAATTACTACTACTCCTAGACAGTGGTTCAAAACTGACAATTTAAAAAATAAAATAATTATTATTATAAATACGATACTGAAACCAATATGGACTTATGGACATCAACTTTGGGGTTTGACTAAGCACTCAATTCCTATAACCCCGAATCTTTTGAAAAATTGTCAATGCCCCCTTTTATATGGGAAACACGGTTATCCATCGTGATCCAAACTTTTCATCTCCGGATAAAAAAAAATCCATTCGCGTCTATCCTACCATCCTTATCCTTTGGGAAGAGAACTGTTCACTCGCACCCTTCTATTATACACCAATCGACATTTGAAACGGCGATGGCCGAAAGATTTATTAAAATCATCCTGTTCTAGAGGTAACATCGATGGGTGTCCTTGTATTTGCAGTAACAAAAATCTGCTTGTTACTAGTTGTAAACGTCTGAGAGGGCGCTTGGCCGGATTGGTTGGCATGCTGGTGCGAGTGCTTCGCAAGGAATGGGGGCTTCGGACCAGAACGGTGAGAATCCTGTACAGAAGTGTGTTTGTTCCATGTGTGCAACCAGTATGGTATGCATGTTTGAATGTGTGTAGGACCGTGTCGACCGAGGCGATGCAGGTTCTCATGGGAGAAATTCCATGGGACCTGGAGGTGCTGCGTGGAAGTATCCACTACCGTCTGCGGCGGGGCATCCCGCTGGCAGGTTGTCCGGTTGGGAATGATGAGGTTCAGAATCTTAGTCCGCGTCATCAGCGCGTACTGGTCCTGAACAAGATGCATGAGATATGGCAGCAACGATGGGATGAGAGTGTGAATGGCAGAGGGACGTACATGTTCATACCAGATGTGTGCTTTTCCTCTGCGTATGGTTTTGAATTTGGTCTGTTCCTTGGGTATTTGCTCACGGGACACGGCAGTATGAATGGGTTCCTGTATAGGCGTGGTCTGGCTACGGAGGCTAGATGCCCTTGTGGGGCGGAGGAGGAGAGTGTTAAGCACCTTCTCGTGGAGTGTGGCCTGTGCGGGGACTTGCGTTATTTGGCGGGGCGTGGAATCGTGGTGAATGAGGAGGGTGTGAATGTGAGTGGTGTGTTGAGTGTGAAAGAGAGATATGAATGCTTGAATGCGTTTGCCGTGGCACTGTTTGAGAGACAAATGAGAATGGTGCGTGAATAAGTCCGTGAATGACACGCAGGGTGGCTATAACTGGCTGACAGACAAAGGTCGATTCCGGTTGTACCTTCGGGTTTTGGCGAACCCGCGTACCTGAGCTGGTTTAGCGGTGCCTAGGAATTTACAAGAATCCTTTACCGTAGCTCTACGAGTGGACTACAAACCAAAGTACTCTTAAAACAAAAATGGGTACCACGGGAATCGGGAGCCCCACAGTAGAATATACTGTGCCCGATTGAGGTGAGGCGCCATTTGGCAGCTACGTGGTGGTTGTGGTTAATACCCATGTCGCGGGTACGGTCTTCTGATCGCAGGTGGGAGGTAACAGGCAAATGTAGAATGCATTGCACTTATCTCGGGCACTGTCACTGCTAATGACAGTAGAGGTTTAGATAGTCCTCGCCACCAGCAGGTGGAGAGTCACCTTGTAACTGATTCTATCTGTTAACTGCCAGTAATGGTGGTGCGTTGATTAAGCGTATCTCGATTCCTATAGTCGTAGGCGACTCGTGGTCTTATGCGCGGGCAACTAAACCACGTTAAATAACTTTTTTTTAAATATCTTAAAAATTTTTTTTTTTTCAACTTGAAATTAGTAAAGGAAGATAAAAGACGCAATATCAGGCGAGCCAAATGATTAATGATAACACGAGTGACCGAGTGACTATAAATTTGAATAGTTGTGCACTTTTCCATTTATTACCATGCAATTTTACTAAATTTTCAAAATATTTATGGGGAAATTAAAAGCATTTACGACTGATACGAACATGATGTGGTGATATGATAGCCGCACTTGAAAAACTTTTACTAAATCAATCGATAAATGGGTTAACGAATTGTTCGGCACATCCATAATTACAAATGCTTACATACCAATTTATTTTACGAGTAAATTCTGATAATTTTTAAGTATTTTTATAGAAAAATGAACACTAATTTCTGCATGGGGAAAAGTAACTTTTCTATAAATTTTTCTTCCTAATTTCTATTCTCCAAATCCAATAATATCAGCGTGTGATTGGACGCAGCTTTTATTATGAGCTATCCGCTATGAACAATTTAGAAATTTTCTTTCTAAAAATTTCATCATTCAAAAATCTACCCTTTTTTTAAAACTAAATTTATCTCTGCTAACGACAAAATTTTTTCGCATCCTCTGTCCAAGTTTGGAACCTAAAATTAAAATCCATTTTGACCATCTGAGGTATTACTAAAAAAATTTCTTATTATGTTGCCGAAAGCTATAAAAATACCAGAGAATTTTTGAGAATTTTTAAAAATTTTAATAAATTTAATAGTTTTAAAATTTACTCCAATTTGTTGGACGCTTTATTTTATTGTCTATTTTTTTAATTCTCTTTTTAGTGACCTTTTAGAAATGTTATTTTTATCATACTTTGAATGGTATAAACTTTGTAAATGGTTTTCTTCTTCTTGGCCTATTCTGATTGGTATAAAATTAAAAGCATATTTTCCTTTTTCTTAGATCATTCAGAATCGTGTAATCTTCCAAAAATATTATTACCTGTTTTTACTCTATTCCAAATGGTTTAATCTAAGCAATATTGGTACTGTGTCCAGTATTTTTTGAACCTATTCGAACTGGTATAAACTAGAAATATTATCTACAGTATCTTTTTTTCTTGAATAGTATGAATTAAGACATATTGTTCCCTTTTTTCACTTCCTTTCTGGCTAGTATAAACACAAAAATATTGTCATATCTTTTTAGTCCAATCTAACTGCTATAACTCTTTAACTATTATTATCTGTTATACTTTATTTAGACTAATATTCATTTATACGTTTTCTGAATGGTATAAAATAAAAATAATTACCTTCCGCTTATCTTATTCCAAATAGTACAAATTTAATAATATCGTCCTCTTTTCTTAGTATATTATAACTGGTATAAAATAAAAATATTATCACCAGTTTTGGCTAATTCTGAGTCATATTTTCTTTAAATATCATTCTAACTTGTATAAACTTGGTAATTTGCAACTTAATTTCAATCTATTACGACTGGTATAAATTTGGTAATGTTAACCCAATATTCTTAATCTATTCTGAAATTTGGTAACAATACTTTTTCTTTAGAGCCCAATCGTACTAGTATAAATTTGGTAACTTCATTTTCCCCTTAGAGCTCAATCTAACTAGTATAAATGTACATTATTTTTAACATATTCTCCCTGGAATAAATAACGTAATATTATCTTTTTTAAAGCTTTTTTCAATTGGTATAAATGAGGTAATATCATCTTTTTTTACAGCCCATTCAAAAAGTTATAAATTTGGTACTTTTAAGACCTTATTTTAAGACTATTACGACTGGTAGAAATTTGATAACTTCAATTTTCCCTTACAACCCAATTTTACTGGTATAAATTTGGTAATATTAATCCAATATTTATAATTTTATTCAATTTTCCCTTACAACCCAATCTTACTGGTATAAAATTGGTAATATTAACCTTATATTTATAATTTATTCTGACTGGCATAAATTTGGCAACATTACTTTTTTTAGAGCCCATTCTAACTTATATAAATTTGGTAACTTCAACTTCCCTTAGAGCTCGATCTAACTGGTATAAGTTTATATTATTTTTAACATATTCTGCCTGGAATAAATAAAGTAATATTTGTTAACTGGTAAAATGAGATACTAGCATCTTTTGTTTAAAGTCCATTTAAACTGGTATAAATTTTCCCACATCACCTTATCTTTAGAGTCTATTCGAAATGGTATAAATTTATTTTTTCATTTATTCTTAATGATATAAATTAGTTAATATTGCCTTTTTTTAAAAGCTTTTTATAACTGGTATAATTAAGGTAGCCTCATATTTTCTTTAAAGTCCATTCAAACTGGTATAAATTTCGAAATATCAATTTTTCTTTGTAGCTTTATCTGACCTGCTAAGCCCATAACAACTTGTATAAAATTTTAAAAAAATTATCCATTTTTTCTAATTCTAACTGGTATAAATTTTAAAATATTTCATTATGACTGTTGTAAAATACTTTTTTGCATATAACAAATTTACTTTTTATATAATAAAAAAGGAAATGAGAAAAAAAAAATCTCAAAATAAACAAAAGATCATAAAAGATAGTATTTATTGTTGTTACGAAGAACTTATTTACAAACGTTTGCATATGATTAGACGTAATAAATCGTTATCACGTTACGTCTGAATTTTAATCCAACCAATTGAGACAGTTTGAATAACAAATCATTAAACTACTTAATTAAAATAAAATATAAATAAATAAATAGAAATAGTTTAGTTTTGGAGAAAAAAAAAAATTTTAAAAAACTACGAGTACTTACCAAAAAAAAAAAATGTTTTAAAGGAACTACTATAAGAATTAACGATTTCCGTTATATTTTTTATAAATTTTACCAAACAAAATCCACAATAATCAATACAATTTTTTATATTTATTTTTATTTTATTTTATTATTATTTGTTTTGTTGATATAAAATCATTCACAATGACTAATGACTAACCTACGACAATGAAAATTGCTTATCGAATAGATAATTGACAAATATTAGCCGTACTTGTCGCAATTAATCAATAAAATTTGTTTTATAATAAATTGAATTTTTGATATTGAACCGGTTTTTATTTTATTATCTTTGTTTTAAATAGTGTGGGTAAATGATTACAGATACTATGAATATTATACCATTTCTTTTATGGTATAATACTCAATAAAATAAGTAAACTTTTATAAAAATAATGAAAAAATAAATTAGAGAAAATTCATATTTTATTAATTGTGATTTCCCTTTTTTTTTAAATTATGATTTTTTTTAAAAATAATTTTTCACAAAATAAAATTACACATAAATTCAAAATTTTTCTTGGGGTTGCCTTGTTTCGAATCCTTGAGGAAAAATTCTCTAAGAAGTCCTCTCCTGTACCACTTTTGAAGTCACAACTCCTTCCATATCCACATACTGGTCTCTTCCTGATATCCAGGACTATTTCATTAACACACTCTTCAAAATTTTATTGATACTTCTATAAATACACTCCTTGACCTGAATTCCGACAATTCCCCGGTTATCCTTACATTAGACACCTCTCCTTCTTAAAAATCATATCCTGCTAAACTTATAAATGGGCAAATTGATTGGGACATTTTTAGATAGAACTTGGACCAACAGTTTTATTTAAAACTCAGCCTTTAAAAGGAACAAGAAATAGATTTAACTGTTTGAACGAGACTACAAAAAATTCGTAGCTTGATAACTGAGAAATGTCGATCCATAGCCAAGTGGCAATGTTCAAGGATGCCAACTGAGAAGAAAAAACTGAACCAACTACAACGAGAACTGAAACAAGAAATAATTAACTACAACCTAAATACACCGAATCCCTGACAACTAATAAGTCACACTGCGTAGCTACAAGACGAATACTTAAATACAAAATAGCTACACATCCGCTACGTAAGACCGATGGAATCTGGGCAAAAATGGTGAGACAGAAAGCAGACACCTTTAAGCCACACGAAGACATCCCAGAAATTCAATATGACACAAAAATTCACAGAGAAATATCAACTCAGTTGCCTTTAAATCCAGCTCCTAAGTTTGTGAAGTAAATTTCCATAATACAAGAACTACCGAATAAAAAAACCCCAGGATATGACGTCATAACTTCGGATATTCTTAAGCAACTATACAAAAAAAAACCTCCTCCTAAATAACCCATATTTATAATAATATCCTCCGCACATTATTTTTTCCCTCCCTTTAGAAATTTTCCATAATCAAAATGATCCCAAAACCTAATAAACCCAAAAATCTTCCTACCTCGTTTGAACCATAAGCCTCCTTCCCATTTTATCAAAAATCCTAGAAAAATTACTACTGAAACGTTTTCATCCCATTTTTGAAATCGAGCGTGCGACATCTCAGCATCAGTTTGGATTTAGAGCTGAGGATTCCACTATCCGGCAGTGCTCGCTAGAGTGAAAGGAATACTGCCCAGGCGTATTCCTTAACATTTCGCATACTTTTGATCGTATTTAAGCATGCTGGATTGCTTTCGAAACTGCAGCGAGTCCTGCCCTCTGATTATTTCCACATCCTAAAATACTATCTCTTAGACCGATAATTTTGGGTAGCTGAAAATCTTGAATTTTCTGGTATTTATCCTATTTCCGCCGGTGTCTCTCAGGGAAGTATCTTACGTCCAATCCTTTACAATATTTACACCTATGATATTCCTTGTCATAGTAATCACAATACAGCCTTCCTTACACATTAAAAATATCCTTTCACAGCCACCAATATCCTACAAAACCAACTCTACTCCTTAGAAACCTGGCTCAAATGGTTAGGAGAGGAAGGTTGGGGGGCGTATTGATTTTATAAATGAGCAAAAATCTATTCATGTTAGTTTCACAATCTGCCGAGAACAGATCCCTGATATAACCCTGAATGGCAGTAATATTCCACAAAAAAACGAGTGTGCTTTATTTTGGACTTATATTCGATAAACGGTTAACCTAGAACCCTCGTACAAAAACTAAAAGCAGACCTAGACAGTGGGTCAACACTGACAATTTTAAATAAAATAATTTTATTATAAAATACGATACTGAAACCGATATGGACTTATGGACTTGAACTTTGAGGCTCGACTAAACATTCAAATTCCCTTCCAATCCGAACCCTACAATCCCGAATCTTTCAAAAAATTGTCAATGCCCCCTTTAATGTGCGAAACACGGTTATCCATCATGATCTAAACGTTCCATTTGTTCGTGACCTGTACATCTTCCGATATAAAAAATTCCATTCGCGTCCAACCTACCATCTTTCTAATCCTTTAGGAATAGAACTATTCACTCACACATTTCCATTATAGACCAATCGACATTTGAAACGGCGATGGCCGAGAAATTTATTCACTCTAAAAAATATTGTAGAGTGAATAGTATACAAAAAAAATGTAATATATTTTTTTTTATAATTGTTGATATTTTTAAGCAAAAGGTCCTTTCTACACTTGTACTCATGTTTTCGTGAAGTCTCACACCTTCTCAAAACAGTTTGCCGCATAAAAGTTTATTTAAGAGCGGAAAGTTTTTAGGCGAGCGGATATAGAAAATCGATGAGATGGCAAGTGTTGACGTTAACATGAATACAAGCGTGGAAAGACCGAAAAAAAACCTTTTAAAAAATTTCAAAATAAACGAAAATTTTTTTTAAAAATAATTTCTTTTAAATGAACTTGAAGATTTTGAAAATTATTTTAAAACAAACCATCTTAAAAATTTCTTTGATTTAAAATAATTTAAAAAAAATCCTCAAAATAAAAAATTCTTCAGATTTCAATAGCGAAAGAGGTGTAGAAGAGAGGGTAGAGGGGCTGTGGAAAAAACAAAAAAAAAACTTTCAACAAAAACCTTTTAGACGAAAACCTTAGACGAATGTTAATTTGAAGGTTGCCAAAGCTGAATTCACGGTTCAATGTTAAGACTTTTCTCTCATTAAATACGCACCTACCTAAAGAGCCAGAATTCTAGCTTTTCTCAAGTCTCTTATTGGCATTAATTTTTTTTTTTTTTTGGGTTAGTATCACAACAATTGGTTATTATTTTATTTGAATTTATTTTATTTCAAATGAGAAGAAGAAGAAAAAACCGACGGTTTTCTTTGTAAGCATTTTAAACATTTAGTGAGAAAGAAAAAGAAAACCAACAAAAAAAAAACTGCAACTGTAGAAGGACAAATGGATTTGGCAAAAAAAAACCAAAAAATAACACATTGAAAATAGATGGATTTATAGACCAATACATACAAAACTAACTTAGATTATAATTAATAGAAAAAAGAAAAAAAATCTATTTTTTTTATGTCTACCTTGAAAGTACTATTCGGCACTCAGGCCCATAAACTAAGCAAGGTTATTCATTCCGTTAGACAGAGAAAAAAAGAAAGAGAGATAGAGAGTGTGTGTGTGCTTGACAAAGAGTGTGAGAACGGGAAGAGAGATAGCGATGTGCCAATAAAATAGGAAATATTAACAAAAATAAGGAAGTTAAAAATGAGAGAAAAAAAGAGTTACAAAGCCTCTCTCTTCGCGTATGTGCGAAAATTCCTCCCAAAAATTAACAAAAAAAAAAAAAAAACTAATTCTCACTATTATGGTAGAGACACAATTCCGACCGACAACTGTATTAAACTGTAACTGCAATTGTTGTCAAAAATTAACTAATTTCGTTCGAATTAACCAATTAAATAAAATTTAATATTTATAAAAATGGTGTTTAATTCAAGTTTTTACAAAATGTCAAATTTTGCCATACAAAAAAAACTGTCAAACAACAATCCTGCCATACAAAAAAACACTGAAATGTATGGCAATACTTGAACTTCAACTGCAAAATTGAAAGAAAATGTAAATTGGCAATAAAACAGTCGGCAGATGTTGGGCGGCGTTAGAATTGTGTGCATTCCACTAAGTTCACGATTTTTTTTTAAATTTTTATAGTGTTCCGATTTTTTCAGTTGCTGTCGTAATTGTGTTCCTACCATTCAAAATGATCACCGCTCGCTGCCAAATTCACTTTCATCACGATTAGGCAGAAAATCAATCCAATGTGTTTGTGTGCGCATGACAATGTGCATGCGAATTTGTTGCTCTTCTCTCGTCCCGCCTCATTCAACACAATCTCAAAAGAGGATTGATTAAATTGCGATCATCGAATTTTGTTGATCAGCTAACTTCGATCATAATTAATCAAACGAACGAAAAATTAATGAACTTTATTTTTAGATGGCAAGGTTAATCGTGTGCAGTTTTACTTGAGATCGATTGCCTCTCGCGCCTCCGTTCTCTGAGTCTATCATGACTAATACTATACTGCAACAACTATTACTACACCAACTACTACTGCACCTTATCATTCAAAAAATTGGTTTTTTTTTATAGTATTTTCGAAGGTTTTTTTTTTATAAACTGATTTTTAGTAAAGTTGTTTTTTTTTTATTTTTTTATTATTAAAGTAAAAAATGAAAGGAATACTAATAGATTTTTACTAATATTTTTTTTTAGAATTTGCTAATTTATTTTTTGTTCTTTTCTCAAAGAGGAAGAAATGTTTTGAAGGAAATCCGATTAAGTTTTTCGGCACTTTCCAATGAAAATTATTATTGTAAATTTTTTGTTGGCAGTTTTTTTTTTGTTTTTTTTTTAAAAGCATTTTTTTTAAATTTTTTAATGCTAATATTTTCAGAATTTTGTTTTAACCAAATTTTTAAAGTTTTGTTTCGTATTCTTTGTAAATTATTTGATTGGTTATGATTTTTTTTTGTACTTTTTTTTTAAAATTTTTCATTTTATGTTTTGAAATACTTTAAAATTGTTATAAAAATATTTATTAAAATGTTGCTGAAATTTTTTTCAATTTCTTTCTGATATTTATCATTTTTTTATAATAATTTTTCGTTTTTAAATTTTTTTTTAAATGTTCGATTAGCTTTTCTTTAAAAAAAAAACTTTTTTTTTAAATTTATTTTTTGTAATTTGTTTTAATTTTCGCATTTTTTGTAAATTAATTGTTTGGTTTTGAAATTTTTAAAAATTTTTTTTTTAACAATTTTAATTAAATTTTTAATTTTTATTTTTTTTTGTTTGCTTTTGAATTTATTTTAGATTTTTTTTTAAAATTAATTATTTTTACATTTTTTTCAAGTTTGTCCTTAAAATTCCTTTCTGATATTTAAAAGTTGTTGTTTGAAACAAATTTTTTTTTAATCCTTTTCGATAAAACTCGAAATAGTTCGAATTGATTTTTAAAATTCTGTTTGATTTTTTTTGAAGATGATTGTTAATTTTTTTTAAATTAATTTTTCTATTTTAAACGATTTTTTTCAGAGATTATTAGTTATTTTAATTTAATCTACAGAACTTTAGTTAATAAAAAAAACTTATCTGGTAAAGTCTTGGAAATTTCTTTAATTATTCTCAATTAATTTTGTCGAAAATTTTCATTAAAATCTAGATTATTAAGCATGTAAAATATTCAGTCTAGTTTGGGAATGCGTTTTATTCCTCAAAACAATTTCTGGTAACATTGGTATTAAAATGACATATCTTAACCATTTAGCGACAACAAAAGAGCATTCCGGCTTATAAGATAATATGCCATTAAGATTAGCACAAATGGTACTGAACATTTTGTAACCTAAGATTTTTAAAATATCCTGAAATGATTCTGAAAGCAATTTTTTAAACTTTATGGCCTTCGAAAACGATTAAAATTCAAAATTTTGCTTTTGAGAACAATGTCAATTATTAAAAGTCAATTTATACCAATTTTAGACCAGTTTTTGATGAAAAAAAAACCCTTTTAAAAAATTTATAAATAAAAAACAATCACTTCAAATGAGTTAAAAAGAAAAAGCGTAGGAAAACAATAATAGGAAAATATTTTTTTCACAGTTTTTTGTCCAAAAATTGGTATAAAAAAACCATTTTTAGTTTAAAAAATTGGTATAAATTGAACATTTTGATCTTTCACTTTCGAAACTAACAATTCATGATAACTGATTAAATTTATACAAATTAACCCTGACTTCTGTGCCTTCGAAAGCCGAAAGCCATTGACATTGTGCAGGGCCAAAGACCAAATGCACATTAGTCAAAAAAATTTTGACAAAAATCAAAACAGAAAATGGAAAAGTGTTACTTTGAATGGTATAAAAACAAAATTTTAAATAATTATTGTAAATATATGATTAATGAGGTGGGGAAGAGGAAGAAAAAAGCTGGTTAGTACACAATAGAAATGGTAGGAGTAATATTAGTAACAGAATATTTTTAGCCCCCTCCAGCCCCTACAAAAAAAATACCCGCCATTGTTTATTAGCAGTAACTTACCTTACAGATCAAACCACCCGCGCACAGTAATCTCCTTTTGCGATATACAAACTAAATTTTGTCATTTACCTTGAGTACGGCAAATATCTTTAACTGTGAGTAAAATAAAAATTAAAAAATCAAGACCTCCAAAGTAATAGTTTTTTGACAGCTGCAAAAAAAAACAACACGAATACTTACTGTGCGAGTGAGTATACGTACGCATTTTGTTTTTATTTGAATAAATTTTCAGTTAACAAATGTTTTTCTATTTTTCTAAATGAGCGTATAGGAAGGTCTACGCCACTGGCTGAACAGTTCATAAAAAGGTTCATTGGCAAAGTTGATGGCGCTATTGAAAAATTGTAGCTTATTTTAATTAGAAGAAAAAAACAACTTGCCAAATCAGATTAAAATTATTATAAAAAGTATTACTAAGAAATTTCGATTGTTTTTTTTTTCTTTTTGCTTTTTGAAGTGTTAATCCTGTTACAAGATTGCCTTAAAACATAATGGAAAATGTTGTTTTGTTTTGTTTTAATAAGTACGAGTAAATAATCGAAGAGATACGATTCATACTAAATCTAGTCATTTTTTTATGAGCATTTGTTCGTTCTCTTTGCAATAATAATAATTGATAGTAGAGGAAATGCAAAACGAAATTGATGCAAAATTACCTTCACCATTCCGGCATCAGTTCCGTGATGTTGTTTAACCTTGACGTGTTTTGAAAATGGATTTTTTTTTTCAAGAAACTTCTTCACCGACAATAAATAGAAAATAAGAAAATAAGAAGAAGAAGAAGAAGAAGGAAAAAATACCACCAAACTAATAACGAATTAAAATTAGTGCGCTTCTAATTTAAATTTGTTCACTTGTTTTTATTTTTTCTCTCTCTCTTGCGATTGGCATCACTGCTAATCCAATTTGTTTTCTTTATGTCTTCAATTCTCTTCGTTAAAGATTATTGGCAGCAACTTTTCAATTTGTATGAACGCACTTCCGCAAAATGGAGAAGAAAAAATGCAGCAAAAAAATAAGAATATTGAAAAAATCGCAAGAGAGACGTACATAAAAAATAAGGAATAAAATATTATTGTTTTTTTTTCAAATATTATTTATTTATTCCTGAATATATATTTTGTCTCCTTCAAAGTAATCCCCACCAGATATTATACACTTATGCCAACGTTTTTTCCAAACCTCGAATCACTTCAAAAAATAATTTTATGTGATCTTGTTCAGCTCCTCCTTCAATGCCGTCTTTATCTCCTCAATCGTAACGTAGTGTCGTCCTTTCATGGGATTCTTCAGTTTCGGGAACAATCAAAAGCCACAGGGGTGGCAGATCTGGAGAATAAGGTGGCTGCGGCATTATTAGTGTGTTGTTTTTGGCCAAAAATTCGCGCACAAGCAACGATGCGTGAGCAAGGGCGTTATCATGGTGCAAAAGCCAATTTTTGTCCTTCCACAAATCCGGGCGTTTCTGGCGGGTTACTTCGCGCAATTTGCACATAACTTGCAGGTAATATTCCTTATTGACCGTTCTACCCTGTGGCAAGAACTGCGATCGAGGAAAACTGTAAGCAAAACCTTCACATTCGACCGAACTTGGCGCGCTTTTTTCGGTCTTGGCTCTTGCGGCAGCTTCCATTGGGATAATAGAGCTTTGGTTACTACGTCATAACTATAAACCCATGATTCGTCACCAGTTTTAGCCCTCTGGAGCAAATTTGGGTCGTCGCGAACAGAGTCCAACAGCAATGTTAATGCGATGCTGGATTTGGTCGAAATTGAGCCATTTTGGTAAGAATTTCGCGGTGACCTGTCTCACGCTTGGCCAATACTATTTGCTTCGTCTGTTTTTGACGTACTCGGGCGTCCGGCACGCTTTTCGTCGTTCACATCTTCTCGGCCCTCTGAGAACATTTGTACCACCAATAAACGTTGCTTCGGTCCAAGGTAGCTTCACCATATGCCACAGTCAGCATTCGAAATGCGTCCCCGCAATTAATTTTGTTTTTCACACAAAATTTGATACAGATTCTTTGATCCATTTTTTGGAATGGGCAAAAATCGAAGACAAGTCAAAACACGAGCAAGCAAAGCAGCTGTGAAAAATTAACTGAGCATTCAAAATGGCTGAACCTGTCAGCATAAGTGAGGGACATGAGTACCAATATAACTTCACATAAAAATCAAAAATCGAATATACGTAGTCCGCAGAAATTCAAAATTCGCGATACTTTTTGAATAGACCTCGTATTCCTGGCGGGTGACTTTTTATGTGTTTGCTTTTCAAAAGTGTCCACGTCACTTTTACACTCCGCAATGATGTAAACGGTCAACTCGTTTACGGCATAAAAAATTAAGTAGACTTAAGAGTAGTGAAATTGTACGAGATACTAAAGGCAAACCTTCGATAGGGTGTCAACACAAAATATTCGACAACTACAGCGACTTCTAGACAAGCGTTCTAACCTCACAATAGACTGTAAAGGTTTGCCTTTAGTATTTTTGCAGAATGCCTGCTGAAATTTGCAGAATGCCTGCAGTAATTTTTGCAGAATGCCTGCTGAAATCCACGTGGACTTATGAACTAATCACGAGTGATTTTTTAAGTGTTTGGTTTTTAAATTTCCAAAAAAAAAACGCAGAAAAATTACAAAAATGTATTATTTTTTTATTTAATTGCCATTTACTTTTTAAAGAGTATTTCATGTAAATATTGACCATGACTATGTTTTAAGTAATCCATGCAAGAGGTCCAAATTTGAAGCATTTTGTCAAGCATCTCGGTTGATAGCTCGCCAGCAACTCGTGAGTGATTTTTTTAAGGGTTTGTTTTTTATTGGCGTATAGGAGTGACTTCACATAGCCCCCAAAAATCTGCTCATATTAGTTTCGAACTCTGTCCAGAACAGATCGTTGATATAACACTGAACGGCAGTAATATTCAAAAAAATAACGAGCGTGCTTTACTTTGGGCTCATATTCGACAAACGGGTAACCTTGAACCCTAACACGAAAAATAAAAGAAGTGATGTTAACGGAAGTACCAACAATTAGTGGGTCAAAACAGACTATTAAAAATAAAATAATTAATATAAAATACGATACTGAAACCGATATGGACTTACAAACTCGAAGTTTGGGACTCGACTAAGCATTCCAATTCCCTTCCAATCTGAACCCTACAATCCCGAATCCTTCGAAAAATTGTCAATACCCCCTTTTATGTGCGAAACACGGTTATCCATCGTGATGCAAACTGTGCATCTCCCGATATAAAAAATTCCATTCACGTCTATCCTACCATCCTTATCCTTTAGGAAGAGATAACTCCCATCCTTCCATTATACACCAATCGACGTTTGAAACGGCGATGGCCGAGAGATTTATTAACATCATCCTGTTCTAGAGGTAACATCGATGGGTGTTTTCCCCTACATGTCCATATGTCCTTACATTTGCATTTACTAACGGGATAGATCCATGCTTGCCGTTTACTTTTTAAAGATTTTTTCATGTAAATATTGGCCAGGACTGCGTTTTACGTGAACCATGCGAAAGGTCCAATTTTGAAGTATATTTTCGAGTATCGTGACTGGTATCTCTCGAATAACGAGTGACTTCACGTAGCCCTTATAAAAAATAGTCTAAAGGCGTCAAATCGCACGATCTAGGCTCATCTCTTAATATGTCCATTGTCCAACGTACTGTGTGGTATGTAGTGCCGTTTTGTTGAAACCACATGTCAACCAGATGCAATTCTTGTATTTTGTCCAAAAAAATGTTTGGAAATGTCGAGCAACAGCGCGCGTCATTAACGGTAACGTTGCGGCCAGCATCATCTTTAAAGGAAAAGGGACCGATGATTTCACCGCTCCAAACAGTGAATTTTTCTGGGTGCAATGGCAGTTCTTGTTTTGTGTTTAGTTGTTCATCAGACCAAATGCAACAATTTTGCTCATTCAAATACCCATTCAACCAGAGATGAGCCTCGTCACTGAACACTATTTATTGGTAAACAAGCGGATTTTCCTTAAGTTGTTCTAAAAAATTCGGTACCGCTGGAGAGGTCGGTGTGACACTGTGGCGTGTTCCGAGGCACGAACGGTGGAAAGAAACGAGTCCTAGTGGAGATAACAAAATTGTTGGGACAATGCCCCCGATGGCAGAAGGACTCACATGCTGATGTTCGTTACTAGCTATCCCAACTTTTGACGGGACCACTTTAAATTGGATTCTAGCCCAAAGCGCCCTTGTTGTGATGAGACGGTCGAGAGCGCAGAGCACAATTTCTTTTACTGCGCCCGATTCAATGCGAAAGGAGAAGATGCTGAGAAATGCGCTGGCGGATCCTTGACACTGGAAAATGTAGTGGCCCTGATTTTGGACACCGGGGATTGTAGTGGCCCTTGCGACAACAGTTCTAAAAAGACTACATCTGGATGAGCGTGTAAGAAAGCGATAGTAATAATTCACCAGAGTAGTTATTTCGATCAATCACTGCCCCACCAAGTAATGCTTGATTGCGATTCCGTGAGAACGTGTAGAAATGTAGTCAAGCAATGTGGTTTTAGTGCTTTAAGGTCAAACGCTTTGTCTTTTGATGAAATACACACGCTTTTGTATCTGTAATTTGCTCATGCAGTCAAAGTGATAAGATAATGTTTTCTCATTGGTTCTGCTTAAACGAAGTAGCAAAAATAGCACAAATAAAGGAAAGCGGTTCGGTTTCTGAAATCTTGCTTCGAAAGTAGTAGCACAAGAAGAATTTCTAACATCTCAGCAAGCGCGGTAGCAAGCAAGAAAATAAGTACAGAAAATAGAGTCGTGTGAAGCGGGCTTAAGATCGTAATATTCTTGTTGAAAGTATTACGGTGATCAAACGCTCGAGAATTTGCCAACAGATCTACTCTCTGTCGAAAAAGTCGAAATATAGCAGATGCCAAGGTTAATGCTTACGTTTTTGAATCTTCAATTCGATTAGCCCCTGGAGGCTTAGCACCTTTCAAATTTAATATAAAGCAAATTCCAAAAAAAAAAATCTACATAAATCTTAACCTTGTGAACAATCGTAGTAAAAAATATTGCCAAATTTTACATTTGTCACTCAAACAAGAGCAAGTAATACAACAACAAAAATTTGTACTAATTTCCTTGTTCTCTTCCGTAAATTTACCAAATTTACAAACATCTTCACATAATCTTAATTCTATTGAAATTATTGCATTTCCTAACGCTGCCTCAGAAGAATAATTAATTTTTTTTTTTGACTGGCAGTCATTGAATTCGAACTGAAATCACCTTGCAAGCAAACACGACATTGCCGTTCTTTGATTTCTTTGAGGATTTGATTTTGGATATTATTTTTCAAGTATTCCGGTTCCAGTGAACAGGCTAAGAAGAAGAAATAAAATCTGTCACCATCGCGTATGATGTAATTGCCTGCAACCGACGCAAATTTCTCGAATTATTTTTGGTTCGAAAACTTTTTACACGTTCGCATTTCAAGGTGGCAGACAAAAACATTTGAAAAGTATTACCGCATCGCATCGGTCTTAATCGCAAATTTGTGTGCACAGTCGAATTTTGCGCCAAGCATCTCTGATCAGAGCAGAGCAGAACGTACGAGTTAACCGGATGGAAAAAGTGAAAGTTACGATCGCCAAGCAGTTTGGTTTGTACGCAAAAGCCAGATCAGGTCGACTTCAGTGTCAACGCCAAAGTTCCAAAGTTGCTGTAAAGAAAATTTAACAAAAGCGTTGGCGTTGCGTCGGTGCGATGGTGGCGGATGGCAAACAAATTCCCGTCTATGACCGGACGGTGTTGGCTGGTGGCGGCGGCATTGACAAAGTTCAACCACTTTGCCATGTCGAATGTGTGTTTGGCTGGTGGTGTCCTTCGTACAATTTCAAGAGCTTTTCCAACCAAGGTCACGCATTCTCAAACACGAAAATCCAATTTCAAATCTAATCGAACCCGTTGGCTAAATACGCCTTTCTTCCCTCATTCTCTCTCTCATGCAGCGTACTCGCATTTGCCAATAACGACAAGTAAACGCGAATTCGTCATTAAACTTGAACATAATCCACATCAATACGTGACCGACAGCCAACTAGAGACGCAAGCAATTGCAACGCGAAAGTGAAAGTGAGAAACACTTCCCTAGTCACCACCCGCACTCTGGTTACTTTGCCGCCGTTAATCCTTCCTTCCTTCCTCTTTGCGCAATTCCAAATTTGGTTATTGAAAATTGTACTTTTTTTCTATTGTTGTTTTTTGTCGGTTTTCATGATCGTTTATTGCACTGCCGAAATTTTCATGTAAAAATTATGCGTACTTGAAACGTTCACGAGCACGTCGTGAATGGAGGCAATAAGCCATAAAAATAGTTTCCATTGAGTGAGTGAGTGCCTTTTGATTTTTTATTTTTATTTCGCCAACAATTATCACATAATCGAAGTACAATAGACGTAATTCGCCAATCGACCGGATCATCGTTGTACGCTAGAGTAAGAAGGGGAATATTGAAAAGGATAAACGTGAGTGAATAGGTGGGGGCACTCACTTCTGGACAAGATAAGAATTAGCCCAAAATAAAAGAGAAAAAAACATGCATAAATTAACGCGCTCTTTACCAAAAAAGGAGTGCTTCTCGATTGAAGTGCATGTCAAAGAAAAAGACAAAAAAAAAACAAAAACAATTTACCGCTGATCAGCGACAAAGAAAACGGATCTCTTTCTCTCCGCCTGGCAAAAAAGTTCATTGCTACTCGAGTTCATTCTCAATGACGAAGTACTAGATTTTTGTATTGAACTGTTCATGATTTTTACTTGTTTTTCTTTTCGGTTTCATTAATTTTTGACAATCGAATTGCATGTTCAAAAGAGGCAATTTTTTTTTATACTTTAACTTATGGAATTTTTACCAAATCACTACGCACTTTTTACTTCGCTAATTTCAAGATCACTGTTACTAAAAGAGTAAGAAAAATAATAAATTTACAGGTTGCTATTGCGATTATACAAAGAAATTTTGTTTGCGTTAGTTTGGTGGGTAGACTTTTTTTTCCAGTGCTGCCCGTAACTTGTTTGATTCAGTCATGGACAAGGTCTCTTGAGTATTTTTTTGTAAAAGGTTTACAAATATTTTTATTTTTAAGTTGAATTAACGCTAGTAATTGTGAATTGGGATTTTTTTATAATCCATTTTTTTTTTGGTTTAAAAATTTAATTACAATCAGCGATTTTATTATTCATATCGTCAGGGGATGGTATTTGCCAGATTTAAGAAAATTTTAAATCGACCTAATCCATTTTTAGGGAAAAAGATAATTGTTAGTGTTGCCGGAGTAAATAATCTAATTTTTAGCTAATCTATACAAAAATCCCTAAATTTTCTAGCAGTGTATACTAGTTAGTATTTTTTGTTAAATACGAGTAAGTCCCCGTCTGACAATGGAATAAAATTTATGTTTTTTATTAAATGGATTTTAGTCAATTACTTTTTAAATTTAAAAAAATGTGTTTTTTTTAAACAAAATCTTAAGTTTTAATTTGCGTTTTTTTTTTGTTCTTTTTAAAATATCAAATTTTTTTTGCAAACATTTTTTCTGTTCAATTATTTTAATAAAATTGCAAAATAAAAATGTTAATTTCGTATTCCAAAAAAAAAAAACTCCAAAATTAGAAATTTTTTACAAAATAAATAAAATACTTGTATTTTGAGTACAAATGGGAAACTGTAGTTTTCAAATAGATGGCGCCAGCAGTAAATACTGGTCCAAAATATTGAATCAGAAATGTCAAATCGTAAGCTTAGGCATCTGTCAATAATTACTCATCATTACATTTGTGACTTTTTATCGATGTTATATATTTTTTGTACGTGAAAATGTCGAAATTTGAGCTAAGTAAGCGTCATTTGCGGCAAGTCTCGCTTTTTGCCTTCAATTCAAACAAATCGATGATTTTTCGACGTGGAAGACAAGGAGCGTCCCGGATCGGTGAAAAAGTTTGTAGACGCAAAATTGGAGGTATTACTGGATGAAGATTCATGTCAAACGCAACAAAAACTTGCAGATTCATTGGGCGTGTCTCAACAAGCCATTTTCTATCGTTTCAAAGCCCTGGGAATGATCCAAACCAAGGAAATTGGGTGCCATACAAGTTGAAGCCGAGAGACGTCGAATGGCGTTCTTTCATGTGCGAACAATTACTCTAACAACAAAAAAAAAAGGGTTTTCTGCATCGTATTATGACGCGATGAAAAGTGGACTCATTACGATAATCCAAAGTGATGAAAATAATGGGAGCGCCGCATCAACACCTTAATATCCAAGAATTTCGTAATAAGAAACTTTAGTATTTGATGAGCCACAAACAAATTTTAAATCGACCTGTTCGCCATGAACAATTTGTAGAGGCTCAACGATGATCCGTCTGTGTCAAGTCCTCGATTGGGTGTCTCCACAACATCGCTACGACGCATTTTTAAATATGATCTGAGGATGTTCCCGTAAAAAATTCGATTGGGTCAGGAATTAACAGCCTACAGTAAGCCAAAGTCAGTCCAAGTTGGCCCACCCTGTATATTTATACGAGGTCTGTTCAAAAAGTATCGCAAATTTTGAATTTCCGCGGGTTACGTATATTCGATTTTCGATTTTTTTTTGTGGTATTATGTTGATACTAATGTTTCTCACTTATGCCGACAAGTTCGGCAATTTTGAATGTTCAGTTAATTTTTGACAGCTGCTTTGCTTGCACGTGTTTTGACTCGTTTTCGATTTTTACCCATTCCAAAAAATGGATCAAAGAATCTGTTTCGGGAACAAGAAAAAGCCACAGGGGTGGCAGATCTGGAGAATAAGGTGGCTGCGGCATTATTAGTGTGTTGTTTTTGGTCAAAAATTCGCGCAAAAGCGACGATGCGTGAACAGAGGAGTTAACATTGTGCAAAAGTCAATTTCTGTTCTTCCACAAATCCGGGCGTTTCTGGCGAATTGCTTCGTGCAACTTGCAGGTAATATTCCTTATTGACTGTTCTACCCTGTTGCATGAACTCATTGTGCACCACGCCCCTGCAATCGAAGAAAACTGTAAGCAAAACCTTCACATTCAACCGAACTTTGCGCGCTTTTTTCGGTCTTGGCTCATGCGGCAGCTTCGATTGGGATGATTGAGCTTTGGTGTCCACGTCATAACCATAAACCCATGATTCGTCACCAATTATGACCTTCTGAAGCAATTTTGTGTCGTCGCGGACAGAGTCCAACAGCTCCTTAGCAATGTTAATGCGATGCTGTTTTTGGTAGAAAATGGGCAAAAATCGAAGACGAGTCAAAACACGCGCAAGCAAAGCAGCTGTCAAAAATTAACTAAACATTCAAAATGGCCGAACTTATCCGCATAAGTGAGAGACATAAGTACCAAAATAATGCCACAAAAAAATCGAAAATCGAATATACGTAACCCGCGCAAATTCAAGATTTGCGATACTTTTTAAACACACCTCGTATATTTAAAAAAAGAATTAACTTTGAAAAAATACTTTTTAAAATTGATATTTTCTTTTTTTTTACCTAATATAAATTGACATTTGTTAAAAAACTTTTCAGTTCAAAATCTTAGAACAGAAGCTTTTTTTGTTAGCTTTCAATCAATTAAACATGCTACAAAAAAAAATGGTTTGTTTTTTGTTAAGAAATTTTTTTTATTCTATTTTTAAATATTTTTATTGTTAAAATGAGTTATAATAAAAGAAAAAGTTTTTAATATCCTTTATAAATTTTAAATGGTAAAAAAAAACTTATTAATTTTATTGAATTAATTCTAAAGTTTTCTTATTAATTTTCTCGTAGAACATAGAAAAGTTGTTTGGAATTAAAAATGAAGGAAAAGAAAAATCTAGTACAAAATTTTAAATGCTTTCTTTCCATTCTAAAATATACGGAAATTATAGTATCCTTTTCTTAAGAACAGGAAATAAAATATTTTCTTATTGTTGGAAAAAAAAACTGAATTCACTTTTATATTTATTTTAGTTTTTATTATCTAAAAGCGGAAGTGTATTTATTTAGGAATTAAACAAAAATTACAATTAATTATAGAAGAAGAAAAAAAGAATTTTAATAAAATTCTTTTCTAGGGGAAACGCTTCAAATAGACCACATTTTATGCTTTTAATTTTATTGTGGAAACACTTTAAATGCGTTCCTTTAGATGTCTTTCTAAACAGTTTGCTTCCAATTATTATCTTTGGTAGATTGTCTTCTAAAAAATAATTGAATGTTTTTTTTTTGCATATATTTTCCTTATTAAAAAAAACATCACGTAAATAGAGTAGAACCCTTTTAAGACCATCCTCTTAAGACCACCCCTATGTCGGGACTGAGCACAAAAATAGAACGACTCAACCACAGAAGTTTTTATTATTGTCGAAGAACAAAAAAAAGCAATACGAATAATGAAGAAGAAGAAAATAATTGTTAATAATTTTCCATTCACTTTCACGAGTCTCGAACAAGACTCACTTTTCGCGTAGGGCAGACGCACAGAAGTCGTAAGTGCCCCCAAAGGTACAAAAATTCGCCGTACGTACTTTGGGATTTTCCCTCATCTTTTTTTTTGTTTAGGAGGAGGAGGAGGAGGAGGAGGAGGAGGCCCCCCCGAATAGGGTTGTGATTTTTAATTTGACCCAACACATATTACCTAGCAGCCATGTTTTAATGGAAATTCCTGAACAAACGCCTCATCAAAATAGTAGAATTTTTGTTGGGGGGGGGTTTTTTTTTTGGTTGTAAAATAAAAAAACGCACGTGGAATTGTGGAAAATATTCATGCTGACGTAAAAACATGAAATGAATGAAAAATGGAAATTATTATTATTATTATTTGTTTTTAGTTTTGTTTTTATTTTAGTATTTTTAGTATTTTCTGAAAATTCATGAATGAATGAGTTTTGTTTGCGGGTCCATTGATGAGAAGTGTACGCGAAGTGGTAGTACTCGTACACATAGTAGTGAAAACCACAAAAAGGGATGGTTTTCTGGAAGGGGACTCAGATCTAATGAAACCATCTGCAGACGAACTGTTGTTGTTGAGGCATTCTGCTGAGGAAACAATCGCTTAACAAACGAAAACGAGACACTGTCGACTGGAGTTGATTTTGTTCGTCGAGGACAACGGAGCACCCGCGCCAACAGCGTAGTGCACTCGTACGAGTATTCCTCCTTCTGATGGCAATGAGCACGATTTATGAATGAATGAATGGTCATGAATGGGAATGAATGGTAATGCAATGCGCCATCCGTTCGCCCCTTCCTCTGAATCTTATTCGGTTACAAATGCCGTAATTCGTGCCGTTCGTAAGTCATGAGGACTCTCCCCCTTAGGCCATGTGTGCCATTAAAAATGTTGAACACAAACTTAACAGCCGCATTCATCTGGCATGCCACACCTCCTCTTTCAGGTGTCGTACGTTGATTCTATTCATAGCCACTCGTGCTCGCATATTTACATACCGAAAAGCAGTTCATCACACAACAGACCAAACTCAAATTGCTACCGAATTGGAACAGGCCAACTAAGTATTCTTTGCGGTACTCCCGCATAACCAGATGGCATTCCTTCTTAAACAGCAAACTCTCCCCTTTTCTGCCTTCCCCCAAAAAAACCATAAGAATGTCATCGTAAATTTTCAAGATCTTCTGCCGTTTTGTCCCCTTTTTTGTCAAACCCACCCTCCCCACTCCCACCCTTTCGTGTAATTATCATTGCAGTTGATAATTGCCATCATCCGGATTCCCATCAAAGTCCCCCGCATAATCACATAGTATTTACAATACGCTCAAGACTCCCACACAAGTACTTATCAGCGGCTTGTCGTAAAGTCTTTTCAAGAAAAACTTAGGGGCGGGGGGGGGGGGGGGTTGGTGGTTGTTAGTGGTGGTTCTTGTCAAAACTACTACACCTGTAAAAAGGGTTAAAAAAAAAGTTTTTACAAAAATAGATTCTTTCATGATGAGAAAAAAATGACGTGGAAAATGCGGGAATTATTATTGTGGTTCTGAGAAGAGATTGAATAAAAAATGCTTTTGACATTTTAACAACGCAAACGACTAGCATCTCACTTGTGAAATTGGTCTCGTCTTCTTTTGTGCTTCAACACTTTTTTTCGAACTAGAGTAGTTTGTCCCCTCCAGAGAAGAATTCTTGTGATGGGGAGGTCCTCGCTTGTATGTACATAAATTGTAGAGTATAATTGCGGTTGCATTGGATAGTCTATTAACAAAATTGCAATTAAAGTGAAGAATTTTCTTTAATATTTAACAAGGAAAAAAATTAGAAGAAAAAAAAAATTTGACTTTCTCGAAAATATGATTAGTTTTTGGTTTTAGTGAGCAGACTTATTGGCTTGAAGATGAATCTAACTTAGATCCTGTAAATATGTATTGTAAGAATATTTTGAATTAATGATTAACAATACAAGCAAAATTTAGTATCATAAATTTTTAAATCTTTTTCGTAAGTTTTTAAGAAATTTTTTATGATTTTTTCAAATTTTCCAAACTTGCTTCTTTTTTTTTAGGAAATTTTTCAAAAAATTTCTAATATTTCAAAAAACTTGTAGTCGCCAAATTGCCCCATGGTTGTGGTGCTATGAAAATGGCCTCTGGCTCACGTCTAGGGGACCCTAAATACAAACAAACAAACAACATTTTTTTCAGATTTTCTAATTTTTCGGAATATTTTAAAATATTTCTGATTTTTTAACATATATTTTCAAAATTTTTTCTCGTTTTTCAATTTTTTTTCAATAGTTTCTAATTTTTGCTATTTATTTTGAAAATTTTCTAAATTTTTCCCTAATATTTTAGGGTATTTTCTAAGTTTTTCTTATTTTTTTATTCTCTATTTTTTTTCAAAAATTTTCTGCTATTTTTTTTATTTGTGGTTTTGTATTTTATTTTTAAATTTCTTAAATTATTTCATAATTATTCTATTTTTTTAAAAATTGTTTTGTTTTCCAAATTTTTTAAAAATATATCCAACATTTTTCGTATTTTTAAAATTTTTGAAAATCTTTTAATTTTAAAAAAAAAAAGTTTTTATTTTTTATAATTTTGCAAAATTTCTTGTAAGTGTTTTTCTAATTTTCTTTTTTTTTCAAATTATTTTTTTTTCAATGGTTTCTAATTTTTCCTATTTATTTTGAAAAATTTCTAAATTTTTCCCTAATTTTTTGAGGTATTTTGTAAGTTTTTCTTATTTTTTTATTCTCTCTTATTTTTCTTACGTTTTTCGTTTTTTTTTCAAAAATTTTCTGCTATTTTTAATTCTTTTATTTGTGGTTTTGTATTTTATTTTTTAATTTCTTAATTTTTTTCAGAATTTTTTTATTTTTTTAAAAATTGTTTTGTTTTCCGAATTTCTTAAAAATATGTCCAACATTTTTCGTATTTTTAATTTTTGACAAAAATTTTTCTAATATTTAATAATTTTGCAAAATGTCTTGTAAGTTTTTTTATAATTTTCTTTTTTTTTTAATTTGTTTTCTGTTTTTTTTTCAATGATTCCTAAATTTTTCGTTTTATTTTGAAAATTTTATAAATATTTCCTGAGCTTTTTAAGATGTTTTCATAATTTTTTTTCTCTCTTATTTTTCCATCTTTTTCAGTTTTTTTTTCGAAAATGTTCAACTATTTTTAATTTTTTGTAAGCTTTTCTCTAAGTTTTGTATGGATTTAAAAAAAAATTCGAATTTTTCTCACTGGTTCATAAATGTCATAATTTTTTTTAGATTTTTTTTACAGTAAAATTTTAATTAAAACAATTTCTCATTTTCTGAACTTTTCAAATTTTTCAAATTTATTAATTTTATTTGTCGTTTTTTCTTTTTATCTTAAATTTCTCACTTTTTTTTACAATTTTTCTATTTTTTTAAAAATTGTTCTGTTTTCCAAATTTCTTAAAAATATTTCTAATTTTTTTAATACTTTTCAAATTTTTGAAAAACTTCTAATTTTCAACAAATTTTTCTAAATTTTAATAATTTTGCAACACATTTTGTAAATTTTTCTCTAATTTTCTTTTTTTTTTAAATTTCTTTTTTTCTATTAATGGTTTCTAAATTTTTCTATTTTTTTCGAATTTTTTGAGAAAGTTTTTCTTATTTTTGTTATTCTTTCTTATTTTTCCTACTTTGTTTTAGATTTTTTTAAAAATTTGCTGCAACTTTTTTCTGAACTTTACTATTTTTTTAGGGATTTAAAAAAAAAATTTGGAATTTTTCTCGCTGGTTTCATAATTTTTCTTATTATTTTAAAATATTTCTAAACTTCCCATATTTGGTAAAAATATTTCTGAACTTTCTTAACTTGTATATTGTTTTTTTTAAACTCATTTTCCACAACTCTGCCTTTTTAAATTTTTCCTAAATTCCTTAATTTTCTTTAAAATTTTCAATTTTTTGAAAAATATTTCTAAATTTATTTTCGGATTTTTAAGAATTTTATCAATTTTATGTTTTTAAATCTTCGTCAAAATCTTTTAATTCTCAACAAATTTTTCCAAATTTTCATAACTTTTAAGGGTGTTTTCTAAATTTTCCTACTATTTTAAGATATTCTCAATTTCTTTATTAATTTCTTGAATTTTTTCAAAATTATTCTGCTTTTTTAAATCTTTTCTAAATTTTTTTTTTTTTTTTAATTTTCGCAATATTTTTAGATGTTTTTCAATTTTATATTTATTTTCTAGCAATTTTTCGAGACTTTCTTCATTTTCAAAAAGTATTCTTATATTTAAAATTTTCAAATTTAGTTCTTTAATTATTCTAAACAGTCTAAATTTTTTAAATTATAAAAATTTTTTTCAGTTTTTCAAATTTAGAATTTTTCTAATTTTTTAAAATTTGTTCATAAAAAAAAATTCTACATTTCCCAAATATTTAAGATTTTTAAAATTTTGTTTTGTTAAATTTTATGTAAAAGCTCCTAGTTTTCAACAAAGTTTTTTAAATTTTATTAGTTTTTCATATTTTTCTATATTATTTCACTTTTTTCTAATTTCTTGTATTTTTTCAAAATAATTATGCTTCTTTTCTATAATATATGTTGTTAATGTAGGAAAGCTTTTCTAATTTCTAGAAATTTCAAATTAAGTTCCTTAATTTTTCTTAATTTTCCAAATATTTAGAAGAAAAATTCCTAATTTTGCGACTTTTTTTCAGTTTTCCTTTTTTTTAATTTCCCCAATTTTTTAAAATGTTTTTCGAATAATTCTCATGCTGCAAAGCTTTCTCTAATTTTTCTTTAGTCAAATTATTCTTTTATTTTTAAATTGCTACAATTTTTTAAGAATTTTTCTAAATATTTCTTTCGAAATAATTAATTTATTATTTTCTTTTTATTTTTTTAGAAATTATTTTGTGCAAAATTTCAATTTACATAAAATTTTTTGGTTTTTTTTTTAAATTTCTAATAATTTTCAATACTTTATAATTTGGCAAAAAAACAATTAATTTTTTCGTAAATTTTTTTATAAAATTTCCTGTCCTTATTTTACAAAATTCTTCTAAGCGAATATCTTACTTTTTCTTTTATTTTTTTTTTAAATAATTTCTTGTACCAAATTTCTTTAAAGTTTTCTTCAAATTCGTTTTTAAATTTTACTTTTTTAGTCAAATTAAAAAACAAAAACAATATATTTTTTTACAAAAATCGAACAATATTTTAGAAATTTTCTCTAAATCTGTTCCTGCCAATCGAGAAAATATCAAAAAATTAATTTTAAATTAATTTGACAGCAAATAACAAAAAAAAATTGCTTTGAAGAAAATAAGAGTTGTCATCTCATTTCCCACGAAATTCTCTTTTTTGCTTATTCCTTACTCTGCAGTTATTTTGTCATTTTGATTACCTTTTACTAATAGTTCTCTCCCTATTTTTCGCAACAATCACTTGCCATTTTTATCTCCTTCTTATCCATTACAACTGATTGCCTGGATCTAACCAACGTTTGCCCACCCAATAATCTAAGCCAGAACAAAAAAGAACAAAATTCTTTGATGTGCTCTGTGCTTATCGTAAGCTGTGATGTGCTCTGTGCTTACACTGCCTGAAGAGAGTGAGAACTTTCTTGAAAGCAAGCGCCGATGCGCAATTAACTTCCATGCATGTACTCACGTCTATGGGCATACACGTATGCGCTCGTACATATCGTATGTACGACAACTCGTATGCAAGCAGGAGTGATTTTTCTCGTATTTATCCCTTATTACGTCATGGCTTACTCAAGTGCCGACATAATTAGTTATCGTCATCGTTCCGACCATAGTCGTAGAAATCTTTTAAAATTTTTGGTTGCTAATTTTTGAGTGTGGGAGGAGGGATTATGCTTGTGTGCGCGGTTGTGTATTAATTTTATAAAAAAGGAAATTTTCTGCACAATTTTCCCTTTAAAAAATACAATTTTCATTTTTAGTTTTACCGTTTAAAAAACTTTAGCTTTTATAACAACTTACAGAATATTTTTAGTTTTGTTTATATTTTCTTTTGGTTGAATATCAATTTTTTCTTCTTTTCTATTTACTTTTAATTCATGTTTTTGATTTGTATTTAATCGTTAAAAAAAAAAAATGCAGTCCTTCAGTTTCCTCATTAATGTTGTATGCACTTTAACTTCAAACCAACGGAAACCCGCTGCCAATGCACAATTGCTCCAAGCTTTTATTCTGTGGTTTACTATTTTTTAGTTTTATTTCAACGAAAACTATTGTACTGTATGTGCTGTTATTATTATTTCAATAAACTGTATGTGCTGTTATTATTTTTAGGTTTTTATTATGAATTTTGTTTTTTTTATTGCCTTTTTCAGGGGATACAGTTAATTTTCCAAGCTCCTAAACCTTAAACTTCTTTAGAATTTTCTATATTCCATTGCACATAGAGGTTAGTTTTGGCTAGGCTTGAGAGGTTAGGGTAAATTTTAAGGGTTGTAGTAGCTTGAATTTAAATTTGAGAATTAACAAATATTACGCTTATTTAAGAGGTTTCTGTTAAGCTTTTACTGTTTTTTTTTTATATACTCATAATTATTGGTAATTAGAAGATCCTTAAATGGTAATTATTCATCCTAAAATTACAGCTGTTTCCATAGTTTTTTTTACCATAATTTGTTTCTTCTTCGATTCTTATAAAAAAATTACTTATGCTGTAATAAAAAATTTTCTTTTAGAAATACAATGGAAATGAGTTTTTTACCACTTTTTTTAAAAAAGGAATTGCAAATTCTTAGCATCTCGACAAAATAAGACCATTTGGAAAGAACTAAAGGGCTTTCTGGCTATTTTACTAGCCAGTTTCGAGCTCAATAATACTGTGCACTAGACCCCCAAGTTTGAGTGACGCTAAATCTGAGCATAAAGCCACGGTGTTTTTCGCAAATTTTTTTCCCCGTCATTTTTTTAATAAGTTTTATTTTCTAAAAAAGGTTACAGAAAAAAAACTTTTTGTAAAATTTTCTTTTATAAAAAAGATTATTATAATTTTTGATTTTAAAAATATTAAATAATAACGATTTTATGGCGTATTATTAAATATAGAAAATAGAAAAAAAAGTATCATATTAAGTTTTCTTTTATAAAATTATCATTCCTCAAAAAAAGCACAAAAAAATTAGTAAAAAAATTACCTCAGAAAAAAAAAAGAGTTTTTATTTTCAATTTCAACTAAATTTCTTAATATATTTCAAAAACAACTTACATTTTTATACAAATTATCTACAAAATATCAATCAACACACCACCAACTCCACCCTCCCCCCTCCCCCTTTATTTTGTTCAATAAACCTTTTAGTCTGCAAATTATAAGAATAATTTCTGTATAAAAAATATGGTAATTTTTTTTTAAAACCAAAAAAATCGTCAATTTTCCAAAATGTTCAACCAATTTTTTTCAAACTCTTTTAATTTTTCTCTAAATTTTTCTAATTTTTTCCCACCGGTTTTATAATTTTTCTTATTGTTTTTAAAAATTTTCAAAATATATACACAAAAAGAACTTTTATGTTCTTTTTAAATTTACAAAACTCTGTTTTTTAATTGTTTTTCAAAATTTTCATAATTTTTTTCAAATTTTCTTAAATTTTTTAGAACATTTTGTAAACTTTTAAAATTTTATCTTTTTTAAATCTTGTCTAAAAGCTATTAATTTTCAACAAATTTTTCTAAATTGTTTTTCAAAATTTAAAAATTTTTTTAGGTGTTTTCTAAATTTTCCTACATTTTTAAAAATTTTTCAATTTTTTTTCTAATTTCTTAAATTTTTTCAAAATTTTTATGCTTTTCTAAATTTTTTATAATTTTTTTTAATTTTCCCAATATTTTTAGAAGTTTTAAAAAAAATTTTATTTGCTAGCAATTTTTCGAGACATTAATCATTCTTATTATAATTTAAATGTTTTTTAAAGTTTTTTAATTTACTTAGAATTTTCCTAATTTTTTAGAAAAATGTTCTTAGTTTACTTAATTTTAAAAATAAATTCAAAATTTTTAGGAATTTTTAAAATTTTGTTTTATTAAATTTTCTCAAAAAACCCTTCATTTTCAATAAATTTTTACATAAATTTTTTTCCAAATTTTCATTAATTATTAACGTGTTATCTTTTTTAAGTACTTAAGTTTTGGATTTTTTCAAAATTGTTCTACAATACTTTTTAAAATCTTTTCTAAATTTTTCATATATCATAATTTTTCCAATAAGTCTTCTTATATCTAACATTCTCAAATTTAGTTCTTTAATTTTTTAAATTGTCAACATTTTTTAAATTATAGAATTTTTTCAAAAAGTTTTTGATTTTGTTACAATTTTCCTAATTTGTTAAATTTGTTCATAGTTTTCATATTTAAAAAAAAATTCCTAATTCCCCAAAATTTTTTTTAGGAATTTATAAAATAGGAATTGTCCAAAAGCTCTTAATTTTCAGCAAAGTTTCCCAAATTTTCCTATATTTTGCACTTTTTTCAGAAAATTTTTAATTTTTTGGACTTTTTTAAAATAATTCCGTTTTTTTTTAAATATTTCCTCTATAATTTCTTCGCTAATTTTTTAAAATGTTTTAAAATCATTCTAATACTGCAAACCTTGCTCTAATTTTTATAATTTTACCAAATTTTATTCAAATTATTCTTTTATTTTGAATTTTCTACAATTTTTTAAGAATTTTTCTATATATTTCTTTCAAAATAAATAATTTGCTATTTTATTTTTATTTATAAAATTTTTCTTTTTTTTTAAATTTTAAATAATTTTCAATACTTTTTAAATTGGCAAAAGAATTTTTTGAAGATTTTTTCTGCCCTTATTTTACCATTTATTCTAAGCCAATTTCTTACCTTTTCTGTTTTTTTTTAATAATTTCTCGTATCAAATTTCTTAAGAGTTTTCTTAAAATTCCTTTTAAACTTTTAATGTTTTGGTACAATTAAAAAAAACAATATTTTTTACAAAAATCAAACAATATTTTGGATATTTTCTCTAAATCTGTTCCTACCAATCGAAAAAATATCCAAAAAAATTAGTTTTACAAGTTTCCTCATTCTTTAAAAAATATTTCTGCAATTAATTTTTTTTAAATAACAATAATTATGTAAAAAAAAAGCACATACACACAAACAGACTCACCGCAAAGAATGAAGTAAAAAAAAAGTTTGAAAACAAAAACAAACCACAAATATTCCATCCGCTCTTCTCTCCATCCTTTAGCAAAAACCAAAATCCGTAAAAATCCCCCAAAATGACCTCACCACCGCCAGCATTGACGGCATTTAATAAAATTAACGCGCAACAATTGCACTGCACTGCCGCCCAATATACAACATCAAATCTTTTTTCAAACTGCAAATGTGAAAAATTCGTTGCTATTCGATGCACTCAAAAAAAATAGTTTTTTTTTTGATAAAGAGAAGAAGAAAAAAAACCGCAAAAGGGCGAAAAGAGAGTAAAGAAAGCATCCGAGCCGAGAAGCGATACGACGTCAGGCTTTGCAGAATAGTGTGGCGGGCGAGCAATAACAGTGCAGAACGTCTCGTGCAGTGAATTCAGCTAACAGCGAACATTGACGGGGCGAGAAGAGACGGTCGAAGCTAACGCAAACAATGCGCGGCTGTGTGTGTAGGGCACAGCGTTCGTTCACCTCCTAACTGGCCATTGGCCGATGTAATGCATCTTGTTCGCATCGCGCGCACACTTCGCTTTTGTTGTTCGTTTTCCAATTTTCTTTTGTTTTCCTATTTTGCTCTTTTCCACTTTTCATCTTTCTTTCGTTGGCGCGTTCTTTGACTTCTGCAGAGAGCATACCACTGTGCCCCGTCGCATCCTTCACCCAGCCCCGACGACATTTACCGTCGTCGACCACCTTTATGCACTCGACCGCTGCCGCTGCATGCATGCATCCGTTCATTACGTGAATCGCGGATAATTTCTTTTTGGGTGCAATGCTCTGCTCTGACTTGAACACTCTTCATCATTCCATCGTGAACTCTTGCTCTCAATCGATCCTGCCGTGCCACGCGATCGTTGGTGAAATTCTGCAGACTGCACAGTGAAGTCTGCACCGCACATTCTCAACCAGTGCATCATCATCGTCATCTGTGGTGGCTGTCGATGCTGCGAGTGATGGCGATGACGATGACGATGACGGTGTCGATGCCTACTTAGATCTTAGATGAACTCTACTCGCTCAAAGAGCCGATTCTACTAGTTCACGTGCAATATTCCCTTCCCTGTCCGTGATGACCCTGCGCTAATAGCGACAACATTCTTCAGCGATTGTTGCTGTTGCCTTTGCACTTTCGGCTACTGTGACGCTGCTGCCATCAGATTAGCGCCGAAGCTGCTGCGCCGATCAGAACCAATCCCCTGAATGGATCAGGATTTAAATCGACGAGTGGGACGGGATGGATCCAACCGATTTCGAGATGATGACGGCTCCCATTGCCTCTTCAAATCAATTTAATATCAATCAGAGTGTAATGTACTCACTCATGCCATTGCCTATCGAACAGGTAAATCTGCCAGCCGCGCGCGATTGATTTACGAGACATTTCATAAAACACCCGCCGCCAAAGTGATTTCCCATTCAACTATTGTTGGTAATCAGTGAAGACTCTTGGTACTGGATGCGTACCACCCAAAACATTTCTAACTGCCATTAATGCTACTAAAACAATAACGGAGCAATTTCCTTATTTCGAAAAACTATAAACCCAAGAAATTTTGCATTATTATTATTCGAATTTTAATGATCGGACGACTTTCTTTTAATTATTTCTGCTTTTGTTCTTTTGTGCTTGGTTTTGGTTTTTTTTTCTTAATATCATTTTTAATTTCAATTGTTTTAATTTTTTTTAAATAAAAACTGAAGGAATTATTTTTATTAAAAAAGGAATTTTTACACTCAGTTTCGGATTTGCTTTTTTTCGGGAAAAATAATTTCCTGGTTTTTATTTTACCGTTTTTTAATTACAATTTTTTTAAAAGTTTATTTTTGTACTTTTAAAAATTTTTCTAATATTTTGGATTTTTTCAAAATAATTTTGCCTTTTTTTGAATATTTTTTTTTAGTAATGATTTAAAATGCAACAAGTCAAATTAACAGTAATAATTGTGGGGATATTTTCATACGAAAAATGGGGATTTCAATTTTTTTAATAATAATTAGTCTAAAATAGAGTTTTTTTTAATCTAAAATTATAGGTCATAAATGATTGTCAATAAAATAATTCCCAATAAACGAATTCTAAAAAAAAAATTAAAGAAAAAACATTTATTGTAAAAAAAATTTTTTAATTTTATCTACAACTATAGCTGTTTGGTTTTTTATGTTTTTACTTTTGACAGATCACGCATATGACATGTGTCAAAGTCAAAAGTGCTCAGTTAGCATTGTCATTTAATTGTGGAAAGACTTACACCAGAACAACGCTTACAAATTATTGAATTTTACTATAAAAATTCGTGCCCTGTGGAAAATGTGTTTCTCGCACTTCGACCATTTTATATTGTCGTCATAATTGACCTACTCAACAAGCAATTCAAAGCCACAGTGACAAAATTTTGCAGAAATTTTACGCTATTTGACATCAAACCATCAACCCGCGTGCGTAGAGTACGTACAGAGAAAAATATTGCTGCCGTATCTTCCAGTGTTGGTGAAGACCGCGATTTATCCATCTGTCGCCGTTCACAGCAATTGGCATTATTGACTATGTGGAAGATTTTAGGCAAGCATCTTTTTCTGAAAGTATATATGGTAAAATAGAGCTCGTGCAAGAACTGAAGACGAAAGACCTGCCAAAGCGTCGAATTTTCTGTGAGTGAGCTTTAGAACAACTTGAAAATTAGTTTAAGCAAACCCTTTTTATTAAAATCCTCTACAGAAAATCCTCTTCATAAACTCCTCTTCAAAAACCCCTTAAAAACTCTTCTTTAAAAATCCTCTTAAAAAATTGATTAAATGTTGTTTTGGAAATTCTTTAAATTCTTTGAAAAGTAAACCCTCTTTATAAAATCCCCTACAAAAAAAACCCTCTTAAAAAAACCCTTAAAAACTCCTCTTTAAAAGTCCTCTTGAAAAATTCTGATTTATTTTTTTGAAAATTCTTTAAATTCTTTGAAAAATATTTCAAGTAAACCCTCCTCATTAAATCCTCTTCAGAAAATCCTCTTAAAAAAAGCCTTAAAAAACTCCTCTTAAAAAATTCCGATTTATTTTTTTGAAATTTCTTTGAATTCTTTGAAAATTATTTTAAGTAAACTCTCTTCATTAAATCCTCTACAGAAAATCCTCTTAAAAAAAAACCTTAAAAAACTCCTCTTTAAAACTCCTCTTAAAAAATTCTGATTTATTTTTTTGAAAATTCTTTGAATTCTTGAAAATTATTTCCTTTTAAAAAACTTAACTCCTTTTTAAAAACTCTTTAAAAAAAAAACAATCAAATTTCACCCAAAAAAAACACTTTTTTTTCTTTAATTAAATTAAATAATTTATGAAATTTTTCCATCACTCAATTACGAAACACTCAACACTAAACTTACCGCATAAAAGTGTTAGAGAATTTTTTTATGCGTTAGGTAATAATTATGAAGGTGAAAAAAGACAATCCAGAAGTAAGAGTTAAACGTGCGTAAAATGTAAGCGAGCAAAAAGACGAAATTTAGCCCTCTCTTAAAAAAATAATGACCTCAACCGAGCTCTAATAATAAACCAACCAGCCTCCCATTGCGTAAATGTCACGGCTGATCGTTGTTCCAATTTTTGCAATTCAATTTAAGTGCGTTTGCCTGAGAAGGGAGTAGAAGTAAACCGGATTGTTGGTAACAACGACAAGGGCAGATCTACTACGTTTAGTTTTTTTTTGTAATTATTGTTGTTGGGCTCCTTGAGTGAACTCGTAATCATCTTATTTTGACCTTAAAGTGAAGCGGGTGAGAATTTTTCAAAACAGAAAAGGATAAAACACATGCATATGTATATACATCGAGTGAGTGAACGGATAAATTAATAAATTAGCGAACGCATGAGAGAGAAGGGTGACTCAGTAAAATTGATGCTCAATCAAATCAAAACAAAACAAGAAGAAACGAGAAAGAGAAAAACAAACACGAAATGATCGCAGGGCATTGACAATGACTGCTGTTGTCGTGGTTGCATTAAAAAAGTGGCGCAGGCACTCTCGCTGTTGCGTTGCGTAGTAGGTGTGCGCGGCGTTGGCCGGTGCAGTAAAGTCACCTACTTTCAAACGAACGATGGGAATGGGAACTTCGCGCAAATATGGGAAAACTAGTCGAAAATTTTCAATTTTAAATTTAATCAAGTCGGGGGGGTTAGTGAGCGAACCAAAAAAACCAAATATGAATCATTCTCACTCTCTTTCTCTTTGTTTTCCTTAGTTTTTTCCTACAACACTCACTCCCTCTATTCATATCCCCCCTTGCAATTATTAACGAATATACCTTGACGAAAATTAACCTTTTTTTTTTTGTAATTGCAAATCATCAATTAAAGGTAATATTTAAAAAGAAAAAAAATTATACCATAATAATGTGACGGTGTTTACCAAGGATTTTTGGATTGATTTTCAAAATCAGATTTCGATACAACAAAACCTGTGTGGCGAACAGTGGGGATTTGTTGCTATGCACTAAATTGAATAAAAGAAAAAGAATGAATACAAAACAAAACAAAAAAAAGCAAGTCTTTTTTTTTCAAGTATCAATAAATCGGTCGTTAGTCTACTTTGGCAATTGCTCTCAAGGTGGCGTTAATTGTAGGCATTATTAGTGAGTGCGTGCGCGCGCACCGCTCTGCATTGTATACGAGACGAATTGTTCACGGGAAAACGACCTCACCGACCACGTTCTCAGCGAAGGTAAAGGTAAACGAACACGTTCAGGGCGAAATCGAACACAATCGCCGCACATTACTTACTCGCAAAAGGTTGACTTAACCAATAAAATTGACTGACTGATTAAATTCACCTTGATTCGTCACAATTCGGTCGATTTCTTTGCATTTTCTACCAGACAACATTTCACTTTTCTATCACTGATATACCCACCTCCCCCCTTTAGCCCCTTCAAAGCAAATAATTTTCTAACCTTTAAAAAACCACTTCTTCTGTCTCATAAAATTCTAAAAAAAAAAATATTTTCATTGTTTTCTTCTTCTTCTTTTTTTTAGCTAAAAGGGTAATAAAAAGTTCTTAATTAAAAAAAAATAACAACAATTAATTAAGACAATAAAAAACAATAACTTCTCTTCCTTGTCCATCACTTTCAAGCTACCCCAAAATTGTATAAAAATTCAAACTGGAGAAAAATCAATGAAAAATTTTCACTGATTTTTTAAATATTCAAAATTTATTTTAATTTTTAACCCACAGAATAATTAGTTAAAAAATCATAAATTTTAAAAAAATTTTAAATTTACCAATAAAAATTGCCAAATGTAAAAAAAAATTTTTTTTTTGAATTTTCGATTACAAAATGATTTTTTTTTGAATTTTTGGATTAAAAAAATATTTTGTAAAAACTAAAAAAAAAATTATTAAAAAAGTAGAATGAAAATTATATGGGGAAAAATTCTGCTCCAAAAAAAAATGGGCACAAATATTGCGAAATTAATTCGCAATTGATAAAAAAATAAAGGAGAAAAATACCAAGAAGGAAATTCTCTCGTCTACGATCGAAAGTTTACGCGATTGATCTTCTCTCTTTCATCAGTGAACTGTAAAGAGACAGTTCAACGGCATAAGCTGAGAGAGGGAGGAGAAAATCAGAAATTGCGCAAAGAATGAAGAAAAAGGGACGAAAGAATAATACGCGACGTGCGGCAGTCGAGATTAATGGTCGATGATGCAATTGCGTTCGCTTATATGTTATGCGAAAAATGTTGTACCAATTGAACTACGATGCGTGCGTATATATGCGTACGTGCAAACCGAGCACGATGAACTTTTCAGCGTCCGCATACTCTGGCATGCGTGTGCATATAAACGACGAAAGGTCGCTCTACCAGTTGGCCAGGGCTAACGTGAGTTTAACGCAGAACATTCAGTAAACACTCAGCAAATCTTCTGACATGATCGTAAGTGGCTGGCACTCGAAAATGCATCAATATTTGTGCGCTGGTGCAGCAGCGATGATGCAATTTTTCTGTTGTCGATTATGACGATGAACAATGATCGCAAAAGCAGTGTCGTTGCCATTTTCTTGTTATTATTTAATATTTTTCTTGATATTTTTTGTATTAATTGTTTTTTTTTTTTTTTGGGGTTTTGGTTTTTAAATAAAATAAGAAATTTTCAATGTATTTCAATTGTAGTTTTTCCAATTATTTTTAATAAGTTTTTTTTTCTGTTTTAATAGAAACAAATTTATTGAAAATGGAAAAATTATTTTCTATTTTTTTTGCTACCCCAAATTAACTGTAAGCAACTAAAATTTGTAGTCTTAATTAAAAGAGAGTGGGTTGTATGATATTTAGTTACATATTAAAAAAAAAGTTAAATTTCCCTCACTAATTGCTATTATAATTGTTGTTGCGTTGTGATAACATAAATACACTTATTATAGTGTTGTAGAACTAATAAGGGTGACGACATCTTTCTGAAATGTTAACCAGCAGAATTAAATTGTGTGTGGGACATACAAAGTGGAATAATAATTTTCCAACACAACATTTTTCAAATATTTAAGAATTGAAAAAAAAATACATAAAAAATTTGTTTTCTGTATTTTTCCTATCAATTTAATTATTTTTTTTATGTTCGTTTTTTTTTTTTTTTTTTTAAATTCAAAAAATTCAATTGAAAATAATAAATACGAAATTTTTAGTCCAATTCTGCCAAAGATCAACATTTTTTCATTCAAAATAAAAGATTAAAAAAGAAACTAAATTAAAATAAAAAAGACAACGAAAAAAAAATTGAAATGCCAGCGAATTCGTTTCAAATTTCATCAAAGAATAAACAAATTTTGTTCTGATGCTAAATGCATTTTTCTTATTGCATTTTGCTGCAATCTTATCGGAAAAGTTAAAATTCTCACGAGCCAAGAAAAACGTAATCGCTCATTTTCTACCTAACATTTCTGTTCTCATCAGCAACAAATATGAGAAAAATCTGCACGCATTCTTCTATTCGCTTAAAAAAGAGAACAACACTTCGTATAGTGTAGAATATTCTCAAACTTGTTCTACTCTCGTTTCCGTTCTCTTTATTGTCGTCGTGACTCTTCACAGAAATTCTGACAGTTGTTTCCCGTACACAACTCTCTCTCTTCTAACATTTCGAAACTCTTTCGATTGAATTGTTTTGGTTTTGATTAGAATGGCTGGTCCGGTGTTCTTTTCGGTGTGCAGTGTGAGAATGCATTCAACAGAACGTATGCAATTATATACACGATGCACGTGTGCAGATCTACTTAATGGTCAGCATATCACCACACAACAGCTGAGAGTAACAGGCTCGAACCGCGCAAATACTCACGGCCGCACAGACGTTCGCACACACGGCCATGAGCAGGCGGCGCGCAAAGAATTTTCGCACCGAAATGTGACGATGGCCGAAGTGCGATGGCCGTTGTCGCACGAATCCGACGGCCATGGCCGTGTGTGTTGGTGTAGTGTTGCCCTGGCTTTCAGAAGTTTGTTGTCCTACATTCCGCGTTTATATGGTCGTTGGCGTCATCGTCATCGCCATAGCCGGCATCGTCGACATGCGTTCATTCGCTTTTTGCTACGTTCGCCTATTTACTCTTGTTTGGGTGACTTTTTGTGCCTCGCACAACTTGAACAAGCCGCCGCGTGATTGTCTCCCTGGTGCTATCGTCGTCGTCGCGCACTCGTTATTTACCTCTGACTGTCCTCTTCTCTTGCGCCGTTCTCACCGCTTCATCCACATTCTATTGTAAGTTCTGTGTCAGCCTTCCATCGTTGTTTTGCATCTTCTGTCGCTGTGGATACTTTTCTTTCGCACGTGATACGTTGACTCGTGCGCCTGTCGCCCATATCCGCATACAGACTTCCTTCTCGCCTTATTTACTTACCGCCGACGAGTAGCACCAGCAACAGCAACAACAACAGCACAACAAACCTTCATCAGCGGGGCCGGTTTATATACTTTCGCGGATTCACCCCGGCCGCCTTGCTCCTTGTTTCACTTCTATTCTTAGTCGATTGTTTAGTTCAACCGCGCACTTTTCTTTTCGCGAATTATTTTTATTCCTTGACGTCTTTTTTTTCCTGTTATTTATTTCTCATTCTCTTTCTCTTTTGACGATGACTGTTTCCTTCAAATGCCTTTCTTTTAAAGCCTTAAACAGTTTCTCTTTTCTAGATTTTTTTTTTCGGGGTCTTTTTCTCTTTGCTGTTGTTGGTAAATTGTTCTTTGGCATAAAAGGAAATACATTTTTTCTTCCTAGTGGAAAACATGAAAATTTTATGGGTTTTCTTAGAAGCTTTTTGAAAGGTGATTTTATTTAAGAAGAAAAGTTTTTAATGACAATTTTTTACTGTGCTTTTTTAGGTACTTGCTTTTTTTTCTCATTGCAAAAAGTAATTTTTTTCAAGATTTTTAAAAAAAATTCATTTAATTTTCTAAAAAATAGTGTGAGAAAAAAAATTATTATCAGTTTAAATTCTATGTACACCTTGAAATTGGTCAGAACATTTCCTTTTTATGCAAACAAACTAAAATTAATTATACGAACAAAAAATAAAGAAATTAATTAATTAAAGAAAAACGTTTTAAGAAAAAATACTATTTCCTTTGGAAATTTCCGGCTTTAAAGGTTCAAATATAATATTTACGAAGCATATTTTTTTTTTTATTAAAAAAATATTGTAGAAAATTTATGTATGAAAATTAATACGGATACAAATTTTAGAGTTTTTTTTTACCTAACCTTGGAACAAGGTCAAATGAAAAAATATTTTATATTAAAATTCTGCTGTTGCAACAAAAAAAAATTAGAAAGGCAAAATTTACAATTTTTCATTAAAATTATAGCGGAAAAAAATAAATTAGTGTAAAATAATAAAGTTAATATTAAAAAAGAAAGGAAAACAAAAAAGAAAATTGAAAAAAGTCATAATATTTTCACTTTTATTTTGGATAATATTTTAAAATAAAAAAAAAGGTTTTTAATCTGAAACATTAAAACATAAAAGTTTTTTCGGTATACAAAAATGTATAACAATTTTTAAAAAAAACTTGTTTTGTTTTGTTCTTGTCTAAATTAGAAAAAAAATCGTTTGAACCTGTAAAAACACCTTAAAAATACTGTATTAAACATTTTATTCTCTCTTGAAATAGAAAATAAATTTTTTTATGGGATAATATTCAAAAAAAAAATTTATTTTTGAATAAAAGATTTAAAAAAGTTGTTTTTATAATAAAATTTTAAAAATATTTTTTTTTACAGAAAAGAATCAATAAAATATTTGTCAAAAATTAACAACAAAAAAAAATGTTGACAAAAAGTACTTTTCAAGAAATGATGCTTAAAAATATAGTGAAAAAAAATCATATAAATTAAAAAAAAAAATTTAAAAAAAAACAATTCTTGTTAAAATTCTGTTTTTGTTAAAATTCAAAAAAAAAAATAATTTTAATCTTTAAAAATACCTTAAACATATTATATTGAAAATTTTATCTCTCTCGAAATAGAAAACTTTTTGTATGGGATAATTTTCAATTAAAAAAACTTTACTTTCGAATAAAAAACAAAAAAATTTGTTTTTGTAATAAAATTAAAAAATATTTTTTTTTTACAGAAAAGCATCAATAAAATATTTGTCAAAAATTAACAACAAAAAAAATGTTGACAAAAAGTACTTTTAAAGAAATGATGCTTAAAAATATAGTGAAAAAAATCATATAAATTTAAAAAAAAAAACAATTCTTGTTAAAATTCTGTTTTTGTTAAAATCCAAAAAAAAAAAAAATTTAATCTTTAAAAACACCTTAAAAATATTATATTGAAAATTTTATCTCTCTCGAAATAGAAAACTTTTTTTATGGGATAATTTTCAATTAAAAAAACTTAACTTTCGAATAAAAAACAAAAAAAAATTGTTTTTGTAATAAAAATTAAAAAATATTTTTTTTACAGAAAAGCATCAATAATATATTTGTCAAAAATAAACAAACAAACAAATTTTGGCTAAAAGTACTTTTAAAAAAGATGATGCTTTAAAAAATAGTGAAAAAATCATAAAAATTAAAAAAGAATTAAAAAAAACAAATCCAATCAAAGTTGTTTTTGAGTTGTTCTTGTCTAAATTACAAAAAAAATCGTTTTAACCTATAAAAACACCTTAAAAATATTATATTGAATATTTTATTCTCTCTTGAATTAAAATTAATTTTTTTGTGGGATAATTTTCAATAAAAATGATTTAAAAAAAGTGATTTTTATAATAAAAATTAAAAAATATTTTTTACAGAAAAACATCAATAAAATATTTGTCAAAAATAAACAAACAAAAAAGTTTTGCCCAAAAGTACTTTTAAAAAAATGCTACTTAAAAAAATAGTGAAAAAAACAAACAAACAAATTTTGACCAAAATTACTTTTTAAAAAATTATGCTTAAAAAAATAGTGAAAAAAATTCGTAAAAATTAAAAAAGAAGACAATATTTTTAGAAACTTATTTAAGTCAAATTGAACTGTTTTTTTTAGAAAACAATTTAAAAACAAAACTTAATCCAAACAAAGTTGTTTTTGTTTTGTTCTTGTCAAAATTTAAAAAAAAATCATTTTAACCCGATTTTTTAAGCAAAAAAAATTTACCAAAAGTACTTTTAAAAGAAATGATGCTTAAAAAAAATAGTGAAAAAAAAATCATAAAAATTAAAAAAAATCAAATTGAATTTTTATAAAAATTTAAGTCAAATTGATATTTTTTTTTAGAAAACAACTTTTAAAAAAACGCTTACTTAAAATTATGGTTTTTTTTGTAAAAAAAAAAATTGTACAAAATTTTGAGATTTTTAACGAAAAAAAATTCAAAAACTAAAACTTTTCAATAGACGTTATCCAGACGTTATTTATTTGTGCAATCACATAATAAATATAAATATAAATAAAATAAACACTTTTTACTAGAAAAAAAAATTGTTTTTAAATAATATAAGAAAATTGGAAGGAAAAACTCCAAAAATTTGCTTTAAAAATAATTTGTTTTTCCTGCATTTTTCCAATTTCTTATTGGTAAATTAAAGAGAAGTACAGTCTCTGACAAAATTCCCACTCGCATTTAATTAGTCTCACACCACCTCAAGTAGGCATGATAATGCAAAGGAAAAAAAATAAAAATAAAATCTCCGAAATGAACGAAACAAAACACACAGTTTCAACTAAAACCGAAAAGAGATAACAGAAAATAATAATTTTCTGGCTGCTAGTAATAATTTGATTCATAATCAAATATTAAAGAGAGCGGGAGAAAAAAACTCAATCGTTCGGAAATTTTCGGCAGTAAAGAAAGAGGAAAAAATTGCGAACTTAACCTTGCATCCGAAGGTTCCGACCAACTCGATTGAATATTTTCAAGTTTGAACTGAGCGCGTGTGAATTCAGCGTTGGAAACTACTGGCTTCTCACTTCCCTTGCCGATGATAACCAAGTTTCTCTTATGCGGTTTTGTGTGCAAACAATTTTTGACAATTTGTCGTACTCTCTAGTACGTGTATATGATGAGTACGAGTATATGTTCACAAACATATGATAGGAACACAAAATTCCGACCGAAACTAAAAACTGAACTTAAAATACTGTCAAAAATTGGCGGTTTCGTCCGAATTAACCAATTAAGTACGATTGCAATAATAATTTTTTTTTAATAAATAATGTTCTATTCAATTTTTTCATATGAATACAAATAATGTATTAACTTACCTTATTTCTATTTGAATTTAAAATGTGAAAAAAAAACAATCCCGCCACAGAACAAAACGCTGAGAAGTATGACAGTACCTGGACTACGACTTCAAAATTTAAACAAGACCTATTTCGGCGATAAGACAGTCGGAGTGTCATGCATTACAATAAGACTGTGGAGGTTTTATAATTTTTCAGTCAGGAATCAGCACAATTTTAACCCATTCGACGTAGTATTTGAAATAAAAGAAGAAAAAAAAACATTTTTCCTCTGTTATCCTCTCTCGTTTATTAATCAAATTTACAATTGTTTGTTTACCTTTCTCTTTTCTTGCAATTATTTTTAAACGCATTTCATTCCGTTTACTCTTTATATTTGAGCAAAATGATCGGTTTTTGTAAATAACTGCCATCGACTTTAAGGGTTTTCTTTTTGATTTTTCAATTATTTTTTTGGTGAATTTTGAGATACTCCAAAAACTTGTTACTTGTTAACAGAATATAAAAAAATATTTCTGCATTAATGGAAATTTAAACTGTTTTTGAAAAATATTTATTTTCTCTTTTGCAATTTTTGAAAAAATTGAAATTTTCCCAAAAAAAACTCCAAAAGTTTCGTTTTTACATTTAAAGAAGAAAAAAAAATTCCAATCTATAAAAACATATTTCCAAGAAAACAAGTTCTATGTGTCATGAGAGGCCTCGGAAATAGTTTATGTAACCTCAGAAATGTCAGAAAAATTTTGACAAATTGATTTAGTGACACAGCAAAGAAAAAAAAACGATTACCAAATAAAATTCGTCGCAAAAACAAAAACAAATTAAAATTGCAAAACTTTCCAAAAAAAAATCGGTATTTCTTAAATTGCTGTCTTTTTGAAAAATTACAGGGTGGCCAGTAAAAAACTGAAGGATTTAAAAATGTCATAACTTGTTTAATTTTTTTTTTAATTGTATATTATAGAGCCATTTTTGGAGACTAAAATGGCTGCGTATGACGTCTGGCAATGTACAGTGAAAGATCAATTATTCACACTTAGAGGAAAATAAATGATTCGGAATCTAATCGCCTGGTTTGAGAAAGAACTGGGTCAGTCGGCGGTCTGACCCAGTTCTTTCTGGGTCTTAATAATTTTAAGAGGTCTTAAAATTATTTTGTATATAAATAATTTTAAAACCTTAAATTAAAGAGATCTTAAAATTATTTCCATATAAAATGCAAATTATCCCAGCGTTACTACCGCAATCAAGATGCTCAGCAGCGCCTATAGTACGCCACGCCATTCCATTTCAATTCTTTGTTAGCAATTTTTGTAATTTTCGCTTCAACGGACACATTCATAAACAAAACTGCAGATTTTTGGGGTACTGAGTATTTCTGGGAATTACACGTACATCTGTGTTTGGTGCGGGTTTTTTTGGACGTTTTATGGGATTTTACAATTTTTATATGCGGTTTTTTACCCTCTTTTTTGGAAAATGAGGAAAGTCAGCCAAGAAGAATTAACATGGTGTAGTAAAGAACAATGCAAAATAGTTTTTTACTCTCAGCAGTCAAAGATAACGAGGTGGTATGATTTTAATAAGACGCAGCTACTGCGTTCCCGTTTGCAGGGCGACTATGGACCTCCTGCGGAAAATTTTAATTGAACGAATAATTGCAACAAAAAATTCTGAATATTTTTGCCCTCTGATTTGACGGCACCAGACATGTTTTTGTGGGGCCACCTGAAAGAGCGGGCACACATAAATAATCTCCGATCAATTCAACAACTTAAGGAGAATATTTAACCTATAATCTAACATTTAGGACTTCAAACTTTTCGTACTGTTATGGAAAATGCTATGGAAAAAGCCTGAATTTTTTCCCCACAATTAATTGAATTAATTCCAAATAAAATAATAAAAATCAATTAGAAAATGTCAATCAATTCTTCTGGGTTGAGTGCGTTCTTATCAATTCTGATGAGCAAAAGTATTCCCAAATTTTCACATACGAGTACAACCGATCCCTCGTTCCTCTAAGCCGTTTAAGTAAGCAAAAAATAATTAAAACTATTTTCACTGATTTTTCTAAAATTAGTCTATTTTTGGTCAGCCATCTTTTGATTTATTAACAAAATAAAAATGCCCAAATTTCAAGTATTTCTTTTTGTTTTTTTTTATAAGAAATTTAAAAACAAATTTCCTATACTGTCTTGTTAAAAGTGGTCTCTTTTTTTTACTTTGTAAATGTCTGAATTAAAAAAAGCCTAAATTCGAGATTTTATTTTTTAGTAAAATAAAAAATATGTAGAATCTCCTAAAAAAATAAATATAGGCTCTACCATGTGCTCATCTGCCGCCCCCCTCCCCCGTTCACCTTAAATTTGTTAAAAAAATTGACAAATTGAAATTTTGCAACAAAAAAAAACCAAAAGTTTCGCTTTTACATTAACAAAAGAAAAAAAATGTGCACATCTGTACCCCTCCTCTTCCCCTTAAATTTAAAAAAAAATCACAAAATACAAAAAATTTCGCTAAATTTTTTTAACAGTTTTTTTCCGAATTGTGTGATCGACCATCGATGCTGAAAGTATGAAAGTATCCAAATTGGAGGGTGGTTTTTTTTTTTAAATTTTAGGTCATTTCATATTTAATTTTTTGTATTTTTTATATTGTGAATTGGTAGTTGAGAAAATGACAGGTACTCCAGAAGGGTTGTTTCCATTCGTTAGCCATTTTAAAGATCTTTGAAAAAAAAAACTGATCAAAAATTATGTAATGTTAAGATTCTGAAAGGATTTTACTAAAATATTAAGGAGATGATAAATTTCTAAGGAAAAATTAGTATAGAAAATAAGGATCCTTTTAAAGAGGTCAATCTTTTGATTCTTGACAGTCTGCAACATTTTATTTTCTATCATTTGACTTCTGCCGCGTTAATTCCTTTGACTTTAACACTTCAACTCTTTCTATCCTCACCATTTTCCCTTTCAAAAATTTCCTCATGTTTGACCTCAAAAAGAAACAATTTGCATACGTTTGGTAATAAAATCATAAAACGGAATTGCTGTAATTTCAACCAAAAACATTGACTAATCCTTATTTGTCCTTAACAATATTTGGCAAAAGGCATCATCTTCCATGCTCAGAATACGTTGTCATAATATGAGAAATAATATGAAAAATAGAAAATTATAAAATTAACCATTTAAGATAGGATATTTGCAAATTTAGCTTGTAAACCCTTTTGTGAGGATGCATCCTTGAAAGAGTTGAGAATTTGTAAATTAACATTATTGGTTAACGCCTTCATTTTGCAAACAACATAATCACTTTATGATGTCCGTGAAATTTTTTGGTACCTGCCTGCTTAGGTACGAAAATGTCTGCAGTCCCAATAACACGGTCCTTTTCAGATCAGAAATGTCTGTTGTTTGATGGTCCCTTAAAACTCTCTAAAGTCAGATTGCCGATTTATTCATAAAGTTGCCATGGTACCTGGTAAATTTATGTAACTAAACCTGTTGAAATTAGTAATAAGGAAAATCTGCATGAAAATGATGATCGACTGCAGGCAGGTCTGGAAAGAAAATTCCTTGAAAGTCACTTCGAGAAGATTCATTTTTTTTCTTAGATTATTCGAAATAATTTAATAGTGAGTGCCGCTTATTTTTTAAATAAATTTTATTGCCTTTATTTTAATCTGATTAAAGTCTTGATATGAATGGATTCTGCTCCGGGACCTCCTCTCAATTGCAATTTAATCAAATTTTTTATTTCGTTGGCGACAGATAATCTTAGACCACATGGAACCAGTTTTATCTTTAATAAATTTACAAAATTTAATAACGAAAAATATTTCTCAAAATTTTTTTTTTTTAGTTTTCATTACTTTAAGAAACTTTTTTTTAATTTTTATTGTCTATAAAAAAAAAATTCTTAATTTTTAGTGTTAAAAGAGTTTTTCTAATAATTTTGGTGCTTGATAAATTTTGGATTTTTTTTTTGGGGTTGCATTTAAAAATTGTGGAAGTTTTTGTTAATATTTTTAAAAAAATTTGATATTTTTAATATTTCTTTTTAAGCCTTTTAGCTAAACATTGAACAGTTTTTTTTTCTTAAGTATTTGAAGAGTTCTTTTTTCCATATTTCTTTTAGTTTTGAAAGATATTTTCTGATCTCATTTGAGTAATCAAAAATTTAGTAAATAATATTTTTTTCAGTTTTCTTATAAATATTGTAGGGAAATTTATTTTTTTTGGTACTAAGAAATTTTTTTTTGAAGTGCACTTAGTTTTTTTTCGTATTTTTTGGATAATTTAAGATTTTTTGAAAAAATACTGAAGATTTCTTTTGAGTACTCAAATAACTGGACAATTTTGTCACTACAAAAAAAGGCTAAAAAATTACTGAAGAACAAATTTTCAATATTTTTATTACTAAAAGAAATTTTTATAAATTTTTTAGTACTAAAAACAATTTCCTAAATTTTAGTATTTTAATAAAAAAAAAATACTGTTTTTGTATTTAAAAAATTTTTGTTGATAATATTTTGTTCTTTTCTAGGCTTTTAGTTTAATTTTTTTAGTACTAAAAAAAGTTATCTTTTAGAAGAAACAAATTTCCAGCGTTTTTAGTAATAAAAGTAATTTTTACAGTATTTTTAGTACTTAGTGAAAATGTCCAGATTTTTAGTACTCAAAGAAAGTGTCTAGTCTTTTTAGTACTTAAAATGATTTTCAGTTTATTTTTTATTTTTAAAGAAACTGTGCCATTTTTTTAGAACAGAGTAAATTTTTGCTGTTTTTTAAACGCTCTTTTTGAATTTAAACAATTTTCCAGCAATTTTAGTACAAAATAAAATATTTTAGTTTTTAATACTTTAAATTGTTGTTTTGCGAAATATTTTTTAAATATATTTCGTGTTGAAAGAAACATTTTGGTTGTTTAATTTTTTTTAATTGAAAGGAATTTTAACTTTTTTAGTACTACAAAAAATGTTAGTGTTAAAATATAATTTTTTAGAACAAATAAATTATTAGCGTTTTAAGTAGTAAAATAAATGTTTACAATATTTTGAGCACCTAAGAAAATGTGTCATATTTTTAGTACTTAATGAAAATTTCTAGCTTTTTAGTACTCAAAGAAATTTGCTAGTCTTTTTAGTATTTAAAGTGGTTTTTAGGTTTTTTTTATATTAAAGGAAATGTCCCAGTCTTTTCTAAAAAAGAGTGAATTTTTCCAGATTCTTCAATTCTAGTACCAGATGAAATTTTTTTTAGTTTTTAAGACTTTAAATTGTTATTAAAAAACTTTCATTAATATATTTCGTGTTGAGAGAAACTGTCAAGGTTTTTTAGATTTTTTCATATTGAAAGAAATTTTAGTACTTAAACAAATTATTAGAACAAACAAATAATTAGCACAATTTTTCATGTTTTTAGTACTTGATTAAAATTTGTATCTTTTTAGTACTCAAAGAAAGTTTCTTGTCCTTTTTAGTTCTTAACGTGTTCTGTTTATTCATTTTTATGATATTTAAGAAAATAAGTCGATTTTTCAAAATAGATAACGTTTGTTCGGTTTTTTTAGTACCTTAAAGAGTTTTTTCAGATTCTAGTACATAAAGTAGTCTTTCTTTTATATTTAAGAAAATATTTTGGTTTTAAAAAGAGACCTAATTTTTCTAGTCCCTAGTACTTGAAGAAATTGTCTAGAATTTAGTACTTGAACAAATATTTTTTTTTGAAGAGTTTTTTAACCTATTTTTAGTACGTAAAGATATTTTGCAAATTTTTTTTAACACTGAGAGAAATTTTCTACTCTTTTTGAGCTTAAGGTTTTATTTAGTCTATTTTTGTATTTACTTCACTTTTTTCAGTACCTGATGAATGTTTTCAGTTCTATTTCTAGTACTTAAATAAATGTTTAACCTTTTTTTTAGACTTAAAAGAAATGATCCGATTTTTTTTAGCACTTGAAGAAGATTTCTGAATTTGTTAGTACTTTTAGAATTTATTTGTCTTTTTAAATTGCTTAAAAAAAGTTCTAGGTTATTTAATACTTTACGAAAACTTCCATTTTTTTTAGTATTTAAATCCATTTTTTCATAAGAGATTTTTACATTTTCTTAGTACTTAACAAAAATTTTTCCAGTATTTCTAATACTTCAAAATTTTTTCCAGGCTTTTTAATACAGAAAATGTTTAGCTTATTTTTATTAAAGTCACCTTTAGTAAATTTTGTACTGAAATGTCAATTCTTGACAACTCTGAGGCCTTTTAGTACTCAAAATAGTTTTTCAAATTTGTTTCGGTTTTACAAAATCTTTTTTTTTAAATAACTTTTTTTAAACAATTTTTTGCTTATTTTCTAGTTTAAAAAAATATTTTCTAATTTTCTTTAAATTTTTTTTCAATTTTAATTTAAGAAAAATTGCAAAAAAAAAATTTCAATGCAATGTTACTTTAACGGTTAAGTGCACATACCCAAGACCACCACCAACACTATTGCTCTATGGTTAACCCTGTCTAATATTAAAATTTACGCACACTCATAAATAGATAGTTGGATTTGCTCTAGACTACATTTGAGACCAAAAATCTAATTAATAGTTTTTCTTTTTTAATATTTTCGTACGCAATCAACTTTTTCCCCAAGGAGAGAAAAACACAAGCAAAAAATTAAAACAAGGTAGATGACGAAGAAGAGGAAGAGAAAGAGAGGCCTAAAAATAGCAAAAACAAACCAAAAGTTATTGAGTAGATAAATAGTGAAAAAAAAACTGAGCAAATTTATCTGCAATAAAATTTTTGGTATCAATGAGAAAAGGTCAAAATCATTTCGGGTTTTTTTTGTTATTTTCATTTCCCTTCAGTGTCTATTATTTCTCTCGTTCCCTTTGATTTCTATTATTTTCCACTGTTTTGACCTCGACTTGTTTTTTCTTATTTTCTTCATTTTGGGTAACCAGAGTGAAGGTCACGCACCACCGATAGTGCACACGCGCTTTTCTCTTCGGAAATGGTTATTTTTTCTCTTTCACTTAGTTTATTTTTCAATTAGTTGTCTCAACATTATATTGGTTAAATGAGTTAACATTTTTTTTACTGTTCAATGAGAATATTATGGGTGCGTGTGTTGAGTGCGCTCGTAGTTTGTGCACAATCAATTATTGGGAAGTAATTCAATTTACAGCATGGATAGATGATTTTTTTTAGGACCACAAAATGTCAATTAATATTAGGAAAAATTTTTTTTGAAAGAAAAAATTATGGATTTTGATTTAAATAAAATAAGAGAATTTTAATCGAAATAAATTATTAAAAATATTGTTAATTTCTTTTAAAAAAATCAATTAAAACAAACAAAAATCGATAAAAAACTGTGTAAAATATTACAAATTTTGACCAAAAAAAAAAATATTTACTGCAATGTTACCTTAACTGCAATGGTACATTTTTTTAGAACAGAGTAAATTTTTTGCAATAATACATTTTTTTAGAACTGAGTAATTTTATAAATATAAAAAAATATGATAATGTGTCATATTTTTAGTACTTAGTGAAAATGTCCAGATTTTTAGTACTCAAAGAAAGTGTCTAGTCTTTTTAGTACTTAAAATTATTTTCAGTTTTTTGTTTTTTTTTTTAAAAACTGTGTCATTTTTTTTAGAACAGAGTAAAGTTTTGCTGTTTTTAAAACGCTGTTTTTGTATTTAAACAATTTTCCAGCAATTTTAGTACAAAATAAAATATTTTAGTTTTTAATACTTTAAATTGTTGTTTTGCGAAATATTTTAAAAATATATTTCGTGTTGAAAGAAACTTTTTGGTTGTTTAATTTTTTTTTAATTGAAAGGAATTTTAACTTTTTTAGTACTACAAAAAATGTAAGTGCTAAAATATAATTTTTTAGAACAAAAAAAATTATTAGCGTTTTAAGTAGTAAAAGAAATGTTTGCAATATTTTTAGTACCTAAGAAAATGTGTCATATTTTTAGTACTTAATAAAAATTTCTAGCTTTTTGGTACTCAAAGAAATTTGCTAGTCTTAATGACTAAATGACAAGTAATTATTAGAAAGTAATTCAATTTATAGTATACAAGGTCTGTTCAAAAAGTATCGCTAATTTTGAATTTCCGCGGGTTGCGTATATATGGTTTTTGATTTTTTTTGTGGCGTTACGTTGGTTGGTGATAAGTTCGGCCATTTTGAATGTTCAGTTAATTTTTGACAGCTGATTTGCTTGCACGTGTTTTGACTGGTCTTCTATGTTTGCCCATTTTCGACCAAAAACAGCATCGCATTAACATTGCTAAGGAGCTGTTGGACTCTATCTGCGACGACCCAAATTTCAGAGGGTCTTAACTGGTGACGAATCATGGGTTTATGATAATGACGTGGAAACCAAAGCTCAATCATCCCAATGAAAGCTGCCGCATGAGCCAAGCCCAAAAAAAACGCGCCAAGTTCGGTCGAATGTGACGATTTTACTTACAGTTTTCTTCGATTGCAGGGGCGTGGTGCATCATGAGTACAGGGTAGAACGCTCAATAAGGAATATTACCTGCAAGTTATGCATAAGTTGCACGAAGCAATCCGCCAGAAACGCTCGGATTTGTGGAAGATTAAGATTGTGCGAAGCAATCCGCCAGAAACGCCCGGATTTGTGGAAGAACAAAAATTGGCTTTTGTACCATGATAACGTATCGTTGCTTGTGCGCGAATTTTTGGCCCAAAACAACACACTAATAATGCCGCAGCCACCATATTCCCCAGATCTGTCCCTCTGTGACTTTTTTTCTTGTTCTCGAAACAGATTCTTTGATCTATTTTTTGGAATGGGCAAAAATCGAAGACGAGCCAAAACACGTGCAAGCAAAGTAGCTGTTAAAAATTAACTGAACATTCAAAATGGCCGAACTTGTCGGCATAAGTGAGAGACATGAGTACCAACATAACGCCACAAAAAATCAAAAATAGAATATACGTAACCCGCGGAAATTTTAAATTCGCGATACTTTCTGAACAGACCTCGAAGATTAGTGATTTTTAAGAATCACAAATAATCGGTTCATGAGAAAATTATTTTTAAAAAAATTGTTTAGAGGAAAATATGTGTTTTGAGTCAAACAAAATAATTTAAAAAAAAAAGGTGAATACGAGCATTCCAATTGAAATAAATTATTAATTGCAAATTTCATAAGAAAAATTAATTAAAACAAACAGAGAATTATTAAAAAATTTTAAATAATGGACAAGAATGTATGTTTCATTGCAATAATATCTGTTAATAAACTGGTACGAGTATTAAAACTCAAAAACTAATTATATTCTTATGTACAAAAAATTGGGAAACGGAAAAGTTTTGACAGTAGGGAAATATTCCGAAAACTACGCAGATAAAAGAAGCAATTATGAACTTGAAAAACTATTTTGAGTACTAAAAGGCCTCAGAGTTGTCTTGGCAGTAAGAATTGACATTTCAGTATAAAAGTTACTAAAATTGACTTCAATCAAAAAAAACTGAACATTTTTTTTCAGTAATAAAAAAGCCTGGAAAAGATTTTGAAGTATATACTAGAACCACTGGGCAAATTTCGTTATGTACTAAGAAAATATAAAAATCTCTTAAAAAAAATTTATTTAAATACTAAAAAATGGAAGTTTTTTTTGAAGTACAAATTACTATCAAATTTTTTTTAAATTCTAAAGGTACCAAAAAAAACAAAAATCGCCTAGTACTAAAAAAACCAGAAAAATTGGAAAATTACTTTTAAGATTAAAAAAGATCTAAAATTTTATTTAAATACTAGAAATAGAACTAAAAACTATCATCAAGTACTGAAAAAACTGAAGTAAATACAAAAATAAACTAAATAAAACCTTAGGAGCAAAAAGAGTAGAAAATTTCTCTCAGCGTTAAAAGAAATCTGCAAATATCTTTTAATACTAAAAATAGGGTAAAAAATATCTTTAAAAAAAAATAAAAGTTTTTTTTCAAGTACTAAATTCTGAGAAATTGTTTAAAATTTTAAAAGAATACTAGAAAAATAAGGTCTGTAAAATATTTCCTTAAATATAAAAGAAAAACTACTTTAAGTACTAAAATTTGAAAAAAAAACAGTTTAAGGTACTAAAAAAACGTAATTTGTTCTAAAAAATCAATACATTTCCTTAAATATCATAAAAAAGAATAAACAGAACACGTTAAGTACTAAAAATACTAATAAGTTCTAAAAAAACGGAAAATCTCACGATGTTCTAAAAACTCAAACATTTCTTTAAAGTTTTTAAATACCAAAAATACTAATGTGTTCTTCAAGTACTAAAATTTAAAGAAAACGTTTTAAGTACTAAAAAAACGGAATATATTCTTCAATAGACTAAAAACCATTTTAAGTACTAAAAAGGACTAGAAACTTTGTTTGACTACTTAAGAGATAAAAACTTTCATTAAGTACTAAAAACATGAAAAATTGCGCTAATAATTTGTTTGTTCTAGAAAAATTATTTTTTAGCACTAAACATTTTTTTAGTACTAAACAAAATTAAAATTCCTTTCAATATGAACAAATCTAAACCATTTAGAAAGTTTCTTTTTTTTTAATATATTTAAAAAATATTTCTTACACAATAATTTAAAGTACTAAAAACTAAAAAAAAATCATTTTTTAGAAAAGACTGAGACATTTCCTTTAATATAAAAAAAAGAACCTAAAAGTCCTTTGTGAATACTAAAAAGACTAGTAAATTTATTTGAGTACCAAAAAGCTAGAAATTTTCATTAAGTACTAAATATATGACACATTTTCTTAGGTACTAAAAATATTGTAAACATTTCTTTTACTACTAAAAACGTAAATAATTTGTTTGTTCTAAAAAATTATATTTAAAACGGAGTTGAGTTTTTAAAAAGGCTGTACTGTAGGGGATTTTATGAATAGGGTTTGTTTGAAATAATTTTTAAAGAATTCCAAAAAAATTCATAACAAATTAAATTAGAATATTTTGAAGAGGATTTTTAAAGATGAGTTTTTAAAAGTTTGCTTAAAATAATTTTTAAAGAAATTAGAGAATTTCCAAAACAAAAATTAAATCAATTATTTTAAGAGGGTTTTCAGCGAGGAATATTTAGAGAGGAGTTTCTAAAGAATAGTTTCTGAAGAGTGTTTTCTATAGAATATTTCATAAAAAGGGTTTGTTTAAAATAATTTTCAAAGAATCCAAAGAATTAAAACAAAAATAAGGTCAGAATTTCTTTTCGAGGATTTTTAAAGAGTAGTTTCTAAAGAAGTTTTTCTAAAGTGGCTTTACTGTAGGGGATTTTATGAAGAGGGTTTGCTTAGAATAATCAAACTTCTTTGAAGAGAAATTCTTTGAATTCTCTTCATAAAAAAAATAATAGGGGATTTTTATGAAAAGAATTCAAAGAATTTCTATTAAAAATTAAATCATTATTATTTTAAGAGGATTTTCAGAGAGGAGTTTTTAGAGGGGAGGTTTTAAATAGAAATTTTTGAAGAGGGTTTTTTATAGACGGTTTTATAAAAAGAGTTTGCTTAAAATATTTTTTAAAGAATTCAAAGAATTTCTAAAACAAAACTTAGGGCATTTTATAAAAAGGGTTTGTTTAAACTAGTTTTCAAGTTGTTTTAAGGCTTACTCACCGGGAATTCGACGCTTTGGCAGGTCGTTCGGTTTCAGTTCTTGCACGATCTGTATTTTATACGCTTTCCTTTAATATATTAATGAAGTAGTTCATATCAACGAAAAGAGGGGGAATCCATTCCAAATCCCCTCTTGCTGGGTTTTTGGAAATTTAATCAATTTGCCGGCATATATATTGTTTTGGTTATGATTTGACGAGACCAAGCCAGTGAGATCTTTTCTATCTAAGGCTCTCCCAACTAAGTCGATGGTCGGATTAATCCATTTTTGGTTCCTCTTCTTCCTTTTTATTTTTCTTTGATTTCCTTTGGGATTCTTTCTTTTTTTCTTAGAAAAATATGTTTTTTTTTGGTTTTCTAATATTTTTTTGTCTATCCATTTTCATCTTTGCCACTTTTTACCTTCCCTCCCATTCCCCCTATTCCTCTACCACTTTGGGTTTTTACTGTTTTCTTTTATAATTTCTTTTCCTTTCACTTCTCTTTCTTTTTTATTATATTTTTTATAATATATATTATATTTTATAGTATATAGGGATATACCTTCCCTCAGGTGTTTTCATTATCCCTTTTTTTCTGCGTTATGGTGGGTGCGAAAGCACCAATTTCGAACCAATCTCCTTCTACCCCTCCAAATCTTCCCTAAAAAGTAGCATCAAGCATGGCCCACCTAAAATATGTGCTGCTCTGTGAGGATGGTCGTCAGTGGAACTTCAAATTTATCCTTTCCTCATCCCTAACTAACACTCAAAAAAATACCTTTAAGTATTTTCTCCAAACCTTTTTACAATAATTTTCTGTAACGATTATCTTCTTCTTCTTTTCTTCATTTTTATTATAATTTTATGATTTTTGTTGTTTTATTTTTATTTCTTTTAATCTAAAAAAATGAAATAATTCCCATACTTCCACTTTGCCATTGATCAAGCGTGTAGAGTATATTTTTTATTCAAACATTCTCTCTGTTGAATGCGACATCCTCAACGACCCCCCCCCCCCCCCCCTAAACTGATTTATATTTTTCCATCAAAACATTTTAAAATCACTTTCTTATCAAACTGCCATTGCTAATACCACAATTCAATTATCTCTTCTCCCATTAATTTTGTCGTTACCCTTCTTCTTTCCTCTTAATTCCTCTCATCAATCGCTAACTAACTTCTTCGCTCCATCAAACTGCCACTGATTTCCTCTCGCACTTTCTATTATTCCATTCCTACCATCGGCGATCTTTTCTCTTTGTCTATCTTCTAAAAAAAAAACCCAATCACAAAACAAAAGGAAAAACTTAGAGAATCGCCAAAGTCAAATGCCAAAGAACTAACCCCTCCCCCGCATTCCATTAAAATGAGATGAAAGTAAAACAGATTTTCACCATTTACCTTATGCACAGCAAACATACCTTCGCAAACAAACTCATCTAAACAAAAAACAAAACAAAACATATGCAAAAGAGATGCATTAAAAAGTGCATTTTCGTTATCCCCAATGGCCCAATGGACATGACGATGGAACATGCATACACGTGCACTCATACGGTGGTTATAGATAGACAATCTTAACAGTTCGAACTGTAAGAGACCTTCTTGTGCCATGGATACTGACTAGCAGCGCCCCTATACTCGTGGTGGTACGTTATGCATTTTGCCAGATGCACCTCATCGCTGCAAATTATTCTAAAATCGAGTTCGCGTCTATGACTACACGGACGGCTACCAAGCGGATGGACAAGCGACTATCCGTGGACACACTCCATCTAATAAGTGCACACAATATAAAAATTCATAAATAATCTAATGCACATACTTATACCCCCCCCCCCCCCAACCCTTCCAAACTATCTTTGCATGAACGTCAGCCATACCAGTTGGGATTGACCGAAACTAAACGTACATGTTTGTGTGTGTGTGCACTGTTCTTGGCTTGCACAATTTGGCCGTTCAGGAATATTTGAAGTTTGGTTTTGATGAAGATCAACTTGAAGTTGGCTGGATTTCATCGACATTAGACAGTGAATAACGTCGACACACTGCCCCGCCCTGACCCACAACCGCATTCTAAACCTGCCGGCGCACACTGCAATTTCCAAGTGCAAGCGAGGCCTTTTTCCTATGACGTTGGCGTTAGAAGAAAAAGTGCAGAGCAGAGCAACTTTTCTGCTTTCCGATTGTAGTTTAGTCTATGGAAGGGGGGAGGGGAGGGGAGTTTCCTAGGAACCAAAGTATTAGACTGACGATAGTGCACAATTCAATTTGGTTTTCTAAATAAACTATTGGGTAAGGGTAATGGGGAGGCGATGCAAAAGAATCTCTAATGCTTAGACGCATACACACAAACCGACTTACACCTGCAAGAAAAAAAAAATGTGCAAAATTGTTTTACAATAGATAAAATTGCATTGCTAGTCGCGCACATATACACTCACACACCCTTAAACACAGCCGTTCAAATTAGAGAGTTGTACTCGGATGGGTACATTTTTGCCGCAGAGAGTTTTTTTTGGTTAGGTTGTGTTGCTACAGGGGTGGGGGTGGGCGAGGTTGGTTAGTCTAGAAGCGCGGATAGAAAACGGACTCAAAGATTTGATGCAGAAAAAAAGAAATTAGCGAAAGCAATTTTATTCTAAGCCATTTAAAATGTTCCCAGTAATTTTTTTAACAATGACTATTTTTATGGTGATTTTTATTTTGAATATATTTTTTTTAAAGTTTGAAAATTTTTCAAATTTTTATTTTTTGTAGAAGAAAATTTTTTTGATATTTTTTGCAAGTGGATTGGGTTTATAATCCAAAAGGACTTTTTTAAGGGGCATTTTTTAAGTGCAGTTTAAAAAGTGGACACTTTGAAGAATATTTTTTTAACAGCATTTTTAAGGATTTTTTTTTCCAGTGGACTTTTCAGGGATATATTTTTGAGGAGGATTTTTTTAAAGTTTATTTTATAAAGCAATTTTTCAGACAATTTTTCTTGAGGGTATATTTTTAGAAAGTTCTTTAGTGACTTTTGCTGTAGACAATTATTTTTAGTGGATCTTTTTTTTTGTAAGTAGCATTATCGACAGGAAAGCTATCAAAATTTCAGCTAGATCCATAGCGTAGGTCAATTTCTATCGTCGATTAAAGTTAACGACATTTATTTGTGCATAACAATGGAAAAAAGCGAGTTTAGGGCTGTCATCAAACATCTCCATTTGAAAGGCTTACGCCCAAAAGAAATCAAAGCCGAGTTGGATGCAGTTCATGGCACATCTGCACCTGTGTTTTCGACGGTTTACACTTGGGTGAATGAATTTAAACGTGGCCGTTCATCCACAAAAGATGAACATCGTTCAGGACGCCCAGTTGAGGTGTCTACTCCTGAAATCATCGACAAAATCCACGATCTGATTTTGAACAATCGGCGAATTAAAGTGCGCGAATTAGTTGAGGCCACGGGCATATAACAAGGTACAGTCGCGTCAATTTTGCATGAAAAATTGTCTGTGAAAAAAATTTCGGCAAGATGGGTGCCGCGTTTACTCTCAGAGGAGAATATGCGCAATCGTGTAGTGGACTCTGAGGCTATTTTGGCACTCTTTCATCGCAATCCTGCCGAATTCCTTCGTCGATAAGTCACTGTGGACGAAACCTGGATACACTACTACACTCCAGAAACGAAGAGACAGTCATCACAGTGGATTTTCAAGGGTGAACGGGCTCCGAAGAAGGCAAAAACATGGAAAAAGGAAAAACAATAACAGGAGCGTATTACGCGTCGTTATTGCAACGGTTGAGCGAGGAAATCAAAGAGAAACGCCCCCATCTGAAGAAGAAAAAAATCCTCTTGCATCAGGACAATGCGCGTGTGCACACCTGCGCTGTTTCCATGGCCAAAATTGTGGAATTGAGAATGGAATTGTTGAAGCATCCCGCTTATTCACCAGATTTGGCCCCGAGTAACTATTTTCTTTTCCTTAATCTGAAGAAATGGCTTGGCGGACGACGGTTCACTTCCAACGAGGACGTCATTGCTCAAACGGATGAGTATTTTGCAGAACTTCCGAAATCCTATTTTTTGGACGGGATACAAATTTTGGAAAAACGGTTGAAAAAGTGTATTATGTTGAAAAATAAAATTTTTTTTTTTTAAAAACAGTTTTTTTCTATCTTTTTCTAAGGAATAAAAGTGAATTGGGTTAAAGTGTTTTTTTTTTAAAGAAAATAATCCAACAGGACTTTTGAGGGTCTTTTTTCAAGTGCAGTTTAAAAAGGGGATATTTTGAAGAGCATTTTTTCGTTTATTTAAAAAAGCAATTTTTCAGAAAATTTTTATCGAGGGGATTTTTTAGGAAAAGTTTTTTTGTGACTTTTGGTGTAGACTATTTTTTTCAGTGGATTTTTTACAGCATCTTTTTAGAAGAGTAATTTTTTAAACAAGTTTTTACAAGTAGATTGGGTTAAAAGAGTTTTTTTAAGAGAAAATAATCGAAGAGGACTTTTTAAGGGTATTTTTTCAAGTGCAGTTTAAGAAGGGGATATTTGATGGGGAACTTTTTTAAGTGGACTTTTTAGGGGATATTTTTTTGAGAATGATTGTTTTAACGTCTATTTTAAAAAGCAATTTTTGACGGAGGATTTTTTAAAGAGGAGTTTTCGAAGAGGGTCGTATGTATGGGGATTTTATAAAAAAGGTTTGTTTTAAATAATTTTCAAAGAATTCAACGTATTTTAAAAAACATTAATTTTTTTAGGAGGATTTTTAAAGAGGAATTTTTAAAGAGGGTTTTCTGTAATGGATTTTATGAGAGAGTTTGCTTAAAATAATTTTCAAAGAATTCAAAGAATTTCCAAAGCATAACTTAAATCAGAATATTTTTAAGATGTTTCTTAAAGAGGAATTTTTAAAGAGGAGTTTTTGGAGAGGGTTTTTTCTGTAGGGAATTTTATAAAAAGTGTTTGTTTAAAATAATTTTTAAAGAATTCAAAGAATTTCCAAAGCAAAAATAAAATCAGTATTTTTGAAGAGGAGTTTTTAAAGAGGAGTTTTTGGAGAGGGTTTTATCTGTGGATTTTATAAAAAGGGTTTGTTTAAAATAATTTTAAAGCATTCAAAGAGTTTCCAAAGCAAAAATTAAATCAGTATTTTTGAAGAAGGCTTTTTAAAGAAGAGTTTTTAAAGAGGACTTTTGTGGAGAGTGTTTTTGTGTAGGGAATTTTATAAAAAGGGTTTGTTTAAAATAATTTTTCAAGAATTTAAAGAATTTCCAAAGCAAAAATTAGATCTATATTTTTTAAGAGGAGTTTTTTAAGAGGGGTTTTTAAAGAGGAGTTTTTAAAGAGGAGTTTTTGGAGAGGGTTTTTCTATAGGAGATTTATAAAAAGGGTTTGTTTAAAATAATTTTTAAGGCATACAAAGAATTTCCAAAGCAAAAATTAAATCAGTATTTTTGAAGAGGGGCTTTTAAAGAGGAGTTTTTGGAGAGTGTATTTCTGTAGAGGATTTTATAAAAAGGGTTTGTTTAAAAGAATTTTCATAGAATTTGCAAAACAAAATTTAAATAAATTTATAAGAGGAGTTTTTAAAGAGGAGTTTTTAAAGAAGAGTTTTTGGAGAGGGATTTTCTATAAGAAATTTTTTAAAAAGGATTTGTTTAATTTAATTTTAAAAGAATATTCAAAAAAAAAATTAAATCAATTTTTTTAAGAGGATTCTTATGGAGTTTTATTTAGAGGGGACAATTTTTCAAAAGGAAAAAAAATGTTTACGAAACTTTTATATTTTCCTTGTCATTATTTAATTAGCTTTTATTTCGCATTAAAAATGGTCTTTTTTAACTAGTTTTTATAACCATTTTCTCGTTATAGACCGAATAGTACTGTTGCTGCAGACATGATCTCACAAACACTATTTCTAATGGTTTCTTTGCCAAGTGCATATATAAACAGGTACACACGTTATAGATGAGAATAATTTAAATGCAAATGCCTATTATAAGTAGACGCAACTATGCAGAAAAATGGGTGGGAAGGCGACGAGGTGAGGAGAAAAAGGAGAGTATTTTATAAGAAAAAGTAATAAAAAAAACGGAAAAAATTACCTCATAAATCGAGAGTGAATATTCCACTCTCTGGAGACCGTGTCGAATATGAAAATGCGTTTGGAAAGGGGGGAGGGGAAAAAATGAGGAAAAGTAAAAGAAAATCATAAGAAACCAAAGAAAATCGACTCCAAACGAGTTGAATGGCTCCACATCGAAAAGGAAAATTTATTGCCAATTCGATAATAATCGCCAGCTTGAATTTCTATTTTAAAAAAATTTATACAAACGCGAAAGTGATGATTTTTGTTTTGTTTATTTTTTTTTACCACTTATTATTGTGGAATTAATCAACTGTGGATGATAGTGCATCATCCATCATTGCATACTCGCTGCAATTATGATCAGATTTGGAAGATTGACGGAATTATCGGTTATTGCGAACGGGATAGGGTACCTATTTTTACTATGCAAAATCCCTTTTTTAATGCAGTCGTACTAGCAATTAAAGTAGATCATTTCGAGTACAAATAATAACAATACTTTGAGTACACAGAGGTTATTGGAAGAAAGGACAAAACTGCTGTAAAATTTCTTATTAAAAAAACAAATTTCCTTAGGTGCATCTGCATACATACACAAGTGCCTACACACAACAATAAGTAAAAATGAATAAATTCATTTTCATTGCAGTTTTATGGACGTTGGCTTTCTTCCATCGACACTAGTGCCAACGCCAATAGTTCTCGCAGAGTTCATAGACTAAGTTGGCGATTCCCCATGCCGCTCCACTTCAAACTCCCAACGACATTAAAGCCAAATGCAATACGAAAGAAAATTGATTGCACTCACCAGCATCGCAACTATGGAATGCATTCGTTGCACTTACTTTCTCTGGCATCTTTGATTCGAAACAATCACGACTTTTTGCATGTAGTTTTTTTTGCAGTTCTTTTTTTTTATTATAATAAAAAGTAATATTAAAAGAAATAGAAGCGAAAAAAAAACTAAATGAAAATGGAAACTTTTCATAGTTTTTAATTAAAAATTTTTATTTAAGAAGGAATAAAAAAAAGGAAACAACGAAAAGGTAGATTCAGTTTTTTTTTACTTTATGCTTGATTTGCTATGATTCAAAGGGTGCAGGGTGTCTTTTCTTTAAGAAATTTTTAAGAATATTAAAAAAAAAAAAAAAAATTTTGATATTTCTGAAAATTCGTTTTGTAAACTTGAATCTCACGCAGGCTTTAGGAGTTCTTCTTAAGTCAAACAATTTTTTAAGGACCCTTTTCGCTATTTTCAATATTTTTTGAGGACCTTCTTTTGATTTTTTTAAAAAAAAATGTTACTTGCTTTTAGAGAATTCTTTAAATGTTTTTATTAAAATATTTATTTTGACAGTAATTTTCATAGAATTTTAAAAAGAAAATTTTAAAAATTTGTAAAAAAATATTTTTTTTTGAAATTTTTAAAAAAATTTTACAAAATTTTTTTTTTTATTTGTTTTTGGAGACTTCTAGGTGAATTTTTAGAGACATTTTCAGAGGAACTTTCATAAAGTTTTTGTAATTTTTTTCTGTTGTGGTTTTTTGACCAATTTTACACAACATTTTTAGGAAATTTTCACAAAAATTTTTGAGAATTTTGTTCAAAAAATTTTTTGGAACTTTCCACTTTTTTTCAAAGGGTTCTTTTAAGAATTTTTGCAGCTTTTTTTTTAAATAATTTTCAGGCAATAGTAAAAGAAGAATTTTTGTGGAATTTTTAAAGAAAATTTGTAGTTTTCTTGAAAGAATTTTTATATAAAAAAATATGCACAATACAAAAATATTCAAAGAAATTTTAGATATTTTATCAAAATTTTTATGAACACAAAATCGGCTGAATTTTTATGAATACTTTTTTAAGATTATTGAATAAATATTCTTTAAAAAAAATTTCTAAAACTTTTCTAGAATTTTAAAAAAATTTTCAAATAGTTTTTAGAAAAAACTTTTATAGAATTTTTAAGAATTTTCAAGAAGTTTTTTAAGAAATATTAATGAATTTTTAGAGACATCTTTAGATAATTTTCATATAATAGTAGAAGAAATTGTTACAGAATTTTTTTAAAGAATTTTAGAGAAACTTGTAGAGAAAATTTCTCAGTTTTCTTTAAAGAATTTTTGGAGAATTTCTTATTGGAGTTTCCTAAACAAATTGCAAAAAACTTTTGAGGACTTTTTGAAAGAATTTCTAGAGAATTTTTCGTCAAGCTTAAAAAACGAAAATCAGCAGATTTTTAAAAAATAATTTGCGGATATTTTTTAATGAATTTTCTTTTTAAAAAAACAATCAAGGAAATTTTGGAGATTTTTAAGAAAATATTTCGAGACTAAATTTAGAGATTTTTTGAAAGAATTTTTAAAAAAAATTTAAATAATAATTAAAGAAAATGTTTTACAAACCCTTTTCAGAGAATTCTTGCAGCATTTTTGAAGATAATTTGATAGAATTTTTCGGAAAATTCAAAAAACAATATTAGCAGAATATTTAAGAATAGTTTAATGTGATTTTTTAAGGAATTTCCACCGAACTTTACTTTAAAAAAATGTGTGAAATGTTTTATGGTTTTTTTGAAAGTATGTTCGCAGAATTTCTTAAACTAAATTACAGATAATTTTTTTAGAAATTTTCTGAATATCTATTAAGAAGAAAATGAAAAGGCAAGAGAATAATGGTGATTAAGAGAAAGAGAAGAAAAAAGTGAAATTATCTAACAACGAAAATCTTGCCGTGCATTTGGGCAAATTCTGAGTTCTTTTCGGCTGAGAATACAATATAGCGCGCACATGGCCCCACGTTCAGTCGGATTCTCTTAAATTGTCAGAGCTATGAGATTTTTGTACTGAGAGAAAAATTATTCGAACACAACGAGTGTGAGTAACGAAGCCAACAACTAGTTCTCTTTTAACTGAATTCGCACTTCTCTCCGTGTTGGTTTGCTGAGATTCTCAATATCGGGAAAAAACCATGTGTTACCGACAGATAGGTTCTCTCCCCCAGCATCAGCCGCAGCTGATAACGAAATTGTTGCGATAAAAGTGCAATAACGCAACGTCGCAGCGCAACGCTCTAGAGTGGAAATACGGCATTGCGTCGCAGTCGTCATTGAAATGTTCTCATTCACACTCTTTGTCGGTCGGATGAGTACGAGAGAGGAGAGCACGCACAGTCTCTTGCTCGGTTCAGTACGAATTTACGATTTTCGTTGCTGCCGCCGCTGGTACTAATTCTCCTCTCTCACTGCAAGGCTGTCAGATTATTCTCACCACTACCAGTTCCCGCTGTGGAGTGGGAGAGCACTCAGCGGCTCTGCAAAGTGTACGGTACGATAGATTAATTTTTGGCGAGCGCAAGCCATCGTATGCGACGGTATCGTGTGTGTTGTCAGATCGTTAGTTGATCAGTTCGTCAGTCAGCTTTTGACTTGAGTGAAACGTGAATGTGAATGTTCGGTGGCCAGCAAATTGGCTAATGGCTTATGTTTAATCATTAATGAATGTGCGTTTAAAACGGCGATGACAAATCCGTTCGCGTAGAAATTTTTTTTTTGGCGTACGTTCTCCCGTTCAATTCGTTCGGTTCGTTTTATTGTTAAATATTATTAATCGTTATTGGATATTTGCGCGTGTATATCAATATCTGTTTTGTTGATTACTGCAACAATATTTTCACGTGGATTCGGATTAAATTGTATAAAAAATTTAAGCCAAAAATTAACAAAAAAAAAAAAAAACAAGAGAAAAGAAAAGATTTTTTTTTGTCGTATTCCACGTGTGTGAGTGGTTTTTTTTCTACAAAAACAAGTAACGAGAGTTTTTTATGGAAAAAATAATTTTTTTTACAAAATCTTTCAAAAAGTCAAGTATTTACGGAAAACCAAAACAAACAACAATAATTTAAAAAACCGCCTAAAGTGCATGTACAAGAAAAAGAAAAAAGTCTTCTTTTTTTCTATTGCCAAATTTTTATAAAAATATTATTCATCATAAATTCTATCAAGTGTCTATATAATAAATATAATTAAGATAATTAAGAAAATTAAAAAATTATAAAATTTTATACGAAAAAAATTCATCTAAAATAAGTGAGAATAAAAAAGAAAAAATTTTTTTGTAAATATTCTAAGTGGGCCAATATATAATAAACAAAAATAATTAAATAACAATAATAAAAATTAAAATAGTAGTTTTGAGGTGAATAATATTATTAAAAAAAAAATTGTGATAAATATTTTACAAAAAAAAAACTTTTCTTAAAGCGAAAGGAAGGAAGGACATTTTTAAAAACATTTAATACTATTTATTGTACATAAAAATTAATAAAAATAAACAACAACACATTTTGAGTGAATAATCAACAAAAGTGCAATCAAAAAGAGGAAGACAATATATGAAAAGAGTGTATGCGTAACAAGGTTGAATGAATAATAAGGAACAGATTAGACAGAATAAACTAAACAAAACAAGAAAAGGAGGTGGAGTGAGCGAGATTCTCTCAATTCGGCCGAATCTATGTTCATTGTTCTTTCTTTCTGATTGGCCCCGCGCTAGTTTCGTCTAGTTTCGCCGTTAGAGGAATGCGGTCCGCTACAGAGTGACCGGAACCTTTTTCTGAGGATTGCAATAATTTTCACGTTGCCCGCCTTTTTATGTTCAAAATCGTTTCGTTATCGTCGTCGTCGTTAAAGTTTGAGTGTTTTTTTTTTTAAATATTTTTTATAATTAAGTTTTGGTTGTTTGTTTCATCTTATTTTTACCTACTCTCTGTAGTAGTACGTACGGTGGATTAAACGGTGAATTCATTGTGTTTTTTTTCCTTTCTGTTGTTAGCTCTGTTCGCTTGCATTTTTATTTCTATTCAAAGTGAAATTGTTTCACTTTCACTGAAAAATCGCTGTTTTATAAGAGAGAAGAAAAAAAAACTACAGACTGGATTATGTGTTATCTGACCATTTGGACTTTTTAATTATTAAAGAAACAACAAGAAAAAAAAATACAACAATAACAGCAAAATAATAAAAAAAAAAATAGAGTTGAGTGCACTATAAGAGAAAGAAAGAAGGTAAAAAAGTAATGAGAAAAAAAAACTAGTGTTAAAATCGGAAAAAAAATTTAACAAAAAAAAAAGAAATAGTAAGAAAAGAGGAAGGAACGGTTTTGACGATTTTCGAAAAGAGTAACTAAAAAATTTCTTATTTTAATATTTTTTTGTGCAAAGAAAATAAACAAGAAAAATTTCCCAAAAATTATACTATTTTTGTGCGTGTTGATTGGTTTTTTTGTGGTAAATTTACTTTGCTTCTTAAAAAAAAAAATTTTTTTTTTTCTGTTCCTAAATCAGAAAAGGTGAGCAAAAAAAATATTGTGCAATTTACCTGAGTGTTCTTATTGTTAATTATTATTATTTATTAAAAAATATAAAAAAATAGTATTAATTATTTTGTGAGTAAATAATTTTCTTTTCCGTTAATGGGAAATAAATTTTTTTGTTATTGTTGTGATTTATTAAGGAAATTTTTAAGAAATCCCCAAATCACTTTTCTTTCGGATTAATTGTGTTAATTTTAATAAAATTTTACTCAGTATTTAAGCGAAAGAAAAGTTTTTAATAAAAAATGCATAAAAAATCTTAACAAAAATAAATTTTGAAATAAAATTTAAAAGAAACAAAAAAAATAAAATACCTGAAAAAGTATTTCTTGAGGATAGCTTATGGATTAAGATTAACGGATTGTTATTTCTTCCATGGAGTAGGAGGGAAAGAAGAAACAGTGGAAATATCCTATTGGAAAGTTGGGTAAGTGTGTCAAAAAATTGGTTTTTCTTTTCTTAAGTTTTATTTTCAGTTTTCTTTTTTTATAATATTTCACACCTATTTGGTTAAAAAAAAATAAAAAAAAACCTCTTCCAATAATATCTAATAAAAAGTATTTGTTTTTCGATTTGTTCGTTAAGTTCTTTTGAGTTTTTTTTTTATTTTCAAAGCTTAAAAAAAGGCATAATTTACTCCCTTATTACAAATTATTTTTTTTTACTCTTAATACACTTAATTTGACTGTAATAATTTTACTTTATGGGTTAAAAAAGATATTTCTTATTAGTTTCTGTTGAATTGTAATCTGAAAATCAGAAAAATCAATATTAATTAAGCCAAAAAGTTAATTTAACTCAGAAAATATATTTTTTATGGTAGTTGCAAGAACAAATCCCAACATTTTTATGAAAATTTCCCCCTTTATTTATAAATTAATTTTTTAGAGTAAAATTTTTTATTAAGAAAAATTGAGATTTTTAAAAAAATTATTTTCTTAAAAATAATAAAAATTTGTCAAAAAATTTGAATTTTATTTTTATTTGTAATTTTTAGGTTTTTACAAAAAAAAAAAATATTTTTCAAAAATTGCTTATAAATTATTTTTTTGTTTTAATTTTTACTAAAAAAAATGAAATATTTTAAAAATTATTTTTCTTAAAAAATTTTTTTTTTATTTTAAAAATTTTTGTTTTTTTACTATTTCCGAAAAAAAAGAAAACTTTTTTTATATAAAAGTTTTAATATTAAAAATTCCTTAACAAGTTTCTTTACAATAAAGTTTAGATTAATTTTTTTGGGTTTTTATTTTATTAAATTTATGAAAAATTAGTTTCCCAAAAAAAATTTTTTAATTTAAAATAAATTTTTATATTTAAGTTTACGAAAAAGGAAGAATTATTTGGAAATGAAAGTTTTACTTTTAAAAATATGTATTAAAAGAAATATTCTTTCCTAAAAATATTAAAAATTTGTAAAAGATATTGAATTTTGTTTTAGTAAAATTAATTTTCATTTTATTTTTAATTATGTATTTTGTAAAAAAAAAAAATATTTTCCTAAAAATTCTTATACATTAGTTTTAGTTTTTATTTTTATTGAGAAAAATTTAAATTTTAAAAATTTTTTTTTTTTTTTTGAAGTTTTTGTTTCTTAAATATTTCCGAAAAAATAGAATTTCTTTTTGTATAAAAGTTTTAATATTAAAAATTCCTTCTATAACTTCTTAATTCTATAAGTTTAAATTAATTTTTTACAGCAAAATTTTATTGAGAAAAATTGAATTTTTTTTTTAAAGTTTACAAAAGAAGAGAATTTTTTTTTTTATATAAAAGTTTTACTATTAAAAATATGTCCAAAAATTTGTTTTGGTTTTTTTTTAAATTGCATTTAATTTTAATTAAACGAATAAAAAAAAGTCTCCTAAAAATTTTTATACATTTTTTTTTTATTAAGAAAAATTTTAATTTTTCAAAGAAGAGAATTTTTCCAATATAAAAGTTTCAATATTAAAAATTCCTCAACAAATGCATAGTCAATTTTATTTTTATTTAAATTTTTTTCTAATTTTTAATTACTTGCTTTCCTAATAATAGATAAATAAGTTTTTCTTTTAGTTTTAATTTTTAAATTATTAAAAAATTATTTTCTTACAAAACTTTTTTTTGGAAATTAATACAAAATTTTCCTTTCTTTTTTAATTATTAAAAGAAAAAGCTTAACAAAAAATTTATTAAATGAAAAAATGTCTAAAATAAAATAAAACAAATTAGAAGAAAAATTACAAAATCTTCAAAATGTCAAGTTCACTTTTTTTCCGAACACAATCATTTCTCATTTGAATATTGGAATTTTCCTTATATTAAAGTTACGCATTTTTATAACCAACAACACCAAAAATAGTATAAGAAGAAAAAAAAAACTCTTTTCCATTCAAGTTCGAACTACAACTACCAGCATTTAAACGCACCTAAACGCACCTAAAACCTTCACACGCACTCCCAAAACCTTTACGCACTATAAGAAAGAAAAGAAAAAAAAGATTTTCTATTGAATGAAAAACAAAACAGTTTTTCTCTTGAAAGTGAATATAAATGGTTTTTTTTCTACTTTTTTTTTTGATCGCTTTTAATTCAAAGTCAATTTCCAGACGCATTTTTCTATTGGAAAATTAAAAAAAAAAAAAAACTAAATTCAGGGTCGATTTTTAATGTGCAAATGAGTTTCGGCTGGTTATGCCTATACTCGCATATGTACCCATTATGTGTGTGCTTCCATAGAGTCGAATGTGTACCGATGGCAGTCAAGCATTTACGAGCGAACGAAGAGTATGTGTAAGAATGAGTAAGGCCGGGAGTTCGTTTCTTTCTTTCTTTCTTGCTGTCACTGGGACTGTGGCGTATGTGTTGGAATTTGGAAAAAAGTTCGCATCTCATTTGAGCGGTGCACCGATAAAATTGATAACCAGAACTTGAAAGAGAAAAAATGTAGAGCCGAGAGAGAAAAACGAGTGAGCGGATCGAAATCAACCAAGCGAAATGTTTAGAAAAAAAAGTTTTCATTTTTGTTTTGTTGATAAAATCGCAATGAAGTTTTTTGATTTTCGTTTTCGTCTTTTTGTCTTGTTTTTTTTTTTTTTTTTTTTTGTACACTTAAGACGTTAAAAGACCTTCATTAGCCAAGGACGTGCATAAATATTGGTTGGAGGCAGTTTGCTTAGGTTTTTTTTTTCGTTAATCGGATTTTGGAGGGAGGGTTTTTGGAGGTTTTTTTATTCTGCTTCATAGTTTTCTTTTTATTTATTAAAAAAAAATATGGAGGAATTTGAAAAATATTTGCTCTTTTAAGTGGTAAGAAAATTTTTAGAGTAAATAATCTAATTTAAAAAAAATTTTTGTGTAAGAAAAAATGTATTATTTATTAATTACATTTTTGCAAAAATGTTTTTTCACTATTTTTGAGAGAATAAAAATTTTTAAGATTTTTTTTATTATTGAAATAAACCTAATTTTTTGCGAAATTATTTTTTTTTTTTTTCAAAAGAAAATTTCCAATTTTGGTTTTTTTGAGATGAGAATTTTTAAAGATATTTTTTTATATTAGAAAAAGTAATTTTTAAGATTTTTTTAAAAGAAAATTCCCAATTTTGGTTTTTTTTTTAGTTGAGAATTTTTAGAGATATTTTTTTTATAAAAAAAAGTAATTTTTTAGCCTTTTTTAATGAAAATTTCCAATTTTGTTTTTTTTTTAATAAATTATCAGGAAATACTTAATCTTTTTTTATTTTGTATTTTATATAATATAAAATTTAGGAAATATTATTTTGATAATTTTTTTTAATGAAAATAAATTCCTTAAAAAAACATCTCCAAATATATTTTTAATAATTAATAATTAATATTTAATTACAAGAAAAAGAAGAAAAAGAGGAAAAAAAATTACCAAAAAATATAAGAAAAAAATCTACAAAAAAAACCATTTTAATTAGTAAACATTTAAAATTTAGTAAAATAATTAATTTTCTTTTTAATAAATTAGGAAGACCTCGAACAAGTGCAAGTGTTTATAAATAATTAAAAAAAATAAGTAATAAAAATTACTAATGAGAATCTTAGTTCAAATACGAATACAAAATTTGATTTACTATTATTTTTGGGTACTTTTTTTTTTAGAAAAATAAGAGTAAAATAATCGTAAAAATAATAGTAACGAAAAATAGTAGTAGTATTTCTACTGTTACTACAATGACCACTACTTCTGTAAGACAGTTTTTAATAAGTAATAAATTCCTAAAGCCACTCTCAGATTAGTAATAGCAGTAATAATAATAATAATAATAATAATAATAATAGCAACAACAACAATTGTACCTCAGAATATCGGAAATGAAAATATTTTTAGCAAATATTCATTCTGGCCTTGATGTGTGAAGGTTAATGTTCATTTGAAAAGCAACAAAAATAAATAAAAATAATCAAAACAAATTTTAATGGAAAAATTTTTTTTAGAAACGACTATAAATACAAGTTATTTGAAATAAAAGCAAAAGCAACAACAATCCGAAAAATATAAAAAAAATAAAATCCGGAAAATCGTTAGATATCGATTTGGAGTACACAATAAACTGATCAATCAGAAGAAAGCAATTTTCTTTTATTTTTTAGATTTTTGCTTCTTTATAAAAAAAAATTTATTTATTTTTAATTCTTATTGAAATTTTCTCAAGGTTTTCCATCATTTTCCTTTAGGAAAAAAATAATAGAATAAAACAAAAAATTAACCAAAACAATATTTTCTCTATGAAAATATTTTGTCTTTTAAAAATAAGAAAGAAAGCATGTGCAAAAAGGGAGAAAGAAAATAAGATGATCAGGCATAAAAGTAAAAATAACAATAACAATAACAGAAAATCACCCAACCGCGTGAGAGATTGAAAATCTATTAAACGTCATAAATTTTATCCAATCGACGGAGGACATCTTCACGTGTCAACCAACAACAAACAAAATAGGCAGTCGAAAAAATGAAGAAAAAAATAGCAACAAATCACAAAACAAGGCGTTTTAACTATTTTTCCTCTTCTCTTCTCTTTTCTTCCTTTGAAGTTTTTTCTGAGTACGCAATCACGGTCAGTGTGGGGTGCAGTCGATTTTGGGATGAGAACAATGCGATGCGATGCTTTTTTCTTCTAACCTCTTTCTCTGGCCAATAGAGGAGGGACAACAGACCTTCTCAATCAATCAGAAACGTTTTAATTTTATTAAAGACATTTTAACTAAGCAGTTTTTTTTGGTAGAATGTTGCTCTTTATTTTTTATGCTTTTTTTCTAGAAATACAATATTTTCTTTAGGTTTTTTTTTAATTTATTTCTTTTAAAAAAAAATTATAATAAACTTTTTTTTTTTTAGTTAATTTACATTTTTTTATAGATAAACTCTCTTTTTTTTTATAAGTAAACGAAATTAATTTTATGCGGTATTTCTTAATTACTCTCATGTCAGTATTTTGGTACTCGTATGTACGGAGATGTGTTAATTAAAATTATTGTAAATTTGTTTCTATCAGTTTCATCTTATGTGTGTGTCTAGCTAATAAATAACTAAAAGTAAAATTTTTTTTCGAAAGTATTCCAAGTGCGCAACACACACACACACCAACGTATATAAATAATACCAAATAAAAATGCGGAAACAAAATATTTGCGAAGGTCGTGGTGCTGTGCATTGTCGAAGATTGTTCAATAGTTTTTTTTTCTTCTTCTTCTTTTAAATAATTTAATACTTTTTCATCTTATTCTGGAGGAGGTGGTAGGGGGAGGGGGAAGGAGCTCTTTTTTTGCGAAATATGAATTATTTTCAACAAAATAATCTATTATAAAAGGAACAAAATTTTTTTTTCTTAATTACGAAAAAAATTAAAAAATTACAAAAATAATTAAGTGTTTAAATTCATAATTACTACTGTCGCCTTCGCCAACGACAAATTCCCTGCCACCCCCACCCTCCTTCTCGAAAAAGAAAACTAAAAATTATTTTGTACAAAAATTAGTTTTTTGCAGACATTTTTTCCTGTAAATTCCAATAAATTTAGAAGAAGAAAATACTTAACAGAATAATAAAGAGAATTAATTATTGCCATTCATCCAACACTCACTACCCCAAAAAGAAAAAAGAAATTTTTTTTTTGTGTTAAAAATTGCAGGAATTTATTATTAAGAAAATTATTAGCAGATTAATTAAAAGAATAATTTGACAATTACCTTACCCCCCCCCCCTACCCCCTTTCAACCACAGACACCTTTCCCTTACTCTTCCTCATCATAAAAAGAAACTGAAACCAGAATTAAATCGTAAAGAAATTTTGTAAACAAAACTAATTTTTTTAAATATAATGTTTAAATAATTTTTTATAAACAAAATTAAATTTTTCTTTGATTTATTTTAAAGAAGGAATAAAATGTATTAAAAATTACCAAAACCCCAAACTTAACCCACTTCCCCTCTTACTGACAATAAAAACAAAACAAGAATATTAATTCGTGAGCAAAAATTTAAAAATCTACCCAATTAAACGGTAAAGTTTGGATGCACCAGCCAATCCCATTTGTTCACTCTGACTCTATTTGTTTGTTTTTTTTTTCGTTTTACTCTATTTCTTCCAATGAGAAGTAATTTTTTCTCTCTCATTTATAATAAAAAGTACCGCTTCTAAAATCAAAATTCTTCCTTGTTTCTCTCCTTTTCGTATTTTCTATGAAAATGTAAATTTTTCCTATAAATAAAAATAAAAACAGACCAAAACAGAAACAATAGAAACGAAACGAGATGGCGATTATTCCCACTTCACTATCACCTCGCACTAATAGTGTGCATGTATCTATCTTATCGTACTCTACTCGCCCATTCACAGGCACAATAGAATAAAAATGAAAACAAAACGACAAATTTACACATAAGCAAGGAAAAAAAACTAATAGAAGGCAATATAGACGCATACCAGCAAAAGAACAAATCGAATTAAAACAATTTCAACCTTGGTACGAGTTACACCAGATTTCCTTAAGTTCTGTTCAGCCTTAGCGGTAATTCGTTCTCGTTCACACCTTCACGTCACAGCTCTCGTTTCGATGCAATTCTTTTTTCACATTCAAATGCGTTTTTTTTTCCATTTTTTTGTAAATGGTAATATTTTGATTATTAATAGTGTGTGAGGTGTCCGTGTGTGCGTGTACTATAATTTTAATTTTTCTTCTATTACGTTTGATCGTTTTTGCATTTAATTCATGATAATTTTAATTTTTGGGCCAATTCAGATTCATTTTTATTTTCTCGCAGTCCCTTTCTAACTGATGACTAGGCAGAGGCGCTTTTTGTTCTCTTCTGTCACTCCTATTTTGTAATTTTACTCAATTTATTCTCACTCCTGACAAACCTGTTGATTGAAGAGCAGCAATTTGTGGCTTAAACAAAAGGGAAGTAACGCCTCCTTTTTTGATAAATTTTTTTTTTGTAATTGGTTTTTAAGAGAATTTTTGATTTTCGTGCATAAGCAAAAAACAATTAATTTAATAAAATTATGATAAATTTTATAGTTTTAGAATTTTTTTTACCTTAAAGACTTTTATTAAACAGGATAAAAATAGATTCGACCATAAAGCGTCATCTTTTGTCAGATAAATAGCATATTTTTTATTCATTTTTTTTTTTTTATAAAAAAGATACTAAATAAAAACTATTTTTGACTTTAACAATACGGAACTGATTTGTTAAATGATTTTTTTTAATGATTTTTCTAAGGCAATCAAGTTGGTGGAATTTGCATAAAATTTTCAATGTGAACCAAATTTTTTTCTTAATGTGCACAGTTTTTTCTTCCTTTTTAACAAAAATTTATCATTTTTAACAACACTCTTTACATGCCGGAAGAAGTGTGGTATTTTTTTGTTGTTGTTGTTTTAATTAATTTTTATTGTTGCTCATTTTAGGGGGAAGAGGGAGGATGGGTATTATAAGTGCGCATTTAAAAAAAATTTATTTAATAAAAATAAACACACACCAAAGATTTTAAATTTATTGTGAAAAAGTCCATAAAAAAATAATATTTAAAAAAAAACAATTTCGAATAAGAAAATTATTTGATTACAATTAAAACACAAAGTTTTTGTGTTTTAATATTATTTTTTTATATAATAAAAAAAACAACTACAAATAATACGAATACAAATAGATATAAGTAAAAAGTGCATTAAAAAAGATGGAATTCGTTCTGTTTTTAAAGAAATTGTGTTTTTTTTTCAATTGCATTTGATTAAGTGGCATTGTCGTGACGACCCTCATAGGAGAAATTGAAATTCCATAAATTGTAAGACGACCGATCGACCATCAAAACGTTGCTTGCAATTGCACCGAGTTCAAGTGAGATGATTGCATGTGGGAAAACCTGCATACATACTCGTTTATAAATTTATCTAACTTTATTTATCGAAATGGTGGTCGTCCGCAAAGGTGAGAGAATATATACACTAACGGGCAGATATACTCGTACGTACGTGCACCAACCAGTGACGAAATCCCTTTCGAATGGTTCATTTTCTCTGGCCTGATCTTTACTAATCTTCAATTAAAATCATTTGTGATAAACTTTCTTTCTTTCTTTCTAACGATTTAGACACAAGAAAAATGTTATTATTTTTACTCCATTCCCTCACTATCCCTGCTGCACCTTCCCACCAACCCCCCCCCCCCCCCCCAATTTGCCGTCTAAACCAAAAGTTATCATTTTTAAATTTCGATCTTTTTCGCCTGGTTTTTTTTCTTTATCTAAAAGATATTTAGAAAAAGTGGTGGTAAATAACTCAGTTTTGAATATAATTAGAAACGCTATGAAAAATTGAATATTCAATTAAAGAGGAAATTAAAAGAAACAAAATTAAAATAAATATAAAAAAAAATATTCAAGTTTTTTTGTAACTAAAAAAAATTTTTTATTGCTAAAAGTATTAATGCAAAAATATATTCACTTTAAGAGATTAGACGATAGACTGAGAAGGAAAGAATAAAAAAAAACAATTTGTAAGAATGGCGGAAAGAAGAAGAAAGATGATATGAGAGGGCGTTGGTTGATCGAAAATTTTATTAACAAATACAAGCAGTGACGTTGATTGGTGAGTGCATTGGCCACAAATGGGATGGAAAAAATTATTATAACGAAGAGGAAAATTATGAAATGTAGCAAAATATTGATGAAAAAAACTACAAAAAATTTAATTAATTTACAATATTAAAATAAGGAGAAAAATTCCAATAAAAATAATAGAATTAAAAACAAACAAAAAAAAATTAGCAAATAAAGAAAATTTGAGAAAAACATTTAAAAAGAATCATTAAATTATAAAAGAAAAATTATCAAAATTAATAAAATTAAAAAAATTAATAGTAAAAAAAGGCCAAAAAATAATTAATATAAGAAAAGTCCAAAATAAATAAAATTGATTAAAAATTATTCAAAAAATTTACTAAAATCAAAACAAAAATTACCATAATTAAGAGAAAAATTATTTAAATGAAGAAGAAACATTTAAAAATTAATAAAAAGTTAATGGAAACAAGAAAAAATTAATAAAATTAAAAACTTACACAAAAAAACATGAGCAAAATTAAAAAAAATTAAGAAGAACATTTTTTTAAAATAGGTGGCAGACTATAAAATTTAGAATAGAACTTGTCTAATTAATTAGAACATCTAAAAAACTGCATAAGAAAACATTAAAAAAAATTTAAAAAATTAAGAGAAAAATTATAAAACTATAGAAAAAAATAATAAAAATAATTTGTTAATTTAAATTAAATGTAAATGAATAAAATTCATTAAAAAAAATAATTGAAAAATTTACCATTAATTGGAAGAACAATTATTAAAATTAAGATAAAAATTAGTAAAATTAATAAAAATTTCATAAAAAATAACACACAAAAAAATAATTTAAAAATTTACCAAAATTGAAGAAAAATTAATAAAAAATTCATATGAAAATGATACAAAAATTGATGGAAACAAAAAAAAATTAATAAAATTAAAAAATTACACAAAAAACATGAGCAAAATTAAAAAAATTAAGAAGAAATTTTTTTAAAATAGGTGGCAAACTATAAAATTTAGAATAAAATAGGTGGCAAACTTGTATAATTAATAAGAATATAAAAAAAACTGCACAAGAAAACATTAAAAAAATTATAAAAGTTAAGAGAAAAATTATAAAAATATGAAAAAAAAATTAATAAAAATAATTTGTTAATTAAAATAAAATGCAAAAACATAAAATTCATAAAAAAAATTATTAAAATTAGAAGAAAAATTATTGAAATTAAGAGAAAAATGATGAAAATCAGGAAAACTAATAAAAATTTCATAAAAACCACAAAAATTATATGAAAATGAAGCAAAAGTTTATGGAAAAATTAGTGCAAATCAAGATGCAAATTTAAAGAAAAATATATTTAAGAAAACATACGAGAAAAGACAACAAAACTATAAGAAAAGGACCAGCATTTTGTTTTTTTTTTTGGAAAAATGGCATGGCAAAATTTTTTTTACTTAGAAAATATTTCTACAAAAATAGCACAAAAAAATTGTTGAAATTGTTGAGTTGACAAAGAAATTTCACAAATATTTAGTCTTTCGTGTTTTTATTTTTTGACAGATCACGCGTGAGACACGCGACGTGCGTCACCATCAAAAGTGCTCAGTTAGCATTGCCATTTACACCCGTAAAACGCTTCTAAAGTATTGAATGCTATTATCAAAATTCGTGCTCTGTGAAACATGTGTTTCGCGCACTACGACCATTTTATATGGTTGTGATAATTGACCTACTGAGCAACCAATTCAAAGCCATAGTGACAAAATTTTGCAGCAAGTTTACGCTATTTGACATCAAACCCACAACCCGTGTGCGTAGCGCCCGTACAGAGGAAAATACCGCTGCCGTGGCGTCCAGTGTTGGTGAAGACCGTACTTTATCTAATTGTCGCCATTCACAGAAATTGGGACTGTGTTACTCGACTATGTGGAAGATTTTAAGCAAGGATTTTGGTCTGAAAGCGTATAAAATACAGATCGTGCAAGACTTGAAACCGAAAGCGTATAAAATACAGATCGTGCAAGACTTGAGCCTGTCAAAGCGTCGGATTTTCTGTGGTTGGGCCTTAGAACAACTTGAAAATTAGTTAAAAATGATAAAACCCTCTTTATAAAATCCCTTGCAGAAAAACCTCTCCAAAAAGTCTTCTTTAAAAACTCCTCCTTAAAAAAATCGGATGTAATTTTTTTGATATTTTTTTTTAGGCAAACTTTTTTTATAAAATCCCGTACAGAAAATCCTATTCAAAAACCCCTTAAAAACTCCTCTTTAAAAGTCCTCCTAAAAAATTCTGATTTATTTTTTTTAAATATTCTTTTAATTCGTTGCAAATTATTTTAAACAAACCCTTTTTATAAAATCCCCTGCAGGAAAACCTCTCCAAAAAATCCTCTTTAAAAACTCCTCCTTCAAAAAATCGGATGTAATTTTTTTGTAATTTTTTTAAGGCAAACTTTTTTTATAAAATCCCGTACAGAAAATCCTCTTCAAAAACCCCTTAAAAACTCCTCTTTAAAAGTCCTCTTAAAAAATTCTGATTTATTTTTTTTAAATATTCTTTTAATTCTTTGCAAATTATTTTAAACAAACCCTTTTTATAAAATCCTCTGCAGAAAAACCTCTCCAAAAAGTCCTCTTTAAAAACTCCTCCTTAAAAAACCTGATGTATTTTTTTTTAAATTTTGTGAGTTTTTTTTTTTAAATTAATTAAAAGAAACTCGCTTTATAAAATCCCCTACAGAAAACCCACTTCAGAAACTCCTCTTTAGAAACTTGAATGGGTATGTGAATAAGCAAAATCGTCGCAGTAGGTCTGATGAACAATCCCAGGCAAAACAAAAATACACGGTGCGGTCCGGTCCGTATTTCTTTAATGATGAGGCTGGGGCCGCAACGTTACCGTCAATGGCGCTCGCTATTGCTCGAGGTTTTCAAACTTTTTTTTGCACAAAATGCAAAACTGCATCTGTTCGACGTGTGGTTTCAACAAGACGGCACTACATGCCACACAGCACGTGAAACAATGGACGTGAGTTGGCCGCCTAAATCGTGCGATTTGACGCCTCTAGACTATTTTTATGGGGGCTACGTGAAGTCACCCGTCTATGCCCATAAACCAGCTGTCATTTTCAGCCTTGGAAGACAACATTACACGGGTTGTTAGCGAGATACTAGCTGATATCCTCGAAAAATTGCTTCAAAATTGCACCTCTCACACAGTTCACTTAAAACGTAATCGTCGCCAATATTTAAATGACAAAATCTTAAAAAACAAAAAATGGCAATTATTGATTTATCGATCATTGAAAAAATTTCTATGTTTTTTTGGAAATTTGAAAACCAAACACTTAAAGAATTAAAACCATCGAAAGGAAAAATTGTGTTAATTTTTGTTTTGGTCTTTTTTCTTCTCCGTTTCTTTTTCTGTTGCCATTTCAATCACTCGTTCTGATAGCAAACAAAAACGGAAAAGAAAAGAATGGAAAAAAATATGTTCTCATCCCTTTTTCACGTTTGTCTCCTCGTTATCAGATTAGGACCGCAGCTTTTAACACAGATGCACCACTCGTAAAATGTGACAAGCGAAAGTCAACCGTAATTGTTAGAAAAAACATGTGCAATTTTATCGAGAATCGCTTGCGCGTCGCATCGTAAACAAATGGACTTTCAAATTCGCATTGATTCGATTCGATTGTGAATAGAAAGTTGACGTTTCGATTTTTTTATTTTATTTTTTTGTCTTAATTTTACCTGCGTTCGTTAATGTTTTGTTGTTAGTTGAGAGGGATGTGGAGGAGGAGGTGGTTTTATTTCCTTTTTGATATTTGTATTTTTATTTGTTCCTTTTTTTCATTGAAAATAATTCATTTTAAAATCGTAGAATTAGAAAATGAGTAAGAATTTTTCTAGGGTTAAGACGTTACTTTTGGGGGTATTGGGGGGAAGGGGGTACGTGTGATAGTGATATTGGGACTGTTTAGCAGGAATGTGAGTAACTATTTTGAGGGCTGCTTTTATTTTTTATTATCTGTAAAAATCTCATCTCACAAAATATTTTTGATGAAGAAAAAATCCTTTTCAAACTACTCGCTCGTATGTTTTTAATTATAACAAAAAATAATAAAAGTGAAAAAAATATTTACAATATCATAAATTTTCGCTAAATAAATACAATAAATAAAAAAAGTGATTTATTTGTTCTAGGAAAAACGATTACAAAATATTTGATTGCAAACAAAAAATTATCGGTATTATTAATTAATATTCATAAAAAAAATTTTAATTGTTTTGATTTCATTCTGTTTAATGTTTTTAAGAACTTTTGATTACTTAATTGTACGAAAAGAAGAACTTGAGACGTTCTTGTTGTAAAAAAGTAAAAAATAAACCAACAAAAACGAAAAAAAAAAAAACTAATTGCTCCAAAAAAAATTGCAACGTAAACTTCTGATGACACCTGTCCAAATTGCACTTGTTTTCGTCGTTAAGGTGGTTTTTTTTTCACCAAATTTTATTTCAATGTGTCACTTATAAAATATTTTGATTAAAATGAGTTCGGGCCCCTCATTTTCCCCTGTCTTCCCGTCCCCATCTACCTATTGGATCACATTTCTTTTTAATTGTTTGTGATTTGTTTTTAGTCTAAAATGCAATAATTCAGTTTAACCCATTTTGACATAGAAAGAAAATAAAACCAATCAAATGAAGAGAAAAGTAAAGTGAGAAAGGGAAAGGAGTGAACAATTCTCACTCGTACTGGTTGGTCACAACTAATAACGTAACGTAACAGTTACGGATGGCATAGTTTTAATTTTGATTTTTCTATAAACAAATAACAAACCGATTATTATGATTGCCCCTCCCTCTCTCGTTCATTTTTACTTTTAACTTTTACTTTTTTGTTTTTGTTTTGTTAAATAAATAATTACACAAACTTTTTTTTATGAACTGTCATCATTTAATTTGTTATGTAAAGAAAGAAGAACGAAAAACGAGTAGTGGTGATCGTGTTCGCCCATTTCTCTCTCTTGCTTTCGCTCACTGATTTTTGTACTATATTTTTTGGACATTTTCCTTATCATTCCGCTTCGATTATTCATTTCGTCTCTTCTTTTTTTTTTGAATTTGAACTTCTCCGTTTTTGTTTTTGAAATTCTCTTCTATTTTCTGCTTTTTTATATTTGTTTCTCAAATAAGTAAACAAAGGAAATAATTCTTTTTTTTTTGTTGTGTTTTACTTACTCGCTCTTAATTGGGTCGAATTTTGTGTACTTAACCTGTTTTTTATTAAAATATGGTTGTGTTTGTGTCTGCATGTACGTTTGAACTTGTCACAATCCCGCCGTTTGCTCCAAATTACTTTTGTTTTGAGTTCATTTCAAATAATTTTTCATGGTTGTTTGGTTTTTGGTAATTTTTTTTCTTCAAATTTATTGACATTTATTCGATTGCATTGTTGTGTGTGCATTGATTGCAATTTTAAATGTCACTCGATTGAAAGAGAAGAAAAATTCTATTACAAAAATATGAACACGACTAGCATAAACGTCAACATTAATCATTTTCTTACTTAATTATTTGTTTAGGTTCTATTTTTGTTAAGTAATTTTTATTTGTATTTATTTAATTTTTTTTTTCATGTTACCAAACTATTGATTACGAAATAATTTATTTTTTATTAGTATTGACATTTTTCTTGTTTTAAGAACAAAACCTGGTTTCAAGAATTTTAACTTTTTTTTTTTTTTTTTTTTTTTTTTTTTTTAATGTGTCATTTGTGTCTTTTTTTTATAATTTGGTTCAATTATTTTCTTCTTTCGTTTCATCTTGTTTTATTGTATTTAAAATATGAAACTTTTCGTATTTTTAAAAATATTTTCTTAAATATTTTTTTTTTTTTAAATTTTTTATCATATGAAATTTTTATTGATTTTCCAAATTTTTATTTTATTTTGAATAACTTTTTTTTTTGCAATTTTGTTAAATTTTTAAATTATTTTTATAAAAAAAATTACTTAAAGAATTAAATTTATGAATTTTATTCTTTTGCATTTCATTTTCATTAACAAATTATTTTTATTAATTTTTTTTATATGATAATTTTTTAAATTTTCCTCTTAAATTTTATAATTTTTTTTAATGTTTTCTTATGCAGTTTTTTTTAAATATTCTTATTAATTAAATAATTTTTTTCCAAATGTTTCTAAATTGCCAGCTAATTTTTAAAAATTTCTTCTTAATTTTTTTTTGTATAAATTTTAATTTTTTTATCTTGTTTTAATTAATTTTTCTTATTTCTATAAATTTTTTACTTTGTTATTTAAACCATTTTTCTCGTCTTAATTATTTTAATTTTTTTTTTATTTGAGTAAATTTGTTGAATAACTTTATCAATTTTACTTATTTTCAATTTTTTCAAATTCATATATTTTGAAAAAAAAAAACAATAAACAAAATTATTTAATTTAAAAAAAAAAAATTAATAAAAGTGACAAAAATTATCTATTGAAACTTTTCTCCTTATTTTAATAATTTCATTAAATTTTTATAGTTTTATTCATGAATTTTTTACTAATTTTTAAATTTTTTAAATTTTTCTCATGTTTTTTATTAAATTTGTCTGTTTCCATCAATTTTTTATTAATTTTTAAAATTTTCTTTTTGATTTAAATTATTTTCTCTTAATTATTGTAATTTTTGTTTTAATTTTTAAATTTTTTCATTGTTTTTAACTTTTTAACCATTTTTATTTCTTTTAGATTTTTTGCAAATTTTCTTATTTGCTAATTAATTTTTTTTAATTTTTATTTAATTTTTTGTATAATTTTTATCGGAACTTTTCTCCTTATTTTAATTGTTTAATTAATTTCTTGGAGTATTTTTCATGAATTTTTTGCTAATTTTTATAATTTTCCTCTTAGCTATAATAATTTGCTCCTTAATTGTGATTTTTCTTGCTAGTGTGTTCGGTTTTATGTTTGATTCTATTAATTTTTCTTCTTTTTATATACTTTTTTGTTCAATTTTTATATTTTTCATTTTATAGTATTTATAATTTCCTTAAATTTTTGATAAAAAACAATTTTTTTACTTTTAACTAAAAAGAAAAAAATGGGAAAACGTTTTTCATATTTTTACTTTTTATATTTATATTTAATAGCAAAAAAAAATCTATTCAATTTTTGGCAAATATTTGTGGGTCTTGGCCCTTGAGAATTATTTGAATCACTTTGCATCCAACATCTACGCTGCATGTCTTAATGCAATTTTCGCTTTCTTTAATTTTCTTTTTCCATAAATTTCCAATTTATTCAAATTTATTCGAACAAAATTTTTTTTTATTATTTTAATTTTTATCTTTTTTATTTTTCCTCTAATCACGTGTTTTCGTATTCATGCAAATTGATTAGAAAACACCTGCTGCTCATTGTGGCTAACGTACAGACAAATTTACTATTTTGACCTGTGCGCAAAGTGAATGAAAATTTTCCCGAAGCGTTTTCGTTTTATGCAAAAATTTCTCTTTCAGTTTTTTTTTCGACCCCATTTTGTAAAATAGCGAAAATTTATTGCTCAGTTTCCATGAAAACATCTCTAAGCATGAGTGCGGAGAAGGTTTTCCCGTTTTTGCACTTTTCTCCTCCCCCACATTTTTGTTCAAATTTGAATTCCTGCTACTAATTATTGAGGTCGGTAGTCTTTTGAAGAATGGGGTTCTCGTCTGAATGTCTTTTAATCATTCGGATGCCCTCCAGTCCATATCGATTTATGACAGATAGTCTTTCAAGTGAAGATTTATGAATTTGCCAATATTTGTTGATCGACCACACCCCCTACCACCACCTACTCTCTTACAACGAACTTTAAAGACTTACAAATCCTTAGTCCTAATCCATTCTCTGTTTTATTGCAACAAATGAAATTAGAGAAATTCCTATTATTAAAGAGATAGTAAAACTGAGCGCACTTGAAATGGTAAAGAAAATTAAACCACCCACTTCTAAAAAAAAGAAAGAGAATAGAATTAGAAGAATACAACAAAAATACCGGTTAAGATGAAAAAACCAGTTAAGAAGGAATTAACTTTTACTTTGAGAATAATTTAAAAATCGACTAAAAAATTCCAATCGATTGGTTTCAAGTCAACAGATTCGATTGAATGCATTTGAATTTCGGATTGTAGCATCGCGTATGAAAGGTAACCAGTTACGATGGAGAGGAAGAAAAGGAAAACAATTAAAAAAATGTGGAGGAGAAGATGAGAAAAAATGCAACTGCAAAAAAAAAAACACAATGCGTTGCAAGTGCCTCGAAAAGCAAAGACATTCGTTCGTGCACTTTTGCTGAGTGTCCGTAGAGCGTTGCGCTGAAGCAGGCATTGTTGTGTGGCTTTCGGTTGCAGATCATTTCCCATCCTCTTACCCCGCCCCTTCCCTAATAGCACAAGGGTGATTAGAGAAAGTGCATTTTGTTCTTCTCCTCTTCCTTATGCATATTTTAGTGTTGTTTCAATTTATTTTTTTCATTATTTTCTCGACAAGAAGTACTTGTACTTCTTTTTTTTATCATTTTTCCATTTTGATCAAAAATAATAGCAGTTGTTATTCCCTTTTCCCTTAACGCTTTTTTGGTTTTCAGATGAATTTCCATCCAATCAAAGGACTTTTTTTGGTTTGTTTTAATTTTTAACGCTTATTAATTTTTTTCTCGAAATTGTCGATTTTTTCTAAAAATAATTGTTGAAAAAAAACGAAATAGAAAAAAGAGATAGAATAAAATAAAAATGTCTGGCAATGTGAGATTGCGTTAAAAAAAAAATTTCCAACGTACTCAAAAAATTTACTTCTTAAAATTTTCTTTCAAAAAAATGAAATTTTTTCTTTAAATTTAAAAAATTAACTGTTTACGCATACATTTTTTAAATGTTTTTTTTTATAACCTAATTACATGTGATTTCCTTTAAATTAGATAGAAAAAAATAGAAAACAAAACTAAAAGATTTTCTTTAAAAAATGTAAAAAAAAAAATTAAAAATTATAATAGAAACGCACCAAAAACGAGAACATATTAAAATTAGGAGAAATTAATTAATTTAATGAGAAAGCCAAATATGGGGTGGTGGTAATGAGAAAAAAAAAACTAATAAAAGAAGAACGAGTTTAAAGAAATAAATGAGCAAAAAAAAGTACATCTTAAAACCTAAAGAGGGAGGAAGAGAGGAGAGAGAACAATTCAAATAGAAAAAAATAAGGAAAACAGTTAAAAATTCATCGAAAATTTGTTGGGAAGAGTGAGAGAGAAAGGGAGAGCATTATATCGAAAAATAAAAATGGTATGCGAAATTAATTATGCTTAAAAAAAAAGAAACGAAAACGAAAACCAAAATGAAAACGAATATCGATTATGTGTAAGAGGAGTAAAGTACATCCATATATAGGCACGTGTGTACGAATAGAAAAGTTGCGGATGCCGCCGACTGAAGCGACTGGAGAATATGCACAAACGAGCGAGAAGAGAATAATTTTTGATTAATTTTGAGCGATTGTTTATTATAAGTAGTTGGACAAAGAAAAATGATCGGTGAACAGCGGCGAGAAGAAGAGCCACGGTATTTGGTTGAATTGTAAACAAAAGAAAGTGCTCAAAAAGGGAGAGTGTAAAATCGTTGGATTTTTATTTCTTCTTTTCTCCTTTTAATTATTTCGGTTAAAATTATTTCTTTCTTTTTTTACAAACCGTATTTGGAAGTGTTTGTGTGTTGAGTGAGAATTCTTTGGTTAATGTTCGTTTAAGAGATCGTTTTTATCGGACAAGATTCTGAGAGTGTTTTTTTCCTCCATAATTTTCTCTGTTCTTTTTTCTCATTAAGCTAAGTTTTGGTCAAATTCACTCGTACTTTTGGGTGCGTGTGTTCGTGTGTGTGTTGCAGATAATTTTTTTCAAACGCGCTTTTACTTTTAACTAAAAAGCCAAAGAAAAGAAAGAGACGAAAACTCAAATAAAAGAAATTCAAATTCATTTTCTATACGAAATTAGGTCATTGTTTTTTTTTTTTTTTTATTTGAATTTCTAAAGATAATTTTGAGAAAATTTTTTTATTTAAATGAAGCTGTACTTTTGTGTGTGTGTGTGTATTTTGTCAAAAAAACCAAATTTTTTTTAGATTCTTTTGAAATTTTTTTTAGGAAAAAATTAACAAAAACTCACTAAAATTTTGAGAAAAACCAGCAAAAAAGAAGCAGCGACATAAATTTTAAAAGTATTTTTATTAAGTTTTCAATAAAATTTTCAATTTTCTTTTGTAAGCTGTTCCGAATAGTTCTAATTTTAAGCAAACACAGTTAAAGAGGGCCAAAAAAAATCTGAACTTTGTCGTCTCTAGTTTAGAGGTCTTCCATTTTGATTTCCTATCTCGTTTTTAGCAGCTCAGATATTGAAAAATTTGTTTAGGGGTCCAAAACGAGGGCAAGTTTCAAATAGTTCCGATTTAAAGTTCTTTCGGTCCCTTTTGACAATGCAGTTTTAAAAAATCTCAAGATATCTGTTCAGGAAAGTGTTTTGATCTTGAGCGTCCTCATTGGGGTTCTAAAAAATCTAAGGCTCTTTTAACTTAAGAAAATGTTTTGGAAAAACAATTTTAAACGGAAACCTTGTTTGTAAGGTGTCAAAAAATTCCAATTTCTTTTCTACAAGCTGTTCCGAATAGTTCTTATCTTAAGCGAACGCAATTTGAGGTCCAAAAAAAATTTGAATTTTGTCGTCTGTAGTTCAGTAATTGAAAGGCTCTTTTTTTGGAGTCCAAAATAAGAGCAAGTTTTAAATAGTTCCCGATTTGAAGTTCGTTAGGTCCTTTTTGACAACACAGTTTAAGGTCTTTAAAAAAAGTCTCAAGATTACTGTTCAGGAAAATATTTTAATTTTGAACGTCCTCATTGGGGTTCTAAAAAATCGAAGGCCCAACATGTGTAATTGTACAAATTTCGAGGTCTTCGTCCACTTATTATGGGGTCCTAAAATTTTGTTGTGATTTTTGCCTCAAAGATTTTCCTAACTTTGTTCAATAACACATATTGATCCTTGGATTTTTTTAGGACCCCAATGAAAATTCATTTCAGTAGCAACATTTTCTTATTATTTTTGTGAATTTCAATTTCATTTTTGAAAAAAAAACTTGGTCAAAACTTAATTTTGTTTTTCTATCAAACATTTTCAATTTTTATGCTTTAAGAATTCAGAAAAAAACCAAGAATAAAATAGGTGATAAGTTAATAAACCACAACAAGTGTAGTAGTCAGTCATAAATAATAAAATTATTAATAATCAAAAAAAAAAAACTTCATTAAAATTATTGACATTTACTAGAGAAAACAGCAACAACAAAAAAATCACTCCTAATTAAGTTTTTTTTTTAAATATTTTTCACTAATTTTTACCTTGAATTTAGCACGTTTACAAATAATGTTGGGAATTTGTGTGTGTGTATGTGCGTTTTTTTTGTAAATTTTTATATAAAAACTGAAACGTTTTTTTCTTCTTCTTCTTCAACTTTTAACCAGTTTCCATTGAAATTATGTTAATAATAGATCATTGGTATTTGTTGTTGTTGTTGTTGTTGTTGTTATTATATGAGCTGTTTTTTTTTAAATCTTTCAACTGTTTCTATTATAATTTTAATACGTTTACGGTTTAAATTACATTGATTTTTTTTTCTTCGTTTTTATGAGAATCGAAATTTTTGTCCATTCAAAAAAAATTACAAATTTTTCGTAATGAAAGAAACTTTATTTACGGCAATTTTAGAATTAATAATTTAATAATAAAAAAACTCCATTACGCCGAACCTTCTAGCACCGCCCTCCCTTCCAACAATTCCAGTAAATCGAGTGAATTCATAACTAATGGTAAGCACAGGTGAAGAAAAAAAAGTTCGTGGTAGATCGGCTCAGTGCGAAATTCCGTTCTTGACAACAAAACAAAAAATCTTGTTCGGAAGTAATTAAGAAACGATCGAATGCGAGTGCGTGCAGTGTTTTTTTCCTCATCCTCTATTATCGTCTGAGCTTATCGTTAGTTGTTGTCGCAAAGGAATTGAAAAGAGACAAGGCAGAAAAAATGCCAAAGAAATATATTGGGGGAGGGGTTGACTAATGAGGAGAATAAGAAAATGTGAAGATCGTTGAGCAAGGATCACAAAACTGAATCGTATCGATTGAGAGAAGAGTAATTTTGTTTTAGGAGAAGAAGTGCAAGTGAGAATGAAAGAGGAAATAAATTTTGATGAAAATAGAAAAAATGAGAAAGAAAATTTTATGCGAGGAAAAATTAACATAAATCGACTCATCCAAGGCAGGCGGCAGGCTGGACTTGATTGGTTTAAGGGGGGCGGACAATTTTTATATGTCATATTTTATTTTTAAATTTAATTTTTAAAATTATTTTCTTTTTAAAACTATTTCTTCAAATTTCTAGATTTTAAAGTATTTCAATTGTTTTAATAAGGAAGTTTTTTTCATATTTTGTGAAAGGTTTTTTTAAAAATATTTTTCAAAATTGAATTTTCTAAAAAAATTTTTATAAATTTCCTTAGAAAAAATTTTTTTTTATTTACGCTAAAAATATTTCCATTTAATTATTTGAGCTTAAAAAAAGCCCTGAACCCTAATTACCTTAAGTCTTTGGGTTCTATGACTCAACCCTGTTACGGGGTGATTTTTTTTGCATTTCTTCTGTTTTTTCAATAGTTTTAATAGGAAATTTTTGTAAAAAAAAATTTGTTTTTCTGTTCGAAAAAAAAAAATTAATTGCACTCGTAAAGAATGAAGAATAAATTAAAAATCAAACGCGAAATGACTATTTATGCACGTTAATTCTAATTTTGTATGAAAGTGAAGAAAAAAAACCAACGATATTAAAATTCATAATCGATAGGGGAGATCGGCGGTACAAAAATGTTGGCAGTGGCTCACTAACATGGCGAGACGAACGAAAGGGATACAGAGACACTGTCAATGTGTACAAGTTGAGACAGTTTTGGAGGTTAACACTAAACATGATCAGCATCGGTTTTGAGTGGCAGCAAATCCATCGAGAAAATAAATATTTATTTTGTAATCGGGCGACACAAATAAAGTCACAATATTGGCGACACTGTAGCCGATTGCATTCCATTGCAACAAAATCAAGGAAACTCTACACAAGGGCAAAAATGCATAAAACTCGGTGTGGATGTGTGTGTGTCCAATGCAATTAACATTTTGGCGGTCATTGATCGATAATGATCGGTGGATGAATATCGCTGTATTCTGGGTAATGACAAAAACAAATTAAAAATTCATTAAAGTTGAGTGAGTGTTTATAAATATGGATGAGTGTGGTTAATCCTCCTCCCCTTCCGCCCCATCAACATTACAGAAAAAATATTCTAATTCGATTTCTTGTCTTGCAGTGTCTCACTTTCTAATTTGTACGTTCGTGGCGATGTTGACGGAAAAAGAGTCTCTATATTCTGATTTTTAACGATCACGTCCATATACTATTATTATTATTGCGAAAATTGATTGGGGGTGTATGCCCACCTATACCTCCTCCATTGCTTCAACTTGTATTCTAGACACTGAAGGACAGACGACTAGACAGAAATTTTCTTCTTTTTTTTCTCTCGATTTGCCTCTTTTTTTTTTGTTCTTAATTTTATTATTAATTTTTCTAATTAATTGTAATTTTAAAAAAAACCCATTTAGATGAATAGTGTTCGTGGTTATTTTTTTCGGTTCCTAAATATCAGGAAAAAAACATTAAAAATACTAAATTTTTAAAAAACAAGACCAAAAAAAATGTATAAAAAAATATGAAGAAAAACTGTAAGCAAAAAAATGGGTTCCTGAATTCTAAGAGACCCAAAAAAAAGATTAAAAAAAACCATTAAAAATTCAAAATTTAAAAAAAAAAAGACTTAAAAAAATACATCAAAAAATTTGAAGAAAAACTGAAAGCAAAAAAAAGGGGTCCCGAATTCAAAAAAAGACCAAAAAAAAATATATCAAAAAATTTAAAGAAAAACTGAAAGCAAAAAGAGGGGTTCCTGAATTCGAAGAGAACCAAAAAAAAACATTAAAAAAACCATTAAAAATTCAAAATTTAAAAAAAAGACTAAAAAAATATCAAAAAATTTGAAAAAAAACTAAAATAGAAAAATTTCCTTGCAAGAAATTTTTTTTAAAATACCAAAATTTTTAACACAAAATATTCAATAAATATTTTAAAATCTACAATATTTCTTTAAAAAAAATTAACAAAAAATAAGTTTAATGTTAAAAATGTATCCTATTTTTTTTTAAAGGGAAAACATGCAGTTTCCAAAAAAAATTTATTACAATTCGTCCAATGAGATTATTTCTATTTGGTTTTTTTTTCAAAAATTCCTAACTGCCTAAGTCCCACCCACCTCCTCTCATTAGCCGATTGACATTTCGTCACACTTCCAGCAATTCATGTTTTTTCTTTCTAAAAACCAACGTTATTGTTTTCGTTTTTTTTCCTATTCTTAACCCCTTTTTGCCTTTTATTTTCATTTCCCTTTTTCTTATTCGCATACGGTTCGTTGCTCGCACTCTGATCGGTAGTTTTATTTAGTATCACATACTCGCCCGCGTCGCACATTTTTCGCTGTGCTGCGACTACGCAATACCGTCTATTATCTGCCGACTACTGTTTACTCTGATCTGTCGCTGCGCTGGCGTTGCATCTCGTGCTGCGTTGCGTCGCTGCTAGCTAACGTCGCAGCCGATGATCATGTGGCACGCAACATTTGAACGACATCACCCCCCACCCACAATCGTGTATTCACATCCTCATTCGATTCTCTCATCTAACGCTGCTCGCATTTTGTTGTCGCTCTCCTTTTCACTCTCTCACACAGAATATCCGCAGCGCGCCATTGAAATCGGTTGGCAAAAATGAGTTTGCCAAAACGAGACACAACACACTCGAGGGTAAACATTGTTTAATCGAAGGTGCATTTCAGTTTATGCACATTTGTGCAACGCATGAGAATTTGTGCACTTTTACGGAGTGTCGCCCTCCCCCCCCCCCCCTCCTTGAGTGTTTGCATTAAAAATAATAAATTGTTAATGAAAATAATTCAAATACTAATAATAAGATCTAAAAAGTAGTGTGTTGTGCGCGGTGATCTTGAATTGAAATTGTAAAATGACGTTTTTATGTTAAATTTATTAGCAAACGAGACGACTTATTTGCGTTATTGGCAACGAAGGCGACTGAATAACCTTTTTGGTTTGGTTTTTTTTTCTCTCTCTCATTTTTACTTCTCTTTTTTCTTCTATTCACTGTCAGTGCTTACACACACTTCCATAGTTTCTATTACGAGTGTGTGTCTGCGCGTTAGATTTTTTCGATGTTTTATTGCACTTTATTGCAAATTTTATATTATCTCCCCTGCTTTTTACCCCTCTTTTACCGCCTTACCGATCCTACTCATTACTCTAAATCGGTTAAATGCTTCTCTGGTTGCATTCTATTTCGATTAGCTGAGCTATCTAATTCGCGGTGCTTACTGATGACTACCAGCAAAAATCTAGCAAAAAATGCACTTTGCACAACGAAATGCACTTGCCGCCCGTTTGCTCACCTTGCTCTTGGTATTCATTTTCACTTTGACATTGCATATTTTGTTCGGTTTTTTTTTACTCTGTACTTGAAAATCCCTGATTCGCTTCTGCTTTCTCATCTCATGTGATCTTGTTATCATTTCAAAAAAAAAACCAAAACAAAACAAAAACTCTTGTTATCAACTTGTTGTCTTGAGTGTCATTAACAGAAAAATAGACAAAAAGTCACTTTGAGCTCTCATCATTACGAAGAAAATCGGTTAAATTTTTTTTTTATAATAATTTTGTTAAAATTTTTACTTTAGTTAAAATTAATACAATAAAAAAGGGGGGAGAGTGTACACAAATTAACCTTAAAGTGTGCATCTTTGCAATCCTGATTTTTGAACAATTAAGCCTTAAGTTGCTTTGGAGTCTTTTAGGGTCTAAAAATAGCTCGTCTGGTATACATTATAATATAAGGTGTGGGGTCCAAAGAATTCTTATCCTTTTTATTTAACTAGGATTCTGATGAGACTTGTAAGGTCCGAAGAGAAGCTTTTAAGGTCCAAAAATTCCATCTGAGAGGGTGGATGTTAATTTTCGTTTAAAACATTTAGAAAATATTTCAGAATCTCAAATTTCTGAGGACCTCCAGTGATGGTTTTGCAATTTTTTTCTTTCTAAAATTCCTCAATGACTTAGTTAAAGGTCTAAAGGTAACAGGTCCGTTTTGCCTACAGAAATATTTTAAATTTGAAATTTTGAGCCTATATTAATGCAGATTAGTATTAAAACTGAAAATAAAATGCTTCGATTTGACAGTTAATCTGTTGGTACTGATTTAAGGGTCCCAAAAAAAATACACACTCCACTCTGGGGAATTGTTTTAATTTCAAGTTCTCCATTAAAGAGAGTTCAGTTTAGGACCTTAAAAGAATCTCAATCACGTGGTCTGGGAAATAGTTTTTATTTAAGGCCCCAGACATGTGAGACCCAATTTAAGGTGTAAAAAAAACTCATTTCCTTTTTCTAACGCATTTTAACAGCCAAAATGACAACTTAAAAAAGTTTGAGGTCCAAACTAAAAATTTTAAATTCTTGCGGCCTATTTTAAGGACTAAAATATTTCAGTATCCCTCAAAAATTTCTCAAATTGGACGATTAAGTATTATGTTACGGTCCAAGAAAAAAATGTTTCATTTAAAGGTCCAACACCTTTCGGACCCATTTTAAGGTCCAAAAAGTATTATTTTTCATTAAAAAGTGCAAACACCTTTTTTTATCTGTAGTAGGTCACGCCCATTTCGGTTTTAAATACGTTCGCAGTTTGTTTTAGACCTCAAAATCAAAATGATTTAGATTTTGAGGTCTAAAACAAATTGTGCAACGTATTTAAAACCGAACCTTCTCCCACGTTTTCGGTACGATGCCAGTTGAATTTAGATCCCAAGGAAATTTTTGATATGAACAATTTTTCCTAAAGTTTCATTTTGGTTTCATTCAAAAATTAAAGTAAATAAAAATTTCCAAAAACTAAAATAGCGAAAACAAATTTTCCTAATCCACAATGTTGGGGCGATTTGAAAATTGTTCAATTGGCGATTTTTTTTTCTCTGTACTTTTCAATTTCATTTGTAACTTAATCCACCCCCTCCTCTCCCTAGTTCCCCATCCTTCCACACTCCTCTAGTGTATAGTTTTTCGTTCATTTTTTACGTTTCAGTATTGAATTTTGTTAAAATTTCTTTAAAATTGCACTCATGTTCGATGAAAGTCGAACTTGACGATTCCATTATCATCTCAGTAGCGGTTATGCATACAGTCTGCGAACAAACAAAATAAAAAGAAAAATTTAACGTAATAATATTCGAAAGAAATATAAAAGAAAATTTCCATTGAACAGAAAAGCATTAAAATCGCATTTTTCCGGGGCGAGTAGCATAGACTACCCAAAAAAAAAAAAAAATCGAATAGTTTTATTAGAAAAAATTTTGCTTTCATGTATTTTCTCAGTTGTTATTAAAAGAGAAGAATTAAAAAATGAACAAAACCGCATAACACACGAATAGGAACTTTGCCATAACGGAGGAGCGGTGGTGGGTGTTGATTTGAACATTTTTAATAATTTTGAACCATAAAAAAAATCTTAAAGAAAAGTGAAAATTGAATTGAATTTGTTCATTGGTAAATGTATAAGAAAACCTGGTAAGACCCCTGACTACTCTTAAAGCAAAAAAGAAGAAGAAGAATAAAACTATTGTAAACAACAAGCAAACAAAAAACATTCAAAGTAAATCAGAAAACATCAGTGAACAAATTATAACATTTTCACACGATCATCAACAATTTGGAATGAACTCATCTCACCTGAGATATGTCAGATGTTAATTCGGTCAAAAGGAAAAAAAAGAAGAAAAAACGAGGTAAAAAATGAGCGAAAAGAAAAATTGAGAGAAAAAATTGGGAAAATTGATTTTAAAAAGAAAATTATTGAAACAAATCAGGAAAAATTAAATTCCTAAAACAAAAAATTCCAGTTCATTTTTCAAATAAAAACGATTTTTGATAGCAAAAAGAAAGTCCTTGTTTTGTTGTAACTCCACCTACTGCTTTTTACTTCGGTAAATACATCAACATGATTTTTTTTTAGGAAAACAATTAATTTTTGGAAAATTTTGATTTAAAATCGCAAGAAATTTTTGAAAAAATCTTCGGAAAAATAGGTGAGGAGGAGTGTGGGAGAGTTGTTAAAAAAATACCATATGTAAAAAGGGTTTAATTTTTGATCATTCCGGACCTCAAGAAGAACCAGATTTTCATACAAAATTTAATCTAGGAGCGAATTTTCATTAAAAAAATAACAAACTTTTTGGGGTGAGGGGTAGGGGTGTCGTTTACTTAGGTGTTTTTGAAAAAAAATTTCATAATAATAACCAAAAAAAAAAAAAAAAATTTAAAAAAGAAAAATTTTATTTAAAAAAATAAAATTTAATAAAAAAACATGATTTTTTTTCGGAAAACAATTAATTTTTGGAAAATTTTGATTAAAAAATGCAAGGAATTTTTGAAAAAATCTGTAGAAAATAGGCGAGAGAGGGGAAAACAGGAAGAAAAATGCAAAACTGTTGGAAAACAGGGAATTTTTTAAGTTGAAAACAAGAAGAATTTTTGAAGAAGACTAGAAAACATATTAAAATATGGAGCAGAAGGCATGACTATTTATGTATGTGTATGCGGTCGTTTTGATCTTAGAAAAAAACCATTTTTATTTTGATTTTAATAAAAATTAAATAATAAAAAAAGAACTTTTCGGTAATTTCTTACTCTAAAAAAATTATAAAAAGTATCTGGGTAGAGGGGAAGGGGGAGTTGGTAATTTCGATCCATAAAAACTTTAAGGTTAAAGAAAAAAATTTCCCTTAAATTTACTTGAAAGACATTTTAATTAAGAGAAAACCCTTTTTTCTTTGTACACAAACCGAAGGGGAACGTTTTTAGGAATTTTTTTTAATTATAAAATAATGCAAAAAAGACTTTTTATGCCCATTCAGTGAAAAAAAAATCAAAATTCCACTTCATTTTTGAAATAAAAACCATTTTTGATAGCAAAAAGAAAGTCCTTTTTTTGGTTGTAACTCCACCTACTTTTTTTTACTTCGGTAAATACGCAACACTAAAACTGCTAAAAAGATTTTTGTTTTATGTAACTTGGAAGGAAAAGGAAATGTGAAAAGGAGAAAAGAGATCAAAATAAAGAGAATTATGAAACGAAAATGATAGAACGAAAGAAAAAAAAACAAGGAACAAGAGAAACGATTGTTTCTCGTACAGAGTTTATTGGTTCATATTATCTGTTCTGTCGTCGATCTCTTTTCTCATACCACCACTTTTGGATGTTTTGTCATTTCTTCCCTATTGAAGATAGGCGGGCAAACGGAACGAATTTTTATTGATTCCTAATGGGCGACTCAATGTATTATTTTCAAGAATGTTCATTTTTTGTGAAAAAATGATGCGGTTAAGAATACAAAAGTGTTCAAAAATAGAGAAAATAAAAATAAATTTAAAAAACAACATTTTTACGGGAATTTTTTTTTGCCTTTTCAATCAATTTTGACCTTTTGAGTTTGTTTTTTTTCTTTGTTGATTTTTTTTGCGCTTTTATTTTTGTTTTATATTTAAAAGATTTTTTGTTGTTGTTGTTTTATTTGTAAAATTTTGATTTATTGTTAAAAAGAAAATTGTTTTGTGGTTTTTTTTTTGGTAGGCGTGTTTTATGCCAATTTCGTTACATTCATTTTGGGTAGACTTTTTTTTTATAGTAAAGTGCACTGTAAATTTTTATTCTTATTGGAAAAATATAATTGAATTTTGTTGCTTAGAGAGAGGGGAGGGGCGAGAATTAGTGGGAAAAGCTAAAATTGCCCGTTTGTTAACAGCATCTTTTTAAGTCTTAATTTCGTTTCACTTTTGATTTCTATTCCAAAAAAATTTTCTTTTTAATTTTCCCATCATTGAGTTTTTATTTGTTTATTCATTTTTTTAGGGGAAACACATTTTTTTTTGGTGTTTTCCAAATAAAAACAAAAGCAAAATTCAAAACCATCCCCCCCCCCTAAAAAAGGAAAAAAAATGGAATGTTTTCTCATTGAGAAAATAAAAAAAAGAAAATTTTTTCAACTAAAATTTTCATAAATAATCAACTTAATTTTGTTAATAATAAAACTTTATAATAAATAGTTTTATGCAAAAATAAAAGAGAAATGAAGAGAAGAAAAAAATAACGGTTAATAGTAATAATAATAATAATAGCAGGTAAGATTTATTGTGAAACCAAAATAAAAAAAAAACAATTATTATTTTATAGAAATTATTTGAGTGTATTTTTTTCTTCTGCTCATTTCTCTTTTGACTATGATATTTTTTTCTCTTCCATTTTAAACAGTAAGAAGAAAAGATCAATTTAATAAACAAAAAAAAAACAAAGAAAAAACCAACTAAAAATGAAGAAGCAAAATAACAGTTTTCATATATAAATTGATACCTTGATGAGGTGTATTGTAATAAAGAAATTGAAAGTAACAAAAGTTTTTGCTATAAAAATTAAATTTTAACACAAGAAAAAACTACACATATAAAGAAAATTTTAGAAAAACAACAGTGAAATGCGATGGAGTTTTACATTGAAAATTTTTTTATTCCAATAATTTTTAAGATTTTTTATTATTTTAACAGAAAATTTTTTTTTTCACTTACAGCTTATAGAAGAGATAATTTTGTTTTTCGTAAAAATTATTAAACTTAAAAAAAAATAATGAAAAAAATATTTTTTTGGATATTTCTTGATTTTTAAAATGTTTTTAATATGTTTTTTTTTTCTTCTCTCATGTTCTCTTTTTTCTCCTTTTTTTTGTACTTTTTATTTAGAAAAAAAAGTAAAAAAATTTTGACTGCGAAAAAAATTTACAAAAAATTTCAAAAAGAAATTTGTAAAAACTGTCCTTTTTTTTGTTAATATGATTTATGTTTTGTTCATTTTTACTAATTGTCACCTGTTTTTATTTAAACTATAAAAAATTTAAATAAAAACACGTGTCAGTTAGTAAAAATAAATAGCAAAAAAAATTGCACATTTTTAAAAAAATAAAAACGAAAACAATTTTCAATTGAGAAAAAAATTTCAAAAAGAAATTTGTAAAAACTATTATTAAAAAAAAATTAATTTTTTAAAGATTTTTAAATATTTTAATGAAAAAAAAATTGCAAAAAATGTTCTTTTAAATCTCCAAAAACCAAAAATTTATGAAAAAAAAACTAATTAAAAATAAAGAAAAAATTCTAATATATATAAAAATAGGCAAATAATGAAATTGAATATTGAGAAAGGGGAGTACAATCCGAAAAAAAGGCGAAGAAACCAAAAGAAAAAAAATTAAAGAACAAACCAAAGAAAAAGCGAAGAATATCAAAACAGAAAAGAGAAGCAAAAATATATGCAATCACGAAAATGAGCGCGTATGGATTTTGTCCTTATTTTCGCAATTGTTACGATTTGAATTCTCTTCCGCCGTGCATCTTCTTCTAACAGTTGTGATTAAATTGAGTACATAATTAATTGGTTAACGCCTACTGATCGTTAGCACTTCTTTTACCGCTCACTCTCGTATTGGCTGTGCGTATCGGAATGCATCGTCATCGTGACTTACTCTCGTTCCAAAAACCAACCGACTGCCTTAAACCAAAATTCTTACAAATTCTAAAAATTTTATTTTTTGTTCCTTCTTTTCTTTCTCTAATTACGTATGTGTGCTTGTATATGATATTTATCATAAGCAAAAAGGGTTACAGCAAATAGGAGAAGTGACAATTTTAAAGAAGAATGCCGATAAAAAAGAAAGGTTAGCAAAAAAAAAATGATTTTCTAAAAAATAAGGCGAAGGCGGTTATTTTCAGTATTATTTTTACCTATTTTCATAAATTGTTTTGTTGGAAATAAAAGAAAATAATTGCAAGCGCATAAAATTTTGCATACACTCTCATTGGCGACAGTCAAAACTGATAACAAATTAGCAAAAATTCTCAATTTGATAAAATTCTCTTTGGTTTTGTTCTCAATAACGTTCGTGTATGTTAATTTTTGCTCTGGGAAATTTTTTACTTTTAGCACGTCATGAAATGTCACAACAATAAAATTCGAATAAATGAGAGAGAGTAAATTTTTTTGTTAGTGATTTAAGCAATTGAAGAGAGTGGACATTATTGCGTTGGGTTGTTTGGGTGGACGGGGGAAAGGCAATGATTGTAACAATTTATGTAAGTCGATAGTTGTGTGAATGTGCAAGGGAATAAAAACAAAAACCCGATGACGATGCAACTGTCAAGGAAATCTTATCTAAGAAGGAGGAGAGATGGCAGAGAGTGATAGAGATATTGATAGAGAGATAGAGAGAGAGGATGAAAATTTTCGAGGTCGAGGCTTTGTTGGTATTTTATTCTGATCAATTTTTGCATACAAACAACAATTTACGTTTCAACATTTTACGGGTGCATGCGAATGCAATAAAATTCAATGGATTTTATAATATTTAAGAAATTGATTAAACGCAAAAAGAAAGAAGAAAATTTAATGATAATAAAAAAAAACACTAAAATGTTGAGATCGAAGCGATTTTTTTTAATAGGAATTTAGGAATTTTTCGAATTAAGTCATTTTTAAAAAAAAGCTGCAGGGTGCTAGGAAGTGGGGTGGGGGGGGGGGGTGTTAAAGGGTAGTTTTGGAAAATATTAAATTTTCGAAAATTTTGAAATGAAAATCGCTAGGAATTTTTAAAAAAAATCTTTGGAAAACTAGATGAGGAGGAGTGTTGGAGAATTCTTAAAAAAATATGTGAAAAGGAAAATATGTAAACATATTTTAAACAAAAACAAATTTTGGGGAAATTTTGACTTAAAACCAAAAAGAATTTTTGAAAAATAGGGGAGGGAGCGAATTTTTATTTAAAAAAAATAAGAAGCTATAGTGTGTCAAGGAGAGGGGATAAGTGACTTAAGTGTTTTTGAAAAAAAAAATTATTTAGATCTTCAACAAAAAAAAATATTTTAAAGAAAAAAATTTGATTTAAAAAATGCTACTTAATAAAGAAACATGATTTTTTGGAAAAATTTGATTGAAAAATGCAAGGAATTTTTGAACTAGAAAACAAGAGGGATTTTTGAAAAAGACTATAAAAAATATCAATGAACTCCTTTTAATATTTTTATAGTCTTTTTCAAAAATTCTTCTGGTTTTCTAGTTAAAAAATTCCTTGCATTTTTCTAGAGGGGTTGCGCCTGTACATTTGGGCGTCATTTTGACCTTAGAAAAAAAACATTTTTATTTTGATATTAATAAAAATTGAATAATAAAAGAAGAACTTTTCGGTAAATTTTTACTCAAATCGACTTTGAAAAAAAAAATTAGAGAGGTAATTTGGATCCATAAAAACCTTAGAGTTTAAGAACAAATTTTTTTTTTGGAAAATTCTCCCTCAAATTTACTTGAAAGAAATTTTAATTAAGAGAAAACCCTTTTTTCTTTGTGCACAAATCGAAGAGAAAAGTTTATAGGATTTTTTTTTTATTACAAAATAATGCAAAAAAGACTTTTTATGGCCATTCATTAAAAAAAAAATCAAAATTCTTGACGTTGAATAAAATTGCGATAAAATTTGGTATTTTACTCTGCGTACTCGTATTATTTAAATTGCTAGAAAATATTCCACACATTTTCGTTAGGCAAAGGCGAAGAGGAAGGGGGAGTCGGTACAGTCAAACAGACAAAACAAAGTACTTGTTGGGCGGATTTTGTGTAAAATTTTGCATATTTTCTTCCAAGTGTGCGATAATTGAATGCACGCGAATTGGTTGGGTGGTGGTCGAGGTGGTTGGAACGCAGCAGATGGCACAGAAGGGGAGCAATAATTGTGATTCAGTATCAATTTTAATAGATGCACAATTTTATAGCAAATTCATTTTGAACACTTTTTAATGTTTACTATGCGCACTAGCACCGTACGTACGGACTTTAAGGTCAACAATTTTAATGTGACGAGAATTTTCGTTGTTATTGGAGCGCACGGTAGCTGGTGGTGGTGGATCAGTGGGCAGACTGGCTACAGACAAAGAACCATACAAACTGCTAGTTGGCCATCATTTCAATTTTCTATTTTGTTTTTGGTTTAGTTTTTTTTGCTTTTCTCTCCATCATTTTGCAACAAGTGTAAAATTATAATTATTTTCCGTATGCGAAATTGTATTTAAACAAAAATGCAAAAACTTTTCTGAGGAGGGGGCCGGGGGTGGGAGTGGTTTAACTAGAGGCCATCGATTTATGTAAATAAATACGCCATTGGCATCGTCATTTTGCTATAATTACGATTGTGACGACGAGGCTTGTTTAGATGAGATTTAATCATAAGTTTCGATATCGTGTTTTAGTCATTTTTTCCGATTAGATTTTTTTGGAAAAAATTTACACAAAACCAGCTGGAAATTTGCTGAACCATTTTGAAGATGAAAATTAGAGACTTTTAATAATTTTCTTTTAAGAAAAATTACTTTTTTGGGACTTTTTAATTTTGTATTTTTTTTGGTATAAAATAAATTTTTTATTATGGAAAGTTGGGCGTCATTTTGTGGGTCTTAAGAATAAAAAGTCATACTTAAAATATCGCCTTCATAACTTTAACTAATGTTAAATTAAATTTTTTAAATATATTTTTAAAAAAATATTAACAAAAACAGCCAAAAACTTGTAGACAAAATAAGTAAATTTACAAAATTTTTAAGAAATATGAAAATTTTAATGAGTTACAATTTGTTTAAGTTAAAAACAAAAATATAAAGTAAATTTTTAAAAAAATTTTGCCATAAAAACCAACAATTTTATTTGCTGGCCAAAGAAACGAAAAAACAGAAGAAAAAAAGTGAAACTTTTCGGCAAACGTTCGCTTTGTCACCGCCTGCGATTGGCTGCCTCTTCGTCATCACCTGCTGCACGGAAGAGAAACCGATTGCAGAACAAAATTCGTAATTTCGGGAGACCTAATATTTTTGCTCTTCTCGTCTCTCCGCATTTTTTCTTAATAATTTTTGTGATGTCATTTTTGCAGAGGGCGGGGCAACATAAGAATTGTTTGTTAATTAATTTAAAAAAAATAATTTCAATTTAATAAAAATTTAAAATTTTTTTTTTTTTAATATTTTTAACAGCATTGCAAATAAAAAAATCGAGAAAACTCTTTTATTTTTTTTAAAGTAAAAATAAAACAAAAACCAAATTTTTTTTGTTAAAAATTAAAAAAAAAAACAGAAAAAGGGCAAAAATTATTTAAAAAAATCCGGGTTTTTTGGAGATTTTTTTTTTAAAAAGCAATAATTTTTTTACAAAAATTTAAAATAAAAAACAAAGAAAAAATGGCAAAACTTACAAAAAAAATTCCGTGTTTTTTGGAGATTCTTTTAAAAAAAGGAATCATTTTTTTTTAAAAAAATTAAAAAGAAAAAACAAAGAAAAAATGGCAAAAAATACAAAAAAAATGCCGTTTTTTTGGAAATTTTTTTAAAAAAAAGGAATAATTATTTTTACAAAAATTAAAAAGAAAAAACAAAGAAAAAATGGCAAAAATTACAAAAAAAAATGCGGTGTTTTTTGGAGATTTTTTTAAAAAAGGCAATAACTTTTTTTTAAAAAAATTTAAAATAAAAAAACAAAGAAAAAATTGTAAAAATTACAAAAAAAATGCCGTGTTTTTTGTAGATTTTTTTTTAAAAAAGCAATAATTTTTTTTACTGTTTGTTACTGCTGCATTATGAGCGCCAATGCCCATCGTCACTCGATATATTCTGCATCAACTGCACATGCCCGATCGTTGCGTTCTGTTGCGTTATTTTCGTTGCGTTAATTTTCGTTCTAGTTTTTTCTTAACCTTTTTCTCATAAATTTTCTGCGTCTTTTTTTAATTATTTTTTTTTTTGAATTTTAATATTTTTTTTGTTTTTTTTTCTTGTTTTCTTTTGTTTTGCTGACTATTTTTTGGCTTGCGCAATTATTAAACGACATAATTTTGTCTGGACTGAAAAGTGGATCAAGAATAAAATTGAGTCACGAGAATAGCGTAAGCCAGAAAGTTTCCCGTAAACTATTTTTGGTATAGTGGAGAGTGAGCCTTTATAATATAGTATAAGGGGGAGGGGAGGGGTGTATCCGAAATGTTGAAATGTTGATAATTACACTGATCGAGTAGAAGAAGATGAGAATGAACAGGCGACAACGATGACACTGACGGCAAGAAGAAATGATGATGATTACTGTTGACTGTTGATGGAGCCTCTTACAATTTCCCCAAGATTGTAGGGGGGGGGAGGTGTTTATAAAACGCATTCAAAATGGATCATAGTGCGCCGCAATAAATATAAAATTTTATTGGCCAATCTTTATTCACGGACAACTGCAACTAAATTTCATGTGCAATCCCCCCACTGAGAGACCGTCAACGTTCCTTGCACTCCGCCATTATTACTATTCATGCGTGTGCATATGCAAACTGATTTTATTTTTTTTAGCTTATCGTTGGTTCTCGTTCGTATCTGAAAATTAGTGGGTGAGTGAGGCACTAGGCCATGCCAGAGTCTGTTGATTTGTCCTCGCAATTCCGTCTTGGTTTTGGTTGTTTTCCTATTTGTTATGGGGCAAGCTAGCAGCAGCAGCCATTAAGGAAACCATAAAGACTGGAAATTCTTTAGAAATTCTCTTCAAGTACTGTGAGTAAAATTTCGTCGAGAATATTAGAATTTGCAAAAATCTGGTACGCAATTGAGTGGTTGAATATGCGTGCAAACATTTTAGCAGCGATTGTTTTTTTGTTATTTTTATTGCTGCTATTGCGGCTACTGTCATTCCTCCTTTTGGACTGAAGCCGGCCGTCTGTCATGGACTTCTGCTACTGGCCTATTCTCCGTTATTGGCGATAATAATTTACAATTGCGCGACTGCCACTAGACTATTACCTCATATCATGTTGTGCGGCTCTTAGTACTGGCAGTACGTGCCAGACGAGATAATATTCACGCCTTCGAAGAATATCAATCAAATAGGAAATAAATAACTTAGCCTCGGACACTGAGATTCCGTTGTTGAGTTGTTGACTTGCTGATATTCCAAGCGATTTCGCTCTAATTTATGGCCATTCGAAATAGTTTATTCTGTAAACTAGGATAAATGTTTGCATAATGGCACAATGTATTATATTTTGATGGAAAATTTAGAACAAATATGAAAATGACGGATTGGTCAGCAGCTTTTTAAAAGAGACGCACTGACAAAGTGCACAAAAATTTCAATTTGCGTTCAAGTATTTTCTTCCATCGAGAATACAAAACTTCTTAAAATAATATCGAAATTATTGCGTCTAGAATTTTGTGTGTGAAAAAGCGTTGATTTTGCAATGAAAAATACAAAAAAAAATACACGCTAGCAAATGCGAAACGTTGAAGAGTAGTGCAGTGAAATTAAGGGGAAAATGCAAATCAAAACGCATAACAAAAGAAAATCGGGTGACCCACTTAATGTGTGGAGTTATGTCATCGACACCGCCATGCAATTCATGGCCCCACAACGCACGATTCCCTTCCTCTTTCGCGAATCGATAAACTGTGAACTGTTTTCGTTCATTTTCGCAGTCGATTCAATTTTTTTTTTCGATTACTCATGCTGCGATTTTTTTAAATTTTTTTTTAATGTTTTAACCCGCAAAAAATATGTTGCAAAAGATTTGCTTAAAAATTTTGGCTTTCTAGAAAAACCCTATTGATAAATTTAATATTTAAAAAAATTCATTGTAGAAACAAAAACATTTACACAAAAATTTGGACCTCTAATAAAATTATTGGACCTCTCAGAAAAAATATCGTAGAAATTTTCATGAAAATTCGGGCTCTACTAAAAAACACTAAAAATTTTTAATAAAAACAGGAAAACTTTAACAATACAAAAAAAGTTCCTAAAAATAGAGACCTCGGGAAAAAATGCACCCAAAAAATTATCGGAAAAATTTGGATCCCAAAAAATTTATTGGTAAAATGTCCGTTCAAAAAATCGGGCTCAAAAAAATTAATGCAAAAAATGTTTATAAAAATTGAGACCTCAGCAAATTATTGAACTTAATCAAAATTATTGGACCTTAAAAACACCCACGTCAAATTTTTTATAGATAATCAGATCTCAAAAAAATTTACATTAAATTTAAGACCTTAGTGAAATTTTAATTAAAAGCAGGAACTTAAATAAATTTTTAAAAAATTCATGTGAAAAATAAAAATTCACAAAATTTTGGACCTTTAACCAAATACGCAGATCTCTCCACAAATCGTTCAGAAATTATCATGAACATTTTGACCTTCGAAAGAAAAAATATGTGGGACCTCAAAAACCATCCACAAAATTTTTTTTATAAAAATTCGGCCTTTAAAAAAATCAGAGCAAAAGTTTGCATCAAATATAATACCTTAGAAAATATTCAAAGAAAATTTTTAACAAAAGCGGGTTCATTTTTTGACTTTTACGTTTATTTTTTGTGAAATTTTCTTCTTTAAAACCAAAAAGAAACACTAAAAAAATTACAAGAAAATGACTAATTGGTTTTTATCGTTGAAATTTAATAAAATTATCAATAATATGAAAAACCCTCCTCCCTTCCCCTTCAATTTTCCCACCCATCAAAAAACACAAAATTAAAAAAGTTCAAATTTCAGCCTCAGAAAATTTCAACAACAAAAAATATTTATTATGCAATATTGATTCTTAAAAATATACGATTTAAAGGTTATTTTTCTGTAGCAATTTTCACAATAATTAAAGCTGTCAAAATTGCTCAAAATAAATATGTGATTTGCAAATTTAGCTCTTATGCATAGAGAATTTTGTGATTGTTTTTGTTTGACCTTTGTAAATTGGCGGCACTGTACTTCATTACCACCATAAGGTATTAAGGATGCTTCTCATATTGAAGAATTTTGGTTTTATTATATTTTTTTTTATAGTAATTTATTTTATTTGTTATATTATTTTGTTTGTTTTCCTCGTTTTTTTTACTTTTATTTAATAATTTGAGCAAACAAAAAATTATTTTGAAATTTTTCCAAAAAATTATAATATGCAAAAATAGTTTGTATGTCACTAGAGTTTAAGGATGATTATTGCAAAAAGTACGATTCTTGTAGACAAATTAGTAAACAGCTAATGATATGCGATTATAGATCTTATTTATGGGTAGTTTTGTGATAATTTTTGATTGAAATTTTTTCTATAATTATTAATGATGCTTTCCATATTTGTTAAATAAAAAAAAACCTTTTTTGTTGCAAAATTTTTAATTTTTTTTTATTTTTGTTTTTTTTTTCAAGTAATATTTTTTTTGGTAAATTCATTTATTTTACATATTTACGATGCGTGGAAGAAGAAATTAATTTTGAAAGTTTTCGTTTTATAAATAATTTCAGAAAAGATTACAAAAAAAATTTGTTCAAATTTTAAAAATTTCGTTTTAGTTTTATCCGCTTTTGACTTTTAGTTTTATCCGCTTTTTCAGAAAAAAAGGAAAACTTTCCTATTGATTTTGACCTTTTTAAAAACGAGGATTAAATTTAAATAAAAAACAAAAAATAAGTTTAGAAATTGGTGATTTTTTTTAAGGTTTTTCTTGTAAGATCATATTCCAAACTGACAGATCCAAAGACGTCAATTCTAGTTAGTTTTTTTCCCAGAATTTCTTATCAAATTGAATTAATTTAAATGCAATCAAAAGAAATTAGGCATAGAATTGGAATTTGGATAATTTCGGTATTTTCCGTGTCAATTTAAAATTCGATTTTAATGTTCAGAAAAAAAAACTGTCCCATAAATTTGATAAAATTTACAATTTCAACTGTCAACTTTTCTGGTGTTTGTAAAAGAGTCTCTTTTTTTATCCCCACACCCCACTATACAAAAGTCCATAAAGTTGGCGGGTGACTCACCTAACTATTGTGAGAATTAGTGACCGTAAGTCCATATGTTCTCTCCAATGGCACAGCACCTACGAAACGTACTTGTAGCCGTTCAAAAGCACCTCCATTTTAGGAAGAAATCATATTTTCTTTATGATTAGATAAAATACTAGATAATATTTCAAGCTTTTTGCAGCAATATTTCCCCGAGAGGACAAAGCTTAAATAGAAAAAATTCAACAAACAAAATTTATCGTTTTATTAAACGACAACGCAGAGACAGTCAATTGTCTTCCATCATTTCTGAGGCTTTTATTTTCAATGCCAAATGTCAGTCGATGAACAACAGTTCCTCATAGCGTAAATGACTAATCGTGATTATTTTAGTATGCATCTGAGTGCGTAGATATAAGTTGTTGTTTTTTAATTTATTATTTCGCTAAAGACAAGATAATGTCGTACACTGAAAATTTCGTTTCTTTCTGTTACTTTGTGTAGAGCAGCGGAATGAATGCCTTTGTGTGCCTGCCTGGCCAGAAGCGAACCAAGCCAAAAACTTAGATTTTCTATTCTATTAATATAAAATACAACTTCTCTAAGCAAAACCCCTTCCAGCCCACATGCAATTATTTCTGCAATTCTGTGACGTGACATTCAAAAATCGATTAATTCCCTGGGAGCCTCTGTCATAAAGACATAACACCCCCACGCATGGATGGTCTTAAAATTTGTACTTAAAATGTAACAAAATTGATGTTAAAAACACTAAAACTAAAAAAACAAACAAAAAATTTTAAGAGTACGTTTACGTGTGCACAGATTAAAAGTGTTAATTTTTGGAAAAGTATTTTTTTTATGGCAAAACGCATTAATTACCAAAAAAAAAATTAATTGTATTCAAAGTCGAGTTTTTGTACATGAAAGTCGATGCCACCGGCTTTGCTCCTCCCACAAATAATGGTGGTGCTTTTATGAAAAGTGCTGTGTTACGGGTGCGGTGGGAGGGTCGGGGCGAAACCTTCATTTTGAAAGATCATTTTTTGACACGTACTCATGCACGCACCTTTTTACGATCTGTTTTTGACATTCGGCAATGAAAGCAAAATTATTACGTGTGCGTCGGCATTGTTATCTCACCGAATTTCCATTCGATTTCGTTTTCGGAGATTGATAGTCCGCCAGGTAAGCAACAGCGAGGGGTGTATGAAAATTACCTAGCAAAACACATGTGGTTGGTCTTTTAGGGGTCAAACAGTGAATTGTGTGCAGTTCGCTTCTTTAAATCCCAAAAGTGAAAATAAAAGAAACTAAAAAAAAATTCTTTTTTTGGCTTTGGCTTTTGTCTGTCTCCCTTTTTTCTTGTAGTCACATTCGAAAAGTGTTTTTTTCTTGTTTTGTTGAGAGTCGAGCCATGGACTTGACGATTACAGGTGATGGCAATGCACAGAATGTGTGTCAAGGTTGGAATTTTTTTTGGACGCACGCGTAACTTTTCTCAAAGTCTCAGCGATTTTATGTAATTCGTACAGGTTTGCCTTAGGGTTGTTTTGTCAGTAACCAACGAAGACGGAATAGCACATGGAGATAACTTAAAAAGCTGATAAGAAAAGTTGTTGTTTGAGGTGGATTTGTGACGTTACACCTTGAGTGTCGGTGTCATTAGCCATTTATGAGCGTTAAGTAATTGCCAGACCCTAAACAGGTTGATAAACACTCGTACCTACTTACCTAGCTGCCTGATTACCTACCACAACAGCCCACATTAAGTTGGATTTTGTGAATTGAAGTTCAGCATTTTCAAGTTTAACCTTCGTAAAAAAATTTTGTCGCTTTCCTTTTTCTTTTTCTTTCTTGTTTAATTACTCTAATAGAGAAACGGAGAGAAGGGAGGGGGGGGTTTATAGTGGCTTATTAAAAAATGTCGCGTTTAAAAATAAAAAGTTCAATCATCACCGCACCCAAAAAAATTTCAGTGAGTAATCAAAAAATAAATTGCTTAATTTATTTCCCCGAAAAAGTTAATGTTTTTGATTTGAGAAAACTGAGATATTTTCATCGAGAAAAGCTTAAAAAATCATTAAAAAATAAGAAAAACAAATTCTTGTTAATTTTTGTATAAAAACCACTTAAAAATTAAAAATGGAAAAAAATCAAAATACCACTAAAAAGTTTGACCCAAAAAATGTGTGTTCTTAAAACAAAACGAATACAAAAATTTAAACCTCCGAAAACTTGATATAAAATCGAGATCTTAACAAAATTACCGCCAACAAATTTATAATATTTCGGAATTCAAACAATATTATCGGAACTCAAAAATTCGAGTATAAAATTACATAAAAATTTGCACCATTCACGATTCTCACAAATTTCAACCCGCAAAAAATGCAGGCTTCCAAGAAAAACTTTACTGATAAATATTTAATAAAAAGCAAGATCTCAGAAAAAATTACATGGCACAAACAAAAACATTTACATAAAAATTTGGACCTCTAATAAAATTATTGGACCTCTTAGAAAAAAGATCGTAAACATTTTCATAAAAATTCGGGCTCTCCTAAAAAACATTGAACCTCTTAGATCCAAAAACAGGATAAATTTAACAAAACGAAAAAAGTTCCTAAAAATAGAGACCTCGGAAAAAAATGCGCCCAAAAAATTATCGAAAAAATTTGGATTACAAAAAAATTATTGTTAAAATGTCCGTTCAAAAGTTGGACTCAAAGAAATGAATGCAACATTTTTTTATAAAAATTAGGACCTCAGCAAATTTTCGTGATCAATTTTATTAGAATTCAGAACTTAAAAAAAATTATTGGACCCCAAAAACACCCACGTGAAAATTTCCTTTAAATTTGAGACCTTAGAAAAATTTTAATTAAAAGCAGGACCTCAAATAAATTTAACACAATAAAAAGACAACCACAAATTCGTGTCAAAAATAAAAATTCATAAAAATTTGGACCTTTAACGAAATTATTAGACCGCTCCACAAGGCGTGTAGAAATTAGCATGATCATTTTGGCCTAGGAAAGAAAAAAAATTGTGGGACCTCAGAAACCATTTTTATAAAAATTCGGCACTAAAAAAAATTAGAGCAAAAGTTCACATCAAATTTAAGACCTTCGAAAATATTCAAAGAAAATTTTTTAACAAAAGCAGTCGTTCAGAAGGATTTGAAATTAACAAAATTCTATAAATAAAGACCTCAGAAAAAAATAATCATTAAAATTCGGACCATAGAAAAACTTCCCTTAAACATTACTTTAAAGTTTCGACTTAAAAAAAATTAATAACCAAAATGTCCATAAAAGTTAGGACCCTTAAAAAATCAGACCATAAAGTTTGTAGTAAATTTAAGACCTCAAAAAAAATGCACATGCAACACTTTTATAAAAATTTGAACTCCAAAAAAAATTTAACGTTGACATTTTGTTAAAAATTCTGACCGAACAAAAACTTCTTTTTTGCTTTTCAATCAAAAATTATCTTTCGGATAAATCGGAGCAATTAAAAATGAAATCAAAATTTCTGCTTCGAAGTGCATAAAATCATGTGTGAAGGAGAGGCGCTGAAAGGTGAGTCGAGGAGAATCAATTTTTTCGTTGTTGCTGCCTTGAAATTTGCCGGCATCCGTGTGTACAGTGTGGGCCCACCTTAACGCATCCGTGTTCGTGTAATCGCAGTCACCTGCAGTCTCGTGCCAGTAAATTGCGTGTGAATGAATTCGCTTTGGTGTTGGTTGGCCTTGGCTGGCGGCTGAATTTTCAGGGTTTACGAAATCAGCTCAAGCTCAAGGGCCAATCCCTCCCCCACAGTCGTTGGCGTTTTGCAGTCTTCGTAATTCGGTTTGCCGGTTTTTCTGTTTTACAACACTTGAAATGAGCCTTAACGGACGGTTCTATCGTCTATGAACAAAAAGTCAGCTGGTTTTTTTCATGTTTCATTTTTGTACTGCTTTGCTTCTTATTTTTGCTATTATTAATTTTTTTTGTAATTCTCTCTCACCTTCGACCAAGGTAATACGAGTTGGTTTCTGGTGTTGTATTTATTAGGAAAGAAGTGCAATACGTACGCACATGGACGCAGACAACCGCACACGAATTACTCAGAAGGTGACGGTGTAAACTAACATCGATGTTGAGACACTTGATCCGCACCCACACCAAAAAAACGTCCCATTTCGATTGATTTTTGGCATTACGTTACCCTTCCCGCTTGACTGGCGATGATTGTGAAAGCTTGGAAATTACTTTAAAAAGAAAGAATTATGCAAAAGAGCTTAAAATCGGATGAAAAAAATTGTCCATTTCCTTAAACTTTTTAGTTTAATTCTTTTTACTGCAACTTAAAAGTTACTGCAACTTAAAGAGGAAAAATTTCCTCCACAAAAAAAAGGAAATTTTCTTCGAATTGCAGTGAAAAATTTGAAGCTGATACACGCACTCAGCTAAGCAGGTAAGAGGAAAATAGGTAAGCTCAGATAATCAATAGATAAATAGTGGTTTTGTGCGTTTGAAAACTGAAAGTGGCTTTGGAAACTGAAAGGCTTTTAGAAGACTCCGAACAAAAAGAGTAAAAACTCAAAAGATGAAAGGAGAAAAATCTTTTTGAGAAAAAATTCAAAGAAAATCAGTTAAAGAAATGAGTACAAATTGGCAATTTTCAAAATGAAATACAATCAAATAATAAAAAAAACATTCATTAATGGATGGCTCCCCACCACCATGCCAGTTTCCCTTGAATTAAAGAAAATAATAGAAGAAAAAAAATCAATGAAAACGAAAACTTACGAAAAACCTTAACACCCAAAAAGTCAAAGGAAAAATAGAGCGTGGACCGAGAGAAAAGGGAGGAAGAGAAAAGCCGTGTTACAGATTTTCCCACGTAAGCGCAAAGCATGTGAAAGGGAAAGTGCCCCAGACGAGATAATGACTGAGCGAGATGGGAAGCGAACAGAATTGAGGCCCCAAAAGCAGCAGCGAAACTTCAATAGCAGGCCAGGGTCGCAGGTTGCCGAGCGAGTGAATATGAAAATCTCGGTCACATATCTGAGCGCAAGTGGCACACACGAAACTGAACTTGCCCAATGCACACGAACACAGTCGCAACAGTTACTCTACGGAACAGAGCGGGAGGGCTATAGAGCGTATTACGTATTGTGTGAGAAGACCTCGAAATAAGTTAACATTTTGTCTATGCGTGGATTTGGTCGTGCGTGTGCATGTCTGGTCTGGTATGCATGCGGCGCGAGAACGTTAGACGGGAATTCGTTGTCGGCTTGGACTGAGCTGAACGCGCGTGCGGTGTATGCGGTTGAGGCACGCACGTTGTTTTACGATTACGCATATGCCTTAGGCTCAGGGTTACGTTGCTACTGATAACAGCGGCAATACGAGGCAGAAAGTAAGACAAGAAAGGGAACAGTCCATCTCGTTTCGGGTGGATTTCTTGTCAAGCAATGCGGCTGTCATTGCCATCGTACATGATCATCACTCACCACTACGTTGATTATGTAATCGATCTTCGCCGTTGTTGTTGGGGAGCCAGCAAACTGGATGATCTTGACAAGACAACTGAGCGATCTGCGGATGCGGCATTAAGGCTTTTAGAAAGGGACGCCGAAAGATTTCCGTTTTCTTTTCCACTTCAATAACATGAAAAAAACGTGTTGCTGGGCACGAAGAGTGAATATATGCGCGCAGAGTTCTTGTCACTAGAAGCGACACAGTGAGACGCGGAGAGTTCCCCAATTGCGGCAGTGCCACGTGAATAATATTAAAATTTAAGGACAAAAAGATAATGTCAGCAGTTGCGCGTTAAAATTTATTTATTTTTAAATTTTCCTTTTTTAATAATTATTTTAAAAAATTAATTAGTTTTTATAACAAATTTGCAAATTTTTAGCCAAAAATTGTTTTAATTTATAAATTTTATACCAAAAATTTTTTAAAGGAATTTTTTGCTAATTCAATTGTTTATACCACATTATTTTTTGCTGTTTTGAATTTTCATCAAAGTTGACAAATTTTATACCAAATTTCCAGTCGTCAAAATTTTTTTCGGCGAATTTTCAATTTTTATGCCACTTTTTCTGATTTTTATACCAAATTTCCAGTCTTTGTACAAAATTTTGTTTATTTTTATACCAAATTTTCTGGATTTTATACCAAATATCAAGGTGTACAAATTTGTTTCAGCGAATTTTCAAATTATAAACCAAAAATTTTCTGTATGATTTTTTTGCTAATTTAAATATCTATACCAAATTATTTTTGCTATTTCGAATTTTCATTTTGTATCAAATTTCCATTCGTAAAAAAATTATGAACGAATTTTAAATTTTTATGTTAAATTTTCTGCATTTTATACCAACTTTTCCAAATTTTATACCAAATTTTCTGGATTTTATACCAAATTTCCAGGTGTACGAATATTTTCAGCGAATTTTCAAATTTTATATTAAATATTTTCTAAACGATTTTTTTGCTAATTCAATTGTTTATACCACATTATTTTTACTGTTTCGAATGTTCATAAAAGTTGGCAAATTTTATACCAAATTTACATTCGTAAAAAAATTTTCAACGAAGTTAAAATTTTTATGTTAATTGTTTGAATTTTATAGCAAATTTCTAGTCGTACACATTTTTTTAGCGAATTTTCATTTTTTATATAAAATTTTCTGAATTTTATACCAATTTTTCCAAATTTTATACCAAATTTGCAATCGTAAAAATTTTGTTCGCTGAATTTTCAATTTTTATGTTAACTTTTCTGAATTTTATACAATATTTCCAAATTTTATACCAATTTTTCCAAATTTTATACCAAATTTGCAATCGTAAAAATTTTGTTCGCCGAATTTTCAGTTTTTATATTAACTTTTCTGAATTTTATACAATATTTCCAAATTTTATACCAATTTTTCCAAATTTTATACCAAATTTACAGTCGTAAAAATTTTGTTTGCTGAATTTTCAATTTTTATATTGTTTTCGGAATTTTATACCATATTTCCAAATTTTATACCAAAATTGCAGTTGTAAAAATTTTTTTCGGCAATTTTCATTTTTTATATTAAACTTTTTGAATTTTATATCAAATTTCCAAATTTTATACCAAATTTCCTGTTGTAAAAATTTTTTGCAGCGCATTTTCCATTTATATATCAATTTTTTGAATTTTATACCAAATTTCCAGTTTTTGACAAATTTTCAATGTTTATACGGATTTTTCGATTTTTTATAGCAAATTTTCATTCAAATTGAAAGATGTTCGAAGTGTTGAGGCTCTTTTTTCTTTATTAAATTTAATTATTTTTGTCATAAAAACTATATCCAAAAGTTTTTAATTTATTTTTTAAGAAAATTTTGCATTTATTAAAGAAGAATTTTGTATATTCCAAAAGTACAAAATTTAAATAATTAAACTAAAATCAAAAATAAATTCGTTTAAAGACTTCCATAAAATGCTTTCAGCAAAAGCTCTTATAAAATGCACTCAAACGCATATCAAATAAACGCGAGCATATCACAACTCACTCCTCCCTGCAGTGATAAATACAAAATGTCTGATAAAAAAGCATAGCCTTGATAAAGCCATCGGGGTAAGAGGGAAGGCAAGATAAACAGCTTTACGAAAATGCAATAAACACAAAAAAAGAGCAAAAAAAAAAAAAAAAATACTAAATTTACTGTCAAATCCGAGTGATAACAACAAAAATCAAACAGCAGCAGGCATATGACAATATCAAGTGTGCGAGTGTACATAATGGTTTTGGGTCGATAGAAAGCGTCGGTGAACGGGGGAGAGTTCACTCTATGTTACCCTAAAGTGGGAAGAGTAAGACAATTGTGAAAATATTTTGCATATTTGAATTATCAAAAACCGAAACGTACACGCACAGATATGCATTCATGCAAAATGTACCGAAAAATGGAGAGAAGAGAAAGGAGAAAAAGCAATCACAGTAATGCACACATTAATAGTATTTAATAAAATTCGAATGAATATAAAAACATGCACACACGTGCGCACTCATCATAGGCTGTTTTTTTTTGTCCACAGTACGTCACGACCAGAGCAAATAGACGACATCCTCCGCTGTTGGTAGAGAGAGAAACAAAATACAGCCCAGACACCGTTTTACGTAAAATCGCGCGCGCGTTTTCGACCATGGATTGTGCGGTGCGACGAGTTCAGTTGCGGCTTTCAGAGTTTTTCATTTTGATTCCGATTCCGACTTCGATTTGCCCGCGGACGGCTGAGTGCACACACAGAGCCAGGCCACAATCGACAGAGTGTTGAATGGCTGACTGAACTTGGTGTGCATGTGCGATTGTGTTGGTGTTTCATTGAACGGGCTAGGCTGACCTAGGACCTACATTATGATCATAAAGTTTCGACTCGAAAATTTCAAACAACATTGAAAACAGGGCGACTATAAAGTTTTGTCAATTATTTTTCTGTTCACTGGAAATTCGTATTTTTCTCATAGAATTTTTTGTATTTTTTTGCACGCGTGATTTTATTTTTTAAATAAAATTTTTTCAAATTATTGTCTTTATTTTTATTTGTATTTTTTTAAGGGATTTTAGTTTATTTCATTTTTTAGTCGATTTTTTATTTAAAAAATAGCAAGAAATAGTTTAGAAATTCTTTTGTTTAGAAAAATTTGGTTTTCGTAAATTTCTTTTTAATTTTTAATGACTTTTTTTCGTTTGTTTAAATGTTCGTTGTCGTACAATTATTTTGATAACAATTTACAGTAATTATGAGTGTATTTCTGTTAATTTTTATATATTTTATAAATTTTTTGGGGGGGGAAGGGGGTTATTAATAATTAAAAAATTGTAAAATTTTCAGAAAGTGAGCAATTAAATTTGTGTTAAAATCGAAATAAAAAAAAATTAAAGCAATATTTTTCAGTATATTTTGAAATTGAAACAACATTTTTGGACTTCAAAAGTAACGTAAAATTATTCATAAAATTCTGGACTATAAAGAAAACTGACCCCAAAAATTCACATAAAAATTTAACTTCAGAAAAATCTCCTTCGTTTAGGAGAAAGAAACGAAGGAAAATTTTTTAAGAAAAATTAAGATCTCAGACAAAATTAACGTTAAAAATAATCCAAAAAAAAAAAATTTGAACTCGAAAAAAGTGCCTCAAAAATAAAATTCGGACTTTCGAAAAAAATTCATGTCAAAAAAAAATATTTTTGCAGAAATTCGGACACTAAAAAAAATATTTTTGCAGAAATTCGGAGCGAAATTTTTAGTAAAACACAAGTAATAAAATTATTAATTTTTTAGTAAAACACAAGCCCTCAGAATTGATTTAATAACAAAATAATTTTTTTTTAACGAAACAATTTTTTTTACGTGAAAATAAAATAAAAACGAATTTTTTATTTAAAAAAAGAGAAGTAAAAATGGACAGAAATTCTTCGTATAGAAAATCGCTCCTTCTCATTTCTTGCTCTCCTTCATTTCTGTCTCGTTCACTCCTATCATTATTATTAAAGTCAGCACATAATAAAAAGTGCGTTTATTGAAGAAAAAACGACAACTAAATTGATCGAAACTAAACAAACTTACACAAGAAGTTGACATATTTTTTGTTTGTTTGATGACCTCGAAATGCATTTTTTTAATTTTATTTTTATTTTCTTGTAGTTTTGTTGCTCGAAATTCTCATTTATTTTGTGTCTTATTTGTGTGTGTATGCAGTTGTTTTTCTCTCTTTGGCAATTTATGCACACACGTGTGTATTTTCCTGTCAAATATGCTCTCCGAAATAAACACGCCTTTTTTTTTATTGGTTGTTGTTGTTTTTTTTTTGTTTTTTTTAGTTTTATTTCTGTCATTTTGGAATTATTTGCACAAAATTCTATAATATAATCTCCAAATTTTATTTGATTTTTGTTTAAAAAAAAAATGTTACGTACATTGACGATTTTAGCAAATTTCACCTAATTTCGTTTGTTTACTTTTGCTATTTTGTCATTGTCCCGTCTCGTTGTTGGCCCATTTATTCACTCGTAATTTATAGATTACGATCAACATTAAAAATGCTATGAGTAAATTTTTGAATCTTTTGGCTTTTTTCTTTTTTAGTATTTCTATCTTTTTTAAAGAGATTTCATTTATTAATGATGGTGGTGTGACCTTTAAATTTGAATATTTATTTATTATCAGTTTTTTTTGTTATTAAAATAATTTATTTATTAAAGAAGAAAATTTGGAAATTGGAGGGGAAAAAACATCTGAACTGGACTTTACACAATCAGAAATATTAATGATAACAATATTAATGAATATTTATTATTAGAAAAATTATTACACAAAATTATCAACGTTCCAATTTTCCCCTGACACCCACCCACCCCTGCCAACTAAATTATTTATTTATATTAAAAATCAATTTTCTTTTTTATAAAAAAATAATTTTTCATAAAATTTTTTATCAAATTCAATTTTTTGTTTGTTTTGGTGTACACATAATTTTCGTTGCGACTGTACAGAAAGACCATCAAAATAATATGAGAAGAAAAGCAAACAGAAAAAAAATAGAAAATAGCTAAAAAGAGGCAAAATAAAAGCTTACTCATATTTTCTTACTACTCATTTTCTCCCTTTTTTGATGAATTTTAACTCAAACAAGGACAGACTGCGGCGATATAATCAATCGGATCTAAATTCTAGACAATGCGATAGAAAAAGTGAGAAATAGAAAAACGGCAGATAAAAAATGCCATGGTCCGACTAACCGCAAGGACGCCGCGGTCGCTCAGAGATTTTTGTTTTTCTAAGCCAAGCGCGCGAATCGCATTTATGGGAACGTGCGGGCATTGCGCACGCGCACGCACCTAGCCCTAACGCGGAGTGTTTATTGGTTGACGGTGCACGCGTATGTTACTTTACGTTCTTTTATTAATGAAAATTTGCGAGTCTGTTTCTTTTTTTCTTAAAATTTATTCTTTTTTAATTTAAATTACTTAAAGTCTGCTTAAGAAATTAAAACAAGCCATTATTAATCAAGAAATTAGAAAAACTGTTTCGGAATTAATTACAAAAAAAAAAAAATAAATAACCAAAACTCTTGAATAGCATCATCAACTGGAATAGGGTTTAAACTTGAGGGCGTAATTTCATATACAATAAAATAATGAAAAAAAAATTGACTTTAAAATATCTTAGCAACAGAGAAGCCAACCGAAGGTATATGAAAATCAAAATGCGCTTAATTCCATGGTTGGAGGGCATGGCCACTGGCTCAATGCAAAAAGAAGAAGAAGAAGAAAAAAAGAAGAATTATTCGGACTGCGGAAGGTTAGCCAAAGAATATCATCGCATGGCAGGGTAATTATGATCAAGCTCATACTTAATAATGGGTTTAGTTTGGAAAAAAATTCCTCACCTTGACGGAAGCATGTGCGTAAAGTCCAATAGCGGGGCGGGGGGGGGGGGGGGGGGGGGGGGGTGGGTCAGCTAGTTGGTCTCGGTAGTCATTAGAAATTTTCTAAGGTCTCTCCCTAAGCGCAGTTCCGTTACGACCTTCCTTGAAGGCATTCAATTTAAATACAAAGAAATGAGAATTAATTCAGTTTGGAATAAAACAAAAAAATTAATTTCGAACTAAAGACGGAAATTATAGTGAAAAGTTCGAAATTATTAGTTGCGAATTTCAAATTTCGTCATTTCCGTAGTTTTCTTAGAAGAAAACTTAAATAAGAAAAAAAAAATCGTTTGGAGACTTGAGTTTCTATTTTGGCGAATGTCAAAATGTTAATTTCGAAGGATTTTCGGTTTTTTTTCTAGTTTTTTTTTTATGAAGGCTTTTTGGTAAGAAATAGTTTTTTTCTTTTGCTTCTAGTTGTGAAGGACAAATACGACCACCTCTTCCTTTATTCAATTTACAAATTTTCTTTTTAGATTGAATTTGTGTAGTTTTCAAAAGGGATTATAAGGAACCTTTTCATTTAGGATCAAATAGTCTCCAAAATATATTATTTAAAAATTGTCTCGACTAAAAACAGGCAAAATATTTTTAGAAAGGACTTGAACGTTTCGGAAGCATTCTTTTTAACGCATTTCTTCTAATCTTCCCAAATATTTTCGCTTTTATTTTGCTTTTTTCAAAGTTCTTTTTTCAATTTATTTTAATTTTATTCGAATTTTTTTTTTCTTAATTTACATTTTTTTTGTTTCATTTTTAATTTTTTTTTTTTTCATTTTTTTTCCACGCAAGTTATCGAAAATTGTTTTTAAAGATTTCTGAATTTTTCCATTCATTTTCCATTTTCTCTTCAAATTTCTTTAATGGGAATTTTTTCATGCTTTTTTCCAATTTTTTTTGACGTTTTCTTTGGTGTTTATGAATTTTTTCCCTGGACAATTTTCCAGCATTTAACTAATTTTACAAAATTTTTGCGTAATTTCTAATTTTTAATTCACTTTTTTTCCAATATTTTTTCATTTTTTAAATTTGTTTAAACAATTTTTTAACCTTTTCTAATTTTTTTTTCAACTTTTGTTCCTTTTTTTTAAAAAAAAAAAATTCTTTTGATTTTTATCAATTTTTATGGAATTTTTATTTTTTCTCTAATTTTTTTGTTATTTTTCTAATTTTTTCCATATTTTTAAAGTTTTTTTTCCAAATTTTTTCCAACGTTTATCCAATATTCTCCTTTTTTCATTTTTTTTTTATTTTTTCTTATTTTTCCAATGTTTGCTTTTTAAACTTTTTATAGTTTTTTAAAAACTGTTCCAGATTTCTCTAATTTTTTTTAAAAATATTTTCCTAATATTTTTTTTTTTTTTGTTTTTTAGAGATTTTTCCATATTTTTCCTCTTCCAGGAATTTTTAAATTCCTAAATTTTTTTTAAATTTTTCTGAATTATCTCTGTTTTCCGTTTAAAAAAATCTTTCAAAAATTTTACAATTTTTTTACATTTTTGTTGTAAATTTTTGTCAAAACTTTTTCGAATTTTTCCAAATTTTTCTACATTTTTCCACCTTTTCCCAACTTTTTCATATTGTTCCATATTTTTCCATATTTTTCCATATTTTTCCATATTTTTCCATATTTTTCCATATTTTTTCATATTTTTCCATATTTTTCCATATTTTTCCATATTTTTCCATATTTTTCAAAATTTTTCTAAAATTTCCAAAATTTTTTCAAACTTTTTCAAACTTTTTTAAATTTTTTTAAATTTTTCCAACACTTTTCTAAATTTTTTAAAATTTGTTCTAAATTTTTTTATAATTTCTTCTGATTTTCTAAAATGTTTTTCCGGCTTTTTAGAAAAACTTTACTAAATTTTTTAAAATTTGTTCTAAACTTTTTATAATTTCTTCTGATTTTCTAAAATGTTTTTCCGGCTTTTTCTAATTTTTCCAAACTGTTTGTTTAATTATTTTTGTTAAGTTTTTATAAATTTATATTTTTTACGTTGTTTCATAAACTTTTTCCATTTTCTTAAGTTTTTTTTTCCAGTATTTTCCATATTTTTACTTTTTGTGTCAAATATTTTCTGGTGTTTTCAAAATTTTTCTTAATATTAATAAATTTTTTGAAAAGTTTTATCCAATTTTTATTTAAATTTTAATTTTTTTTAATTTTTACTAAAACAAAAGAAAAGATTTAAATCCGAAAGCGTTTAAGGCAATCCGATATGAAAAGCCGCAACCCGGAAGCAAGCTGAATTTTCCGAAACGGCCGCCTACAGCGTTGCTGTGGGGTTTTCTGATTTTCCTTCTCTCTGTCATCATGCAACTGCAATGCAGTCGACTTTTTCATCTGCTGCAGTAACGCATTCGTAGCAACGGCAAGTATCCGTCGAGTGTCAAATATCTCATCTCCGATTGGCTGTCGTCCGATCCTGTCATGTCATCGTGACCAATCACGTTGCACTATTTCTTTTTGCATTCCTTTCGCCTTTAAAAAGCGTCTTATTTTTAAATTTTCCATTTTTAAATGTCAATAAATTAAAAGCTTTTCGTTTTTATTAAAATTTAATGCAATATTCAATATTAGGGCAATGCGTTAAATTAGGGATTAATTGTGCTTATTTTTTTTGGAAGCGACAGTGTCTGTTAGCACAACAACTTTGTACATTGTTGACAATGGCGGAAAAGGAAAGTGATTTGAAATAAAAAGAATATAAGAAAAAACGTCAAACCACTTTGGTCGAGGCAATATCGGCATGGAAAGTGTTGTGGATTGTTGTGGAAAAAATGTGCGTAAAAACTTTTCCTGTTTCGTGCGTCGCAGATGCTGTGTCGGGGCGAATGCTCTCCCTACAGTGGTACCAACAACCATGAAATTGAAGACAATTAACACTTGCAGTGAAATTCTATCCGCAATGCAAAAACAAGAAAATAGTTCGTCGTCGATTTTATTAGTAATCCGAGCGCTAATCGCTGCGCTGTCGAATAGTGGATCAGCAAAAGCGATCGCAGCAATATGGTATTTTGATGGGGTAAGAGTGCAGTCTGAAAAGTGCATCTAAAGTGCATTACTGCATCGGGCTGACGGTGTGGGGCAATACTGCCTACTGCGGATGGTGGCGTATTGTTTTCCGTAATAAATATAATGATGGATGCGTGCTTTAATCAAATCGGCCGATTTGCGCACATACGAGATGGATGGGGGCTGCTGATAATGTTTACATTTTCGTTTTGATCATTTTGCTAATTACTTCCTGTAGTCTCGCATCGAAATACGGAAGAAGGCAAAACCACTTCAACAATCAGAAGAAGAAGAAGCAGCAGAAGTAGAAGAAGAGATGCAAAAGTGCAATAAAATAATTACAAATCAAGCAAAGAGAAAAACGGAAATGAAATTTTTTCAATTTGTAATTTTGACTTTGGAAAACAATAAAAACCATCGCGGGGCTCTAGTTATTCGGATGGCGATGTGGTGAGGATCGGTTGTTGAACCTGCCATCTTGGGGATTGGAGCGAATTCGCACTTCCTTATTGGTGATGGATGGTCTGAACTGAGCTTAGGTCCCCCTATTTTGTTACTGTTTACTTTTCTCCAATTTTCAATTATTTAAGCAAAATTTTAGTAACGGGAAGAACACCTTCTATAAAAAAAAATACGTTTTTATGTAAACAAATTTGGTTCACTTATTTTTGTTACAAAATAATTTCTTTGGACATTCTCACGTTCACATTTCCATTTTCTAAAACAAATTTATGAAATGACAACTTTTATTTTAATAAATAACAAAAATGGAAAATGGGTAGGAAAATATTTCAATTTCAATTATTCAAAAATTTGGGACTACATTAAAAAAAAAAAATTTTATTGTTGCGTCATTGAAATAGCAGAAATGCAAATTCTTATATTACAAAAAAAAAAAAAAAAAAAAAAACAATTAAAAAAAATGGTCCTAAAACACAAAAAAATTCTACTACCTTCGCTGGTTCCGCCTCTGCGAAAAAAAAGCACCAAAAAATGTCACGTTAACTTCACAAAAAAAAATCATTAATTGATAAACAGAAATTGCCAAAGGCCAAGTGGAGAAGGGGCGGTGCCGAAAATGCATCACGGAAAAAAAGAAGAAAATGGAAATGATTTTGTTTATGTTGAACGGTCAATGAACTTTTATTTAAAATAACAAAAATGAAAGCAAGCGAATCCAATCCGATTCGTTTTATTTTCTTTCTTTTTGGTCCGTTTCTGTTTTTGTTATTGTTTAAAATTTCTCCTCTTTTTTCTTCTTAGTTTCTTTTTCTTTGATTGGCGATGGGATAGGGGAGGGGCGGGGCGATAGTACTTTTTGTTATTCACATCCAGCACAGCTTAAACTCTTATCGTTAAGTGCTGGAACAAAATGTTCCTCTTTCTTTGAAGCCACAAAAATGCATTAAGTTGCACTTCATAAATGCGCACACACACCCGCATTGCCGCGTTTTGCCCATCAACACCGACCGCCATTGCACCGAAGTTAACCAAACAACAACAAAATCAAAATGAAAAAAGGAAAAAGAGAACGCAAAAGGAAAGAGAAGCAAACAAACGATCGACTGTTAACCGAGTAACCGCGTGTGTGTGAAAATTTGACTCATAAAAAGGCAAAGGAAAGAACGAAAGAGAAAACGGAGAAGAAGAAAACAGCAAGAAATACACTTGCATGAGGCCCTCAGTATGAGTGTGTGTGTGATCATACTTTTTTTATGCAAATTTTAAATATTCTTCAACGAAAATAATATTCAAGAAAAACTTGGAAAAATTTTGAAAATTTTGGAACACACATTAAAAAAAAATGGAAAAAATTTGAAAAAAAATTAAAAAATTTGTAAATATTTAGAAAACATTGGAAGAGTTTGGAAACTGTTGGAAAGTTCTGCAAATCATTGTAAAAATTTTTTGGAAATATTTAGAAAAATTTGGTAGTCTGGAAAATATTGGACATTTCTGCAAGTTATTGGAAGAAAATATCCACTAGGAAACATTGGAAAATTGAGGAAAAAATTTGGACGAGTCTGGAAAAAACGAGAAAATTCTGGAAATTATTGGAAACAAATTTGAAAACATTTAGAAAAATTTAGTAAATGTTGGAAAAAATTGGAAAAAAATTTGGAAAAAATTGGAAAATTTTGAAATATTTGGAAAAGTTTGGAAGAATTTGGAAAATATTGAAAAATTCTGGAATTCATTGGAGACAATTTTAAAAAAAAATTGAGGTAAAAAGAAAAAAATACTTTTAAATATTGGAAAATATTGGTAAACATTGGAAAATATTGGAAAATATTGGAAAATATTGGAAAATATTGGAAAATATTGGAAAATATTGGAAAATATTGGAAAATATTGGAAAATATTGGAAAATATTGGAAAATATTGGAAAATATTGGAAAATATTGGAAAATATTGGAAAATATTGGAAAATATTGGAAAATATTGGAAAATATTGGAAAATATTGGAAAATATTGGAAAATATTGGAAAATATTGGAAAATATTGGAAAATATTGGAAAATATTGGAAAATATTGGAAAATATTGGAAAATATTGGAAAATATTGGAAAATATTGGAAAATATTGGAAAATATTGGAAAATATTGGAAAATATTGGAAAATATTGGAAAATATTGGAAAATATTGGATGATATTGCAAAATATTAGAAAATATTGGGGAAAAAAGTTGCTAAATTGCAAAACTTATTAAAAAACAAGGAAAACTTAAAAAATGCTGAAAAAGAATTGTAAAAAAGAAAAAAAAAAGTAGAAATTGAAAAAACTGAAAATTTGAAAATAAACAATGTGATTGTTTATATTATTTAAGATCCTAATTTTCATTTTCTTTTCCATTTTTTAATTTGTTTATTAAATTTTTAGCAAAATGAAGACACCATAAAAAAAATTATATTTTTTACTAAAGTTTTTCTTAATTTTATGCGCTTTAATTTCACAAAATAAAAATTTGAACACAATTTGTAGTTTAATATACATAAAATAAAAACAAACTAGAAAAAATTGCATAAAAATGTTCTTTAATAAAAATAAACAATAAAAAATCAAATTAAGCTGGTCGTCTCCCCAGACACATTTTTTTTTCTAATATTTTTGAAAAAATGCACATTTTTTTTATTATTTTTTTTTTTTATTTCAATTCTATTTCGTCTATTTGCTTCCAATTTATTTTTCCCAATTTTTGGTTTTATCCTTTTGTGATTGTTATTATTTTTGACTACTTATAAAGAGATAAATGGAGTTAAAAATGAGAAAAAATTACAATTTTAATCAACCAACCATAATAAATGCAACAACATATAATATGCAAACAGACCGTTTTGATAATAAATCGTAAATTTCTGATTATTATTCTAAATAAACTTAGTTAGCGCTAATACAAATAAATAATTAAAAAAAACTGCAAACCAAAAATGCAAAAAAAGCACTTTAAATGAAATGTGATAAGAATTCTGGACTGATTTTCTGTTAATAGAATAATTTTGGTGTTAGTTAAAATTCCAAAAATGTCGATTGGTGTAAACTTTAGAGACTAAAGTTGATCGAGTAACAAAAATGTATACTAAAATAGCATTTAATATATAAAATTAAACAAGAATTTCTTAAAAGTATTAAGACCCAAATAAACTCACTTTTTTTTTTTAAATTGTCAAAAAATTCATTCAAAGTTTATTAAAATTATTACATTTGGTAGAACCACAATGAAGACCTAAAACCTCAAAATATGTTATGTATTAGAACGTTTGACATCTGAGATCAAATTTAATCTTTTAACCTTTGCTGATATGTCAAACAAATAATAATAACAATAATACCAATAATAACGATAATAATAATAATAATAATATTTTAATAGAATATATAAAATGAGAATTTAAATTACTTTTCATTAGAAACAAGAACGGAAGCAATTCTTTTTAAATTTTAGCTGGTTTTATTATGAATAGTTTTAGTAATAAAATGCAGTTTTTCAAATTTAAACACCGTTTAAATAATCGTAGATTATTTTAATAAAAAAAAACCAAGAAAAAATGTATAATTTTTCCATAAATAAAATTAAATTTTTAATAATAAGAGAGGGAAAAGATAAATTTTAAATAGAAAAACTATAAGAAAAAATCAATAAAAAAACATATTTTTAATAAAAACCAAAAAAAAAAAAATTTTAAAAGAAAAATTTAATAACTTTTAAAATTAAAAACCAACGAAATTTTTTGTTAAATTAAAAAAAAAGAAGTTTTCACAGTGTTTTTTTTTGGAAACAAACCAACCATTAATAAATATTCTTAAAATAAGCTTATTGAGCGGTTTTTTTTAAAGAAAATTTTCTCTTTAAAAAAAACCGCTCAATAAGCTTATTTTTAGAATATTTTTAAGTGTTATTATTAGTAGTTTCTTTAAAAAAATCAAAAAAGTAAATTTTTTACAATCTGAATTTTTCAATTTCTGCAACAAAAAAATTCTAGCTTTTTTCAAATAAATTTTTATTATTTAATTTTTTTATATTTTTTGTTCTTAATTAAGAGAAAAATTGTTTCCCCACAAAATTTCTCACTGAAAAAAAAAAACAAACAAAAATAGAATAAAATTAAAAACACTTTGAAATTGGCAAAAACTTTGAATAAAAAAATTTAGGAAAAAATCAATAAAAACAAAGTAATTTTAGTAAAAACCAAAAAAAAAAAAAAACAACGAAATTTTTTTTTTAATTTAACAAATTTTTACAGTGTTTTTGGGAAAAAACATTTTAAATATTCTTAAAACAAGCTTCTTGGGGTCATTTTTTTTCAGAAAATTTTCTTTAAAATATTTTAAAAAAATTCATTTCTAAGTGTTATTATCATTAGTAAAAATTCTCTTAAAAAAAATTAAAAAAAAAAAATTTTTTACATTCTGAATTTTGCAATTTTCCCAACAATAAATTTTTTATAATTAATTTTTAAACTTTCCAGCTTTTTTCAAATAAATTTTTATTAATGAATTTTTTTATATTTTTCATTCTTAATTAAGTGAAAAATTGATTCCCCACAAAATTTCTCATTATAGAAAAAAACGCATATTTTTCGCGCTCTCAAAGTAAAATAAAAACAAATTAAAAAATTATTAATGAACTTTTCATCCTTAAAGTTTTCAAAAAAGAAAAAAAATATAACCAGAAAAAAAACCATCAAACCCCAGATAAGAGAGAATGTCAACAAAAAATAACGATGACATTTAAAGAATTTGCAAAAAAAAAAAAAAGGAAGAGAGAGAGAAAAAAACTCACTGAGAATTTCTACTAATCGAACGAAAGAAAAGGAAAGCTGCAAATTAACAAACAGCAGAGAAAGTCAAAAAAAGAAGCGACAAAGTCCGCTCAACGAAAACAAAAGCAAAACAGTCACGCTCACGATATTCACCCCATTTCTCCAAAGTATTTCTCTTCTTTTTCGTTTTTTTCCTTCGTTTTCATTCTAATAATTCGTGGTTTATTTTTTATTATTATTCTTATTTTTATGAATGAAAGCAATAAAAAAAACCACCATTTCTGTTGTTGCTCTTGTTTTGCACACAAAGAACTCTTTTTTTTCTCTCTCTCTGTCTCTCTGCGTGTGACTTTTGCGGTTGACTGTTATTTGGTATTCTTATCTTTGTTCGACGGCCGTTCGAGTTCTATTGCAGCCCGTTTCCAACTCTCTCTGACACACTGCCAACCAGATTGAGTAAGACTAATCAGAAGAAGAGATCCACCGTAAAGAGGTATTGTGTTGATATGACGATAGTGTTTGTGAGGAAGCTAAGAAGTTCGTTTTTGATTTTGTTTGCGCGACGCACGAGAGCCAACGACCTCCAGCGACCTAACTCAACATTGTTTACTGTGTGCGACCGAATACGGCCGTGCGAATGTGTGCGTTTCTGTGTTACGCTGATGATGGCCGGTTGGTCGGTCGAGTGCTTTTGCGATCAGATGAGATGCGATGCGGCGCGATTGCCCGTCCATGTGATATGGCATAACGATGCGATGCGGCAAAAATTAACGAAAAAACCAAATAGCAGACGTGGGTGGGGTGGTCGTTCGCCGTACCGCAAAAATGAATTGGTTGCGTTGTCGCCATTGTTGTTGCTGTTGTGTTGTTTTTGTTATGAAAAAAATTTTATAAGCGCGCGAAAACCAGTGCACAATTTCGGAAATTTGCTTAAATAATAAAAAATTTTTTAGTTTTTTTTTAAATGCACAAAATTTTGTATAAAAAAGATTTTCCAAATTTTGATTTTTTTACAAGAAATTCTATTTTTTTTACTGTTAATTATAAATATTTAATTTTTCTTCAAAATAATTTTTTTTTTAAATAATTTTCTTATGATTTTCATTTTTTCAATTTATTATGTATTTAGCTTTCATACACCTAAAAAGGAGAATAAATATTTTTCTTATCAAATTCGCCGTAAAATATTTTTTTTTGTATTCATTTTATTATCATTGAAATATTATAAATAAAATTAAATATGACACATAACAATAATGGGAAACTATTTAATTAAATCAATATAAATTACCACCACTTCAAATCTATAATTAATTATTGTGTTTTATTTTATAAATATTTTTAATATTTTTTTTTTAAATTTTTGATTTCTTTTATTTATTTTCAGATTTCATATCAAATGGTTTTTGTGGATTATTCGTACTTGTATATATAAACTAAACGTGCAACTGATAATAATGGTATGTAATTAAATTACTTTCTTATCAAAAAAAATTTGGAAGTAAGAAAAATGAAAAAAGAACAAAACGTTTTCTAATTAAATTTTGGAGTTTGGTTAGATGGGGTCGAAAAACAAAAAATTTTGACGATTACAATTGAAAGATTTATTTGGGGAATTGGTCAAGTCTCTATTTTTGTTGATTATAAGTCAAAATTGCAATGTTTCTTTTGGGATTTTCATTTTCAAATTGAATGATTTTTTTAATGTATGAAAATTTTTCAGTTTTCTCTGTTTTTTATTTGTGTTTGTGATGTTATTTTACTCATAAAGTCAAAGAGACGGTTTTTTTTGGGGGGAGGGGGGGATATCATTATTTTTATTTATCCAAAAATCGATAATGCTGTTTTCTTAAATATTACCTTTTTTTTGAAAAGAAAAATTAAAAAGGTAAAAACAATTTTTTTTTTTTTGTAAATTCCCCCTTCCCCCTCCTGCCCCTTTCCCAAAAGAATATTATCATATAATTTATTAAAGAAAATTGTATTTTTTTACCAAATTAAGAAACAAAAATTTTTAAAGATAATAAAAATTTATAAATTTTTGTTAAATTTTATAAGAAAATTTTTAAAGCCAAACAACAAAAAAAAACAGTAAATTTTTTTAACACAAAAATGGAAATAAATTAAAAATTGTTAAAAATTTTATCTTATATGAATTATTTACTGTATTTGTGCGAGCGTATTTATGTGCCTGAGTAAAAGAGAGAGAGAAAAAAAATAAAACCATTTTGGAAAACTATTGAAAAATTAAAAAAAATTATCGAAGTTTTTTGTTGTTTTTCCTCATAAAATTTATGTCAACAGAATATTACAAAAAAGCTAATTATCCCAAAAATATCTTTAAAAAAATCCAAAAAGTTTTTCTTACCGAAAAAAAAACAAAAATCATAAAATAAGAATTCAAAAAAAAAAGAAAAAGAATTTTTTTTTCTAATCAATAATTTTTATATAAATAAATTTCGCTAAAATTCTATTTAAATAAAATTATAAATAATAATAAAAAAATAAGAAAGCAGAGAAAAACATAAGCTAAAAATAAATTGGCGAAAAAAAATTATGTGAAAAGAACTTAAGACAAAAACCATAAAGCTCTGAGAGAGAACGTTAAGAGAAATTAATAAGCAATAAAAATAAATTGTGTGAAGAGTAGTAAAGAGAGAATAAATATTAATAAAGAAAAAAAACAAACAATGAGTTAAGAACAGAATGTGATGACATTATCCGAGCTGAATGCCTACAATTTTGCTGTGAATGACCAATAAAGAGAGCATGAGAAAAAATTTGTTATCATTCGAGTAGGAGTGCGAAAAGAAAGGAAAGGAAATGAAACGACACGAAACGAAACGACTGTTGAGGAACTGTTGAGGCTTAGGCACTGTTGTGAAAGAGAGGAATTTCACCGAACTGGGACGAAGATGGAGGAATAGCCGAAAGGTCAATCGCTTTTTTGATACACTTTTGCCAATTCGTGTTTTGTTCCTTTTCTTCCTATTCAGTCGGCTTCGCGTTCTTTTTTTTCGGTCTTTTTCTCTCTTTGGGTTTTATTTTTCATGTTGGTTTATTTATTTTTATTTCTGTCAGATTCTATTTTTAGTACCGTTCTTATCATCATCTCTCTCTTTCTCCTATTGCAGATATTTTCTATCTTTTTTCAAATAAATTTTATGTCTTTTGGGAGAAATTGCGTTGCTAATATTTTGGTCATTTTTTTTTTGTTGTTGCCTAAATTGAATTTTTTTTTATTGGCTGGCGTTTTTGCTTTTAGACTAAAATTTATTTAAAAATAATGATAACCGTTGTTTTTTTTTGGTAAGAATTAGAAAAGACGAAAAATGTATTTTTGGGAGTTGATTTTTTTCCTAAAAGAACCAAACGAAAAATAAATAAAAAACAATTTGGTTTTTGCTTTAAAATGATTTTTTTTGGGGGTTTTTTGTGTATCAAAGCTTATCAGTTCATTAACTTTTTTGTGATGAGTTCAGCTCTCTTTCTCCGCCCACAAAGTTTCCGTTTGAAAAAGAAGAGTGATTGGTGTGTGCGTATTTTTTTTTATTTTTATTTCTTTTTGAAATAAGAAATTTTCTCGAATTTTTTGCTTCGTTTTTTTTGTTGAACAAATTAATTTGAATTTTATTTTTGATACTCTTGCCTTTGTAGGGAGGGGAGAAAGCTTCTTGTTAAACTTTGGAAACTTTTACTTTGACATTTGGCTTAAAAATTATTTTTTATTATTATTAATTGCATTTGATTTTTCTATGTTTTTTTTGGCCATTTTTTTTTTTTTGAAACAGAATTTTTTTTTTAAATTGAACGATTTCTGGGCAATTTTTTATTATATTTTTTTCTTATTAAAAATTAAATACTAATTTTTAAACTAACAAACAATATAAATTTACGGAAACAAGGTTAACGGAAGATGCAAGCGAAAACTATAAAAAAAAAACACACAACAAAAATTTTAGTCCAAATAAAAAGTTTAGAAAAACTTCACTTTCATTTTCATTTTTTCAGACAAATCTGAACCGAGGTACCCCCCTTCCCCCCAGCCTTACAACTCGCTAGCACTTTCCGTAAAACTAAATTTTTGCGATCACATTTCTTTCTTCTTGGATTCTTTGCCTTTGTTGGTTTTTTTTTTTTTTTTGTTCTTCTATTGCTCACTGCGAATAGTTAAAATTATTATTACTTTAATTTATGTTGGGATATTTTTAAGCAAAGTTTTTTTTTATTTTAACAGCGTGCATAGTTTATGTTTAGTTATTTGGGTTAATAGCCTTTTCATGGTAAGCAAATTAACAACAATTCCGTACCGAATTCAAAATTCAATCGTTCTTTTGAGGGTTGACTTTCAAGTGGAATTATTTTTAGCTAAAAATTATTGCTAATAGAAAATATTTGCAACAAAAAAAAACAAAAAAAAAACTAACAAACAAAAACAAGTAAAAAATTGTTTAAAAAAAAATAGGTGTTGTGTCAAGCTGGTGGGGGGATAAAGGGGGGCCTGTTTTGCTGACTAACTGGCTGACTATTCGAATGAAGAAATTATTATTAGAAAAGTCACTTGTTAAGAGTATACATTTCGTTGGAAGAGTCAGTTCTTATTCGAAATAAAAAGTTTTTCTTTCTCACAACAAACCAACCACAACCCCCCCCCCCCTCCACCCCATTGTTTTGAGTGAGCTTGTGCTTTTGGATCTCGTTCTGAGCATGAAAACCGAAAGAATTTCTATGAGTTTTACGCATTATTTTATGGCAATTTAATTGTTTTGATTTTGAACGAGTGAGTGAGTGCCTCCCTTTTTTTAGTTTTTAATGTTTTTTTTTTTAATTATTTGCTTTTTATTGTAATTTTTTTTTAATTTGAACTTTTTTTTAATAAATAAAATTAATTTAAAAAAAAAAAACATTTACAACCGTCTAAAAAATGACCTAAAAAATAATTTTTTTAATATTATAAAAAAAAGCGAAAAAAAATACCTAAAGATGTTTAAAAAAAATTTAAAAAAAATACTTAAAAACATTTTAATTAAATAAACTTTTTTCTGTAACTTTTTTTTTTAAAAATATTTTCCTGTTTTTAACTAAATAACACACGATTTGGAATTTGCATAATTTTCCATGTCAAGTGAACATTTTATTTTTTCATTATTTATTAAAAAAAAAACAACAAAATTTGCCATTATTTTCTATACAAATTATTTGATGAGCATTTGTTGGCATTTTCTATAAACTCAATTGGGGGGGGGGGGGTTGTGTGTTTATGATTTTTAGTTTTTTTTTTATTTTGACTATAAATTCTATTTGATTTTAGTTTTTTTTTTATTTAATAAAAATGTCTTAATATTTGTTAGTTTGTATTATTATTATTTATTTGATATTTAATGTTATCATTTGAACAGCTTAATTCCAATGACATTTATTCGGTTGCTCTTGATCTCAATCTTGTCTATAGAAAAATCGATAATAATTGGCCGATTGGGTCGATTCGACAAAACAAATATGCTTGGAGGACCTCGAAATGATTGTCTTCTGATTTAGATTTGAATGGTGGTTGTTGAAGAAAATACCTTTTTGTTTTTTTGATTAAAAATTTGATTTATAAGAAAAAAAAGCAGCAAATTAACAACAACGAAAATTCACTAAATTTTTTTATATCGTCGAACTTCTATTGGCGATGCATGTACATTTTCCCTTTTACTCTTTTTCGCTCGAACCATTTTTCAATCTTCTCAATGCTTCCTCCTCCTCCATTCGGTCAGTGTTGATTTTTGCATCTCATCTGATTGATTGCTATTCAACATAACTTGTCTCTCTCCGCCTTTGTTACTCTTTCGATCTCATTTGTTTGATTTTTTTACATATTATGTCCGATGGTTTTTTTTCTCTCCCTCTCTCTCTCTCTCTCTCTCTGCAATTGAACCTCGTGCCCATCTCTTTAAATTACTTGGTGACATTTAAAGAGTTTAAGCTGATCTTGATTGATTGGTGTTGATTTGGTTCATACCAGTTCATAAAATATTGACATGAATGAAATGATGTTTTTGTTGCTACTTGGTTTTGTTAATTTTTTATTACCGATTTTTAAGATATTTTATTTCGAGAATTATTTTTTTTTTTTTGTAATTTTGTAAATTTTTACAATTTTAATTTGTTTTGCAAAATTTATTTAAATAGAATTTTTATTTGCTTTAATTTTTCTTAAAGTATTTTTAGTTTTTAATATTATTAAAATTTTTTTAATTTTTCTTTTTTTTTGGATGATTTTGTTAAAAATTTATTTTTGTAAAATTTTGAATTTATTTTTGGTAAAAAATTTAACTTTTAATTTTGTAAATTTTTTCATATTTTTTTCTTTTTTTAAAAATCTTGCAGACTTTTTTCATTCTTAAAAATTTTGAGAAAAAACCTTTTTTTTGAACTTTTATTTTGTAAATTTTTAGTTTGTTTTTTTTTTTTTTTTTGCAAAATTTCTCATCATTTTTTGGTAGAATTTTTATTTAATTTTTCTTAAAGTTTTTTTTTTAATTTTAATAAAAATTTTTTAATTTTTATTTTGAATTTTTAATTTTTTGTATATTTTTTCTTTTCTTAAAAACTTTGCAAAAAAAAGGAAAAAAACCTTTGTTCTTACTTCTTTTTTTTGAATTTTTTTATTTGCAAAATTTCTCCTTTTTTTTGTAAGATTTTTAAGTAATTAATTTTTAATTTAAATTTTTTTTTTGATTAATTTTGTTAAAAATTTATTTTTGTAAAATTTTGAATTTATTTTTGGCAAAAAATTCAATTTTTGATTTTATAAAATTTCTAATATATTTTTTTCTTTTAAAATCTTGCAAAAAAGAGAAAAATAATTTTTTCTTACCCCATTTTTTTAATTTTATTTTGTTTTAAAATTTTCATTTTTCATTTGTTTTTTTTTTTACAAAATTTCTCATTTCTCAGGTAGAATTTTTAATTAATTTTTGGCAGAGTTCAACTTTTCATTTCGTAATCAAACTTTTAATATTTTTTTTGTTTTGTTAAAAATCTTGCAGAAAAGAGGGAAAAAAACCTTGTTTATTACTCTTTATTTTAGAACTTTAAAATTTCATTTTTTTTTATTTTTTTTTCGTAAAATTCTAAATTTTTGATTTCGTAAAATTTTTAATATTTTTTTCTGCTCTTAAAAATCTTGTAAATTTTTTTTTTTTTTTTTTGCCTTTTTTCTTACTCCTTTAAAAATAAAACTAAAAAATTTAAGTTCTAAACAACATTAATTACGTTTTATCTACTTTTTGGAGGGCATTTCCAATTTTTTATTATTTTTTTCCAACGTTTTGTTCCAAATGTCGCTGCAACCCTCAAATTTAAGTAAAGCAGCGAAGCACAATTTGACGCACTGGCATCAGAACGTCTTAATTATTGTCGATTTCCTGATGTCAACCAAAAAAAAAAACAAGAAAAAAAAATAGATCGAAACCGAAAGTAAAAACACATTGCTTAGGAAGAGGACGGCACGGCACATCAGGCACTGCTGGCAACTGGAACAAAAGAAAGAAGAGAAAAAATGTCGAATTTGATTATTTATTAAAAAAATGTTTTTTTGCACTTGTTGTGCTTGGCAAAGGGAAGAAGAGTGTCATTGCTAGTAAGTTCAGAAAATTTTGTGATTGATTGAGTACTAAAGGAGAAGGTGTCGCGATGGGAGGGTACCAATGCTGGCTGACGGCGTTAAATAAGCGTTTTTTTTTATCAGTGAACGAAGTTGTTTGTTTTTCTTCTCTCTTTTTCCTGTTTTATTTTTTTTGCTGCTGTAAAGACGAAGCAGCGCGCATCAGACAAGAGACGACCTTGCCCAATTATGAATTATATTCGAATTTTGGATTTTCGATTTTCGAATTTAGTTCAGCGATGAATTCATTTTTATTAGTTTTACGTTTTATTAAATAATTTTTTTGCTTTTTAATCGGATTCGATTGAGATTTTTTCTTTCACATTTTTGGTCGATTCTTTTTTAAGGTTATAAAGAAGACAATAATTTGACGGTAATTAAAAATCTAAAAACAATTTTAAAATGTCATCAAATTTTGGGATTTTTTTTTTAGCAAATTTTTTTTTTCGATGTACACACTCACCGCTGCTTGTATTAGATTTTATCTTGTGCTGCACGTGAGAGAGAGAGTAAATGATATTCTATGTTGGGTTTCTTTTTTGGGGTGTTTCTTTTTTTTATATCGGTTAGGTTTTTATTTTTTTCCCTGTTATCAATAAACATAAAAAATTCATTTAAAAATTGCATCGGATTTGCAAGTGGGGTAGGGGGGGGGGGGGGGGTTAAGGGGAAGACAGGAAAATTTCATTGGAAAACCCGTTTTTTTTTGGTTTTTATAAAAACAATCAAAATGCAAAAAAAAACAAAATATATTATATTGGGTATAAAAAAATTTTGTATGAGAAAATTTGATATAAAAAATTTATTATGAAAAAATTTGGTATAAAATATTTGGTAATAAAAATTGTTATAAGAAATCGTGTATATTAAAATTCGCATAAAAAACACAATTTGGTATAAAAACTTGTGAAAAAAATGGGCATAAACAATTTGGTATAAGAAAAATTGTTTGGAAAAATTTTATATAAAAAAATTTGGTAAAATAAATTTGGTATAAGAAATCTGTTATAAAAAATGTGTTATAAAAAATTTATTATGAAAGAAATTTGGTACAAAAAAAATTTTAATTTTAAAAATATTGATATTAAAATAATTTGGCATAAAAAATGTAGGTAGAAAAAAATTTCGTATAAAAAAATGGGTTATAAAAAGTTTTGGTTTATAATAAAAAGATTTATTTTTCCTAATAAAATAAGAAACATTTTATTGGAAAACCCTGTTCGGATGGAAAAAGAGGAGGGTGATGGAAGGGGGGGGGGGTTGACAGGGAATTTATAGATTTTGTTTTGACTATTTTCTTTTGTAAATTTTTTCTTTTTTGAAATATTTTCATTCAATTTATTTGCAAAAGAAAATAATTTTTTTTTTCAATTCGTTTGACGTTTGCATCCTTTTTTTTCGAAAAAAAAATAGTAACTGATGAATCGATTTGACTACAAAAAAAACTTTTAATAGATGAAATAGTTGAGGTCAAGGTGTAAATAATTTAATTTAAAAAGAGCACCCAAAAGAAAAATGTCTGAAAAAAAGGCAACAACAAAATTTGTAAATTAAATTAAAAAAAATGGGCTAATTTTTTCAGTAAAAATTTTAGCAGAAAATTTTAATTATGTAACAAAATAAAAATGAAATTCAATTAACGAATTTCGAAATACATTTGATTAATGTTTAACCAATCATCGATAATTAATATTAGTAAAACTGATAAGAAAATAAAATTAATCGGGGCTGCCATTTCGAACTGACTGATGTGATTTTGTTTTTGTTTATTTTTTTTTATTTTATTTTGTGTATTTTGTGTTAAAGAAAAGAAATGGACATTTGAAAAAATATCAAATTAAAACGCCTATAAAAATATGATAAAAATTTTTTTTAGGAAAGAAAAAAAATCAAATCAATACGAAATTTTCTGCATTCATTATTTGACGAATAGTTTATGTTTATGAACAGAGAGGGAGGGTAGAGGGTCCAAAAGTTCCACTTTTGTGTTCGTATCTTGAGAAAAGTCTCACCTTGAAGGAACGCTATTTGCCTTTTAATTTATTTATTTATTCTAATTCACCAAAATTTGCTTACTATTCATAAAAAAAAATACAAACCCCTCCCCATCTTCCTTTCCCAAAAAAAAAAACGAATAAAAAACAAAATTTTTTTCCTCTGTTCTCGCCTTCGAAAATCGTAAAATTAAGACGACACAAGCGAGATAAGACGAGTATGAACCAGAAAATTTTTATTCACTATTTATTCGGACATGAATTTTTTAGATTTTTTTTTACAAACAAATTTTTTTTCTGCCAATTTTGTTAGGTTTTTTTTTTTAAATTAAATTAAAAAATAAAAATTGGGTTAACGAAAATATTTATCATTTTTTTTATTATTATTTGTTTTTTTCTTTCTTTTCTTTTTTGGTGAATTTAGACATTTAATAAGTGTAAGAGAAAGAGACAAAAATAAATATCCAAGGGTAAAAATATTAACGAATTAATGCAAAAATAAAAACAAAAACAAAAATGATCATCGTTGAGAATGAGCGCTGCCTCTAATCTGTGATAATGAATGGCTGAGTGAGTGCGCGCTTGAGAACTTTGATGTGGACTTTGACTGTAAAGTTACACATATGCTAATGCAAGAGTGAGGGAAACATCTGCAAGGATCGTTCTTATTTGTTAGACGATATTTTTAACCAATAAGAACGATCATATTCGGAAGTGGCTGTTTGCGATGAAGTAAATCTCTTATTGGTGAAAGGGAGGGACTTTAAAGTCATTTTTAGCTGCAATGTTTTGAAATACAGAAAAAATCAATAAAGTTAAATAAAAAAATTCTAAGGTTAAAAAAAAAATATTTTTGTAAAATCAAAAACAAAACAAATTCAATTAACAAAAAAATTATAAAATTTATTAAAATTTCGTCAAATTAGTGGGGAAAAAAGAAAAGAAAATTTGAAAATTTTTGTAAAGTTTAAAAAAAGGACGTACAAATTTTTCGAAAATATTTAAAATTTAATGAAAAAAAAACCTTTTTTTTTAAATAAAAATATGAAAATTTTTATAAAATGGAGAAAATATTTTGTAAAAATTTTCACAATAAGAAAATTTTTTTTAAAAATAAAAAAAATAGAAAAAAACTAACTTTTCTAATAAAATGCATTTTGCTGCAAGTTTTCTTTTATTTAGTTTTTTTTAAAAATTTAATCATGATTTTTTTTAAATTTTATTGATTTTTTAATGTTATGTTCAGCTGCAAAGTTTTTATAAAACAGTAAAAACCGAACAAAGTTTAATAAAAATTGTACAAAAAAAAATGCTAAAAGTTAAAAAAAACCATTTATTTTTGTAATAAATCAAAAAAAAGTTTTAACTAGCAGAGAAAAATATAAAATTTATGAAAATTTTGTTAAACTAATGGAAAAAAAACTAAAAAGATCTTGTAAAATTTCAAAAAAAAGAACGTAAAAATTTGTCAATTCCCAAAAAAAGAGAAAATTTTTAAAATTTGATAAAGAAAAACATTTTTTTTTTAACTTTTATAAAAATCAAAAAAGTATTTTATAAAAATTTTCACAATAAAAAAGTCTTTTAAGAATTTAAAAAAAAAAAGAAAAAAAATAATTTTTCTGATTGTTTTTTTTTTAATAAAATCAAAAACGTTTTCATAATTTTTATTGATTTTTTAATGTCACTTTTAGCTGCAATTTTATTAAATACAGTAAAAATCGACAGCGTTTAATAAAAATTGTACAAAAAAAATTCTAAAAGTTAAAAAAAAACAATTTTTATTTTGTAAAATCAAAAAAAAAAACAATTTGAAATAACAATAAAAAATTATAAAATTTATTAAAATTTCATTAAATTAATGGGAAAAAAATTAAAAAAAACTTGAAATTTTTAAATAAATTTAAAAAAAAGAACGTACAAATTTTTCGAATCCCAAAAAAAGAAAAAAAAATTTGATGAAGAAAAACTTTTTATTAAAATTCGAGCATGGAAAAAAACTCACTTTTCTATTAAAAATTTTTCTGCATGTTTTCTTTTTCTTTTTTTAAATTAATTAAGCATAATTTTTATTGATTTTTTAATTTCTAAAATATTTTAAACTAATTTTTTTAAAATGTACATTTTTTTTTTGTTTTTAGAAAAATAAAAATGTTTCTTTTTTATATAAATTTGTTTAAATTTAAATAATTTACATTTTCTAAAAATAAGTAAAGTTTTAAAAATTATTAAATATCCTCGATATTTTTTTACAAAAAAAGTCCCTAAATTAGCCATCATTCAACAAATTTCTCCAAAAAAATTATATTTATTGTATAATTTTTTTAAGGTTTATTCAAAATTTCCGAATTAATTAAATTAAATTAAATTTTATCATAATCGAAATTTAATTAGTTCAATGGCATTGGCAACTATTGGTTTTGTTTTCATTTTCATTTTTTCACTTTGAATAATTATCAGTCATTTTTGGTGGTCATTTCACAATTTCTTAATTTGTGTGAATATTTTTATTTTTTCTGTTTCACCAAGAAGCATCGAAAAAAATGTGCTTTTATTTGGTTTTGACAAAAATATTATTGAATAGATCAAGCAGAGATTTTTTCTTATTAACATTTCAATAGAGACCGTTTTGCCGACTAAAAAAATTAAATAGAAAAAGAAAAAAAAACACCTTAAACGTATTATATATCTTTTAAAAGAAAAGTTTTTTTTCTCGATTTATTATAAATTTTTTTTCTCCAAAGAAAAGCCCAAAAATATTGTCTTGTGGTTTTTTGTGGGTCGCAGGCATTATTGATGTCAAGGTTATGTTGATGAGCAGCTTTGGACCAATTTACGAAATTGGGTGAAATCGTATCCGTACGATTTTTTGAATTTTATTTAAAATGCAATTGGTTTTTTTCAAACCTTAAATTTCTGTGAATTAATTTTTTTTGTAACTTTATCTTTTTTTATGGCCGAACACATTCTTTTGGAAAATTATTTTTTTTTGCTAATTTTATTTTATCATATTTAAATACCACGAAAAAAAAGCTTTTTTGGAAATTATTTTTTCTTCTTCATATTTTTCTATTAACAAATTTTGTTTATAATAAAAAAAACTTTTTTTCTTAATAAAACAAGAAAAATTTTATTGGAAACCCGTTTTTTTTGGTTGGTTTTTATGAAAATAATCGAAATGCAAAAAAAAAAAATTAATTAAAAAATTTGGTATAAAAAAATTTAGTATGAAAAATTTTGGTATAAAAAATTTAGAATGAAAAAATTTGGTATAAAATATTTGATAATAAAAATTGGTATAAGAAATAGTGCATACTAGTATTAAAATTCGTGTATATTAAAATTCGTATAAAAAATACAATTTGGTATAAAAAGTTGTGAAAAAAATGGGCATAAACAATTTAGTAGTAAAAAAGTGTACAAAACAATTTGGTAAAATAAAAATCGTTTGGAAAAATTTGGTGTGAAAAAATTTTGTATAAAAAATCTGGTATAAAAAATCTGATATAAAAAATCGGGTATAAAAAATTTATTATAAAAGAAATTTGATATTAAAAAAATTTTGGTTTTATAAAAATTGGACTATACAAAGTTTTGGTTTATAAAAAAAAGATTTTATATTTTTCTTTATAAAATAAGAAACATTTTATTGGAAAACACTGTTTTTTTTTTGGTTTTTATAAAAATAATCGACATGCAAAAAAGAAAACGACAAAAAAATTAATTAAAAAATGGCAAAAGAACAAAAAAAGTTTCAATATTATTTGAATTGAATTCGATTTCGATTGAATAGAAGAGAAAATAATAAACCATCAATATTTGCCTAGGAAAATGGAAAATGGAAAATAGAAAATGGAAAATGGAAATTTTCTTTAGTTTTTTTCTTTTCTACGTTGCTTTTTGTATAAAATCGCGTACATTGCCGTTTAGGTTGTTCAACTTGAATGGGAAATGAATATGCCCACAAAGGTAATAATATGAAATGGGAGAAAAAGGAAAGGGGTAGTGAGAAAAATTGCCAGTGTTAAGAAGGTACCGGCAAGTACAGCAAAAGGGAGAAGAAAACTAACTCAGCCAGACCCAATCGGGTGAATATTGAGAAGAGAAAAATTCAAATTTCGAATGAGAAGAGAACAAATGCAAAAAAAATTAATAATAATAATAAAAATAATAAACAATTACCCACCGAGAAGTGGCCATAAACAAAATGCATACACAGATACGTGACTTAATAAAAATAAATAAAAACCGTTCGTACACTTTTAACCAATACGTTTTCATGGCGAGTTAATTTCGCCATTTCTCGAAACAATAACAATAACAATAATTGCAATCGCATAATCGAAGAAATGGAATTGAAATCAAAAGAATACACGAACAACAATAATACTATCATTAAGAGGGTGAGAGAGAGAAAGAGAAAAAAAAAAGTATATTGAACGAAATCAAAACGCACGAAAAAAAAACAAAATTACTTTCACTTATTTTTTGGTTTGCTTTCTTTTTACCTCTTTTCCTCCTTAACTTCTGCACATCAGCCGATAATTCGCTCTCATTCGAGCACACTGTGAATCGGTCCCGTTTGCTTTCATCTCATTCAATTTGCTCGTGCAGTTCGCGCCCGCAACCAGCTACTCTCTTTTCTTTTTATTTCACTTTCATTCAAAAAGTCTATGCCCTCTCTGAGCTTGTTTATTTGTGCGGTGTTCTTGGTTTCTTCCTTTTCTTCAATCCACAATTGCCCGTTTTCTCCTTCTTCCTCAACAATAATAATTATACTTTTTTTTCCATTTTGCCTTTTTTCCATTCTTCTTTTCTTAACACTTAATAGCAGAGTTCAAATTTTTTTTTTTTTTTTTTCGTTCGACCATAAATTCTGTGCCGATTCTTCTTGGGATTTTCGCACTTGTTTCTCGCTTTCTCTTTTCTTTTCTCTGGTTATTATTTTGTTCTCTCTTCTTTCATTTGCACATCACTCACAAACAGAACTGTTATTAGCAACAATAACAACAAAAAGAATGTTTCCTATTTTCACACATCAAAGTTCAATGATTTATTGGCGGCTATCTTCACTCTCGTGTTTTTTTCGTGCTATGTTTTCTTTCCGCTGAAAACTGGGCTATTTTTTCTTCTCCTGTGGTATTGTTGTAGGTAATTTTGTATGCTAAGAAAATGGATTTTTATCTATAAGAAAATTTTAATAATAAACAAGAAACAATTTTGGCATTAATTTTTTATGAAGTTTTTATTTTTAAATTAAATTACAGCATCGTTTTTAGTGATTTTTTTTATTGAATAGTGGCCATAATTCTTGTTTTTTTTCCATCAAAAACCTTATTTATTAAATTTATTTTGGGATTAAAATTTTTAATAAAATTATTATTTCAAAAAATATTCCTTTAGAAAATTTAATTGTTGCCAATATTTTTTTCTGTCCCAAAAGGTATAAATTGGAAAATTACCTAAAAAAATCAAATTGTTGAATTATTTTTCGCGAAAACTTTTTTTATATGAAATTTTCTCAACTAACAAACAACCAATCCGCCCTCTTTCCCCACTGTAAATTTCCATTTTTTTTTAACTTTTATAAATTATTCCCTTTTAAAAATTTTATCGTTGTTTTTTTTTTAAAAATTCTCATCGGAAACTTTTGGTTTTTTTTGCATAATTAATAAAACTATTTAAAAAAAAAAACAAATTTCTTTTTAAAAACAAATTTACTTATTTTTTAGTATAACAAAAATACTAGAGTTAAAACTATTCTCAAAAATAAAATTTTAGAAAAATAACAGAGAAATGCTGAAAAAAGTGCTTTTTTTCTTCTGGATAGTTTTTTTTTTGCTTAGCTCTGATTTATTGTCTATTTTTTATTTACTTAAAATTATATCCCAAAAGTCTTCTTTGTATTTATTTTCAATTTGTTTTTATTAAAAGAAACCAAACAAGACCTTACCCCCTGCCCCTTCAATCTGACAAAAACAGAAAATACAAAAATTCAAAAATTTCATTAAACAAACATCCCAAAAAAATAGTTAAGGTTTTCACATCTTAAAAAAAAATATTTTTAAAAACTAATCAAAAAAAATCTTTTTCAAAAAAAATAAAAACTTGAAAATTTTAAAAAATTTAGTATAAAAAATTTTTGGTATAAAAAATTTTTGGTATAAAAAAGTTTTGGTATAAAAAAATTTGGTATGAAAAAATTTGGTTTAAAAAAAAAGATTTTATATTTTTATTCATAAAATAAAAAGAATTTTATTGGAAAACCGTGTTTTTTTTGTTGGTTTTTATAAAATTTTAATAGTAAGACATTTTTGAAAAAATCTTTTTAAATTTAATATAAAAAAAGAAAAAACATTTTCCACATTGTTGTTTTTCTGCAAATTTCTTCTCATTTTCTTTTTTCTTCTGCCTTTTTTCTTTTTTTCTGTTTCGATCTACCATTTTTTCTCGTGCACAAAAAGCAGATTCCTGTCAGACTAGGCACAACTACAACGATTGGCCCAGCCCTTTTGGCATTTGCCAATTAAGCGGCCTAACAAATTTTTGACTGCTCGACTGACTGACTGAGTGACTAGCTTAGCTGAACCACAACAACAAAAAAGAAGACAAACCAAAAAGCAGGCGCGCACTCACACACTCATTACTGTTCGATAACTATTTTTCCTACTCTTTCTAGCGCATAAACTTAGATTGCCCAAAAAGCCTACGCTGGTAACGATGACGACAGTGAGTGCGGCGGCGATGATGGTGAGAAGATGATGGGAAAAGCCAAAGCCAAAACGGAAGGTGATAATGTAAAAGAGACGAAAATGAAAAAGAAAAATTCGAAGATAAAGAAACTGTGTCAAGGTGAGTTCACCTTGAATAGGGACCGGACCACCTGACATGACCTCGACTTACAAAAATTGCTGATTTCACGTTTTTTTCTTCTTTGCTGTGATTATGGAACGTCTGTGATGATGGGTGCATGTGTGTGTGTGTGTGCGTCTATTGACGAATGAATGTGCGTATTTCATTCACAGTTAATTTTCATCTTCTTTTCTCTTCGAACATTAAGAAAAATAGCGCTACGTCACCAATTATTTTTTCTTTTAATTTTCTTTATTTCTTTTTTCTCAACTTTAAAGTTTCTATTCAGTTTTCTTGTTGTGCTTTTGATAGGAGTATTTTTTTTTGTACATTTTTAAAAGGGCTTAATTTAAGTACTTTTGACGAGTATTCAAATTTATTTAAAAAAAATTTTATTTGTAAAATGAAATTTACTTGAAAACGACAGAAACAAACGTAAAAAATCGGATTTTATTTTAAAATGTTGGCTAAAATTATGGGAAAAGCATATTTTAATTAAAAGTTCTTGAAAAATATTTTTACTAATGCAATTTCTTTCCAAATTTATTATTGATTTTGTATTTTGTTTCTTTAAATTTCAATTATAAAGTGTGTGTACTCGTAATTATTTAATTTTTTTAAAAATTAGTAACAATTTCTCAACAGAAAAATTTGCCCAGAAGATAAAAAATTATCGGTGACATTTGTGATACTAAAGACTAAATAGCAAATAAAAAATAATAAAGCCAGTTTAAAAATCAATTACGTAATAAAAACAAAACGTAACACTTACGTAAGAAGTGTAAAAATACGATAGTCGTATTAATTTGTTTTCTTTTGTCAATTTGAACAAGTGCCTAGTTGAACTAAGTTTCCGTTGAACAATCGAAATTTGTCTCAACAAAAACCAATTTCCAACCAAATTTAAACAACAACTAAATTTGTTATAAAAATAGTTTGTTTCAATAATTTCTTTAGAAATAAAAAGAAAAAAAAATTCCATTTAAAAAATAATTTGGTATAAGAAAATTTGGTAATAAAAATTGTTATGAGACAAAAATCGTGCATATAAAAATTGGAATAAAAAAATTTGGTATAAGAAAATTTGTTAAAGAGGCTCGTGAAAAAATGTGTATAAAAAATTTGGTATTAAAAAAATTGGTACAAAAAAATTTGGTAATAAAAATTGGTATAAAAAAAATTTGGTTTAAAAACAGTGTTTGGAAATTTGGTATAAAAATATTTTGTATGAAAAAATTTGGTATAAGAAATCTGGTATAAAAAATTTCTGATCAAAAACTTTGGTATAAAAAATGTAATTTTAAAAAATTTGATATTGAAAAAATTTGGTAAAAAAAAAATTAAAACTAAAAAATGTCATATTAAAAAAATCTGGTATCAAAAAAATTTGATATAAAACTATTTGGTATAAAAAATTTAGTACTAGAAGAAAAATGGTTTAGTTAAATAATATCAGAAAAAATCATTTTCTTTTCCCTTCTAATTAAATAATAATAAAAAAATTCTTTTCCAACCCTTTTCGATTCTTTAGTAAAATAGGCAAATAATAAAATTTGATATTAAAAAAATTTTGTGTGATATAAGGAAATTGGTATAAAAAATGTGGTCATAAAAAATATTTGTTATAGACGAAAATTTTGATAAAAATTATTGCTACTAAAAATTGTTATAAAAAATAACAAAACACATGGTATAAAATGTCTTTATAAGAAAATATTAAGTATTCAAAATAATTAAACAAAATCTCATATTTGATAACACATTATCTGAGGCGTTATCCTTCCCATTATTACTCAGAATTTCCATTTGGCGGTCTTCACTTTTCTTTTGTGGCTCATTAACCTTTAAAAAAAAAAAAAACCAATTTTCTTTAAAAAAGTAATTAAGAAAAACCAAAAGAAATATTAAAACTAATTTTTATTATTATGAAAATAAATTCTTGAAAACTATTAAGAAGAAAAACCAATAAAAAAAAAGGAAATTTTAAAGATTTTCTGATAAAAGAGACAAACGAAAGAACAGGAATCGACGTTGATTGACGGTGAAAGAGTTCATCGCTTTTGTTTGGATTCTCTTCGAAAAGTGGACACATTCAATTGCAAGAGGGAGCCTTAAGTTACTCGCTAAAAATCCTCCCATAATCTCTGGTTTGTGCAAAGAGTTGCAGTAATCTCTCAAAGAAAACTTCTTTTACTTTCTCTCATCTTTGCAGAGGGCCGCACGGGATGGTGAATCCAGTAATAAGCGCGAGAGAATCGCCAGCACCGACCTTATTGCTGCTGTTGCTGCTGCTTCTTCTTCTGCCGGTGCGCTGCTGCACCGATTCTGTTCGCACTACCTCAACACTGGCTGCCTAACCCACTGACCGCCGACTACCAGTTGACTACCGTTGATTGCCTTTTGATTCTCTCTTTCTTGCTCTCGCACTAACCACTCGCTTCTGTTCTCTTATTTCTGTTCTCGCGGCTTTTCGTTTTGGCCTGAGCGTAATTATGTGCAATTGCGTGTGTGTGTGTTTTTCGCCTGTGATCGCTTGTGTTGTTTTGTTTTCCCTTTCCCCGCGCCGATTTGTTCGTTTTTGTTTTTCTTGAAGTGAAAACATCCGCAGAGACAGAGAGTGAGACAATTCACTCCCTCTGCCTGCGTGCCTGCTCCCAAGGAAGGTCTTTCACCCGGATTCGGTCATTGGCGTGAGTTGCCAGTGATTCTCAACTCGCAGACTAAACTTATGATGATTTCGTGCGCGCATCAACAACAAACCAGAAAATGCAAAAAAAAACAAAATAAATAAAAATTCGCTCAGCAAAATTATAATCGAACGAAACCGAATGTGTTATGATGGATCAGGATGGGGGGAGTGATTCTACTTGCCTCTTTCCCTTCCCTAAAAGTCATCTTAAATTAAATTAAATTAATTAAAATGTAATTTTTTTGTTCTTGGTTTAAATTTAGGTATTTTTCCTAATTTTTTTTTTTTGTATTATCGTAGAATCTTTTAAATAGTTTTTTTTTAAAGTAGCAAGGGACAAGGGGGAGTTGTTCACATTTGAACAATTTTTTAGATATTTTTCCCATTTTTTCTTGTTATTTTGCTTTTTATTTTATTTTTAAAAGAATCCCACAAGGACACTTTGTTGCCTATTAGCAGGTGTACACTTATTCTTCTAAACAGAAATGGCTTATAGAGAAATTTCTTACTTTTTATTTTATTTAATGCTGAAAATGTCGGTGAAATCAAGATTTTGTGTTCGAAAAAAAAGCGTAAAATGAATTCATTTAAAAGTTCACAAAGTAGCGTTCACGTTCTCTGTGTGTCTCCTTCTTTCTCACATCACTTCGTAGTTGTTAGAAAAAAATTAGATTCTTTGCGCGGCTACGTCAATAGAAGCTGGCATACACGATACCCCAGAGAATTTCGAAATCGAAAGTTGTTTATTTCTGGGTCCTCCTCTTCAATACAAACAAATCTCATTCCGAATGTGTATGCGTTCGTATTTGTTAGAATAAATGATGATCTTAACCCCGCAAGTGATGTTTTTTCTAAAATAATTTAAAAATAAATCCAACGTAAATTGCTCGTTAAATGATTAATTACAATCCGCATCGTCGCTCTAATGGAAATTTGGTTTACTTTTAAGTTTTTCTGCTTCCTTAGCAATTTTTTATTTTATTTTCTCTCTTGTATGTATGTGTGTGTGTGTTTGGTGTTAAATATTTATTACTATTTTTTCTACACAATTTTTAAAAATTAAAAATAATTTAAAAAATCACTCAAAACTTTTTATTAAAATTAGGAAATTTAGCGGAAAATGAAATTTTTTTTTTTAGAAATGAAAATTGGAAAAAATGGCATAAAAAACTTATATTGGAAAAAATACGTATAAAAAAATTTTGAAAATAATAATTTTTTTTTCAGAAATTAAATAAATTTTTTAATTTATTTTGTTAAAATCAAATAAACGAAAAATTGGTATAAGAAAAATTGGTATAAAAAATTGGTATAAGAAAAATTGGTATAAAAATATTTGATATAAAGAAATTTGGTATATAAAATATTTGGCATAAAAAATTAAGTATTAGGACAAAATTATATATAAAAAAAAAACGCATAAAAAATTGGTATAAAACTACTTGGTAGGAAATAATTCGTATACAAAAAAAAGTATTGGATAAAATTTGGTAAATAAAAATTTTATCAGGAATTGATTGGTATTAAAATGTTTGATATAAAGAAATTTTGTATAAAGAATTAGTAGGAAAAAATTAAATAAAAAAACTTGGTATAAAAAATTTTAGTATAAAAAAATTTTATAATAAAAATTAAATATTAGAAAAAAAAATATGTAAAAAAAACTTGGATCAAATAATTTGGTATAAAAGTATTTGGTATAAAAAAATTTTAGTATAAAAAAATAATGGTATAAAATATTTGGTACAACAAATTAAATATTAGAAAAAACTTGGTAAAAAAATTGGAAGAAAATTATAGGATATAAAAAAGTTTGGTATAAAATATTTGGTATTAAAAATTCGGTACTAGAAAAAAAAATGGTATAAAAAACTTGTATTAAAAAAAAAATCGTATAAAAAAATGGGGAAGATAAAAATTCTATTTGATATTTAATTGATTTATTAAATAATTTTTCCTAATTTTCGTTATTGATAATTAAATATTTTTTTTAATGATTTTTTTGGTTAATTAAATAATCGCTTACAAAAATATCTCTTCATCAATTTTGCTTCTAGTTAAATAATATCAGAAAAAATCATTCTTTTCTCTTTCCTTCTAATTAAATAATATTTAAAAAAAACCTTTTCCAATCCTTTTCGATCCTTTAGTAAAATAATCAACTAAAAATTTCCCTCATTCTCCTTGGTTTTTAAACTAAATAAAAGGTGGACAAAATTTTGTGACATGATAGGTGATAAAAACCATTTTTTGTAAACTTTCTTCTTATTAACAAATAATCAAAAGAATAGGGGAAAATCTATTGCTTCGGAATAATAAATATCCAAAAAAAAACATCCCTTTTCCCTTCTATTTTTACCTTTTTTTTCAAATAATTCCAAATTTTTAACTCGTTTCCTTGATTTTCTTAAGAGACTTAACCAAAATTTCAATATTCCATAACGTCAGCCTTACGATTAGCCAATGACACTGCTTAATCCTCGCACGCATTTTAATACTCAACCAACCAATAAAAAGATGGCGAATAGCACACGTCCCCTTGATTCCTGATTAATATCGTTTGTCGGACGATATATTCGCACTGTTTTTGTTTCACACACACACAAAAACTCTCCGCCCTCTCAGAAGTGATTTATTAACATCATCGGTCCAAAAAAAAGGATTGTTTTTTGCTGATTTTTTTTTACATCAGCAAAATTTTTTTTAGAATTTTTGTTTATTAATTAAAAAAAAAGTTCTTGAGGATTTTTCACATTTTTCTGAAAATAAATAAAAACTATAAGAGGAAAAAAATCAATCTATTTTTAATAAATCATTCTTTAATTAAGAATTTAATCAGATTTGCCATAATCAGTTCGAAATGAATTTATAAATAAGCAAAAGAAAAAAAAATTTAATAAAAACGAAAAAGTTAAAAGATTGATTATGATTTTTGGGGCATTGATATTTGGGGAGACAATGTCGCCGTTGTCATTAAACAGTGACAGGTCAGTGGCCGTTTGTGTACGTTTCGATGCGAATTCCCACTCAGATTAACAAACACACAATTCGAAACGATGATAAGCGCCCAATACTGTCAATGATGCCCGAATACTCCCCAAAAAATTTTTTTTTGCTTCTACTTCGTCGTCTTCTCTTTTTCCGTTCTTCATCCAGTCTCTCTGTCTCTCTCTCTCTCTTGTACACCGAATAAAAACTAATTTTTGGTTGCTGTTCATTTTTTCTCGATATGTGTTCGCTCATTAAATGATGTCGTTTCAGGGGGGGTTGGGGTGATAATTGAATTTTTTCTTGTTTTGGTTTTTGTTTTAAAAAAAATTAAAGTTCATAAACTTAAGAAAAAATAAATTAAAATGACTATACTAAATTGGATAATGAACAAAACGGAGGGAGGAGGAGTTGTGCGATTGAACTAAGATTTTTGATTTTGATAAAAACGATGACGAAATTTTGTCTTTTGAACTATGATTTTTTTGATTTTTTAATGACCATAAATACTTATCAAATCTATTTTATTTATCTTCTATTGACAATTTGTAATAAAGAATTTGAGCTTTTTTTTTGAATTAATTATCTTCTGATTGTTTTCATTTTCAATTAAGATTTTTCGCTGATATATGGTATAAAAAAAATGTTTGTCTGCTTTTGGTTTATTTTTTTTTTCAAATACATTTTTTCTTTTTTTTTGGTAAAATATTTTATTTGTATTATAATTGTCTACGATACTATTCGAAATCTAATCAAAAATAGGTTTTTATTAGCAGTAAAAAAAAAAAATTAAATTGTTTTTTTTTATTTTTCTAATTAATTAATTCAAAAGTGGATTTGTTAGCGGGTGTTTTCCGATGGAACGATTGAGATTATTTACTAAATAAATCTAGTCTGGAATTTTGGTTGTTATTTTTTATATTAGTTTTAAAAAAAAAGTGGATTTTTTTCTATGTAAAAAAAAATTTGTTCCATTAAACATAATTTTTTTTAGATTATTTTTTTGAATTTTTCTGAATTTTTTTTCATTTGGTTGGTGCGGTAGAAGTGAAGAGGGGAAGGTGGAAAGGGGAAATTATAAAAAAAGCTTTTCTAACCAAAAAAAAACCATTTCTTTTTGTTGGTTTTTTAATTTGAAAAATCTTTGATTAACAGAAGATAATAATCTATTCACATTTGAAAGCTAATTTTTATTAAGTTATATATCCTCGATAACTTGTTAAAAATGATTGAAAATATTGAAAAGTAGACTAAAAAAAAAACATTTAAAATTAAAACAAAAAAAAACTAAATTAAAAAAAAAAATCACAGTAAAACCACTTAAAAAACTATTAAAATAATTAAATAATAGTTTTTCCAGAGTTATCTTAAAGAAATACTTTTTATAAGTTTTCTTAATGCATTTTTGCATTTTTGTTTTTTAAATGTTTTTTTTTTTGTTGTAAAAGTAAATTTTTTTCCAATAAATTTTTGTATATTTTCTAAAGTTTTGAACAATTTATAAATTGTTTGCTCTTTTTTTTTAATTTTTTTTTTTTTATTAAAAATTTGTATTTTTTTTTGAAATTATAGAAATATTAATTTTTTCTTGTAGTTTTGTGAACATTTCCTTAAAATGTTGTTTTTTTTCTATTATAAATTTTAATTTTAACAATATTTAATAACAAAAATTTACCCAAAGAATAATTAAGAAAGAAAAAAGAACCACCACCAAAACCAAACCCAACCGTAGGAAGAACAGTTAGAACAGTCAAAGGCTGATTAGAAAATGAAAGTTGGAAAAAGATAGAAAAAGAACTGAACTAATTGAAATGTGCCAATCCTCTCTGCAACCAAAAAATGTCCGAATGAATGGGTGGCCAATAAAACAATAGCAAACGATCGCGTGCGGTTATACGATGAGGAGGAACAGGAAAAAGAACAAAACATGATGGACAAAAGACGACGAACGAAAAGGAAAAGAGTTTTCGGTTATATTGTTGACGAACGCGGAATTCCCTAACAACAGGCAAAGCCGAACAACCTTGGCAATTTTGAATACTGCAAGAGCAAAAAAAAACAACAACAACTGTTTTTCGTCTATTTTCAATAATTTGTTGCTTCTCAATTTGTTGTTTTCTTACTGCTCGCAGTCATCTCCTCTTCTCTTATTGGCTATTATTCACTTTCGCACTTTACAATGGATTTTTTTCTTCTTACTTTTCATTTGAGTACGTATGCGGACTCCCATTTTTATTGCGATTTCCGAAAATGCTTTGGCCTTCCTTTTCTAACAAACGTAAAATTACCGATTTTGATTGAATTTATTAAAGAAGAGAAAAAATAAAACTCTTCAGGCTTAACTGTTGTTGTTGATGATGCTTTTTTGTTTTATTTCTATTTGCTTTTCGTAATTTTTGTTTCAGTTTATTTTTTTCCTTCTTTTTTTTGTTGCAATTGTTGTACAATCATTTTTACACTTTCGATTTTTATCTTATTCCTAAAGTAAAAAGAAAAAAGACCGTAAATATTTTTTTGGTATTCAAAATGTAGTCAGTCATTCATAGCAGTAAATAGGAAGTTAATCTAAATTTTTTTGCAGCTAGTGTGCTGAATAGTGGAAGGGGGAGGGGACAAAAGTTATTTTAAGCAATGATTAGAGAGGATGAAAATAGAAGAGGAAAAAACAATCTGACAAGGCCAGTCCCCCCAAAGCAAAATGCGAATTTTAACAAATCGGCCAATTTTACCATGCATAACTTTGGGGTTGGCTTTGTATTGGAGTGCAACGGCTATTCTTGCCAATGTGTTTGGCATGAGTAAGAGTAATTGGAATAAATTGTTTTTGTCCTGCTCCTTTTTGAAGGTAATTTTGCAATATTAGTTGTCCTCCCCGTTCACTCTCTTTGTACCATTTTTAACAATTGCTCATTAGTTTTTGATTTGTTTTTAACACCAGAGTTGGCCGTGATTTTGTTTTTTTTTTCTTTTGCTTTTATTTAATTTTATTAATTTTGGAACTTTTTTTCATTTTTATTTTAATTTGTTGCAAATGTTTGTACAATTTCCGGACCATGTGATGTGTTAACGGGAAAATTGATTGACTAGTAGTAGAAAGGTCACAAATGAATAAAAAAAAACAAAAATAATAATTAAAACTTAATCAAATGCAATTTATTTCGAATGCGGAAGTTGGACAGATTTTTAAGGAAAAATAATTGTGGTTTTTTGCGTAATTAATTTTGTTTTTTTTTAAATTTTTTTTTTTACTAAGAAAGAAGGAGAGTTTCTTTGTTATTTTTTTAAGTAATTCTAAAAAGAAAAATCGATTAAATAAAAATTTACAAAAATTAGCCAAATTTTTAAAATATTTTGTTTCTTATTAACACAATTAGAAAAAAAAACAGTTTTTTTATATTTTTTTAGAGAGTCCTCATTTTTAAAAGGATATTTTTAAATTCATTAAAAAAAATTTGCGAATTTAAGAAAAAAAAACGATTTTTTAAAAGAGCTGCCCTTTTTTGTTTTTAGGAGAATTTTTTTACTATCATTTTTTTAATATAAAATTTTTATTAGTTTTCTTTGAAAAAAACCTTTTTTTTTGTTAAATATAATTTTTTTTCTTATATTTCCTTTTTTTTAATGGTATTTTTGGTTATTTTATTTTATTTTTGACTAAATTTTTGCATAAAAATGGTTTGTGTTTTTTAAATTTAGTTTTTTAATTTTCCACTCAAAAACTTTTGTTCTAAAAATAAATTTACCAAAAAAGGAAACCGTTTTTTCTTTTTTTGCAAGAAAAAATGTGATTAATTTAGAAAAAAGGCTCTAAAAAATTTTAAAAAAAATACTGAATAATTAAAATCGATTTTATAAAAATTTACAAAAATTAACGATTTTTTTTTTATAAATTAAAATTAATAAAATTTTTTGTTTTCGAAAATTGTTTTTATTATCACAGTTAGAAAAAAAACCAGTTTTTTTTGTAATTTTTTTAGGGAGTGCTCATTTTTTAATGGACTTTTTTTTAATTTATTTAAAAAAAATTCAAAATATAACAAAAGAAAAATCGGTTTTTTAAAAACGCTACTCTTTTGGAATAAATTATTTTGTGTCTGCCTTCATCAAAAGGGTTTTTTTTAGACACAAAAAATAGTATTTTTTCGAAGTTGTACCATTTTTTGGCCATAAAAAAAATCTAATCTTTTTTTAAAAGTCTAAATTTGAACTTTGTTTTTATGATCATTTTTCTTATATAAAAAAATAAACAAAATTTTTATGGGTTTTCATCCAACAAACCTTTTTTTTTTGTTAAATATAAAATTTTTTTCTAATATTTCCTTTTTTTTTAATGGTATTTTTGGTAATTTAATTTTTTTTTCAACTAAATTTTTGCATAAATCCCTCCTTTTTATAAACAAAATGGTTTGTGTTTTTTTTTCAATTTTCCACTCAAAAATATTTGTTCTAAAAATAAATTTGCCAAATAAAAATAACAAAAAAAATGTGATTAATCTAGAAAAAAGGATCTAAAAAATTTAAAAAAAGACCAAATAATTAATTACCATTAATTTTTCATAAAAACAAGTCCATTTGATCTAAAAAAAAATACTTTTTGGCTCCGCCAAAACCCCAAAAGAATATTTTTTCTTTTTTTTAGTTTTTAACAAAGAAAATAGGTTTTTTTTGTTGAAAAATTCCTAACAAAAATTGAGTTCTTAATTTTCTTGGCTGCTTAGAACGATGGTCGTCATCATCATTTATTGTGAAATTTTCTGAAATCGTATTTGACTTTTGGCTGTCTTGTGTCGGCCAAGAATTCGTAAAAAGTTTTTCCACCCAAAAATTGTACGCACCATTTCGGAAATGCCATCCGATTTGGTTGAAAACGACAAATCGTCTCTGACAAAAGCGTTTGGCAATTGTTAGTCGATGACATTTTCAAAAGATCGCATCAAATCCGAAAGTACGAAAATAAAACAATTTCTTTCTGGTTTGTTTTGGTAGCTTTTGGGGATGACAAACGGCGACTACGAAATTTCCACCTTGTTGACGAACAGAACGAATGACGATATTGTGTGGCTCAGTTCATTCCACTTTCAAATTGACCAGCCACCGATCAATTTTCAAATTGTTGGCGGACGAAATGTCATTCCTCATTCAACACATTAAAAAAAAGGAAAATTCTCAAAAGAACTATTTGGGGAAAAAAAATTATCAACAATTCCCCGTGAGTTCAAATTTCTTCCATATTTTTACGAAAGAATTCTTCTAATATTCTACAAAAATTACTTGGTCTTTGTTGACAGTTTTTTTGTTGTTGTTGTAATTATTGAACAATTGCCAACAGAATAAAAATATCCAAAAAATTAATGATTCCAAAAATACCAACGACAAATTATCTTATTTTCTACATTTTCTACTGAGAATAAAACAGAAAAAATTATGGGTCTTATTGTTGTTGGACTTCTTAAGAAAGGTCTTTAAGAAAATACAAAAAAAACAGTTTTTCCCTTTTATAAAATTTATTCTCTATTTTTCCATCCTTAAAAGGAGAAATTTCAAAAAAAATTCCCACAAATAGGCTCCACCCAGAAATTTTTTTCCACATTATTTAAAGAAAACTGTTTTTAAAAAGCAATTTTTAATTGCAAAATTTCAAAAACCTTTAAGAAAAAACAATAGGAAAACTTAAAAAACAAGTTAAATTTTTTACCTTAAAAAAAGGTTCTTTTAAGGAAAATATTATCTTTTGATATTTTATTTCCTAACAGTTTCTGAGCATTTTATTTTTGGTGCATTCCTTTGTGTACAGTCACTGATGAAATTAGGCATTTCTTATAAGATGCTAAGCCGTCATTACTCATTTCATATTGTAACTAGTCAGTCTGTCTCCGCGACTTATCAACCTCCATTCAACACGATTGATGGGCTCTTATCAATAGTCCACTGATAGCATAATCGATGGCAACAAATAAACGATAAATAAAAAAAAACAATCAACAACTTTAATAATAATTAATTGTTTTTTGAGGACAACACTTAACTTTACAATATCTCATTTATAGACTGTACTGTATCGCAGTTTAATTGGCTAATTTCGGAAATTTTTTTTATTTTTAAATCATTAAAATTTTTTTTTTAAATTAAAAACAAACAAAATTTAATAAAATTCATATTTTTTCTAATTTGAAAAAACTTTTTCGGTTTGGAAATTTATTTCTTTTTCATTTCTATGAAAATACTGCCAATTACCAATCACAAGGGCACATCGCTCCTTGCTTATAATGCCTCCTCCCATTTAAATAACAATCCTTCTTCTGTTCATTCTCGTAATAAGAAGAACACAAGCTCACACCTACCTATTATTTGTTTCCCTTTATGAACGCCTACTTATTAACGATCGTTTATAAAATCCTGTTTTTCTCTCAATTTTTTGTTGTTTTTTCTCTCAATTTTTCTTTTTTAATAACAATTTCCTTCTCTTTTTATTTTTTCATCCTTTTTTTTGCCTAAATTGGTGGTGTTCCTTTATTTCTAATAATTTCGTTTTTATTTTTTCTAAGATTTCTTTCCACTTTTTTTTTTAGCGTTTCGTTTCTCTTTGTTATAGTTTTTCTTTCTCTAACATTTATTCCCCCTTTTTTTCGGTATTTCTTTCTCATTTAGATCATAGTTCCTTGCCTTATTTTATGGGTATTTCTTTCTCTTTTCCTCACATTAAATTTTTTTGTGATTTTTTAAAATTTTTTTTTTTAATTTGTGTCTACTTTTTTTGTAGTATTTTCGCTTATTTACCATAAAAAAAACAAAATTTGTTTTTATTTTAATTAATTAATTGTTACTAATTAAATTTCAATGTTATTTTTCTTATTCTTTGTAATTAATCATGACTCGGACGGTTTTTTGTTGTTGTTGTTATTATCAGCTCGTGGATGATTGATCGGTTTTGAATTTTCTTGGTAGTAGTTGTTGGAGTAGTAATAGTAATAATAAAGAACACTTTTTGTCATTGTTATTGATCGACCAATAATAGTAAATTTAAATTGATGTTCTTTGCAAATAACACACGTCTTTTCATCTTTTTTTTCTAATTTAATATTTTCTTATGATTATTCTCTTCAAAATTAATTCAATTTCTGTATACACCCTCTGATAATAACAATAAAATAAATGAAAGGATCATAATTCATTTGTGATGATTGCAATTTTAGTGCATTTGTTGTTAAAATTGCATCGAAACAAAAAGCCGGTAATAATAGTAACTGATGTGTAGGCAAGAAGGAAATTGAACGCACCTAAAATTGGATGAGAATAGAATTATTAAGAAGAAAAAAAATAGAAAAAGCTTTGGTGCAGAATATCTAGACAATCAAGATTCCTTAGTCACCATTGCAAATTTGTACAATGGTACATAAAATTTTTTTTTTTTTGAGAAAAAAAAAACCTCAAAGAAAATAAATTGAAATTTTTTTTGTAACTCTTGCACTTTTGCAGGTGATTTTATTTCGTATAAAATAATAATAATCAATAGAAAAAAAATCATTCTTCTTTGTCTTTAAGAGGAATTAATTTACTTAACGTACATGCACAGGGTGGTAGTAGGGTCTATTATAGATCCAACACTTTAGCTAGAAATTATTTCGAAATCGATTACACACCTTCACGGCGAATTGCATTAATATTATGCACTGAATAGGCGGCCGAACGGCCATATTTCATATTCAAACTTTACGAATTTCCAATGATTCACACCCTTTTTTTTCTAAGGGTTTATTTTGCCTGTCATTTTTCACATAATTTATTGCTTCTTTGTGTTTTTACCAATTCTTTATTTTTTACTGGGCGAATTAGATTTTTTTTTTGCTTCTTAAAATCTTTTATTTTTTTAATTATTACACTTTTTTCTTTTGTAAGTTTTAATGAATTTTTTTTCGTAATTTATTTCATAATAATTTTATTTTAAAAAAAAAACTTTGCCCTTTGATTTTTTGGCAAAAAAATTTCAAATTGAAAAAACTATCTTTTTTTGTTAAATTTTTTGTAAAAAATACTTAAAAGAAAATATTTAAATTTTTTAAATTATTTAAAAAAAAAACTATGGTAGTAAAAAAACAAATAAAATAAAAAAACTACGAAAAACTGATCAAAATACGAGTAATAAGAGATTAATAATCAAAACAAATTTATTTTGGTGCTTAATTAAGAAGAAGCATTATTAATAATTAGAGAAAATTTTTGGAGGAAATCGAAGAATTGAGAAACTGCATTAATAAAAAGTAGTTGGTATGAAAAAGAAGAGAATTGAGAGGATGCCTTTTTACTTATTATGCATAAGCGATGAGGAATGTATGATGAGTAGGAACGAAAGCATCGAAAATATTGCAGTAGGAAAAGAAAGGGAAAGCAAAACGAGGAAGTGTTTGGAGCGTGCTCGTATATTTTCGTTTACTTGGTCCGATTGTGTTGTGAATCAAGGAGATGGATGAATGGGACGGCAAACGAACGTAGAATGGGAATAAAGTAAAGCGAAAGAGGAAGAAGACAAATGAGAAGTAAAAATCGTGCATAGAATTTCGACCTTCAGTTAAGTTGCGAGAGAAGTTTTTTTTCTCATTCCTTTGTCAAACATTTTTTCTCTGTTTTGTTTTGTTTCTTTTTCGTCTTCTTTGCTGCTTTGCAATTCTTTTCCTTTTCGTCTACTCTTTGAAGATCTACTATTATTTCTACCTCTTTCTTTTTGGTTATTATTTAAAATTTGGTTGTTTTTTTTTTTTTTATATAAATAGGCAACAATGCACATACATACACTCACTCGTACGTGTAGAAAATTTTGCACGCCTTCGAAAATATTTCAAGTGCACACATTTTTATGTTCCGCATCGTCCCCAGCCCCTCAATGCTGTTATAGTCGTAACAATAGACCATGGGTGAGGGGAGACTAGCGACTCAGATTAATCTCTCTCTCTCCCTGCCATGATCATAGGGCAAATTTTTATACTTCCGAGAGGACCATTCACTTTTGATCGATTGAATCACTGCAAACGCTGTGGAATGCATGCGCTCGTAACAATAGCCAAAATTTGCAGTATTTTTTTAGATTTTTTTTCTTTTCTTTGATGGGTAATGGGCGAGACTGTTTTATTGGAAAAGAAAATTTAAATTGTAGAAAGAGACAACATTTATTAAAATATTATAATGAAGGATGTATTAATAATAATAATAATAATTATAACACCGCCTGTTAATTAATTATTTTTCCATTTTTGCTTTGATTTAAAAAAAGCGGACAAATATTCATTAAATTTTATTATTTTTATAAATTGTTTTTATCATTTTTTTTACGGAAAAATTCAAAATATCAACGGAATTAAACAGAAAATTTAAAAGAAAAATAATTTAAAAATTCGAAAAAAAAAATTATTTTAAATTTAAAAAGAAAAATTGCAACAAAATCTTAAGACAAATTTCGGGAAATTAGAACTAAAATAATGACAAGTTTCGGTTGTTAAAAATAATTTTGAAAATCACATCGGAAAATTATGAAAAATTTGAAAAAAAATGTCTGACAAACTTCGAAAAATTGCATAAAATTTATAAAAAATAACTAAAAATAGTTTAAAAAAAAAATTGGAAAAATTTTAATCAAAAATAATGAAAAAATATCAAAAAGTTTTTAAAAAAAATAATGAATATTTTCGAAAAGTTGCAATAAAATTTTAAGAATAATTGTTAAGAAATTGCAGCAAAAAGAAGCATTGTTGACGTTTTTTTTCACCTTTTCGTTGTTGTTCTCTCATTTACATTTTTTCCAAGTAAAAATAAAAGCGGACGTTTTCCGGAGACACAACGTAACAAATTCGATTACGGTTTCGAAAAATTAGAAAAATTTAAAAAATTTATAAAAAAATTAAGCAAAAATTAATAACAAATTTCAAAAAAAGTTAAAAACAAAATTTCGACAAATCGCAATAAAAAATTATGAAAAATGAGGACAAGAATTGATGACGTTTCGATAAATTAGAACGAAAACCAACAAAAAAATTTGAAAAATTTATAAAAAAATTAGAATAAAATTAATAAAAAAAAATTTCAGAAAAAGGTAAAAACAAAATTTCGAAAAATTATAATAAAAATAATGCAAAATTGGAACAAAAATGAATAAAAAATCAAAGAAAACCCAATTAACAATTTCGAAAAAAACGTCAAAAAAAATTTATTTGGAAATTTCGAAAAATTGCTATAAAAAATAATGAAACATTTGAACCAAACTTAGTGAGAAGTTATAAAAAATTAGAATAAAAATTAACTTTAAATTTTCAAAAAAAGCGTTATTTAAAAATTTTCGAAATCATAAACAAAAATTGACGACTAAATTCGAAACTAAAAAAAATAATGAAAATTTTTGAAAAAAATAAAGAAAAATTCTGATTATTTACTAAAATTTTCTAATACATTCTAATACGAAAAAAACAATAAAAATAATTTGTCACATTTTAAAATGCATTTCGTTTCGTAATCGAAATCAACAAAATCGAATTCGAATGCCACACGATGCCGAGCTAGCCGTTCATGAGTTCATATTTCCGCATAGAGAAAAAAAACCAATTTTTTCTACTTTATTTTAAAATAGAAATATGGAAAGGATAGGGGGCCTCGGTGAGGGCAAGGGGTGTGGTTTAGTTAAAATTGAAAACCGTATACAGCATGGCACGACTAAATTCATCGAATTACGAGTCAATTTGTTATTCTGTTGTTCACCTTCGAAAACAATACCAACTAATAATAGTAGTAACAATAACAATAACAGAAAAATAAATATTAGAAGAAGAAAGAAGAAAAAAAAACGCGAAAATTACAAATAAGAAAATAGAAATAAAATGAGCCAAGAAAAAACACCATCAACACACATGCGCACTTTTGAAGAAGAAATAATTTTAAAAAAACAAGCTCGTTTCGTGCTTAAAGACCTCACAAACGATTGCATGTGCAACAAATTCACCGACACATACAGAAATCTGAAATTGACAGCCTTCGAACTATTCAGTGTTGACAACTTGAGAAGAAGACCTTCGATTGGATGGATTTCGTTGCAGTTTTCTTTCACGCGAAATTTTTGTTTTTAATTCGAAAAATTAAGGGTCTGTCATTAAATTATATATTTTTTTTATAGATTTTAGTTTTATCGTTTCTTAATGCAATTTTATTTTAATTAAAAGGAAAAACCATTTTGAGAATTTTTTAAAATTTACGAAAAAAAACCTCAAGAATTTCTGAATAAGAAAAATTACCTTTTGTCCAGAACTGTACGCCGTTCGTTGTGTGAATACAGAAAATATGCGCAGTGCAATAAACCGAAATGACATAATTTTCCATGCAACTTAGCCGATTTCGTTTCTTCTCTCTTATTTTCCCTTTTCGTTGTTGTTCTCTCATTTACATTTTTTGCAAGTAAAAAATAAAAGCGGACGTTTTCCGGGGACACAACGTAACAAGTTCGATTACGGTTCGGCGGATATTATTACACTGGCAAGTGTCTGTTCCCTCCCATCGACGTTAGGGTGGAGGAACTAATATAAAGGGTTGGTTAGTTAGAAGTAGTAGTCATGATGAGAGAAAGGAAGCACAGGCGTGTGTGTGAGTCAGGAAATTAATGGCGTGCGGTACAACGACTGTAATTGAGGAATTGAATTTTGTAGATGAAAGTGTTTAGAGAACGTCGTCTGGAATAATAAATGGTGTCGTGTTTGTTAGAATTTCGGGGGAGGAGCAAGAAAGAGGGAAAATCGCATATCAAAAGTCTAGTCAGAATTTTAGAATTCTTGATCGTTTTCTGACGTTTTGCGGCGGCTAGTCTCAACCAAGGACCACAATCGTTAGTTTTTTTTTATTCAGGTCAGAGTCAGGAAGAAATGCTTTTTTTTTTTGGTTTTCTGTCTCTTTTCTTTTCACCGTTCCCTTCCCCCTTACTGGATTGGTTACATGTTCCACTGGGCATTTATTCATGCCAGAAAATGCTTTTTTTTTATTAAATTCCATCAATTTTGATGACAATCCACGAATGCCAGACGGAATCCGAGACAATCCGGCAGTTGGGGTTAGTTGCTATTTGGTGGGTTAGATGAGATATCTGAGTTGATGGGACTGGCCGACTAAAAGAGTGGGGATCGTTGGAGTGTGCAGTTGTAAGCGATGATGTAATTTTGATCTTCCGTGTGTCTAGGCAGCATGTTGCTAAAAGTGGCTAATTGTTGGGCAACATTTTCTTATCAGTTTTTTCCCAGAAAGGCTTTTTGTTAAAACTAATTTTTTTGCGAGGATCTTTTTGTAAATTTTTATGTTTTTCTATTTTTTTTTATTAAGAATAATTTTCGGAAATTGTTGTTTTTAAGATGCAACTTTTTGAAAATATTTTTAAATCAAAAAAGTTATGTGAAAGCTTTTTTTCAAATAAAAAAATTATTTTCAGTTGAAAAAATTAAGCCAAAAAAAAAAATTAATTCTTTATGAAATTCACTGTCAATTAATAATTTTTCTATTGAATCGTAAAAAGTGGTTCTATTAAAACGGAAATGCCTGATCACAAACGCTCCTTCTTGCCTTTTTATTAACGGTGAAAGGCTAATATTACCAGTAAAGTTATACGGGGAAGGGGAAAGCTAAAGAAAAAAACAACCTGAAAAAAAATTCCCGTAAAAATGGACGTCATTAAAATTATTGCAGTTCTGATCTTGGTTAGTCTTGTGTGGGTGAACGAACGGGTTTGATATCGGGTGCTTCTGTTGAACTCGAATGGACTGGGAAAGAACCATAGACGAAACGACCGTGAGGGGGGGGGGGGGTGTATACCCAGTATGGAGTAGCGGCTGCTGTGGTATTGGCAGTGTCAATGGCAGAAGCGAACGCGGTAATAGCACCGATGACGGTTACAATTTCTCGAAACTTGAGTGAATATTTATGATAGTTACTGGGAAATAGTTTTAAAAAAAATCTCTGCAATTAAATTACTGCCATTCAGACGGACGACGTTCGATTTGCATAAAGAGAAATAGAAAAAGACCTACAATAACCTCGACGCGATAGATTCAGATTCGATGCCGGAGTTCGTTGGTGCTCGGTTGGAGTCGTCCGTGGGGGGGCTAGACTCCGTCAATAAATTTCAAATCAGACAGTCGAAGTACGCTACCGGAATTGTTGTCGTCATCGTTGTTGCTGTGGTCAGAACCTCATTTGACCGTGGTACGATCACTTGCAGTGCAGTTGCAGCGGTTGTTATTGCGGCTGTCGTGGTTGGTTCAGGCCTTATCACTGTCGCCAACGCCTGTATTAATTAGTTTTAATTAATTAATCGCATAAAATTTCAATCAATCAGTAATCGTTAGTTTATGGATTATTAAAAAAAAATTATAGACATTCTAGGTGCAGGTGGTGGTGACGCACCCAGTTTGAGAAAGTGTTTCCGTTTTTAATTTTTTGGCTTTTTTTAAATTTTGTTGAAAGTGAAAGCCTCGGGACTATTCTCCTGATTCGTTGGCAACACTAACTTTTCGAAAAAATGTTTACGGAATTTACCTGAAATCCTAGAAAAAATTGGGCTCTTCCTGACGTTTTCTGGAATCTACTGAAGGTCTTAAATCAAAAACTCCGCCTTATAGTTTGAAATTTAAAGGCGTAGCAATGTAGCAACTCAGTTTAGGGTCTTTAAAAAATCGGAACAACATGGTCCGGTGAATTGTTTGCGTTTGTCCAGTTTGGAGGTCTTAAAAAATCGAAACCACGTGTTTTGAAATAAAATCGCTTAAAAAATGTGGCAATTCTGCTAGGACCTTAAGATCTAAAATAATATTGATATCTTAATCTGAATTATCTAACATAATTTAAGGTTTGAAGAATTGCAATTTTTTGAATATATTTTTGGTATACGAAATTTGAGGTCCAAAGAGAATTTCGCCACGTGATCTGTAAAATAATTACCGTCTAAAGGTCTAAACCTCTTGGGAGCTAATTGAAGGCACTTTGAGACTAGAAATAGCTCCGTTATAAAACCCAGCTTGTTCAGGATCCCAAACAAGGCATCATGTCATGATGTAATCACTGTGGTTTTTTTTTTAAAAAATGAATTTAAAGTTAAAAAACTGGCACTTCAATTTTTAGATTTTATTTAAGATCTTAAAAATTTGAGGTCCCAAAAAATTATCATTATGTGATAGGAAATAAGTAAAATTTCATAGTTTTGATTGATGTCCATTTAATCTAAGGTCAAGAAATTATTGATTTTAATAATTTTTCAGACCCTATTTAGGGTCAACATTTTTTTCTAAATAAATTTAAGGTTAGAAAATATGTCACGTTTTTGCCAGTTGACTTTTTAGATTTTATTTAAGATATTTAAATTTTGAGGTCCAAAAATCTAATGATCAGGCAGTCGAAAATATTTGAAATTTTAAGGTTTTTTTTGTTGATGGCCACCTAATCTGGCATTTACAAAAAATGGATTCTATAACTTGAATTTTTGAGACCTTGTTTGAAATCTTAGCAGTTTGGGGTCCAAAAATATTATAAGCAATGTGATAGGAAATAATTGAAATTAAGAGTTTTGAATGATGGCTATTTAATCTGAGTTCTAAAAAATATTGATTTTAAATTGTGAACTTTTCAGACCCTATTTAGTGTAAAAAATTTTTTAAATAAATTTAAGGTTAGAAAAAATGTCACGATTTTGCCAGTTGATTTCTTAGATTTTATTTAAGATCTTTAAAGTTTGAGGTTTGATTGATGGCTACTTAGTTAATCTGAGGTCTTAAATTGATTTTTTAGTCTATAGTTTTCAGACCCTATTTTTCCAATTAACCATCCGGGTTCCTTTAAATATAAAACTCTTTGCCAACTTGCACTAAAAAATAAAATAAAATAGGAAAAAAACATCGGGAATAGTTTAAATTTGGACCTCCTAAGCAACACTCTTTTAAGGTCAAAATAAAAAAAAAAATTTTCCCTATTTATTATAGGGTGAAGTTTCCCAATTCATTATTCAACCTGTTTTTTATTTACCTATTAAAAATTTCATTTCAATTATAAAAAAAAATTTCATATGATCTGTCTGTCGTCTTTTTAATTCTTGTCTCCGGAAAAAATCTTATGTTTAAATCAGTTTCCATTAAAATGTTCTCTTAACTAAAAATTTTTCATTCAAAAGAAACGTTAATAATGGAAAAAAAACAATTTGAATAAAAATAAAATTCCGTGGAAGTAATAAAAGTCAAATTACCAACAAAAAAAAAACTCACGCAAATAAAGCTTTTTATTGTTTTGTCTCGCCCAGGTGCAAATTTTATTCTAAAGAAAAGAAAAATTTAATAAAAACAAACACAAACACTCTTAAAACAAGTTCTTTTCAAGGGTAGATCATCGTGAATACGATTAGTAACTGTTTTGTAACAAACAAAGTAATTGAACACACTACCACCAACCAACACTCTCGTTTATTGTGCGCAAATATTTACAATGTCACCATTCGGATCGGCATTTGCTCAAATTGACTCTCTTTTCTGTAAAACAACTGAGAATTCAACTAATTTTAATGTTTGTGGATAAAAAAAAATAGCTATGGAAGTGTTTGTGTAGTAATCGAAAAGGAATTTGGTTAAAAACACCCTAGCGAATTTGCCTCGCCCTCTTTATCTTCTTGCCTAAACAACAGATTTAATTCCATGTGAATCGCCATCATTTCTATTGTACGAGTAGTAGAGGAGAAGAAAAATTACGTCTTCTATTTTGTTCTCTTCTATTCTTTTTACAACCGCTCACCCCAGGTCATTCTCAAAAATGGCACGACAACGAAAAATTGTAGGAACAATGAGCAAATCAGCATAGCGCTAATCAACTAAGCAAGTGGAATGGGTACGAACAAGACAAGACAACAGGAGAGGTTAGTAGAAAAGGGAGAACTACAACAACCGTGGACTGATCTACGGCAATTTTGGACAGATTCGATTTTGAGCAACGGTAAAACGAAATCGAAAGTGACAGACGACGAGCTTTTTCTTCTCTCTTATTTTTTTCGCCGTTTTTTTAAATGATTTTCTGTATTTTCGGTTTTCTACTTTCGGATTATGGTTTTTAATTGTTTTTTTTTCTCTTTTAATTGTTATGTTTTTTCTCTCTTCTATTCATAGTAATTTTTTCAGCTAACAATAGACTGCATGGCATAAAAGACTGTACATATGGTTACTTTTTACTCTACATGGAGGAATTTTTATATGGCAGACATTTTTATATTTTCATATGGCGTCGGAATGGAATTTTTTTACTCTAGATTTCAGAAAATAGCATATTTTCAAATGGTATTTGCATGGCTTTTTTTACACTACATGGTAAAATTTCTATATTTTTATATGGCAGCGGCATGACAACTTTTTACTCTTCATGTCAGAATTTATATTTTTTTATGTGGCGGCCGAATTTCTATATTTTCAAATAGCAGCTGCATGGCACAATTTCTATATTTCCATATGGCAGCTGCATGGCGGAATATCTATATTTTTATGTGGCGGCTGTATGGACCTTTTAACACTACATGACAGAGTATGGACCTTTTAACACTACATGACAGAGTTTCTATATTTTTATATAGTAGTTGCATGGCACATTTTTACACTAAATGGCAGAATTTGTTTTTCCAAATATTTTCATATGGCAGCAGCATTGCACCTTTTTATAATAAATGACAGAATTTCTATATTTTTATATGGCAACTGCATGGCAGAATTTCTATATTTTCAAATGGTAGCAGCATGGCACCTTTTTACACTACATGGACAAATTCCTATAATTTCATATGGAAACCGCATGGCCGAATTTCTATATTTTCATATAGAAGCTGTATGGAAAAATTTCTTTATTTTTATATGGCGCCTGCAAGGCACCTTTTTACACTAGAATTTTAATATTTTCATATATATTACAATGAATGTCATTTTTTGCCATGAAAAAACATAACTTTTCTTCATATGTGCATCTGACAGCCCATGTCATATGTGCATCTGACAGCCCGTAATTTCATATGGCAGCCAAACTTAAAACCTATCACACTGCATGGAAAAAATAAAAATGTTTTCGTTCACTTGCCATATGCATGTCATGAAAAATATGACAATCAGACTACATTGTAGTACAGAAAAAATGCATAAACACGAGATTTTGCCATGCAGTCTATTTTTTTCGTATTTTCCTTTAAGTTTCCGTGCCTGATTAAGAAATGTTCTCAATTAAGTAAAAATTTAAAAAAAAAAAAAACAACAAAAAAAGGAACTCATTGTAGGCAGTCCAGTAAATTTTATTATTAAGACCAATCAGCTGTCGAATTTCCGATAACGGAACGTCCTTCTTGCCAATGATGACCAATTAAACGATCATAAAATTTGTAGTCAATTTTCTTGTTGCCTGAACGATTCCTTATGGAATGAGGTACAATAGAACTTTACCGTTGTCGGCTTAATTCCCAATATCGGTAATTTCATTTTCTATAAAAATTTGTCCATTTTTTTTTTAAAGAATAACACGTGAGTTTAATATTTTTTTTCTTTTTGTTGCAAAAAACAGTTTTTTTTTGTGCAAAAATATAAACAAATTTTGGACTTTAAATAATATTTTTTATTAGTTAAATTTTAATTTTTATTATTTTATGTACGTAATTTAATGAACAATTTTTCAAAAAGTGTCGGTGGAACCTATATAGCCGCTCATTTTTTTTATAAAAAGTTTTAATTTTTCAATGGTGGGATTTTTAAAAATTTTTCTAAAAAAATATTTTTTCAACTCTTTTTTTCGATGAATTTTTAATATTTTTATTTTGATAAAAAAAATTAATTTGTTTTTCTTAATTTTAATAAAAATTATTTCCAAAAAATAAAAATTCCTTTTATTGAAATAATTTTGGAAATTTTTAACCTAGTAAAAAGAGGGGGAAAAAAATACCCAAAATTACGCACGTGCTCAGAGGGTACGTGAAGACGTGTTTATTTTGGATTATTTTTCTTACCTTAAATAAAATTATATGTTTTTAAGTGCATTGAAAAATTTATTTAAAAAGAGAAAAAAATCATTTTTAAAAGAAAATTATTAGAAAAAAAAAGAAAAAAACCTAACCTAAAGAAAAATTCGCAAAATCATAGAAAATCAAAAGTTGAAATCGAAAAGAAAACAGAAAACATTATTAAATACACTCGAAATGACCAGTAATACCTGTAATTTAATTGCAAGTAAACAATTTTCACTTTCATCAATGATGCGCCACATAAAAGCTCTACAGTCAAAGTAGTGAAAATTGTATAAAAAAAAATTATTATGCATATTTTTTACTCTAAATCCATCTCCTTCCCTCCTGGCCCCCGTATCCCACGATTTCCAATAAATACTCTTTAATTTTGTAAAGTTTATGTGTGATAATAAAAGTTTTTATTCGCAATTCGGTTGGATTTTTTTCTTTCTTTCTTTTTAACATAAAACTGATTTGTTCACTGCCAATAAAAAATAAAAAGGTAAAAAAAATAGAAACAGTTAAAATGAACTCTTACTTTCTTCTGTAAATTGAATAAGAAAGACTTCAATGGTCTCAGTTACGGTTAGTTTCAGGTAATAAAAAAAAATTACCAGAAAAATACTGTAAATTCTCTAGAGAAAAGCAGCAAACGATTTGCATTTTATTCCATTTGATGTTAGTTTTCACTTTTCTTTAAAGAAAATTTTCTTTATTTTTTTCTTCTTTTTATTTCTAATAAATCGGCTGCGGTAAAAGAAAGATGGCTACTACGTTCGCTTCGATACGAAGACGTCCAACCAACGCCGGGTTTGAAGTGCGCGCATCACTTTTGATTGGGGTTGGTTTGATGGGCCATCTGAACTGCATCATTTTGGGATAATAAAAAAAGTACTGACATTTTTTCCTTCTATTTTTTAACAATAAAAACGTTGGGGGCCATTTAAAAGGGACTTCTTCACTTAATTTACTTTGTTTTTCTCTCAAAGTTTCTATTATTTTTGAAGTTTTTTTTCTGTTTTTTTTTTTTTTTACAGAAAACACATTAAGAAAACTATCTGTTTTTTTTAAAAAATTCTTTTGATCAAAAAAAAAACCCTTATTAAATCCAAAAAGAAAAAAAAACCCAAAAAACTGCCTTTCTTTTTGCTTGTTAATCAACAAAATTCGCTCTTGCACTTGAAATATTCGTTTGGGGAAAAAGAAATCCCCAAGTTTATGTGAAGACTTTGGCGATTAAAATGGCAACCCAAATCGTCAATAGTTCAGATTGTGCGATTTGGGTTGCTAGTTTAATAAGGTAACGTCATAATGCCTCGCTCATAGAAGCCCTTCCTGGTGGCTCGATTAAGCGATTTTCACAATCTTCTCTTGATGCCAATTTCTCATTACCAAGGAAGTTCTGCAATGATAAAAAAAGATAGGGTTTTTTTTGGGGTCAGATCCGGATTATAAGGTGGATGCATAAAAACTTCTCAGCCAAGCTGACGGGGTGTGTGGCGTGGCATTGTCCTGATGGAACGCAACAGCTCTCCTGTTTGACAATTCTGGTCAATCGCTAGCTTCAAACGATCCAATCGTTGACAGTAGAGGTCCGAATTCAGAGTTTGGCCATGTGGAAGCATCTCATCATATCGCTTGAGCCGCTGCACCGCACTCTGCTCAAGATCGTTTTCGCACGATCCCCAGTCACCACCCATTTAAGAAATGCGTTGATTCCGTTCTACTTGGCCAAGGCTTCGCCGATGGGAATTCGATCCATCATGGTTTTTTTTTTGCGTCAATTCGTGTGCCACCCAAACATCGGGCTTCATTTTGAGTCCAGCTCCAAGTAAATGCCTTGAAACTGTTCTGTGATCAATCTTTAGCGCCTGAGCATGATTTGATCCACATTTTTGAGGACGGACCTACCTTTGCAAGGTGTGTCTTTAACATCGAAAGTACCGGAACGGAATCGATGAAACCAAAATTAGGCTGTGCCAGCCAATTGGGACCGCCCGGCTTGCTTTTTCGCCTTTACCAGGCAAATTTTTAGACTACACCGAATTTTCTCTGTTAACTTCCACCTTTAATACCCTATAACTCACAACCAATAAAAAAATGTAAAAGAATTTTTTTTAATACGAAATGTCACTTTTCCAAGGAGCACAAGTCTGTGAACTTGTTTGATAAATACCTGACAAGATATACAGGATGCTTTTGGCCGCCATTTTGGTTTGGATAATATTTGTCTGTTGGCATTTAACAGTCGCAAAGAGTGATAACAATTTATTTATCGGGCTTGTGGCGCCAGATTAAAATCTTCAAGTTTATGCCAAAAAGTGTCGGTTATCATACTGGCATTTTGAAAGGAAGGATTAGGGTTAATGACCCTTCAGTTGACAATGCACACCATCATGCCACTTCGCGGATACAACGGCTTCTGGACAGTCACTTATGTTTTTTTTCAGAACTCAATATTTGGCAATTTTTCTTGTTGACTTATTTACGAAAATTATGACGACCACCATATCTCCTTTTGAAGCGAAACGTGGCTACAGTAAAAGCCTCACTTTTTGTAGAAATTTTTTTAAATTTTATCACCGGTTCAACCATCTACACTATAAAATCGCAAACCTAATACAAAACAAATACTATCTTCGATGACACATTTGTTTGACAGCTGTCAAATGACAAAGGTGTCCTTTCCGTACCATAAAATGGACAATGCCCACAAAGTACAGGGTGATTTTTATGTTCTAAATCAATTTTGTTTTGTCGCCATTTTGGTTTGGATGACATTTGTGTGTTGGCATTTGACAGTCATAGAGAGTGGTCGATAACAATTTATATATAGAGCATCTAACGCCGCAACAACGTGTTGAAATTATTAAAACATTTTATTTAAATAATTGTTCAATTGTGAATATGCGAAGAAAATAGCGTGACTTTTTTTGGTGTTAGGCCAACGTATACCTGAAAATTATTAATGGGATTTGGTTTTTTAGCCATAAAAAAATTCTATTATCACACAACAGCTGCAGGCAAATAACCATGGGATGTGCTCAAGTTTTATAGCTCGGTATAGACGACCAACATTTTTGACCAAAAATTATTATGAGCGACTTGGCTGGCTTTGTTAATAAACAGAATAGCCGCTATTGGGGCACTGAAAACCCTCAAGTGATATACCAAAGAACACAACTACACCCTCGTAGAGTGACTGTATGGTTCGGCAACATTCGGCCGTATTTTTTTGAGGAGTTACTGGTGACCGCTTTTGGAACATGTTGGATAACTTTTTCTGCTCGAATTGGATCAATTACGCCTACAGAACATGTTGTTCTAATAAGACGGTGCTATATCACACATGGCCCGTGCTACGATGCAAATTTTGAGAGAAATTTTTCCCGGCGAAATAATGTCAAAAAGTGGTTCTATCGACTGGTGCCCACAATCCCCTGATTCGAGCCCTCCTGATTTTTTTGTATAGGGGTACTTGAAGAAAAAGGTGTACACTAACAAACCAATCACATCCTTGATGCTTAAGCATTTTTATTCGAAACGAAATTGCTAAAATAACACCAGAAGTCAGCGAAAATGTTATGACTATGTTTTCAATCAAATGTCTGGCAGGCTGAGCTGGACATTTGCCCAATAACATATTCCATACAAAATGCTAAAGACTATATAATAAATTAATAAAATATAAATTATAAAATTATATTTCATTTAAAAGTTATTAAAAAAAAACTTCAACCTGGAACATAAAACGCACCATGTATTTAGCGAAATAATAATAATGGATTTCTTTTTCCCCAAACTATTAATCGTATTTTCTTTGGAAGTTGGCGGTGAAATATACAAAAACTGATGAATAAATGAGAGAGAAAAAAATCTCTCATAAATTGTTTGTGCACAGCGACGATCGGAAGGCAATCCCAAAGTTTTCACTGCTCTTTTCCTTCTCCCTCAACTTTAGAACACCGCCTTTTACTCAATTAGGTGCTCTATCTCCTTTTCGCTCTATTTCTCCTTGAACACAGCAACAGCAATTAAACCAAGCCTATTTTCCTCATTCGTTTTCTCCTGGAGTTTTATTTTCTCCTCTCCTCATTCACTCGTTCTCTAACCACTAGAATTCGTTTTGCCGCATCCTTCGACAAATTTTGCTAATCACTTCCTACTTTCCTTACCTTGCATTAAACAATTTTTTTTTCTTCTATTCTTTTTCATTATTTTTCCTTATTTTAGATATTTTTTTTCTCGCTTTAATTTTTTATTAGTTATTAGTTATTGTTTTGTTCTACGGTTTTATTGATTATATTTTTTTTTTGTTAACTTCTATTTAGAAATATTAAACAGTATTGAATGGTGGATGTGCAATATTTTTTCAAGTACCGAGAATAATCGAAAATTTATTTATGAGAATTTTTTATTTCCGCCTCTTTTTTTTTGTTGCAAAAATTTAACAAAACAAATATTGAATAGGAATTCGACTTAAAAACAAGAATTCAAGGTAATTTTGCAAATATCCTTTAAAAATATGAGAAATTTGATTAAAAGTTTAAAAAAAAAAACAGAAAAAATTCCTACAAATTCTTATAGAAAAAATTTATTAAAATTAAAAATATAATCGTAAAAAACAATGAACCAAAAAAAAATTATTTTTAAAAAAAAGAGAAAAATTCGAAACTACGAGTATTAATAAAAACAAGATTCTCTTTAGTCATCCACTGCCGGGGGTTTGTTTAGGGGAGCAGCTTATTTAATATAACGTTTTGTCCTTTACTGTTTTAGTATATTTTCTGTTGTTCAAATAGAACCAAAAATTAAATAGAAAACAAAATGTCTGAATTGTTTTTTTTTTTTAAATATTTTTAATTGTGAATTTTTGGTTTTTAATTTTTTTTATTCTTGCATTTTCCTTTCTTTTGCATTTTTTCTACCATTTTCCTTTTCCCTTTCCCTCCCCTCTCTAACCCCCTTAATATTTTTTCAATTTATTTTTTACCAATAAAATTTTTTACAATTTTTCTTATTATTGAAAATAGTTTTTTTTTCATGCTTTCTTATATAAATTATTATTTTTTTAAATATTTGACTAATTTTCCCATTAAAAGTCTCCATTTTTGTTTGTTGAATTTTCTTTTTAACACAAAACAATATCAATGAAAGTGAATATTATAAATAAAAAAGAAACAAATTCAAGAGAAATTCAAAGAAAACTGCATCAACAAAAGAACACTCAATAATTTCTGCGGAAGAAAAAAAATTTATGCAAAAATTAAAACTATAACCAAAAAGTGTTAATTAGAAGAAATTAAATTTTTAAAAGCTTACAAGAAAAAAATGCATTTATTCACTTTTAATAGAAATAAAAGCGAATAAATTAAATAAAAAAAAAAAGTAAATTAAAGAGAGGAAAAAAATTCATTTTAATTTCGATCACAAAAGAAAGTTTTTCGAGTGAAAATGAGAGTTTTTGTAAATTAATTTAATTGTTTTTTTTTTTGTAAAAACACATGGTAAAAAATTACAAAACATCAAAGTAAAAATAATTAAAAGTAATTCAAGACTTTTAAGAAATTGAGAGGAAAATGGAAAAGTTTACAAATGAATACAATTGAGTGGGCGGAGGAATGAAAGGGCGTAGCCCATGTGATTCTGAGAGTAAAATTTAACAGAAAAAATTGACAAAACACGAAAAAAAAAGAAATTTTATTTCAATTATTTTGTTCTTGATCATTTTTGTTTAATTTAAATTTTATGTTTGGATTTTTGAAGGTCCTAAACAGAATTGTCCTAGTATCTAAATATTCACTATTTCTAATGGCGTGATCTTGTTTTTATTTTGGACCTTAAACTGATCTCGAAAGACTTTAAATTATCAAATTTTAACTATTCGTCAACGCACATGATTAATACTTTCTAAGGTCCTAAATCGTGTGGTTTGAATCTTAAAATTTTTACTGTAATTGTGTTTTAGTCCTCTAACTGATCCTTAAGACCTTAAGCCATTTAATTCGGTATTACAGCATGCTGAAAATTTTTTTAAGGTCCCAAAATGATTACTGTCCACTTGCAAATATCCACTATTTTCGGTAATGTGGTTGTGATTTTGTTTAAACCTTAAACCAAATCCCAGGGAACTAAATTATAATATTTAAACGATCAGCCAGAGACCACGTGCTTTTAAGCATGTTTTTAAGGTCCTAAATTGTGTGATTTGATTCTTCAAATTGTTACAATTCCTAGTAGAGTGATTGTAATTTTCTAAGGTCCCAAAGTTGATCTTTTTAAACTGAAAACGTTCACTAATTCGGGTTGCGTAATTGTAATTGTGTTTAGACCTCTTACTAATCCTCAAGATCCTCAGCCATCAAATTTTCGCTATTTTGTGCATGCTGAAAATTTTTTTAAGGCCGTAAAATTTAAACGATCAGCCAGAGATTTTTTAAAATTGTAAATTCTCTCTTATTCTGATAGTGTGGTTGTGATTTTGATTGGAGCCAAAACTGTTTAGAGTGTGTATGTAATAACACAGTTTAGGGTCCCTAATTGGACCCTAACCAGTTAAGATTTTTGATTGGACCCTGCACAGTAAAGATTTTTGAAGCCTGTAGTCAGATTGTCATTGGCCAAGACCTTATTAAAACTTGAACTTATATTTTTGAAGGTCCCTAATTGGAATAAGAAATAATGAATTGTTAAATAGTGAATAAAATGTATCCTTAAATTAAAAAGAAAATGAGGTTTTTTAGTAAAAGCCCATGTAAGATCGAGAAAAAATGTCTACTTTTTACTCTTAATAAAGAATAATTTTTCTTTATTTTTTTTCCTCCAATCTAAACTTTTTATACTATAAAAACCCTGAAATTATGGGAAAAATTATTTCCTGTATTAGAAAGAAAAAATTCTATTCTTCATACAGTCAAGGGAGGCTGTTGCAGCTACCAGCATCGGGCAGTAAGTAATACGAATACCAACCGCTGTGCAAGAACGTGTAGAATTCCATGGAAAAGCACTCAATTTTAAGTAGTTTTTTGTTTTTTTATCCATTTTGATTTTTACACCTGACAAAAATGGCAAATGCAAAATTCCCACCGCGTTTTCTTGTTGTGAAAATTACAATCACAATCGGAATCTGATTATAAGATGTCAGCGGGAGCTTGTTAACTATGGCGGCCTAACCCACATTTACCAAGCAACGTTCTAATCTTGCGACAAGTTTCCGCAAATTCTGAACATGTCGTCTTTTTCCATGTTTTTCTAACGAGCAATAATTCCTTCGTTCATCCCCCGTTTTTACTACAAAAAATCCATAAAGTGTCTTTTAGAAATTATTTCTAAGAGAAAAAGTTGTTGGCCACCTTTCGCCAACCCCCATCAAATACCTTCTCGTCGGTTGAATAAAATTTCCATCAAACACGTTTGCAGGTAATTAAAATATTTACAAAATCTTATCGTGGTTAATTGGTAATTTTTTTTTTTAAAAGTTGCGGATTTGTCGACGGGTTTCTCTTACCACACTTCTGGCACCACCGCACGCACACTTACGCAGATGATTTTTTTTAATCGTGTATTTGTACGCGCATAGAAATTAATAAAAAATAAAATGTTATACCAAAGAAAAGTGGGAAAATTTGAATAAATTTTTTTTTTTTTTGTTTAATTAAAATCACTTTCAAAAAAATTGTATAGCCTAAAAAATAGACGGTATTTTTTTTATTTTCTTGAACAATCGGCGGTAAATATTTTTTTCCCAAGCTAATTTATTTATTTTGTTCCCTTTTAATTAATGCAATTTTAAATTTTTATTACTAATCAGAAAATGTTAAGGTCTTAATAAAAAGAGAAAAAATTCCACAAGAAAAGAAGTTGCTGCTCGCTGACGTTCGATTTTCTTTCACTTTTTACGCATGCATTCTCACTGGCACGTCACACCCTATCAACACTCTTTTTCTCCTTTTTACTCTTTCAAAAAGAAAAAACCAAATTCGATCATCTTTCGCGTTCCTACATCTTATTTACTAACTAATGCGATCAATCAGCGATCCTTAACCCAAATGCACATGTTTAGTTGGTAGGCCAAAAAAAACAACAAAAAAAAACATTTACAAAGGAGAAAAAAATTGAAAACAATCGAAAATCAGAAGGAGAAGCAGAAAGAGGAGAGGAAAAATTCAGATTTGATGAAAATTTGCATTTGAGAGCGGGTCAAGTCGTTTCACTCGAAACTCCCTCCGATCGGCTTTGGTCGGCTGTTCGATGAAGGGTGAAACGGTCTTTGGTGAAATGTTAATGAGCGAAAAAAAGAAGAAGCGACCGAATACGGCTGCTCTTACTTTTCGATGGTGAATGAACGGATTGGCCAACATTATTCGCAGTGACATTGACCACTGCTTTCAGTCACTGCTAATGTCACCGCCAATCAGGGTTGCCGCAATCGGTTTGAATTTTTGTTTATTATTTGTTTTTTTTTCTTTTGCATTTAAAAATTTAGGATTTAATTTTGAGATTTTTATAGTAGAAATTTTAGGCGAACAAAATTAAAACGTAAATGCAATATTTCAGGGAAAAATTTTAATTTAAATAATTTTTTAAATTACAAAAGATAAAATCTGAACGGCTGTTTTTTTTTTGTCAAAATTATTCATTTTAAAGTTTTTTCCTGAGAATAAAAAAAAAAAACTTTTAACAAACACCAAATCTGCTTTGCAGACGAAAATAGAAAACACATCGAACTAACATTGACGGCAGCACCACCAATAATCATGATAATAACTTAAAAATGATAAAATAAATTCAGACCATGGACAATCACGTGTATTTGATTTTTTTGGTATTTATTATGCAACCTTGGGGAAGGGCGCCATCACTGACATTCCAAGTGGAATTCGGATTTAACCTAATCGATTGCTTATCCAAATCGAGCGGACTTGATGGGGCAGATGCCCATCAGCGAAATTATCATATATTAAATGGCTGCGCGGTCAGCGTGCATCGTTAGCATAAACGTTTTCACATAATATTGTTTGTGACCATAGCCCCAATGATAACCTTAAACCTTGAATACATAAAAGCCAACAAAACTCCGATTGCGCAATCAATAATTTATTCAAGAATGCGATTCAATTGATAATCAATCGATTTGGAGAGTCGGAAAGGGGGGCCGAGCAGAAGATCTTAACAAGGAGAAATAGAGGAAAATCAATTTTTGTGATATCAGTGATTTTTTGTTCGTTTAAAATCTCTTTTTTTCTGTTTTAATTTATTCAGCAACAAATCACAGAAGACGAAAAATGACCCAATTAATGGCGGTAGTAGTCATCATCGAAACTGTCTATGCCATTAGATAATTTTATTACGAAAAAATGGAATTTCTAAATTGAATTTTTATTAATTTTTATTGTTATTAAGATTATTAAGACCTTAAACTACATCGTCTGAAGTTAGATTTTTGAATCTAAATCAATTTTCAGACCTTAAACTAAATGTACACCGATTTCAGAGTGCATATCTGTGATTTATTTTGGACCTCAAAGATAAAACGCTCAAATTTTTAATGCGTTAAAAATTTAGACAATTTTATTACGTAAAAACGGAATTCCTTAATTGAATTTTTATTAATTTTTGTTGATTTTAAGTAAATTGAGTGGAGAATATTTTATTGTTGGACCTCAATCCATGAAATTTACACTATTTTGAACTGGCCAGTTATTAAGACCTTAAACTACATCGTCTGAAGTTAAATTTTTGAATCTAAATGATTTTTTGAGACCCTAAACTAGAGTTCAAATGTACACCAATTTCAGAGGGTATATTTATGATTTGCTTTGGACCTCAAACTGAATCTCCTCAAAGATAAAACGCTCAAATTAGTCTATAATAACTGCTCAGACCTGCTTATTTTTAGACCTCAAATCTGCGTTCACATGTGTTCAGACTCTGAACTTTTAATATTTCTGAAATATTGTAGTTGAAATTTTCATTTGGGACCCCAAACTGTAATAGAGAGTCTGAAGTTTTTAGTCTTAAATGCCCCAAAAATCGTGTGTGTTATTTTTGGATCTCAAACCTGCGTTCGCGTGAGTTCAGACTCTGAACTTTCAATATTTCTGAAATATTTGAGTTGAAATTTTCAGTTGGGACCCCAAACTGTAATACAGTAAATCTGCAGTTTGTAGATCTTCAATACCCCAAAAAGCCAGTGTGTTTTTTTACACTTAAAATTTGGTAAATTATTCTCTAGAACACGTGGTTTATAATAATTTTGGACCATAACTGATCTACCTACAATGTAGGTCAGTCCATGGAGTCGTGGTTTTTTCGGACCTCCAAATGAATCGAAATTAGGTAGTCTTGGCGTTTAAATTTCCTCTTAACTATCTAAAGAATTTTTGGGACCTTAAATTGAGCCACCATTCTGAAGTTATTTGAAGTTTTTTTACTTTCTCTTTTATTTTTTGTCATTTTATTTTGTTCTGCTCAGTAATTTTTTTTGTAGCAAAAAATTAAAAACAAAAAATGGGAGCGTAAACACTTTAAACTCTAGAAAAAAAGGAGTTTTTCTATTTTCCACTCCTACGCCACAAAAATTCCCTCCTTTCAATAAACGCACACATTTAAGAAGAGAACTTGGTAAAAAATATTATTACTAGAAAAAAAACATTCTAAAAAATCAACCAGAAAACGAAGGAGGCAACTTATTGGAAAAATGCTCCTCCCACAATATTCGACTCCTTTTTTGGTGAATGTCAAGTGCACACGAACGGGAATGAGTTTATTTTTGCAGCACAAACAAAATGAAAAACTCAAAACGGAACAAAGTAAAACGAAACAAAATAGAATTAATGTAAAGAAAAAAAAAACAAAACAAAAAAAACTAAAGGAAAAACGCATTTTGACCTCGATTTTTTGTGCGCATTTGAACAGCAAAACTTCCGCAAAACTCGTCGAAGGAAAAATGCCTAAAACCGTAGACTTTGTGGTTTTTTTTTGTACTTTAGAAAAATTCCTACTACCTGTTCGTAAGTGTGCTGACGCGACAGGTAAGCGACGCTAGAAACAGGCCCAACCCGGCCCGTTTGGCTAAATTGGCAAGTCACGCGCCAAAACCGATGACAAAGTCTCTTAAAACGTCTACGAAAAAAAATTCACTTTGAAATTAAAATCAACTCAGACCAGGTGAAAGGATGCATGTGGAAAAGGGGGGAAGAGTGCTGAAGGTGGAGGGTATAAAAATAATTACTCACATGTGGTTGGGTGGGAAGGGGCGGTAAAACTGTTTATGAAAGAAAAATCAACGTCAAAATTTGTCAATGTTGGTTTAGTTTAAGGGGGAAATGGGGTTGGAAGGTGGGGTTAAGAGTGTAAAAAACGATCAAATCGCTGATGAGTAAGAAGCAGAGACGAGAAAGGAAATCGTCACCCTGTACGTGTACACAGACGAGCGTTTCGCTTTTTTTTATTTTTTCGTTTTTCGTTTTTTTTCCATTTTAACTTTCGTTGCTGGGGAATTCTTGACCTTCGACAATAAATTTACATTCATGGCCATAACAATTCGTAACGAAATTCTAATCGGAGATGAGCACGGTTAACCTATCCAGGTTGCTGGGTGCTGGGTGCTGCCCCCTTCAGAGTGCTGGCTGCGGTAACGCCTCTGTTATTGTTAAGCGAGCTTTTTCCAGTTTTCGCTGCGGTATGGCAAAGTCGGTGGATTGGGCGTTAGATGAGCTGACCTAGCGCTTGTGTGATGAACTTTGACATTTTCACCAGGTGACTTTTTATTAACAGACAAGATTGCCGCCAAAAAGACAATCGAACTTTTTCACTGCAGATCAAAAATAGTGATTTAAATAATTAGCAAAAGGAAAAAAAGTGTGGAGGGTGGGGGGGGGGGGGGTTTGTTGGGCGTTTGTATGAAAATTTCTAATTAAGCCGAGTCATTCCTCAGTTGGTATATCGAATTCAATCGACTTAATTTGTTTTTTACTTTTATTTCCAATTCAGTTTGTTTTTTTTCTTAATGAAATTGTAAACACAGCAAAGCGAATCAAAAAGGGGAAAAAACAAAATGGCGTATTGCACAGAAATTGCTAGTAAACAAAATTTGTAAGAAAACGAATGGGGAAAAATTTCCATCCTTGAGAGAAGCACTTCCTGATTCACCTATTCAGGCGCACACACACACATTCATAAACACACCATGTCGAACTCGATCGAATTCCGCCATTTTTACAAGTCGTTTCGTTTAGTTTTATTCGATTTTGATTGATCGAGAATATTAATTTTTTTTCATTTTTTTCACTCCCTTTTTCTGGTTTGATTAATCAAAAATTACAACAACAAAAAATGTTTAAAAAACTAAGAAAAATTTCGGTGGGTTGGTTTTTTTTTGAACAATAATTTTTGTAGCAACATTTTGGCGAGGGTTGAGATTGTGATTTTGGAATTATTCTTTTTGGGGGGATTTTCTTATTACCACAGAAATGGGATTGGAAAGGCAAACTTCATTTTTTATATTTTTTAACATTTGTTCGTGTTTATAAACATTTTGAAAACTGTATTTTTTTAATAATTTTTTTTTATTTAATGATTGCTGATTTTTGTTAACATTTTTTTGTCTGTAAACATTTTAAAAAATTGATATTTACTGTCTGTTCTTGAAAGTTTAAATTTTCTGTGGCTTGGTTTTTGAAGTTATTTAATAAATCAACAATATTTGTGATGGTTTGTCAACATTTTGAATGTTGCAAAATATTTCAAAAGTTTCCAAAACTCGAAAAAAATGAATACGCCTAAAATGAATTTTTCTCAAATATTTTCTATTATTTGCACTTAATTTCAATAAATTATTTAAAGAGTGAACAAAAAGTTATCTTAAAGTACGAGTATCAGCGCCGTTTGTGTTTATAAACATTTATTTTTTGAGACTTTTCTTTCTTCTGATGCTGATGCTGACAAAAAATTCAAAAAATTAGAAAAAGAAAAAAAAATTCTTAAAAAAAAAGGAAGGTTTTCGACGGTATTACAAAAAATATTTGCACCGGTCTATCAACATTGAAAATGTTTATAAACATTTGTAGTTCAAACATTTTTTTTCTGAAGTAAGCAAACAATTTCGAATACAAAAAAAATACTAAAAATTAAAAAAAGAACCTTCTCTCTGGGCTATCAACATAGAAAATGTTTATAAACATTTATTTTTGAAGAATTTTTTCGAAAGTAGTAAGAAAATATTTTTTTTTAATTTATTAACGAAAATATTCACCGTTTAATGAACATTTTCTCTGATCTGGCAACTTTGGAAATGTTTATAAACATTTATTTTTTAGAAAATTTTTTTGACAAAAAATTCTTAAAATTAAAAAAACAAAAAAAATTAATTTTTCAAAATAGGTTTTTGAATATAATTTAAAGAATTTTTTTTCGTTAGTCTGTCACCGTTAAAAATGTTTATCAACATTAATTTTTGAATTATTTTTTTTTAAACTTAGAAAAATTTTTAAATACCAAAAAAAGAGCTTAAAAATAATTTAGAAAAAATTTCTATTCTACAAAAAATATTCACTGTTTAATCAGTAGTTTTTCTGGTTTGGCAACTTTAGAAATGTTTATAAACATTTATTTTTGTGAAATTTGTTTTTTTGATATCGGCAAAAAATTTTAAATACTAAAAAAGAAAAAAAGGTTTTGACTTTATTAAAAAAAGTATTCACAGTTTAATAAAGATTTGCTCTGGCCTGGCAACATTAAAAAATTTTTATCAACATTTATTTTTGAAGAATTTTTTTTCTGAAATTTGGAAAAATTTTCAAATATCAAAAAAAGAGCATAAAAATAATTTTAAAAAAAACATTTTCGACTCCGTTATAGAAAATGTTTACTGTTTAATCAGCAGTTGGTATTGTCTGGCAATTTTAGAAATGTTTATAAACATTTGTTTTTCAGAATTTTTTGTTGAAGTTTGCAAAGAATTTCAAATACCAAAAAAATAACCTTAAAAATAATTTAAAAAATTGTTTTTTTGACTTTATTTAAAAAAATATTTACCATTCTTTTCGGCTATCAACATTAAACAAGTTTAGAAGCATTTATTTTTACAAATTCTTCTTACGCAATAGGCAAAAAAATTCAAATAGTAGAAAAACACATTAAATATAATTTTAAAACATGTTTTTTATTTTCGAAAATATTAAATTTCTAGTTAACATCCCAGATGTTTATAAACATTTTTTTTTTTGTTGAGAATTTCTGTTTTTTTTGCAAACATTTTTAATCCTGGAAAAAACTTCCAAGTGTCCAAATATAATTGAAAAAATAAATTTTTTCCATGATCTAAATGATGGTCTATAATTAATTATCATAATTTCTAAGATTATTACTAAATAATCAAAACTAGCCTTAATATATCAACATTTTTAGTGTTTATAAACAATTTTAATGTTGATAAAAATTTCAAATTATTTTTTTTCGCAAATATTTTTACTTATTTTTATTTGATTGATTTTCTGTATTTTCAAAGATTTTATTTTGGTTCTAGCTACACTTTATTATCGAGGCTATTTAACTATTCAGTGGCCCGTGCCTTTTAATAGCAACAACAACAACAACAACCAGTCATGATATTGTTTACTTTTAAATATTGCGAAATTTTATATTAAAAAATAATAAAGAAAAATGAAAGACTGATCAACATTGTTGCTGACCGTGGGGGTGTTAAGAATTTCAACGTTCCGGGTTGAGTCTAGCTTGGACAGATCTCTATTTTGTTTTGTTGTAATTTTTAATGAGTCTAGCTTGGACAGATAATTTTGTTTTTAAAAGGGGGAAAAAGTTCCAAAGTAAGGGAAATTGGGAAAAATTCCAAAAAAATTTTATTTTCATTTAACATTTTTTGAAATAGTTTCATTTTTATTTGACTAAAAAATATTAATCTTATTATTGAGTGTTAGTTTAGGTGATTTGGTTGACTTTGCACTCTGAATTTGGTAACCTAGTTGAGTGTTCACTCTACTATTAGTGATCTTGTTGAGTATTTACTCTAAAATACACGATCTTGTTGAGTGTTCACTCGGCCTAAGGAATTAATTTTACTTCAATTTTTTTTCCAAACTTCTCAATTCTCTCCAAATAGTTATTTTTACCAACAAAAAAAAATCCATTCAAAAATTGACTTTCCTTTTACTTTGGTTCAGTTTTAAAACAATTAATTTTCGATTGGTTTTTTTTTCCAAAATTTTTCAAATTAAAAATAAACAAATTTGTTTCCATTTGATTTCTGTATAATTTTTCCACAATTCCATTAAAGTCTGCTTGAAACTTCTCATTACCATTATTAACTGCTTAGACATTGATTAAGTGTACATTTTTAGTTTGATTGTAATTTATTCTGTACGCGATTAATAATAAATTCAATTAATTCAATTTTGATTACAAGGAAATGCGAGCGTACATTTTGATTAAATACGTTTTAATGCGATTTTGTACAATTTTGATTAGTTAGGATTTCTGCTTTCGTTTCAAAACCCCACCTGTGCTGGTTCTATAGCCTAGCACGATCCTTTCATAGAACTCCTGACAAGTGTACAGTTTGTCTTGTTAGCAATTCCCCAACAATGTTAACAAATACCAGCGACCATAGAAACACATTCGATTGTGACGAGGTTTTTTCTTCTTACTATTTTTCACATTTTTAATTTTTCATCATAATTTATTACCGATATTGTTTTTGCCTTTCTCTCAATAATAACAACACATGATCACTGATTACTGTCATTGTGAGAACGTCAATCGAATAAAATTGCTGTCAAAATGATATTCACACACACACACACACATACACGCAAAAACCACTGCTCTTTATTCGAACTGGTAATCGTTATTATAATTAATATTATTTGTTGTCATCGAATTTACATTGAATTTCAAATTGAAAAGCTTTAACGAAGGTAAAAGTGAATTTCTGTTCAATGTAAAATTGAAAACGCACAAGTTTGAAGAGGGGTGTGGTGGAAGTGGCGGGAAATTGTGAACTGATTGCATGCCAATAAATTTTCCATAAATTCAAAATTCATATTGTACGAGTTCCGCCGTGTGAATGGGAAAATTCATCAAATTGCAATTAAATATTAACGATCAAAATTCATTGAACAAATAAATAAAAAATTTAAAAAAAGGAACTAAATTTTTTTCATGAATTGTTCAATTAAAATTTAATTAATTCTTCAACAATATATAAAATACGAAAAATGAGAAAAATAAAATCATGTTGAAGGGGGAGTGGGGATGTTTTTATATTTTTTTTTCTTCTAAAAAAATTTCATTTTAATCGCAAAAATTCTTTTTTCAACAAAAATCCTTTTTTTTAAATTTTTTTAATAAAATAACTTTTAAAATGTTTTTTTTCCACAAAAATTTCTTATTTTTTATATAAAAAAAAAGTTGTTAAAAAATTCATTCTTTTTATAATAGAAAAATTAATTATTTTAAAAAAATTACAATTTTTCAAAGATTATTTTTTAAGGGAAATTTCCTCTTTTCCATCAGCAAATTGCTTGGTGTTTTGCTACTAAAAATTAATTTTAGTTCTTTGAAAAAAGCAATTTTCTATTTTTCTTTTAAAAACTTACTTTGTTTTCTCATAAAACAAAAAATGTTGTTTCCAAAATGACTAAAAATAAATCATAAATTGGAAGGAAAATAACGCAAAAAAAGAAGGCTCCAAACAATTTTTCCACTCATTCATGAGTTTTTCCAGTCATTTCCCTTAGAATGTGTTCCAAATAATTTAAATTTTTTTCCAAATAATTTTCTTACTGCTTTTTATGATTTCTTTTCTATCATTTTTAATTTTTTGAAAAATTTTCCGATTTTGAATTTTCCATGTTTGCATTTTGCGTTTCACTCTAAGACGACGCCGACTGTAGACACGGCAAGGCCTACTTAATTTTAGTTCCTTAAAAACACAATTTTATATTTTTCTCTTAGAAAATTTACTCTATTTTCCCATACAAACTTAATATTTCAACAACCCCCTCCCCCCTTCCACCCTTATAACCCCATCCGAATTAGCTAAAAAAAATTGTCTTTGGCTCCACAAAAATTCGCTACTTTTCCCCCTAAAAATATGTGGCCTTGTTTCCTCTGCAAAAGTTTACCTCATTTTTAAATGCAAAAAAAAAAATGGTTACATTTACAAAAAAAATAGAATTTTCCAAAATCAAAAATAATAAAAAAATTCAACAACAAAAATGGAAAATTTCCAAAAAAAAATACGAAAAAACAACAATTTTTGAATAGAAAGGGCGGTTTTCCTTTTCATCTTCTCAGATTTTTTCGCTTAAAGCACTGCAATTGGCCCAAAGGAATATGAACCGAATCTGACACGAACAACAAATCCAAAAATCCCCTAATATGAATATTCGCCGGTATTGGAAAGAGTGCGTGAACGATGTTAGCAATGAGTGAAGAGTACAAGTAACGATGACGGCTTGAGGCACTTGCTACCGTTTCCCGAATGTGTACTCGGAACTATAAGCGATCGGCGTACGACGACAAAAGAGAGCTTACATGAGCGCATACGTAATAAAGTCACGCAGAGTGAATACTGAATTTTTATTTGTCCTTTTTTGTGCACATGCCCCTATACTGATTAGGCGTGTGTACAGATGACAGCACGTTGAGCAATCAAGGACTCTATTGGAATAGTTCTGCTCTCAATGCTGATTCTCATTGTTATTGTCGTATGACAGAAAGAGAAAATTCATTATTTTGTTTTTTTTTAATCATTTTCTCACTTAACGAAGTCGTTTATGAATGCATTCCCGTCGTTTTTTTTTCCTATGAAAACGATTTTTTTTTCTACTTGTTCTCATTGCAATTACTTGTGTAACTTTTACTATTATTATTATTATTATTATTGCAAGTATTGTTATTATTTCAATAATGTTTCTGCGTGTTAATTACGTAAAACAAAAGTGTCCACTTGGGCAAGTAATCAACTTAAAAGTTGGCTAGTAAAAATAAAAACAAAAAATAACAATAATAAATGTGGAAAAAAACAATGGCAAATCATGTAATTTATTGATTAATTAATTTGCTGCGATATTAATTAGTTTGCTAAGTGATTTGATTTTTTCTAAGGTATTTGTTAACAAGCCTTCTTATCTCAGTTTGAGATCGTGTCAGGCCTGAGAGGACGCATAATTACGAGAATGTAGTTGACGATAAAAGCAACAGCAACAAAAAATGGCTTAGAGCAGTGATCTGGGCGTGTGTTAACTGTTCAGTGTCCCTGAAAAGAATTTCCTTTATGCCCACATACCTCATGAGTGAAAATTCTTTTATTTGACAATCACTACTGACCCCAAAATATAGGGGAAGGAAGAAGGGGGAGGTCTATTTGGAAAACAGTCGCCATTTCCAGTAACGTCATTGGAATTTGTTTAAATTATTTTTCGCACTTTTGCGTAATTTCCATTTTCTTTTTTAGATTCGAATACAACCATTTTTGTTTTATATTTCACTGTTAATGATCATGGCCACTAAAGCTGTTTGGACACACTCCCGCTAACTGCTCTGCGTAGATTTTTTTTCATATTATTTTCTGTAATTGGCCCATGACATAATGACTAGTCTTTCGGGTTGAAGGGGGTTACTTTGAGGGTTCGATTTGTGAACTGATCGAGATCGATTCGACGTTGTTTCAAATGGCATACCAGGTGTGCGCACACGCGTGCGCTTTGCTACCCTCGATCTTGTGAGTCAAACCAGGTAGCCATAAGCGCATTTCAGGAAATGAATTCTTAACGACGCAAGGTTGTGTGTTAGCGCTTTGACTGGTCAAGTGCAGATAATTCACGGCATTTTGTCGGATTAGTTGCGTTGGGGTATTTTGCAGTTGTTCAAACGGGTTGGGGTTGGGATTTTGATGTACGGGGAATGGTGGTTGGTGGGTGTTAATTTTGTATGCACAAAGTATCGTGTTCAGCATCACCTGCAAGGTTAGCTATTAATAAAAATGCAAAAATCGCAGTGCGCCGACTACTGCCGTTACTGCACTGGACCATGGTCAACAGACGATAGACAAGCAGACAAGTGAACGGACAAGACATTTAGACGACGACAACGACTCTGACTTAGGCATGATTAATATTGCCTTTTGCATTGAGAAGAAATGATTTATTGCGCAATCAGTTTTCTAGCGTACGTTCGCTATCGATTCTGCCAATGCGACTGAGTGCATTTAATTAAGTTGAAAATCGCATATCTCGTCTAATTCTTTTAGAGACATTTTTACTCTCATTCTGGGCGGCATTTTAATGTTGATTGTTGATAAGTTTTAAGCTCTCTTTTTTGGTCAAAAGTAATGGTTCCACAAAAAACTCCCAAAACTTTGCAATCTCAAATGCATTATTTAAACAGATTTTTCATTTATCTACTTTGAGGGTCCTAAAAATTATATTTTTACTTTTTTATATTTTATTTGGGGTCCTAAATTTTTTTGAACAATTCTAGTTTTTTGTACGCATTGAAGGTCCAAAATTTAAGGTGTGCAAACTAAAGAATTCTTTTGAGCGGATTTAGGGTCTAAGTAAATTTTTAAATATTTTTTTCGAGATTGATTGACTTCAATTAAGGTTAAAAAAATCGAGATCGACTTCAATTCAGTTTAAGGTCTAACGACCAATAGTTGAAATTCATACTCTAGTTTAGGGTCCAAAAATATTTTGAATATGTCGCCTGATCAAAGATCTAATCAAAATGGTGGATTTTTTTTTAAAGTTTAGGGTCTAAGAAAAAATTTTCAATAATTAATTCTGAGCTTTTAGGGTCCAAAATTACTTCAATAATGTTTTATTCTGCAAAATTTTTTTCTCTGAACTATTTTGATAAAATTCTAGAGAAAAAATACCTCAAACCCCTTGTCTATTTTTTCAGACCCTATTTAAAACCCAAAAGAAATATTATCGATTCCTGTTCCTTGAAGTTTTTGGCCGACAGCGATCCAGTTTCAAAGTATGAATTTCTTAAATAATTTTCACTCTGATTTTAGTTTTTATTTAAAATTATATTTAATCAAAAATTTTAAAACAAAAATTACTATTAATGAACAATTATAAAAAATCCAGAGAAAAATTATAAAAAATTACAATTAGGAAAACAACTTAAAATGCATATTTTTTTCGTCCCAATTTGACCCCGAAATTTTTTTGCATTTATTTTCTTAAACAGTCGCACACATACACCGAGCCAGTCCCGTTGTTATCATGTCCGGAAAGTATTGCATAACACCTGTCATTGTTTAGGCGATTAGGTTGGGAGGCAATAAAAGGTGGTATAAAATAAAATTCAAAAGCAAAATGACGAAAAATAAAAAGTTTAAAGCGATTACAAAAGTGTGGACAGAAAATGAAGTGATAATATTGCACGTAAGACGCCCCCCCCCCTTACTTCGAACAACGCAAAGAAAGAAGGCTTCGAATAATTTTTCCACTCATTCATGAGTTTTTCCAGTCATTTCCCTCGGAATGCATTCCAAACAATTTGAATTTTTTTCCAACAATATTTCTTACTGCTTTTTATGATTTATTTTCTGTCATTTTTAACTTTTTGATACATTATCCGATTTTGAATTTTCCAATGTTTGCATTTTGCGTTTCACACTATCACGACGCCGACTGTAAACACTGCAAGGCCAAATCCGCACTTATCGCAACCGATTACATGACGAACACGACCAACAGACGATTTTATTGTTTTGTTTTTAACAACACTAAACGCTGTTATCTCTTTTATGCCCTCTTATTCCGCCTGCCTCCTTTCTATTCACTTCAACGCCTACTTCCGCCCCCTAACCCTCACACGATTTAAATATTTACGTCATTCCCTGAAAGTGCAGTTAAAGAGCGGAAAACAAAAGCACACATCGAAATTCGATTTTTTTTTAATTTTTAATCTTTAATTATTAACTTTTTTATTTTGAATTATAAAATTTAAATTTTGAATTTTGAATTTTAAATTTTAAATTTTAAATTTTAAATTTTAAATTTTAAATTTTAAATTTTAAATTTTAAATTTTAAATTTTAAATTTTAAATTTTAAATTTTAAATTTTAAATTTTAAATTTTAAATTTTAAATTTTAAATTTTAAATTTTAAATTTTAAATTTTAAATTTTTAATTTTTAATTTTTAATTTTTAATTTTTAATTTTTAATTTTTAATTTTTAATTTTTAATTTTTAATTTTTAATTTTTAATTTTTAATTTTTAATTTTTAATTTTTAATTTTTAATTTTTAATTTTTAATTTTTAATTTTTAATTTTTAATTTTTAATTTTTAATTTTTAATTTTTAATTTTTAATTTTTAATTTTTAATTTTTAATTTTTAATTTTTAATTTTTAATTTTTAATTTTTAATTTTTAATTTTTAATTTTTAATTTTTAATTTTTAATTTTTAATTTTTAATTTTTAATTTTTAATTTTTAATTTTTAATTTTTAATTTTTAATTTTGAGTTTTGAATTTTGAATTTTGAATTTTTAATTTTGAGTTTTGAATTTTGAATTTTGAATTTTGAATTTTTAATTTTTAATTTTGAATTTTGAATTTTGAATTTTGAATTTTGAATTTTGAGTTTTGAATTTTGAATTTTAAATTTTCATTTTTTAATGTAATCTTTTTAATTTTAATTTGTTCTCATTCAATTTTTTGCGTTTCCCTTAACAAAAAAATGCAAAATTAGCATTGATAGTGGAAAAAGGCTCAAAATTTCTAGCGAACGATTTCTAATGAAAAATTAATAGTAAAATGAGTAAGAGGAAAGATGGGGGAGTGCCCGAATTGAGTAATAGTGTTCTATCCTCTTATCGGAGATTGTATATTTTTGCATGTTGTTTTTTTCAATTGTCCGCTTATTGTTATCGCCTATAAAAACCTTGACTCTCATCGGAGGGTAAAGCAGTTTTTCCAGCTCACGTCATCAACGCTCATCATCGAATGCACAACATGAAAAATACAAAGGATTTTTTTATTAAAATCTTTCTCCTTTCTTATCGTTGTTATTTATAAAAAGTTGTTGCTCATTAATGGTGTCCTTGTCAATCGTTGACGGCATCTTTTGAAGTTTTTCCTTTCCATGCGCTCACGTCAGTCCACTGTAGTTACAGCGCTTTTTACACACGCACGTGACGTTATCCGGCAACGGCCGATGATGCTCAGTGATTGCGTTAAAAATAATGCCAAATCCTGCCTTTTACAAATTATTTTTAAAAAAAAATTATTTTAAAAAAATTCTTCTGCTTTAAAAAAAAATTCAATTTTTTTTTTAATTAAAAATATTTTTTAAAATTTACAAAACAGAAAAAATTTTCTTCCTTAAAAATCCTAACAGAAAAAACTCCTCCCTCTTTTTAACAGTCAACTTTGAAGTTGAACGCAACTAACCGCTCGTAAATTAGCGCCTCCTTTTCAGTTAATCACTCAGCGATCGGCAATTTCGTGATACTGTTCAGTTGACGATGCTAATCAGTAGGACTTCGTTTGGCTTCGTGTGCGGCTGGCTGATCTGATGTTTATTGGGAGTAAAAGTGGGATTGAAGATGAGTAAAAGCCAAGTTAAATGTATGCGATGCTTTCCTGCGAGTAGTTCGGTTATTGGAAGCAAGGTTCGATTGCGAAGAACAAATGGTGATGACCAATCATAAGAGGATAATTGTTTGAATGTAACTTGACCGATTTTGGAGGTTGTGTAATGTCAACGCACGTAAGAGCAAGGCGAATACGAACAAACAGGCAATTTGCGTGTGGAGGAAGATTTTAAAAATGGCAGAATTCTTTTCAAAGTTTTTATTTAATTCGAAACTATTAAAATACAGAATAAATGTATAAAAAAATTTTATTTTTCACAAATTTATTTTTCAATTATTGAAAATGGATTTTTTTTTTGGTTTTTATCGAAAAGACTTTTTTAATAAAATTAATTTCGAACAAAAAAAAAACTCGTCTTCCTTGTCAGTAAGCTTTTCTGTTCTAATATTTTTAGTTTGTTTTTACTCATTGTAAATATTTTATTCAATTTTCCAACATTTTATAATTTCAATGGAGGATACAAGCATATTTATTCAAGGTTACCTCCTAATCAGTAATAGTCTTTCGCTAGCCCCCTCTACACCCCCCTTCCCAACCTACTTTCTTTTCTGTTCGTACTTTTAATCTTTTTTAGAATTTAGCAAAAATGCCAAGATAGTAGTTAGTGAGTATTCGTGTTACCTAATAGCTAATTGCGTAATTTATTATTATGGAAGTTATATCGTTCGGCATTTCCCTATTTTCATTGAGTATTTTTACACCCTTCATCGTATTATTTTTGAAAAACAACAAAAATCCCTTAATTGATTGTTAATTATATTTTATTTGATATTTAATAGGAAATATTTAAACTAGTTTTTTAGTGGAAAAAAAAATAAACAAGAAAAATGTAATTCTCTTTTTTGATTGTCAAAATGTTCTTAATAAAAAAAAAATTGTTTTCGTTTTTTTAATTTTTCTTCTGAATTAAAAGTAAAATATTTTATTTTTAAGTCTTTTAATCATAATTATATAAAAATTTTACTAAATTCGATTTTTTCCCATTTTTCTTCTTGCAGATTGCGGATTTCTTATGAGAAAACAACAAATTTTCAATTAAAATTTAAATCAAGACTGAACATATTAATTGAGAAAATAATTTACAACAACAAGAAAACCATCTTTGTTTACAAGAAAGAGCAGAGTTAACATTTTCTATTAAGAAAAATTTTCAATAAATAACAAAAAAAAACAGAAAATTCCTTTTTTTTTTACAGGTAAGAAATTGAAAATTTTAATTATTTTAAAAATGAATTTTTAATATTTTTTCCAATGAAAAATTTCCATTTTTTACATAGTTTTTCTTAATTAAAAATAATAAAAAACTCATTAAAAGTTATTTTTAAGAAAAATTCTCCATTTCTATATTTTTAATATTATTCAGTATAAAAGGAAAAGCTTTAAAATATTTTCGATAATAAAATAAAACGCACACAAATTTTATAGTCATTGCCTTAGTTTTTATGGTGGGTTTTAGTTAACACAATTTTAGATAATAATTTTTAAGGTGATCACTTTGAATGGGCAATAAAAACAAATGTTTTTATCTTTAGAACAAGGTCAGTTAAAAGTTTTATTTCCAAGATCGAATTGACGCTTAAATAGCTGCTCAGTTATGCTACGAGGGGTCGGAAAATGGCAGAACGGAAAGGGCGGTAATGCTTCCATGATAATCGGCAATGGGTTTTTTGATATTTATTTTCACTTTTAAAGACAATTATCGTAATGCAATAAAAAACAATTAAATAGCATTTTATTAAAGAGACAAAATACCAATAAATAAATTAAAAAAAGAAACTAAATTTTACTGTGGACATTTTTATGATTTGTCTTCAAAATACCATAATTTCAAGGTTTTATTTTCTGTATAAAAACTAAAGAAAAAAAATTACGTTCCAATAAGTTTTTTTATAATTTTAAAAATAGAAAAAAAATAATTTACAAAAAAACGATATTTTTAAAGAATTTTAAAAAAAGCTTTCGGATTTTTTTTGTAAGCTTCTCGTGAGGTATAGCCGAATTTTTTCTCTAACAACGAATTTATATAGAACAGAAATGGGAGGAGAGACGATGAGTTTTCTGAACTTAAAATTAACGTCTCGAAAAGAGTAAAAAAAATTGCAAAACAACAAAATTTCCAGTTCTAAGAAGAAATTTCTTTTTCATATAAACATTTTTTCAAAATGTTATTTATTTTTTATTAGTTTTATTGGACAAAAAATTCGAGTTTTAATGAAGATTAAAAAATTCACCACTATTACTATTACTTGAGTAAAAAATTGTTTCAAAAACTGAGAGGTCTTTGCACAAACAAAATAAATTTTACAAGAAACAATTATTTCATTCCAATTTTTTTTATTAATTTTGTCGAAAAAAAATCAATAAAAAATCCCTAAAATTAAAATCAAATAAAAAAAATTTTCGTCAAAAAAAATTCAGAAAACTTCTTAAAAATCCCTCAGAAAACAATAAAAAATTCGTAAAATTGAAAACAAATCAAAAGAAATTCCCTTAAAAAATATTTTCCAAAAAATACTTTAAAAAAAATTCTTAAAAATTACTTTTAATAATAAAATCCCTAAAAAAACAATAAAAAATTAGTAAAATTAAAACCTAATAAAAAAATCCCTTAAAAAAAATATTTTCGAGAAAAATACTTCAAAAAACTTCTTAAAAATAACTTTTGATACTAAAATTTCTAAAGAAAACAATAAAAATTAGTAAAATTAAAAACTAATAAAAAAATCCCTTAAAAAAAATATTTTCGAGAAAAATACTTCAAAAAACTTCTTAAAAATAACTTTTGATACTAAAATTTCTAAAAAAAACAATAAAAATTAGTAGAATTAAAAACTAATTAAAAAATTCACTTAAAACAATGTTTTCGAGAAAAATACTTCAAAAAACTTCTTAAAAATTACTTTTATTAAAAAAGCCACTAAAAAAAATATTAAAAAATTCCTAAAATTAGAACTAATAAAAGAAAAGGGACTCATTTTTTACTGAGTTAACTCACTCCGTGAAAATTAGTTTTTTTTCTCTTTCGTAATTTTGCCAATTAAAATCGATGAGAAAGAAAGAGAAAAACCAACTCTAAGATATTAATGCATACTCAAATGTGAATAAGCACATCCAGTTCAGAGAAATTTTTTCCCGTCTCGATTATTGGTTTTTCTCTCTTTTTCTCAGCAAACTATTAACGACAGCAATTTTCAATTTAATCGTTTTTACTTTACAATTACTAGCTTTTTGCGAAGTTTATTTTTCTATTTTATAATAATTATTATTATTTATGTTTTTTTTTTTTTTCTATTGATTTTTACTAAGAAGTACTGTGCATAATAATAGCAATAGCGCACGTCTGCACGACTTTCGCTTTTCAGCAATCGTAGTAGAGAAAAAACAGGACCGCATCTGATTGGTTAGCTGAGATGGATTTGGCTGACTGGTTGGCCGATGACGTGATTCGATCAAAGCGATGACGACGCTGGCTGATGACGATCACAATTCGCACTGGTTCGGATCAGTTCGGATCGGATCAGATCACATCAAGTCATCTCCTGTCGCATCGGATCGTAACGCATCTTTCAGCGTAATTACCGTCATTACCGCCACGTCCACTGAAACTTTGATTATTTTAATTCCAGTCATTACGATTATTACTAATTGGACAATAATAAGACAATAATAGCAATAATAATAATAATAATAATAATAATAATAATAATAATAATAATGGTAATAATTGGAATTAAAGAATCGTGTTTCGGTTCATGTTTTTTTCGTCTGAGAAGATTTTTTTCTCTCTGCTTGATATAACTTTCGTGCAAATGTACGCTCCACTCTCCTCCCATTTGCACAAAACATTGTTTTTTCTCTTCTCTGCCAATACTCTCACTTTTCATGTCACTTTCAATTTTATTCAATTCAGCTTTTTTCTGGTTTTTCTTTCTCCATTTTCTCTTTGTCTTTTTCTTTTGAAATTCTTTTTTTTCATTTTTAAGTTTTTTCCATTTTTTTCTGTTAATATTTTTAACTTGATTAAAACTATTGAAGTTCATCTAAAGTAATTAATTTAATTTCTAGGGTTTTTATTTATTTTTGAAACTTTTACTATTTTTTGGTATTTTCCTAAATTTTTTTAAAAAAGACTTAAAAAAAAGCAATAATATTTTTTGAGTAGAAGTGAAATTTCATCTTTTTTTTTTGGTCAAAATAGATTTTGTTTTAATTTTTTCTTTAAATTATAATGTTTTTTTAGGATACATTTTTTCTAGTTTTTAGTGTTTAGTTTTATTAGAAAAAAAAATTGTTTTTGTTATTTTTAGCGTAAGCAAATTATATTTATAATCGCGCCAAGGTATTTCCTAGATCTTTTATTTTTTTTTTGTGGGGATTTCAGAGTTTTTTTTCGAGGTATCTGGTCAAAGTTCTTAAATAGTTCGTAAATTGTAAAAACGATTCTACATAGAAAGTAGTAGTTTTTAAATCTTATTTTTTTTTTTTAAAGATAAAAAATTTTTTATTAAGTAAAACTGTCAAAAAAAGACTATTTTACTTAATTTAAATATTTAAAAAATTTCCTTAAAAAAAACAATAAAAAATAAGTAAAATTAAAAACTAATAAAAGAAATTCCTTTTAAAAATATATTTACAAAAAAAATCCTAAAAACAGAAGTTTTAATGAAAAATTCCTAAAGAAAACTATTAAAAAACATTAAAAAAATGCCTAAGAAAACAAACAAAATTTCTGCAAAAAAATTTGTTTGAAGAAAATACTTAAAAAAAACTTCTTGTTAAAGTTAAATCCAAAAATTAGTAAAATTAATAACTAATAAAAGAAATTCGCTTTAAATAAAATTTCGAGAAAAACACTTCAAAAATCTTCTTAAAAATAACTTTTAATATAAGAATCCCTAAAGAAAACCATTAAAAAATTCCTAAAATTAAAAACTAATCAAAGAAATTCCCTTCAAAAAAATATTTTCGAAAAAATACAATACTTCAAAAAATTTCTAAAAAATAACGGTTAATTAAAAAAATCCATTAAAAAAATCTTTAAAAAAAAAAACATAAATAATTAGTTAAATTAAAATTCTCTTAAAAGAAATTCCCTTAAAAAAATGATTTTCGAAAAAAAAATTCAAAAAACTTCTTAGAAAATAACTTTTAATTTAAAAAATCCGTAGAAAAACCATTAAAAATTTATTAAAATTAAAATCTAATGAAGGAAATTCCATTAAAAAAACTTTTCAAGAAAATTAACTTTAAATAAAAAAATCCCTAAAACGTTTTATTAAAGAAAGTCCTAAAAAACCATTCAAAAATTAATAAAAGAAATTCCTTTAAAAAAATGTTTTCAAAAAAAATACTTCAAAAAATTCTTAAAAACAGAAATTTTAATAAAAAATCCCTTAAAAAAGCACATTTAAAAGTGCCAAATTATTTAAGTTTTTGTTTTGTTTTACGAATTAAACTCTTTTCAATTAGTTACCATAAAAAAAGGAGGTAAAAATGACTCCATAAACAAACCTATTGAAAGAAAAGGGACATTTGCATCGGTTATTTATTATTAAAAATAAAATTAAAAAAAAAAACGAAGAAAAATTTTCCAAAAAAAAAAACGACCATATTTTTTTTGTATAAATTTTTAGGAAGAGTGAATATCAAAAATAATAATTTAAAAAAAAAAACGAAATTTTTCAAAGAAAAAATAAATTAATTTAATGAAAAAAAAAAACAAATCGAAAAATTCTAAAGAGATTAAAAAGAAAGGGTACAGAAATATGGGGAGTGGGCCTTTTCATGCTAATCTCATTCGCATTTGCAGTTGCTTGATTTTTCCTTCCCAACGAGCAGTAAACCTCCTCAAAGTTGCCGTCACCGTCATTGCAATGATTGCGCAGTCAACGCAGCGTTAGCACTAACGCCGCAACAACAAAAAAAGTCGTTTGATCTTCGACGGCACAACACCGCCTTTATTAGCGCAACTGTGAACTTTGCTTGATTCGCTGACGATGCAGTGCGACCGTTTGAGCCTGGGTTAGAGCAGTGTTTTCCCTGCACACTGCTCTAACCCATTGGCATTACGATGCTGATGCCGACATCGATTCTGAAAAATGCAAATTTTTGTCCTTTGTGCACATCAGCATCGAATTTTTAATTGGTTATCTTCCTTTTCCTGTCTTTCATTTCTTATTGGTCATTGGTTGGTGGTTGTTTTTCGATTTATTTCAAGAAATTTTCAAGTTTCGTAATTAAAAAAAAACCAATTCCCTTTTTTATTTTTAAATATATTTGTTACCTAATTTCTGTGATAAGTTGGTGTTCAGAGAAAAACAAAAGGCAAAGTTTTCATCACAATTTCTAATTTCTCCTGTTACGGCATATAAATTTTTACAGCTCTATGGAAAATTATAAATAATAAATTTTGTTTTTGTGCAGTTTTCTAATTGTTTTTTTGTCGCTGACATTTCTTATCTTATGTTATTGTTTAGATAGAAAATCTGAAAACAAAGAAAGTAAATCCAATCGCAAAATCAATAAAACAAAACAAACAACAAAAAACTTCGCGTAATTTGTAATTTTCATTTTTCATTTGGCAATAAATAACAAAATTACAACATTTTAAGATCAATCGAGACGAAATAATAAATAAGTTTGTTGCGGACAGAGCTAGTCGCTATAAAATATGGTTGCGATCGATTTCGAATTCGACTAATAATAGTGAACAAAATCGAATTTAAAAAAAAAACTACAATTTTTACTTATTAAGCACATGTTGTTAGGCTGAAGTTTTCTATGGCAAACGGAAACGTCTCCATTTTTGTGGTATGTTACTTGAAATTTTTGTAATAAAAAAATAAATAAATTTTATGCAAATGAAAAGCAGAAATTATAGGAAAATGAGAGAAAGAAAAACAATTTGTCCTTTTTTTTATGGCGCACAGAGTTTTTTGGAACACTGCCTCTTTTTGGAGATAATAATAACAGTTATCAGATACATTTGAGAGAGTGTTCTACACAACAAAATTATATTGATGATAGTAATGAAAGGGTTAAAAGAACGAAAGGAAAATTCACTCAGCACGATTATTTTCAATGATTGTCGTCCGCCCATCATGTTCGGTGTTCCATAAAATCAAAATGTACAAATCCGTCACGATTGGTGGTTGTTCATAAGAACGCCCTTTCCCTCCGTTTCGTCTCACACTCAGCGCGACCTACAATTGACGATTGCCATCTTTGACGCTGTGAGTTAGATTTTCAGTTCATTTGGCAATTGCAATCGCATCAAATCACATATTTGAGAATTTTCCATTCAATTGCATCCGAAGTGATAGTAATAAGAAGAGAAGAGAAAGTTGCACACTCGAAATTGTACGGGATTTTGTGCAACAAGCGTTAACTTTTAACCAGCAACCCGGTCAGCCAGCATGGTAGATCTCCAACGACAAATTTAAACCGGGGGAAAAAAACGAAAACGAACGTGTACACTCCACCGCCACCCAGAAAGTCAGACAATATTCAATCGTGTCCGTTGTTGGCCGTTAACTTAAAGCCTGTCTGTGTGTCGGTTTGTCCGTTCGGACTTGTTGAATTTGTTCAATTTCTAATTCCAGTGTCATCACTATTGATCCTTGTTTTAATTTCCTTTTCTTAAAATTTTCCCATATCTGCCATTTTGTTATTTGCCATTCTTCTTCTTTCTTTTTTTTGGTCAAAAATGTTCAGTTCTTTAAGTGATTTTCCCTCAAAAATAAAATTTAATTTACAAAAAAAAAATAAAAATTTTATGCTAAAAAATGCTCCATTTTAAAAAAAAACTTTTTTTAAATAATTTCAATTTTTTGCTGTTGAAAAATGCCCTGAACAAAAAAAAATTCGGTTTCAAAAATACAGGGTGGGGCGTAAAACTGTTTTTATTTGTTTTTTTTTTAATGAAATTGTTAAATTTTTTGTTTTAATTTTTAAGTGTGAAAAATAACATCGCTTAAATGGCTTCCATTTTCTTGTTGCCAGTTAATGGCTCTTTCTAAGGAATGGTGCCCAACGTTTCTGGCGCCAAATTTGCAATTTCTGCTTAAGTTTTCGAATCTTTTGTGATTTCTTCACGTAGAACCGTTCTTTCAACAACAAAAAAACACAAAAAAATTTGGGTGCCATTAAATCTAAGGAACGGAAAATTGAATTTTTTGAAATTATTCGCTCATCGAAAAGTTCTCGAAGAATCGCCATTGTTGCACTTCCGGTATGATCTGAAAGTCTATCTTGCTGGAACCATATGCCAGAGTTATTCAGAATTGCCGGATGCTCAGCCTCAGCTTCGGAAAAATATGAACCGATATTTTTCCGAAGATGCATCTAAGAGGGTGTAATTGACGCTGATGCAACGCTCTGGGATTCTCCGCATATTGTAGTCGTTGTGCTGAATCTTTCGACAATAATTCTTGAGCCAATTGAATATTGTATGGACACATGCTCAGATCAAGTTTCAAAATGCGTCTTAGCGATGTTCTGGAGATGCCCAATTTAGTATCACGTTGACGAGTAGACGCAGACGGAACATCGTTAACACTTTCGCGTACAAATTGTTCATTGCGAACAGGTCGATTAGCGTTTGTTCGTGTAAACCGTGGTTGGAAGCATAGTTGAAAGTGTTGTGAGTGTCTTCTTCTCTGGACAGGACTGATCTGTCCACATATAGGAAACTTTTCCTTGAACAGTTTGACAGATTAAAAGATCACCGACTGTTCTTCACAAAGGCTGCCGCCGACTCCGAAACTTCAAAATCTTTTTCGGTCGTCGAACTTTTTGGCTGCAACTTCCACGCACTATGATGTTAAATCTTCACTTACAAGGTAGTTTCATATTACAGTGAGCTGTGGGTCATCAAAATAGAAATATTACCAACCGACAGAGCGCTATTATTTCTCGCGTCAGCCTTGCCGCCCTTAAAATCATTTGTGGCCCATCGAGTGACCCAGTAATTAGCGCAATTTGTCATAGCCTACTTAGTAATAGGAATGTCGCATTGCAATGGGTACCGGGGCATAACAAATTGCCTGGAGGAACAAACCGTCCACCAGTGATCACAGTAATTCCCAATCTGCTTCGTCTACTAACAAAATGGCAACTAACACGATTATGACTGGACCAATTGCGACACATTTTTGTCTACTCATTGGATCCGGATTGGACATAACTTCCTTTTTGACAACACCAATCCTCTCTTATGCCAATCCTGTGGCACCCATTTCTCTATCATCCATATTGTACATGAATGCCACATAACCAAGAATTACTTAGCGAGCAGGATTCCTCCTATTGTGGAGCTCCTCCACATTCTATACTATTAACCACAGACCAGTCTCTATCAGATAACTTCACACACGTATCGTGTCGCTATAAAGTGGCCCCACTGCATCACGCTTTCCAAAATGGGTTATTAAGTTTCTTATCATGTTTGCACTGGTCGCTGTGACAGTATTAAAACGTTGACGATATTTTCTTTGTGTTGTAACAATAGATCGTCCAGAAGGAAAAATAAAAATCAACAAATTCGAACACGTTTCTTGTACTGAGTATGAAAACATTATAAAATTTTATAAAATTCTCTATAATCTGCAACAACAAAAAATAAGTAAAAAAAAATTCAAAAATAAAAAAGTTGCATGGATTTTAAATCAGTTGACCCACCCTGTCGAACATGGCAAATTTGATTTTCGTTTTTTTGTAAATTGACCCTAAAAAACTAGAAACTTTAAAAATATATGCGAAAAATTCCTTTTTTTTATTGGGATTTTGGTTAACTCACGCACGCACCAATAACCGATCAGTAATAGGGAACGTCGACACCCAATCGGATATGAGCAGCATAGCGAATAGGTGAGCAGAACGAGACAGGCGTGTACTTGTATGCATAAGAATCCCTGCGATCGCTTCGGTTCTGAGGGCGTCGTCTCATTTGCCATCGGCTGTTTTCGTGTTCGATTTGAATGAGCGTATTTGGTAATAAGCGAAAGAGGAACAGCTGGAAAAAAATCAGTTTTGTCAATGGTGTGAGCGGAAAGGAAGGTTTTGTTGGAAAGAGTACCGAAAAGTGAACTGATAAAAGAAAGAACAAATTGGCTGAGAGGAGTTAACATTTCTGAAAATGAGCGCTGATCTTCTCATGTCCTTTAGAGTTTCTCTTTTTTGCGTATTCTTTCATTTACTCATCGAATTACTTGGTGTAAAATCGATTTTAATAAAAACTTTTTCGTCTCTCTTTTTTCATCTTAACAAAGGAAAAATATTTGTTTCCTTTTCACTTCTTGTTTTTTTTTTTGTTGGAGGGGGGGGGGGTGTGTGAGTTAAATTTCTTTCTTATTTTTAAATAAAAAAAACTCGCACGTTTTAAGAAATTCTAACGGTTTTTTTTGTTTTTATTTGCTAATGCATTCGAAAAAGAAAAATTGCCCGTAAAAAAATAACGTCGAAAAATGACGAGTGGATCACTTGGAAATATTTTCAATAATAATTCCGGCATAATCGATCATGATTTTTTTAATGAGAATTGAGAGAGAGACAGAGGGAGAGGGAAAAACACATACCGAAAAATTCCTTTTCATTTTGACCTTCCACATGACAGAAGTTTTTTCCGTTTTGTTTACTCGTCGAACAGTTTTACTTCGACGGTCTAGAAATTGAAATTTGTGTTAATAAAAACGCGCCATTTTTGTTTAAAAATTCAAGGCTACCACCTCTCGGCACAAAAAAATGTCGCTTCCATTGTCCGGCAAAGTTTGAATGTGAAGGCCTAGACAAATGTCAGTTATATTTTGTATCAAAAAAAATCTAGGCGGCCTTTACAAAAAAAAAGATCACCCACATCGTTCAACAAAGTTTGGATTTCTATGGCTTAGGCGGCTACCAATTATATTTTGTGTCGAAAAAATTCCATTTTTCTTGTCTAGAAAATCTAGGCTGCCTTTGACTAAAACAAAATGTCGCGCAATTTGTCAGGAATAGTTTGAGTTTTCGATGTCCAGGCAGCATTTCGTATGTGGCAGTGGCAGCAGTAGTCAGCCGCTCGCTCGGTCAATGCCGTCCGGACCAGTTACCGCAACGGCAATGCACAAAACTAATTGTCCGGAAAGTTGGAGAAATTTCACTTTTTCGCGTCTGTGTCGGTTCGTTGGTCCGCTCGTTCTAGGCAGGCCGGTTCTGCCGTCTAGCTTCACAGCACATCATCTCAAAACGATGGCGACAATCGGCGGACATCGTCTGTCAGAACAGAGGCCAGACCGGCTAAGGAATCCCGATTGATGGGTGGTGGTGGTGCGTCATTATCGATCGCATCGTCGTACATTGAGAACCGGACGGACCAGCTCGCTACGAACTGGAAATTTGCAAAAGTTCGCCTCAAATTGCAACAGCATCTCCGGCATGGCGGCATGTAGGGGCTCTGGGAAACGGCTGCCACCAGTCTGTGATGTTTATGAGATCGATCACAGCAACGGGGAAAAGCCAACCGCGCACAATCGAAGAAAGTAAACATCGAAGAAAACTCACTTTGAGTGTGGCCTTTTCCCAGATGCGCGATCGTTGTTGGCCGACAGAAGACCGACTGAATCTGCGCCGCTGCTGGTCATTGGCATCCGCTCCCAATCGTCATTAAAGCGACCACAAAACGAAAGCAAAAGTTCAAAATCTGAGTTTCCAGTCGGTTAGTTGGGCTTTCTTTACGAACCAAAGTCAATGCACCCAAACTGATCGCAAGGGGGTGAGGGGGGATGGGGGAGAATCCACAACCGTACGTTAATGTCGATAAATGACGACAGCAACACTGCAGCCAAATGGAAAATGTTTTGGCAACATTTTTTCTGCGTTCCAAAATTTCCCCCTTTTTTTTGCCGAACGTGTTTTTCTACAAATTCTTGTCAATAGAAAATTAATTTTTTAATTGGACTGAAAAGAAAAAAAACGACACGCCCCAAAAAAAAAAAGGTTCAGTAAATAAAAAACCTTCTCAGTTTTTTTTGTTGTTGTTGCAAAAAAATTTATTCAAATTCATTTTTGCGCTCAGCTTTTTTCGCTGAACGATTTTCATCACAAAATAACGGGAAGAAAAAAAAACTCATGGAAAAATGGAAATTTTCAAACCATCGCCGCCGCAACGAGAACAACTTGTTCGCCGCGAATCATCAACTGCTTAACTCTTCGTGTGCATTCGACGTATTTCCGGTTAAGGCTTTTCACTTGCACTTCGGGAATCGCTATGCCGAGACTGGCCAGACGTTCGGTGCAGTCTTCGGGCTCACCTAGTTTTCGCAAAGACAACAACAAAAATTAACCCCCAAAAACAGTCACTGCCCCTCCCCCGCGCCTAACTTACCACAACACGTTTTGTTCTCGCTGAAGGCGTACTTCCGTCGCGTCCACGTTTCGCACACGTCCGCCAAAATCATGTTCCAGTGTTTATCGAAGAGCAGAAGGAATCCGGTGGTCACGCCCCGTACGGAATGCTCCTTACGCGTGTACACCTTGATGCGCACCTTCCGCTGGACGAGGCTCTTGAGGGCACCCAGTGGGCCGGTGCTTTCGCGTATTTTACTGAACAAGTCGCGCGTGTGCTTTGCTTTGAGGCCGGTTCCGCTAACCAGTCCTAAATGAGTTCAGATCGCAGCCGGTTAGTCAATGCCATCTGTCGGAATATCGGCGGAACTTACCTTGGTGCGGTAGAAATCGGCGCGCTGGCAGACCGCTGCTGGTGCCGACTAGTTGCGCTTTGAGGCTGCCAGACTTGCGTGGACTTGTCCGTGGCTTGGCGACCGCCGCTTGTTTACTCCACACATTATCGATGCCGACCCGCTTGAGCGCCGCCTCGAACATCGCAACGTTGTCGTAGGTTTTCACGTGCGCCACTTTCGCCACCAAATCGGCCGCGTACAGCGCCTTCATCGGATCGAATTGTGCGCTGCCATAATCCAACGTCGGATCGTACGGGTGCGCGGTGTCCTCCTCCTCCTCTTCCGCCTTAGTTCCGGACATTTCTCCACCCTTTCACACTCAACACTCTTCACGAACAACAAAAGCCACTTTGCAGCGTTTTTATTAATTTTTATGCGAGATTTCTGACGACTCCGAACAAAAACTGCCCGCCACAACCAACTCACCACTAACAATGACAGATGACAACAACCGGCAAACACGGAAAAACTTCAAATCAGCTGTTCAGGCACTGTGGTGAAAAGAAAAATGAACGTCGAACTTCGACTGAGGTGAAAGTTGAGCTTTTTTCGCCGTCATCCAAGTTCTGAAATCTCATCACTCGCAAAGCACGGATAGTTCGAGTCTCGACTAAAATAAGTGGATGCAAAATCCACCTCGAAATGGAAAAGAAGCTTTCACCTCAGAATGGAACAACGTTTTCACCAAATTATTCGAAAAGCTTTGAAATTTCATGAGCTTTTCCTTGCTGCAATGAGTTTTTTTTTCTTCGCACCTAAAAGATGAGAAAATTGGGCGTTTTTTTTGGGTGACTGGTGGGAGGGGATTATTTTTTCTTTGTGGAATTTTCTTGTTTTTTTTCTGGGTAAATAAGTACAAACTTTTCTTTTTGCAGTTAATAATTTTTCCTTCTCATAAACTTAATTTTCCCAGCTTTTTTCTAAATTGTTTTTTTTTACACCAAAAAAAAAAAGAAAAAAAATTGGAAATTTTTCAAAATTTTAATATAAAAAAAATGTGAATGTAAAAAAAACAAATTTTTCTTCCTTTTTTCCATTTCAGGTTTTATTAAACGAAAGAAAAAAAAAGAAAAACCCCCGCAAAAAAGGATTAAATTGTCTCAAATGCCAATAATCAACAACAAAAAAAAAAGAACAAAAATTCAAGTAAGCAAAAAGCCCCAACAAAGAGCGTGTGTTCAAAATTGTGTTTTTTTTCTTCTTTCGCGTTCTTTGAAATTAACTTAATTTTTTTTTTGAGTAGAATTTTCAAAAATAAAAATTTAACTGTGAACAAATTTCGTCATTCAAAATGATTAAAATTCGTACCTTCTTGAAACGCATACGTCCGATCATCATCAATTATGAAAATTACATTTTCGATAGAAATTTTCAATGAGAATCGTTTTGTTTTGTTTTTTTTTTTAATTATTGGCCCGCGTACGTCCACGATTGGACGACTGACCGACGACCACCAATAAAAAGAACCAACAAGAAGCAAAAACAAAAAAAAGAAATTTTAACGAGAAAAAATCATCGCTAAACGATTGTGTTCATTTTTCAAAAAGTAATTTTAATCAATCAACAAACAAAAAAAAAAGTGCCTTTCATAAAAAAAAAAGAAAATTACAACAACAAAAAAACAGTATTTAACATTTTACAAAAAAAACAACAAAGGAAAAATAAAGACTTTGAATAAGACTGATTTTTTTATTATATGGAAAAGTTCTCCATCCTTTCTTTTGGGGATTCTTGAAGAAACTGATCTAAAACGAATTTATTAGAAATAATTTTTGAACAAAAAAAAAAACAATTTACAATTTTTGGTGAAAAAAGGTGGAAATTGTGAGGCAACAAACTCAGAAGTGCGTGTTTGTGGTGAGTTTGTGGAACAGAAAATTTCGTTCGGTTTTAGTCCGCGATAAGTTTCGTGGTGGAAACGCATTGTAGTTGGTGTGGTGAGAAAGTAGCTTGTGCCGTGGTGAAAAACGAGTCGCCGTTGGTCGGTGTGCAGTGCAAGGTGTGCAGTGCGAGATCGCGGCAGAGCGCGCGAGCTGATTTCCAGCGCCAGCGAAAAAGATTAACGCTGGCACTAGCAGTGGTTCGGGGGGGTGGTGGTGCTGCCGCAGCGGCGATGCCATTCATCGATGACGCACTCCTTTGGTGTCCCGACAACGACGGTCGAATGGTGGACTGCTTACAGGTGAGTTGGAAGAGGGCGGTTTTTTTATCTCCTATTAAACAATAACGAACGATTTAATTGGGAATTTTTCATCTTCTTCTTCTTAGGATGCGGTTACTGCGGAAAACGGTGGCAATCAGAATCCGGACGTCACTGGCGGATCGTGCGAACTAAATCCGCTCGATCCGCTCTGCGCCGATTCCGACGAGCTCTTCCGTCAATTAGCCGAGAATCCATTCGAATTGGACAATTTCTTGTCGGATTTCACCGTCGAAGTTAAGGTAAATTCAGAAAAATAAAATAAAAAATAAAAAAAAGGACCAAAACAAAATAATTGAAATTCATTTTTAAGAGCGGAAAAATTAACTAAATTTACTGACATTAAAAGAAAAATGGGCGGGAAAACTTTTTTTTTTTGATAGAATTTTGAATGATTAAAAATAAAAAGAGAAAATTTGCTCTAAAATAGATTAGAACACAACGACTTTATTTTACAAATATCGTTTTTTTTGTTTTGGTTTGTATTTAACGATTTTTTATTTGAATTTTCTGAAAGTCGAGTTTTTTCCCTTTTAAAACTGGGATTTTTCGAATTTTTGTCTGAATATTGCCTAATTTTCCGTTTTGTAATTTGTTTTTTTCTTTTTTAATTGTTTGGTTTTAGTATTTTTCAACAATTTCTTGTTAGGTTTTTTTAAAATTTTCCTAATTTTTTTCTAATTTTTCCTTTTTTTATAATTTCTTTTTTTTCTTTTGGTATTTTTTTGAACGTTTTTTTGTTATATTTTCCTTTAAATTTTCTAAATTTTTTTCTGAAATTTTTTCTGAAATTTTTTATTAAATTTTTTCTGAAATTTTTTCCGCAATTTTTTCTAATATTTGTTTCTGCAATTTGGTTTTTTTTCAATTTTTTTTTCTGTTTTTTTTAAGTATTTTTTGTTTTATTTTCCTAGAAGTCGATTTTTGTAAATGTTTTTAGAAATTTTTTTAATTTTTTTTAATTTTTTTGAAAATTTTCTAAGTTTTCTTTTGGCGATTTTTTTTTCTACTTTTTTTTCTATTTTTTTTTTTTTATTTTCCTAAAATTCGATTATTTGCAAAATTGTAAAAATTTTTGTAGATTTTTTTTAATGAATTTTTTAAATTTTTTCTAATTTTTTCTTTTTTTCTTGAAATTTTTTTAATTTTTTTTTTTTTGAATGGTTTTTTCTATTTTTTTTTGCTATTTTTTTAACGTGTTTTTATTTTATTTTACTTCAATTTTCCTACATTTTTTTAGGCATTTTTTTTTAATTAATATTTTTATTTTTTTTCTAATTTTCTCTAAAAAATTTTCTAATTTTTTTTTTGCAATTTGTTTTTTTTCCATAGTTTTTTTTTTGGTATTTTTTTTTACCATTTTCTTGTTCTGTTTTCCTAAAATTTTCCTGAATTTTTTTAGGTAATTTTTTTTGTATTTTTATTTTTTTCTCAAGTTTTTCTAATTTTTTTTTTGTATTTTTTTAAGGAGTTTTTATTTTGCTTTTCTAAAATTCGTATTTTTCCAAATTTTTTTTGAAATTTTTTTTTTAATGAATTTTTTAAATTATTTCTGATTTTCTCTGAATTTTCTCTAATTATTCTCTTTGTAATTTCTTTTTTTTCTATTTTGTTTTTTTTTAGTATTTTTTCTTTAATTTCCTTAAAAGTCTATTTTTGTAGGAAATTTTTTTTAATCAATTTTTTTTAATTTTCTCTGAATGTTTTTGGTATTTTTTAACGTTTTTTTATTCTGTTTTTCTAAAAGTCAATTTTTTCTGAAATTTCTCTAATTTTTCTTTTTAAAATTTGTTCTTTTTTCTATTTTTTTTTTTTTTTAGTATTTTTTTGAACGTTCTTTTGTTCTATTTTCCTTAAATTTTTTTAAAATTTCTTTTTGGTAATTTTTTTTTAATATTTTTAATGTTTTAATTTTATTTTAAATTTTTTTTAATGTATCTTTTTGCAATTTGTTTTTTCGATTTTGTTTTTTTTATTTAGTATTTTTTGTTCCGTTTTTCTAAAAGTCGATTTTTGCAAATTTGTTTAGAAAATGTTCTTAATGAATTTTTTCAAACCTTTTCCGAAATTTTTCTAGTTTTTACTGAAATTTCTCTAATTTTCCTTTTTAAAATTAGTTTTTTTACTATTTTTTTTACCATTTTCTTGTTCTTTTTTCCTAAAATTTGCCTAAATTTTTTAATTAATTTTCTTTTTTTCTTTTTTTTTTGGTATTTTTTTAACAATTTTTTATTCTGCTTTTCCAAAAGTCAATTTTTTGGAAATTTTTTTAAATTAATTTTTCTAATTTTCTATTTTTTTTCTTGGTATTTTTTTAACGTTTTCTGGTCTATTTTCCTATAATTTTCCTAAATTTTTTAAAAATTTCTTTAAAGAAATTTTTTCTAAATGAATTTCTTAAATTTTTTCAAATTTTTTCTGAAAATTGTCAAATTTTCCATTTTATAATTTGTTTTTTTTTTCGTTTCTATTTTGTGCTGGGTTCGTTTGGGCATATTTTATAGCAGGAAGAGAACAACAACAATCTTAGCTTGCAGCCAGTCCTAAATAATGCCCAAAATTTCCTTGCCGCATGTACAAATGCACAACAGCAGCTTCACCAACAGCAGCAGCAGCACATCCAACAACACCACCACCATCACAGTAACAGTTTACTGATGACAATTGGAACGAACGGCAACAGTAGCAATAGTAATAGTAGTAGTAATAATAACAATACAAACAGTACCAACAATACCAATAATAACAATAACAGCAATACCAATAATAATACCAACTCAAATGCAAACAACAACAATAACAACAATAACCACACGCCGAATAATAATACAACAGCCGAAAATGCTCTGATGGCATTGGCTGCGTCTGTAGCGGCGGGAGGCAATCCATCGGTTGTGATTGGCCAACAACAACAGCAGCAGCAGCAGCAGCCAGGCCAGCGTCATCACTACTCACCGACGACGTTGAACAGTCGCTATTCGATTGCGGCAAATCCGCTGCTTGCGGAAAAGCTGCTGTCGCCAACGATCAACGACTTGGACAGCCTGTCGATAGGATCGCGAGCAGGACGACCGCCAGACGTTAAGGGTAAGTGAGACAATATTTTATTATTTTCTTTTCCCTCATTCAATCGCATTAAGTTTTGCGATTAATTAAGTACAAAAAGGAAAACGGCCAAACAAGTAGTGTGCTTTTGGAAGTTGTTTTAATATTAGTTTTGGAGAAAAGAGAAAACCTTAATTTTTTATCTGAATGGCTGTAGTGATATTTAGGGTGATTTTTTTGCTATTTGGTTTTTCATGTTTTAATTTTTGTTAGATCACGTGTATGACAAGTGATAAGTGTCAAAGTCAAAAGTGCTCAGTTAGCATTGCCATTACATCATGGAAAGATTTACACCCTAAAGGCGCTTGTAAATTATTGTATTTTATTATCAAAAATGGCCCACTTTGACCATTTTATTGGTCGTCATAATCGTTATATGAGCAAGCAATTGAAACCACAGTAACAGAATTTCGCAGCAAAATTTGACGCTATTTGACATCAAACCACCAACCCGTGTAAGTATCTACCGTAGCGTCCAGTGTTGGTGAAAGACAGCAATTGGAATTGGGTCACTCGACTAGTTGGAAGATTTTACGCAAGAATCTTGGTCTGAAAGCGAATAAAGTACTGATTATTTTTAAGAATTTTTGACTTTTTCATTTTAAGAACTGAAGAAAAAATATTTTTAAGAATTTTTGACTTTTTCATAAAAGAATAAGAGAACATTTTTTCAAAGGAAAATCTTTTTTTTTTCTAACAAAAAAAATCCTATAAATTGTTGACCTCAGAAAGACGTAAACATGCCACGTCGCCATCGTCAGCGCCCTTGTCCACCTGTGTTTGGTTTTTTCTTTCTTTTACCGCATATCACAGCAATGTTGTGAATATTTTCATAATTACAAGGCACTTCTGCCATTACTTCTGTTATCATTAATAAAAAACAGTGATCGCCGCCGATCTAATTTCAAAAGTCAAATTAAAAATGCAGAAAAACTTTTCGCTTCGACAGTCCATCATCGTCCATCTTTTGTTGTTCATTTTATATGAGAATACCTGTAAAAATTCTCTGATTTACGTAAAACTCTTTTTTTGGGTTTCTTTTTTTAAATGAAAATTTGTCAGCAAAACAAAAAATTACAGGACGAGAAGTATTGAAGGGGAGGGAATTGTAAGAGAATAAAATGTTCAGTCGGCCTTAGGCTGATCGGACCTTGAAAACGGATTGAATTTCATTGTGCTGCAATTGTGCAAAAATAAGAACGTTAGTCGAAATATGAAAAAATAAAAAATTACTAAAACCAGTAAAAATGCATCGAGGAACTTCGACTGCTGAGTCAGAGACCACTGACCGGCACGACACTTGTTAGGACAAGAAATGTTGTTTAAATTGAACCAAAAAAAAAAAAAAAATTACTTTTTTTCCCGGAAAAATTATCTTTGAAAAAATATAAAAATGCGTAGCAGTTGAAAATTCGTAAAAAATTGGAAGTGTACGTAAAAAAGCGCCCAAGTTCAAATATTACTAATTATTTTCTTTGGTTATTTTTGTTGTTGTTTCAATTTGACCCTTGAACTTGGGAAGTGATTAACCGCAATGGAACTGGTCGAAAAATTCATGTTCACCACATGTCAGGGGACAGCCCAGACTGAGTCAAAGGTACCAATTTTGACAGGAGGCGGAGTCCGATTTGTGATAACAACAAAAATCTAACACGCACTCGGTTGGTCATCGGAGTCGGTTCTGGACTTAATTAAGTGCAGAAATAAAACGAAAAATAACAAAGAAACCACCGGCAAAGGTCCCACGAGCACTCGTAGTAGGCGTGCCACTCAAAACAAGATTCGGAAAAAAAAACATCTTGTCTTCGGCTATTTTAATTTTTTCCTACTCCTCATTCGGAAATATTCCCAAAAAAAACAAGAAAAAAAACCAGAACACATTCTTTAAGGGTTGAATTACGTCGAAATTGACGGAAAAGAAATTCAAAACCCTTAAAATAAATGTCAAATTAGCCAAAATTGGAGATGATTTTCTGTAAACGCCTGCCCGTAATCCGATCGGAGATCGGGTCTTGCGTAGAGTTTTTTCGTCCCATCTGGAAGGTCCCGACTTTGTTTTGGTTCCGTTTTTGTTTCTCTTAAAATTTCTTGAAGGCCAAAAAACCGTGGTACGACACAGATAGCGGTTCAAAGAATTAAAAACGGACGCTTTTAGGAATTTTTAAGGAATTTCAGGACATTTCACATTTTAATTAGGATTTTTTTTGTATTTTTTTCAATATTTTTTTTATAGAATTTTTGGGGGACAACTTTTTGGATATTTTCTGTAACTTTTAAGAACTAAAAATAATAATTTCGGATCATTTTCTGAAATATTTAATATTTTTTTAAGACATTTTCGTACAGTTTTTATTTTTATTTTTGTCGTAGGGAATTTTTTAGATTTTTTTTTTGAGCATTTTTATACGATTTTCTTGAAAAAGTGTTCATTTTTTTTAGAAAATTTTCCGAAATTTTGTAATTTTATTAAACAATTTTTCGATTTTTTTGGAATCTCATAAAAATCTCAAATGATTTTTTTGAAAATGTTTGCGCATTTTTGGGAATTCTTAGGAATTAACAACCCCCCCCCCCCCCTTCCCCTAATTTAAGAGAGAAACATTTTCTTTAGTTGAAGATATTTTTAAAAAGAATTTTATACAGAATTTTGGGGCATTTTTTACAATCAGTTTTTTTATGATTGGTTTAAAAAGATTTATAAAAAATTTACTTTAAATAATATTTCTAATTTTCTTTCTTTTGAGAGGTAAAATTCTTCTTTTAAATTTGGTTAATTTTTAACTTTTGATCGCAACTTTTAGAAATTTTTCCTGGAAAAAACAATTTTTTTCTTCTTTCTAATAAATTTTCCTTTTAAAAGTTTTCTTTTCTAGTAATTTATTTCTATAAAAAAAAAGAAAAATTTACATTTTACCAGATTTTCAATTGTATTGAAACGGAACGTTCCAATACCATCCGTTTTTACTGATGGCGATGCCTTGAGTGCGATTTTCATTTCGAGCAAAGATGACACCATGCCTTGAGTAGTGGTGGTAGGCAAACTTAAGTTTTCGTTCTTAGATTTTTTTATTTTTTTTACATTACTCTCTTAAAAATGAAAAAAATTTACAACATAAAAAAAACGGTCCTAACTAAGCATAAATATATTGCTTAAAAACGTAAAGAAATTCTGAAAAAATCGTCGGTTTTTTTCTAAGGGAAATTACACTGGCAGAGTACCACCATCCGATAGCGATACTCTTTGCCAATAGTTAGCGTTTTTCAATTTTCTCTCTCCTTTTTGCGTTTGTTTTTCGTATTCAAGTGACTCTCAAAATAGTTGAGTGAGTGCATTCCCCGTTCAGTCGCTTTGGATGATGAGAAACGAGAAGAAAATCACAGTTTAGCGAGTGCATAATATGTGCGAGAAGATCGCAACGATTTCCATTTCGTTCTCGCTCCTGTTGGGTGTGGGTGAGGATGTGTGCGTTAAAAAGGCACTGTGTACGGTTTAAAAAAAAACAAATGTCAACAAGTACCACCACCGCTCGCCGATTAGTCGGAGCATATGCACCTGTTATTAAATCGACTGTCTTGTCACGTGCACAACTGCAATCAGCGTAAAGTTCACGGCAGAGCGGCAGCTGTGCAGCCGCTGCTGGACCACGAATTTGACTCTGCTGCTGCGTTGATGTGACCGTTTGAACGTTACCATCACCGTTGCGTCGCTCTCTTTCTCTCTCTCTCTTTCGCTGAAACTGTGTGAATTCGTTTCTTTGAGTGTTTTTGCTTCGTTTCGGTTTTCTTCTGTTTTTTGTTGTTGTTGTGGGATTTTTCGCTTTCAATAGTTTTTTTTTTCGCCGCCGAGATGTTGCTTTTGCCGCTCTCGGGGATACGCTGCTTTTGTGTGGGAATGTTTACATTCGGATTTCTGCAATACCGGAACGTGACGCCGTAATTTGGGTCAAATACACCTTAATGGGTTTTGGCATTTTTATTCTCATTTGAAGTTTTTAGTTTTCAGTTTTCAATTTCCATTTTCATTTTCTGTGCTGGGGCACTTTTCGTACGTACAATAATAAAACGTTTGCCGTACGTACGTACGTATGCTGGCAGGTAGGTGCTCTGCGAGTATATGGGGCCCCGTCGAACTTGTTCTCTTTTATTTCGTTGTGCGTTTTTTTTTCGCAGTTAATTTTAGTTGGTTTTATTTGCACTCTTAACATTTTGCCTATTTTTGGTAAGCAATTTTATTTGATCATGTTTCGATCTCCGCAATTTATGTAATTTTTTTTTTACTTTTTCTTTTTCGAAGAGTATTTTTTTGCAAAACTTCCTTTTTTTCCTATTTTATTTTATTTTATTTTTCTCAATACAATTATTTTCGTTGATGTACTTTTAATGATATTTTTTCTTCTTTTTATAATTAATTTCAACAACCTTCTATTGTAAAGTATTTTCTACGTCTTTGTTCGCAATCCTCCCTTACACCCTTTCATGGGCACTTTTCTTTATCCTTCGATAAAAAGGGGCCCAAAAAAGGATATTTTTTAGGGAAAAACAAATTTTCTTATAAAAAATTATAGCAAAACCCTTTTTTTTGTTTGCAAAAAGTAAAAATCGTGAAGGAAGAACAGTTTTTTTTGTCTCATTAAAAGAAGAACAGTCTTTTTTTCGTTATTTTCTACGTCTCTGTTCGCAAACAACACCCCCCCCCCCACTTTCCTGCACACTTTTCTTTATCAGTAGATAAAAAGGGCTCCTTAAAAAGGATTTTATTTTCTTTGGGGGAAAACAAATTTTCTTATAAAAAAATTATAGCAAAACTCTTTTTTTGTTGTAAATAAGTAAAAATGGTGAAGGAAGAACAGTTTTTTTTTGTCTCATTAAGAGAAGAACAGTCTTTTTTTCGTTATTTTCTACGTCTCTGTTCGCAAACAACACCTCCCCCCCCCACACTTTCCTGCACACTTTTCTTTATCAGTAGATAAAAAGGGCTCCTTAAAAAGGATTTTATTTTCTTTGGGGGAAAACAAATTTTCTTATAAAAAGTTATAGCAAAACTCTTCTCTTTTTTGAAAAAAGTAAAAATGGAAATTTTCTTTTAAGAATAATACAAGAAAAACTTCCCCAAAAATAGAAGAAAAAGAATTTTTGCCTTAGAATTATGAAAATAAGAAGAGAAATTATTTTTTAAAAAGCAATTTTTTTTGTAAAATTTAAAAAAAATTAAAAAAACAATCAAAGAAAAAGTACAAAAAAGGCTTTGCTCCTTGAAAAAAGTGACTTAAGAACAGTTTTTTTATTCTCTCAAAAAACTTGAGAGAAAACAATTGATGTTCTTAGAAAATTTGTTTAAAAAAATATATTTTTCTTATAAAAAAATAACAATTTTTTAGTAAAAATAAAACGAATTTTCTCGAGAAAAAAATAATAACTAAAATGCAAACAGAAATTTTTCTTCTCTCATAAAATTGCCAATCCTTTTTTTTCTATTGGTGCGTATTTATTTATTTGGTTTTGTTTTCTTTTTCATTTTCAATTCTAATAAAATTGCTATATTCTTTTCCACATTTAATTCTAACCAATAATAATCATCGGCCATTTGGAATTTAGTTCACATATCCGTGCACGCATACTGTACACTTGTAATCAAAGGCACGCACGCACACTCGAATCTACACCAATGTGAACCGATTAATTCCAGTCGTTAATATTCGCTGATTCCCTTACTCATTCACGCATTCGCTTATTCCGACTAGTTACACATCGTAAAGAGTGTGCAATCGAAAGAGAAGAAAATCAAAAATGGTAAAAGCAATGAGGGCGAGTGCGAGTGCGCAGAGTGAATCGCATTCGCACGCAGTCAATTTCCGATCGCAAAAAGATTCTTGCGGAATGACATAATTTTCGCACCACTCCGCCCCGTTCCCCCTAACAGGTCACATGCATGAACATTGACTTTATAATTTGTATTGTATTTTTCTTGTATCTCTTTTATTCGCATTTGCGAAAAGCGCCTAAAATTGTTTTCTTCAATTACTCCGGTTGGTTTTTTTCCTTTTCTCTTTTAATTTCATTTGTTTTCACAATTTTCCCAAGTTTTATAGTTTTTCTCTCTCTTCCTCTCTTACGATCCCTTTTGTTTTGATCAAAATATGCGATAATAAATTTTAGCCTGTCAATCGGTTAGGTGATTGGGTGATGATTTATCGAATTGCCAATTTCCCTATTTTACCATTGGTTGAGTTACTTTTAATATATTTTCCCGTTGCCTCTCTCACTATATTTTGACAGATGACAGTTTATAAATATTTTCGAAAACGAACTTTGATCGTACACATGCACGAACAGGTGTCACTTTTGGTTTTGTGTGGTTTTTCTTCCCATTTTCTTTTTAATTTTATTTCAATTCGATTTGTTTTTAAATTTTTTCAATAAAAAAAAATTTAGAAAATTAAAATTTTACTAAAAATCGTTTGAGAGTGGAACGGGCTTTTGCCATAGAATTTTAAATAAACAGATACAATAACAGGCATAGTAACAAGCGTAACGTTTGCTCTAAAGGTGAACACACACATACGATTTTGATGTTAAACAGCAGCAAAACTTCATTTTTTTGTCTATTCCTTTATTTTTCTCTGTCTCTCTCTCTCTTTCTCTTTCTCGTTGACCAAAATGCATAAATTCATAAATCATTGTGACAATTGCAAATACGTACGAACAACTATCGACTATGTACTTTTACGAATAAATTAAATTCAATTCGAATTGATGGAAATTTTTGTTGAAAAAAATCATCGTAATAAATTGCAGAAAAGTACAAACTTCGATAGTAAAAAATCACTTTAAGAAGTTGAATTTGGTTTAAAGAAACAATCACCTGTGTTCCCCTTCTCTTCTTCAGCTGTCATACCCCCCTCCCCACCCTTACACCCCTCAAATTGAACACTGAGCATTCTATCGTTAGTATGGCCTTGTTTGGTGATGGAAGAATTTTCGTTTAAAATTGCGTATATTTAATTTTTGATAATAAATCAAAAAAACTGTTCAATTTAAGAAAAGGTGACGACACCCTCCACCCAGCAGAAAAAATGCTAATCAAACTCAAAAACGTTCACAAAACAATTCAGGTGCAAATTGGAGTTTTTATGTAAAATCGTTATTGGGAATTGAAAATTTACCAAATTTTTTTAAATATATTTTCTGTCTAGTCCAGGACCGAAAATTTAATAGATTCAGAAAAAAACTTTGCAACTTTTCCAACTAATTAAAAGCTTGATTAAATATTTTACAATAAATGCCAAGTGAGAAGAAAAATCATTTTCCAAATCGATCGATTCCGAATGTCATGTGTTCTCAGGTAAGTGCGTGCATGCTTGTTTTTTTCTGTTTTTGGTTTTATTTCCTTTTTCGAATGATGGAATTTTTTTTTTTGTACTTGCTACATTAGAACAGAATAGGTGATCGAGAAGAGAAGTTGCAGTTTACAAAAATGGTGGCATTAGTTAAGATAAAAATTAATTGAAGTTAAGTTAAGTCAATTTACGATCAGGTCAGGGCTAGCATGTCTCCAAGTTGTTCTCGGTAGTCCCATTCTGTCTGAATTTTAATTTTTCTCAGTTACTCATTACAATTACGATATTAAGTTCTTTTTAGCATTAAGTTTATTTAAGAAAATTTAAAAAAAAATTACAAATTTTCTATTATCAAAAATTTTTTTTTCAAAAAATTGTTTCTTGTTCGAAGGGATTTTTAAAAATTCAAATTAATTTTTTTTTGTACTTTTTTAATTAGAACTATCGAAAACAAAATGGTTCCAATGAATTTTTCTTCAAAAAATGATTCTCTGAAAAGGGAAAAATTAGTTTTTTTTTCAAATAAATACAAAAAAAAACACAATTTCGAAATTGCATAAAGATTTTGTTGATTATTGAATTGCCGTCAACAAAACAACGAACGATTCCATAATCAAGAAAATCTGTACTTTTTGCAGTTGTTTTTTTTCTTCTTTTTTGTTGTTGATCGTAGAAGGGGCAAAATGAGATCGTACAAAAAATACTCTTTCTATGCGTCTAAGTCAACAACATTCACGCAATGCATTTCACATAATCAATCGAGATCAATGCAATCGAATAAACAAAATGGACAACAACAAGAAAAATAGAGAAAAATTTGAAAGAAAAAATGAAGAGAAAAAACGACTTAAAGAAAACGACTTCATTCAGCTTCAAGGTCGGATTTTTCCAGTCATTGAACGATCATTTCATTTGTTCGGCCCCAAAACGGCTTTTAAATCGAATGGCGCGCAATTATAAAGATTTGCCAAGAGTTTTATCCATAATGGAACCGATTGGGTGCAGGCTTGTGACAAGCTGTCATCGGCATTGTTGTCGTTGTCGTCTTGTCATTTTAGATTTTCATCAGTTTTTTTTTTTAACTTTTTCTTAAATCCCATCATTGGTGTAGCCTTTCTTTTTATATCGACGATAATTAAACGCTATATCATTTTTTTTGTTAATTATTTATTCAAAAATTCACTTTACAAAAATCGTTTTTTCTAAAAAAAGTAATTTTTCCTAAAAAAACAATATTTTTTCTTTGAAATGAAAATAATTTTTGCCAAATGAGAATAATTTTTCCTAAAAAAAAATAACTTTTTTCGAAAACAAAAATAATTTTTCCTAAAAGACCTAATTTTTCCTAAAAGAAAATAATTTTTCCTAAAAGAACTAGTTTTTCCTAAAAGAAAATAATTTCTCCTAAAAGAACTAATTTTTCCTAAAAGAAAATAATTTTTCCTAAAAGAACTAATTTTTCCTAAAAGAAAATATTTTTTTTCTAAAAGGAAAATAATTTTTCCTGAAAGAACTAATTTTTCCTAAAAGAAAACAATTTTTCCTAAAAGAACTAATTTTTCCTAATAAAAAAGGAATTTTTCCTAAAAAAAAATAAGTTTCCCCAAAAAAAAAAATTTTGTTTAAGGTCGTCTTTCCAAAAATTCGTTGGTTTGCTTTAAGGTTTCTGAGAAAACCCACTGAGGCCTTCTATCTGTAGCGCCACGACCATGGACCCATTTTGCGACTTCATGTTTTGAGTGGACCAGCTTCGTATGTGGTCAATAGTTTGTTGAAGAGACTAATTAGAAGTGGATAAATTTTGTGGAGCATATTAGATTATCTTAGAAAATTAAAGAGAGCACTTGGAAAAAGGGTTGCTGGATCTATGAGATCCACTCAAAAAGAGCCTTTGAATTAAATGGCATTTATTTAAGCTATGAGAGATAGTAAGTTGAACGCCACCTCAACTTTTCAAAAAATATTCATTTTTCCCGATAACAAATTAGAATCAAAATAAAATTTCCCAACAAAAAAAACTATTTTCAAAAAAAAAACTTCTTTCCAAAAAATACGTCTTCACAAATTCTTACTTTCCAACAAAAACATTCATTTTAAAAAAAAAAACAATCGTAAAAAATTACAGGCAAAACCAAATTTTCCCAAAAAAAACCGCGATTTTTTCATTACAAAAAAATTTGCTTTTCCAAATTCTCATTTTCCAACAACAAAAAAAATTATTTTTCTAAGCAATTGAGTAAATAGTAAAAAGAGAGTCGGAAATTTTGTCTTTTTTAGATATTTTGTTTTAAAAACAAAATATCTAAAAAGACTAAATTTCCTACTCTCTTTTTACTATTTACTCAATTGGGTACCGATCATTTTCCAATCACTCAACGCATTGCATCAAAAACAAAAACATGAAATCAGAAAAAGCCAATCAAACTGCAAATAGTCGAACAGGCCCGATTCTCTATGCTCTTCTCTCATTAACAACGCTCTGCACACGAACCTGTTCTAACGCCTTTTAGCACAGCCGAAATGATTAGTTTTCTTTTGTTGCCTTCTCCACTTCGATTGGCCCGGCTTTCAGTTCAATTGTTTCTCAATTGTTCTTCCTCATTCCTCGTTGTATTCTGGAATTTTTTTTGCTGCCTTCTCCCTCTGTTAAATAGAAACATTTCCACACGTAATAAAAACTGAAATTTTTTCCTATTTTAATTGGCCCTTCACCGCTGCCATTGTTGTTGCTGATTTAGTTTTCTTAGCAACAATTCTTAGCATTTAGTTTTCTTAGCAACAAACTATTCAATTTTCGTTATGCTGCTGTGTGCATTATTTTTTTTTGAAAATTTTAATATTTAAAAAAAAAAAAATAGGTAAAAATGTTTAAAATTTTTTAAAATATTAAAAAAAAAAAATCTTTTGACTAAATAACTTTTTTGTTAGCAAATAATAATTATTTATATATATAACGTTAAATGCCTGTGTTGGAGTAGAGGGAAGGTGGGGGGGGGGTGGTTGTTCGAGGTTAATAAAATGTTATTAGGGAAATAAGAAAAGGTTGAATAATATTCACAATTCACCTTGGAACTTTCTTCAAATCCTTTTTGATATCGGCAAACTTGCTGGTTATTAATTGTAAATGAAAATTTACCTTCTTTTCTACCTGCCTTTCTTTGCTTACCTTTACAAACTGTTCGCCTCGGCCCATCGCAATAAAATCGTTTCTTCCGCCTTTCCCTTCTTATCCATTCGGAATTATGGCAAAGTATTTTCTGACATTTTGGAAATTCTGTTCTGACGCTTTTTGATATTTTCAAACTAAGCAGTTGGAACGGGGGTGGTTGGGTGTTCAAATGATTTTATTGCCGATGATGGATTTCAAGTGGCAATAATAGTTAGGAAAACCAAAGTTTTTATTACAAAGCAGTAAAATTTCATCGAAATTTAGGCTTTGTTTAAATTTACCATTATCAGAAAATTATCACAGTAACGAGGTAAACAGGAGATCAGGTGAAAATGGGGCTACGTTGCTTCTAACAAATAACGCCGTTTCCTCCTTACCTACTGTTTATATTTAAACCGAACCCCTTATGAAGATGAATATGAAAATTTTGACTGAAATTCATTTTTTGGAACGGAAAGCAGAAGTTTGAATTTAAATAAAGAGACGCAGGCGTTGGCCTCCATCCTGCCCACCTTCTCTATCTCCCTTTTCTTTGAGCTAATTGTAAGGGAAAATTTCAAATTCAGTATTTTTTGCATAAAATTTGAATTTTGTTTGATCTGAAAATTAATATTATTATTTTTTTAAGTTTGTTGTACTTAAAATTAATTGCCAATAAAATTTTCTATTAACAAACATTTTGGCAATTTTTTTTCTCCAATAAATTTTTCTATAATTTTTTTTCCGTTTTGCTTAAATTAGAAGCTTTGAGAGGGGAAATGGGGTAGTTTAATCGAACTACAAACTCTGATTTTGGATTTCTTATAGTATTTTTTTGTTAAGTGTAAAGGAAAAAGGCTTTTTTTAAGGTGTTGTTCTGGTTTTTTTTAAGTATACAAAAAACTATTGTTGTTCTGGTAATATTAAAAATTCCAAAAAAAACTACAATATTTTAACAGAAAGTGGATAAAAAATGCCATTTAAATAGGAAAATATTCAGAAAATCATAAAGTTTAATTGCGAACGTTTTATGTCTGGTCGAAATATGTAAAAATATTGAGAAAATTTTCGTACAAACAAAAACTTTTTTAAAAAAAGCTTCATAAAAATTAGTACAATTAAAAAATGTACCAAAAACCCAAAAGTAATCTTAAAAAAAAACCTTCCAAGAAAATAATCTTATTTTCCCTATTTACGCCCCTGACAAAACTGTTACTAAGACTATCTTCAAAGAACCTTAAGAAAAGCGTCACAGGAAACGTTCAGTGAATGTCATCAAAAATACTAAAGAACACCGTAAAAATGGTGAAACTACACATAAACGCATTTTGGAAACTCTCAATAAAAACACGTAAAAACACCCAAAAATATTGATGAACCTCAAAACGCCCAAAAACCTAGGGTTCTAAAAGTTTCTTCAAAATAAATTAAAATTCTTTAAGAGAAAAAAACACTCAAAACTTCCTAAAAAAACCTTCAAAAATTTCATTAAAAACAGGGTCAAAAGCGACTCAAAAAAGATCTTAAACCGCTTTAAAAATATCTTAAAAATGTAATTTAAATAAATAAAAAAACAACGTCTCAATCGCTGTAAAAATATCTCAAAATGTCTCTCCAAAAAAAACCTCAAAACCACCTCAAAATTCCGTGAAAAACTGACTCGAAAAAGAACAAAACGCCTTAAAAATATCTTAAAAACATTTTTTAAATAAAAAAAAACAACGTCTAAACCGCTGTAAAAATATCTCAAACATTCAAAAACGCCTCAAACTTGCCTCAGAAATTCTCCAAAGAAAAAAACGCACATCAAATCGACCGCACCGCAACGCATAAAGAGAGAACGCATGTCTGCGTCGTCGTAGGGCAAATCGATGGTTTTGCGCAATTTTTCTACGATAAGCAACAGCAGCGCAATACCAACAGCAGCAATGACAATCGCCCATTTCGATGATGGTTGCCTCAATGTTGCAAAACATGGTCACAACGTTGCCCTCGATTTGTTTGGAAACTTTTTCATTTTTTTTTCCCTAATTCTTCCTCGAATAAAAATGTTGCGCGATTGCCGGAAATTTGTTGCCGCTTTTGTTGTTTGTTGTTGTTCATTGTTGCTAGATTGCTTAAAGCAGCGTCTTCGTGATTTTCTCTTCGGTTTCGTTTCGCTTCCGTTTGTAATTTTTTTTTTTTTAATTAATTTTACTCCGGTTTTTATTTTTCAAAAGACTTTTTATTTTTCTGCCATTTTTATAATCAAAGAAAAGGTGAATTATTAAAAAAGATTAAAAACCCCCCTTTTTGTGATAAATTTTTTTTTTAAGAAAAACAAAAATTTTTAAAAATATTTTTTTTAATTTTTTTTTTATTTATTTTACTTTAAATAATGTTGATACGAAAACCAGCAGAGAAGCTTGGCAAGGGTTTTAGGCTCAGACGCACATTCTCTGAACAAAATGTGACAAGGAAAAAATTTGGGAAAGATCAGACAAAAAAAAACCGAAAATTCTGAAAAGGATCAAATATCGGCCAGTGGGACTTGACTGAATCTGAGCATGGCATGCGCGTTTTTATCGAGCATGAGAACATTGCGTGCCATTAGCCGATGTCGTGCTGCTATTAAACGCCATTAAATGATGTAATATGCGACATATCGTTCCGTTTTTCCACTTGTGTATGCGCATGCAAGTTGCTCAGGTGCAGCCGTCATCGCTGAACTCGACTGTACCGAATCGAATTAAATGGGCCCCAATTGGAGTCTAGAATTTTACCGTCCATGTTGTTGTTGTTACTGCGGTCTCGGCCATTTAACTTTTACCGTAAACGGCATCAGATCGAGGCTTGGGTCACTGCATTTCGAATATGATCCCGTTTTCGATATCTACAAGTCGAAAATAAAAGTTTTTTTCACAATATTTTTTCCTGCCCTCCTCTTACATTCAACGTTCAAGTGCGCTCCTTTTTTTCTGGCCTCAAATTTACCTGCCATAAGGCGGTAACGCACCTTGTTTTGTTAAACATGCTCCTGGCCATAATACTGTCCCATGCATGTACTCGGTGGAACGCCTGTAATATGAACTGTTGGATTCCGCCTCCTCTCCTCCACTGAGAGCACCAGAAGCTAATTAATCGATTAAATAATCGCCCGTGTCACTATTACCTGCCATATTAGAACGAGCACGCCGTAATAGTAATAATAGGAACGCACTTTTTTTAATTTTGTTTGTTGGTTTTGTCTTGTCTTGTCTTTTCTGTCTCTGCTCCACCTAGAAAAATTCTAAGGGAAAAAAGCCATTCTTCACGTCCTCTGCACTTTTGCCAACAAACAGCACGCATTCCAGTAATGCACGACACAAAAAGCAATTTTTTTCTCTTCCATTAGTCGTGCTGTACTCTTTACACGAACGCAGCACGGATTATTGTTCTCGTTCTCGTTGTCGTCTGTGCTGCACGCACGCTGTTTGTGCGTTGAGAAGTTTGAATTTTAGCGTCCGGCTGCATGTGTCACGTGAGCGTGTTCCGAATTCTTCTCGCTTCTTTGCGCACGCATGCGGTCCGTTAACTGAATCAGTGCGCGCCGAGAGGATTTCTTTCCTGTCTCTTTTCGCGTTGCGGCACACAATTGATCATGTGACAAAAGAGTCATGAGCGAGAGTGAACGCGCGTACGTATTTTGTTGAGGGTCAAACGCTCTATTCTTTTTTTGGGTATCTCGTTTTTTTCCTCTTTCTCTCTCTCTGTCGTTGGCGTTGTCGTTTTCGGTTTCAGTTTCACTTTTGTTTCGTTTCTTGGCTTCCCTAAATTGGTAGGCAGGATGGGATTTCTTGGAAATTCATTTAGAAAAATTGAAAAAAACTAAAAAAACGCAATAAAATTTTCTTTTTTTTTCTTTGATTAAATAAAAATTGTTTGTTTTTAGAGTTAATTCTTATATTTAATTAATAAAAAAATTATTTATATTTTCTTTTATTTTTAACTCAAAAATGCTAAAAAAACTGAGAAAATTTAAGTTGAAAGAAAAATAAAAGAAAAAAGAATTTTTGAAAAATGAAAAACATTTTATTTTTTGGAATTTTAAGCCTGTTTTTCACGGAATTTTTAAGGTGGTTTTAAGGGTTTTTTGTGTGTAGAAAATTGGAGATATTTTTAAAGCGGTTTAGATGTTTTTTTTTTTATTTAAATAATATTTTTAAGATATTTTCAACGCGATTTACGATCTTTTTTGAGTCCGGGTTTTTAATAGAATTTTTTAAGGGTTTTTTTTTGTGTAGAAATTTTTGGAGATTTTTGGAGAGGGGTTTTGCGGGGTTTTTCTCTTAAAGAATTTTAATTTTTTTTGAAGAAATTTTTAGCACCTTAGGTTTGTGGGCGTTTTGAGGTTTATCAATATTTTTGGGTGGTTTTACGTGTTTTTATTAAAAGTTTCCAAAATGCGTTTATGTGTGTTTCGAAGCGGTTCAGTTTCATAATTTTTACGGTGTTCTTCAGTATTTTTTAAGACGTTCACTAAACGTTTCCCGTGACGCTTTTCTTAAGTTTCTTTGAAAATAGTTTTAGTAACAGTTTTGTCAGGGGCGTAATTGGGGAAAATGGTGTTCTTTTCTGAAAGGTGTTTTTTTTTAAATTATTATTTTATTTTGGTTTTTAATATTAATAATAAAAAAAAATATTATTTTTAATTTTTTTAATAATAATAAAAATTATTATTTTTTAATTGAACTAATTTTTATGAAGCGGTTTATATGTTTTTTTTATTTATTTAAATAATATTTTTTTAAAGACGATTTGTGGTGTTAATTGAGAAATTTTTGAGTTGGTTTTGAACCTTAAAAATTTTTTTTTGTTTCTAATAAAAAATACCATAATAAAATTTTTTTTTTACTTTTCTAAATTTTTGCTTATAAATCATCAAATTTTCTAATTAAATAATTGTCCACTTTTTTAAATGTTTTGTTTTTTTAACTGGTGGGGGGAGGGGAGTATTTGTTTTAAGAGTAATTTAAATAGTTTTGCGGGCTGAGAGGACTGGAAGAGAAGATTTTCACACTTTGGAGCCAATGGAAAACAAAGCTAGAAGTGGTGAACAATCACAAATTATACCGCCCTTCCCCAACCCTATTTGTATGTACGGCATACACACAAAATATTTAAAAAAAGATTCTTTTTACAAAAACGCAAAAAAAAAAATTTCAATTTCCTTAAAAATTAAAAAAAAAAAATTAAGAAAAAAAAATTTGTTCGAAATCTTTGCATAATTGTCGGTAGTGCAGGTCTCGCCCCACGTCTGGTCTTACCTTCGCTTGGCTTGCCTTAATTTCTGCTTACACCAAACCGATCGGATGTAAAATTGCGTTACGTGAAATTACGTGCACACCTAACCACTTTCCCCGCCCCCTTTCTTCCGAAATGATCATGTGTGCGTGTGTGTGCATGAAGTTTATCGTATTCGTCGCGTACTACAAGCGCTAGCAGAGATCCTTGACCGCTTAATCTCGATTTTCTGGTATTTTTTTTCTCCCTTCTCAGTTACTTGTTGTTCTGTTCATTGTTGTTGTTGTTGTTGTTTTGATTGTTCAGTATTTTTCCTCCCGCTTGTTGTTATTGTATTAAAATTTTATTTGCTGAATTTTTTTTGTTCACTTGTCATTTAACGCGCCAGACTGTGTAACTTAACTAAACCGGCAGTCAGCCAATCAGCCAGGAGGCATCATTGTTATTATTATTATTATTATTATTATTAATAATAATATTAAAAATATGCCAAGATATGTCATGCCGGTGGTTTTTTTTGTGTGTGGGTGGATTGATTTCTTCTTTCAGCGTTTTTCTTTTTCCTCATTTTTTTCCCTGTTATTTTTTGGTGCAAAATGGTTTTTTTTTGTGCATTCAACGAAAATTGTCGGTCGGTTTGTGTCTGAAGTTATTTCAGTTCGACTCTCTTTTGTTTGGTTTTCTTTTAAATTTTTTTTGCGTTGAATTTTTTATTGCCTACAAAACAATGCTGTTGGCAATGGCGGTTACAACTACAGCTACAAACATTGGCAACAGAATGTGTGTGCAGAATGACGAACGAAAATAGCAACAGGAACCACAGAAATAACAAATACAATAATCCACCCTCATTTTTTTAATTGTTCAACTAATTGAGGGAGAAAAAAAATTACATAATAAAAAAGAGATTTTTTTCTTTTATTTTAATTTAGTTTTTTTTTGTTTTAAATTTTATAAAAATTACCCGGTTTTTTTGGCAATCACACTTTTAGTATTTATTTCCGTTTTTTTTCAATATTAATTTCATAAAAAAAATTTTTTTAAATTATTTAAAACTAAAAAAAAACGAACTAAAATTTATTCTAGTGAAAATATCAGAAAAATTGGGAAAATACCACAATTGAACGTGGTGGCGTAAGCGAATAAGCACGAACGACACAGAGTAATGAAAAAAGAGAGCAAAAATACGTAAACTCACAAAGTTGACATAGCAAACCAATAAGCCCAGCGAAAGTGCTCCTCAGTCAGTGCGAAGGAAACGAAAGTGAAAACGAACGAACACCTTAAATGATACAATTTGACCGAGTTGCGCTCTTCTCTTCTCGTTCCCTGAGAAGCTGCACTCTTATTGGTATTTATTGGGTTTGCCCTTTTGCCGTTTCTCTGTCTCTTTTCTCCACCCTTTGTTCATGGTTATTCGGCTTAAGTTGACAACTCGTACGTGTTCAGATAATTTTTTTCTTATGCAATTTTTTTCCTTTTAAGAATTTTATTATTTTTTCCGTGTTTTATCAGATTTTCTTTGGTTTTTTAAAGTTTTTTTTTAATGATTTTTCAAGTCAACTCCTCCGACTGCTCCACCCTGGAATATATTTTGAATTTCGGAGAATTTCCGTAGGCATTGAATTCATATAATCGACTCACTGACTGTGTTTTCTTTGTTGATTTTCCTTTCTTTTCATTTTCGGTTTTTTTTTTGGTATTCTCTTTTCTCTGCTCCTTATTTATTTTTTCTTGTTCGTTATTTTTTATTATTTCAAAATTAATTTGCACACGCAAAATTGGATCTCGGTCGATTTTTATGCAATTCAATTATGCGACCGACAATGGCAACAACGATGAATGCACAAATGCAGTACGAATGCACATCAGGTTCGGTTGGTTGGGGCTGGGCCGGGCTAGGTCGCGCTGAATTGGGCCGCCGATTACGTAGTTTCTTGTATGACGACGAGTATTTCCTGTTCGAAGTGCAGCTTTTTGTGAATTTTTCTTTCTTAATTTCACATTGATTGACGTTGTTTTTCTTTTGGAATAATGGTTGTTCCATTAAATTTTTTCTATATTTTTATTGGGAAAAAAGCTCTCAATTTGTCTTCGTAAAATTTGACCAAAAATTTTTTCTACTTTTTCACCAAAAATTACGTGCACTTCTTTAATAATTTTTTTTCGGATTTTTTTTTGTTTTAACAGAAAATTGAATTAATTTACACCAAGATTTTACGGAAATTTTTTAACAATTATTCGGTTTATTTTTAACAAACCTCGCAGCATTTTTTACTCAAAAATTTTCGGGCAGTTTTACCAAAAATATCGGAAATTTTTTTATAAAATTGTTGGACAATTTTTGCCCAAAATTTTGTATATTATTTTAAACATTGTTTGGGAACTGTTTTACCAAAATGTTCAAACATTTTCTCATCAAAAATGTTCGGGGAGATTTTACCACATATTTCGGGCACTTTTTACTAAAAGTTTTGAGCAATTATTGCACAAAATTTTCTAAATTTTTTTTAATGAATTGTTTGGGACTCTTTTAAAGACTCTTTTAAAATAAAAGTTTGGGCAGTTTTACGAAACATTTCGGGAAATTTTTTATTAAAAGTTTTGTGCAATTTGCAGAAAATGTTCTAAATTGTTTTAAATAAATTTTTGAGGACTTTATTATTGAAATTTTCGAGCATTTTTTTATTGTAAGTTTTCGGGCACTCTCACCAAAAATTTCGGGAACTTTTTTAATAAAATTGTTGGACAATTTTTGCACAAAATTTTTTTAAATAAATTGTTGGGGACTTTTTTACTAAAATTAGCCGGCATTTTTTACTCGAAATTTTTCAGGCAGTTTTACCAAACATTTCAAGAAAATAATTTTTTATTAAAACTTTTGTACAATTTTTGCAGAAAATGTTCTAAATTTTCTTATATCAATTTTTGAGCATATTTTATTGTTTTATTGTTGACTCAAAAATTTTCGGGCACTCCCACCAAAAATTTCGGTGACTTTTTTACTAAAATTGTTGGACAATTTTTGCACTTACTAAAATAAGCGGGCATTTTTTGACGAAATTTTTCAGGCAGTTTTTTACCAAAATTTTTGGGAACTTTTTACTAAAATTGTTGGACAATTTTTGCACAACATTTTCTAAATTATGTTTAATCATTGTTTCGGAACTTTTCTACTAAAATTGCCGAGCTATTTTTTATTTAACAATTTTCGGGCACTTTTACCAAAATTTCGGACACATTTTTAGTAAAATTTTCAAAAAAAATTTTCCACAAAATATTCTAAATTATTTTAAATCACTGTTTGGAAATTTTTTTATTAAGACTTTCGATACTTTTTTTACTCAAAATTTTTGTGCACTTACCAAAAATTTCGGGCACTATTTTACTACAATTTTTTTAGCAATTTTTGTAGCAAAATTATTTTAAATCATTGTTTGGGCACTTTTTTTTATTAAAATTTGCGAATATTTTTTTTACTCAAAATTTTCTTGAAGTTTTAAAAATTTCGGGCACTTTTTTACTAACGTTTTTGAACATTTTTCCACCAAAAATTCGTTGTGGAGTTTTTAATGTTTTCAGTTTTGTCCGATTTTTTAAGAACTTCTTAAATATTTTCAAGATTTTTAAACATTTTTATTAAAAAAGAAAAGCTTAGAAATTATTATTAAAATATCAGTTTGGGTTAGAAAAAAATGTATTTTTAGATAATTTTGTAGATTTTTCTTAAAAACAAAAACAAACAAAAAATAAAAATCTCGACCCAAACAAAATGATTTTGGATTCTTTGAAAAGTAATTTGCTCTCTCCGACATGGACACACTTTCAGATTTATTTTTAACATAAAAAAAAACAGTATAAAAGGTAACAAGGCAGCATTTTAGGTATAATTTTCCCTTTTCCACAAATTATTATGTAAGCTTTGACAAAACAGAAAAAACAAATAAAAAAAAGAAAATCAAATTTTTTAAGCATAAAATTTCCGTTCAAATAAACAAAAAAAAAAGCCAGATAAGATGAAGATTTTAAGGGAAAAATTAATAAAAACGTTTTAAGGGTGGAGAGAGAGCGTTGGTGTAAAGTAGGTGTGGTCGGAATTTGAATTCAATTTTCTGACAACAAGAAAGCGAGGATGATCCTTTTTGGAAATTTCTTTTCTTCTTTAATTTTTTTTTCGTTGTTATCTTGTAAAAAGGACAAAGCTAACAAGAGCAGATCTTTTGAAAAATTAGTGGAAAAAGTCAATCAAAAAAAGCCTCTACCAAAAACGATGATGATTGAGCCTTGATTTTGCCTCCTTTCCATTCAACGAAATCAAATTCCTTCGTTCTAAAATGATAGCATAAATGTTTCGGAATGGAAAATGTACTAGAAAAAAAGGATAAGGCCAAGGACAACGATTCTGGAAGGAAAAAAACCCTCTCCCACCATCAAAAACAATAAAATTGAAGGCGAGAAAATTTGAATAATACTTTTTTTATTTGCTCGAATTTTGATCGAAACAGGATGCACGAATTCTCTAAGGAGATGAAAGGATTTTTTCTTAGAAGTAAGCCTTTTCGTTTTGTGGCGGAAATAATTCGTCCCCCGAAGGACTCGTAACCGGAGAAACAGTAAAGATAAATTATTTACGGGCCCAATCCATCCCCCCTTTACAAAAAAAAAAAAATACCAAAAATAACCGAAAAATCGTTTCATTTTTTATGGATTCGCCTTCAAAGGACGGATGATGTTTTGTGCCTTCTGTTAGCGAAAAAAAATGGACAAGAAGAAACTTTTCAAGGATTCTCTTCAAGGAACCGAGAAAAATCATCAAGAATTAACCGAAAATCAACGTTTTTTGCTGTTGTTGTTACGATTGATGTCTGTGATGTCTGCTTGTCATTAAGGAAAAATCAACTAATTTTCTTAAAACGGTCTTAATTGAATTTTGTTGTTCGTTTAACACTTGAAGTTCTAAAAAAATTCCATTCGAGACTGAAAAGGACTCGCGCACTTGTTCGGCCGTATTTGAAGAGTGAAATTTCAACGCCAGCCAAGACAAGCAGGGATTCTTTAGACTTTCCAGTTCAAACAGTAATAAATCCGCTGTTGTTGAAGGAAATCGTTCTGGTTGGGGTTAATTTGTTATTAAGTCAAGTCGTGTACACATTAAGGAGTCAGTGCGGCTGCAATCGGACGGAATGTATGATGTGCGCACGCATAAGGAATGAGGAAGGGCACACTGGTTCGTCTTTGAGTTGGTTAGCAAAAGGCAGAGAAGAACCTCTTCAAGATTCAAGATGGGAATTCGTTTAGGGAATCGACAGGTTGGCCGTTTGCTGAGCAGCAACACAGAACTGCACATTACGCACGTCCACCATCGAAATTATTACTTCCTGCGAAGTGGTTGGAATGCACGCGCCTCACTACTAAGTCGCTCTGATGACACCGAACCGAAATCCTTCTACGCCAAAGCAAAAGCAAAGGGGTACCTACACCTACACACGAATCGCGACTCTGTTTTTTCAGCTGTAAAGGAAAATAGGCAACAACAACAACAACAAAAAAAACAGAAAACAAAAACCAAAAACCATCGAAGGCTCTCCTCAAATTTCAAACTGAGCCACTTAAAATTGTTTTTTTTCTTGTTGTTTATTTCAAAACATTTTTTTTTTTTGGTTTAATTTCTTTAATGAGATCATTTCGAAAAGAACATGTGCTCAATTTTGTTATCCTCGAATTAGTGTCCTGCTTTGGTGCTGCAAAAAAAAACTCCAAAAGAGGATTAATTTTTTCCGTGTGTCATCGAATATTTCTCTGTCAAGTGCACTTGCTAGTCGGTGTCCCTACAAAAATTCAATAGAAAAAAAATTGGTAATTTTTCAAATTAAATTCAAAAAGGACGCGTTCGACTTTTCTAGAAAAATGGAAAATAACAAATCGTTTTTCCTTTAATGTTCGCTTAATGAGGAGTTTTTTTTTCCTTATTGAATTTTTAAATATTAGTTCTCAGTTTTTTTCCTAATTTCAACTCGATTTTTCGTATTTTTAACCAAAGGAAAAATGAAAAATAAAAAATAAATTTAAAAAAAACGGACATATTGGAAAATATCAAAAATCAAAAAAAAATTCCATTCCTTATTAAAACAGGGGAGCGGGGGCTGTTTTTAACAAAAAACAAAATCTACAGAAAAGAAAATCTGTTCCACTGCAACTTTGCTGCAACATAAACACGTGTTGCACAACATAATACAACACGCCTAAATGTTGCAGCAACATTCTGATTGCTTTCGTGTTTCGTTTGTTTTTTTTCCAGTTTTTTTTTGCATCATAAAAAGTTGAAAATGAAAAAATTGTTTTACATTATAAGCACGGGAGCAGGGGCTCCATTTCGTTTTTCTTTCTCCGGTTTTTCTTATTTTTCTTATTAATTCTTCTTTCCAGGTTTTTTCCATCATCAAAAAAAACGCCTCGAAATTTTTATTATTAATTCTCAGTAAACCCAGCTAAATGTTGCAGCAACATTTTGATTGCGTTCGTTTTTCTTTTTTTTAGTTTTTATCCAGTTTTTTTTGCATCATAAAAAGTCGAAAATGAAGAAATTGCTTAACATTATAAACAGGGGAGCAGGAGCTCCTTTTGACAAGTAGGGAAAAAGCCACAAAAACATAGGCACGTGGTTGCGCAATATAAACACGTGTTGCGCAACATAATGGAACACACCGAAATGGAATGTAGCGCAATATTGATTCGTGTTCTGGCAACATTCTGATCACTTTCCTTTTCCTTTCCCAGGTTTTTTGTTTTTGTAATAATACCTCTGTGATAAGAGTCACAACCATTATCTTGCGCCATGACTATGAGGGCATTTGGGGACTTTAATATTTGTTTCAGTTTAAGTGTTTCCAAAACGATTTAATTTAAAAAAACTACAGTCCAAATTTTGTGTATTTTTAAAAATAAGAATTTTTTATTACAGATCAAAAAAAAAATTAGAATTTCTCTTGTTAAAATGTTGCCAAAAATTTTTGTTTATAAACATTTTTAATCATTTTCGTTCGAAAAATTTTTCAACTTTTCAAAATAAATTTTCATACACAAAAAAATATGTTGTTTTTTTTTTTTAAATAAATTCTTTTGGAAACAAAGAAGAATTCAAAAAAAACTAGAATTTTTTCTGTCAAAATATTGCCAAAAAGTTCTGTTTATAAACAATTTTTTTAACATTTTCTTTTCCCAAAACTCTGTCAACATTTTTGAGTTTTCATAAAATATTTAAAAAAATATAAAAGTTTGGAATAGCGAGTTTTTTTTTTAGAAAAATGGTTTTAATAGTATTTTTTCTTTTCTCTGTAAGACCTCTGAGACAAGAGCTAGATGCCATTATGTAGCGCCACGACTGTGAGTCCATTTGGTGACTTTAAGATTTGTTTCTGTTGAAATGCTGCCAAAAAGTTTTATATATAAAAATTTCCCTTAAAAAAAGTTCTGCGTATTTTTAAAAATAAGAATTTTTATAGACAAAAAAAATTTGAATTTTTCCGAGTCAAAATGTTGCCAAAAAGTTTTGTTTATAAACAATTTTTTTGAGGCTATCAACGTTTTTTGTACCAAAATTCTGTAAAAATGTGTTTTCTTAAAATTAAAAAAATTTATGCATTAGAAAAATGGTTTTTTTCGGAACAATGAGAAATTTTACAAAAATCTGGACTTCTTTTCTGTTGGAATATTGACAGAAGGTATTGTTTATAAACATTTTGAGCCGTTTTCTATAAAAAAATTTGTTTTGTTTTTTGTTTAATGTAAGAATTTTCTGAGACCAACAATTTGATCCCCTTTTCTCAGGGTTTTTTTTCTATTTTTTTAAACCATTTTTCTAGTTTCTTTTTTTTCATTATAGATATTGAAAAAATTTAAAAAAATTTTTCCAAAAAGGAGGTTAAAAGGAGAAAAAATGCCTTTCCTTTTTCCTTTCTCAGGTTTTTTCCCTAATTTCTGATTATTTTTCTTCTCGTTTTACACCATTTTTCAGTTTTTCTTTCGCCATTAAAAGTCGGTATATTCAAAAAAATATTACAAAAAGTGTTGCACATTTAAAGGAGCGACAGGGGGCAAGGAAGAGGGTGTTGTTGGCCTCTTTTCTAAACTGACAGTTTTAAAATTACGAGAAAAATAAAAAAGAAAAAAAAACATAAAAATGCGGACTCATTTCGTATCGTTTGAGGTGCTTTGCAATTTTTTTCTTGCCTAAATCGGATAGCAATGTTTGCCTGTCCATCTTGTCGCCATTAACAGCTATTAACCAACAGTTAGGGGAGCCTATAAAATGAGCACCACAACCGATTGTCTTGTTTTCTTCTTCCCCTTTTCGATGGTGTAAGCCGTTCGCCCAAACAAGCTCAATAAGAGAAAAATAAACTCATTGAAAATTTTGACAATCTAGAAAAGGGGTTGGTAAGTGGGAATGCCAAAAAAACTCCATTTTCTTAGCAAATCATCTCTTCCCCCCCCCCCCCCTTTTTCCCCTTTTGCCTTTAATAATAAAAAATTTTACCAAAAATTCACTCATCAAATTGGCGATTTTTTTTAACCGTCTAAGCTTGTTATTCCAACAAAAAATTAAAAAACTTACAAAATCACTGATTTTTTGTCAAATGTTGTGCAACATTTTCGTTTGGTACAAAAAATTCCTTTCTAAAAAGAAAAAGCGGAAAAAAAATTCGCGGGAAAAATTTTGTAGGCAGACAACGATCGAAATAGGCAATTTTGGTGAAGGTAGCCAATGCAGGTGAGCTAGACGAGCTGGGTAGGTGGGCAGATGGATCTGTTGGGTTAGACAGGCAGACACACTTGAAAAGACGCCTAACGTCAAAATATCAACAACAACAACAAAAAAGCTCCGCACAGAAAAGATCATCTGTCCGTCCACCCGTCGCTCGTTGGCAATTTATCGCGTTTTGTTTTTATTTTGCAATCGCAACAACAACAACAACAACAACGTCACAAAACCACCATTTTTCCGCTTTTTAACATATTTTTTGTCTTCTTCTATGCCGTTTTCTTCTTCTTCACACTTAACCGTTTTGTGCCATAGCCCAAGGCGAACGTGGAGTCTATGTGTAGGTACACTTAGGGATTGAGGGGACTAACAGATGATGATGAGCTAAGAAGATTCGACCACAAATAATGGAACTCTTTTTTTTTGCCAACAATTTATACCAATTTTTGGGTCGAAAAAAAAAAATCATTTTCCAATCAGGTCGAAATTTTGTTTGGTGTTTTTTTGAATTTGTTTTTTTTTTCTGTTCGATTGCGTCTTATTCGATAGAAAAATCTTTAAAAAAAAGTGGTTGCCTGATTGAATGTGTTTCTGTGAATGGAAAAAGCAAAAAGTTAAAGAAATTGCGTGGAAAATGATGAAAAACTGATCAGAAAATAGGCAATTTTTGCGTTGCAAATTCTTTTGTTGCTATGAAAATTGATGAATGCGAAAATGATTGCAACATTTTTCATTCTTGCAACATTGTTTCACCAAAAAAAAAAACCGTAGACAAAATTCGAAAATAAAAATCAAAATTGCCAAAATATGAAAAGCTTGTAGACAATTTTTTGAGAGGGTAAGGAGAAATTTGTGACCGTAAATAAAAATTGGGGACGTTATGTGGATAAATTTGGGAGCACGTACAAATTTGGGATTGTCATTGAGAGCACGTGCGAAAAATAAGGAATGCATGGAAAAAATTGTATTGCCATCTAGAAAAAATTGCAGTCACGTGGCCGAAAAACGGATTATGTGGACGAGCTTAGGATCACGTGGAAAATATAAGAATTGTCATTAAGACCACGTGCAAAATATTGAAATTTCAGGGAAAAAATTGAGACTGTAAGAAAAAATTTAGGACCATGAGACACTTAATTGAGACAAAGTTGACACCTAATAAGAAAATCGGACCATGTAACGATAATTGAGACTATATTGGCAGAACTGAGACCGCAGGGAAAAATTTAGGACCATGCAGAGAAAATTGCAATAGCGTGGAGAAAATTGGTATCAAAATATTGGCACTTCACGTGAAAAATGAAAAGCGCGTTTAAAATGTTGTAATGCCATGTGAACAAAATTGAAACCTCAAAGAAAAAAAAGTGAGACTGCAAAGAACAGATTGAGACCATGTGGAAAAAATTGCGATCACGTGGATGAAAAAGGGACCAAATTTAAGATTGTCATTAAGACCACATGCGAATTATTTGAGACTTCGTGGAAAAAATTAGGAGCGTACAGAAAAAATTGGGACAGTTATAACTCAATTCAGACCATGTGAAAAAAATAGTGTCGATAATTGAGACTATATTGGCAGAGTTGAGACCGCAGGGAGAAATTTAGGACCATGCAGACAAAATTGCAATCGAATGTGTAAAACTAATAAGAAATTGGGACCACGTAAAATAGATTGTAATCCTCAGTGAACAAAATTAGGACCACACAGCAAAATAAATGAGACCTCAAAGAACAGATTGAGACCATGTGGCAAAAATTGCGATCACGTGGATGAAAAAGGGACCAAATTTGGGATTGTCACTAAGACCACATGCGAATTATTTGAGACTTCGTGGAAAAAATTAGTAGCGGACAGAAAAAATTGGGACAGTTATAACTCAATTCAGACCATGTGAAAAAAATAGTGTCGATAATTGAGACTATATTGGCAGAGTTGAGACCGCAGGGAGAAATTTAGGACCATGCAGACAAAATTGCAATCGAATGTGTAAAACTAATAAGAAATTGGGACCACGTAAAATAGATTGTAATCCTCAGTGAACAAAATTAGGACCACACAGCAAAATAAATGAGACCTCAAAGAACAGATTGTGACCATGTGGCAAAAATTGCGATCACGTGGATGAAAAAGGGACCAAATTTGGGATTGTCACTAAGACCACATGCGAATTATTTGAGACTTCGTGGAAAAAATTAGTAGCGGACAGAAAAAATTGGGACAGTTATAACTCAATTCAGACCATGTGAAAAAAATAGTGTCGATAATTGAGACTATATTGGCAGAGTTGAGACCGCAGGGAGAAATTGAGGACCATACAGACAAAATTGCAATCGCATGTATAAAACTAATAAGAAATTGGGACCACGTTAAATAGATTGTAATCCTCAGTGAACAAAATTAGGACCACACAGCAAAATAAATGAGACGTCAAAGAACAGATTGAGACCATGTGGCAAAAATTGCGATCACGTGGATGAAAAAGGGACCAAATTTGGGATTGTCATTAAGACCACATGCGAATTATTTGAGACTTCGTGGAAAAAATTAGGAGCGGACAGAAAAAATTGGGACAGTTAGAAATTCATACCGCAGGGAGAAATTCAGACAAAACTGCAATCATGTGGAGAAAATTTGGTATTATTATTAAGATCACTGCGAATTATTGGGACTATACAGAAAAAATTATGAACACGTGCCAAAAGGGAAGACAACTTGCAAAGGATTTGGATCTCACGTGAAAATACTAGGGGACCACGTGGGAAAAATCGGGATCACGTTAGGAAAAAAAATTGGACATAAAAATCTTTCAAAATAAATGCAAATAATTAAACGGGAACTAGATTTGTGGGTGTGAATAAAGGGAAGAAGGAACAACATTATTTCTTGTGGCAGTAACAAAAATATCCTCTCGTTATTGAAAATCGGACAAAAAAGTAAAAAAAAACCAATATCAAATTATTGGCAACAAATTTACTCATCTCGGCATCAACCAACAGCGGATCAGCAAAAGCAGAAAAATCGCGACTTCCAAAAAAACCAAAAAAAAAACACAAGAAAACACCAAAAATGAACCGAGAACCAACGAGAGCGAAAGTTGATTGTTGAAAAGTCTTCGTTCACGTGGGGCTGTTGCGGTGGCAGGGCGGACGCGGTCTTATAGTAATTTCCATTCAATTACGGTATGGCGAAAATATCCACACACAAAAAAAAAGAAACAACCGAAAAAATTTCGGCATTCATTCATTTTCATTTTCATTTTCGCGCACGATAAAAGCCGACATTATTGCGTAATGCACATACGCGATTACAATAGTCGAAAATGAGGTGCCATCAATTTAAAGTATTACAAAAAGAAGAGAAAAAGAAAAAGAAAACGAAAAAAAACCGCAACGATTATAACAATGAATAGCAGCCGCAAAAGAAAGAAAATTTAAGCCAATCAACAAAACAACAACAAAAAAAACTATCACCACTACCAGTGCTATTTGGTTTACGGTACGTTTTTTGGTTAAGTTCTCGATATAGTCTGTGTGCGTGCACTGTATAGCGGCGGCGGCAATGCTCTTCGTGCTTTTATGCGGATGCGATGCGCGACGTACTCGTATGCTGGATACTCGGTTCACACACACACACTATTGACGACATCATCATCATCATCATCATCAACAACAATGACGACATCATCGCAAAACGTTTACGAAAGAGCGAAAGAAAACCAAAAAACAAAAAAAAATGAGGCGAAGAACAAGCAGAAGAGAAAACATACGCAATACTTGATTTGTTTCTGACCTGAGGCAACAACCTGTTTATTGAAATAGGAAAAAACGAGAGCGATCATTTTGTGGATGGATGGGATGGCTGCCAATCGTGTACTCTCCTCGCACTCAAATGAGACATTATGCAAATGCGAATAAAAGGGACAAATGCCAATTGCACGGACGTGTACAATAATTGGCGAAGAGAAAAACGAGGGTAAGACGGAAAATTGTTTTGTGTCGAATTTTTTTCGGTCTCAGTTTTGGTTGTTTTCGTTTTTGTGAATTAAAAATTGTTTATTCCAAAATAGCAAAAAAAAAGAAAAAAATCTGTTACTTAATCTAATCGCCTGGATTATTGGCTGAAAGGAAAAGTGAAAAAGAAAATATTTTGCCGAATTTGATTGATTGTTGAATACCGAGACGGGCTTATGCATATTCGGAGACTAAGCAAACGGAGAATAAAAGTGTTGTTTTGTTGCTAGACTTACCTGATTGTTAAGTGGCATAGTGTTGGAAGCACAGATCAAAGAAGGAGAGAAAGGGAGAATGAATGAGAAAAACATTTTTCAGGGCGTTTTTGTTTTAGTTTTTTTTTCCTCATCTAAATTTAAGTGCAATTTTCACACGTTTTTCTAGCGTTTGGCTTTGTTTTTGATTGTTTTTTTTACCAACAATTTTTGACAATCGCCTCAATACATATTGGATACGTATGTACACACACACACTTGTATGAACATTAGTGGTTTTTGTGACCTCATTAATTTGAACAAAAGCGATTTATCCGCTTAATTGTGTTCGCCCACATGTGGGCCCGGGAGGAAATAATAATAATGCCAAAAAAAACCAACAACAAAAAACTTAACAACAAATAAGTAATCAGAAATATTATACTTAGAAAAATTAAAAATAGTAAATTGTTTTTAAGAGAAAAATGTAATTTCATATTTTATTTTCAGGTGTAAAATTATTAGGAAAAATTGCCCTTTTAGTAAATTTTCATTTACAATAATTTGGAAAGAAAAAGAAATGAAAATTTCTTAGAGAACAATTTAGAGTTTTTAAGGAAATTTACACGCTTTTTCTACAATACGTTTTTTTTTGGCTTTTTATTCCTTTCGTTCATATAATTTATAGCAAATAAAAGCTTTAGACTTTAGTACTTACAAATACTATTTTTTTAATGCGCTCTGAAGCATTCCGATGCCCTCCATATTATTTTCTCCATGCAAAAAGTTGAAGAAATGAAACTGCATAGAAAAAAATTTAGTCCACGTGGGAAAATGTTAATAATGCAAGCAAAAAAAATTAGGACCACGGTGAGAAAGTCTGGATCTGAAATAAAATTAATTTTAAGCCAATTAGAAAAATTTCACATTACGTGGAATAAGTTAAGAGCACGTGTTGAAAATTGGGACTAGGTCCAGAAAATTTGAGACCGCATAGAAATTATTGAAACCGAATTCGAAAAATTGAAACCACGTAAAAAAAGCCAAAACCACGACCAAAAATTTGAGACCACGTGGGAAATTATGAAAACGTGTGACAAAAATTCAGAACACGTAGAAAATATTGAGACCACGTGCAAAACATTGAAACCACGTGTGAAAAATTTGAGACCGCGTATAAAAATTTAGACGGCATAGAAAAAATTGAGACCACGTCGAAACAATTAAGAGCGCATGAAAAAAGTTTGGACCACGTGCAAAAAATTTAGACAACGTGGATAAATTTAAGACACGTAGAAAAAATTGCGACTGTGTAGAAAAAATTCAGGCAGCGAAGAAAAAATTGGGAGCACGTAGGAAAAATTTGGACCACGTGCAAAACATTGAAACCACGTGTAAAAAAATTAAAACCTTGACAGAAAATTTAGACAACGTGGAAAAATTTTAGACCGCGTAAAAAAAATTCAGACCGCGTAGAAAAAATTGAGACCGCGTGCAAAAAATGGAGACCACGTGCAAAACGTAGAAACTACGTGTGAAAAATTAAAACCGCGACAGAAAATTTAGACAACGTGGAAAAATTTAAGACCGCGTAGAAAAAATTGAGACCTCTTGAAAAAATTTAGACCGCGTAGAAAAAACTGAGGGCGCATTGGAAAAAATAAGACCGTACGGCAAAATTTGGACCACGTGCAAAAAATGGAGACCATATTGAATAACATTTAAACCACGTGGAAATATAAAATATCGTAAAAAAATTACGACCATATTCAAAAAAATAGAAGCCACGCCTAAAAAATCAAGACCACACACTGAACTAATGCATTTTATAATGTTTAAGTTTTTTTTTTGATGCAAAATGTCATAATAAATATTTTAGACAATCTTTTTTCTGAATTCGAATAAATGTCCTTTTCGTAACGTAGCAGCAAATCGGTTTTTGCATTTTTATTATTTTTTTTGCTTTGTAAGAAAGTGTTATTTTTTGCTTTGTAAGAAAGTGTTATTAAGGTAAAACCATTTGGGAAACTGTTCAAAAAAAAATCCATTTTTAGAAAAATTCTTTTTGCAAGCTAAAAAAAAAGAAGAAAACTGCAAGAAACGCAAAAAAACTTAGACAAATATTGGGTGTTAATAAGGAAACGTTTTAATAATTAAATTCGTAAGGGAAAAACACCAAAAATAAATTATTTATAAAATATTTCCTGTTATTTATTGTGTATTAATCGATTCAGCAAAAATTGTCATTTCGGTGGTCATTTCGATGGTCATTTCTGGCCAGAGTGGGTGCCTGCATTAACGCAACCATTGCTGGTTGTTGGACATTTTTAAAATGTTTTTTTTTCTACAAATTAAATTCAGTTTTTACCTTTAATTAATTTTTTCTTTTATTTTCACCGAATTTCGTTTACTTTTTGTTTTTGAATAAATTTCTTTTAATGTTTTCATTTTTTATTTTGTACGAATTTTTGTATCGGCTCAACATTGTTCGCTGATCCGTAATCAATGCCAAAGTCCCCGGCCCCAAACGTTTTTTTTTGTTGTTTTACCTAAATTTATACGTGCATGAAGAGAAGAAAAAAAATCACAAAAAAACCCCAATAAAATGACGAGTAACAATAAGGAAAAAAAAGACAAAATAATCAGCAACAATAACAGTCGACAATAAAAGCAGTTCCGACAACAACACAACAACAACAACAACAGCAGCAGCAGTGGCAACACCAAAAATAATAACAGAAAAAAATTATTCCAACTCCGACGAGAGTGAAAGTTTGGCTATTTTTCGCAGTTCTCCCGTTTCCTCAGCCTTCCTGCTTGGATTTTTTCTTTCTTTTCGACACCAAAAAACGAGTTCGAGTACATGTCATAATGGCACCTCAGCAAACCATATTTAATGTCATTTCATTTTTAGTTTTAATTTTTGCTTCACGATTTTTTTTGTCTACTCCTTAAGTACTTATTACGAAATTGACAATTTTCAGTAGCTGCAAGGTAAATAAACATAATTTCAGGTATTTTCGTACATTTTATCTGATATTGCCAGAGGCGACCATAAAACGCCGACAAGCACAGAAAAGGAAAAAGCAACTACAAAAAAAAACAACAAAAAACGAGTTAACAAGGAGAAGAAAAATTACAAAAATTCAACTTAAATTCGGACTTAACACAAATTTCGTAGAAGAAAAAGAAACAATGAGAAAAAACCGAAATTGGCAATCGAATCTGGCAATTAAAGACAATCGGGCAGTACCAATCGACAAACAACAAAACAAATTCGACCCAAAAGCAAAGCGAAAACAAAATTTATCCAATAATGATAGTAGGTGGACTAGAGAGGAAAGGGGGCGGTAGATAACTTGACCTTTGAATGAAAAAGTTACGTTATGATTACCGTTACCAGAAAAAACAACAACAATTTTTGCAAGTCCGATTTTGATTTTTGTTTTGTTTTCCATTTCGCATTATTTCGATTCTTTTTCGTGTTTCATTTCCACTTGTTCTCTTTTCATTTCTCAAATTTGGTTTCCTTTCTTTCGGTTCCTTTTATTCCTTAGATTCGTTTTCGTTTCATTTCCACTTAGTTTGTTTCGATTTGTTTTGTTCTGTTAAGTTTTTTTCAATTGGTTTCGTTTCATTCAATTTAATTTCGTTAATTTCGTTTAAATTCGTTTAATTTAATTTCATTTCGGTTCATTTCGTTTAATTTCATTTCATTTCATTTCATTTCATTTCATTTCATTTCATTTCATTTCATTTCATTTCATTTCATTTCATTTCATATCATTTCCTTTCATTTCGTTAAATTTCGTTTAATTTCATTTCATTTCGTTTTATTTCGTTTCATGTCGTTTCATATCGTTTCATTTTGTTTAATTTCGTTTCATTTCGTTTCATATCGTGTTGTTTTGTTTCATTTCGTTTTATTTCGTTTCATTTCGTTTAATATCGTTTCATTTCGTCTCATTTTGATTTATTTCGTTTCCTTTTATTTGCTTTCGTTTAAATTCGTTTAATTTAATTTCATTTCGGTTCATTTCGTTTCATTTCGTTTAATTTCATTTCATTTCATTTCATTTCATTTCATTTCATTTCATTTCATTTCATTTCATTTCATTTCATTTCATTTCATTTCATTTCATTTCATTTCATTTCATTTCATTTCATTTCATTTCATTTCATTTCATTTCATTTCATTTCATTTCATTTCATTTCATTTCATTTCATTTCATTTCATTTCATTTCATTTCATTTCATTTCCTTTCATTTCGTTTTATTTCGTTTCATGTCGTTTCATATCGTTTCATTTTGTTTCATTTCGTTTAATTTCGTTTCATTTCGTTTCATATCGTGTTGTTTTGTTTCATTTAGTTTTATTTCGTTTCATTTCGTTTAATATCGTTTAATTTCGTCTCATTTTGATTTATTTCGTTTCCTTTTATTTGCTTTCGTTTTATTTCGTTTAATTTCATTTCATTGCATTTCATTTCGTTTTATTTCGTTTTCATTTCTTTTCTTTTCATATCGTTTTATTTCATTTAATTTAATTTCATTTCGTTTCATTTCGTTTCATTTCATTTAATTTAATTTCATTTCGTTTCATTTCGTTTTATTTCGTTTTATTTCGTTTCATTTCTTTTCATATCGTTTCATTTCGCCTAATTGCATATCATTTCGTTTTATTTCGTGTTATTTCGTTTCATTTCGTGTCATTTCGTTTGCTTTCTTGTCATTTTGTATAAATCTCTTTCGATTTGTTTTGTTCTGTTTCGCTTTTCAATTGATTTTGTTTATTTTCTTTTGGTTCTTCGATTTGTTTTCACTTAATTCTTTTTAAATTGGCTTTTGATTCCTTTTCTTTCATTTCTTACGGAAAAAAACACGTCAAATAAAATTGCAAAAACTTTTCTTGCTGACAGCGAAAAAGGAAAAATGCTAATATTTTTTCCTAATATTTGCGTTAAAGTTTGTTTAAAATAATTTCTTGATTTGCTCTCGATTAACACGTGGAAAAGTTACTATCGATGATGCCCTTTTTGCAAAAACAAATAAAAAACAACAAAAAATCGCAGTTAATAAGCGAAAATAATGACCACCTAAAAGGGCTGTGCAATAAAAGTGAAAATTTATCACGAATTTTATTTTGAGGACTTTTTAAAAGATTTTTTTTTCTTCTTTAGCAGCAAAGCATAAAAAAGGTGTGGTTTTTGGAGGAGAGGGGCTGAGTAAGCGAATATTTTGGAATTATTCATTTTCAAAAGTATTTATTTCACGAATAACTACTCGTTAACGTATATTATGCGAGTGCGTCTTGACCGAAATCGTTCTGCACCCATTTTTGAATTTGGCTTCATTTTATTTTTCATTTTTAGTTTTAATAAAAACTGTTTTTTTTTGTCTTTTTCTTTTTCTGAAAATTGTCTGGTGTGGTTTGCCCTCTTTTAGGTTGGGTGATTTTTTTTTGGCAAATATTGTCAAGAAGAGATTTTTAAAAATTTCTTTTATTATCCTTAAAAAATATTAGTCGTCTGAAAACATCAAAAACGAAGTGAAAAAAAATTTCAGTTTTGAAATTATTTTTTGAATAAATTGAATTTTTTTCTTTTATTAAGAAAGATTTTTAAAAACCGACCCTCTCCACACTACCTGTTCCTAGTCTAAGAAAAAATAAAACTAAATTTTAGCTATTAAAGAAAATTGAACAATTTTTCCCACCAACTCAAAAAAAAGGAAAATTCCAATCCACCGGAAATGATCAAATTAGTGTTTGTGTAATTTGTGGACATTAGTCAGGGAAGAGAGTCCATTAAATACGGTGCCATCATCGATAATTAATCGATCAATAATCTCTGAGCTATCAAGACGTAAGTGGACGGAACATGAAAGTGAAAAAAAGGGAGAACTAAAAGGATTTGACGGTAAAATACCAGAAAAGGTCACGTTGTCGACTTAGAAATGCGTTGGCGTTGATTGCCGGCTCAGAATCAGCCACCACTCGGTGGAAATTTGTTATCGGAACACATTTCGAAGGGTTCGAGTAAAATCTCCGAAAATGGCACGAACTCCTCACCTTCTTCCCTTTACCAGAAGTGTTCGATCTTGTCTTGGCCTGCCCTCCTTCTTTAAGAATCTTCTCATCTTCCCCCTTTCCCTGTTAAGTCAATCGAATCGAGGCAGGGACAAGCGGAAACATTCGAACGTGAGTTAAACAATTTGGAAAAAATTCCCGTGACCATATTTCGTCCGAACAGATGTTCCGATGAGTAAGAAAAATTGATGCCTCGCCACCTGAATTGATCCAAAAAAGAGTAAAACTGGCAGCAACGAGCAAGTGTCACGAAATCGAAAGTGAACGTGGCCCGTTCGATGCTCCAAATTCCCAGCCCATCGCGGTCCATTCGACAGCCGTGCACCGTTTTTCGTGTGAGAATCCGAGAATCTGCGTGGGAATCCAAACAACAGCAATAAAATCTTCTGCGGCGCGAGGCAGCCCAGAAGAGTTTGTCCACCGAACTTTTTTCAATCTTTTTCCCTCGACTTTGAGCTATTGGGTCTCGTCTATTCCTCGTATCCACAACAAACATGCAATCTGTGGCGTTTGGTTCAGTTAATTTCTATTCCGTTGGTCGACTACTAATTTACTGTGGGAAGATTGGGGGACGCAAATTACAGAAAATAAAGAAGAAGAAAAAATTCGTGTAAAAATTGAAATTTATCAAAAGGTCACGTTTTAAGGGTTGGTTTTTCTTTTCGTTGTCTTTGATCCAATAAATTAGTTAAAAGGAAAAATTATTTTGAATATTTTCAATGGGATTTTAGTAGTTATTATATTTTTTTTATGATAAAAATTTAAAATGTTAAAAGGAAAAATTTTTTAGACACAAAAAAAAATTCGACGGAAGAGCAATTTTTTTAAAATATTTTTTGTTGCTTGTTTATTTTTGGGCATATTTTTTTAAAGATTTTTAGTAAAATTTTGTTAAGAAAAAAATTTCAGCCTAAAAAGAGTCTTAAAAATATACAAAATGAGATGATGGCAAAAAAGGTGTGGTGAAAATAAGCAAAATATTCAAAAATGTCATAAATTGAAATGCACTTTTTTGTGTTGCAAAAGATTGACCGTGTTTAGAGGGGGAAGGGGGGAGGAATAGATGGCATTTCTTTGATGTTAGGCAAAAACTACTTAAATGACTATTTTTATAATGGGTGTTTTGTTAAAAGTCTATAAAAAACAATGCTTTTAATAGAAAATAGAAAAGTTAAGGAAAAATTACAAAAAAAGGCCAGCTCAAAAAATTGTCTATAAACATTTTCTAGCTAGAAAATGTTGATAGAGAAAATTATTGACTTTTTTTTTATTGAAAACAGTTTTTATTAATGTTTAAATGTTATTTACAAAAAAAGGTTTTATAAAAACTAACAAAAAAAATATTGAGTTTTACAATTTTCTGGGTGAGTACAAAAAAAAAATAATCAACAAAAAAAACAACAAGAATGTTGATGAGAATTAATCACAAAAATAACTGGTATCTTTTGTGTTTATTTGAAAAAATATTTATTTTTTCATTAAAATAAAAGCATTTTTTGTTATTTTCCATTAAAAAAAATCTCAAACTTTTAGATAAGATAATGTTTGGAAACATAGCCAAAAATGTTTATAAACAATATTTAGTAGAAAAAAATCACAGTTTTTGTTAAAATTCTCCGTGTTCGTAATAAATGTTTTTTTTTTTTTAAATCTAATTTTTTCTAGTCTATGAAAATATTCTGATATTAAAAAAATTACAAAAATTTTCAAAGAAGAAAATATCAAAGATCAGAAATTAAAGTTTTTATAAAATTTCTCGTTTTTTCTTGAGAAAAAATATAAAGTTTTCTTGTTCCTAAAAAAAATTTCTTTGATTGATAATTTTTTTAATTTTAAGAATACACAGAATTTTAGTACAAGAAAATGTTGACAGCCTGAAAAAAATTGTTTATAAGCAAAACTTTTTGGCAATATTTTGACAGAAAAAATCCTAATTTTTGTATAATTTTTGCTGCTTGTTTCTTAAAAAAAATCATTAAAAACAGGAAGAAACAAATTTTTATTGGTTATATAAAAATTCTTTCATTAAACAAAAAAACAAAATTTTTTTTGTTGAAGAAAACGCTTAGGAACATGACCAAAAATGTTTATAAACACTACCTTCTGTCAATCTTCCAACAGAAAAGAAGTCCGAATTTTTGTAAAAATTTTCATTGTTCATGAAACAACATTTTTCTTTTCTGATTCATAATAATTTTTATTTTTAAGAAAAGACACATTTTCCCAAAAAGTTAATACGAGAAAATGTTGACAACTTAAAAAAAAATGTTTATAAACAGAACTTTTTGGTAACATTTTGACAGGAAAAATTCTAAATAGTTTTTGTAAAATTCTTCATTGTTTCTAAAAGAATTATTGAAAAAAAAACAATTTGTTTGTTAAATGAAAATTTTAATTTTTTTAAATTAAAAAAATTGTTTTGAACATGACCAAAAATGTTTATAAACAAAAAAATTTGGCAACATTTTAGCAGAAAAAGTTCTTAAGTTTTTTAGGTCTGTAAAAATTCTTATTTTTAAAAACACTCGAAATTTTTTTAAAGGAAAATCTTTATAAATAAAACTTTTTGGCAGCATTTTAACAGAGAGAAATCTTAAAGTTATCAAATGGACTCACAGCCGTGGCGCTATATAATGGCGCCTGGCTCTTGTTTCAGAGGTCTTACTGAGAAAAGAAAAAATATTCTAAAAACCGTTTGTGTAAAAAAAAAACCCTTTTTGCAAATTTAAAAACTTTTTAAAATTATTTATGAAAACTCGAAAATGTTGACAGAATTTTAGGAGACAAAAATGTTGACAACCTCAAAAAAATTGCGATTTAAAATTTTTCAACAAAACCAACAACTTAACGACAAAAAAGCGATAATTTTAAAAAGGACAAAATTTGAAAAAAAAAACGCTTGAAACTGAAAAGAAAAATGAAAACCATGCGAAAACGGAACAAACCGAAAATAGCAGCAAATCAACTTCGAAACAGCGAAACCTTAAAAGGGGAAATCGATCGAACTTGCGGTTCAATTCACCAACAATTTAGTATCATTTGCCCCAGAGGGGGTTTATGAGGCCGATTCGATTTGCTGTCAACAAACAATAATTCACCTGTTTGCCGAGTGCAGAAGTAGAAGTGTTGCTCCGTTCAAAATAGAGTTTACCACCTGGTATGATGATAGTTTGGATGGGGGCGGTGGGGAGACGATGACGGTGTATTAGAAAAGTGTTGATATTAAAGAGAACTTTGACGGGGTGGAGGGTGGCACCTAAATTGCAGCGGCCTAGATGTCTAACGAATACGAAACCGTTTTTGCGCTCAGTCGTGTGTACCCAAATCCGTAGTCTGAACCACAGAGAGTGAGGAACTTCATGTTCTGTGCTTAAATACGACCGGAAAATTTAGTTCGAGGACAGTTGGCGGCTTTTGTCGCCACCAGAAAAAAAAATTCCAAACAAAAAAAAAGACCAATCGAAGTCTTGTGTGTTTGTTGGCTGACTGTGCAGGCATTCGGTATGTTCACAAGCGATGATGGCATTGCTGCACAGCCTCCAGCAAGTCAAACACCTTAAATGGAAAGTGCCCCTCCTCCCCTCCTTATCCCCTTCGTGAAGCAGCGTCTCTTTGGTTTACATTCTCTGCAATCGGTCACGGATAGTTCCGCTCCTCTGGCTCAGCCTCGCAAGCGTTTTTTTTTTTCGCTATTGCAATTCTCGCCTAGTTTGGCTGGCGGCTATCGAAACACCGCCGGGACGAGTTCGGAGGGTCTATGGGGCGATGGCTCGCTTGATCGCCTGATCGATCGATCGATTGATTGATGGTTCGACGGAAAATGCCGGAGCGATGCTGGATGCTGTTCTGCAATCGCGGACAGCTTTTTTTCTGCAGATTCTGTAATCGCCGCGGCACGATCTGATCACGGTTTCGGTTTTTCTCAATTTTTCCAAATATTTTTTTGTGGCTGCAAAGTTTTACGAAATCGTCGATGCATTCTGATTGGTTTCGTTAGTCAGCTTTTTTTCCGATTTTCCCATTTTCCGATTTTTCAACTTTTTCAATTTTTTTTGGATTTTCCGAAGGCTTCTTTCAGGCGCTTCCAATAAGCACGGCCACTGTTGTTTACTCACCTTTCGGGCGTCTTGGCTACGGCTGGCTAGCATCGATTCTCATTTCTTTCCGTTCCGATTCGTCTTTCGTGTCGGATCAGCTTTTGGGGCGGCATGGCATCTTAAACGTGTACGTCTTTGGTGGCACCGTTTTTGAATCGCTTCCAACGGAACCGTGGTTAGTTAATGGACCGGAAGAGTTACTTTATTGGCACTATTTCAGTTGATGGTGTTGGCCGTGATGCGTTGTGGTCGTGGCTGCAATTTGATCACTTACCAAACGAGGGTCCCGCGGTATCAATCGACTTTATCGCCCCAATATGATCTTGAATAGGATCAATAGCCCCCCATCTGCTATTGATATTTTCTCTACACTCGCTCCCCCACCAATCCTAGATTCTCTCGATTGGCTTGGCTTTTTGGTCGTCGGTGCCAGTTTTGTGGCCTGCATTGGAAACCATCCATTGTTGTTGGGGAATTTTTTTAATTTCTTTCCGTTGTTATTGTTAGTTTTCCGATTTTGCCATTTTTATTTTTTCATTTTTTTTGTTGCAAAATTTTTCCGTTCGGTAGAAAATTGCCAAAGGGGATTACTTCCACCGAGGAGTGTGCGGGGTTGTTAATTTATTGGCGGGTGCCCATCCATCGAAGATTTTGCTCGCCTAGAAAGCAGGCCATCGCACACGTTTACCGCGATTTTCTGATTGTTTTGAAATTGTGCCGATGCGGTGTTAATAGTTTTTCATCTCGATTACGCGATTACATTCGCCAATGGCACTGTTACCACCTTTGCCACCTTCGATAATCGGTGAGTCGCGGTAAGGGCACTGGTAAGATTTCCCTTTCAATCGTGAATAGGCAAATTTATACGAAATCAAATCGAAGTTTCGCATCTCGTTTCGGAAGCGAAGAGTCGCGCAATCGAACACGAACTCGAAAAGGCATCGCATTAGAACGGATTGCATCGCAGCATCACGTGAATCTTTTCGGCAATCACAAAATGGGTTAAGGCTCTGGCCTAGTGTCTCTCTGCACGATAACTTAACATCTGAACCCCCCCCCCCCCCCCCCACCGCATAAAACGAAAATAATAGAAAATGTTACGTTTTGTGGTGTTTTTATATGAAAACAGGAAGGAAGTCGTTTGTAATTTTTTCACTTTTCTGCTTTTACTAGAAACTTTTTGTGCGAGCCGCCCTTGAAGAGTGTAGAGAATTGAGAGTGAAGAGTTCAATCGGCTCGCTAGGTTGTCGACATACTTTCCTCCACCAACAACATTTCCTAACGAATAACGTGACTGTTGGGCAATAATTTACCAATTTCAGCACATCAGCTGAGGTATTTTTGGTCTTTTTGGATCGTTTAAAAAGCGTAAATTTGATAGAGGAAATTCAGCGGAAAAATTACTCCATTCGACAGAAGAAAAACTATCTAAATTTTGGGCTTTTTTCGATATTTCATATTTTTTTTTATTTTTCCCCAATACTTTTTTAGTTAAATTAAATATATTTGAAAAAAAAAATTTTTTTGAAGAGGGACTAAAAATACAATATTTAGTATAAAAAAAAACTACAAAAATTCTTAAAAATTATATTTATTTAGGTCAAAATGTAAAAAGGATTAAAAGAGTGCAAAATACCGGAAAACATATTTTCTGTACAATTTTTTCGATAGGAAACATCAAAAAATTAAAATCTCATATATTTTTTCAAAGGCAAAGAGAGGGGAAAGGGGAGGAAAGTAAAAAAGAATAAAATGTCTTCAATTTAATGAGTTCATTTTTACAAGAAATTTTTTGCAAATAGTTAAAAATATCCAAATTTTCAAAAAAAAATGTAAATAAATTTTCAACTCTAAAAAAAAATTTTAAATAACAAAAAATAATAATTCTCAAAAATCAAAATTCAAAATTAAAAGTTAACAATTCAATCAAAATTCAAAACTCAAAACTCTAAATTAAAAATGCAAAATTAAAAATTAAAAGTTAAAAAATCAAAACTGAAAATTGAAAATTCAAAAATCAAAACTCAAAATTATACAAAATTTAAAATTTAAAACTCAAAGTTCAAAATTTAAAACTCAAAATTCAAAATTCAAAACGCAAAATTCAAAACTCAAAACTTAAAGTTCAAAACTCAAAGTTCAAAATTCAAAATTCAAAATGCAAAATGCAAAACCCAAAATTCAAAACTCAAAACCCAAAATTCAAAACTCAAAATTCAAAATTTAAAAATCAAAATTTAATCAAAATTCAAAATTCAAAGCTCAAAATTCAAAACTCAAAATTCAAAATTCAAAAATGAAAATGTAATCAAAATTCAAAATTTAAAATTCGAAATTCAAAACTCAAAATTTAAAATTCAATATTCAAAATTCAAAATTTAAAATTCAAAATTCAAAATTTAAAATTTTAAATTCAAAATTCAAAATTCAAAACTCAAAATTCAAAATTCAAAATTTAAAACTCAAAATTCAAAACTGAAAATTCAAAATTCAAAATTTAAATTTTAAAAATTATAAAAAAACGATTAAAAAAAGAAAAACAAAGAAAAGCACCAGAAAAATTTCCAAATTTTGTGAATTACTTACAAATTTTTTCCATTTTAAAAATACAAATTTTCTTAAAAAACAAAAAATTAAAACTTATTTAAACGAATACCCTTTTAACAACAATGAAACTTTAAAATCCTAAAAAACAATTGTTGAAAAAGTGGGGCAATATTTTGCGAATTTTATTAATGAATGGAAAAGTATGTAAATTGAGTTAAAAATCGTCAAAGGATATAAAAAAAAAACAAAAGAAAAATTAACAAAGTAAAAAAAATGGCTGCCTTCCCACTTTTGTTAAGTTAAAACTCTTCCAAAAAGGTTGAATATTATTGCAATTAACAAGAGAGAAATAGTGGAATATTGCTGGTGATATAAGAGAGAGATAAGAATATCAGAATAGGATGAGAGAAAAGAACCACTCCTCATTGTATTACAGAAAATTGCACTTGCACAAAAATTCGCATTCTTTCGTTCACAGGATTCTCCGATTGATTCTTTCTCGCTTCCTTCCACCTTTTCCAATCATACCCGAATAGAATGTGAAATTTCTCTTGCACCAATTCTATTGTTGCTTTTCTCACAAAACTCCTAACCACATTTCAAATCTGTCTCAATTTTTCCTTTTGTGTATTTTCTATTAAATTTTTCCATAAAAAAAAACACCGAAATTGTTTCAAAATTAATAGAAAAGTTTCCAAAACAAAATAAAATAAAAATGAAATGGCCTTTAATGAATGAATGGCATGGCATGATGAAATAGTTGAAAACAGAGACAATAAATACGATTTCAAAAGAAATTGAAAAACAAAGGCGGCAGGCGCGATAAAACAAAACAAAAGGAAAGGCAACAACACCCGGGGACTGCTATAAAGAGAAAGATAAAAAGAAGAGCGAGTGACCGAGAAAGAGTTTCCAACTAGAAATGTTAGAACGAAAAAGAGAAGACACCAAATAACGGGTGAGGAGAAAAAAGGAAAAAATACGCTTTTGGGAAAAGTTAATTGCTTGGCTTCGATTTTTTTTGCTGTAATTTTTCCTTTGAATTTAGTTTGTATGCGAAAATGTTTTGTTTTTTTTGCACTAATCGAACAGGGAAAAAAAACAAAAGCAAAAGTGCCGAATTACGCGATTTTCGGTTCATCTTGAAATATTTGAAAACAGCAAAAAGAAAAAAAGAAACAAACGAAATTTCGTAATTCACGCTTATTGCGTTCCGTTTTTCCGAATTGAAATTACGGCATTTTTCGCCATTTCACATTCACAGCACTTCTCGCCGAAAGTCAAGGTTGTGTTTCGTATTCCATCGTTGAATGTGTGTGTGTGCGTCTGAGTTTTTTTTTCAAAATTTTATTTTTCTCTATTTTCTTTCCGAAAACAATTCACCCAATTCTATGACCAAAAAAAAAATGCAAAAAAAAATTGAATAACAACAAAAGACGAAAAAAAGAAAATGTGCATTTTGGGAGGGTCAATGTAACAGAAAAAAGAGTAAAAACAGCAAAAGAGTAACGAGAGATGGAGAGAATATTGAATTGTTTTCGGAAACATTTCAAAAGTCAGAATTTTGTGTAAACATTTTTAATTTGATTGAGCAATCGTTGCCGGATTGAAAATTTTCATAATTGCGGCTATTACAAAATTCGTTTTTTTTTTTTCAGAATTTAATTTTGTTGATTGTTTTTCTTGTTTGTGCTGTTATTGATGTCAGAAAACCCAATTGACCTTTTTGTATTTAATGAAAAAAAAACCTTTGAAGAAAAACTAATCTTTTTTTTAAAAAAAATAGACACAAATAGCCGAAAATTTTTAAAAATTTGAAAAAAAAACCATAAAAAAATTTATTTTGCAAAAATGCAAAAGTTCTAAAAAAATTTTAAAAACAAACACCAAATAAAATTTTAATTTTATTTCAAATTATATAAGAGAAAACATTTTTCGTAATTTTTTTAAGAAAATAAATAAAAAAGCCAACGACTTTTTAAAAGAAATATTTAAGAAATTTAGAAAAATAGGGAAAAATGCAATAATTATTTACAGTGGTAAGACAATTCAAGGGAAAAACTAGATTTTTTTAAAGGTATAATTTTTATTTAATTTTATAATTAAATAAGAAAGCTATAATTTTTTGCTGATTATTTTCTATTAAAAAACTCAAAAAAGAAGAAAATTTAAAAAAAAAGTTTTAGATAAAATAAGAAAAAAATCAAAACTTTTGAACAATTTTTAAAGAAAGTTTTGTTAAGAAACGTTATTCTAAGGAGTAAAGCCAGAAAATAATTTATAGAAAATAGAAAAAATAGAAAAAGTTTTGTTAAGAAAAGCCTAAAAATCCATTGAAGCAAATAATAATATTTTTTCAATGGTAATCAAAATGAGCAAAAAATTACTGAGTATATTTTTAAGGAGTATATGAAAAGAAAATATCATAAAAAATGTATTGTACAAAACTGCATTTTTGAGTAAATATTTTAAATAAATATTTTTTTTATAAAGAACATAAAACAGGAAACTTTTTTTTAAGAAAATTTCAAAAAAACTATTAATTTTTTGTGAAAATTTTAGAGAACATCAAGAAACAAATTTTTAAACAATTAAAAGACAAAATATTTTTAAACCAAATTTATTGGTTATTAAAAATATTGAATTTTTTCTCTAAGGAACTTAAAAACAAAATGGAAAAATTTACCTTTTTTTGGAAGAAAATTAACAAATTTTTCCAAGAAAAAATTTTAAGAAAAATATACAATTATTTTTGAAAATTTTTTAAACTATAATTTTTTTTAAGAAAAAATGATTTTTTTATGAATATTCAATAAAAACAAAAGAAAATTTTTTTAAAAAAAACCAAAATTTTTGTTCAATTTTTATGGAAAGTTGAAAAAAAAAATTAGGAATGACAAAAGCTTTTTTTTAAGTAGTAAATTCAGAAAAAAAAATTATTTATAGAAAATTCCAAAAAAAAGGAAATGGTTTAAGAGAATTTGCAAAAAAAAAATACGAAATTTTCCAAAAATTCATAAAAAAACTTTTCAAGAAACAAAAAAGAATTAAGAAATTTTTCAAAAACCAAAAAATTTTCAAAAAAAAATTAAAAGAAAAAAAAACCAAGAAAATTTTACAGAACAACCAAAAAAAAAATTGGAAAAAAACCAAAAAAAATTCAAAAAATAAATCAAAAAAATTTTTTAAAATAAAAATTTTCACGGAAATCCCAAAAATATCACCAATTTTTTTTTCAAGAAAAAAAAATATAAAAAATTACAAAAAAATTTCTATTTTAATAAAAAAAAAAAACACCTCATCGTCAGTCGTACTTAAAATTTTCGGGGGCCTAAGCCGATGTCGATGCTGTTTAAGGATCTACTTTACCCCAATTTTAAATGAAAAAGAGTTACAATTTTGTAACTTTACAAATCACCCCCTTCAAAACGACACTGAAAAACAAGTCCTTCCTTTCCCTTAAATTAAGAAAAATTCACTTTAACAACCCCAAATCCACAATTCATATCCAAAAAAAAAACAATGTAAATTAATAAAGAAAAGATGAAATTTAAATAATAGAACACAAAAGAAAAGGAAAAGGAATTTTAATAATATTAACTGTCACAAAAAGGAGAACAAAAAGAAGAAGTAGAAGAAAAGAACTTATCATCCCCAAAGTGTCTAAAATTAATAAAAATGAAATCCTTTCAATTTGGCATCCTTTTTACTAGACAGTAAACGGTGTCTTTCTTAGCATAAAAAAAAGGAGCTTCCTTTCTCAAGGACTAAAAAGAAGAAGAAAAATTTAGCACAATCGTTATCCTTTTTTGGGGTATATCAAAGGAATTTGGAATTTGTTTTTTTTTGTGTCGATTTTTTTCAAATCCTTGCAAATAGATGAGAAAAAAATATTTACGCTAATTTCTTTCTAAAGAAAATTAACACAAACAGTTTTTAGAGGATGTTAATTATGAAACCCTTTTCGAAAATTTAATAAAATCAAAAAAAAGTGAGGAGGGGGGCGGGTGCGAACGATGTAGTGTTGGTAAATAATAGGAAAAAATTGGAGTTTTTACTTTGATTTGCTCTGATTGCCTTCGGGCTGTTACCTTGTCCTTTAGTTGGTTTGGATTCGGTTTTCTTTTATTTGTTTTTTTTGGGGTGGTAAGGAGAGGGGGAGTTTGGTGGATTGTCCAGCAAGGAGTGAAAAGACGTTGATTCAATTTATCAGTAGAAGTTAATCAAATTAATTCACTTTCTGACAGTGATTTTGAGAATAACGAAAAAACCCCAAAAAAACCGTCCGAGACCAAAGAAACGTTTTATTTTTTTTTTACAAAGGATGTGGTCGAGACGTATTTGAATTTTTTATTAATTTTCTATGCAATAACGCATTTTTTTGTCTTATCCTTTTGATCCTATTTTGTTAATGGCATTTGAATAGAACACAATTTAAAATGTGACTGACTTGATTATGAACTGGAAATGATAGAAAAATGGGCAGATTTTTAAAAATAGAACAGAACGAATTGGAGGTGGATGGAAGGTGTTTCAGATGACAGGGAATCTTCGGGGGGTAGAGGAAAAAAGTATCATCACCTTCCGGTTTTACGTTCAGTATATTCATCAAAAGAACGTTGTGGTAGGTTACACCTGCGTGCCATGACAACACCGACCGTCGAGACCGCCAAAGACCATCGAACCAGGCAGACTCTGCTCACAACGGAACGGGGAACGATTCCCCTTTGTAACGATTCCCCTTTGTACGAATTAAACGTTGGCTAGAGTCTTGTTCGTCGTTCGTTTTGTGAATACGAAATTAGATGCGAGGCACGAGCTGCTTCCAGAAAGGAACGACTTCCGAGGAAAGCATCTTGGCGGCTCCTGTGGCCATGTCGGACTGTCTTCGTAGATTCTTGTGACAATTGGCGGCGTTCGGACGACACCAAAAAGGCAACCAATCCAGCCAGGCAGAAGGATTCCGGCCCTCATCCGTTCGCCGAGGAAATAAGACAACATTTTTTTTCATTCCTTCCGTCTTTGTCTTTAATATTCTCCTCGAGCATAACTACCCTCTTCGCCTACGCGCATTACCCATTCTCCATGCACTTCCCTCTACCGCCAGTCCTGTAAAAGCTGATAACATTTTTTAATTTGAATAATTTTAACTGCCTTCCAAATGCCCCAAGAATTTATAATCAATTAAATTTTTTACCAAATCAAACCCCCCCCCCCCCCAATCAACCCCGTTATTCCCTTTGAAAACGCAGTTATTTTTATTTATAACCGGTGAGGAGAGCGTGTTTATTTTTTTTTGAATTTTTGGTTTTTCTATTTCTTTGGAAAATATTTTTTTAGTCTAGAAATTACCCGCCCCTTTCCCCTCTATTTTTGGCCCAAGTTTTGAGCTGGAATCGAATTTTTGAGTTCATTTTTTCTTGTAAAAAAGGAATTTTCCTTAAAGAAAAATTTTTGGTACAAAAATTAAAGAAGGAAGGAAATTTTTCCCTTTTTTTTAATGGAAAAATATGCCCCTTTCCTCTATCCCCCCTCCCCACTTTAAAGAAAGAAGCCCAAAAAAAAAACCAAAAAAAATTGGGGAAATTCCCAAAACCACCATAAAAAATTAGTAAATTTATGAACCCCTTTAAGTCTTTAAGTTTCTTTTATACAAAAACTAGCCATCCCCACTTTCTTCCCTTTGAATACATAAAAACCCCCGAAATTAGAGAACAAAACAATAACAATAACAAAAAAGATTATTTCTCGATCTTAAAGCTGAGCGAATTTTTATTTTTACAACAGCCTACGTATTCGCCAACAAAAAAAAATCCCTTTCAATCTTTCGATAATGGTTAAGGGAGACAGAGGGGAAGGGGTGTGTGAGAACAATGGCGAGTACTATTGACGTAGTAGAATTTTTGTCTCGAATTATCCGGAACTTGTCTCTGCCTCAACGCACCATTTTACCAGAACACATAAAGTAACACACACAAGATTTTGTTTCTCAACGAATCTCAGTACTCCACCACCCCACCCTTTTTTCAACGCCCCCCCCCCTTCCTCTCTCTGGGATAATGTCTGTCTGCTATACGAAAATAATCAATGTTCTAACGCCTAAAAGTTCGTCGGCTTTCCTTGAACTTCGCCAATGACCAAGGCTGCCACCCAAAAAAAACCAAAAAAAAAAAAAATACGATGAAATTCGATACAAAACAGTCCCGCCAACCATTAATCACTATTCGTATCGGCTGTGTGTATCGACACACTGCACACACTCCACTGCGAAGGTGTTAAGTTTTAGTGAGTTTAGGTGTGAATCGAAAGACTTTCGAAAGTGAAAATACGCCAGACGAGACGCACGCACACGCTGGCACATGAAAATCAAACCGAAAACTACACGCACACCAAAACACAGGCAAATTCACACACCCAACAACTAAAGAACACAAGCGCCAAGAACAAACAGTCCACCCTGCACCGTCAACTATCCGCTATCCAATCGGGTAGCCAACCATCCCATCCCTAATCACACGCACGCACAAGGATAACAGCCCCTAACCCCAAAATCGGTCTAGACTTAAACTTAGTCACTTTCGTTATGGTTTGCTGCTTCTAGTCCTGCTTTCCCCCCTATTTCTTCTGCCGTAGTTTGTGTTATGGGCTTCCTTTAAGTACGTCGCATACGCAAGAAACGAAAAACAAAAAACAAAAACCAAAAAAGGAAGAAAACGAAACTTTTTGTCTTCGAGTGTTCAATTTTTCTTAGTCAGCAGCAACCGTTACTAAAAAACCCCTAACCCTCCCCTCTCCCTTTCCATTCCACCTTCACACACAAGGATGACATCTCAAATACACTCGAACGAACTAAGGCGCATCCGGCATTTCTTTCCTTTTCAAAAAGAATGTTTTTTCTGAGATTTCCCTTTTGAAGTGGGAGACGATTCCGAGTGAATTTGGGGATCGTTGCCGGGTAATAGCTAATCGGGAAAATGTGCGTAGCGTAGACGTGCTCACCTTAAAGAGCTGATAGGGTGGCGGGGGGTCAGTAGTCTTAATTTGTTAAAAGGAAAGTTTTGTTTGTGCTCGCACACTAGGCGGGGATTCGTTCTCTCACTCTCGCTCTCTCTCTCTCACTGCTGCTCCATCTGCGTTTTCTCCGAGTCCGGATGGTATTTTTTTCATGCTCGCCAAAATCGGAATCTTTTGCCGAACCGAGGCCTAAGCATCGAAAAACGTACCAAGTATTTGCTTACATGGAGTGTGTGTGTTTAGGAGGGGGTGGGGGGCTATTGATAGCGACTTAAAATGACACTGCCTATACGCGTGGGTGGCTGGCTGTGTTTCGCTTCGTTTGATTCTGGCTGCTGAATTTCGTATGAAATGAACTGGAAATGAATGGCGCCGTACAGGACGAAGTAAATGCTCGTGCTCTGGTATCGTCCCCCCATCAAAAGTTCGCATCCTCCAGGTTGACGGCCTCTCGTCTTCTGCAAATCGAAATCCGTACGGTCCCGTCTCCGTGTGCATGCGGTCTGCACATTCGAAAAGCGTCCACTTGTCGACTAGGCCGACTGGCATATTTTTTGCCCAGAATCTGGGTTAGGACAGGACCCAGACTGACAGATGCCGTGGAGTCCTTGGTGGTGGGAAAATAGGCCGATGTCATTGCTACCAATATTGACTAGGAATGTGGAGCAGACTGACTGAAAATGTGCCATTGGCAAAAGGGAGTCGCGTCCTGGACGGCTTGGCAAAGTAGGTCTGGGACTTGTCGGTAAGTGGCAGACACAAATCGATAGCGAAAAGCCCGGAATAGGCATGAAACGAAAACGAAAATGTGCTTGCTCCCCGTTGGAGTGGTTGGAGGAGGGGCCGAATAGCGCATAACAAAAACCATTCTCCGTGCTGTCTGTGGCGGCGAGGATGACAGTTGCTATTGAACGAGCGAAAATAGATGGGATTTTTCTGGTTTTGCTTTTTTCAAGTGCGTGTGGGATACGCTGGTGATGGGAGGAGTGAATCCGACAAATGTATGGTAGTTCTTTGCCGTCGGCTATGGGCGATTGGGAGCAGGAGCAACCGTCCTTCGACACTATGAATTAGAAATTTTCACACGCTGAGTGAGGACTTTGGGGTGTATGGGCAAAAGTGTCGGGCTGATTTGTCTCGGCCGTCGTTGTCGGATGTCTATGGCCACCCACCCAACCATGTTTGGTTAGCGGTCAGGTGCAGGGGGTGTACGCTTCCACCTTCTTGACAGAGCAAAGGCATCAGCACAGCATAACGTACGCGCCGCCACAAGGCGTAGTTTGTTCGTCTAAACGTGCGAACTTCGGTTTTGGTTGAGTTTGGGGTCGGCCACGCTATGCGGATATACCCGCACGGATGTACGAAGGATGGTGTGTGCGCGTTCGAAAGCATTGAATGCTGCTGGTCGGCCTTCACGTTGATCCGGGTGGGCTCTGGTGGCGGGACGATCTGGTTCTTAATTCGGCACAAACGGCACAATCGTTGCTGGCCTACACTATCCCCAGTTCGTCTGGTTGTGCGCAGTGCGGGCGACACCAGAACTGAGGGGGTAGCAATGGATATGACGGCATTAGGGTTAGCATCCTTGCCAGTCGTAACCTTGGACTTGAACATTGCCTTTCAGGAGCAAAAACCTGTCGTCCTTGCCGAAATTATTTGACTTACCTTGACGTTGGGGCTGAGTATGCCTTATGCTCGCTAGGCTCTCTTTTAGGGCTACTCTTGCTAGTGGGAATGTCTGCCGTCTGTCGTCTGCTATTTTCGGCACAGCCATACAAATACGGACACAAAAAACGAAAGTACACGTGCACACTTCAGCCAAACAGCAGACAGTCTCGTGTGCATATTTTCGGGTGTTATTATTCTCAAAAGGCAGCACAGGTAAACCGGTTCGTGTGGGAGGTAAAGGTGCGTTAGTACGTATTTTTCGTTTATTTCAATGTCGTCTGCAATGACATTTCTCTCACCCTTCTCCGCCCGCCCTCACCACCCTTTTCCGAAGACCATTTGTTGGCATTTGAACAAATTTCCTTTTCTTCTGTTCACTTTTTTTTGCCATATTTCGTCTGATTGGTTTTGTGTTTTTCTTCTTCTAATTCTTCCTTTTCTTATTACGTTAACGTACATAATCAATAAGGGATGATAGATTCTTTTGGGGCATTGTTTTTTAGGCTAGTTTATCATGTTTGGGGATTGTTCGTTCGGTCATATTTTCGAATAAGAACGTCTGTCAAAACGGGGATTATTTTTAGTTTGCGCTTTTCTCTTTCACATAACCCCCCTTCCAGCGTTCCTCTCACAGACGGTAGAAATTCTCGTTCGCTTTGATAGTAACGATTTTCCTCTGGTATCCTTTGAGAATTCTCTTACCTATTATGTGAGTATCGTCTGTAAAAATAACAAAATTATTTAACCGAAAAATTATGAAACCAATTCTTCCATTTTACTTATTGTAATTTTTAAAAAAGGAACTCAGTTTTCTTATTATTTTTGCTTTTATTGGGTGGTTTTTTAACAAAAAATTCAATTTTTATTTTTAGAATTTCTTTTTTCAATTATAACTTTTTAAAAAAAAATTACAATTAAACAAATTTTAAAAAAATTCCTAGTTTTGAATTATTTTAAAAAAACGCCACTACTGGAAAAAATGGAAAAGGAAAAATTCGCGTCTCAGTTTCTTCGCTATTAGCTTAAATGCTTAAATCGGCCTATTATTTTTGGTTCTATTTTTGGCTTTTAACTGTGCAAAAATAAAACATTTAAAAAAAATTATACAAAAATAGGCGACAAAAAAAGAAGCCTTTCTCGCAAGCAAGCCCCTTCCACGTTGTCTGGCTTTCTATCTCACTGCCGACTCTGCGCTCACATCTGCTATCGACGCCGGCTTCTATCGACTTTACCTTCGACGTCACCTTCACCGTTGACGTCGTCGTCATCTAATATCGATTAGGCCTCGACTAAGCCGTTGCGTTGCTTTGCGTTGAAGACATTTTTTTTCTATTCGAATTTTTTGTTTTCATTTTTTTTTTCGCTTTGGCAATCTACTCATTTTCAAAACTACCTGAATTAATTGAAAGCTCACCGCTTAAAGTCATGCTCCGCTGTTGAGTATTTTGTTCGAACGTTCGAATTAATCGATGTCAAGGCGTTCTGGCTCATTTGCACACGCATCCGTCAATTTTTCAGGTGCAGGCGCCCATTCGGTTACGAATAATAACGCAGCAACAAGTGCGACGACGTAAGCAACAATTAAATTTAAAAAAAAATCAAAATTAAATTGTTCTAGAAAAAACGCACTTTAAGGCTTTAAGGCTGTGATTTTCTTTTTCAACATGAAATTAATGGATTTTTTTTTAATTTTCTAGAATTTTACGCATTTAATCGGAAAAGCATTCGAAAAATAAGGAAAAAAAATTCTTCAAATCAAAATAAAAAAAAATTACGAAAAAATATGAGAATTTTTTTTTATTCTTTTGGGGGCGAAATTTTATTTTTTATTTGATGAATTTTGAGATGGTTTCTTGGTATTTTGGCAAATAATGTTTAAAAAGTTTATTTTTGTTAAAAATTGTTGTACACGAATTCCCATAAAAATGTCGGTTGTTTTCTTAAAAAGAATTGCATTTTTTTTGGAAGAAATTACTAGAAACTGTTCATTGTTAATTTGTTAAATTTCCTTAGGTTATTGTTAAAAATAAAATAAAAAAAAAAATTTACTAGAAAAAATCAATTAAAAAACCCCCAAAAAAAACTTTTCAATGAAAAAGACCACAAAAAAATATTGCTATTTTTATAAATAATTTGTTTAAAAAAAAAAACAAATAAAAAATTTACTTTAAAAATAAAGTAAAAAAAAAAATTTAAAAAATGGTTTTTTAGTATAATTTTTTTAAGAAAGTAGGTATTTTTAATAAGAAAAGTTATATAAAAAAATGTAACAAATTATGATAAAAACTCTAATAATGCGGTTTTTAGACAAAAATTTTAATTAGAATTCCATTAAAAATTGTATTAAAAAAATTCGCTCTTAAATCGAAAAATTACTAAAAAAAAGCTTAAACAAGAAAAAACTTTAAAAAAATGACATTACAAAAATTTATTTTTACGAAAATTAAGCAAAAAAAAAAACCTTTTAAAAAAATTAAAGGAAACCTTTAATATTATTTACACAAAAATTATTTAAAAAAAAATACTAAAAGCACAATAAAAAAAAATGTTTTTCAAGAAATCACATCAAAAAACTTGTTTTTGCATAAAAGTCAATGAAAATTCCTAACAAAAAAATTATTAAAAAATTTTTTTTTTAACAAAATATTTATAAAAAAATTAAATTTTTTTGAGGTCTTTAAAAGCCGAGAAAAATTTAAAACTTTGGTTTTTCAGTAATGAATTTTTTAAGAAAATAGGAATTTTTTAATAAGAAAAATTATTTAAAAAAAAGGTAACAAATTATAATAAAAACTCAAAAAATAACAATAATTTTGATAAGAAATACTTTAAAAACTAAATTCCATTAAAGAATTGTATGAAATAAAAACGTAAAATAAAATTCGTTCTTAAATGGGAAAATTATTAAAAAACCGAAATAAGAAGAAACTTTAAAAAAATATTTTTTACGAAAGAAAACCTTCAAAATTCCTTACAACAGAATTATTTAAAAAAATTTTTTTTTCAAATTTGCTTTTTTTATAAATAATTTGTTAAAAAAAAACTAATAAAAAATTTACTTTCAAAATAAAAGCCGAAAAAATTTAAAAATTTGAGTTTTTAGTAAAAATTCTTTGAGAAAGTAGGAATTTTTTATTAAGAAATATTATTTTACAAAAAAATTAATGAAAAAAACCTAAAAACAAATTTAGTTCCGCACTGAAAAGCCGGAAACTTAAAAAAATGGCATTAAAAAATATATTTTCACGAAGAGGAAAAAAACATTAAAAAAATTAAAGAAAACCTTAAAAAAAAAAACTTCATTGAAAGACCTCAAAAACAAAAATATGACATTTTGGAAAAGTTAAAAAAAATACAACAAAATTATTTTACAAAATATTTTTTTAACAAATTAAAAATTAACCATATAAGAAAAAGACGCTACAAATTAATTTTCTACAAAAACTTATTGGAGAAAAAAAATTTATAGAGAAAAACATCAAAAAAATAAAAATTTAAACACAACAAAAATGAAAAATCATAAAAAAACGCGTGCGTCAATTTTTTTATAAAATTCAATCGAACGCATGCCATCATCGCTGAGTAACACAATGAACGCACGCAACGCGCACTCTAAATATTCCATTCGCCTTGCAATATTCTTTTTGTCTTCTAACAACAATCATAATGGAGAAGGGAATGTTGGGAAGGTGGATGCGGACTTTGATGGTAACGCACCTGATCGCATAATAAATAGTTTCGCTCTCTTATCCGCTAGCAACTAACTCCGGCATCGTCCCTTCTCTTCCCCCCCACCCTCCACCAATTAACAGAATTTTTCCGATTTGGTTTTTTATTTCTGAAATGCACTCATTTTGTTATTAAATTTTTTTACCTGTTCGTTCAAAGGTGATACGCGACCGCTGCTGCAATAAGACTTGTCCGGTGGCGGGGCGTGTAGAACAATTTCTAAAAAGCGCACAACACAAAAACTGAAAATTTCATAGAAAAAAAAAATTGTTTAAAAAAAGGAAATTTTACAAAAATGGAAAATGGAAAATGGGGCCTTTGGTATCGTTTGAACTTTTAAGAAGTTGGTTCTTGACCAGAATTTCCATCCGCTCAACAAAGTTTTGTTTCTTTCCGTTTCGCATCGTTTCGTTGGTTAGTTTCGTTATGAAAAGCACAAGAGTGACTACGATCAACAATGACAGTCAGAATAAGAGTGAGCGGGACGAACAAACTGAATAATTCGGCTCATTGACAATCTTTTTTTTCCTGTTTACTTAGTTTGTTATGAAGAAACTTTTCTTCTCTTTCTCTTTGTCCACGTCTGCCAGCAACTGATTCTAGTGCTCCTAGTTGGCTTCTTGCCGTAGTGAGAAGGGTTTTTTTATTATTTGTTTTTTTTTTGGCTTTTCATTGACTACTAAGATGACCGCAATTGCTACGAAAACAAAAACAATCAAAATGACACGACGACTTCGATTGGCGAAGAGTCAATTTTGAATACACCATATTCTCCGAGTGCAGCTTGCTCTCTTTAATTTTGGGGATTTTTGCTTAGGATTTTTTTATCTCTCTGTTCCGCCTTGTTGTTTTGCGATAGTTTTCCCTTTTTCTCTCACTTTCGTTTTTTCTAGTATTTTCTAACCTCAAAAACTGCACGAATTTTTTTTTTTTTTTTTGAAGTGAGGAAAGAGGCACAATTTTTGAAATAAGAAAAAATGTTTTTTTTTATTAATTTAGGAAAATTTTTGGGACAGCACATTTTTAGTGAAGATTTTCGAGAAAACTTTTAAATGAAAAATAATCTTTTTGGAAAATTTCAGTGAGTATTTTTAAGAAAAATTATTTTCACTGAAAATTTGGTGTTAGAAAAAACAAGATTTTTGAGAAAAATAAATTTTCTAGAAGATTCTACAATAAATTTAATATGAAAAATAATTTATGAGGAAATTTGTGAAGGAAAATTAATTTCTGTAAAAAAAAATTCCAAGAAAGTCGTCTATTATTAAAAATTTTTTTTGGAGAAAAAAGCTTAGAGAAAATTTTACCAAAAATAAAATTTATTTTCAATAATGGTCTTTTAACAAATCAAAAAAAAAAATTGTGGTTTTTTCTTGTAAATTTTTTTTTTTACAATTTTCCATTGTTTTCCGATTTAATTTTTCTTAATTAAAAAAGAAAAAAGTGAAATTAAATTTTGTGCAGTTTATTCAGAAATATTTGATATTTTTTTTATCGTAATTTTTTCTTTAAATAAATCCTGTCCTTCTTCTTTAAAGAGCGACTTTCCCGTTTTCTTTTTGTCGACCAGAATACGTATACCAATATTTTTTTTATGAAAACCTGTTCAACTTACTTAAAAAAGTACTTCAAGACAATCGAGAAATTGTCTCATTTCACGTTTTATTTTCGTTAAAAAAAAAAGAAATCAAAATAAACCGAACTCACCATTGTCATCTTATAATCTTGTCTACACACACACACACACACACACACATGCGCACACACACACATGCACACACACAGGCACATCCCCCCAGACACCACAACCGCCCACAAATTTGTTGACGTCTTAAATCTAAAAGTTAAAAAAATGTTAAATTTTTCGGGTTTGGCCGCATTAAGGCTTAACAAAAAATGCCAATCAATCCCTTCAGGATAAAAGTCCCGACAAACTCTAAAAGAGGACATCAAAAGAAGGGAATGTTTTTTTTTCTTGTAAATGTTTAAAGAGCAGAATGTGATGGGAGTTTTTTTTTTTGGTAAGATTGTGTCAAGTGTTAAGTCTGAGAAGACTTAGAAAAATTAGTGGCACCTTTGCAAAAAGATTTTTTTATTTTTTTCGGAGTAAGCTCAGACATTGGGAAATTCGTCCTTGAACTTGATGCTCTCCCCAGAGACCGACTGACATCGAAGTTAAATGAACTCGCCAAAGAAGAAAACGGGCAGAAGGGAACGATGCGACGCAATAACGGCACGGCACACAGAACACAACACTGGCTGAGCCTGGTAATTGGAGCAAAAATTATTGGGAAAAAGGGTTTGGGGGACAGTAGGACAACAGTATTTTAAATCTGTGCTGATTAGAGAAATGCCGAAGCGGTAACGATGGCAGCAGCCACAGTAGATCCAATGACGATTTTCGAGAGAACGAGGCGATGTCGGCAAACCACAATGCCGACGACAGTGACAAGGACGAATCCGATAAGGACGATGACGTTACAGCCGACGACTTTGAAAACAAGCCAGCCAGTTTCCATCCATCCACCCACCATGAGGAAGGGACACTTTTTTTGGGCCCGAACGAGTTTTTACTTTGTCTCTTTGCTCCCACCTCCTTTTACCTCGCCATCATTTTCTGTATATTATCACAGACGCAGAACACAGCCTAGTCGCAAAGATATTTCCCCAATCCTGTCGTCTCGGCTCTTTCCTGCCTTAGCCATAAATGCACACATGTGCGAACTACGTACAACTACGCCCGGCCGGGTTTGGGCACGGGTGAACTTACCGACATAGAAGTTCGCAGGCATAAACTAATGCAGACAGATAGACAAACAGGCCCACCACAGCCGCACAGGCCGACATGAACGAACACAAGAGAAAATTGCCACAGAAGAAAACAACAACAAAAACGTCCCCCCGAAAAATGGGAAAATCTTTGTCGTCGTCGTCGTTGGCAATGTGGCATGGAAACGACCAGGACCGACTGATTCTGAAAAGCCTGCACCACGTGGCGGAAAAGACAACACACCAAATATCCCGGGCACCGAAGTCCTTGAAATTGAACTCGCCTGAACCGAGCCGTTTTTTTCTCCACCGATTTTTTATGGTTCAAATTTCAGGTGGCCTGACATCCCATCACGTGGTGAGTAGGCCATCTTCTCGAATGTCGATTTCATTAATTTGGAAGTCAATCGAACACTAATTGGAGTAATGCTGGAAAAAATTCCAATAATTTCGACTTTAAATCGATTCCGTATTAGCTGCGAAGCTCGGTTTGCACTCATCGCCTTGGCAACTGTCGGTCCCGTCTAGTCGAACGTTATCTGATCTGTCGTCCTTTTACGGTGGATTTTTGCCCTTGTCAGACCTTTTCGAATTTTCTAATGCGTCCTGACAAGACGAAAACGGTTCAGTTCGATGCAAAAAAAAAATGGATAGAAAAAAAATTTGGGTTAGCACGGCTTGTCTGGCACGCTCAAGTTCGCCCCCCCCCCCCCCCACTCATCCTCGTCCTGTTCGAGTGGCATCAGAATCTTTTGTCATATTTACATTCAGTCAACGTCTACCATTCAAGAATCTTCACATTTAATGGTATCTATAACTTCAATCGTGATTGAAATAGCAGAACTGGTAAGACGAAATGGGGATGGTTCAAAAAAGCGTGCGCGGGTGGAGGAACCTTAATATCCTGTCTATCGTTTCGCAATAGCACCGTTATCTCATAATAATAAGCATAAAATGGAAAAACGATAAAAGATGGAAAATTTTTTTTTGCTTATTGTTTTTTTTTTGGTACTAAGAATTTGTGTCATCGGAACAGAAGCTCTAACGTCGGTCGTGTTGATAGCAACAAAAACTTTCATTTTTTACCAACAATTCAATGTTCCTGAAATCCTTTAATTTTCGGCAAATTTCTTTGCAAATTTTTTATAATTCTTTTCGGTTTTTTTCTCTTTCAATTAGAAAAGTTTTTTATTATTATTAATTTCGGGACACATTTTTTATTCGTATTTAAATAGTTTTTTTTAAATGTTTTCTTTTTTAGCTTAATTATTCAGAATAAATAAAAAAAAAACCTAAAATTCCTACTAGAAAATTACGACCCCTTCCAGTTGAATACAGACATTTTTTCCCCTACTACGCCGGTGCGGTTCGATTAATATTCCAGTGCGTATGAGGAATTGAAACGATTTTTGGAAAATTCTTTCTCCTTCCCACCTTGGCTTTAGTGCGGTATTTGTCATTTTCCAAAACTGTTCTCATTTTTCTCTTTCCGTAAAATTGCCAAACAATTAGCAGCATACGCACACTCTCTTCTTGTGCTCAGCTCCTGCAAAAAAAATCCGATCAACTTCGGCTCATTTGTTTCGGCAGAACACGGAACTACCGCATTCCATCTCGTTTCTTCAAAAACATAAGCTCACACGGTAAAAGAAGAGATAGAACTATGTCGCATTACCTTCTAACAATTTAACTCTCGATCATCACAATCTCCTTCCTCTCTTACCTAAAACGAAACCTTCCGCTTTCCTGATTGTTACCAAGCACAGGCAGTTTTTGTGCGGTCCTCGATCTTTTTTGAACAAATTTTTCCGATTGATAGTATTTGGCATGTGTGGGAGGATTTTTTTTGACCTTATTTTAATGAAAAAAATTGGCTGTTTCTGCCCAGAAATTCCCTCAAAAATGAGGGAATATTATTTGTAAAGTTTTCAATTTTTTTCGCGGTTTCCAACGAAATACTATTCGCTGTCGTGAAAATTATGAAAATTATCCAATATGGCGGCCCTTTTTAATTCCTAGAATTTTGATCATGCAACGATTCCTTTATCGAAAATCACTTTAATTCGGTGTTAATTAATCCATTAATTCGTTCGTGTCGATGCGCGGTAGTCAAATTGAAATTTCGTTAATTTCTTTCGTTAAGTTTTGTTCAGTTTTTGAGCGGAAATTTCTTTTAAAATTTGAATAAAATAAAAGAAAAATTGGATTTTCTTAGGTTTTTTTTTCATCTTTTTCTTTTAAGTAATAATAAAATGTGTGCTTTTTTATAAATAGTTTTTTGTTGTTGTTGGTAAGTTTTTGGTCGGTTTTTTTTGGTTTATTTGTGGTTAAGAAAATTTCGAAATATCCAACATGGCGTCATCAGTTCTATCTAATTGGAAATGGCGTCGCGACAATTCTTCCATTTTTAAAAATACATAATTATGAAATTTGTTACGAAAAAATTATGAAAATAAAATTTAAAAAAAACACCAGTCAGTCCTTTGTGTTAATATTCCTTAAATGAAAGGATTTTTTTTTTCTTAAATGTGTAATTTTTTCTTAAAAGAAAAAAAATGTATTATTAAAAAAAAAGGTATTATTAAAAAAATGTGTAATTTTTTCTTAAAAGAAAAAAAAATGTATTATTTTAAAACGAAAAATTAAGGGAAAGTTTTTCTCTTAATTTTTCGTTTTAAAAGAATTTCCGGCTATTATTTTTCTTATTTATAAGAAAATCTACAAATAAAAAAATGGTAAGTTTTTTTTTCTGTTATTAAAATTTTTTTTAAATTGTGCAAAAAAAAAATTGCCGCCGTACTGGAATTTTTGTTGTGAAATCATCGCATTTTGCGTGTAAGTGCAAAAAGGATGGAGGAACGTGCGAATTTTTTCCGTCCAATGCGATGGTGGGTTGAAGGTTGATTATTGCACCAACACTCACGCTGGCTGGGTTATACTATTTGCACTTATGCTCGTAGCGCTGTCGGCTTATTCCTATTGTGGGCGCTTGTGTACATGCACACTGTGGCTTTTCTTGATGGTGACTTTTCCGATCGGAGCAGTGGTAACGGTCGTTTATCAAATGAAATTTTTTCAAAAAGTTTTCGTTTGCGATTCTTTTTGCACGTTCTTATAAGCACACGCTGGACAAAAGTACTGTGCCTCTTCCGAAAGGGATAGTTGTCAGCCTGTTGGTATGGTAAGAGTAAGTGAGAAGAGTAGAGAAAATTCCTTTTTAGCTAAATTTTCGAGTTTTGAGCGTTCTTAGAACTAAATGGAAATGGAACGAAAAGTAAATTTTCTTGTTGTTTAACGCGGTTAAGTGGGATTTATTTTGTAATTTAATTTTTTTTGGGATGTTGGCAGAGTGCTGTTTATGAATATTTTTTTCTATTTTAAATAATGACTCCTTAATCATTTTTAAGGGGGGTGAAAACCTTTACTTTAATTTTTTTCCATATTTTTCTTCAAAAAACGTGTTTTTTCTCCTTTTTGAGTCTGAAATTTTCTTCACCCTTAAACCTTCGTCCTTCATAGTTTCTTGAAAACTATCCTCACAATTTTGCTTTGAGTACTTTTTTCACAATAAAAGTTTTTTATTTCTACAAATTTTTTTTTTTGTAATAAAAATTCTTTTAGATAAAAACAATTTTTCAACCCTTATAAAATACTTTTTTTTCAACTCTTACCAAATATTTATTTTCAACCCTTAAAGTATTATAATTTTTTCCACTCTTAAAAAATAAATTTATCACCTTGAAACTAGACCGTCTCTCGCGTATTTGAGGTCAATTTTAGCATAAATTTTTTTTTTTTTTTTTTCATTCCTTTTTGTTATTTATTATTCTCCAAACAAACGGAAATACTTAATTTTTTTTATCACAAACCAAAAAAAAAAACATTTTTGATTATCAATACTCACTCAAAACCCACCCCTTTCGCGCCCACCATTTTCTTGTTCTCAACATGGTAATTACCTTCAGTTGTGTCTTAAGGGTTGATGGTGTATGGATTAGGGGAGGAGATCACTAACAATAATTGGCAACAACGTCGCAATATGGCCAGACATATTTAGGGTGCAACCTTTACTTTTTTATGGAGGTTTATTTCCTTTAGATGGGTGTGACCTTCTTCATTCCGGATTTTGTTTTGGGGAATATTTCCATCTCTTGTTTGGGTGTTAATTTTCTGTCGATTTTTTGTATAGGACATTTTTTTACATTTTCTTTCCTTTCTACGAAAATTTTGCTACCTGTTTTTCGATAACTTAAGCGGATGTCCTTAAGGGCTGGAGGGGGTTGGTAGAGTGTGATTTCAATTACCAAAACTCTTAGTAATAAAAATCCGTAATTTCCGCGTAAGAATGATATTATTTGCGTGCTATTTCCGATAACCTTTATTTTTTGGTTGCCTTTATTTTTCAGGGGAAATGGGGGAGTGGGTGGTTGGTGTTTCCGAGTTGTCGCTGGGTTTAGGGTTCGGATGAGAAAGGATTATAAAATAATACAAGAGAAAAAGTCGGCTTTCTATAGTCTTGTAGGAATTGTTTAAAACGACTATTTGCGGAATTGTAGAAGGGTGGGTGTGTGGGGTCGTGGTTTCTTCGTAAGAATAAGAGAGGCTCTAAAGAATTGGCGTTGATGACATAAAAAGAGAATTTTTGCGCCCAAGCCAACATTTCGACTCTTGTGGTAGGCTTGATGAAAGCGTTTATTATCATTTTAATGAACTCCATTCCCCTCCCTTCGCACTACCCTTTGCTTTTTTACTGTCTACCCCGCCCACCCTTATAGTCTAATTGCGTTTCTGTTAACATTTTCACTTTGCCAAAATTAAAGCTTTTGTCATTTTTAATTTTTACAAACACTTTTTCCCAAATTGTTGGGTAAATTTTTAATATTTTTTTCAACAAAAGTTGTTTGTCTGAACGGTGGGGAGGAGGGGGAAGGTGGGAGTAGTTTATGTAAGATAAGGGCAACCAGCTGCCGCCGAAAGGATGAATTTTTTTTTCCCCGAAAAACAATTCCGAGGAAATTTGTTCATTTTTCATGAATTCGCTCAAAAGTGGAGCGGTGTTTGTGGCGACTAGCACTCCCCCATCAGGTTTTTTCCTGTTTTTTTTTTGGCGATTGTGAGATGCAATTAAAAACTTGAATTGATCCATTAATCATTTACAAGTGCAAGGCTATTCGGATAATTGGGGCCACCCCAATTTTTCATGATAATTTATCAGCAAAAACACGTCTCGGATGATCTAGATCGGATCCGGGACTGATGAATGCAGCAATAAAAGCCTCAGACACGGACACGGACTCAGACTAGGATTTTTGGCTTTCGAATTTGTTTTCGGGGTGGGTGCGGTGAGGGATGGATGGGGGGGCCAGACTCTTGTCAGGGTGATTCTTCCGAATTGCACGTTCGTCCGCAATCGTCCTAGTTTGTCCTTGGACCCGGCATAGCAAGAAGCAAAGTCAAGTGCCAACCAATGAGTCCTTGGAGCGCTGGAAGTTCATTGATACTAACTCGACTGGATTCTCGTCCTTACTGCTCTCTCCTCCCTCGCTTCTCATCGCCGAAATATATCTCCGCTGCCGGCTGGTTTCGCCGTTCCCACAAATGCTTGTGTGCTTCGTACTTTCGTGCTGCAAACTCCTCGCCGCCGCCAACTTGTTCCGGTGGCTCGCACAGGAAACGAGTCACGATGGATTGGAGTGGAACGGGTCGGCCCAGGAACCAGTTGCCAGTTGCCAGTCACTGTTGTGCCCGAAGTTATTTACCGGTTGTTTCGAGGTTGAGTATATTCCGTATCGGATTAAGTTTACAAGTTCTCAGGGAAGTGTCGTGCCCGCATTATTCTAATCGTGTGCAGTTGGAATGGAGTCAGGGGTGGGTTTCGAAATAATTTAGCTTTGCGGTGGGGCGTTTACCTGTCCCAGTGTACCGCCGTTGATGGGAAGATATTCTCATAGGCGACGGCACATTCACCTACACTCGAGCTGAAAACGATTCCATCGAAACTGTTCGCCAGAGAGCAGTTGGCTGGCTGGATGGCTTGGTTGTGTGCGTGTGTCTGCTGTGTATGCTCTTTTGTGCAGCGAGCACATGTGCCTAGACTCTGCTCTGTTTAGTATTCGAAAAAGAACGCATTTTGTCGTTAGCTAAAGTGTTGGCTGGGTTGGGGGCGGATATGGTGGAGAACGAGAACAATTGCAAGTGAAAGCTTATAGCTAGCTGATGGTGCAAAGGTCGTTTCAAGGACGTCGAAAGAAAAACGTTTGCTGGCAATAACCACATTGTCGGTCGATGATGGGTGGTTCTGGTTGTGGTGGTGATGAGTGATAGAGGCGGGGTGACCCTTTGGGCTGGCGTTTCCCCCCAAACGAAATCGTCGGATAACTTTGGATGATAATGGATGGAAATCGAAAGGAAATTCTCTGCACGAAAACAGAATATTCCAAAATGTTCTTCCGTTCCGTTTGGTGGAAATTTTGTTGTGCGTCGTATTTTCAATAAGTTTCTCTATTTATGCATATCGAAATGGACATGTGTGGTTGTTGAGGGGTGGGAGGGGGGAATGGGGGTGGTGGTGCTGTGATATTGTACGGATATGTGAAATTGTTTTCTATTAAAAATTCGAAAATAAAAAAAACTCGTCGTTCAATTAGAAGTGCCTAAAGATGATATGTTCCCCTTTTGTGAGTCCCTCCCTGATTAAGTGTGCTTTTACTTTTTCGTCTACTTTTATTATTTTCAAAAATTTTCACGGCCAAAAAGAAGCCCCCGCATTTATTTCTTGCTTGTTTTTCTATTTTTTTTTTTTTTGGAGGGTTGAAAACTTTGAAGATTTTTTCTTGGCCAAAAACTGGTTTAACGAGAAAAAATTCCGATGGAAAAGTACGTTTTTTTAAAATATTTTATTATAATAACATCCCCCGCACCCTCTACCCAGCTGGTTTTTTTTCAGGGAAAAATTTTCAAATTAAGAGGAATTCTGGTAAAAATTCATCAGAAATTTAAGGACATACTTTATTTTTAGAAGGATTCCTGTTTTTGTGATTTTCCAGTTATTCACTGCTCCTCTTCTTGCTGTTCCTGTAAACTAAAAGTCACTATTTCACCTTTTTGGTCCTGTTACGCTGAACGACATTTCTCAATTTCAAATATTCCCTCATCAAGTGTCTCATTAGTCTCAGTTCCTTTTACCAAAATGATTGCATGTAAAAAACCACGCAGTAATTTGAACATAAAATGGGCCTACGCTCACCTCCCTCCACGCATCCATACACAATATGCCATTAAATTATCATCACCGAAATTATTGTACGCCTTCTCGTTAAAAGGCATTATTTGCCTTTTGAATTTGTTTGATTTATAATTATTGGAATTGATATTATTTTATTTGTTTTTGGTCGATGGAGGGGATGAAAAGGTGGTTCTAACTAGAATATTGGTTTCATTTTTTTCAAAGGATTTCTTTGGTTTTATTTGAATTTCTTTTAGTTAATATTAAAAAGAGAAAAAAATCATTTACGAAAAGGCAGATGGTAAAATGTCGAAAAGAAACCTAAAATCTTTCCTTATACCTGCAAACCCTCATACCTTATTTCCCTTTACATTTAAATAATTAAAATAGGAAATTCGTTGCCAGTTCACTTTAATTAAATTTTATTAATTATTTTTCATATAAACAGGCTCCTCCCTGGCCATTTCCCCAACAACAAAAAATATGAGAAAATTTTTTCTTGTTTTTTTTTTTAAAAGGAAAAATTTCTCTTTAACTAAAAATTAACTTTCCCATTTTGCCAATTTTCTTATTTATTTTTATTTATCACATAACTGGGGGGCAGGAAGGGGGTAATTATTTGTATGAAAATATTTAACAAGATTTTTTGCGTTTCTTGTCAAAAAGAATTTTTTTCATAAAATTCACCTTTTTTTTTAGTCAATAAAATTGTCGAAGAGCCAAGCAAGCATCCTTAGGGTTTTTTTTTTGCAGTCTTTAACATTTTTATTTTCAGATTCGTACAATATCTCAAGTTGAGGTAAAAAAAAAAAATAATAACAATCTTTTGTGATCTTTAATGAGTTTTTGAAAAACTTCCCAATAACCTCCTAACAATGAAGAAAAATTGGCTTCGGCGTTTGGATAAAATTTATAATTTGTGAAAGGTTTTCTTTTTAAAAAATACCCAAAAAAAGCCAAGAAAATTGAAAAGGAAGAAATAATCACAAAATTCCCCATTATTAAATGTGGTTCAGCATTTTTTAAGAGACGACAACCAAAAAAAATCTGTTTTTACATCCTTTAATTTGGTGGCGGGTAGAGGGTATGACATTATTAAAAATAACTGAAAAAAAAAACAATATAAAAATTCCATAATTTCTCAAAAAAGCAAAAAAATTAGTAATTTCATGTGAAAAAGAGGTGCTACAAGAAGGTTTCGAAGAGAGAGTCTTGATTTTTTTAATGGAAGGGAAATGAGAGAGAAAAAAGTGGAAGTGCGGTCGCCTTTTCCTCTTAAACCTAAAAACAAAAATCAAAAGACAAACAAGAAAACACCACCTCCCCCCCCCACCCAAAAAAACATTTGCCATTCGTCTTTGTCATTTTATTTTATAAATTTGTTACTTTATATACCTTTCCTCTCTAACCCGAGCCAAATCTATTTTTCTTTTCGTTTTGTGGTCTAAGAAAAAATTCCTTTCGCCGCAAAAATAAGCTTCTTCGCCTGTTGTGGAGTTCTGTGCTCTTCTTTTCTTTTTTGTCCATTGGAAGGGTGGTACGTACTCTCTGCTACCAAATTTGTGTTTTTAATTATTTTTCTTTTTAAAAAAAAAATTTTATTAAAAAAAACTCACTTTAAAAAAAATAAAAAACCAAAATTTTATGCAAATATTCGCCGCGTATTTGTAATTTTTTCTAAAATTAATTTTTCGTCTATTTTTTTTCTATTACTTCGAACACCTTGAAAGGTATTTTTTTTATGTTTGTCACTTTACGTACCTTTCTTTACTAACCCGAACCAAATCTATTTGTCTTTTCGTTTTGTGGTCTAAGAAAAAATTCCTTTCGCCGCAAAAATAAGCTTCTTCGCCTGTTATGGAGTTTTGCGCTCTTCTTTTCTTTTCTGTCCGTTTGAAGAATCGTAAGTACTCTCTGCCACCAAAATTGTGTTTTCAATTATTTTTCTTTTAAAAAAAAACTCACTTAAAAAAAAATAAAAAACCAAAATTGTATGCAAATATTCGCCGTTAATTTCTAATTTTTTCTAAAATTAATTTTTTGTCTATTTTTTTTTATTTCTTCGTACACCTTGAAAGGTATTTTTTTTATGTTTGTCACTTTACGTACCTTTCTTTACTAACCCGAACCAAATCTATTTGTCTTTTCGTTTTGTGGTCTATGAAAAAATTCCTTTCGCCGCAAAAATAAGCTTCTTCGCCTGTTATGGAGTTTTGCGCTCTTCTTTTCTTTTCTGTCCGTTTGAAGGGTCGTAAGTACTCTCTGCCACCAAAATTGTGTTTTCAATTATTTTTCTTTTAAAAAAAAAACTCACTTTAAAAAAAATCAAAAACCAAAATTTTATGCAAATATTCGCCGCGTATTTGTAATTTTTTCTAAAATTAATTTTTCGTCTATTTTTTTTCTATTACTTCGAACACCTTGAAAGGTATTTTTTTTATGTTTGTCACTTTACGTACCTTTCTTTACTAACCCGAACCAAATCTATTTGTCTTTTCGTTTTGTGGTCTAAGAAAAAATTCCTTTCGCCGCAAAAATAAGCTTCTTCGCCTGTTATGGAGTTTTGCGCTCTTCTTTTCTTTTCTGTCCGTTTGAAGAATCGTAAGTACTCTCTGCCACCAAAATTGTGTTTTCAATTATTTTTTTTTTTTAAAAAAACTCACTTAAAAAAAAATAAAAAACCAAAATTGTATGCAAATATTCGCCGTTAATTTCTAATTTTTTCTAAAATTAATTTTTTGTCTATTTTTTTTTATTTCTTCGAACACCTTGAAAGGTATTTTTTTTATGTTTGTCACTTTATGTACCTTTCTTTACTAACCCGAACCAAATCTATTTTTCTTTTCGTTTTGTGGTCTATGAAAAAATTCCTTTCGCCGCAAAAATAAGCTTCTTCGCCTTTTGAAGTTTTGCTCTTCTTTTCTTTTCTGTCCGTTTGAAGGGTGGTACGTACTCTCTGCCACCAAATTTGTGTTTTTAATTATTCTTCTTTTTAAAAAAAAATTTTATTAAAAAAAACTCACTTTAAAAAAAATAAAAACAACCAAATTTTTATGCAAATATTCACCGTTAATTTGTAAATTTTCTCTTAAATTTTTTGTTTATTTTTTTTTATTACTTCGAACACCTTAAAAGATATTTGTTTAATTTTATTATAGTTGTTTTGTTTTTTTTAAAATTTTTAAATGCCTTAAACCATTTTTGGTTAATTTGATTTTTTTTTTTTGGATTTTTAGTTCATGACAAGCCAAAAAAGTCAACTTTTAAAAATATTTTTTAAAGGTGAAAAAAAAATAATAAAATTTATACAAACTAAAAGAAAACCACTTAACACCCCCACTCCACCCCCAAACTCAGGCTCTATCTTTACGCTGCTATTTCGGTGCACAAAAGAAAAGAAAGAAAAAAGAAAAACTAACGGTAATTAGTGAATTATTGACAATTTCAGCTTACGTGGTTTTTTTTTATTAGCTACCCAACAAGTACTACTAAAATTAATGGTTTTTTGTTTGTGTTTAGTTTTGTTCGAATTGATTTTCTTAGATTTTCTTTTGTAAAAAATCTTTTTGTCTTTTTTCTCTCCTATTTTTTTAAAAATTATTTTGATATTTTTTGGTTATTGTTGTTGTTGAACAACAATTAAATTAGGTCGAAATTTTAATACTTTTTCACACTTCTTTGCCCCCTACCCTACTACCCACATGATCACTGAAGAAGAAGTCATAAAATGTAAAATGTTTATGGATAAACACACAAAAAAAAACTTTTAAAGTTCGTAACTCCGAATAACGTATGAATGTACACATCCATATATCGCCCGCCTATATAATTTTGAGTGTTTTGTTTTAGTGCATGTGTATGTGCCGTTTTGTTTTGTTTTCTTTTCGCTTTTATTGCAGTTCAATTAACGTAGGGCGTACGATTGAAAGTGAAAGTAATATGAAAACGGTCGCTATTCGTTAAAAGAAGCGAGATGGAAGAAAATCATATGCGCATACGAATTATGAGCGGGAAGAGAGAATCGTTCTGAATTGTAGGAACAAAATGGTAGGAACACTGAACTGGAAGTGAAAACTGAACTGCAAGTAATGTCAAAAATTTACGAAACAAGCAATTATAATAATTAATTATTTATAAATGATGTTTAATTCATTTTTTTTTTGTAGAATAACAACAACTTACCTTATTTCTATTACAATTTAAACTGTCAAACAAAAATTCTGGCACAAAATAAAAAACCCGAAAATATGTGGAAGTAACTGCAAAATCGAAATAAGATCTAACTTTGGTGATAAAACAGTCAGAGTATCGTTCATTCCCATAAGACTGTGAAGGTTTTTTTTAAATTGTGACAGGTCCGAGTAGATGCAATTTTCAGTTTTAGTCGGAATTGTGTTCCTACCATTAAATTACTTAATATGAGTGAGAAGAAACTGTCTCTTTAGGTGATCTTATGATCTCTTTTATTCCTTTTGCATTTATGTTCCTCGATTAATTAATTTTTGGATTTTACCCCCTCCCCCCAAATTATTTTTTTTTACTCCTTTTCTATTATATTTTCTTTGCTTTTAAGCCTTTTTTCCGTGTACTGCCATTTTTCTTTGAAGTTTCATATTTTTTTGTACCCACCCCCCTTCCCCCTTACAAATTTAAGATTTTTCATTATTATTTTTTTCTCTCGCACTTCTTTTTTAAAATTTTTTTTAAAAACATTTGCGTTTTTAAGATTTATTTGCAAAATGTGTTATTTTATTTTATTTTTGTTTTTTTTTCGGCTCTTTTTACATCTTTTGCAAATAAATCTTAAAAATAAAAAATTGTTTACTAGTTTTTATCGCAGAAAATTTTGTCGATTTGCACCCCCTCCCCCTCCCACCAAATATGTTAGGTAATTTTTTTAACAAGTTTTTATCGTAGAAAATTTTGTAAAAAAAAATAGTTTTTAGTTTTGTTTTGCAAATTTATAACAAAAAAAACAAAAATTTTGTTGGTAATTTTTCAATGTAGTACAAATGAAAAAATTGCCGTCATTTTTCCGCAAAATTTGAGGCTTTATTGTGCAAAAAACCACACATGTCCATCGGTAATCACAAATTTTTGGCGTCATCGATCGGAATAGGTAGTAGTCGGTAGGGATAGGTTTTAAGCACCTTAGGAACATGTGGCCGAGTGCTGTTGTGTCCTTGGTCGTATCGTAGGCGGTTTTTCCTTCAATGCTCGACTCAAACGCATCAGTTGTGTTCGGTTGCGAGCTCCTGCAATGGTTTCATCGGGTTACAATAGCTCATAATACCCACTAAATACATAAAATGAGCTTCGAGCTCATCTGGATGAGTGGATGCATGGTTGCGGCACCCCAACAATTTTCTTCGCTTTGGATTATCGACAATGCAAAAAACCCTTCTTTTTTGGCCGTTCGACGTCCTTCGTCCTCAACTCGTATTGCATCCAATTTCCTTGTTTTTGGATTATTACCAAGGCTTTCAAACCATTGGAAAAGGCTTGTTAAGTCACGCTTAATGAATGTGGAAGTTCTTGTTGCGTTTAACATGGATCTTCATCCAATTCTGCGTCTTCAAACTCTTTCACCAGTCCGGAACACATCTTGCCTTCCACGTCGAAATCACCACTTCTGCAATGTTGGAACCGTTTGCGACACATTCTCTTACTTAATATAAGCCTCACCATAAGTTTATATAATCATTCGATGCGACTCAGCCTCAGACATTTCTCCAATTAAAGGTAAAAAGCAAAACTTTCCGCAAATGACGCTTATTTGGCTCAAATTTGGAGATTATCATGCAGCAAAAAAAAATTAAACGCCGATAAAAAGTCGCAAAATATAATGACAAATATCTAAGCTTACGATTTGACGTTTCTGATCTGACATTTTCGACCAAATTTCTGGTACCATCTATTGGAAAACGGCGGTTTCCAAAAAAAAAATTAGCAGTTTTAGTAAAGAAAACTTTTTTAAGGTTTTTTTTTTTGTTTTATTACGAAATAAAAAAAAACAAATTTAATTTCCCTCTAAAAATCAGTGTTTTTTTTTTGTATTAAAAAAAAAGCAAAGTACACAGACGTGTTTCCCCAAAATATTGACTCCTCAAAAGAAATCCAAGAAATAAATTGATTTTTAAAAAAAAATGCAGAGCAAAATTAGGAAAATTTTTAACTAAAATAAAAAGAAAAATTTTAAAAATTATGAAAAAGGAAAATTTCTAAAAATAATGGCAGAAAATGTGTTTTTTTTTGGAAAAAAATGTTTTTTTTGTTAAATTTTGAAGGGATTTTTTTTCCAAATTTTTGGAGAATATTTTTGAACATTTTCAACAAAAAAAATCCAAGAAAACAATTTTTTTTCTCTTCGTAAAGATTGAAGAGAGAAAAGACGGGCTAAATTTTGGCAATTTTAAATTTCTTATTGGCAAAAAATTAAGTATCTTAAAAATAATAGAAAACAGCAAAAATTGCCTTAGAAAATAAAAATGGATTTTCTCAATCTTAAAAATATATTTACAAATTGACTTTAAAAAAAAATGCAAAGAAAAAGTAAGAAAATTTTTAACAGAAAATGTGAAAAAGGAACATTTTTAAAAATACTGGCAGAAAATGTGTTTTTTTTCTGGAAATAATTTTTTGCTAAATTTGGAAGGATTTTTTTTCTAATTTTTGAAAAATGTTTTTTTGCTAAAGAGAATTTTTTAGAAGACAGTTTTTTCAGTTTTAAAATATTCTTTTTTGAAAACACATTTTTTTTAAATGTATTTTGAGAGACTGTTGTTTAACTATTTTTCAAGAGGATTTATTTTTACTTTTCCCAAAAGAGGATTTCGATATTTTTTGTGAAGACTTTTTCTCTAAGCAAATTCATTAAAAATAAAAAGCCAGAACACATAAAAATGATGCAAAAAAAATCCAATCAAAAGAATTTTAATCAACGGATTACCAACATGCGACTTTATTGAAGAGTGCAATAAAAATACTCATAAATTGTCTACTTATTATTTGTTGATGGGTGAAAAATAATCGCTTGTAAATTTCGGAAAATGACACCAAAACAAACAAAAAAACATGAGTAAAATTTTCAAAAATATTTTATTGTCAAATACTATCCACCCTTTACCCTTTAGCCCTACCACCGCATCCCTTCACAATTACTTATAGTATAAATATGGGGCTGGTTGGTTGGTATGTAAATAAATAAAAAGAATCGCAAATAGCAAATAGGAATGAAGATAGCGGGAGTAATAAAAATAATAATCGTAATCGTAATCGTCAAAGTGCATGTACTGCTCAGACGCGTCCATAAACACTGCAGACGGAAAATGAATGAACCAAAGTCGATTGTGCAGTAGTGCCAGCGAAAATGGGTTCTTTAACATCGCCGTCACTACGACTACCACTTCAACCTCGAAAGTACTACGGCGGCTTCGGTGAGACACCATCGCAACTACCACAATCACCACTGCGAAAACCCGTTCATTCATTCACACACAAAAAAAAGAAAACGAACAAAAAACGACGATACAATGGGAAATTCACAATACAAAAAGGAATGGAAGAATGGTGAAAATTGCAACTAAAACGAGATAAAAAGTAAAACCAAAGAGGATGCGGTAAATAGCGTTTATCAGATTTAATAGTTTTTATGTTCCTATCTACCTGGAAGGTTTTTTGTGGGGTTGTAAATATATGCGAGGGAGGGTAGATCAATCGTCGGTGGGCATCCTGAAGGCAAATGGTGAATGAATTTATGTATTTTTCCGTGAGAGAGAGAAAAAGAAGATTTTAAGAGAACGTAAATAATTGACAACTGAAAATAGTTACTAAGAGTGTTGGGGTAAAATTTTGTCAAAAAGGGGATGTAAAAAAAAGTGGTATTGGGGCAAAATGTGATTAAAAAGGGGAGATAAAAAAATTTGGTGTCGGGGCAAAATGTCGTAAAAAAAGGAGGTAAACAAAATAAAATTTGGTGTTGGGGAAAATGTGGTAAAAAATGGAAAGGCAAAAAAAAAATTTATGTTGGGGCAAATAGTGGCAAAAAAGACGAGGTAAAAAAAAAGAAAAAAAAATTTGGTGTTGGGGTAAAATGTGTTCAAAAAAGGAAGGTAAAAAATAAATTTGGGTTTGGGCCAAAATGTGGTCCAAAAAAGGAGGTAAAAAAAGAAAAAATTGGTGTTGGGGCAAAATGTGTTCAAAATGGGAAGGTAAAAAAAAAATTTGGTGTTGGGGCAAAATGTAGCAAAAAAAAAAACGAGGTAAAAAAAAGAAAAAAATTTGGTGTTGGGGTAAAATGTGGTCAAAAAAGGAAGGTAAAAAATAAATTTGGTTTTGGGGCAAAATGTGGTCCAAAAAAAGAGGTAAAAAAAGAAAAAATTGGTGTTGGGGCAAAATGTGTTCAAAATGGGAAGGTAAAAAAAAAGTTGGTGTTGGGGCAAAATGTAGTAAAAAAAGGAGGTAAAAAAACATAAAAAATTTAGTGTTGGGGCAAAATTTGGTCAAAAACGGGAAGGTAAATAAAGTTAATACAAAATGCAGTCAAAAAGAGAAGGTAAAATGTAAAAAAAAATGGGGTTGGGGCAAAGTTAAAAAAACTTTGCCCTAACCCCATTTGGGGCAAAGTTTTTTTAACTTTGCCCCAACCCCATTTTTTGGTGATAAAAAAAATTCAGTGTGGGGGCAAAATGTTGTCAAAAATGGGAGATAAAAAAATTGGTGTTGGGGTAACATGTGGTCACAAAAAGAAGGTGAAAAAAATAAATTTGGTGTTGCGGCAAAATGTAGTCTAAAAGGGAAAGTTAAAAAAAAATTTCTGTTTTCAAAAATCAAAAAAAAAAAAACGAAAAATGTCAGTTTTTTTAAATTTGAAAAATTTCTAAAAATAACGAAAAAAAAACTGCTCTTTGTAATTAATTTTTAAAGAGAAAAAACTGATTAAAAAAAAAATATTTCAGATTTAATAAAAAGTTTTTTTGAAAATATCCTAGAAAGGCAAAAAATCCTTTTGTTCAGAAAAAAAGAATCCTTTAAAAAGGCGCCAATTTATTTATTAGAGAAAAGGAAGAGAGAAAAGAAGTGTTGGTCTTTAAGGAGAGTTTCTCGGATATGAGCTAGAAGACCAGAACAGAGAGAGAGAGGAGAAAATAAAAATGTGTTCATATGCAAATGGTGACTGACTGTATGTGGGTGGGTTTGCAGGATGTCACAAAATGCATTACGATAAATAAGAATTTTGTAAAAAAAACTTTCACTTTCGTCACGCCACTACCAACAACTGCGACATCGGAAATTGTCGATTCATACGTTCATCCCTCTTGCTGCACCCCACCACGCTCCGGGCAACAGTTGAAAGTTGGGCCGCTTCAGGCAAGCAAGTCAATACTCCGTAAATGTGACATTTTCCATTCGCTGATATAATCGTTTTCATTAATGCACAATTCCACATGCACCCTAATACAAACACAGACACACACACACACCCACACAATCGTTACATTCCTTTCGATGATCACATCTTCCTTCCGTTCAAGTGAATAAATAGAGTTTCCCCAAAAAAAAAGTGACGCGATCCTACCTACACACACACACGCGAAAATTCATTCTAATTTTTCGTTCAGACAATTTTCCTTTCTTCAAATAGCACGCGATTAATTTACTCTGCTGGAAGTTGGAAAAAAGGGATGTGTGTTTTTGGCGTGGTAGGAGAAGGGGGGTAGGGGTTTCTGTTCATGCAATCCTGCCGTTTTTGCTGCTCTGCTAGTTTCCCTTCCAGTCCACAATTACAGTTTAACTCTGTGCCCTTTCAATGTCCTTCAATGCGCTGCGCTGCTTCTAAATAACAAAACAACTGCGAGCACAGACATCCGTTCGTCCACCTACGGAATTTCCTTTAAAAGTTGTTCACGTCATTTTCGATTTTGTTCACTATTACTCCCCACATCGACATTGTGGTCGGTCGCCTGTTGGTTGGGTTGGTTGGTTGGCCTGGTTAGGTCCTCATAACTTTTTGTTTATTATCGTCCCACTCGAGTGCATTCGGTACTCCACTAATCCTCACCCCATTCGCTTCCAATTCCATCCCTCACACCTCTCTTAAAACTATCCGCCCACCCGCAAAATAGTTCTCGCTTCACAGTCGGTAAATGCTCGTACATATTTCGATGCGTTCTCGTCGTTGTGCCATAGTTTCAACGATGTTTACTGTAATTTTCTTTTCTTTTCTCCCCACCCCTTATTTATCGTTCCGTCGCGTTTTATTCTTTTCTCTTCATTTTTTCTGAAGAGAAAAGAATTAAACAAAAAAATGTTGTTGGTTAGAAGAGCAAGAAAAGAATAAAAACAAAAAATGTTGTTGGTTAGAAGAGCGAGAGAGGGATGGGTTTTGGGAATACGTTTTAAAATTTATTAGAATGCATACACGACAGCACACAACAATACACGTACACACACCATTCAATGGCGTGCACATTTGAGTGCCAAAACAAAAATGAACTCCTTTGAGCCTAGAGAGAGAGAGAGTGGGATGGAGAGCCGCTTGGGTGATGCGTTCCGACCAGCTACCATGTTCTAAGATGCACACGTAATGCACAAGGAAGAACGCCCTTATTTTGAAAATTGTTTTTTTTAATGAGAATTTTGAAAATTTCGATTTTTTAAAAACTGATTTTTTGTGGGGAATTCTTGCTTGTTTTTTCGATTTTCTTACTGTTGATTTGTTGAAGGGTTTGAAGGGGGGGGGGGGGGGGGGGCATGGTATTATTTGTATATACACAAAAAAGTTATGAACTGTAAAAAGGTAATTATCACATTTTCGTTATTTTTTTTTTTTAAAACGAGACAATTTTTTTTTTGTATTTTTTATTTTTTCTCGAAACTTTTTCGAACAACTAACATTTTTCAGTACTTTTCTCATTTATTTTATATTATATTTTCCATAACAATTAGGCCCAACTACTCCGCCCGCCTCCGCTTAGTTTCCAGTCATTCTAGTTCAACAGTTCAATTCCCAAATGATGTGCAGCACCACACCTCATCCCTTGGAACATGTTCACTTGTTTACGATCGCATGTACGATGAATATAAAAATTTGCTCCCATTTTCCGTAGGTGGGGTGGGGGGGTTTTGGCGTTGTTTTGTATATTTTTCGATTAGATTTTTCTAAGTCTTCATTTAATGTTGCTTATTCTTTTCACACCCTCAAAGGTCAACTTGTTCGTATGATTGCCCAGGACAAAGGAAGATTTAGTTTCTTCCCTTTTTTGTATGTTGGTGGATGAAGGGGGGAGGGAGGAGGGTCATATAATTGAATCGGAAAACGTTTAAAGTTTTCTTGTCGTTTTATTTAAGTAAATTTTTTGCAGAAAATTTCCAATTTTTAAATTATTTTTAGTAAAATCTTCTGTTTTTTGTTGTTGTTTTTTGAAATATTTTTTGTAGGATTTTTTTTTGTTAGATTTTCTTCGATTTTATTTAAGGAGTTTTTTTTTGCTAAATGAATTTTTAGACAAAAATTTTAGTACTTTTTTTTATCTTTTGATAAAACGTAGGATTTTTTGTAAGATTAAATTTTAAGAATATTTTTGCTTGAATTTGGAAATTTCCTTGAAAATAAATTCTGCCTAATAATTCTTAAAAAAATGTAATTTTTTTCCATTTTCAATGAGAACATATTTATGGCCGCTTACTCGTTTTTTTTTTTTTTTTTTGGTTAATTTTTAAGATAAGCTTGAGGATAACATCCGCCCAAGAACACACATACACCCACACACACACACACAAACAATATCAACCATAACCTTGCGGTAATTTAAGAACAAGAAACAATAACGAACAAATGACGACAGGAAAATTTAAAAAAAAAAAGAAAAGGGAAAAGTCAAAGGATGAGAAGCTGTTTACCTTTAAGGGCGTTTGTTAATATTTTATTACATTGGAAAAAGTCAACAATAAATCTCAATTGTAATTTCGTGTCCTTAAATGCGTACGGGAGTGTGTGTGTGTGTGCATCTGTGAAGACTTCATCCGTGCATGTTTGGTGCGTTTTATTCTCTCTCATCTAGTCTCCTCTTCGTGACCACTAAAGTTGCATTGGAACAAAAGGCCTTTTAAGGCTTATTTGAACGAGGACCTTATTCGGTAAAGAAAGGAAGTGGGTAGCCCGAAATGTGTACCTGGATGCTGCGTAACTCACCTATAAGCTATCCGATTTTATTTATTATTCTTTGGCTCAACAGATTTTTCTCTTTATTGCCGCTCATTTATTTCTAGCAATTTTTGTGGTTTACTTTTTTCAAAAATTTTTTTCTTTCTCGGTTTTTTTATCATTTCCCTCGTTTTCCTTCTCCAAAATGGGTTTATTTTCTTAAAAATTCTATTTTTCGTTGAGTTTTTTTAATAGGTTTTCTTAAAAGTTTTCCTTTTTTTAATGCGAATTTTCCATTAAAATTATTTACTCACGAAGAAGGGTTCCTATCGAATTTGCAATTTCGGCCACGACTACCCTTTAACCACCTCCCCCCCCCCCCCTCCACAAGCCATACAATCGCACATATGTGATGAGTCCGTTCTGTTTTGTTTATTAATTTTTTATATAATTTTTCGTAAAATTTGGAAAAAATTTTAGGATTTTTTCTATAAATTGTTAGAATTTTTAGGATTTTTTCCTCAATTTTTGGGATTTTTTTCCTTAGTTTTTAGGATAATTTCTTTAATTTTTGGTATTTTTTTTGTAAGATTTTTTGTTAAAATTTTTAAAATTTGTTTTATACAAAAACAAATTTTTAGAAATTTTACAGTTTTTTCCTTAATTTTTGGTATTTTTTTTAAAGATTTCTAACGTAAATTTTCAGAATTTTTTTTGCCGTAATTTTTAGAGCTTTTTTCGTTAAATTTTTCAATTTGTTCTGTTTTTGTGATTTTTTTTTACGTAAAATTTTCGGAATTTGTTTCCTTAATTTTTAGGATTTTTTCCCTAAATTTTTAAGGATTTTTTAAAAATATTTATTATATTTTTTTTGACAAAGTTTTCCTCAATTATTAAAGATTTTTTTTGGTGAAATTTTTTCTTCAATTTTTAGAATTTTTAGGTTTTTTTCCTTAATTTTTGTTTTTTTTTTAGAAAAAAATATTTTAAAATTTTTTCCCCTAACTTTAAGGACTTTTTCCTAATATGTTTAGAATTGTTTTTGTTTTGAATGTTTTTTAATTTTTGGAATTTTTATCCTTAATTTTTAGGATTTTTTCTCAACTTTTGGTATTTTTTTTGTAAGATTTTTTTTGGTAAAATTTTTGTATTTTTTCCTTAATTTTTGCTATTTTTTTTTGTAAGATTTTTTGCTAAAATTTAAAGAATTTTTTTCCCTAAAATTTTTAGAATATTTTTTAAGTTTTTAATAAGTAAAATTTTATTAGTTTTGTTTTCTTAAATTTTTGGATCTTTTTTTTATTAATGTTTTGTAAATTTTTTCTGTGTATTTTTTTTAAGCAAAATTTGTGAATTTTTAAAATTTTTGGTTTTAATTTGACATAAAATAAAAGAAAATTTCTCTATTTTTGCAAGTAATTCCAAGCAATGGTAATGGTACCCTCCAAAAAAATTAAAAAAAAAAATCTTAAAAAAAATTTTGAAAATTTTACGTAAAAAATCTTAAAAAAATAAATACCAAAAATTAAAGAAAAAAAAAGAAAATTTGAAATTACTTTGAATGGATTTATTTTTTATTAGTAATTTTTGCAAAATTAAGAAACACTTAAAAAGGGATGAAAATTTATCACAATTACTGAAACTTCAGTAATTTTGGTTCAGTTTTCCTTCAATGAAATGTTTTTCCCAAATTAAACGAATTTTCCAAAGTATTGAAGAGGGACGATTTGGGAAAAAATAATTCCTTGCTAAATAATGAAAGAGAATTGATTTGGAATACCCACCCGAAAAATAATAACTACCCCCACCCCCACCCTTTACCAACATTTCTCGTACGTTCCCTTTCGTTTTTGTAAGTTTGTCGTTATTTTTGAATCCTTTGTGATTATTTATGTTCTTGCTTTCTGAGAACGGTTTTCGTTTTCATCTATTTTGGAGACGAACTCATCGAAAAATAAGAAATGGTAAAAACGACACGTGCAGAACTTGAAAATTCCTTCGATTATCGTTTTTTTTTCTTCTGTCAGGTACACATAAGAATTTTCTTTAGTTTTGGAAAATTTGCTTAGCAACATGGAAATTTATGGTGAACTTTTCCTTTAACCTACGCATCCAGGCAGTACTGACTATTAACCAATTTTTTCTCTTCCATAGAGAATTTACACAAATACGACTGCACCACAAATGTTATGTGCACACGTAGATAATGATTAAGTTTATTAATAAAAATAAAATAAAAACAAAACAAAAAATATTACCTCATTCCACTCGAATAGGTACACACTCGCACGAATACACACGTAAACGATGTTCCCATAAAGTAGAAATTTCTAACTGATCCTTTGAGGAAGGAGATTCATCGTTGCGTGTTTATGGAGTGAATTTATGCGTGTGCATGCGTGCGCTGATTCTAGGGCGGGGGAGGGGGGTGGCTTTAGTGGTAACGCATACCGAAAATAGCAGCACCAGACAGACAGGAAAAGAAGCCAGCACAGTTTATAATATCAATAATAGAGAATGTGGTTAGGGGGGGTTGGGGAAAAAACTAAACCTCAATTCCATAAAAGATAATTTAAGGGTAAATGTCAATTTTTTTTTTTGGATATTTTCGATTAATTTGCTTTTAACTATTTTATTTTTCGATCCTTTTCGCCGGGGGGTGGGGGTAAGCTATACTGAAAATGTGGTTTAGGAGAAAAGAACGAGGATAAATATTTCTTTATTAAATAACAGAAAAATGCTCTATAATTTAATTTGGATTTTTTGTGTTGTTGTTATTTGGAAAGGGTAGAATAAAAAAATGTCCATATTTTCTCGGCTAATCTTTTTTTTATCGAAATGACAATAAATTAATTATTTTGTTTTTAAAAATTAATCCTTTACGTATAATTTTATATAGGTTTGTGTGTGTGTGTGTGTTTTGGTGAATAAATTTACGGCGGCGTTTTGTGTCTAACCAAAAATGATAGGATTTTGTTCGAAAATCTACTGTTTTATTAGGGCTAATTTTCACACACTTCCAAAGGTATTATTATGTCATGTCGGCAGTAAAATAATAACAAATCTACTCTAATTACCTGAAAAGTCCTTGGCCTTTGCCGTTCGCTTATCATTTGTCCTACGATCATAAATAAAAAAAACAGCTCTTTTTATGATAACAGCAAAAAATTTACAATGAAAATGAGAGAACATCACGAAATTGAGATATAAATATTCTTGCTTACTCTTCCACTGTTATGTGAATCCTTCGTTTTCACTTTCATTAGGCTGAGATTCTCTGCAAAATGGAAAATTGAGAATTCCTTTTTGATGCTTGCCACTTTTTATTCCTTCGAAAACTTTCGTTTTTCTCTCTTCACAATTATGAAATAACACCATTCACTCTTACTCACTTATACATGCAAATGTACATGCGCCTTAAAGTGTTCATATTGCGTTAAAAAACGAACACACAAAAGCGTTAAAATGGCTGAGAAATTGTCAAGTGAGAGAATTTTGGGAAAACAAGGCACTGGGTACTCATCCGTATTGTTAAATGTGCACACGTACTCACTTATGAGAGTGCATATAGTCAACAGGAAAAAAAGAGAAAAACATTGCCAAACGTTTCGTTTTGAAGAAAATTCTTGCATTTAAATTGTGTGTTGTTTATGGGTAAGAGGAAGATGGTTTCTGGTCGAGTGAGAGAGGAGGCGCAATCGTCTCGTCAGAGTCTGTTACATTTTAGCTGCGACGGACCTGTCACATCAACCGGCAGTGGTGCGGTGCGGTGCTGTGGTGGTTTTCGGTTTTCCAGACGCCGCAAAACAATTGCACCGACGGTGCCAATAACAGTGATTATGGCTTCTTTTTTTTTTATCGGAATTTATCTGCTCGAAGGAATAGGAGAGAAGAAAAACGAAAATGGAAATGAATTGAGAAAAAAAGAGATAGTGTGGGAGAGTTAATAGGCCATTCGTGGTGCGTAAGCATTTCAGGCGATATGACGTAGGCGCAGAGTGGTGGTAATATTTTCCCGTTGTTTTTAGAAAGGATTAGATTTGATGCGGAGTTTTTGGCTGTTGTTATTGTTGCTTCTTTTTGTATTGTTCAATTTTACTTTCGTTTTTATTGTACTTTTTCTGTTGATTTATTGCGTGGGTGCATGCATGTGTGTGTGTGGTTGTCTGTGTACATGTTTATGCCAATCAGCTGATTATTTGTAGGTTTATAGGTTATGACCGTTGATTTGTTATTTTTTCTGTTTTTTTGTTGTACTTTTAATTAGAATTTTTAATTTAAATCAAAATTTTGCAATTTTCCTCTCTCTTTTGAGAAACAATTTTTTTAATAAAACCTTCAGTAACAATTTTTTTAATAAAACCTTCAGAAATTCTTGTAAAAATCAGAAAATTTTTACGGAAAAATGTAAATAAATTTTTGTTAGAGAATTTTGGAGAAAAAAAAATTTCCTGACAATTTTTTTTTGTAGTTTTTCAAAAAATATTGAGCAGATTTTAACAATTTTTTTTCTAAATTTTTGTTTTTGTTACAAAACGAAAAATAAAATACTTGATTTTCCAAAAGAAAATCCTTTTTTTGGTGTTAAAAAAAATTTGCATTATGTTTCCAAAGATTAAATGCGATTTTTTCAACAAAAAAACGTAGGCACAAAAAAAGTAAAAACTAAAAAAAAATTGTCAGCAACAATTCTTCTAATAAAGCCTTAAAAAATTCTTCAAAAAATCAGAAAATTTTTACGGAAATATGTAAGGGAAAATTTGAAGAAAAAAAATGTCTGCCAATTTTTTTTTGCAGTTTTTCTAAAAATATTGACCAAATTTTAACAATTTGTCCCAAATTATTACAGTTTTTGTTATTGTTACAAAAAAAAGAGAAAATTTTTGATTACAAAAAAAGAGAAATTTTACAAAATTTTCCAAAGATTAACTGTGATTTTTTCAAAAAAAACTTAAGCTCAAAAAAAAATTGAAATTTCTTGGAAAATCTTGGAATTTCTTTCGCAAATTGTTAGAATTTTTTTTTTTGGAAAAATTATCAAAAATTTTCAAAATGTGTCAAAAAAAATTCCATTAAAAAATATCCTTTGTGAAATTTGAAAAAGAAAAATTATTAACTTTTTTTTTCTATCAAAAATTTACTCGTTGAAAGAAAAATACTTTCTGCAAATAAAAAAAAAATCCTTTTTCACAAAAATTGAACAATAAATTTTTCCCCAAAAGTAAAGTTTCCGATTTGTTCGTCAATAAAGTCCTTCGATGCAAGAAAAATTTTTACTCTTTTAAAAGCCGATATAATTTTTAGACGAAATTCAATGCGAACCTACTTCGTCCTTCTGGTTCGTCCTTGTTCCGTTCTGCTAATAAAGTCGGCACCTACGATCACTCCCCCCAAACGCAAACACACACACACACACACACACACACACACACAGAATAATTAAAATTAATTTTTATCCTATCTTCTGAGGTGTGCGTGTTTTTCTATTAGCGTGCGTTGAGGTGATCTGAGTGTTCAATGGAAAGAAGGAACTCTTTTCCTTGCTCTCAAATAAATCCAAAACAAGGGAAATAAATTCGAGAAAAACCTACACAAATTTATCAAGGACTATGGCTACAGTATAGAAAATTGAAAAAGGCCAGAAATTCACATAAAGCCCGGTGAACTGTTAATGAAATTTTATGAAGGTTGCTTACTTGCTACCCCAAAGGATATTTTACTACCCAAGGCTGGGCGAACGGACAATATGATAGCCAGTATCCAATCCCTTTCACCCCTGCACACGCACACACACCGAGTTATTGGTAATAATTTTAGCTTTTGGGGCTTTCTAGCTGAGCGCATAGAATTGAAGAATGGATTTTTATTAACCGGAAAATGTTAACTTAACGAGAGCAGCTGATTGTCCTTGTTTTAGTTTTTTTCTTCTTCTTCTTATTTTCTTTTTTACTCCATTTAACTTCCCTTTAGGCTCGTCGTCGTTGAGGTGGATTCATACTGATTCTATTAATTTTGATAAAAAGGACTGTGAATAGTCCCTTAAGAGGGAAAGGTTGTGTTGGAAGGGGGTTGGGGGGGGAATGGGCGGTTTAAGTTAAAGGCAGTCAGTTTTATTTTTGCAATTTGATGCCTGTTCGAAGAGGAGAGAATTTTTGCTCATTTACTGCGATAATAACGAAGTGAAGTGGAAGAAGGTAGAGGGGAAAGGGGAGCTTACTGAATTTCTAAGGATAATAAAAGTTAATTTTAATTGTATTCAGTTTATTTTATATTTTATTTGTAAAAATTTCGATTGGTTTTTTTTCTTTTTACTTTAAAAAAAAAACTAATTAAAAATAACAAAATTTCTAGCAAAATTTTTTTAAAATTAATTCATTTTTTCTCTCTTTCTTTTCAGGTGAGTTTGTGTTTTGATAAAAAAATTTTGGATTTTTTTCCCAACGTCGTCCTTTTAAAATTGGTTTTTTTTTGGATAACACAAAAATGGTTAGTAAGTTTTATGTTTAATGGCTCAACGAATTGATTTTTCTATTTTCATATTATTATAAAATAAGTTTTTTTTTGGGTTTTCCCTTATTTTTTTAAGGCTTAGGAGACTTCTTTTTTTTTAAGATCCTCAGAGTATTTGGTTATTTTTTTTTTGTAGAGTTTGTTATTATTTGAAACAAGAAAGAAAACAAAAATTATTTTTATTATTTTAAAAATGAAATTTTGATTTTTAGCATCGTTGTTCGAAAAATGATGTGCGTTCAGTTGGTAAATTTCCGATGGAATCGGATTTTTTTTTTGGTTGGTGTTTACTGAAATAAACTCCAGTTTTTTTTCATCCTTGAACTGTGTGCAACAACAAACAAATAATAGTTAACAAAAATTTTCTATCAAAAAAAGGACTTTTTGGGAAAATATTTATTTTTGGTTAAGTGAACAGACAGATTCGATTGAATAATAAAAAATTGTCCGTAATTTTTAAAGCACAAAAATAATAAATACCAAAAAGGAAAGGAATTACTCTACCCCCCCCCCCCCGCTCCCTCCCCCACCCTTTCATTTGCTGTAAAAATAAAATCCTTCTAAAAAACTGATTCTTATCAGAGAAAAAAAAAGAAATAGAAAAAAATGTCCTTCATTTTTGGAAAAGTCCTTATTTTCTCCTGTTTTCTTTCTATTTTGAATGTGTGCGGGCACCTGAAAGGGGATGTAATCATTGGAAAATTCCTCTTTTATTTCGTGACTGCTTGTTTAAAACAAAAAAAAAACAATAAATAAAAAAAATGCTCTTTCTCTTTTGCCTTCAAGGAAATTTGAACAAAATCGAATAAAATCAAAAAAAGATCAGCCGAGGAAAAAAAAATAGGACGAAATGGGGGGAAGTCACTCGAAATAGGCTCGATTCTCTTTTTTTTGTTTTTTTTTAAGGCTTGTTGAATACAAATTGAAGGAATGCATCTGGAGAGCGTGAGGAGGACATAAGGATGATAAGAAAACCATCATAAAATCGATTAGGCGGGGGTAGGGGGTGAATAATTCTAGAAAGGCCAAAAGCCTAAAGCTTCTTTTTACGAAATTTCGGAATTTTTCGATTTTTCCTACTCACAATTTTCTGCCATTTCCTAGACTTTATTGATCGGATTCTCCTTGCTCTCTGTCGTTTTGTATCATCGTCAAGGGTAAAAGAGGGGTTGAAGGTCGTTTTGGATAGTATTCTCAGTCCCAGACATGAGTTATTCTCGCACAGAGACCGACTGCTCAGCTTCTAATTACACAACAGACGACGGTCGGCCAAATGATGACTGACGGCTGTGAGTGTGGAATGCTGTGGGGCTGACGGCTGTTGGCTGTTTGGGGTAATTCATCCCATCCTTGACCTTAAACAACTCCGTCAAGGACTTCCCCAAAAACATAACCGAATGGAAAGGCGCACGCATACACGCACAACGCCTCTCAGAGAAGTTTCGAACATTCACTCACGCTCACTGGCATAGGACAAATTCGATTTTGTTCATAGTCGCAGGGTGAGAGAGAAAAGGGGAGGCTGTGCGGTCCGGAAGAGGAGAGGCGGTAGAAGGAATGAAAAATGAAAATTCACAGACTTTTTATGGTTTTTGGGGAGAAGGTTGCCCAGTCACTGTGATGGTCGGGAAAGATTTCGGAGCGTTGGCAGTTTTGGTGTCTTCTGAGAATTGAATCTCTTGGCTCAAAGGCGAATCATCCTAGTCGAAAATGGAAGAAGCGATGGAGGGGCTGGTGGCGGGCAGACAAAAGTTTCTGTTGCTGCTGGCGGTAGTGTCGATGGCAAAAATATTATAGTTTTCATAGTTTCTGGTCAATTCTGCATATTTCTTCCCAAGCGACTGGGCTGGTAGTATATGTTTAAGGAGAGTTGGGGGGAGGGGGAGTCTCTGATCCTTTTAACGCCCGCCTATTCTGACGATGAGTTCTCTTTGACCGATGAAAATTTTGATGACGGTTCTCGTTTGTTGATTTCTTGAAAATTGGTCGTTCCTGTTATGGCCAATAACACTTGAAATATTCTCTTTCGGAAAAAGGGGGACTAAATGGTCAAAAGGGTCAAAGGCTAGGATTGATCGAGAATGAATTGTTTTTTTTTAGAAAACGGAAAGTGAAGAATTTTAGTGTAGATAAAAGAGGAGCGATTAGAGACTTGGTTGGATTAGGAAAAAGTTAAGATTTTCTTTTTGGAATTGATTCTGCCCATTTTTGTTGTTACTTAACGGTAGCCATCATCAGAGTTTATCTAACAAAAAAAAAGAGAATTTATCGAAAGAAAAGAAAAGGAAAAAAACTGGGAGAAAAGTTGAGAGTGTTTCGGAAGGAATTTTCTATGCTGGCTTAAAGGTCAAAGGAAGGATAAACGGAAAAGTTCGAGGAAAAGGAGCAGAAACTATGCTGGGAAAACAACCACCTCCCCCCCCTGTCACCCCGTTACCTATACCCTGTCCAGGGAACTGTAGAGAAGTTCTATGACTGATGATAGACACTTCTTACCATTTCCAAAAACGCCAGTCCATCCCCCCAAGTATGAGCAGTCACTTGTGGATGTAGGGAAGCGCATTTAAGGAAAATTCCAGACGACAAAATTTTCGAAGGCGAACGTCGTTCGTGTCTGTGCTCAGAGAGAGCCGCGTGTGTGTGTGTTTTAGTTTCCTTTTGAATGTCGCAAGGACGACGGTAGCGGTAACGCAGGCGTTGGATTCTGCCGCATCGCCAAACATATTGTGCGAGGGCGGAGAGTGGTGGGCATCTGCTTAAGGCATGAGGGTTGATAATGACGGCGGTTGGTGACGAAAGTGCTCGATGGCAGACACATTCACTTAAAACGGTCGCTCACATTAGAGTTGAGTGCGCCACTGACGATGGAATGGGCGTTGGTGTTGCCTGATTGTTCGTGAACGTTCTCCCGTCTTCGTTGCAAAAGCGGCTACTCACTCGTCTCTGGGCTTGGGCGAGGAGAAAGTGTAACGAGGATTACGTCTGCGACTGGGTGCGGGTGATAAAAGGAAGGGACTACTTGCAAGGAAATTGTTGGCAAATACAAACCAGAAGGCTACAAGTAAGTTTTGGGTGCGGAGCTTAGGGAGTGGGTGTGGGCAGATGGTACGAAAGTGAAACGAACGAAAAATGACTAGGATTAGACGGAAAAGTTAGTCGAAGCGCCAAAGTTTAGCCTGATTTTTGGGCAAAAGTGTTTACGGCTGTTATTATTAGAAGTTTTTGGATTGTTGCGGAGAGCTATGGGGACAGGGGAGCCAGAAGAAAAATTACGTAGACGTCTGAAACGTAGTATCTTTTGCATTTGACATTGTGAGTTTGTGTGTGTTGTGGGGGGGGGGGGAGGGCTAAGGGGGTTACTGAGAGAATAAATGACGAACGATTGTTGCTATTTTGTAAATAATAAAGTGTTTTGGTAAGGTTGGATTGGGTATAATTGGGTTGGGAACTGGGCGGTTGGGGGGTTATGGTTATTCATTATTAAGGAGACAAGGTAATGTGAAAAGGAACAACGGAAGGTTTTTAACCTGTCCTGTTCGTTTGGTTGGTTTTATTTTCAGTTTTGTCTCGGTTTCGATTGCCGTCGTCGTCATCGCGTCATTGAGTGAAGGTGATTTGTGGAACGGCATCGTTGAGCACAGAAGAAGAAGAAGAAGAAGAAGAAAAACCAATTCCCAACTAAGCTGGGCGGTATTGTACCATTTGTGTGAGTGTGTATGTGTGGGGCAATAGTTGGAAAATGCGACAATGAAACGAAACGGAACTAAAATGTTGCTTTTTATTACGGACTCCCGTCGATTGTCGCTAACCCCTCCCTTCTCCCTGCTTTAGCCGTCATCGTTATGGCAAGCAACGATCCCAATTGCCGTAGACGATGTCAACGATGACGATGACTCTGCGACTAAAGCAATCACGCCGGGCACTTTCTTCTGAACTATTGCGTTTTCAATTGAAATCCTTGGAAAATTGCTGTGCCAAACCATTGATTTCGGCTATCAGCGTTGATGAAACACAACGAAGAATCCTTTCACTCTGAAATTGAGGATAATTCACATACGCACCAGAACACACACGTTCACAAATATAGAAATTTTGTTTTGTGAATCGCTAACATAAAATTTTCAATACAAAATAAATCTACCCCCCCCACCCCATTCTTCCTGTCCCAAAAGTGTTTATTTCACTTTTGAGTGTTTTGAGTGAGTGGCCATAAAAAATATAATAAAAATTTTCAATCGGAATTGAAATTTGATTTCCACCCAATTGATTGGTCTTTCCACACTGCCCCCTGACCCCTTTCCCAACACTTCTTTGTCACGTCCCTATCGTTAAAGACGTTAAAACAATCACTTTTAATAATAAACAAACAAACAAATTTTTACTTATATTTCCACCAATAGCCCCCCCCCCCTTTCCCAACACCCAAAACGATCATAATTTTATAATTTTGAACGTATTTTCATGCCTTTTTTTATTATTGGAAGAATGGATAACGAAAAATGTCAGTTTTTAGCTGCTATCAGAAAAAGAAAAGGGGGGCTCGGTAGGTGACATGTTATCCTTTTTGGTGTTTTTTTTTAAACTAGTTAAAAAAATTAAGAAATTGGAAAGGAACTTTTGTCAATGTTTTGCCCACATTAAATAAATTCTGTTGAGGCAGGTTGGGGTACGGAGGACGCAAAATAAAAGGGGAGCCACGACAAGTGTCGACATTGTTTTTCATTCAAAATCTTTGCTGGGATTTATTCCCGTTCGTTTTTGCATTGACTTTTGTGGCTATTTTCATTTTTTTATTGTAAGGAGGGGGAAAGAGGGGGAAAGCACAATATTTTCGGGGTTTTTTGTTTTTGGAATTTTGACTCCTGTCGTGTGAATTGCATCTCGTAAAAATATTTGTCGAAGTACAAATGATGCTCCTCCAAGCTTTGCGGATGGCAATGGCGGCAATGTCAACGGAACACTTCTAAATGATGCTGAGGATTCCCAACGACCATAAAGGACATTGTGCGCTGCACCTTAGATCTCGTAAAGGGTCGTCGATGGCTCGGTTATATGGCGTGACAATCCATCTTTGGTCGTTGTAAGTTCACGTTGAGGTGTCCTTTTTTCACTTTTTGGGGCTATTTTTTCTAAAATTTTGTGCAATATTTACCGTTCCAAGTTGGCATCCTCGTGCTGAAAATAACATAAAAATTAAAAAAAAACCGAAAAAGAAATTTCTTTGGGAAAAGGAGGGAAGGGGTGTAATCCTGACAAGGTAAACGGCAACACGATAAAAAGGGCAACAATTGCATTAAATAAAAATGACATCACATAGCGTATCGACACAAGGAATCTCACGTAATCATTTTGTAGCGAACACCGAGTCCCCAACCCCAACGCCAACGCTTCATTCGGCATGGCAATTTTCCACGCTTCATATTCCAGGTGTGCATGAGCGCATAGCGTTTCAAAGTAGATGTGTGTGTGAATGGGCATTATTCGTTGGTTCATCGCCGATAATGTTGATACTCGTAATAGGTTAAGGGGGAATAGGGAATGGTTGGTTGGGGATGTCGTATGAATGGACAAAATGCAAGGAAAATCGCACAAGATACTTCTGATATGAGGCATAATACAAGGGGGTGCAAAACGAGTGGAAGGGTGGAGTCGAGCGAAAAGGATTAACGAACCACAAGCAAGTCGATGTTCTCAGGTATGAACACGGCGTATCCTTAAAAGCTGGATGAACCCTAATATGAACACACTCTAAAAGGGGAGCCATCCAATAAAATAATTCGTTACGAATATGCTCGACGTTCGTTTTATTAGCCATTACCTGTGCTGCCGCGCGCTCCGCGTACTATTTTACGACAGCTTTGATTGGTTTGGTATCCATTTGGCCCCAATTTCGTCAGTTTGACTTTATTTATTTACGAAATCCAGTTCTTCTTGTCGATGATCAAATGAGTATTGTGGTTAGGGAAGCACTTACTCAATGGTGGAAGGGGCAACAAAATAAGTTACACAGGAAATACTTCTACAACGATAGGAACGAAACTTGAACGATTTTATTGAATGGATTTTTGTGGAGGCGTGGGTGTAAGTGGGGGAAAGGAGAGTTGACTACAATTCATATCGAAAGGGTTGACGAACCATTGTTGTGTTGAGAGTAACTCGCACCGAACGGAATCGATTCTACTGTGAAGGTCATATGAAGACATCGCCAAAAAGTGGTTGTTGGTTGTCAGGCTCGAGGGGGGAAGGTGTGCTTACTGTGCTGATTTGGTCTGGTCTGGTCTGGTCTGATGTGGTTAGTTACTTCCGATTAGAAAAAAATCTTCCCTAATGGAGTCCTTCAACGCTCAACTGATTATTACTGACGGCGATTCTCTATTCTTAAATCGAACTAGCAACAAACCCACCCGCCCGAGACCTCCTCACTCTTCGTTTGTGTTATTTTTGGAACCGAGAAGTTCTCAAGGTCATTTTGGGGACGATTTTCTATTTCTTGGAATATTTTTCATCAACTAAAAATTTTATCAAAAAGGGGAAAGGGGGGGGGGGGGGTGCGGCAAGAGCTCTCTTTCATTAGACTTCTTTTGAAATCGTCCTTTTATCTCCACTTCTTCCATAATTTGTTTTCTTAGCACAATTTCTTGTTGTGGGATTTATTCCTGAATTTTTCTTCCTTTTTGCTTTTGATGATTTTGCCTTTTCAAAAAGCTGCTCACCAAAATTGCCATTTTCTGTACGTCGTGTGAAGTGTGTGTGTGTGTGTGTGCGTTTGTGCGTTTGGCTTTTATTTTTATTAATTTTTCTAACTCAGATCGAGTGTCTGTGCTTTTTATCTAATGTCCTTCTGGCTTCTGGCCTGTCTGTGTGTCCATTTGTCTGCAGATCCATTCGTTTTGTTCTAGTCTCTGTCAGTCAGGCTGGTTGGCTTTCCCACTTATCGTGATGTGTTGGAAAAGGGAGTAAGTCCTTTTTGGGTATTTTTATTTTCTTCTTGCTGTCCAAAGTGTAAAATGCATCAAAAACCAGCAAACCAGCAACATTCTCGACGGAAAGGAATTCATTATGCTGAGCAGAGCAGAGCGTGCACGGACAGAATGCCGCCAGCATTTGGGGAACTCTTCGGGGATATTGTGGTTGTGGCATCCTGGGGGAATGGCATAACTTCGGATTATTTATGCTTGTGCCCATCCCATCAACCGACGGCCATTGACTATCCGTGGTGTCAGCTTGGCTGTGTGCGAAGCGATTCAGTTCAGACCAATTTCACTTCAGTTTCATTCTGTGATGGTTAATAAGGGCTCTGAATGGACTGTCTGCCCTAAATCCTTGGTCGTAATTCTCCTGCCATCCATTCTAATGCAAATGATCAGAGTGCACCGATATTCTCACGGGAGCATCGCACCACACTCCCAAAAGTGTTCCATCATTTTTTCGATTTATTCCTTGGGCTTTTGGCTAATCCTAGCCTGCTTGTCTGAGGTTAGCTTTTCGGATGGTCTGGTGACTTGTTAGCTTTTTGGTCTGCCATTCCCGCAAGCAGTGTTTTATGAAAAAAAAACTCTGTATCTCCCCCCTCCCCACTTTTTACCGCTAGGGAATTAATCGCTGCACCTAATCTCACGTCTCACACAATTGACATTTCGCGAATTTTTTTTGCGGTTTCGTTTCTAAAAAAAAAATTTCTCATTTGCAATTCCAAATGAATTAATTTGCGTTTTACCTTTTAATGAATTGGATTTTTTCTTCTTCATTTTTAGTTGCTAGAATGAAAAAATCCCAATAAATTGTGCCCCTAAACTTAAATTTTCTTACAAAAACTATCCTAAAAAATATGCAAAAATAGCGCCTCAACAAAATTTTGATACCAAAAATTAACCTTAAAAAAAAAATTTCCAATAAAAAAGAGACTCAAAAAATTTCTTTTCTTTTAAAAAAAACAAAGCATCAAAAAAATTGGTTTCAAAAAATTTAAAAAAATAGCTTTAAAAAAATCATATTTTTAAAAAGTTTTATTAAAAAAATTTACTATATTTAAAAAGTTGCAACAAAAATGCTTTTAAAAACAAAACCGTCCAAAAAAAATAGTTTTTAAGAAAAATTCATTTAAAAAAAAAATCCATTTTTTGCAACAAAAAAAAATTTAAACAAAAGCGCCTTTAAACTAAAATTTTCCTTCAAAAACTATCCTAAAAAATATGCAAAAATAGCGCCTCAGCAGAATTTTGGTGCCAAAAATTAACCTCAAAAAAAAATTTCCAGTAAAAAAGAGACTCAAAAAATTTCTTTTTTCAAAAAAAGCATCAAAAAATTGGCTTCATAAAATTTTTAAAAAAATTATATTTTTAAAAAGTTTTATTAAAAGAAATTGACACTTTTTAAAAAGTTGCAACAAAAATGCATCTAAAAACAATACCGAAAAGCGTAGAATAAAACAAGGATGGATGGAGAGAGAAGAAAAGAATGAAGAAAATCCAAGCTGGAAAGAGGATGGCACGAAAACGAAACGGAACGTCCGACAGTCTCCGCAATAAATAACACGTAAAATAATTCACATGAGTTCAAAGAATAGAAGAGAAGAAAACCAAAACTAAATAAGAGAGAAAGAATGAGAAAGGAATAGACCAAAATTCGCTCAAAACGAAAATTCACTCTTGTTGGTGTTTTGTTTTTTTTGTGGTTGTTGTTAATTTTCCAGTTCGTTTTTTTTCTTATTACTAATTTCTGACGACGTTGCGATGGGAAGCGCCCAAAACCAAATGAATTTTTTTTCAATTTAATTTTTGGAACAAAAAAAAACCGCTTTTAAAAATCAAAAGCGTTTAGTAAAAGAAAAAAAAATTCTTCCATTTGTGTTTTGTTGCTTTTCTTAGCAGGAGTGTGAGTGGACGAGAGAAAGAGTGAAACGATCTGTTTTTGTTTTGTTTTTTTTTTTTGCCTAATAATTTATGCGATTGCCAATGAATAGTCTGAACAGTATTAATCACATTGCGGTGGCATTAGTGGTGGTGTTGGTGGTAACGGTATTAGCCGAAAAGATTGCATAGCCGGGCCTGAGCATAGAAAGCATAGAAAAATCGTTTGGATTTCGGTCAACGAACTCGTCAAGGACCCCCGGACAACACAGTGTTGCCTAATCGCATTTGGCTGCCCTCATCGACTATAGTCGAAAGTGCCGCAAGAATTTGGCATTCGTTTTTTTTTGTCTTTATTTTTGTTTTGTATCGAACACATTCTTACACATACGGAAATATTCAATGGTGAGTGTGTATGTGTGGTTCATATAAAATCAAGGCTGACTCAAGAATATCCGTTTCGCGGCGGTTGAGTGGGGTTTTCTTTTGAGGCGTTCTTACATAGTTGCATACACGAAAGAGCGCAAATTTATTTGGTTGCGTATGTAAGAGTATGAATGTCTGCGTAGGAAAAAAAATTTAAAAAAATTAACAAATCAGATTTGAAGGTTTTCCTCTCAGTTTTGCTTAGATTTCGTTGTTTTTTTCATAAATTGGGAAGCTCTTCTCGCATTAATTTTTACGAAATTTTCATTTTTGGTCTCACTTTTTTGTGCATATTTTTTTTAAATTAGGCTAATTTGATTGAATGCAGAATGTTTTTCATACCAAAATTAGGGAAATTTTCTTATCTTCAAAATAGAAGAGATTTTCTTTTTTTAGAAAAATAAAGGAAATTTTCTTTTTATTTTCAATTAAAGTAATGGAAATTCTTACATCAGTGAAAGGAGATTTTTCTATTGAATAATCAAGGGAATTTATTTTTATCATCAAATTAGGGAAGTTTTTTTTTCTAACAAAATGAAGCGAAATTTTTAAAAGTGAATTTTTTAAGTTAATTTTTTTCACGTCAGAATAAAGGGAATTTTATTCTTTTGTATTTAAATAAATGCAATTTTCTTGAGATTATAAAAAAGAAAGAAAAATAAATTTTCGAAAAAAATATTAAAATTAGCAAAAAAGGGGAATTTTTCTTATCTTCAAAATAGAAAAGATTTTCTTTTTTTAGAAAAATAAAGGAAATTTTCTTTTTATTTTCAATTAAAGTAATGGAAATTCTTACATCAGTGAAAGGAGATTTTTCTATTGAATAATCAAGGGAATTTATTTTTATCATCAAATTAGGGAAGTTTTTTTTTCTAACAAAATGAAGCGAAATTTTTAAAAGTGAATTTTTTAAGTTAATTTTTTTCACGTCAGAATAAAGGGAATTTTATTCTTTTGTATTTAAATAAATGCAATTTTCTTGAGATTATAAAAAAGAAAGAAAAATAAATTTTCGAAAAAAATATTAAAATTAGCAAAAAAGGGGAATTTTTTTTCTTTTAATAAAAATAAAGAGAATTTGTTTAATTTTTAGAATTGGAGGAAAATTTTTTACACCAAAATAACGCAAATTTTAAAGGGAATTCCTGAATGACTTTTTTTATATCAGATTAATGGGAAATTTCCTTATAATAAAAATATGGGAAATTTTGTTCAAATAAAAGGGATTTTTTTTGTAGAAAAATGAAGGAAATTTCCTTTTTATTTTCAATTATAGTAAAGGAATTTTCTTAAGAGATTTTTCTGTAAAAATCAAGGGAATTTATTTTTATCTTCAAATTAGGAAACATTTTTTTGTTATTAAAAAAATGAAAGGAAATTTTTAAAAGGGAATTTTTTAAGCGATTTTTTTATGTCAGAATGAATGAATTTTTTGTTTTCTATTAAAATAAATGGCAAAAGGAAGGAAAAAGAAATCTTTGAAAATTAAAATTAAGAAAAAAATTTTAAAATTAGGAAAAAAAGGGAAATTTTTTAAAAATTTAAAATAAAGGAAATTTTTAGTCTTTCTATTTTCAATTAAAGTAAATTAAATTCGTACATCAGTGAAAAGAGATTTTCCTGTTAAATAATCAAGGGAATTTATTTTTATCTACAAATTAGAAAAAAAATTTTTGTATTAAAAAATGAAGGGAAATTTTTAAAAGGGAATTTTTTAAGCTATTTTTTTTTAACATCACCTACATGGTGATGAAATTTTTTTGTTTTCTATTAAAATAAATGACATTTTCTTCATATTATAATATATAAAAGATGGAAAAAAAATTCAAATTAGCAAAAAAGGGAAATTTATTTTTTAATTAAAAACTAAGGGAATTTGTTCAATTTTGAAAAATGGAGGAATATAAAGTAAAGGGAATTCTTATATCAGTGGACGGAGACTTTTCTGTGAAAATCAAGGGAATCAGAGAAATTTTTTTTTCATCAAAATGGAGGGAACTTTTTAAAAGCGAATTCACGAAGTTAATTTTTTTATGTCAGAATGAGGGGAATTTTTTTTGTGTTAATATAAATTGAATTTTTTTGTGTTTAATATTTTTTTTTTATTAAAAATTATCAAATTTTTTTGAATAGTTTTCATATCATTAGCGAAGGATCAATTTTTTTCTCATTAATATGAATTTTGAAGAGAATATTTTTATATCAAAATAAGGCAAGTTTTTCTTTCATATCCAACTGAATGGAATAGTTTCCGGTTAAAATGACAAATAATTTAATCTAGCAAATAATAGGAATTTAGGAAAAAAATATTAAAATTAAAATTAAAAGAAATTTTATTCAATTAAAATGTAGGGAATTTTTTTTAATTTTTTCAATTTCCACTTAAATAAAATTACTTGTTTAGGGTTTTTTTTAATAAATTTTTAAATTTAACAAAAAAAAGACTAAATCTAAAAGTTACAATAGAACAAAACCCGAAATATTTGAACGGACGAAAAAGTTTTTAAGAAGAAATAAAACCGAACTTTTCTTTGACGAATTGCTCTACTTTGTATGTGAATAAAAATTCTACTTCATTTTTAATAAAAACTACTTTTTTTTATAGTATTACTATTGAAAAAAATGTCCTTGCTCCCTTTTTTTGTTAACTGTTCAAATAAAATTTGAATTCCAACATAAAATAAAATTGCTTTAAAAAATTCTTTATTTAAAAATTGTTTTCTTTCTTAATAGTATTTTTTGAAGGTTTATTTTTGCTCTCATAACAGCTGAATTTTAAGTAAGTTTTTTTTTTAAATAGAAAATTTCTATAAAAATATATTGTATGAAAACTTTCCAATATTCCCTTTAAAAAAGTTTTGTATTTAAAAAGAAACCGAAAAAAAATAAAATCAAAAAAAGGATGTGAGGTAATTTTTTGTATTTTTTTTAAACTTTATTTTTAACAGAAAAAAAAGAGAAAACCAATTTTCTTAAATAATATAAGTTAATTTTATTTAAGGAAATTTAAGGAACAGAAAAGGTAAAAATGATAAAAATTGCGTATAAAAAAAAATTCCTTCAATTCAACAAAAAAATTGTGCTTATCGAAAGTTTTCCTATTAAAAAATTTCACATTACAACCGAAGCTGGATAAGTTTTTGAGCAATAAAACACCTTCACTTTTTTGCTGTCCAGACTGACTCCTCCTCCCAAAGTTTAACTTTTCAAACTTTTTGATCAGAAAAAAACATTTTGCTGAAAAATTTTTTTTATTTGTTAATATACCAAAGAAAAAATCATTTCCCAAAAAATAATTTCTTTTTTCAAAAAAAAAATCAACTTTTAAAATTATTTTAAATAAAAAACTGACGTTAGATGGCCTAAGAATAAACAAAACTAAAAAAATTAGAAAAACTCAAACTAACAACAAAGACGACATATTAAAAATTGTCCCAACACTGTTTTGATTTTACATTTGTCACAGCCTTTTATGACTTATGGCTGCAATTTTAACGGTAGATATTTCCTGCCAGCTTCAAAGTGAGTTTTTTTGAGGTTTCATAACGAAAAATTCTATAAAAACAAATTCTCCAAAAATAATCTTAACAAAAAAAAACCAATGAAAAAATTTCTCCAAAAATAGTTCGAACACAAGACCAATGAAAAACATTCTCCAAAAAAAATCTTCATCACCAACTGTAATCTTAACGAGAAAACCCGACTAAAAAATTTCTCAAAAAATAATCGTGACGAATAAAACCAACTAAAGAAATTCTCCAAAAATAGTTTCAACAAACAAATATCTCCAAAAAAAATCTTAAGGAAAAAAACCGAAAAACAAAAATTCCCCAAAAAAAGTTTGCCACAAAACTAATAAAAAAAAGTCTCCAAGAATAATCTTAACGAAAAAAACCGACTAAAAAAAAAATCTCCAAAAATAATCTTAACAAAAAAAAATCACCAAATGTAATCTTAACGGCAAAAACCGATTAAAAAATTCGCCAAAAATAATCGTGAAGAATAAAACCAACTAAAGAAATTCTCCGAAAATAGTTTCAACAAACAAAATTCTCCAAAAAAATTCTTAAGGAAAAAAACCGAAAAACAAAAATTTCCCAAAAAAAGTTTTGTCACAAAACCAATGAAAAAAAGTTACCAAGAATAATCGTAACGAGTAAAACCAATGAAAGAAATTCTCCAAAATTAGTTTTACCAACAAAAAAATGTATTAAAAAAAATCTTTACGAGAAAAACAGAAGAAAGAAATTCTTCAAAAATAGTTTGAACATAAAACCAATAAAAAAATCTTAAAAAATAATATTAATAAAAAAAGACAATAAAAGAATTCTCCAAAATTTAATCTTAACAAAAAAAATTCTCCAAAAATAATCTTAACGAGAAAAACCGACTAAAGAAATTCTCCAAAAATAGTTCGAACACAAAACCAATGAACGAAATTATTGAAAAATAGTTTTACCAAAAAAAACCGGCAAAAAATTCTCCAAAAATAATCTCAACGAGAAAAACCGACTTTTCAAAAGTTTTTGATCAGAAAAAGTATTTTGCTAAGGAATTTTTTTTTATTTGTAAATTTCCCCAAAAAAAAACTATTCCTAAAAAAATAATTTTTCTTCTAAAAAAGGATCAACTTTTAATTTTTTATATAATTTTAACAACAACAAATAAAAATACCACCCTTTACCACCTAAAAATGGATTTATTTATTTTAACAAATTAACTGTGATTAAGCATTTCTGCAACAAAAAAAAGCAAATGTAAAAAAAAGCAAAAGTTTATCTTCATCTTTTAGGATGGCATAAATTTTCTTTCTTAAATTTTTTATTTTGCAAAATCATGCGCGTTAAGGTTAGATTCGACAAGGGAGGTGGGAACAACCACAAAAGCAATAGTAATAATAATAATAATAATAATAATGCTAATAATAGCCACCAAATGGCGATGGTATTTTCAGTATTGGTCAAGAAGTCTTTTGCCTAATCGTGATTCGTCTTTGTCTGTTTTTTTTCGGTCATTCTTGCATTTGCCACACTTAAGCCACTGTAATTTTTGCTCCACTAACTCTAATCGCTGAATAATTGGACGACGAAGAGAAACAGCGAAGAAAAAAAAACTAGACGAAAAGCCAAAATGCCTACCTACAAAAGAAAAAAAACTGCTCTTCTGTGCGAACAACCAAATTCAATGAACCTCTAATGAGATTACCTTGAAGGACTGCCTATTGACTGATTGACCGTTGCGCGAGCTCCTCTTCTTTTCCATCTCATTCTCGCTAAACGGCTCCTATTTCGAAAGATAGAAAACAGAAAAAAAGCAAAAAGCAAACGCGTAAAACGATTGTAAAAAAGTTCGGAAAACTTACGGAAAAGTGAAAAGAGAGAAGAGAGAAAACTTTTGTAACCGCCTTTTTTTCGCTTAGTTTTTTATTTTTTTTTGTTATTGAAATATTTTCAATAGTATTCACCCGAAAACTGTTTTTTTTTTGCTTTTGTTAGTTTGTTTTTTGCTTGTTTTGTTGTTTACTCAATGACGCAACAACGAATGTGCTTGCAATTTGACCGATGAACGGTGAACGATGACAATAGACAAGGAGAAGAAGATAAAGAAGAAAGAGAGATTGAAGCGTGCGAACATGAACCTTGCAATAGTTTTGATTTTGTCGAAAGGCACTAATACACCAACCAAATAGAAAGGAAAGAAACAAAAAATCCTCATTTTTATCGTTTTCTTCTCAGATTTTTTCAAATTTTTGCGAATTTTTTATCGTTTTTTTAATTCTCAAGTTTTTTTTTGATAAAATTTTAAGGACTTTTTTTTGTAATTAATTTTGGCAAAAAAAATTATTTATTTTTAGGGGCAATATTTTGATGGTAGAATTTTTTGCTTGAGTAATTTTTGAAGTTTTTTCTTTGAGGACATTTTTTTTAGGGAATTTTTTAATTAATTTGTTAGAAGTTTTTTTTTAAGATTTTTTATAGAATTTCTTTTTTTTTGTAAATTTTTTAATTGATTTTTTATAGTTTTTGGAATTTTGGATTTTTTTTAAAGTTAGTAATTTTTTTTATGGGAAATTTTTATTATTTTTTTTGGTATAATTAAAAGGGAATGTTTTTTTCAAACTTTTAAAAAATTTTGCGCCTTTGGTTAATCTAGAAAATTTACCAAAAAAAAAAATTTTTAAGATTTTGCAAATAATTTTTAGACGTTTTTTTGGTGTTGCTAAATTTTAGGGTCTTTTTTTTAATTAAATTTGATAAAAGAAATTATTTATTTTTAACGGCAATATTGTGATGGTAGAATTTTTTGCTTGCGTAAATTTTGAAGGTTTTTCTTTAAGGAATTTTTTTGAGGGAAATTTTTGGATCATTTTTTTTTTGTTTTTTTTTCTAAATTTAATTTTTTGTGTAATTTTTAGGAATAAATTTAATTAATTTGTTAGGGACTTAAGATTTTCTACCATTTTTCAAAGATTTTTTTTTAGAATATCTTAAGATTTCGGTAATTGTTTTTTTTTGTAAATTTTTTTTAAAATTTTGTTATAAATTTTATGAAATTTCGCATTTTTTTTTTAAAGTTGGTTTTTTTTTTGAATTTGAGATGTTTTGTTTGTAAGTAAGCTCTCTAAGGCAAGCGCTAGAGAAGTTATTGCCATTTAGTAGCGCCACAGCCTGCGACTATTCGGCGAAATTTTTATTATTTTTTTTGTATAAAATTTTTGAGCTTTTAGTTAATTTTTTTTAAAGATTTATATTATTCTAGAAATTTTTTAGATTTTGCAATCAGTTTTTAAAGTTTTTATTATTTTTAAATATTTTTTTTTATTTTTTTTTGTCATTTTGAAAATTTTTTTATTTTTTAAAATTTTAGAAATTTTTAATTTTTTTTTTCTTAATATTTTTTTTTTTTGATAATTTTTGTGTTGCTATTCCGAGCATTTTGCCATAAAAATGAGAAGAAGTTACCGTATTGCGCTAAAGAAACTTTCGAAATCCTTAAAAATATCGTTACGATGATGGTTTGAGTTGTAATAGGAATAACTTTTTTCGTTTTGTTCTCTGTTGAATTGGTTGTCTGAGGTTTTTTTCCTTTCACCCACCCAGTCTGAGAGGTTTTTTTGTATTTTTGCTGGTATTATTTTCATTAAAGCCTAGGTAAGAAAAGCTGTCTGCAGTCAATAGTCTTTCGAAAAGGCAAATCACAAGCTGATGTGTATTTTTCATTTTTTTTTACGTGACACCATAACAAACGATGACGAATGATAAATGGACACAAGTCAGCAGACTCCTCCGAAGCCATAGACTGACTGTTGGAGACGGTAGGAAACGACAGCGGCAAGAAACCGACCGACTATTCCGACAGTCGATGAGGTTCGTTGGAGAACTCTTTAACAAACGACGTAACATTCTTGTAAGTTTTCACTAATGATTTTCCAGCTCCCCATTTGAATTGATTTTTAACAATAAAAATAAAAACTCGTGAATAAAAACAATCAAATGTCAGCAAAGGTCCGGTCCCCGTCCACACCACCATTTGTCACGAAATTCTTGTTTCCTTCGTACGAACGCATTCATTTTCTTTAAGAACATTTCCTTTAATCAACAAAGAAAAAAATGCGTTTCTATTCAAATAAAAATCCGTCATTATTTTATTTTTACGAGGAATTTTTTTTTTAATAAGAAACAAAATTTCTTTTTGCCTTAAATAAGCTTAAAAGAAAAAGATTCGAAAAAGTTTGATTTTTAAAGAAAAATTCACTCAAAAGAAGAGAGTGTTCCATTCAGTTTGTAGTCGTTCCTGTCAAGAGAAACTGGCGATGATCAGTTCGGCAATAAAAAATAAGAGCAAAAACTGCTCAATTATTTTTGCATCGTGGTTATCCCTTTTCTTCCCACCGGCACTCGTTGCTCAGTCGAATAAATTGTTTTGTTGTGAAATTCAATTTGAGACAAGAAAAAGACAAATAAAAATTCATCAATGTCAATGTCATCGGTGCATGCTCTCTTCTCTTTTCTCTTCTAATATTATTTTGAGCGCGTACTTGCGTGCGTTCATAAGTACGTGCGTGACTTTTTCCGTACGCTGCTGCGTGCATAAATTTATTGGTTATTCAAAAATATTTTTAAAAATTGGCATTTTTCTAAAGAATTTGATAAAAGGGATGGCATAGAAGTTTTTAAGTTGACGGACTAAGTGACAAATTGTGTCAAGGGTAAGAAAAAATTTATTGAAAATGCAAAAAAAAGATTGGAAAAAATTCATCGAAGAGTGGAATGGGAAGTTTTTTGTCAGCATCAGTTTGAAGAGGGTGGGGGGGGGGGGGAGGGGATTATTGGCTTACCAGGAAAAAAATAAGAAAATTAAATTGATTTTTCAAAATAAATTGGAGAGTTTTTCTTTGATTGCATATATTTTTATTTAAAAAAATTTCAGAAAAAAAATCCGTCCGGCTTTTGTGTGCTTCTTATGATTAGGGGGCGGTGGAGGGTGTTGTTAGCGATAAGAAAAGTCACGTTTCCTGTTTTTATTTTTTTTTAAATTTTTATTTTTATTTTGAAAAGAGTTATCGTCGTTTTGTTCATTTGCCTGCACCTGCAGTGGAATGCGTTGCGTCGTCGTTCGTGTCGATTGTTTTGGAAAACATTCCGGTTTCGGTTTTGTAGGCTCTCGTATCCGTCCGAGCGACCAAGAATGGAGGGTCTTGAGCACGCACGCGACTATCATCTACAAGAACACGTCCGAGTTTGTTTAAGGGAAAATGGTGTCGCAGAGCCTAACGCTAAGAATTTCCGAAGCGCTGTTCATAGAAGATTCGTCAGGCTTCAATCACACAGACCTCTTCACCATCGTTGAATTTTTGTCCATATTTCCAGTGTCACCACTTATTGTGCTGTCATCATTTGTCCGTGACCGTGGACTCCCTCTGTTCCCCATTCCTTCACTCACTCCGCCATGTCTCACCGGTAGACTTGTATCGAGTGGAGCGCGTTCAATTAATTCATCGGCACGTGTCAATTGTCTAACCGACAGCCAACAAAATTGATGTCCATTCCAACAGCAAGAAATTCTATTTGTTTTGTTGATGGTGTCCACTTGACGAAATCGAGGTGCCTTCATTGTTTTGACGGCAATTAATGCGAACGTGTACAAATCAACTAGGAACGACTGTGATTCTCCGACTCGATTTGGTCAATGAACCGAGCCACTCGTTGTACACAATTCTGCCCTTTACCGCTACCTATCCTTGATGGGGGAATACTCTCTCGTTTGTTGCAATACGATAAACGAATGGTGGGAGGGGGGCGGAATCATCACAGCGACAACCGAAATGAAGACACATTTTGCCTGGCCACAGGTCCCCGTCTAGACACACTTAAAAACCAAAATGAAAATCGTTCCCAAGAACGACACTGACTGCACTGATAATGCCACTGTTGCCGATGCTACTGACCACGACCGAAATCCGTTTTTATGTTTTATGACGCGTCCGAAATTGACTGAATTTCGAAATTATTGCGGCGATGATAATCAGCCACTGACAGCGTATGTGATTCCATCAGAAAGGAGAGATAATTAAGCTGAGATTGAATGAGACAGTCAGTCACAAGAGATGATGGGTTGGTCCTTTAGTTTAGTATTCACCACCCAAACTTCCCTTCTTTTTTTTATGTAAGAAAGTGGCTTTATGGTCTACCTAAAAAGGACGATCAATTAATTTTGTTCACTTTTACATGCTCGTTTTCTTGTTTGGAGAGAGAGAAAAAACTTTTGTTAATTAACACAAAAATACAAATTGCACGTAAACAGATAAGAAATGATCCACGAAAAAGTGCCAGCCCCGCCTCTCTTGCACACTCATTAATCAGTAGTTCCAACGGGATAATTTGTCTCTTCCAGTCTTCGCTCAATTTTTCTTCATTTAGAAAAGAATTTTTGCATTTCATCATTGTTGATGGAACAGAAAGTGACAGACGAGTGCAAAAATAGAGCAAACAAATTCACACAAAAGTACGTAAGAGTGCATTTAAATAGAGTGTGAGAAGAAGATGCACTCACTCACGGAATCATGTCGACAGCCTCGTTTCGGTTTCCCTTCGAATTGATTGATGAGCGATTTTTCCAAAAATTCCTAGTCGTCGACCATGAAGAGAGCGGCATGAAAGTGCAAGCCTATCCATCTCCATGTTTCTTGTCTACTCTCTCCTTCAGTCGTTCAGAGACTTAGTTGTGTAAGGAAAATTATGCGAATTTTCTCGGCTGTTCTTTTTTTTTTGGTCTATTTATGTTGTGCATGTGCATGTGTGTACGTGCCGTGCGATTTTGTAATAAACTAAAATTGGCAACGTGATTATTGGCTAAAAATAAAATTCATTAACGAGCCGGAAAAATTCCATTCGAAAAATTAGGAACAATTTTTTTCACTCTCTCTTTTATTCTCTCATTGTTCTTTTTTTTATTAACTTTACTTACTGTTTTTGTTTTGTTTTGGTTATTTACGCGGCCAAATAAGGTGTTGACCGGAGGAGTTTTATTGTTGATACTCGGCGTGGAGTCCAGTTAGAACTTTGTTGTTTGTTTTTATTTTTGTTTGATTTTTTTTAAAATGTTTCTAATTTTTTTTATTATAAACTTTAAAGTTAAGGATTTTTATTTTAATTATTTGTGCGTACTTTTTTTAAGTTTAATTTTGATTTGTACAATTTTAATTTTTTGGTTTGTAGAATTTTTTTTTTATATTGTACATAGAAATTTAAAGGGACATTTTTGAAATTGTTCTCATTTTTTTTTGTAAATAAAATCAGAAAATTATCAAAAAATTAATAGTTTTAAAATCAAAAAAAAAAAAAAAATCTAAAAAAAAATCTCCACAAAAAATTATGGAAAATAATGTAAAAATTTACATAAAAAATAGTTTAAAATTGGTTTTCTGGGGTATTTGTAGGGGTTTTTTTTGTTGTCTACTTTTTAAATACTTTAAATAGTTTTCCTTTAAAAATTTAAAAAAAAATCATTAATAATTTATAAAAATAAAGAAACTTTACAGAAAAACCAAAATAAAAGTTAATTTTTTTGAAGATTTTCCAATAATTTTTTTAGAAATTAATTATTTTGGAACATTTTTCAATAATTTATTTTTTTTAAACAATTTTTTTAATAAAATTTCTTGAAATTTAGGCGCGAAAAAATTATCAAAAATAGTTTTTCGGTTTTCATAACTTGAAATTACTCTCCCCCCCTCTCTCTTCCCATCTACCCTTAATTCTCTTTCCCTTTTTTTATTATCCAAAAATATTACCGAAGAGACGCAGTTTTTGCATATAATTTTTTTTCAGAATAATTTTTTCCTGACATTTTTAAAATTCAGAAAAGGAAACTTTTTTTTTATAAGAAATTATTACGAAAGTCTCCGAACTTACCTTGGCAATTTTTATTCGTTGCTATCCAAAATTACGATTGAATCCTGCTTTTGTGGAGGCACACTGGCATAAAAGATTTTCCTGCGTTTTATGTAAGCTTCCTTATTTGGAGAATTTTGCAATTTTTTTTTAGTATTTTCTGGTTTTTATAAAGTTTTATATTTAATTGTGGAGTCTTGGTGAGTTCCTTGTCGGTGGAATTGACCCCGATTGGAACTGAATCTCGAATAGGAATAAGGCAAATGATCTCCGTGGCTGACTATGGGGATGGAAGAGGATCGATGATGTTGTAAATGAATTTCATTTATGCTAAGTGGTTAACATCGTCTGTTGTTGAGGACGGGGGGATCTGTTGTCTTGCTGTCGAGAACTGCTAAGAGTGAGTCCATCGTTGGTCAAATCGTGCCACCGCCGATCACAAACAATTATTGGGAAAATATTAAAAGTTACCTAATCTCACGTCTGCTGGTGGCACATTGTATGTTGTCGTCGCGCATGTTTGGCATAAAACGAGGAATAATCAGAAGGCGTACATACAATTTGGGAATAATGGTTGCCATGGCCATGTTCGGATGGCTTTAAATCATCGGAGATCTTCAAAAACTCACTTCAAAAACAAGAAATTTTTAGAAAATTGTGTCCGCTTTGGCCTTTTGAAGAGACAACAACGCCGATGAGTCATGCTGTGGTTACGGTAAGAAAAGACTCTCGATACCAATTATGGACCGTTGAAATCGTATTTTTTTTCCTTGAAAAATTTAAAAAAAAGTATTTAGAGTTTTCCCCGCCCCCCAAAAAAAATCCGTATTTTTTTTACTTTTTATATTAAATAAAAAAAGCTCAAACTAACAACAAAGACGCCATATTAAAATTGTCTGAAACATTTTTCACTTTTACATTTGTGACCGCCTTTTATGACTTATATCAGCAATTTTAACGGTAGATATTTCCTGTTACCTTAACGAAAAATTCCATAAAAACAAATTCCCCCAAAATAATCTGAACGAGAAAAACTGACAGAAAATAATTATCCAAAAATAGTTTTAACACAAAACCAATAAAAAAATTCTCCAAGAATACTCTTAGCAAAAAAAAATTTCCAAAAATAATCTTAACAAAAAAAAATCTCCAAAATTTAATACAAAAATTTCATCAAAATTAATCTTAACGTGAAAAACCTACAAAAAAATTCTCTAAAAATAGTTTTAACACAAAACTTAATGAAAAAAATACTCTAAAAATAATCTTAACGAGAAAAACCAATAAAAAATTTCTCCAAAAAGAATCCTAACCAAAAAAAGACGACTAAAAAAATTCTCCAAAATGAATTTGAACATAAAACCAATGACAAACATTCTCCAAAAATAATCTTAGCAAAAAAAACCTATGAAAAACATTTCCAAAAATAAAATTAACGAAAAAACCCACAGCAAAATTAACGACAAGAAAAATCAACTAAAAAAATTCTCCAAAATTTAGTCCAAACAAACAATTCTCCAAAAAAGTTGTTAACAAAAAAAATCTTGACAAGAAAAACCGACAGAAAAAAATTCCCCAAAAATAGTTTAAAACCAAAACCAATGAAAAAAATTCTCCAAAAATAATCTTAACCAAAAAACAAAAAATCCGTTAACAAAATTCTCCAAAAAAGTTGTTAACAAGAAAATTTCTCCAAAACTAATCTTAACGAGAAAAACCTACAAAAAAAATCTCCAAAATTTAAACTTAACAAAAAAATTCTCCAAAAATAATCTTCACAAAAAAAAATTCTCCAAAAATGATCTTAACGAAAAAAACCTTTCCAAAAATAATCTTAACGGAAAAACTCACAACAAAAAAACTCTACAAAAATAATTGAAACGACAAAAAAAAACAATAAATTTTTTTTCCCAAATTCATCTTAATTTTTTCGATTTTTTTACTCTACAATTTTTTTTTTGTGTTCTTCTGGCACTACAAAAAGTTGCCTTTATGACCTTGTACGTGTAAGTTGAGGCGCACGTTTTTGATTTAAATAAATTTTTTTTCGGACACCGCATCGGTTCGCTGACCCCCTTTAAGTGGTGGGTGCTTGGTGGTCGCATGTTATTTTGCACAATTGCCATTGGTTCCGCCATCGCCACTGACACTGATTTTCTGGTGCAGTTAATGTTGCACGCGTCGATGACAGACGAGTCAAGTTCAACGCAGCAACGCACGTCATCGTCACTTACCACATTTGCGCACCCACGCACCTGCTTACCTACATAACAGTTCAATCTATTTGTTTTACAAAAAAATCAAAATAGAAAATAAAAACAGCAAAACAAACAGTTTTCATTAATGGCAATAATAAATATTCTTAAAAATGTGCAAAAATAAAAAGACTTTGTAGGCAAAAAACGAAATCAAATCGAGACAAAATCATTTTTGCTCATCGGAATAATCTACCAAACCCCCTTTTCCCTTCCAGCCATTGTTTTAGTTTTTAAAAAAAAATTTTTTTTTTTGTTTTAAAAGTCAAAAACTTGTGAAAATTTATTGAGAAAAAAAACCCGTCAACACGTCACCTCCTGTTTTCGTAATTTATTAGGAAAACGCCACCCACTCCCTCTGTCCCCCTCCCTCGAGAATTTCCCATTTATTTTTAAGTTTTCTGTTCTCTTTTTCGGTTATTGTGACTTTTTGCCTTTCCGTCTAGACGGAATTGCTTATAGTATAAAAATTTATTTATTTTTATGTTTTTTTCCGTTGTCTTTTGTAAATTTGGAAAACAAAAATGCATACAGTTTTTTTGTTGTTCCTCTTTTTAAAATAAGATTTTCGAAAATGGTGTTTCCAGTAAACTTTAAAGTTTTTGTAATAAAATTAAAAATATTCTCTCCAAAAAAAATTAATTAAAAAATGATGGAAAACTTTAAAAAAAAATATTGAAAAATTAGTAAAATGATGAGAAAAAATTTTAAAAGTTTCGAAAAACTTTAAGAAAAAATTAGTAAAATATGCAAAATTCTTAACATGAATAAATAAAAATTAGTCAAAAGTACAAACAATTAATTAGGAAAATTTAAACAAAAAAGTAAAAAATTATTTAAGAAAATTAAAGGAAAAGCAGTATAAAAATAAACATTTAAAATACCAAAATTAATCCAAAAAAATAATTTTAAAATAAAAAATTAAAAAAAAAACAAACAAAATATTTAAAAAAAATTGGAAAATTAGAAAAAAAAAACAATTTAAAAAAAAAAAAAACAATCTAAAAATAATTTTAAAATTTTAAAAATGAATAAAATTTTATAAAAAAATTTCAAAATTGAAGAAAAAAATAACTAAACTTTAGAAAAAATTGAATTGGGCTCAAAAAAAAAGACGAAAATTTTGCAACCCACAAAAAAACTTCTCCAAAAATAGTTTAAAACCAAAACCAACAAATTTATTTAAAAAAATGAGGAAACATTTTTTTATTTAAATATAAATTCTTTTGGAATTTTCTTATAAAAATTTTTTTATATATAATCAAACCACCCCCCCTTCCTCTCACCCTAATAAATAAAAGAAAACAAAAAAGTCCCTTTTCATTCTGTTCAAATGCATTTAAGGAAGAAGAAAATGTACAAAATTCAAATAGGTGATCGGCGAAAAACAGCTGCGATCATCGAGGGTTTTTGTTGTTGTTTAGTTACAAAAGAACAAGAGAGAAAGAAAACCAAAAAATGAATTTCCCAAAATTCCTTTCACAATGCTTCCGAAAAACTGTTGTGCATCTCTTTCCAATCTTCAAGAATATTCATTTCCAAATAAAAAAAAAAATATATAAACCGAACTCGTTTACTGACCCTTTTCGTTCGTTGTCTCATTTTAACCAATCAATCGCATTCAATCCCATTTCGAGTCGTTTTGCTATTGTGTTCTTGTTGTTCTCGCTTCTTCTTCTCTTGTTTTAATTATGCAAGCCGTTTTGCTATTGTGTTCTTAACTATTACTCGTTTTGTTCGTAGTTCTTCTTTTTTATTCGTGTACGAAAAATATTTTCTTTCTTACTCTTTTCTTTTCTTTTCTAGTCGATCTTTCGCTTTGTTTTCAAACATAACCCAACCCATCATAATTGATTTGGTTTTTTCTTCTCTCTCGCAATAGGCAAATTTATGTAGGCAAACAACAACAATAAAAATTAGAAGAAAAATAAAAAAAACAATTTTTTGTCATCGCTCTTTTATAATAAACCTTGGAGAAAATTCCGAAAATGTTTTTATTTTGTGTACGTACCAAAAACAAAAAAAAACAAAAAACAAAAAAAAAACTGATAAAAAAAATAAGAGAAAATATAAATTAAATAATGGAAAAAATAGGCAACAACCAACAACAACAACAAAAAATTGATTGTGCAACGAAATTGGCAACGTAAAATGCGCATTGCAATAATCCGAATATGCTCTGACCTTCAGAGCGTTTTTTGACCTTTTTTTTTGAGGCTGCTTCTCTCTTTCTACATTCGCGCGCGATGTCGCTTAATATCGCATTTTAATCTTGCTCGTCTGCCCTGCCCCGTTATCAAACTATTTCCCTCTCGGTTTTCCTAATAACATTTTGATGATTTTTTGATATTTTCACAAATTTTTCTCCATTTTTTTTTAATGTTTATTTTTTTTTTTTGGTTCTTTTAGTTTTTTGTTTTTTGTTTTTGGTTTTTTGGGGGGGTCGCAACAAATTAAATTAGATTCTTTTCCCGTTGTTATTTTTGGCTTAAATTATTATCTTTTTTTATTTATTCTCAATTTTTTGATGGAAGTCGAAGAAATCTTTTTAATTTTTTTGTTAGAATAGTTGTTGTAGGTAGAGGGGAGAGAGGGGGGTAAGTTGATGTTTGGAAGTTCAGCTACTATGAGAAAGATTTTTCTTTAAAAAAAAAATGTCTGGAGAATAAAATTCAATAATTTTTGTTCGTAATTCTAAAGGTGTTATTTATAATTATTTTTTTCTTCAAAAAAAAGGGGGGGGGGGGTGGCTTGTTGTGTCGATTTGTGGATAAGAAAATTATAAAAAAAATTCAATGTCTGAATTTTATGATAATTTGTACTAATTTTTTTTCTTTTAAAGTAAAAATTTCCGCTGTTTTCTTTCTTTTTTTCGTAAAATACGCAATTTTTATTATTATTATTATTTATGTGAAAATAAGTAACCGTCCAACAACTTGTACTCTCCTAAAAGTCAATTTTTCCCTTTCTCTCTCTCTCTCTATTACACAATTCCCAGTTTGGTGTATAAGTAATTGCTTTTTTTTTTTTAAATATTTAAAAAAAAAAAACTAAAAATGTTGTATTGACTATTTTTAAATTAAATTGCGTAAAATTATTATTTTCTTCTTTTGCATTTTAAAGAGAAACCAACTTAAAAGAACAGAAAAGAGTTAAGAATCTTTAATTAGTCCACGGAGAGCGTGTCAAAGAATTTACACAACAAGCCCGATTCGAATGCTCAGAAATGGATACTATTCGTTAGGGGATGGGCTTAATTGCTTACAGATTCGTATATACATATACATAAACACACGCTTCCACTTAAATGGCAAACACTCAAAACAAGTACGTACCGCCGTACACGCAATATTGCAATAGCGACGCACGCATAAATCCGTTCCTCTAGCCCCAATTTGCTAACCTTACCTTCTTAACTGTGCGCAAAAAAAAGCATTTTCTATTTTTTTCTACCTTACAACCCCCCCCCCATCCTCTTTCGGCTTTGGATACAATCTAAATTTTTTAGATTCTTAGGAAGACTTTTTTTACGTACGTTCGATTTGGTTTAAGATCAGAGTCGGCTGCCTGTCTAACCTCGAGTATAGTTTTTATTTTCTAGAGTGTCAGCCAAAAAGTAGTATTAGTGACAGCAATAGTATTGGTAGTGGTAGTTGCAGGTCAGTCTCATTAATGTATCGAGGCTCTCCGGACCCAAAGCAATTTATTTTCCGATTTATTTTTTTAATTTTTTGTCATTTTTGAGGCTTTTTTAGAATGAAAATAATTACGAAAAAAAATATTTTTTTTATAGGCATATAGTGTAGAGATAATAGTATAAATATTAGAAGTAGTAGTAGTAGTAGTAGTAGTAATCGAATAATTACTGTTTAAGATATACTCTTCGAAGAAAAAATTTATTCAATCTTGCAGTTTTTGGTCTAAAAAATATTCAAACAATTTTAATTATAAAACAAAATCGAAACAAATTAGTTTTTTATTCAAACAAGATGTGTCTCGAATTACGTTTTGAAAAATTATGTCTCGAGTTACATTAGTAAAATTATCGTTTTTATGATAATTGAAGAAAAAAATTTATCCCAAGTAATATTATAAAATTTATTGTTTTGAGTTACGTTTTTAAATCCACTCCGAGTTGAGTTTACTTTGTGAGAAAATTGCTTTGAGTTACTTTATTAAATTTATTGTTCCCCAGATGCGTTAAAAATTATTGTTCCAAGTTGAATTTTTAGAAATATGCTCCTAATTAGTATTTTTTTTTAAAAACTTGTCCAAATTGCGTTAAAAAAAAGTGTCCCGAGTTACGTTTATCAAAAATTATGATCCCAGTTACGTTATTTAAAAAAAAAATCGTCCCAAGTAAGATTATAAAATTTATTGTTTCAGATAACGTTTTTAAATACACCGAGTTGGCTTTACTTTTTATGAGAAAATTGCTTTGAGTTACGTTATTAAATTTATTGTTCCCCAGATGCGTCAAAAATTATTATTCCAAGTTGCATTTTAAGAAATATACCTCATATTAGCCTTTTCTAGAAAAAAACTGATTCAAATTGCGTTAAAAAAAAGGTGTCCCGACTTACGTTTATCAATAACTATGTTCCTAGTTACGTTATTTTTAAAAAAAAATCGTCCCAAGTAAGATTAAAAAATTTATTGTTTCAGATAACGTTTTTAAATACATTCCGAGTTGAGTTTACTTTATGAGAAAATTGCTTTGAGTTACGTTATTAAATTTATTGTTCCCCAGATGCGTTAAAAATTATTACTCCGACTTGCATTTTTAGAAATATGCTCCTAATTAGTATTTTTTTTTTAAAACTTGTCCAAATTGCGTTAAAAAAAAGTGTCCCGAGTTACGTTTATCAAAAATTATGTTCCCAGTTACGTTATTTAAAAAAAATTTCATCCTAAGTAAGATTATAAAATTTATTGTTTCAGATAATGTTATTTAAAAAAAAAATATTCAAAATTGCGTTTTTGTTTAGCGAAAATTGTTCTGAGTTGCGTTATAAAAAATCTCGTAAAAAATTCTATTTCAAATAACATTTTTAAAAATACGCCGATTTACTTATTTAAAAAAAGAGTATGTTCTGAGTTACGTTATAAATGAAATTGTTCCGAGTTACAATATAAAAATAATCGTTCCGAGTTACGTTATAAATAAAATTGTTCCAACTAACATAATTTCAAGTATGTTGGGAATTAGATTTTTATACAAATTATATTCCAAGTTCCGTTATAAAAAAAAATGTTCCCAGTTACGTTATGAAATAAATTGTCCCAAGTTATATTAGTAAATAAACTGTTCCAAATTATATAAATAAAAATATATTCCGATTTATTTATTTTTTTAAATAATATTCCGAGTTACGTTGTGACATAAATTGCTCCAACTAACATTGTTTAAAATATATTTTTCCGTATTAGATTTTTTTTTAAAGAAAATCGTTTCAAATTGCGCTTATAAAATAAATTAGTCCGTGTTACATTACAAAAATATGTTCCAAATTACATTATTATTTATATTTGGAACATATTTTTGTAACTTTTTCAGTTTTTTTTATTTTTTTGTGAAAATTTGTATTTTTCCCTATTTTTATTGTTTTTTTTTTACATTTTTTTAAAAAAAATTTCCAACAAAATTAATTTCTCTTAATTTGGATTGGAAAATCGTACAACAAAATGAGTGGAAAATTATTGGGGAAAAAACAGTAAAAATATGTCAAAAAAAAAATCAGAAAAGAAGAAAGTAATTTTTGATATTTTCAGTATTTGACGAAAAAATTATCACATTCACGACTGCCTTCGAGACAAACTCTTTACGTTCTCTAACAATGTTTTGCTCTCTCAATCCACCGATTGTATCCGTCTTTAAGGAATAAATAAAAACTCTACTAATTCGAGAGAAAAAAAGAATCTGCACACGACATACGCTCCTGTACGCACGTCCATTCTCTACCTACACTCGCATGTAACTCACTCACTCACTCACTCATAAGCCGAGATGCCATTTTGATTAGAGGAGAAAAACAAGTGCAAGCATGCACTTCATTTTTAGATCAGAGTCAAGGTTTGCATGCCCCCTTTTTTTGGCTTGACTTTATGCCAACCCCTGCCAGCCCCAACCCAGCTAGGCTAGCCAGTCGACCAAATCAGCCCCAGCCTGTCGCTAGTTAGTCAGTCAGTCACTCAGTCATTCAGCTAGTAGTCAATCAGGCCTATTATAGCCTAGTGCATAGCTCCCTTTCCGATCCGCCTTCTGACGATCAAAGCAATTTTCCCATTTTTTCTATTTTTATTTTTAGGCGAATAGTATTGACCTGCTTACATATGCGAGTGTGTACGCACAAGTCCGTCTCGTTAATCCGTGAATAGAGGAATGTGTGCTTGTGTGACTGCTTTCGGTTATCGAAAACACACGCAAATTCAGCCTATTTGGCGGTTAGGCAGAAATGTTTTTTTCTTCTTCTTCTTCTAGAACTTTTGCTAGACCGAACTGTAAGTGAGAGAGTGAGTGAGTGAGGGAGAATGTCTATTTGCGATTTTAGTTGTTTTGCGTTAATTCCATTGTTGATGGTGCTGCGTTGCGTTAAAGCTGCTGCACTCCGATTAGACTGTTTGTGTTGAAGAAGGAAAGAAGGATTTGTTGTTGCGTTTGCAGTTACTTCCTTTGTTGTTGAGGAAGTCAAATTGGATTTTTGAGAGAGACGCGCATTGATATCATTAAAAAAAACCAAAACTGAAAAACGAGAAAATATTCAACACATCACTGTCCGTTAAGAGATGGGCAGAGATGGTTTACAATTGCAAATATTTTTTTTTAATTTTTAATTTTTACAAGTGTCAAAAACTACAGCATAGTAACAAGCATATTTAGAAAATAGTATTAATTAGTGTGAAGGGTTTAGGGGGTGTAAAGCTCCATCAAAGTTGCTCCTGGTCGCGTCTACATTTGTGGGCTCGTTAGTATTTTAACAAATCGCGATGCCTGTGACGCTTAAGTTTTCGATGGGTGCTTTTGGAGACGGAAGTAGAGAATAACTCTATAACAAGGGGATAAGTATGTTAGGGGACGGAAATAGAAGCGCGATTACATAGTTTACTTAATGTAACGGTTTTTTTGAATTTTTTCGTGTTTTTTAAACAGTTTTTCTTTCTATTTTCTTTTTAGAAAGAAATTATAACTGTGTTGCTAAATGTAATAACCAAAAAATCATGATTATTGAAAAATTTCATCTAAAATCCAAACAACCTTAACGAAGCGAAATTACTGGGAAAACCAACAAAAAAAAGTGGCGTAGCCTTGTCAACTCCGCTGCAGCAAAATAAAAGCACATTTGACAAAAAAATGTATCCAAAAAAAGGAGGTTTTTTTTTGTTGTTAAAAAATAATATAAGGAATCGCATTATTTCTTATACTTTGAATCCGAATTTTGAAAATTTTGCTTGGCAAGAAGACATACGAAATTATCTTACCGACCTGTTTTCACTTGGATATCCACTTTTCAACCCAATCGGTATCTTCATGTTCAAGGATATCAACGGTTTATAATTATTTCTCTCATAAAGTATCTGGTTTTGTGTTTTATCACACTGGTACCCGTATCACAGATTGGGGAAAAGCCACTGTTATGCTAACAACAAACTCGTATATCAAAACCTCATTGAAGGCATTTATGAAATTTCGTTTCAATATATTCGAAGGTAGTACTTTAAAGAAACCTTTAAAAATCATCAAAGATAGTAAAAAAAATTAAAACTATATTTACGAAAAACTAAAATAATTAAAAAAATTGCAGAAAAATTTAAAGAGAAACAAGAAATAAATTTAAAAAAATTCGTAAAAATTTGCGGACAAAATTAGAAAAGAATTAAGAATTAAAAAAAATTTAGCAATATTGGACAAAAAAGTTTCCGAAAAATTCGTCGAAACATTAAAAAGTTAAATCAAGGAACAACTAAAAGAAAAATTATAGAAACATTCAAAAAAAATGAAGGAAAATTTACACAAAAAAAATTGAAAACAAATTTAGCGATAAATTAAAAAAAAAATTAAGAAAAATTATTTAAAAGTAAAGAAAATGCAGCAAATTTTGCGGGGTGGGGGTGTATGGTATTGGATAGTGATAAGTTTCCATAAAAAAATTCAACAAAAATTGAAGAAAAACCCAAAAATTTAAAAACAATTTCAAGAAGTTTATAAAAAGAAATTTGAAGAAAAATTAAAGGAAATTTAAAGAAAATTCAGCAAAATTTGATGAAAAAATCAACAACAAAAATTCAGAAAAATTTAAAGAATATAAAATTTTTTTACGAAAAATTAAAAAAGAAATTATAGGAAAATTTAGAAAAAATTGAATTTCAAAGAAAATTTACAGAAATTTTAAAATAAAGTAAATTTATAAAATATGAAAAAATTGAAGCAAAAATAGAAGAAAATTAAACAAAAATTAAAAAAAAAAGACAGAAAACCTGAAAAAAAATTTAAAAAAATTTAAAGAAAATTCAGCAAAATTTAAAGACCATAAAAATTTAAATTTTAGAGAACAAAAATATCACGAAAAACTAAAAAAGAAATTATAGAAAAATTTAAGTAAAATTAACAAAAAATTTTGAAAATTTCAATTTTAGAGAAAATCCAAGGAAATTTAAAGAAAATTATTGGAAATTTTTGAAAAACCCCAAAACTTTATTGAAATTTATTAAATATGAACTAATTGACGCAAAAATAAAAAAAAATTCCAGAAAATTCAGCAAAATTTGATGCAAAAATCCCAAAAAATTCAAAAATCCAAAAAAAATGCAAAAAATTTAAAATTTACAAAAATTTTAATTTTAGAAAAAAAAAATTACACGACGATATAAAAATTTTTTTTAAAAATTCAAATTCAAAGAAAATTAAAGGAAATTTAAAGAAAATGATTGGGAAACCCCAAAAATTCTATGAAAATTTATAAAATATAAAAAAATTGAAGCAAAAATAAAAGAAAATTAAAAAAAATTGAAGATGAAAAATTCCAAAAAAATTTCTAAAAAAATCAAAATTTCAAGAAAATTAAAGAAAATTTTTAAAAAATCCCAAAAATAATATGAATATTTTTTTTTTTAATTATTTTAACCTACCTCCAACAACCCCCCCCCCCCCCTCTACCTATTTGGATTCTGCCAAAATTTTCCAGTTTTTTGTCGGTTTCGTTTTTCTTTAAAAAACTAACAAGAAAAATTTTACAGTAAAAAAGAAAGAGATGGAATGCATTTCGCTATTGAAAAGAAGGAGAAGAAAATGAATTTTTTTTTTTGCTTCTCTGATAATGAAGATGATTAAGCGGTGTAAGTGGCAAGAATGGGAAAGAGACAAATTTCTACAATATCATAGTTGCCATCGATCATCACTTTCAGAGCATCTTCGCCTCACAGCTTACTCTCCTTTCACCCTAAGGGCAGTAGTGAAAAAAAGAAGCCCCTCCCACCGCCTCTGTCCTATATCCTATAGTAAATTGCTTGTGGAGCAATTCTCAATCAATTCGCCTATTTTTCTCTCCTTTTTTTAATTTACTGTTCAGGTTGTGTGGTTTTTTTCTTTCTTTTTTTTGCTGCGTTTGCTTTTTTTTACAAATTGTTGCGGACTTAATTGGCACGACGGAAATTTCTTCGACAGTCAGTCAGTTAGTTGGTCAGCCAATAAAGATGCAATTATTATCATTTATGGTGCAGTAAAAATTGCAACCAAAAGAGAAAAAAAAGAAAGCAAAACGGAAAAAATGGAGAGAAAAAAAAACTGGAAAGGAAATGAAAATGCAGTGAAACTAAAAGTCGAGGCCATGAAGACAGGTACACAGGTAAGCGGACGATGACGATGGCGTGTGGAAGATGACTTCAGAGTGGAAAAATGAAAATTCCATAATGGAAAATGTGTTTGGGAGGAGGGCGGTAATACGATGGAGAGGAGAGGAAACAAGGAAAGAAAACTAATCGCACCGCCACCAAACTAGGCAAATGAGCAGTGAAACCGAAATAATTGCCGATCGAAAGTGTGTTCGGTTTTCCTTTTTTCGAATTTCTCTTAGTTTTCCATTTGTTCTAAATTTTTTCCAGTAGTTTTCCTTCTATTTTCCGTTGAATTTTCCAAAGTAAATTTTTTTTCAATATTTTTTATTAAATTTTGGTAATTTTTTTTTTTGAATTATTTCCAAAATTTCACATTTTAAGTATTAATATTAATTTTTTTACGCTTTTTTTTATATTTGTCTAATTTTTAATGCAGGTTTTTCCTAGAATTTTCCACATGGAAAACTAAAATTTTATTCAACTTATTTCGTGTATTTCTTAAAATATTTTTCATTTTGCGTTTTTTTTCCAATTTTTCAATTTTTATTCTGAATTTTTTGTTGTTGTTGCATTTTTTGTTGATTTTTCGTAAAAAAAAACTGAATTTTCTTGTCGTTTGTTTTTATTTATTTTTAACTATTTTTCTTTGGGTGTTGATATTTTTTATAATTTTTTTAAAAATTTTTAATTAAAAATTTTGCTCATTTTTTCCGCATTTTTTTTTTGATTTTTCCTTAGAAAATTTATAATTTTTTCTTTATTTCTTAATTAATTTGAATTTTAAACTTTTCGAAATTTTCTTTTAATTTTGTTCATTTTTTTTTCTTGTAATTTCTTCAGTTATTTTTAAATTTGCGGTTTTTGTTTGCATTTTTTCTTTTTTTGGTTGCATTTTTCTTTGAATCCTGTCATTTTTTTTGTATTTTTAACTATTTTTTGGGGTTTTAATAATTTTTAATAATTTTTTTTATAATTTCTAACCAAAATTTTTGCTCACTTTTTCCATAATTTTTTCTATAATTTTTTTGTTTTTTTTTGTTTATTTTTCTATTTTTTCTTCGAAAATTTATAATTTTCTGTTAATTGTTTTTAAATTTGTGGTTTTTGTAAAATTTTTGAATTTTTATTATGTTTTTGTGAATTTTTTTTGGTTGCATTTTTCGTTGAATTCCTGTCGTTTTTTTCCATAATTTTTTCTATAACTTTTTTCTAACAGCTTCGGTTCTTTTTTTTCTATTTTTCCTCCGAAAATTTATAATTTTCTATTAATTTCTTAATTAATTTAAATTTTAAATTTAAATGACATTTCCATTTGCATTTTTTTTATCAATTTTTTCTTGGTTTAATCTTATTTTTTATAAAATACTTTTTAAAGTATTCCCAAATTTTCAAGTATTCCCAAATCTAAGCATTTTTCTAATTAAGAAAAAAAAACAAAAAATTTCATTTTTTATGCAATCTTGTAATTGTTTTGCATAATTTTTTGGCTAATCTCTGAAACAGTTTGCATCGCCGCATACACCAGGTTGACAGCCACTGATCTATTTTTGGATAATATTTTGATGATTTTGTGTATTTTGAACGCTCGTGTTACCAAAATGCCAGTTGTTCCAATAAGGAAATATTCAGAAAGTCAATAACAGGTGGATTTTCCCCCCAGAAAATAATACCAGAAGTTTGTATGCACACAGCGGGGCTCAATTCCACCCACACTTTTTTTTGGAAGCTGAAAATAACTTCATTTTCATAATTTGCTTAAAGACAACAGAAAACAATCATTCTTCAATTGTTGACTAAAAACAAAACGTGGAAAAATTTCTATAGTTTATTTTTAAATATTTGCGAATTGTTTTTTTGGTTTATTAAAAAATTTTCTTATCAAAAATTTCGTATTTCCAAAAAAAAAGAAAAAAACAAAAACAAACCAAAAAAGCTACATTTTATGTTGATTGACATTGTCTGATCGAAAATTTTCAATTTAATTGATAACAAACAACAGTTGGATTATTGGATTGTGAGGGGATGGTGAGGGTGGAAGGGGGGAAATGTCTTGTTTATTTTTTAAGAATTTTTAATTTTTTGGGCAGTTTTGTTTTGCACATATTGTTTTAGGGGGAATAGAGCATAGCACGTGCTGGCTAATTAGCGTACCTTACATAAAAACAGGTGGTTGAATAGATGAGAAATGTTGAAAATTTACATAACATTTGTATGACTATAATTTTATTATTTATTTTTTATTTTTACAAAAATTCTTATGTTTAGGAAGAATCATTTTTATTAGTAAATATTTTGATTTTTTCTAAAACTTTTGTCCAACAATTATCGGTATAGACTGTATATTCTCTGTACTATTTTAAAACGCTTTGCTAAAACGGCACTAACCAAATGCACGCGAATACCATGTAAAACAGAGAAAAAAGAACTAAAAAAAATCAAGAGAATCATAGAAGAAAAAGAAAAAAAAACAACGTTACTTTGGCTTTTCAACTGCGATGATTTCTTTTTTTGTCCTTTTCCATCTGCCTGGTAGTCGTTTCCAGATCAAAGTGTCTCTTGTTCCTCTCTAATCATTTTGGTGCACTTGCTTAGAGGTTTTTTTCTTCTTCTGATTTCGATTTGAAATTTTTTTCTCTTTTTTGCATTTTGCATTTTTTTACGTTTCTCTCTTGAGATTCTTTTGCAACTTTGATGCGCTCGCAAAAAAGTGCTGAAGAGAAACTAATCCGATCATCGGAACATATAGAAATAGTCAAGGACAGAACGAGATGGGACTATTGATGTTAGTTTGCAATCAATGCTGCTGGGCCATGGTACGATCGATGCGAATAACGACGTGTGCGCGCATGTGTATGCGTACGTGGTATGCAGCCTTGAATCAGTTCGCTGCACTTTCGGGTTGGAGCATAGCACCATGGAGCATAGAGCATAGAGGCGCTGAGTCGCCAATTGATGATCATCGAAGTGCAAGTCAATTAATAGAAGCGGTCGGGCGTTGTGCGGCGGGTGTTTATGCGATGCGAAACAATCGCGAACGTTTTGCGCCTGCATCGATTGAGGATTTTGCGATTAGGAAGCGAGTCGAGAGATGATGTTGCTGTGATGCGTTAAATGGCGGCGGTTATCCGTTTTGACCGATGATTTTTTAAAGGGGATGGGGTGGAGAGGGACATACGGTAGGATTTTGATAAGAAAAAAAATTTTTTGCTGATAGCCCCAAGAAGACGTAGAAAAATATATTTTTTTTTGTTAAAAACTGAAAAGAATTTTCTGGAAGCGGTTGAGGAGGAGGAGAGGAAGGAGGAGTCGATGGTAAAGTGCAGCAACGACCAAATTGAGTGCATGGCAATCGATGATGACTGACAGATAGACAGGCACGCAAGCACCGAGGATTGGCTCTGAAAATAGTTGCCTCCAAGCCGCCATTTGTTTTTTTTTTTAAAAGTATTTCCAGGGTTTGTGAATTGCTTTTGTCTGTCGGTCGTTTACTGCACAGCCCAAGGAAGTGCAATCTTAGAGTTGGTCTCGTTAGTCCTTTAGTTATTTCCCCCCTTTCCCCCTTCTTTTCTGTTTAAAAATACAGAAAAACGAAAATGAATAAAAAGTGATGATGGCCTCCGCGTTGAGCAGCATTTTTATGATATGCTGGAATTTCCTGGATTGGATGCTTTAGAATAGATTATGACGATCACATGAATGGGTTGGTAGGAGGATGGGGAGTAGGAGGAAACAGCAACAAACGGAATATCGCTAAATTGTGAGAAGGGAAACCATTTATTCGTGGTTGGTTTCCTTAGTTTTCCATTCCGGTTTTCTTCGATTTAAAATTTTTTGTTGTTGTTTTCGTCATGTTGGCAGACAGTAAAATTGTCTTTTTAAATTTTTGTTGTTGTTGCTGCTTCTGTCGTTTTTGTAGCTTTGTGACTCTTTCTTTTGAGTACGCTCGTTTCCCATCCTTTTCCTTTTTCTTTCTTTTTTTTTGTGTTAACACTTTTCATACGAAATAGAATCAAAAGTTTAATAATAAAATTGAAGAAAAAAAAATAAAAACAATTTTTAACAACAAAAAAAAAATTTTTAGTTGCAGTCGTAATTTATGATCGTATATTCTCAGTATCAGCTGATGTTCTCTGGACACAAAAACTCAATGCCCATAATCGAAATCATGCAAATTCAAAATAAACCAAAATAAATCAATAACAACAAAAACAAAACAAAAAAAAATATAATAAAAATGACAAAACAAAATCTGAGAAACAGAAGGAAAAACAAAAAAAAAATTGTTCCCTTAATCAGCAAAGCGCGCGTGTTTCTGTTTTAATTTTTTTTATTTTTTTAAAAGCGATTGTTATAATTTTGTCTGCTTTTCTCTTCCTTCTTCCTCTTATACTGCGTTGATTTCAGAAATTCAAACAACTCCCCCTTATTCTACAGAAAAACCCCTGATGTTCGTTTCTGTCAATGTCATCGTATTTTTAGGCAACTTCCAACTTCAAAATCTTCGTCAACTCAAACCCATTCCACCGCTTCCAAGCTACTACACTGACAGCAGCCAACGGGAAGTAGTCGAAAATTTTTTGTGGATTTTCTTTATTCCCGTTTTTGTTGAAGAAGGGCGTAGGGTAAAATTTTCTTTAGGTAATTTTTATAAAAAAAAAAATGAAAATCAAAATTAAATAAGTTTGAATGCAAAAGCGTTGATGGGATTTTTTTCTGAAATTCTGAAGTGGTTAGTCTGATGTGGCTTAGTGGATAAAAAAATTAAGAGTAAACCCCCTAAAATATTCTCTTCTTTTATCAACTAAAAAAAAAAAATTTGCAAAAAAAATGTTCAAAAAAAAGTAACGTCAAAAATTGTCTCTGTACGACTATTATTGACGGTGACTGTTAAAAAAAATTTCTCAAGGAATAAACGATGATCGCCTGAGTTTCTACTTACTTTATTTTTTTCTTTCTTTCTTGTGCAATCACATTATCGGTTTTCTATGCAATTTTCCATAAAAAAAGATACAAAAAGCGTGACTCTTCAGGACTTTTCCTGATAAAGAACCGACCTGATGTAAAAGTTTTTGGGGTTTTTTCTTGTTCTTTTTAGAACCATTTTTTATAGTTCCACTACTCCCCACCCTTCTCTTCCTCTTCTATTGATCGTAGTGATAAATGCTTCGTTTTTGCTTAGAAATTAATGGCGTTTTGCGTATGCGCTTTTAACGTTTTCAATCTTCGCATACATCATGTTCCCCTCTACCTTCTTGATAATAGTTTCCACTTTCGATTCACACACACACACACACATTGATGCACACGCACCCAATAATTATTTCGCCTTATCACTTATGCGTTGACGCGAACGCTTTATTAAAATCGTTTGCGGTACGTTACGACGGTGCGTAGTGCATTTGGTGCGGTGCGGTGCGGTGCGTTTTATAAAAATTCTAGTCTCGCCGCACCAGTCGAGCCAATCTAATAAATTTAAATAAATGAAAACATGGCGCATTAATGGCCTAGACCTAGAAAAAGGAAAAGCTTCGTTTTAATTTGTGGTTGGCTGGGTTTTTTTTCCCTTCTTCTCATTTTCTTGCAATTTGAAATCAGTGCGCGACAGTAAAAGATGATTTAAAACGGGGAGAGGATTGTCGTTGCGTCGGTAAGAGAGATAAGAAAATAAAGAGTGTGCATGAGAGAAGGAGAAAGATAGTGTGCTCTATCTTTCTAACGATTTTCCTATAATTTTTTCTTTTCGTTGTTGTTTGTACGGCGTTTGTTATGAACCTGCGCGATCTTTTCTGTTCCAAGAGTGACTGATGCAGCCACATCCGATCTGGTTTTTCTTTATCCTTAAAATCAGTGGTTTTTTAATAGTTTTTTTTTTTTTTTTTAAAAAACGTATTTTTTTTCATTCGAAGAGTTTTTTTTTTAAAACAAAAGCTACTTAATTTATGGGAAAAAACCCCATTTAAAAAATGGTTTTTTTCCCATAAATTTAGTACTTTTTAATAAAAGGATTTTTTTCCCATAAATTTTATAAAAATAAATTTTAGAAAAGGATTTTTTTTATGTTAAAAATGAAAATTGAAATTTTTATATGCCCAAAAAGAAAAACTTTTAGTTACATTACTTGGGAAAATGTCCATGTTTTAAGGGTCGCCTAGTAGTTTAGAAGGTCGATGGGTCCATGAGGGGCTGAAGAATACCGAAGAGGTCAAGGAATTTCTAAAGTGCCAAGAGAGTTTTAAGTGGTGAAGTGTGAGGAAGAGGTCATCGGCTTCAGCTCATTTAAAATTTATTCAACATTTTTTCTGTGGTTCCCTTTAAAATTGCTCATATTTTTTTCAGCATTTACGGAGTATTTACGTCCATTTTCTCCATCAAACGACTAAAAAAAGGAAATAAATTGGAAGTCTTTTTTTTAGTAATATCTAAAAAAAAGACTTCCATTTTATTTCCTTAAATTTAGCTCAAAGAGTTTGTAGAGCCAAAAAACGACAACTGCAACTGCAACTCCGACTACAGTTCCACCAAATACCAGTGATAACAAAGCAGCTTCAATTGCAGCTGCAAAAATGCATTTAAATATTGCAACTGCATTTATTACCATTACCCCAAAAAGAACAACAACAACAAAAAAACCATCCCCGAAAAAAAAAAAATTCATCAATTTTCTTGTCATTTTCTTTTTTTTTAATTTTTTTTTTAATTTTTGTTTTCGTTTTTGTTTTTGATTCCAAATCAAAGTGAACGTGTGTGTATATGTGTTTGTGTAGCCCAATTTTCTTGTAGCTCAAGGCGAGTTCTTGTTGCTTATTCAGTGACAAAAAAAGGGTAAAGAAGAGTGAAAAAAACTACCTGTTCAAGGAGGGGTAGAAAGTGGGTGGAGGAGATATATTGAAAGGTAGCAGCAACGGGCGGTAACGATAGATGCTTGGGGCTCAAGTGAAAGTCAAAGAATCATTAAACTTAGAATTGGGACACAGTCAACAACATGGAAAAAATTATAGCAAATGGAAAAAAACCAAAACAAGTCGTTTGGTTTTCTTTTATTTTCTTTTTCGCGTTTTTCTGTTTTTTTTTTTTTTTTATAAAGAATTAATAAATTCTAATTTAACGGTCTGTGTGCGATACTTGACGGTCATTATACCCCTCAGCCTTAGATGACTTATTGTTTTTTAATTTTTCCTCTCATTTTCTGGTCTGTTTATTTTGTTATTTTTTGGTCTGTTCTTTTTTTGAAAAAAGCTCCCCTTTTGCTCCCTTACTCTCTCCTACACCATCGACACAGTCTTCCGTATAAAATATATTTTTTAAATTATTCTCTTTAAGAGGATTTTTTTTCGATCGAAACACCACTTCCCTTTGGTAAATTTTCCTTAAAACAAAAAAAACCAAAATATTTTTGTTTTGTTTTTTAAATTTTTTTGTTTTTTATTTGGCGTTATGACTGAGGGGAGCAGCGTCTAAATATGATAAATTAACCAAAAAAAAGGGGGAGCAATTTTAATCTAGTCATCATCCCTTGTCACAAATTTCCCTAACTTTTGCTAAAATTTTCGTGATGACTTTTGTCAAAATTTCCCGGTTGTCGTCAAAAAATGTTCTGACTTTTTTCGAAATTTCCCTAATTTTTATTAAAATTTCCCTAATTTCTTAGACATATTCTTGTTTTTTTTTTCAATTTACCCCGTTGCTGTTCCCTGACTTTAAGCAAAAGTTTCCTGATGACTTTTGTAAAAAATTTTGTCAAATATTTCCCTCATTTTTATGGAAATTCCCCCAGCTTGTCAAAATGTTCCTGCTGCAATCAAAATTTTACTCTTTTTTGTCAAAATTTTCCTCTTTTTTGTCAAAACTTCACTGACTTTTCTGCAAAAAATTTCATCTATTTTCAAAAATTTTACAATTTTTTTTCTAAATTTTCCTCTTTTTTGTCTAAATTTTTCTGCTGCCGTCAAAAATTTCCCTGACTTTTTTCGAAATTTCACTCGTCAAATTTCCATCAGTTTTAGTAAAATTTCCCCTATAAAAAATTTTTGTTCAAATTTCCCCGTTTTTGTTCCCTGATTTTGCCCAAAATTTTCCTGATGACTTATGTCAAAATTTCCCGGTTGCCGTCAACAAATTTTCCTGCTTTATTTTGAAATTTCCCTCATTATTATTAAAATTTCCCTAATTTATCAAAAACTTTCATGTTTTTTTTCAATTTTGCACGCTTTTGTTCCTGATGACTTTTGTCTAAATTTCCCTGTTGTCGTCGAAACTTTCCCTGATTTTTGCAAAAATTTCCCCTAAATCACCGCAAATTTTCCCTAATAATTAATATCAAGATGGAATGAATAATTCCATTCACAAAAAATAACTAATATTTATTCAAAATTTCCCTAATTTATTATCAAGATTTTTCTAACTTTTCTTTGGAATATTCCTGAAATCTGGAAATATATGCTGTTTTTCCGGTTGGATTTTTTCATTTTCTTTGGTTCGGTCGGGTAGCTTTGTTTGGCTTGGCTTGGCAAATCAATCCCGTTGGGCTGGTGGATCAACAGTTTATTGTATCTCGTGTATTGTTTTATACCGTATCTCGTGTATTGTTTTGTAAAAAAATAGCTGCAATGAAAACGGGCACCAATTGCAGAAAATTTCATCTTTTTTTTATTGTTTTTCCTTTTTTAATTATCTTTTTAAAAAAATTAAGCTTCACTACACCCCACAGTAATAATTAATGTTAATCTAGAAATCTCTAAAACCCAAAAAAAAAACATGAAAAAGGGAAGGGATAAAAAGTAATTTACAAAAAAATTTTAAAAAAAATTCAAAAAATCGTTCATTTTTTATTTTCCTGTCAAATTTTTGCATTGACAGAATGCAATAATAAAATTTTTAATGGAAAAATTCGTTAAAATTCACTTTTATTTACCTTATCATATGAATATATTTTTTTTTGGAATTTTTTTTATTAATTTATGGACTAACATATTTTTTCTGTTATTCTATCAAAACTTACTTACACGTACGAGTACGTACATATGTACCTACGGTGGCATATGCACGCACGCATGTAACGTATGTTCCTGAACGATGGCGGCCAACCGTTGTTTTTTCTGCTATAAGAACTTCAAATTGAGTTCTTCGCCTGCATACAATTTTACATGCAACCGCCGACAGCGATAGTTTTTTTCTTTCTTTCTTCTATCGTTGTTCACTTTTCCATACGGTTTTGCCTGCTATTCAGTCGTAAGTAACTTTTGCACTGAAAAGAAGAGGAAAGAAAAAAAAATGAACGGAATGAAGAGAGAGAGAGAGTGAAAAAACTAAATAGAAAAACGGTTAATGACGTAGCTTACAGACGCAAAAGAGTCAGCGATAGTGGAAGGCAGAGCGGCAAAGAGAAAGAGTGTGTGTAGAATGCAATGTGAAAAAGTGAGTGAGTGAGTTAGCATCACAACTATTAGTGCTCATTTGCAAAATGTGTCAAACGATTTGCATTTTAGTGAAGGTTGTCGTGTTTGAATTATTTTCCGTTTGCTGTTAGGTTTTTCTTTTAGTCGTTTTTTAGTTTTTAATTTAGTTTATTTTTTATTCTAAATATTTTTTCTTCTATTATTTAATAGGTTTTTTTCCTATTTTTATTGATTTAAAAAATAAGAGGTGATTTTTCCCATTCCTTAGTCTCTCTTTCTCAGCCCAATTTGGTCATAAGAATTTTTTCTCTTTTTCTGTCCTTTTTTAAAACGTTTTTATTTTTATTTCCTTTATTTTTATAAATAAAAGAAAACAATTTTTTTGTTAGTTGCTCTTTTTTCTGTTTCTTAAATTTGCCTTGTTTTTTTTGTGAAAATTCTCCTTTTTTTACAATATAATTTTTTTTGGTAATTTTTCGTTGTTTTTTTTTGAGTTTATCTTTGTTTTTTTTTTTGAAGTTTTTCCTTGTTTTTTTTTAATGAATTTTTTTTGTTTTTTTCGTAATTTTTCTTTGTTTTTTTGTAATTTTTCCTTGTTTTTTTTTTTGGTAATTTTTTCTTGTTTTTTTTGGAGTTTTTCCTTTTTTTTTTCTAATTTTCGTTTATTTTTGGAGTTTTTCTTTGTTTTTTTTTTTCAAATTTTTCCTTGTTTTTTTTTTGGTAATTTTTCCTTGTTTTTTTTGGAAGTTGTTTCTTGTTTTTTTTTGGAGATTTTCCTTATTTTTTTTGGTTATTTTTCCTGTTTTTGGCGATTTTTTGTTTTTTTTTTTTTTTGAGTTTTACTTGTTTTTTCCTGTTTTTTTTTTGTAATTTTTCCTTATTTTTTTTCGTAACTTTTTCTAGTTTTTTTTGGAGTTTTTCCTTGTTTTTTTTTGGTTATTTTTCTTTGTTTTTTTTTTGATAATTTTTCCTTGTTTTTTTTTGGGTAATTTTTCCGTTTTTTTTTTGGAAATTTTTTCTTTTTTTTTGTTCTTTTGGGAATTTTGCTTGTTTTTTTTTAATTAATCTTTCCTTTTTTTTAGAAATTGTGTCTTGTTTTTTTTGGGGGTTTTCCTTGTTTTTTTTTGTTTATTTTTCCTGGTTTTTTTGGCAATTTTTTCCTTGTTAATCTTAAATTTATTTAATTTTCTTTTCTGCTTTTTTCTGTCATAATGTGTTTTTTTTGTAGCAAATTTCTTTTGTTTTATTTTATTTTTAATTTTGTGGATTTTCTTTGCTAATTTTCCCAAATTTTCTGTATTTTTTCCCCAATATTTCTTTTAATAGTTTTTCTTCGTTCTTACTGAGAAATCCTTTTTCGCCAATTTTTTCTTATTTTTTAATAAATTTTTCCTGTTTTTTTTTATTATTTTTTATAATTGCTTGTTTTTTTTTGTAAATTTCCATTAATTTTAAGTTTTTCCTATTGCAGCAAAATTCAAATTGTTTGTAACTTTTGCTGCTGTGTCCACTTCAATGGTTGTTCCTTTCCCCTCCACTCTTTTTAATTATTGAATTTTTTATAGTAAATCCCATCACACCAAAAAAAACACAGATTTTTATTGGGGGCGAGCATATTTTTTTTGTTGTTATACAAAATTTTTAATATTATTTTTTCTAGTTTCTTTTTGCAAATTTTTTCTTTACTTTTTGAAGTAAATTCATTTTTATCTATTCTCATTTACTTTTGTTCTCTCATTTTTATTGCTTCCACAACCCCAAAGACCCCACAGTTAACTTTTCTTCATGTTTACAGGTTAAAACATGAATTTTCCTTTAATTAAATCGTATTCGAAATATTGTAGTTCAAACGACAATGACGACAACACCTTCACTGCTCCACCAAAAATTGGTTTTCTCTGTCGTAGCGGGGACCTGGTGGGCCCCAACCGGCGGTAAATAAGAAAATTCAATTCAATTCAATTCAATTCAATTTGTTAATAATATTATTCGTTTAGATTCTGTTTCGTTTTGTTTTTTTTTTATCATAACCCAAATCCATAAATTCCGAGTTGATTTTTTTATTAGTTTTAATCGATGGATTTAGTTTTATTCCGATTACGACATTTTTCTGGGTCCTAAATTCTTTTCTCAAATTACTGCATTCAAAATGTAGACCGTTCGTTCTCCTCTTACGCTGTTCGTTCTACACTCCACCCCTTTCTCCCCGGTTTTTAGGGGTATTTCTTCATTTGTTTTTCATCTTTTTTGTACCTGCTTTTTAAGGTCATATTATTTTTGCATTTTACGTGAAGTTACCTTGCAATTGTGCAATAATTTTTCAATTATTTATTTTTATTTCTGCACACCTAGACGCAGTTTTGTTCTCTTTAAGTAGAAATTTCAGTTCAGTTTTTCTTAAACAATTCTTTTTCTATTGAAAAACAAGGAAACAAAAAAAGCAAAAATTTGAATTTATTACAGTTTTTATGGACGCGATTTTGAAATTTTCTATTCGTTTTTCTTCTGCCCGAGATTTTAGCCTTGAAAATTTCCAAATCCTATTTTTATATTTTCTAACACCATTCCGTCCCCCCTGCACCCTTCACCGTTTCTAGCCACCCAAAAATTCGTGGCTTTTATTGTTATTAGAAATTTTCTAGAAGAAAATAAATTTTTTTTGAATAATATTGCATATTTTCTTTGGGTAATTTTCAATTGAATGTTTTCTGAGAGCAAATTTTTTGTTCTTTTAAATAGAACAATTTTTTGGAACTTTAACTTTTCTTATTATTTCCAATTTGCTAATTTTTATGGTGAAAAAATTTCCTTTATTGCATAACAAAACATTCGGTATTTTGTGATACTTAAAAAATATTGGCCGAAATTCTTATAATTTTCCTAATTTTTTTGTAAAATTATTTTTTTCTATTTCCTTAAAAACTGTTTATTTTTTTTTCAAAATATTCCTGATTTTTGTCGAAATTTCCCTCAATTTTGTCCAAATTTCCCTTATTTATCTCAACACTTCCCGCACTTTTATGACAAGTTCCCTGATTTGTCAAAAATTTTGTTAATTTTTGTCAAAATTTCTTTGACTTGTTAAAATTTCCTTGCTGTCGTCAAAACTTTCCCCGAATTTTCTCTAATTTCCATAATATCAAAATTTTCAACTTTTTTATCAAAACTTTGCCGACATTTATCCAAAAAATTTTAGCGGTTTCTTTTCAAAACTTTCCCGTTTTTGTTCCCTGACTTTTGGCAAAAGTTCCCTCATTTTTGTCGAAATTCGAAATTTCCCTGACTTTTGCCAAAGTTTTCCTGTTTTTTATAAAAATTTCACCGCTGCTATTCCCTCATATTTTTCAAAATTTCCCTGACTCGTCAAAATGTTCCTATTTCCGTCAAAAATGTTCCTAAATTTTGTCCAAATTTCCCGTATTTATGTTAAAATTTCCCACATTTTTGTCAAAATTTCCCTGACTTGTCAAAAATTTCCTTGACTTCTGTCAAAATTTCCCTGCTGCTATCAAAAATTTCCCAAATTTTCTCTAAATTTCCCTCATATCAAAATTTTCCCCTTTTTTGTCAAAACTTCGCTGGATTTTCTTCAAAAATTTTAATGTTTTCAAAAATTTTACAATTTTTTTTTTAATTTTCCTTTATTTTTGTTAAAATTTTCCTGATTTTTCCCAAAACTATCGTGATAACTTTCGTCATAATTTCCCTGCTGCCATCAAAAGTTTACCTGTCTTTTTTCGAAATTTCCCTCGTCAAACTTACCTCATTTTTATTAAAATTTCCCTAATTTGTCAAAAATTTTAATGCTTTCTTTCAATTTTCCACGCTTTTATTCCTTGACTTTTGCCAAAATTTCTCTGTTGCTGTCGGAAATTTCCCTGACTTGTCCAATAATTTCCTGACTTTTGCAAAAATTTCCTCTAAATCACGGAAAATTTTCCCCAAAATATTCCTAATTCCATTCACAAAGAATAACTAATATTTGTTCAAAATTTCCCTAATTTATTATTAAGATTTTCCTATCTTTTTACGGAAATTTTCCTGAAGTCACTTCCCTTCATTTGTACCCAAAATTTCACTGCTTTTTCTAAAATTGTTTAATTTTTTTCCTTTATTTTATTAGCGACATTTCCCCTGAAGTTTCACAATTTCTTAATAACAAATTTTCTTTATTTTGCAATAACTTCCCTAAAATTTCTCCTTCACCAAATTTTTCCCAAAAAGTTTTCTTAACTTTTTACTATAATTTCCTTTAAGCCGCTTCAAATTTGTTAACAACATTTTTCTTACTTTTCCCAGAAGTTCCCAAACATTTCTCACATTTAATCAGAATTTCTCCAAATTATATTTTTAAACTACTTTAAATTTTTCCGCTATTATTTTCTCATTTTCCCCAAATTTTTCTTCATCTACTTTCGAATTTCCTCTTACCAACTTCAAAATTTTCCCGAAACCTCCCTTGTTTGCTCCAGAAATTTTCCAAAATTTAACCGACATTTTTCCTATCTTTTAATAAAAATTTTCCTTAATTTAAAAACTTTTCAGAAATCTGTTATTAAAAAAAAAAAGAAAAGAAAAGCAAAACGTTGGAGGGAAAAATGCGGACTTTTCTTTTTATTAGAAAAGAAAATTGAAAATCGTCCAAAGCGGAAAAATTGCAGAAAAAAAAATTAGAAAAAGAAATTTTTCCACTGTTAGAAAGTGATAAGCAAAAAGTCAGTGGTTGGGAAGAGGGTGGTTGGGGGGAGGGAGACCCTGATTTGTTAAGAAAGAGGCGCAAATGCAGTGAGCATCAAAGTTGCATCGTTTCAAGTGCATCGCATTACATCGCATCGTGTCCCATTTATCGACTGGCAATAACTAACACCTTCTCCCGCGCCACGCAGTCTTGTAGTATGCTTTGAAGCTGAATGAAAAAGAGAAGATCATAAATCTGGGGCGGGCAGGGGTGATTTTATGCTGTGCTGATTGGAAAAGACAAAACGCAACAAAATTTATAGAAAAATCGGTTAACAATAATTGCGATTTTTCGAGATTTTCAATTTCATTTTTCTTCATCGTTAAAACATAAATTTCCCTTTTTTCTCTCACTCAACGCAAATCAATCAAATTTCAATTATTTGTAGCGCTTTTTTGTTGTGATGCAGCAGCGATGCACCCAGTCTTGGCAGAAACGCACCAAAGAAATGGAAAAAAAATTAGCTAAATTGACCTTGTTTTTTGTAGGCAATTAAAAAAAATGTTTTCTCATATTTTCTTTTTTCTTTTAAATGATAGTGGTTTGTTGTCAGGGTTTGGGTGGGGGGATAAGGTGGATTTTTATAACTTATTTACTTATTGCCGATGGGAAAGTGTATCGGATAGAGAAGAGCGGACTGGGGAGGGTAGAATGGCATGATTGCGTGAAAGTGATTGAGTGATGAGTGATAAGAGAAACTGAAGAATTCAATCAGAAAACATCTGACGCCGTTTGACGTGTAGCGCAGCAATGGTTAGCGGCGAACTTCTTGGATTCGCCCGGAGAGCGAGTTCTGTTGCACTCCAGCAGCAATAACCACGGACGACTGAGGAAAATGTGGTTTTCTAGTGGAAACTCCATTGAAACTGAGTATCGGAATTTTTTTCTTTTGTATTTTCATTCCGAATTTCTTATCGCGCTTTTTCTTTTTGATTAACAAAAAGAAAAGTGGGCACTTTCCAATAAAAATCCTTTTCGAAACCTTCTTCAACAACCGTTTTTATGGGAAATTTAAAAATTATAAATTCTGAGCAGAAGAGAACTATTTTAGGCTTTACGGACAGAAGCGTCTTCGTACTCTAGTTTGATGGTTGGAATTAGTTTGATGGTTGGAATTTTTTTTGTTATGAGAAAATTCATAACAAAAATTGAGAAATTTAATAAAAAAATTTAGGAAACTAAATAAACCAAAAAAATTTTAAAAATTAATTAAAAATTTAGAGAAAAAAAATTAAGAAAATTCTTAAAAAAATTTGAGGAATTGAATGAAAAATTTATGAAAAAATAAAAAAAAATTACAAAATTCATGGAAAAATTTAAGAAATTCACAAAAGAAAACATAAAATTTACAAAAAATTATAAAAATTAACCAAAAAAAAAAGAAGAAAAATTAAGAAAATTAATTTAAAAAAAATTAGTAAATTGATAAAAAATTAAAGGAAATTCACAAAAAAAACATATAAAAATTCATAGTAAAAATTTAAAAGTTCAATAAAACAATAATGAGAAATAATTTAAAATAATTTTAAAAATTATTAAAAAAATTTAAAACCTTTGAAAAAAATTAGAAAAATTAACACAAAAAATTTGGAAAAGTCATGAGAACATTTACAAAAATTTACCAAAAAAATTCAGAATTTTTTAAAAAAAACTTCAGAAAATTCATAACAAAAGTTCAAAAATTTAATTTATAAAAAATTTAATTAAAAAAAATTAATCAAAACTATTTGGAAAAGTCTTAAAAACATATCTTTTTTTTTTAATTTGTTTAAAATTTCTATTTTTCCCTGTCATTTGTCCATCCACCCACCTCACTCCAAGGAAAGAATTCAAAACCGCCCTTCTTTCGTCATGAATTTTTCCTTATTACATATTTCCAAAATTAGCCTTTCTTGAAATTTTTTATTATTATTATTATTTTTTTAATTAAAGAAAAATCTCTTTTAACAGTATTTAATGTCAGAGAGATTGTGAAGTAGAACAAATTATGAACACGCATCCATCAGCTATAAACGCACGCGCAAAGTGTATTTCGCAAACGTGAGTGCCGTTGCTGAGAAAAACTAACAGCGACCGAACGTACGTTAAAATTGACGTAAACAAAACTTCTTCCGTCTTTCGAGAGTTATTTTTCTTCCATCCTTTTCTGTCCTATTTCCAGTTTTTTTTCTACCAGCTCCTTTTTCTGTACTGTTCTAGCTTACCAGTTTCAGTTATGTTCTTTTTGTCTCCTTCGATTTTTGGCAAACCGATCGTTCGACTCTTTTCCACTTTAATTGTCGGCTCAACCGATCCCGTTGGTTCTGGCTCTCCTCGTCATCGACGTTAGTTCTGAGTCGTCATTGCGAATACGTCACTCATTGCCAATAAGAACGGCTGTCATAGCATTGGCGGTAGTAATTCCTGTTATCGTATTCACTTTCGTGGGTTAAATTTTCTTTTGTTATTGTTCTGATTGGACTGCCGATAATGCAGTTTGTTTTCTTCTAAAAAAATCAACTCGCGTGGATTTGCACGTTTTTTCACCATCATTTCGAATCGTTAGCGCAGCGCAATTAATTTTTCAATTATTTTTAATTATTTTTTGCGGTATTTTAGATGATTTTCTTTTCTTTTAGTTTTTTTCTCTTGTTGGAAATTATAAATTACCACATTTTTATTTGATCGAAAATAAAAAAAAAAAATTTGGTTTCCGCATTATTTTTTGGCGCGAATTTTTTTTTTTTGTAATTAAATTGAAACCAAAAAAAAAACTAGAAGAGAAAAATTATTTAATCGAAATTGAATAAATGCCCATCAATTGTAATGTTGGGAATTTATTGATTTTTACTAAGAGTGGAGGGGGAGGGGTGAGGGGCGGTGTGTGAATAAAAATTTATAAAAATAAAAATTCACACTCAACGTTAACCGGAAAATAAGTAAAAGTGGTGGAAGTTGGCCGTTTGCCAACTTAGAGAAGGAAACGAAATTTTTTTTTGGATGGAAAGAAATTTTATTAAAAAGAAAAGCTTTGAAAAATTATCAGGGGAGACGTGGGGAAGGTGCGATTCAAAGTGAAGAAGGAAAACAGTTTTGCTGCTCAAAGAAAAAGAAGATCAAAGCCGTATTTTCCTCATTAACTGAATTATTTCTCTTTTACTTCGGTGCATTCTAACCTCTTGCGTCCCCAAGGCCTCCCCTCTCCCATGCAACCAGCCTCTACACTCATCATCGTCATTATTATCGTTGTTTTACGTTCACTTATCACTTATCACTTATCAGAAACACTCGTAGTCGCACTTTTAAAAAAGAAAACTTTTTTTTTACTGGTATGCTTGAGGCGTCAGGGGGGGTTTTAGGTGTAGGCTATGATAAGACGGGGAAAAAAAAGTTTCTTCTGGCGTGTTTTATGTGTTACGGTTTTGGTATGCCCGGTTGCGAATCTTTTCACTTTTTTCTATGCAATTTTCTTTTGGCTTTTCTTCTTCTTCCCCTTCTTATTCAGTTTGTGCATCGTGTGTAAATGCATTGCGTGAAAATCTAGGTCAAAATTACAATCTGCGAGAAATTATATTTTGTATTTTCACTAAAACCACTTTTGTCTTGGTCTGCTACCGAAGAAGCGATGCACGACTACGGCTAGTCTCGTGCCTGATTCCATTACTCCGGATGCCATGCCACCACTTGTTCCGTCTGCCTCTGTGTCATTAATGGAGCGATTCTCCTATAATTGAATTTATTGTGGAATTTCATTTACAGTATGGTATCCCCCTTCTTCGCTTCTACCCCCCAAAAAAAAAGTCAGTCTCGTTTGTAGTCCATCAAATTCTACCCTCTCCGTTCGTTTTGTGGTGTACGAACGCACTTGTAGTATGTTTTTAACAATATCAACAATTTTCCCAGCACGTAAACGTTGGCTGATAATTATTTGCAATTAATCCAAGTAGCTACTAGGAACAGGGATTTTTATTGTGATAGCAAAGAAATTTGTTGTCGGCAAAACACAATTTTCTTCTTAGAAGTGCGTTTTTTTTTTGGCAGGTTTTCCTTTCCGATTTTCTTGGTTTTATTACGACGCTAACGGAACGGAGCGAATTTAACAGAAATAAGAACCATGAAAATTTACTGCTGAAAATTCGTCCGAAATTATCAAAATTTAAAAAAGTAAAATTTTGACAAAAATAGCAACAACTAAAAAAATACTTTTTCAGCGACAGTTTTTTGACGCAACAAACAAAACGAGCAGCAAAAGAAAATTGTGGCGCAACAAATAAGCCAGCCACAAAAAAGACGCACAGTCGCACGCTTTGCAGCATTTTGGACGACAACTGATAACGCACTTGCTAAAAAGGGACGGCGCACATAAAGTTGATCGTTGCGCTGTGCAGTGACTGCAGCGTTTTCATTGTGGGGCCTGGAAATTTTCTGCATTGTTGAATATTTTTCGGTTTTTTTTTTTTTTAATTTTTCCTATTCAAAAAATTAGGTTTTTTTTTTCTCTTATCTCCTCTTGATAAACTTCAACCAGAAAAGGGTTTTGATTTGGTAATTGGGGGCGATAATTGGGGCCATGTCGGAAGTAAGAAGAACGTCGTTAAGGAATTGTGCAACGATGACGACAGTAGGTGCGCTGTTCTGTGCTGTAGCTGCCGGTGCGGTGCAGAAAGGTAAGTCACAAATAAGTCACAAGTGGTGATAAGAACTGACCTCGTTGCACATACGATTTGTCTAGTCGAGTCTGGGGAGTCGAAGAAGTACCCCCCTCCCCGTAGCACCTTTGGTATCCAACGGCTGGTTAGGGAATCATTTTTAACAATAACTCTCGGAATTGGACTAAATAAACACTGGTTTCTTAATCGTTACCCCTGCTCCCCTTCGGATCCACTTCATTTTAAAGATATTACAAGTAATGGTGGGTGGGTGGGACGGCATTTCTGGTGGTCGGAGTCCTACCAGCGCATGGCGGAGGTTCTTCTGGTCTAGTCCTCTCAGCCTACGAGTTATCGTGTGAGTTTACGTTTTGTTTTTATCGGGGGTACAAAGTGGATCAAGGGGGACGGGTGGTCCAAAAGGTAACAGTCGACTGATAAGATAAAATTTATTTATTTTTATTTATTTCAATTTCATTTCGAAAATCTAATCTCTGATAAGCCAGTAGGCATTTTTGTTAAAAATAAAATAAAATAAAAATTTTCCGAAGACATCCAAATTTGTTTTTTTTTACCTTTTATTCTTCAAAGATGCTCTTCTGACAAAAAAAACACTCCCCATCGTATTTTTGTATATTTTTTTCTTTTTTTTTGAAATTGTTTCTTTGGTATTTTTTTTGTTATGCAATTGAAAAGGGATTTTTTTTGTTTTTTTTTGTTTTAGAGCTTAAATAAAATCTAAAATTACCATTTTAAGTTAAGATAAAAATTAGAAAAACTAAAAAACTCTTCCGGAACAATGTCGTAAAACTATTTTTATAAAGTAATCACAAAAAAAACCGAAAATTTCAAATAAAAAGATTTCTTGAAAAAATATTTTGTTTTTAAATTTGGTAATTTTTTTTACACAAAAAAAATTGTAGACGAGTTTTTTTTTGTTCTTCCTTCCGTGCCTTGAAAACAAGAGAAAAAAATTTCTGCTAAAACCTTAAAAAAGGAATTTTTAAAATAAGGATAAAAATGAGTTTATACCCAAAAATAGGAAAAAAACTGGAGAAAAAGAAAAACGGACTAAAAATATTAGAATTTTTGCGAAAAAAAATTGGGTTTGTCCTTAAAAAAAGAAGGAAAACAAGGAAAAAATTCTTAAATGGCCAAAAACTAAGGAAAATAAGGAAAACAAGGTCCATTTGGGCCCATAAAAATTAGGAAAAAATTTCGTTAATGCCAAAAAAACAGGGGAAAATTATTTTAAAAATTTTCGTTTGTGCCTCACCCCCAAAAAAAAAAACAAGGAAAAAAGTCCGTTCTTGCCCAAAGAATAGGCAAAAAGAGAAAAACGGTCCGTCCTTTGTGCATAAAAAAATAAGATATTTTGTTAAAAAAAAAAGGCAAAAAATTAAAAGGGGAAATTCGTTTTGTTGGGGAAAAAATTTGATTTATGCCCAAAAACACGAAAAAAAGAAAAACATTAATTTATGCCCAAAAGAAGCAAAAAAAATTCCATTCATTCCTAAACAAATAAGAAACAAAGAAAAGCGGTCTTAAAAAATAAAAACAAAAATGTTCCTTAATTTTTTTTTGGGCCCAAAAATAAGACAAAAAATCCACTTTTTTTTGGCAATCTTTTTTTTAAATTAATTTTTTTTTAATAAATAATTTTTTTATAATTTTTACCGAAAAGGTCCTCAATTAAAAAGTCCTTTTTATTGTAATTTATTGTAATAAAAAAAATTTTCATTTGCTAACACAAAAAAGAGCGGAAAAAATATTTTCTTAAAATTTTCTATTTTTTAATAATCTTTTTAATAACGCATTTTTGTTTTTTTAAGAAAAATAGACTAAAAAAATGGTTAAAAACAGAAAAATGTTCCCTCATTTTTTTAAAACAAGGCAAAAAAAAAGAAGAAAAATTCTGAGTGCCTGCTCCGCCTCACCTTTTCACAAAATTCGTCAAATTTGCTGCATGCGTCAGATTATTACGTCAAATTTGCGTTTCAGTAAGCCTTTTACTGCTGCTTTACTGCACCAGCGAACAAACCCGCAAGAGCCTCACACCAATGCAGCAAGTTCGACGCAACACTCTGACGTGTCAACGTTAGTGACTAAAAAAAATATAAGAAAAATAAAAAAAGGGCCCGTCATTTGGCCTAAAAATTTCGTTTAAGAAATATTAAGTCTTTGCCCAAAGAAACAAGGAGAAAAGGGCAAAAATTCCTTTCATGCCTTAAAAATAAGGACAAAAAAAAGAGTACGTTTGAGCTTAAAAATAAATTAAGAGCAAAATTCGGTCTGTGCTCAAAAAGAAGGCTATCGAATCCCCCCCACCCCTCACCGACTGACTAGTTTTTTTAAGAACATTTTCAGAAATTTTCCCTGTTTTCTTTGCATAGAATTTTTTGGGCGCGCAATTATTTTTTTTATTTTAAACTTTCGCAAAGTAACACCCCCCCCCCCCCTCAAAAGGGTTATAACTAAAAGTATTTTTGTTTCGTAAATTTTTTCCTGTTTTTTTTGTCTGTTATTGTTGTTACCTTGAAGAGTAGGTCATCTTTTCGCTTTGTTCGTTCGGTGGTAAATTTATTTATTCTGTACGTGCTTTAAAAAAACGACAAACTATAAAAAAATTGACGGATTAGTAATAAAAACAAAAACAAAATTTTTAAAAAGAGAAAAAAATAAGGCAGAATTTTAAAAAAAATAAGAAAAATTTCAAAGAAAAAACGATCAAAATATTTTTAAAATTAAAACAAAAACAATTGACGAGAAACAAGCAGAAAATAAAAAAAAATTTAATGGGAAAAAGCTGCACACTAAAAATCGTATTAAAAATAAAAATTATTTTTTTCGTTTTTGTGTTATTGTAAATTTTAATTTTTTTATTATTTTGAATTTCGTCATTTCCGAGTAAAATGGGCGCCTCGGAACAACGCCGACGACCACGACGTGATGTTTATACCAGTTTTTCTCAGACTGGTATAAACACACACACACACAAATCGTATAAAAACTATTAACCTTCCGGATTGCTTTTTTTTATTTTCTTAATTTTTCTTTATTTTTTTTCTTTTGCATAATAAAAACTTTTATAGAAAAAACCTTAGGAAAAAATTGCTTTCGTAAACAAAAAATTAACTTTGCAAAAGAAAAACAACCAAAAAAAATAATAACAAAAAGAAGACCCCAAAAAGAAAGAAAGCAAAAATGGGTGTTATTGAAGGAATTCTCTGAAACTTAAAATGTGCATAAACGGGAAAAAAAATGCGTTATTAAAAATAAAAAATATAAAAAAATTAGAAATTTTTTTTATTTTACAATAAAAAAAATTTTTATTTAAGGACTTTTTTTGGTGTAAAAATTTTTTTTTATGTAATAAAAATGAAGTCAATAAAAATTAAATAAAAAAATTAACTTTAAAAAAGATTAAAAAAAATACCAAATTTGAAAAATCTAATTTAAAATTTATTTTATATTTTTTTTAGTCATTAACGCACTTTTTTGTCCTAATTATTTTCAGTCTCAAAAGGATTATTCCTTTTCGTCGTTTTGTCTCAATTTTTTGCAAAATTATTCCGAATCCGTCAAATGTGCTGCATGAGCCAGAGTGATGCGTCGAACTTGCTGCACTGGTGTGAGCCTCTTGCGGGTCTGTTTGCTGGTGCAGTAAAGCAGCTTAATGAAACGCAAATTTGACGTAATAATCTGACGCATGCACTCAGAAGTTTTTTTCTTTTTTTACCATGTTTTTAGAAAATTAGGGAATAATTTTCTGTTTTTAATAAATTTTTTTTCTTTAGACCTTTTTATTTTGTTTCTTGACAAAAATGTCTTATTTAGAAAATTTGAAAAAATTATTGTTCTTACAAGAATTTTGACAAAAGCAAAAAAATGGTCTGTTTTGCTAAAAAGAAAATTAAGAAAGCAAAAAAAAAAAACAACTTAAAAAATTCAAATTGGAAATTTTTTTCGTCGCCGTTTCCGATTGGCGTACACAAAAAAAAACACTTTTCTGGGTTTTTTTTGGTGATTACTTAGCGAAACGCCATCTGTTATCGAATAGAGAAAATCAATTCATCTGACAATGTACCAAAAAGAATCGCAAAAATGGCAATAAAAAAACTATTCGCAGACTTAAAATTGGAAGCTGGCGAAGGGGGTTTGGAGAAAAGTGGCTACTTTCCTTTTATTTTAACTAGAAACCTTTTGCTCTATTTACCCCCGCCACAAGTTTTTTGACGTCCCTCGTCATGCAGTCAAAAATAATTTAAGAAAAAAACCAAGACTTTTTGAACTTTTCTTAATTTGTAGTCATTTTTTTGGGGGAGGTGTAGTGGGGGCTTTATAATTATTCTTACTCAATTGAAGATAGTTGCAATTTAAATAAAACCCCTCTCTTCCCCCCGCCCTCCCTTTTTCGTTTACTACCTTTCAAACGTTTAACTTTTCTTTCGAAATGCGTTCTGAATTTTTGTTTTTTATTTTTATTTTTATTTTAATTATTATTATTAGTTTATTTTTCCCCCGAATAATCCTAAAAAGATTTTATTACCCTCAATTATGGATACTTCTTATTTGGATGGATACCTGAAATGTGCTCCGTCAACAGCCGTCAAAAAATGCAAACGCAAACAGAGAATCCTCAATTGAGTTAAGCGGTAATTATGTGTGTGCGTGTGTGTTTGTGTTTTTTTTGGGGATGATACTAATAAGAAAAAAAATAAAATAAATCATTATGATCTGGTAGAGTGTCAACACTGATTGTCGGCCATCAGCAGCAAATATCACATCACGTACGGAAAGAATCCTTTCTGTTTCTGACATGTTTTTTTTCATCCCTTTTTGCAAAAAAAAAAACGGGGGCACTTCATTTTAATGTCCTCTTCAAATACCTTCCTTGGAATTTTCTCGTTTATTTTGCTTACATTTTTTTGCCGAGGGGAGCAATTAACTTTTGAGCAAATATACTTTTTAATAAAAAATCTCAGCAAAAAAAAAGGTTTTTATTTTTTGATTTCTCAACTAAACCGAAAGTAAACCAAAAAGAGCAGCAGCGCCTAATGGAAGTACTTAAATAAAAAGTACTGCCACACAAAATACTATTGTAATAATAATCATTAGAAATTGTAATAAAAATCATTAAAAATAATTGACAAGAAAATTCTTTAATAAAAGAATATAAATATTTGCTCTCAAATGTTTTTGGAGGGTTTTTTTTTTGGAAGGCTTTTTTTTACCTGAAAATTATTTCAAACTAAAAAAATGGATAATTAAACAAAAATCGCACCCACAAAAATTCAATATAAAAAAAATTAACAGCCTCCCTTTCCCCTCCCCCTTCTCCTTTCTGAACCGCAAAAAAATCTATTTTTAGTTGCTATCAAAAATAAGCTGTTCAAAAATAGTTTTTTTTTTATAGAAAATTCCACGTAAAATTTCCTTTAAGCGATTTTTTCATAAGTCACACAACTACTCCCTCTCCCCGTTATCCCTCATTTCCCTATGACAGTGTTTTTTTTTTTTAATCAAAGAATCGAAAATAAATTTTATTTTTCCCTTAAAAAATGCGGTGAAAATTTGTTTATAAAAGAAAGGAAAAAGGGGTCTTTACTTAAAAGGGAAAGGGGGCTCTTTAAAAAAAAACACATTTTAAAAGTAAAAAAAAAATGCATTTTTGATTAAGTTTTTTCTTTTTGGATTTTTACTCTTTTGAGAATTGTTGATTATTACAAGCAAGCCCCACTGCCACCGCCTCTTTCCAGGAACCCACCCAACACTATGGTTTCTCCGCCATCTCGTCAAGTATTTATTATTTATGACAAATTTATGGAAAATTAAAAAAAAAACAACAACAACAGAAATAATGTCAATAAAAAGAAAAAAATTGTGGAAATTTATTTTGCATATTTTTGTGACAAGAGAAAAAAAATTGCAACGAACCGACAAAATCGCGTTTAATCCTGTCCTACCGTCTTCTTCTCCTCCGTTCCAGCTTTTCTATTCGTTCGTTGTTGACATGCCGCCTCCTCCGCTGCGGACGTGCGTGCACTTGAATTCCGATCGTGACAAGTTGCACTTCGCTCTCTTTTATCGGGCGGTGTGAGCCGGAACTTGGGAGCAGGGAACGTGCTCGTCGCATGTCAACTAACGAGAGACGACTACTCCCAGTTCAGGTTGGACAACAACCACGACGACGACAGGTGGCAGCAACCTTTGACAAATGAATTAAGACCATCAACCCTTGACGGAGCAGGAACTCTCTAAAAGGTGGTTCGTTCAGAACCGATCACTCAGAAGGATGGAAAAAAATGATGGGGGGGAGGGGGTGACTAGGGGGTTTTCAATTATTTTTTGTTTTTGAAAATATTTTTTTTTTTCGGAATTCATTTCTAATAATTTCGATGCGTTTCAATTGGGAATATTTTTTTTTTGTTTTTTTTAAATTTTGCATTTTTTAAAATAAGAAAAAAAAATTTTGAATTTAATTGTTTTTTTAAAAATAAAAAACAATTACATTTAAAAATAAAAGAAACAAATGTTTACAATTTTCTAATAAAAATCGAATTGAGTTTTTATTAAAAAAAAGAAATGAGATAAAATGTATGCCAGCCTCTCTGCGATTCCCAATAAGAACGAAAGCAATTGAATGTGTCTAAACATTTGAGTGAGGTATGTCTGGCAACATGCGATAAGCGGTCTGGTTTCTGTCAACATTTCAGTTCGTTTGTACGTACGCACCCCAGAATATCGACGAGACGACGAAGGTTTTACTTTTCCTCTCTTTTGGTGTACTCTTTCCAATCGCTGATTCTCCCTTCGAATCCCATCCTTTCGGTATGCTCACCTCTCAGACAGGATACGAATTCGTACGAACGGCGAAAAACCACCCGAATGGGATTTCTCTCTGCTCGCATTTGCAAATTCGCCACTCGCACATATCGCAATAAAACCAAAGTCTCCTCATTGGCTGATTAGTGTGTGCGTGCAACACCAAAATGCCATCAGAAGCGAGAGAGAAAGTGATGCAATTGCACAATGCGCTCTTTAAACAAAACGAAGCCCATAGCAGCAGCAGCAGCAGCAGTCACAGTCGCCGTCGCAGATCTACTGCTTTGCTGGCGGTTGGTTGTGTTTGGCTGGCTTGCTTTTGCTTTTGCTGACTTGACTGGTTCGCGGCTGATTGTGTTTGGTGAGAAATGAAAATAATTTCGTTAGTTTGACGGCTGGTGTGCTGTCATTTCTGGTTGGTTTCGTCATTCGCACTCGAGAACGGTACAATTTAAGACGCGTTCGGACAATTTTCCACTACGTCGAGTCAGAAAAAAGTCCAAAATAAAAACAAACAACAAAAATAGAACAATTTTGACCAAAAAAATAAAACAAAAACTCTCGAAAAAGAAAAACATTTCACAAAAAAAATAGTTAATTTCGATTTTTTTTTTGTTGAAAAACATTAAAAATTTTACAATTTTTTTAATCACAAAAAAAAAGTTTACAAAAAGGATTAAACTTAAAGAGAGGATATTTTTATCAATAGTGCAAAATATATATTATCAGATAAAAAAAGGATACGAGTTTTTGTTGTTAGTTTTTTTTTTAAAGAAGAAATTTTAAAAAAATTTACTCGAATGAAAATGAAAGTGTTTTTAAAATAAAAATTTTAAAGTGTACAAAAAATAAATAAATTTAAAAAAAAAAACCAAAATTAACTCCAAAATTTGTGATGATTTATAGAAAATATCATTTTTAGTGTGTTTTTATGTGCGAGTGTTTGTCTGTGTTTGTTTGGATTTTGTTTTCGGCAACGAAATAAAAACTCAGTTTTGTTTGGATCCTTAGTAAAAAAAAAATAAAAGTGAATATTTAAGACTACCATCAACCATAAAGGATATAAAAAAACATACTAAAAAATCCGATTTACACCAACTTATCTACCTCATCAGCTTATAGGAAATTTTTTTTTTACAAAAAATAAGAAAAAAACCAAGAAATAGTTTTACAACAACAACAAAAAATAAAGGAAAAAGTAATAATTTGCAAAAATATTCTTTAAAAAAAAAACAGGAAAAAAAATTTGTTTTTAAGGACAGAATTTTATTTTGATGTTTTTGTTTTTTAAATTTTTCCCTTTGTAATCAAACACCAATCAGAAAAATGTAAAATAATTAATCAATTTACTTACGCCCCAACAACAACAACAACAACATTTCTTCTACTTTTTTAAAAAGGAAGTTTTTGCCAATAAAAAACGTTTATTTTCTTTCTTTCTTATTTTTCAATTAAATAAAATTTTTTATGCGTTAATTTAAATTTTTTTTTAAACAAAATCGTAAAATACAAATTTTGAAAACAATTAAAATTCTCTTTTAGAAAAATTGAAAATTGTTGGAGAAATTTTATTTCTCATTTCAGTTTTTTTTTTTACAAAAATTAACCCTTCAAAAACATACAAAAAAAAATATTCCAAAAAAAAAAAAATTTAGGACAAAACAAGGGAAAAGGTGGGTTATTCTTTTTCCAAAAAAAAAAATCTAGAAAACAAGGGGAAAGGGGGGAAAGGTTTTTGTGCAAAAAAACGTTATTTTTTAGAGAAAAAAAAATGATTTTCATATTGATTTTCATAAAATCTAAAAAATAATTCAATTAAAGAAAATTTTTTTTTTTTGGAAAGATATTTTTTTTTAAAAAAAACATTGAAATTTTCTAAACAAAAAAAAACCAAAAGAATTTTTTTTTTAATTTTAAAAAAACGCGTCTTTAAGAGCAAAAAAACACGCAACGTCAAAAAAGACGTACGTACAAGGGGAAAAAACCTGCAAATGCATCCGTGCATAAATGCGTGCAGCAGACACTGAGCCAGCCGTCATCAACTGACGTTACCGTGCACAGCATCTGAACGAACGGGCGTCAATAATCAAAGCTGCATTTGCGTCTAGCAGTAACTTCAACTGCAGTTTTTAGCGTAGCCCACTTTTCTGATTGCACTGCACCGTCGCAACTAGTAGCACAACGCCAAAAGCAAAGGTAACACAAGCACGTACGTACGCCGCACTCCATACTCAAGAGAACAAGCGACCAGTTAGTCGATTGCAGGCGACAGTAGATATTATATGGTAGAGAGCGAATTTGTTCGGAAATTTCGTCAACAAATTGTCAGCGTGTGTGTGTGTGTGTGCATATACGTTGTGCATCAAAGAATTTGCCTCTTTTTTTCTGCATATTTCTTTATTTTTTTTTAAATAGGAAAATTTTCGACAATAAAAAATTCTATTTAATTAAAATAGAAAAAAAAGAATAGAAAATTTTGTTTATGCGTAATTTTCGTGTGCATAAGAACAGAAGAAATAAATCAAAAAAGAAGAGTTTTTTTTTGCAATTCTTGGAATTTTACCAAAAAACTCAAAGAAGAAGAAAAAAAAAGCAATAAAGAAAATAGTTTTTTTTCCTCGATAATATTGCATTTTTTTTTTTACTCTTTTATGTAATAATTTTTTTTATTAATAAAAGAAAATAAAAAAATTTGAAACAGAAAAATTCGAACAGAACAGAACCGACCGAAGGAGAAGAGTCAAAAACAAAAAAACACAAACAGAAAAAAAATGTCATCGCTGGAGAAGTTCTAGAAAGAGAGAGAGAGAGCGAGTTTGGAAAATTATCAATAAGAGCGAAGCGAAAGTGTACTGAGAATTTTTGTTGTGTTTTTATTTTGCTGCGCTCTTTTTGGTGCTACTCGTTCCACTCTCTGGCAAAATTACTCTGTGGAGACGAAACGGAAAGTGAAACCTTCCACCAGCGTAAATGAAACGAGCACAAACACGCATACACACTCGTTGCTTATGGCGAATCGAAATCGAATTGAGACACATAGCCTCGCAGTAAGGGTGACCGAGCTGGCGAACGTCTAAGTTGGATGGTAGAAAGAGTACGAACGAAAACGACCGAAACGAAATCGAAAACGAGTACGAAAACGTGTACAAAAAAAGTTGATCACACACAACAATACGGATCTGCACCGAATCACAGCGTAACTGCACTCAACATCGGCTATCTCGCCTCAACCAGTTCGAACGCAATCCTTTCTCGTACACAGTCCGGATTATCGTTGCGTTAAGATTGGGCACTGTTCGATTGGGTTTACGTTGGCTTTACGAGGTCGAGTTAAGTACGGAAGGCACATAACATCAGTCTCTGTACGGTTGCCGAAGTGTTAAAAACATTTTTCTTTATAGAATGCAATCATCGGTTTTATTGTGTTTCAATTAGAATTCCCGTTCAATTCTAAATTTATTTTTTTTTAGTTTTTTTTTTCGATTTTTTTAATTTTTACAAATTATTAAAAAAAAAAACAAAGGAAAATTGTCGATTGATTATTAAGCAAAAAACAAAAAAAAAGAATTATTAAAGAAAATAAATTTCTTTTTCATACAAAAACGGAAAGAATTAAAGAATAAAAAGGAGGAAAAGAAGAGAAAACATTAGAAAAAATTCCTTTTCTACTTTTTTTACGGTGCTGTGCTGTGATTTTTTAATATTTACTGTGTGCGTGTGTGCGTTTGTGCCTCTGCCGGAGAATTTATTACGAAAATAAAACATTAACAAAAACAAAAAGGAAAAGAAAATTTTTTGAGCAAAAAAGAATTAAGAAAAAATTTTGCTAATGAAAGAGGAACGTTTTGAAAAAGGAACATAAATTGCAGTTTTTAGCCTGTCATCTACTGTTGTGTTTGTCTCTCCTCTGTCCCACGCGCATATTGTGATTAATTTTTAATTGTAAATAAAAAGTATTTTTTTTTCTTTAATTTAAAAGAAAAAAAACTTTTTTTTTTGTTTATCTGCCAACAAATAATAAGCAAAATTGTACAAAAAAAAAAGAAAAAGAAAAGAAGAGCGAACGAAAAAGTTGGCAAGCCAAGAGAAAAACCGGAAGTGTTGTTAGAGTTGGAAATGTGAGCAATAATTTTTGATGAGCTTTTGTATTTCTATTTTTCAATCTCCATCCTCAAGTGTTGTTGTTGTCGTTGGTTGGTGATTGATTATCGACAAAAAAACAATAATTGTTTTTTTTAGGTAAAAAAATTATATCAAACCGACAAAAACTTGTTACAAATTGTATTTATTCTTTATTTTTTATTATAGAAAAAGAAAAACACAAAAAAAAAATATGTTATTAGTAAAATTTTTTTCTTAAGAAAAGTAAAAAAAAAAATATTTAACAAAGTAAAGAAGAAGAAAAAAAAAAGTTTTAAAAATATTTACATATATTTACTCATCTACAAAAAAAAACGAAAAAACAAAATTTATATTTAAAACTAAGCAAAAATAGTGTTTTTATATAAGAAAAAAAAGGGGGGCAAAAAAAATCAATTTTAGTGATTTTTTTCCCACCATTCTAACCTACCTCAACGTAAAATATTGTGCAAATTTTTCTCACAGATCCAAAAAAAAAAACAAAAACAAACAAAAGTGAAAAAAAAAAACTTAAAAATTTCACAAAGAAAATAAACCAAATTTTCTTATCCAACCCCCACTCCCCAAGCAATCAGTATAAAAATGACTCCGTTAAAAAGTGATTTTGTTAATTATTTTTTGTGCAATAATTCGAAAAATTTTGTGTAGAAAAGCAAGCATCAAAAAAAGAAAAAAAAGAAGAAAAACCGATACGACAAAATTTTTACCCCACATTACCACTACGAAAAAAATAAGGGTTTCATCAGTTGGGGGGGAAAAAGAGAAGCCAGCTGCTTAGGGGAACAAATTCTAAATCGTTCGTCATCGAAAAAGTGCATTTTACAAGTGTTCGTGTGTGTGCGTGTGCACTTGTGCGCGTGTGTTTTGTGATTTTTTTGTCGGTTTTTTTTTTTTGGAAAAAGACTTGAAAATAATTGAAAATTGAACTCAATTTGTACTGTGAGAGACTAAAAAATTTTCAATTGAAGAGAAAATTAAGGTAAGAAGAATAGCCAAAATGATTATGCTTCAACACATGTCGGCATCGCATTTTGCTGGACAGAAAATCCCGTCGCCAACGGGTTCGTCGTCGTCCTCTGCCTCGTCGATATCGTCCGCATTGTCCACAGTTGGTTCGCCACCGACAGTTCCGACAGGGCCAACTAGCCCCGCAACAACACAGCCATCAGAGTCACCACAGCCAGCAGGGATGGTGGCGATGCAACAGCAACGGACGAAGGTGATTAGACGTCGATCGACGTCTTCGTCGTCGACATCGTCTTTGGTGGTGGCCGCAGATTCAGTTGATGCAGCTCCGAGTCCAGCTACTAGTCCCCAGAGACGGTCGCCAGACGAGCACCATCGTCACCAGCACAGCCACCTGCACCCCGCGCATAATCAGCAAGACTCCGCCCTGTATTTCGGGCACAGTCAAATTCATCACAGCAGCAGCAGACAACAGTGCACAACACCAGTCCACTCGCCGAGGATATCGGTCGACTCGGAGTACCGCCGCAATCACAGCGAGTCGTCACCTGGCCGGGGAGATCAGCGAATTGTCGCGGGTCCACCTGCTTCGAGACCGAACAGCACCTGCAGTAGTATTGGTGACGGTCACGATCACGATCACAAGCACGATCCCGACGAGGATTCACAGCACAACGACGGCAACAGATCCGATCCCGAGTCTGCCCGTCGCGATCACCACCACCACCACCACCACCTCAACCACATTTCACATCAGTCAGCCCTCCTGCGGCCCACCGTGATCGCAACCAGCGACGAGGAGGACGAATGCAGTCGCCCCTCAGAATCTGCGAACGCGGACAACCGGAAGTTGGCAATGTACCGCCACGGCTACTCGGACGAATCCTACTACGAATCGTTCCGACGGTACAAGGACGAAAGGCGGACACCGACCGAAGTGGGCAATGAGGACGACGACGACGATGACGAGCGGCCACTCGATTTGTCATTGAAATTTGGCCGAAGGCGCGGTCGAACCTATTCGGCTGGCACAGATTCGGACGATTCCGGCGGACCAGGCGAGGATAAAGGACAAGGTCGCGCCTACAAGAAGAGCCTCATGAAACGATACTGTGAGTGTGAATTTTTAATTAGTTCTTTTCTTCTCTCTTACAGCTTCTCGTTGTTGTTTTTGTTCTCTAAACTTTTTTGGCCACCGAAGACATTTTCTTATATTCTTAAGAAACATTCAAAAAAACAGAGTGGGTTGCCTCCTCCCCTGCAGAATTAGAAGGGTTTTTTTGTTGGGATAAAATTTTTCTATTGTCATTAAAGGGCAAAAAAAGCCTCTTTTTAATTTGATACACAAAAAATGTGGGGAATTACGAGTACACAGAAAATTGGAGACAGAAAAAAAAATATCGAAATCAAAACCAGTCCATCGCCGTATCGATCCGAATCGGAAAAGGAAACGGGCAACTTTTGAAACGGAAAAACCTAATCGCCGCCCGTTTAAGTGGAGCTCGACTACATCGTTCACTCCCCCCACCCACTCACCCACTGACTCATTTGTCCTTTCATTAGCACTCGTTGTGTGCGGAGATGGGTGTGCATGTGTGCATGTGTGTCAGAACAGTCGATTAAATTCCATCAAACATGACGGCGAGGCCTATAAGAACACATTCACATGGATACTTCCTCCCTCTTTCGTCCCCTCAAATAAATGCATTTATCAGCAAAAAAAAAAAAGTTTTCTCAAATTTTCTAATGTGAGATGATGGACGACAGCCCCACACTTCCCACAGTGTTGTTTGGAGAAAAATATTTTTTCGCTTGTTTTTATTCTGAAAAAAAAAATTAACAAAAAAAAGTTGTAAATTTTTTATTGTTTCTTTTTTTACTTTAAAAATGATTAAAAAAAACGGGAAAATCTGAAATTTGTTTTTCTTATTCCGATTCCCGGTCATACCCTCCAGTCTGTACCATCGCTCCCCTATGACCAAGCACCCATTTTGAATAATTTACTTAAATTTCTGTCTAAAAAAAAAAAAAACCAACCACCAACGTTGCATTATTAAATATTGCGAATGCAAAAATGGTGTTGGTGTGCGTGAGTGCGCTTGGCTGTTTAAGAGTGCGCCAGTGACATAGTTTTCCGGGTCATCATTTTTGTTGTTGGTTGGAAGCTAAATTGTGGCGGCGGATAACAGCAACAAATCACCAGGCCGCCACAGAAACTCAAATAAGAACAAGTGAATGAGTTCATGTCGATACTCTCTTAAAAGCTGCTGCAAATTATTGACAGCAAAATGAGTGACCCAGTCGCAGCCCCAACCTTCCCAGTCAACACTGTCCTGCCACTCACTAACAAGTGTAAACCCGGTTTTTGTTTGTTGTTATTAACCGGATGCCCTCATTTCAATTTCATAGATTTTTAAGGGTGAATCGACCTGACTACCGATTGGTGAGTATGGGTCAGTGGAGCACACTGACTATTGGATTGGTGTGGATTCGCCCTCATCGCGAAAACGCAAAGTCGACACAGTTTTTCCGTATGCCAAAAGCAAAAATGTAAAATCACCTGTTTTTTAAGTACACGACAAGAGAAAGAAAAAAAAATAATAGAAAGTAGGCCGACTAGGAAAAAAAATTTAAATTTTGTCTTTAAAAAAAAACAGCTTTCAAAAAATTATGCAATAAAAAACAAACAAAAAAATTCTAAATTCTACTTTTTTTTTTTAAATAAATTTTCCCTTAAAAAAGCAAGAAACAAAAAGGGTTGAGACCTTATTTTTTTTTTGTATGTAAAAAAAATGGTGGAAATTTTAATGAAAGGATTGCAACTGCAACGCTCTGCAAAAGCGACATTAACAACAGCAGCAACAGCAACAACAACGGCTAAAAATCACAGCAATTAGCGGACGAATGAATGACGGATGATGCAGAAAATATGGCTTTCCGTGAAAGTAGGTCAATAGCGTATGGGGTGGGAAAGAAGAAAAAAAAATACGAAAAGAAAAAATTGTTCACTTAACCAAATAATGGAAATAGTGAGTACGAGCGAGAACAGTACATCATTCACGTGCACTACTGCTGTTAAGTATGCGGTGTACTTGTCGTACGTATGAGAAAATCAGCGAGTGACGGACTGAAAATGAGAAAAATCAACTTTACAATAAAACGAAAAGGGTCGACCAAAGAAGAGCGACGAGATGGAATCTCTTTCTCTCTGCTGCCTCTTATCGTCTTGTTTTCTTCCTTCGCGAAAGATTCGCTTCGTTTTTGTTTAGTTTTTTTTTTATTCCATTTTTACTCTGCATCATCACCTGTCTGTTTATCGGTCTGTTTCTCTCTCTCTCTGTTCGTGTTGCATTTTTTTATTCTCTTACGCAATCGAATATGACATCGGTCAAAACAATATAGTATTTTTTCTTCTGTTTGGATTTTCAATTGAATTTTTTTCTTTTTCCCGTTATGAATTGTGCGAAAAGTGTTCCGTTTTCTTCCGTTCTTCCCGTTTTTTGTTCAATTTTTCACTCAAATTTCAGGATATTTTTTGGTTTTTTTTGCTTTTATTTTGAGTTCGATTTTTATTTGGTTTTTTTGTGGGTCAAATTTTTGCTGTTTTTGTTTTTTGTTGTTGTTCTATTTTGGGGTTTTTTATAGTACGTGAGGGGCCTAGAGGGGGGATGTTTTTTTAATAGAAAAATAAGATTTTTATATGATACTCTGTAAATTTAAGAAATATATTTTCTTCTTTTTAGGGATTTTTATTGGATAAAATTTATGTAAAAAAAAAAACGATGTATTTTTTATTAACAGCAGTGCTTAGTAGGGGTTTTTTTTGTCCCCAAAGCAATAAAAATTCGTTTATTTTCTGTAATTTTTTGTAAAACCTTATTTTTTTAGGTTAAAAATACTATAAAAAAAAGGAATAAAAGAAAAACTATTTTTTTTATACAGTACGATTAAGAAAACTTGGTTTTTTTAGGTACTTTGTTGGAGTTTGTATGAATATAGATGCTAATACACCCCCCCCCCCTTTTTCAACTAATGAAATATTTATTTGTCAAATTGTTTTTTTTATTAAATATTCGAGAATAAAAATTAAAACAACCTAAAATAAACCAAATTCTTAAAATAGATTTTGTTATTTTTATTGATTTTTTTTCTATTTTCAAATACTAACAAAATAACAACAAAAAAATTCCACCAAATACTATTTGTATGAAAACCAAAAAAAAAAAATGGGAAGTTTGGATTCCTTACATAATAATAATAATAAGACACAAAAAAATAAAAAAAGTTAAAGGGCATTACTAAAAAAAAAACTCAAGCTCAAACTAAAAATATCCAAAACCTCAGCAAGGTTGACTTGTTAAAAAAAAAAACTACAAAACAAATTACACAAAAAAAAGTATTAATGAACCATAAAAAAAAAAAGAACAGAAACGCAAAAAGATACTATAACTAAAAATTAGATAAAAATAGTTTGCAAATAGAAAAATTATGAAATTAATTAACTCCCCCCCCCCCCCAAAAAAAAAAGAAAATTCAAAAAAAATATTACAAAATTTTATTACAAACGAACGCCTACAATGAAAAATCACTCACCGCCGTCCTATTAAAATACAGAAAAATTTATACATAAAAAAAAAAATAATTACTAAAAAAAATGGAAAACAAAATTTTTCTTCTTAGCAAAAAAAGAATTTTTTTTCGAAAAATTCGATTCCGATTTTTGACGTCATCGAAATTTGGCTGCCAAATTGTGCCGTCGTCGTCGTTATTGCCGTTGATGACTGCCGATGATGAGAAGAGCCCTCCCATCCTCCGTCATCATACATAACCCCCGCTTCCTTACAACACACCAAATTTTCGAGAAGAAAGAATCGAATTTGCCTGAAATTGTCGGTAAAGAAAATCGAATTTTCGAAATGGGAGAAAACAGCTTTTATAGGCGCGCGCGTGTGTGTATTTGTGTATGACGATTGGCGTCCGTTGGTAGAGACATTCAACACGTAATTTATGTCGCACGCAGTATTAGCTTCTCTTTATGCGTAAGGAAATTACGTTGCTTCAGTTTCGATTCGGGGTGTTTTCCCCCCACCAAAATAAGAGAAAAAGAAAAATTCAATGCGGTTTTTTTCTTTTTTTTATAAAATAAAGAAAACGGAAAATTTAGAAAACGTTTTTTTTTTCTTTAAATAATCGAAAGGAAAATCGAATAAATTCGGAGAAATTTTCGAAAAACTGCTTGCTATCAACTGCTTTTGCGAAGGAGAAGGAAAAAATATTGACAAAGCGTAAGAAGGGGAGAAGATGCGGGGAGTTTATAAATGAAATAAAAAGAAAAACTTTTTTTTTTATAAAGAAATTTTTATTTTCGTTTCAGTAAAAAATACACTAAATTCTATTGTCCTTTACCAAAAAAAAAAACAAAAGAAAAAAAACCACCGAAAACTTTCTGATTATAACAACAAGAACCAACACATATCCCCCCCCCTAACCAAAGGACTCCACTTATTCCTTCTTAGACCGCTTATAAGAAAAAGCAAAAAAGTTTTTCCTTTCTTAGACGAACTTTCGGTTAGTTTTCCTGAAACAAATTTAGAAAAAAAAAAACTAAAGAAAATCCTTTTCAAAATTTCATCTTTTGTATATGGTAAAACCGATCCGGCCCCAACCTTTACATCTACTCAACAAAAGAAGAAAAACCAACAAAAAAGAACAAAAAATTTGAAGAAAATTTGAAAAACTTAAAATTAAATCCTTCGAGTCTGAGGAAGCCATTCTCTCACATCCTCATCGGCATTAAAGTGCGTTATAAGAGGACGACGGGGGGGTGGGGGGGTTTGAGAATGGTTTTCGGAATATTTTATTATTAATCAAGAGAAGCCAAAATCGATCGTTCGAGCAAATTTTCCAAAATGTTCAGAAATTTGATGGCAGTGCGTCGTGTGCGTGTGCGTGTTTACACATCATGCATGCCTATTTGGCGAGTGTCCTTGAACGGAAATGGAAAATTCCTATTTCCTCTTTCGGCGCTGGCATATTCTTTCACGTGTACTCGTACATACCTGTAGGTCGATATACCCCATCATTATTCGGTTTTGTGTCATTATATCCTTGGTAGGGGGAAATGGAGGGGGGGGGGGGGTCATTATTATTATTATTATGAGTTTGACAATTACCGATTTCAAAGAAATGATACACAAACGAGGACATGGCAAAAGGACAGAAAAGGAAGAAGATTGTTTGAAGCAATACAAAAACTGCTCTTCGGACTATTTAAAAGTCAAAAAATACCTATTGAGGAGTGCGGGTGGTAAGGAGGGGTTTGTGGATAAAAGGAAAGGAAAGGAAATCGACACAAGACCGGTACGATTCTAAAAGGATTACCTTCGAACCGGCATTTTGAAAATCAGCTGATGGATTGTTCTCTTTTCTCTCTCGTTTTTCATTTCTTCACCACAAGTGCAGTGCGATGGGAGAGTTGCGTGAGACAACAAGGCGAAAGAGCAATAAAAAGAGAGACGACAAACGTTTAACCTGTTACGTGCGTGTGTATGCGTACTCTCCGATAGTCAATCGGAATGGTTTTTTTGTTGTTTGTTTTTGGTAAAAGAAAAGTAAAAAACTGACAACTTTTTTTTTTTTTTTTTTGTTGAAAACAGGCAAACGTTTTAGGGGAGCCGTCGAATAATAAAACTATTATAATAATAAAACCCTCCAAAAAGAAAAAAAGAAAAAACGAAAAGAAAATATCGAAAAAGGATCGAAAAATTTGTTGCTCGTTTTGGATTTTGAAAGAGGATTTGTTTGTTTTTTTTTTTTGTTTTGTGATTGCTTACTCATTATTTATAGGTCAAAGAGAGGTTATAGTTAATCCGGACATGCCGAACACATACGCGTGTGTATTACTCTGTCTCTCTCTCTCTAACAATCTACCCCTTAACCAGTGACCCCTTCTACTCTTCCAAAAAAAAAATTATTTTCTTCTTTTTTCCCCAATAAACTTACACTGCAGTAACCCCCTTTAAGGGGTTAAAGGGGGCAGAAAATAAGGGAAAAGGTTGAAATTTGTTTAAAAAAAAACTGTTTCTTTTATTTTACTCTTTTGATGCCGGAAGCTTTTTTGGGTTGAAGCATTTTTGAAAGGAAAATCGATAACGTTTAAAAGTTAGAATTTCCGATTATGACATGTTCTTGTGTATTTGGTTGTGAGGGTGGAAAAAAGGGTACAAAAAATGTCCGCCGGCAACGGACAAAGAGAGAAAACGACAGTTTGCCGGTCGGTTTTTCCGGCTGTTATAAAACTTTTCCCCGATTCCCTTCCGGTTTACCCCCTTTTTTTTTGTTTTTTTTGTCAGTACGCAGTCAGTCAATTATTCGGTTTTGCGCTCCTCATATAATCATTTTTACAGCATTAAAATTATTCTGTTTGTCTCTGTTCCTCTTACTGGGCAATTTGCTAGGGTTTTTTTTTATGTGAATAAGAGAACGTGTGGTGTGTGTGTGTGTAAAGTTTTGGTTAAATTAAGTTTGATTTACAAGCAGGCAAAAATCAAGTCTACCAAATGATATCATTTGGAAAAAGATGGAAAATCTCAAGTGCGCAAAAGACAGAGAGGAAGAATATGATTTTCGTTTTTCTTTAATTCTTGAACGCAATGCAATTTTCATCACCTAATCTCGATTAAAAGCGGACACGCACACGCAAACTTGAACTCATCTAACGCATTCCATAAATGCTGGCAGGATTTTGTTTCCGCGAACAGAAGAGTGTGTACGGAATCGCTCTCATTTTCATTTGCGTTGTTCCTCGTGCGATTGCTTTTCGTCTCCTATTTTTCTTTCAGTTCTCGTTTTTCCTCGTCTGCTTCGTGTTCTGCGATTGGCGGACTGGCTGACTGACTGACTTACATTGCGTTGCTGTTGCAGTAACTGTTGCTGGCTGTCATGTATCAATGTGCGAACTTTATCGAAATTAGTTCACATGATTCCGTCCTTGTCTCTCGCCTCCAAGAATATTATGTGCGTGCACAGGCAGAAAAACAATTGCGGCACATTCGACGTTTACGATTACACATTTTTATGCTTGATGGAGAAATCGTCCAGTACGTCACCTATTCGGAAGGTGGTAGTTAACAGTTGATGTTGACGTTGCAGTTAGCTGTTCCGTTAAAGTTATCGCACGTATGTAATTTGAAGTTTGAAAATATCCACTGGAAGGGCCGAGGGAGAAAACGAAATCACTACCAACTCAGTGTTTGTGTGTGTATTTTGAGAATAGAGATGAGCAAGTGAGAAACAAATGGAAAATCAAAATGACTGACATGAAAATAGGGTAAATTTTTAGAGAGAAAAAGTGATAGTTGAATATGGGTGTGAGAGGGAGAAGAAAACATAGGAACATTTTTTTTTCTTCTTATGCTTGGAAAAAAAATCGTAAAAATTGAAAAGAAAAAAACGTTTGAGAGCGCGCAGGAATAACGCAATAATTTCGGAGGAATAACAACAAAAATACATGACCTAGTTTACGTGATTTTTTATTGTGTACTTCGTTACTTGTACTCGTACGCTACGACGTTTGGCGTTTAGCGTTTGGCTTTTATTGCCTCTGTAAGTCAACCACCCGCACATACGAATTTTCACCATCCTCCTACCCCTTTTCGATAATATTTATTTTATTTGCTATTTGCTTATTGGTTAAGTTTCTTTTAAGTTCATATTTATTGTCTCTGCGCTTGCCCCTTTCGTTTTTAAGATTGTTGGGGTTTGACTTTTTAAATGTGCCGATTTTTTTATTTTTTTTTTTGTATACTTAACAAATTTGATTTCAGCTTTAATTTGTTCTACGGCTTGGCGGGAGATGGGGAGGATTTGTTAGGATTTTGAGTGCAAAAAATGAATAATTTTTACAGGATATAAAAAAAGTAAAAAAAAAATGGTTTGATTTTGAAAATTCGTTATTTTTTTTCGTTAGCAGAAAAGTAAATTTTTTCCTTTTAAAACTGAAGAAAAATTAAAAATGTTACTAAAACTTTTGAAAAAACTGTTTTTTTTTCAATTTACTAAAAATGGGACAAAACTCAGAAAAAATTCGAAAACAAGAAAAAAAGTATCTGAAAAATGGCAAAAGTAGTCTGAAAATGGGAATAAGTTCTTAAAAATTATTTATTTTTAAAAAGTTTGCGTTTATTTGTTTAAAATTTGTAAAAATAATTTCTTAAATATAAAAAAATCAAAAAATCAAAAAAAATTTTTTACAAATAAAGTTGATTTTTTCAATAAATTTTGCAATTTTGCTTAAATAATTTTCGCTAATTTTTTAATATTTTTCTTCATTGTTTCAAAATTTTCCCCTATTTTAACAAATTTTTTGTTTTTTTTTTCTTAATTTTCTTTAGAATATTTTTTTTTCTCAACTCAATTTATTGTGTCCCTAAAAGTTAGTTAACTTTTTTTTCTTTCGCAAAAATTATGGCACAAAAACTGTCGTTCGCAAGGCAAAAAGTAGTTTTTACGGGATACAAAATCCATGCATTCGCAAGGCAAAAAGTAGTCGGATACGGGATACAAAATAAATCCATACGGGATACACTCATGCACACACACACACACACTAGAAAGACAATCCCCAACAAGCTCTTCTCTTGATTTCGATATTGAATTGCCTGTGCTTTGGTAGATTACGTCTGGTCATGTCATGCGTGGTTGTGTGTGTGTGTTTATGTAAGTGCGTAAAATTTTGTGTCAATTGGATTAGGTCGACGATAGGGTTCGGTAGGTGGGATGGGCTGGAATATGGAAAAATCCGTACACGGAAACCGATAAAGTATGGTGGTCGCCGCTTACACGTCAGTCGGCCCATTTTTCTAGTTGATAAACCGCAACGGCCTATCCGCCTTTCCTACATGCCCATCGATTGACTCTACAGCAACGTCGGACTGGGAAAAGAAGTCGACACTAAACAGGCTGAGAGCAGCCAACGTCTATGCTTTTTTCCTCTCAACAATTTGATTGTGTGCTCTTTTTTTTATTGTTTATCTTTCTCGTTGTTGTTTATTGAAGATTTTCGAAGAGGAACTCTCCGAGAAGGGGGAGCACTAGTTGGACTGGCTCGGCTGGCTGGCTGGGTTTTGATTTCAACAAAACAAAATGTGTGTTGAACGATTCGTCTCAAGTTCAAGGTCTTTCCGATAACGCTATCTCTTTTCGACAAGCGATATTTTATTTTTACTTGTCCCGTTTTATTAATAGCGAATAGCGAATAGTGAGTGTGTCGTTCCCGTGTTCCGTTTTCGGTTGCTTTTTTTCGGGTTTTATTTGTTTCTCTATTTTTGGTCGGCGGCTTCAGCAGTGTTGGTGTTGTTGTCAGTTATCGTCTTCGACTGGCGAATTTTCCGCTTTTTTGTTTGTTGTTGTTGTCTGCCTCTCCCTTTTCCTCTTGGTTGCTTGCGATTCTTTTAATTATTTTCGGGTATGTTTGGTTCTTGTTTATTTTCTCTTCGGAATTTTTATTTTTTTGGGTAAGAAAAGGGTGGCATCCATTACATTTTGTCCTTTCTAGTTTCTATCGTAAATCGTCATTTTTGCGTAGCAGTTTCTGCGTTCGTTTTTTTTTTGTTCTGATCGTACTTCCTGATAGTTTTTGGCGTTTTAAAGCTTCTTTTTCGTGGACTCTATCCCCATTTGTGTTAATTGGTGTATGTGTGTGTGTGTGTTAACACAATCCGTTTCGTTTGTTGGATGATTTAATCGCTTTGTTGGCGGTGGTTTTTTTTATTCTGCTTTTGTTGATTATGAACACTTTCCTCTTCATTGTCGTACTCCCCTCTCCCCTCTTTATTTTTAGTTAATAAACATTAGATAATATTCTTTACGATCCAATAGGGGATTGCCTGCCCCGGCATTACCGAATTTTTTTGTGTGACTAATCTAATTTTTATTTTAAAAATTATTTCGCGTACATTTTTAATATATTCAATTTTTTTTAAATTTAATTTTATAAAATTGTTAATATTTTAACAGAAAAAAAATGTATCATTTGAATCTATAAAGAACAAACGAGATTTTTAGATAAAGTGTTTAGGCGCTTATTAAAACTAATAAATTAATTATTCTTAAAAGATTAAAAAAAATGTTCTTTTATCAAGTCTACATTGTATCTTTTACCTCGTACCTTTCCCTCTCCTCCCTCCTCCTTTTTCTTCATAAATAATTATTACCTGTTGTTTAGTAAAGACCCCCCCCCCCCGTTTATGAAAGAATTTAAAAAAACGCACAATCCACAACGACAATATTATGTGTCGCTTCCCAAAAAATTCATTGACCTATTCTGGTTTTACTGATTCTTTATTGGAGGCTGTTGGTGTGGGGCGTAGAGGTTTTGACATTATTTCTTTACGCCATACCCATTTGCCTTCCCAAACTCTTTTTATTCTCTCATTTCTTATATAAAATTCGTCTCGTTTTTTGTTAACTTGTTTGTTTTTCTAACAAAAACAAAAAAAAACAAAAAAAAACTACTGAAATAAAATGTTTTTAACAAAATTCTAAGACGCAATATTATGAAATTTCAGAATTTATTCTCTCCTCTCACAAACCAGCTTTCAATAATGTTTTTGTTTTTTAAGTTGTTTGAGAAATTCTAAAATTTGTTCTTTTTTTGTTGATTTTTTTGCTAATATTTTTATGTAGTCATTCGAGTCAGTCAGTCGTTAACTGAATATGATTAAATTTTTCCATTAATCGATGACAACTTAAAGTGGAATTTTTTTTTTTTTATGAGTTGATTGGCTTTTTTTTATTTATTTTTAAATATCAGGGAAATTTTTTTTTCTTCCTCTAATAATAATAATAAAAAGAAACTAAAAATTTCGTCAAAATTTTAGTAAAACATTTTCTAGAAAATTCCACCCACCCATTGACGGTTATAGAAAAAGTGTAAAAATTGTTATCGAACGAAAAAATTCACTTCCTCCAGTAAAATCCCCCAGCATTTCGCCTACGCCGCATTAGACGCGCACACACACTTGCACAAAACAATTTTTATAAAAATCAGCTGACGCACGCAACAGCCAACCAATATTTTAACTGCAAAGCACGCAATCAATAATAACGCAGCAAGCAGTAACGTCGTTGGTAACTACGCGGCCCACACAGCCCACCCCACAGCTAACCATCAGCCGATGCGATGCACCGCAATGAAAATGAAATCAAGCAAAAGTTTCTGCCGACGAGGTAGGTCATGGTCGTCGTCGTTGCCGTCATCGCCGTCGCCGCCGTTGTTATAGGAAATTTTATATTTCTCTCTTTTTCTACCACTACCCTACCCTGATCTGTTCGCTCACTTGCTCACTCTTTTGCTTTTACTATGATTTTTTCGCATTCCCTGCGTTTGCCTACATTTTCGTGAATTCAAACAAAAACTTCATCTCCGCCGTTGGTGTTGTTGTTACTGCTGCTGCTGCTGCTGCTGCTGCTACTACTACTGCTGCTATCTTGATCCCTCTTGTTCTTGTTGTATTATTGGTCTTTTCACGTTTAAAAATGTCAACAACGAAAAATAATTAAAAGAAAAACTGACGTAATTTTGAATTTCCATTTTTTAATAGTGACGACAATCGAGCGATTACTACTCCTCCGTGAAAGAGAGCAAAATATCGTTCCCTCAACTTTTACCGACTGCGTTTCATTTTCGTTATGAACCTGTCCGCTAATGGCTCTACTCTCCCTTTCAGTCTCTTCCCATTCCCTTTCACTATCTCTCATTCCCTCACATCAATTGAAATTTAAAAATTCATCAATTAAAAAAAAAAAATTCGTCTCTTTCCTTCGTTCGGTTTTCTGTTATTTTCTGTGTTGTTTTTTTTTTGCAATCGTCGTTGATGACCGCATTTTTCGCTTTTTTTATTTATGCTGCGCGCTTCACTTTCGTTTCGTTCGTTGAAAAATGATTTGTTTTTTACTTCTTTTAAAAAAAAAAAAATCAATTTCGAAAAATTGACGAAATAATTTCCGCGTGTCCAAATGAGAAGGAGAAAAATAAAATAAAAAAATAATAAAAATTGTGTAATAATTAATAAAAAGAGAACCGAAACGTTCGCAATTTGAATTTTTCCATAAATTCACTTTTATTGGACTTGGTTGAGGCAATGCGGGGTGGGATGATGTTTTTAAGTTTTTATTTTTTTATTTTCTGCCCGTCCGCTATTTGCCTTGGTTTTTTGTTGTTGTAGTTTTTTTGAGAGTACAGAAGAGATTCGATTGAGTTATGGCTTCTCTGCCATAAAAAATAGAAATTTTAATTTTTTTTACTTTTTAAATAAGGGATGGTTAATAATAATTTAATGAAAATGGTGAATTTTTACTTTAAGGTGGAAATTTCTAGAGGGAAGGCTAGGAAAAAAGTTTGCACAAAAATAAATTATTTCTAAGGGAAATTTCCAGTTTTGTTTTTTTTTGGTCTATTTTTACTAGAAATAAAACTGAAGAAAAAAAATTAACGTTTCCCGTAAAAATACAAATTCACTAAAAATAAATATATTTAAAAAAAATGAGAGAATAAGAAAACTTAAAATTCCCTTTTTAAAAATAATTAAATTTTTTAAAAAGTCCTTTTAGAAAAAACTATAATTAAAAATTTCTTCAGAAAAAAAAACGATTTTCCTTTTCTTTTTTTTATTTAAAGATAACTTTTTTTTTTGTTATTTACATAAAAGAGAAAAAAGAAGAAAAAAAATTTCCCTTACCGTAAAAAATGAAAATTGTTTCTAACTTACGGCGCCCGTCAGCGTACACTGAATGAATAAATAATCTTTTTAATCACGTACGTGCATTCACGGACGTTTACCGCAACCACGTTCGAATGGACTTCCTTCCGCGACAAATAATGTGTGTGCGAAGGTGTTGTTTTTCACCTCGTTCCCTCTTACTCGTTTTTCTATCTTTCTATCTTTTTTTTCGTAATTCTTATTATTATTGATTCAATAAATTTCTGAATACGGAAAATATTAAAAATTTGGGTCAGTTTTTGTATAATAATTTTTTTTGTCATTTTGTTTTTTTTTGGTTTCTACTACGTTCAAAGGTGAAAAAATTTCATTTTTTGTTACTGCCGCAATTTTTTTTGCTGTCGCTTATTTTTGTGGTTTTTGTCTTTTTATTTCTGGTTGGTTTGGTCGACCGGGCTGACCCGCCGCAAATAAGCCACAATTTTTCATCGATCATTGGTGTTTGTTGGTCAGCGGAATTTTTTTTTTCATTTTTTTTTTTTATTTGTTGGGGACTGTCCACAAAATTTTTCTAGCAGTTCATTGAAAAATTTATGCACTCGTTCGTAATTTGGATGGTATTTTTTTTTCTTCTTTTCTCTCGCTTCGGTATTGAACTGAAAAAAGAGAATTTGTGGAAAAGTAAAAATGAACAAACAAACAGAAAAAAAATTGGTTTTTGCATGTTAAACAGAAGAAAAATGACAGATTATTTTTTGTTGTTGTTGTTTTTGGTAGGTTTTTTTTTTGTTTTTCATCGAAGGTTGGACTCGCGTTTGCATTGACGTGGACTTCCTGCAGCCCCTATTTTTTTAGACTCTGCATTTTTTTTCTCTGTCAATAGCGTTTTTAGTTACTGTTACTGTTATTATTGTTATTGGGAAAATGTATTTTGAAAAAAGAAGAAGAAAAGTTTCAGTAAAGTTAGATGAGGTGAGTTTGGGATGAGATGAGGTGAGTTAATGATGGCGAGGCGATGATGTGTTTGATGGTGTGTGTTCGGAGATGGTAATGATGGGGGCATTGTCATCGATGAATGCTATTTCACTGAAAAAAAAGCCTCCAAAATTAATTTTATTATATTTCCTATAAAATATAAAATGTTGCACGTAATTTTTGTAGTTTTTTTTTTTTGGTTTGGTTTGGTTTGGAGGTAATTTTCTAGATTGTTTTTGGTTAAAGAAAATAATTTTCACGTAAATGAAGAGATTCTTGTCCTAAAAAAAACCTATTTTCTGTTCTAAAAAAAACTCTATATTACTTGTTTTTTTTTAGAAATTAAATTAAATTAAAAAAATCCGGGGAAAAATTTATATTAATTTTATGTTTGCCGATATTATTGAGGGTGAAATTATCTTCTGTTTATGTTTTTTTTCTCTTTCTTACTTATCAATCATTAATTATTTTTGTTGCTAAAAGCACCCGCAACACTGTCCACCAATCAACGTTTTTTTTTCTTCTTATATTTTTTCTATTCCTATTTTATTTTTGTATTTCTATTTAGTTATTTATTTATTTTTTTAGTTACACCTCGAAAAAATAGCACAAGGACCCGTAGTAATAATAATAATAATAATAATAATAATAATAATACAGACAGACAGACAAGAGAGGCTTTTTGTTGTTCAATTAAATTTGATTTGGTGGCTACCCTACCTACCAGAGTGGAATTTAAATTAGATACCAACTTAGAAAAAATAAAAATAACTCAAACTTTGAGTGTGACATAAAATAAAATGAAAAACAATGAAATAAAATTTAAAAAAAAAAACAAAAGCAGTTTTAGTTAAAAGAAAAATAAACAACTTTTTAAAAATTAAGGTTTTTATAATAGAAAAAAAATTATTTAAAAGTATTTAGGAAAAAATGTTAAAAAAATTCTTGGAAAAATTCCTAAAAATAATTCATAAAAATTATTTATGAAAAAAAATAAGAAAAAAAAATTATTTTACTATGAAATTAAAATTAAAAAATTTTATAGGAAAAAAAAATAAGAAAAATTAATTAAAAATAAATTTAACAAAAAGAAAAATAATTGAAAATATTTAAAAACAAAAATTTTTATTTTTTTTATTTTTTGAAAAAAATAATTGAGAAAAAAATAAATAAAAAAATTAAGAGCAAAAAATAATTTCAAAATAATTAGAGAAATTGTTTAAATAAAATTTAAGACAATAGAAAAAATATTAGTAAAAAAGCGTCAATGGAAATTAACAAAAAATAATCAATTAAAAAAAATCAATATAAGAAAATAAGAAAGAAAGAAAAAAAATAGACAAAATTAAAAATAATTAATAGAAAGAAGTAGTAAAAAGAAAAATTATTTACAAAAAAAGAAATATTCCTGAAAAAAGGCAAAAAATAATAAATAATTAAAAGAATTAATGAAAAAAACTAACTTGGATAAAATTATTGTAAGTGAATACGAAATCTGTTCAAAAAGTATCGCGAATTTTGTGTTTTTTTTTCAAAAATTATTTATTTATTCATGAATATCTATTTTGTCCCCTTCAAAGTAATCCCCACCAGATATTATACACTTGTTGTGCCACCGTTTTTTCCAATCCTCCCTCGAAGCACTTCAAAAAATCATTTTTTGTGATCTTGTTCAGCTCCTCCTTCGATGCCGTCTTTATCTCCTCAATCGTAGCGTAGCGTCGTCCTTTCATGGAGAAAAAGTCACAGGGTGCCAGATCTGGGGAATACAGTGTGTTGTTTTTGGCCAAAAATTCGCGCACAAGCAACGATGCGTGAGCAGGAGCATTTCTGGCGGATTGCTTCACGCAACTTGCGCATAACTTGCAGGTAATATTCCTTATTGACCGTTCTACCCTGCAATCGAAGAAAACTGTAAGCGAAACCTTCGCATTCGACCGAATTTGACGCTTTTCGTCGTTCACATCTTCTCGGCCCTCTAAAAAACATTTTGTACCACCGATAAACGTTGCTTCGGTCCAAGGTAGCTTTACCATATGCCACAGTCAATATTCGGAATGCGTCCGAACAATTAATTTAATTTTTGTTTTTCATACAAAATTTGATACAGATTCTTTGATCCATTTTTTTGGAATGGGCAAAAATCGAAAACGACCCAAAACACGTGCAAGCAAAGCAGCTGTCAAAAATTAACTGAACGTTCAAAATGGCCGTGAGAGACGTGAGTATCAACATAACGCCACAAAAAAAATCGAAAATCGAATATACGTAATCCGCGGAAATTCAAAATTCGCGATACTTTTAGAATAGACCTCGTATTTACCAAGAAATGAATAAAACGGAAATGAAATCGGAAAATTAATTAGAAAAAAAGGGAGAAAAATTCCATCTAGGAGAAAAAAAACCAATTTACACAATCCACCACCGCGTACTTTCCTCGCACTTGACTGATGTCTGTCTGTCTCTTTTTGTATCCAGCAAATCTTCTATTCTGTCCTCTTTTCCATCAGAAAAGATTTAATTACTTTGAGTCACACGCGCCACCACTATTTATTTCTCATTCTCAAATTTTCAAAAATCACTCATCTTTTCAATAAACTCTATCCTTTCTCTTCATATACACTTTTCTCCAATTGTCCTTTCCTTTCTATTAAGCATATTTCTACGCATCCGACTGTCAGTCACTATTTACTCTTGTTTTAATATCGAACAAATCGTATTGCAAAAAACTCTCAATTTAATTCTCTATTTCCTATTGCCATCTTCGTCTATTAAACGTGATCACTTATAACTTATTAATTGAGCTCAATTTTCGGGCTTGGATGGTTTTTTCTCTCCCTTTTTTTTTTTTTTTGGTATAATTTTCTCTTCCACAAACATGGAGTATTTTTACTTCTTTCTTAAAGAAATTGTTTTATTGCATTTTTCTTAATTTTTTTTTCTTCTTTCTATTTTGTAAAATTTGTTTCTTTTTGTTAAGTGGAAAAATTTACAGAAGCAGCTTCTTTTCGTTTTTGTTTTGTTTTTTTTTTTTGTTGTTGTTGTTAAAATGACATTTTTACCTGACGACCGGACCCGACCGTCTATTATCGCAATTGAGATAAGATTTCATCGTTTTTGGTTCTTTGCAATGTAAAATAATACCTAAATTGTTATCAGTAGTAATAACTAACTGTAATAGTTTTAGTGGTGTTATTGTTAGAAGAGTCATAAAGTGTGCCTGAAAGTTGGCTGACACGCTCTTTTCTAGCCCTGAATCTTATTGTCTTCATGAAGAAAAGGAAGAAAAAAAACAGTTGTTCCTTAAGGCGATTATATGGGATAGAAATGAACAGTTATACGGAAATGGAGTATCGTCATATAAGTTTACAGGTAATATTTTTGTTTATGGCTTCTTTTTTTTCTGAACTGCATTAACAAAAATAACTGTTTACGGTGTTTTTACCGTTTCTCTTCGTTGAATTTATGATTAACCGTTGCAAATGTTACCGTTATTAGGAACACACTCAATATTGTCGGCTATTATGAAAAAAGTGTGCAAAATTATTACTGGGCAGTAAAAAATATTAAAATTTTCTTCTCAAAAAAGTGAAAACCTTAAAAAGTAACTTTTTTTTTGTTTTATTTTTATGTGTTTTTAAAGAAAGAAAAAAAATAATATTTTTTTCTTAGGAAATTTCATAAAAATTTTTATCAAAAATAATTTTTCGGAATTGTTTTCTTTTTTTTGGGGATTTTTCTTAATTTTTTTTGAAAGAAAATAAAAATAAAAATTTGTTTAAACAGATCTGCGTTTTTTTTTCAATTGCTCTAATTTACAAAATTTTAATAATTCAAAATTTTTTTATGTACCCTTACTTTTGACACCCCACCCTCCCTTCTCTTACCATTGTCCTTTTTGTACTTCTTCAGATTTTATCTCATTTAAAAATATTAAAAATTTAGAAAAACCCTCAACATTCGTTTTTTTTTTCTTTAAATTATCGTAAAACATTAAAAACTGTTTTAAAATTAGAAGGGTTTTTTTTGATAATTACTAATTGTTAAGAAAAAAAAAGAATAACACAAAAACCAAATAAAAAAGAAAATTTTTCGAAAACAAAAAAGAAAAAAACAATAACATCAAAAAGGAAATTGTTGAGTAAAAATAGCAATAACGATAGTAAGAGTAAGCTGGAATTTTTAGTGGAAATAAAAGAAAAGAACAATTAGAAAAGTTTTTGGATTGAAAGGAGGAGAGTGCATCTGATATGTGCTTAATAAAATCCAATTGGGAGCAGGAAGAGAAAATATCAAATGGAAGGTGAGAAAATTTCCAGCGAAGAAAGAAGAGAACGAAAAGCCGAAAGGAAACCATCAGCGATAACGTAACCGAAAAGAAAAGAAAGAAAAAAAAAAGATTGAAAAACAAAACAAAAACTATCCGAATGGCACTTGACCTTGTCCTGAATTCGATGATTTTTTCTTTATTGTGAATTATTTTGGTTGGCTTTTTTTTTTAACTCTGTCTCTTTTCACCACAGTGTTTTGGGAATATTTTTTTGCCTGGCGTGTCTTGATTGCATTTATTTGTCGTCTGTCATTCCTATTCATTCGTAACGAAATCGCTACTGTTTTTGTTTTTGTAAATTGCCAAATTTGTTGTTTTTTATTTGTTATTTATTTATGAGTGCATTTTTCCTCGTATTAATTTTTTTTCTTGGAGGTTAGTTAGTTTTTCTCTCTTTTCTTTATTTTTAATATAATAATTTTTTTTTAAATATTTTAGTTCCTATTCCAAAAAAAAAATAGATAATAAAAAAAAAATCGATGCAAAAAATTTGTATCAATTTTCGATTAATTAATTTTTTTTTTACTTCCGGATTATTTTCTTAAACTTGATTAAGAGAGAGAGCGCATTGAAATTTTCTGACGATGAAAATTTATCTTCCGGTCGCATTGAAATTTATGCAATCGTCCAGTTTTCATTTTATTTCTTGTTTTTTTTTTATTTACCTCATCTTATCTGGTTGGTGTTATCATTATTCATCTCAGATTTAACTGGTTTTTTTTCTTTCTTGTTTCTTTTTTTGTTTTTGTTTTTTTTTTGATTACCTTACAAAAATTATTATTCAATAGTGAATATTTGTCATTTTTAATTTATCGAATTTGGTAATATTTACGATAAAATGTTTAGTGAGGAAATTCGTTTATTTATGGTATTTTTTCTTCTTCTTTCGGTTGGTGTTGCGCTCTTTTATCTTCACTTTTTTTCTGATTGGACTTGAAATAGTTTTTTTTTATCTCTGAATTTTGATTTTATGCAATTTTTTTTTAAGTCAATCAAAAATAAATTGAATTAAAGATTTTTGTAATAATTTTTGTGTTGTTTCTTTTTTGAGATATTTCTTTATAATTTAGCCACAAAAGCCTAGTGTAAGTTTTTATAGTAATTTTTTTTCTATGTCACAAAACTTTTTAAGTTCGAGAGTATTACTTAATTTTTCTTTCCTAATATTTTAATATTTGTTTATCATAAAAAATAAATATATTTTATTTTTAAATAATAAATAAAATATATTTATTTTTTATGGAAACTTTATTTTTTACTGTGCGTAGAATTTGGGATAAAAACCAACAAAAAAAAAGCATAAAAAATTACAGTACTTTGAAATTATTCTGAAAAAATAAAAACAAGCAGTCGAAATTTTTAAATAAAAATTAATAATAATAAAAAAACCTTTTGAATCTTAAAAAAAATTTGTAAAATTTTTTTTAAATTATAACTCAAATAATAACGATGAAAAAGCATTTTTTTTAAAGCAACGTAACGTAACGTGCAACACGCACCGCAACGAATAAAGCACGTATCAATTTTCTTAATTTAACTGCAAACGTGCATCAAATCAACCCATCTCACTTTGGCCCTTCTACCAACGATTGCGTGCTTTATCTAATTGACCATCTTCCTCACGTATACTTTGGTAATTTTTGGTGCAGGAGAAAAGAAAAGTCAACAAAAAAAAAGAAGAGTATTTACACTTTTTAAGTCCCGAACAGTCAGTCGGTCAGCTCCATTCGACCAGCTATGCCACAGATGAGCATGAATTCGTACGATTATGTCGCCGTTGCGTTCTCCTACACCGCCCCCAACCAAACCGGACATGCTTTGTCAAAAAATTCCACTGTGTTTGTGTATGCGGAGACAAATTAATACCAAAAAAAGGAAACAGCAACAATTTGAATGCGTAATAATGCCCGGAAGTGGTCTGGAGAATAGAAGCGTGCGTTTTTGCAGTCTGTCGTCATAGCTGGCGTTGCGTTAGCGCGGCCGTAGATAAGGGCACACAGCACAGAGAAAAGTCGACTCATCGTTTTGGCTTAAATCTCTCACTCATCCTTCTATGAAAATCGATTTTTTTTTCATTTTCTGATATCCAATTGCAGGCTTCTTTCGCTCCTCCAACGGGCAATCGATTTTTTCATCTCTTTTCGACTGTCAATCGTGAATCATAATTGCTGCTGATGACCATAAACCCATCCAATCGTCGTAATTTTTGTAGCCCGTAGGAAGTGTGGTTTTCTCTCTTCTCTTCTCTTAATGCATTAATTTATACGCGTCCATTGTTTTTTTTTTACTTTTGTTTTAATTTTTAAAATCATCTAAATCTAAACGTACATATTTATCGAAGCAACAGAAAAAAAAGAAAAAGAAAAGAAAGAAAGAAATCCGAAAAAGGATGTTGGGTATTTTTCTCATATATTTTTTTTTTTTTGAGGATTTATTGTCAAAATGTGACTGACTGACTGAGTGGCTTAATAAATGGAGAAAAAAATGAGGGAGGAAGAGCGACTGTAGGAAAGGGCTAATAAAATAAGAGATGATGGCGATAGTAAAAAAACTTCCTGACTTTTCTTCTTCTTTTTTACATTTTATTCACAATCCTGCGTAATTAATTCGAGGCACGTTCTGGTTGTTGTTGTTGTTTTTTTTATTCCTTATTTGTCTTTATTCAAGACCTTTTCTTTGTTAGTTTGTTAATCATCAACGGCAGACATCATCAAAAAAGAAGGAAGACATTTTTTTTTTTTGACAAACTATTGTGAGAATGGTTTTTGAGTGGAGAATTTATTATTTCTTTGAAGAAATTTAACTGATTTAATGTATTTTTGCTTTGGTATAAATTGAATATTATTTATTGTGATCAATATTTTTTCCCATTTATTTACTTGCCATGAATCCCATCCTTCCCCCTCCCCCCTCAAAATCAACAATTTTTATGTAATGTCAAAAAATTATTGATTTAATAAACATTTGAAAAAAAAAAATTTTTACAACGAAAAAAAAAACATTTTTAAAAACAAACCAAAAAAATATTGCTAATTTTTAGAAAATTGTAACGGAAAAAGTTTGAAGGAAATTCTCACCCAAAAATACATTTTTTCTAATGAAAGCACAGTTTTCAAAATAACCAAAAAAAAAAAAACTACCACAATTTATGTCACTCTTATTTTTTATTTTTTTTTTAATAAAAACATTTTAAAAATAGTTTGTTTTTTCAAAAAAAAAAAAAAACTACCCAAAATAAATTCATTTAAATAAAAGCATTCAATAAAAAAGCGAACAGAAATAAAAGAAAGAAAAATTTTATCTACGCCCGCCGCCCTCATGACCTACAAAAAATATCTAAAAAAAAAAAAAAAAAAATAAAAAAAAAATTGCTCACTGCCGCAACTGGCAATTAACCAAAAGTTAAGCAAAGTCAATCGGTGCTCTCGAAGTCGAAGTATAACAGTTGAAGAAGTGGTGCTGCAGGTAACAGAAAATACGATCGGCCACTTTTAGGGTTTTTCGTTTTGTTTTTCTGTCTTTTCTTCGGCCTATGTTCGTTATCTCTTTTCCTCATCACACCTTTTTTTTTTTTGGGCAATGTTACGCAATCCACACGCACCCAAACAAACCAAAAACTTTACCAAAGTAATCGCAATCGTCATTTGTCGGCAATGCTCGTAACAGCGAATAATGGGGAACACTTTCCCTTTTCGTTGAAATATTTTCGCTTTCATCTGTTTTCGTTTTCGTCTGTTTCTCTCATTCTTAGTACTCACGTACTCATATTAATGCATACACGTGAATACATTCGAGTTGCATGTACGTACATACCCCATCCAGTCATGTGGTAAAATTTGATTAAAAACAAAAACAAAAAAATTAGTTAATTCGCATTTTTCGTTCATATCATAATCATTGTATTTATCTCCTTGTCTGTCGCACACTGCTTGTGTCTGTTCATTGTTGAGCATGTGTGTTAGTCTTTGCGCATACCTTAAATCAATGCAGTAACAGCATTTTCAGTACTTAGTGTGTAGGGTTGTTAAAATTGTTTTTTTTTGTTGGGCTTTTCTTTTGAAAGCTGTAGAAAAACAATAAGGAATGAAAGGGATATAACATGAGTAAGAACATACATAAAATAATGAGAATTAATTAATAAAACCAAATTCAAAGAGGAGTAGAAGGATTTTTTGGTTTTGGCTTAAATTTTGTAATTTTCTGCTCTCTTTATTCATAATTTTTACGTAATATTCTCATATAAATCTCCCTTCGTTTAAATATTAATTTTGATTCGATTGGTATTGGTTGGTATTCTTATTGTCGACAAAAAAATCGAATGCGTTTTCAATTATTTTCTCAACCATTTTACCACTTCGCCCTTCCCCCTTTCGACCTCATTTATTGTTTTCGACAATTGCTTATTTACTGATTGTCTGATTGACTACCGCGATTGACCAGGTATCCGTTTGATAGATAACGTTGATAATAGCTTCTGGTCAATAATGAATGTGGGACAATCACGATTAGCCAGTAAAGAAATACGCGATTAAGGGACCCAAGCGACTGAAATATCAATTTTTTGATGAATAATATTTCGTTGATTTCGATTGCATCGCCAGTTGACAGGTTTCGTCAGTAGGAAAATTATTATCAGAGAAAAATAAAGGAAAACAATAAAAATAAAATGAAAAGTTTTTTTTTTTTATCAAAAAGCGATAATTTTTAATGGCAGGTCGTCTTCTCTTCTGTCAATTTGTCGGTTCATTTGTCTGTTGGTCTGTTGGTCTTTTTGTCAATTGATTTTTTTATGCAATAAATTTTTACGATTTTATTACGATTTATTTGATATTAATTGATTTGGAATTTTTTTTGTTTTTTAATGCAATAAATTTAAAAAAAATTATGTGAATTTTTGGTTTTTGTTTTGTTTTGTTGTCATTGATAATTCGTTGTTATGCAATTTTTTTTTTTTTTTCGATATTAAAAATGAAAATTCTCCCAAAAAAAACTGTTTTTTTTTTAAATCTAGGAGGGGTGTAAAAAGGACAGCAAGAATTTTTTTGGCTTTTTTTCAATATTAAAAAAATTTCAGTTTTTTTTAATTTTTAAAAATGAAAGTCCCCCCAAAAAAAACTGTTTTTTTTAACTTGGAGGAGTGCAGAAGGGACAGAAACAGTTTTTTTTGTCTTTTTTTCGATATAAAAAAAATTTCATTTTTAAAAATTTTTAAAAATGAAAATCCCCTTAAAAAAAAAATTGGTTTTTTTTATCTAGGACGGGTGTAGAAGGGACAGAAAGGGTTTTTTTTTGTAGTGTAGAAAAAAGGCAATATAAAAAGACTTGCCTTTTTTCGCATATGATTTTTTTATATATTTAAAAAAACATCCCCCCCTCCCTAACCCCTCCAACAAGAAAAAAACTTAAAAATACATTTTATTATTTATATACTTGAAAATATCAATGAAAAATATATTAAATAAAAAAAAAAAAATAAAAAATGGCAAAGCAAATAAAAAAAAAATACAAGAGAGAGAAAATAAAAATACACACTGTATCCTAAAATGTATGGGCAAAGTGAGATAGAACGAGGTAGAAAAAGAGTAAATCATAAATAAAATATAGTAAAAAAAAACAAAAAGAAGAAGAAGAAGAAAAAACCCTCTCTCGAATGAATACATGAAAACAAGCCGTGGTGTTGTGGAAAAATTATGCAAAACAAAAAAGAAAATTACAGCGAAACTGTTGAAATTATTGAATGTGACCTCGACACAAAAATCAACTCGATTTGGATACAAATCACATAACACAATCGTCGACATTAACACAAACGAAGACCCTCACATAATGGACGGTAGAGTGCATGGGGGGGGGGGTGTAAATGTGCTGGCTCAAGTAAAGAGAGGCAATTCACGGATGTGCACAAGAAAAATTAGCAAAAACAATAACAAAAAAAAAATTTCAATGGAAAATATTCCCTTCCTTTCCTTTTGCCTCACTCTTCGAAAAAAAACAACTAAAAACCAATTCATTTAGGGTTTATTTTTATAGTTTTTTTTTGTCAACTACCACCCACATCGCATCATAAAAAGTTCACATAGAAAATTTTAAATTTTTATTTAATTATAGAAATATTTTTTTTTTTTTTAAATTGATAAACTATGATTTTAAGAGAAAAAAAGGCAGAAAAACTTTCTCAAAAAATAAATAATTCTCTGAAAGGACCACGTGGCTATTTTTTTTTTTGGATAAAAAGTAACAAAGAAACTTTGTTCAAATGAAAAATTTTTCCCAACAATAAAATTCATCAAAAATAAGGGAAAAAAATAATAATAAAAAGTAAATTTTTCTTAAATAATTAATAAAAAAAAAATATTTTTTAAAAAACATTCCCTTTAAAAAAAGTCCTTCTACAACAACAACCAATCAACGAACAACCAATCAACGAAGAACAACCAACAAACCAGCATTCGAACAGTATAAAAACTCTGCACTATCGACACTGATCTTTTTGTTCCTCTTCTTCTCTTTTTTTGTTCTTAAAACAACTTTTCGTGGACTTATTCTTTATGCAAATATTCTCATCTCTTTTTTGTCTTTAATTTCTCGTCATTAATTTTGTTCTTTTTCTATTTTCTCTTTTTGTCTTGCGATTCAAACCAGCTTAAAAGCTGCTCTTCCGGCTTTATAAGTGAAGCAATGGTAGTCAATCAATTTTTCTATCTTCTCACAATGATCGGAAGCTGTGTTGGTTGGTTGGTTGGTTGATAGCTGGTAGCTGGTAGTTGTTTGTCGGGTAGGGGGAGAGGCTAATCTCCTCCGCTAATGTCATCGTTTAAGTGTTATTAATTCATTCTCATTTGATTCTGTCGCTCTTCTTTCCTTCTAACACACGGAATAATACCATCAACAAATCAGAATCGGTAATTTTCAAGTTGAAAGAAGAGGAAAAGAGAATAAAAGAGGGATGGAAATAAGCGTGACGAAATCGGAAATGATTTCTCTTTGTTTGTCGATTAAATTTTTTTGCAATCTTTGCCTTTTTGCATCCTTTTTCCTTGCACTCGACTCGTTTTTTTTTAGTCTCACTCTTGCTCTAGTACCATTCCAGACCATATTGGCTTGATTGCAGTTTTAACTACTGTTCTGTTCGTTCGCACCAATGCTTTTTTCCCCATCCTTGTCCTTCTTATGCGTTTTCTCTTCCATATCCTAATTCTTGTTTGTTTTTCTTATGGGGCTGGGCTGCACTTGCACTTTTTAATGGTATTTGCCCGTTCGTTGTTGCCAATTTTCTTAAATCGTTTTCTATTTCTTTGTTGATTATTGAAATTTTTTTTTTTACCATTTCGTGGGATTTTTCAACAAAAAAACGATGTGGAAATTAAATTATTACGAAAATTATTTGAATATTATAATTTGTGGTTGAAGGCCAACACAAATTTCTTTTCTTTTTTTTTTTTGTTGATATTCAAAACATTTCAAAATGCATTTTTCACAAACTGATTTTCGTTTTTGTTTTTGTAAATTCCGTTAATTTCCAAATCAGTTTTTTCGTTTATTTAATATTATTAAATTTTCTTGATGATCTCTTCTGTCTTTCCTCATAAGATAAAATCGAGAAGAAAAAAAAAACATTTTTTAGAAATTTCCTATAAAAAAAAAACAAGAAAAATTCCGTAATAAACGTCGCCGTTGATTTTTTTCTTCCATTTATTTTTCTTCTTATAATATTCGTAAAAAGCCTAAGTTTTTTACGAAATTCTTTGAAATTGCATCATTTTTAATTTGATTGGATTTATGGGCAAGTGTGTTTGTGTGTTTGTGTATGCAAATCTGTACTGTGAAATTTCCAACGGAATATTTTTTTACCTGTTTTTCGAGTTTATTATTTTTTTTTTTTTCAAAAAATGTTTTCTTTTTTTCAAATAAATTTTTAGGAAATAAAAATACAAATTTCTTTAAATTTTTTACCTGATTCTATTGTAGAAACATTCCACCAAATTTAATGAGCTGATGGAAGATAGTTTTTTTTTTCAATGGACGAAATATCGTGCAATCGATATTTTCAATTAAGAAATCGACGCGCGTACATTTAACGTGTGGTACCACCGTAAGCGGATGAGTAAGAAGTGTGACAGAGAAAGAACAGCATTAGGTTTTGATGCACAGAAACGAGTCAGCGTGAAAATTCTTATCCAAAACGATGAGACCGGATAAGCAGCGGACGATCGTACTGGACGGCCGGACCGCACGGTTCGGCTCATCTTCACCGTTACGCTAAACTGCAACTTAACCGCGTCGTCGTCGTCGTCGTCGCTTCCTACCGCCTCTGCCATCAAGCATTCATATACGCACGCACACACTATTATCAAAGCACATTTGTTCAATTGCGGTCCATTATTTTGTTGCCAATTTCCTAAAACAACAACAGCAACAACGACAACAATAATAATAGTTTTTCTGTATCTCACTCTCTCTCCTTCCCTTTAGTTTCAACCAATTCCACTTCTGAACACGGAAATGACTTTGTACACGATTCAATGTTAAATAAACAAAATTGAAATCAGAAAAAAAAACTTTTTTCATAAACTGATAATCGGGTAGAGGAATGAAAAGAGAAGACAGCACCAAAATTAATTTACTCAATTTGGGATAAATCATCGTCGCGTTTTTCTCTCATTTTTTGTGTGGTTGTTGTTGTTTTGTCGCTTTAATTTTTGTTTATTATTTGTTGTTATTGTTATTATTATGATTTTTGGTTTTTTTTTTACTCTCTTTGTTTTCCTATTAAGTAAATTACGTGCGTAAAAATTTGCAAAAAAAATTTAATTAAAAAATAACAAAAAAGTCGACAACACATTAAAATAAACATGATCGAAAATAATAATAGAAGAAAAATAGAAATACTGAGAAAAAAAATTGTTGAATTTTTGATGATTTGTTAATTTTTGATGGTTTTGTATTGGGAAACTTTCGTTGTTGTTGTTGGGGGGAAAGGAGCGGTGATGTATGAGGAATACGGTGGTCAGAAAAAATTCCCACGATTTTCTAATTTGCAGCGGTCCAAAGTGACGGACAGGTTTTTCTAATATTTTTTTTTCTTTTGGTATTTTTTAATGTTGGCAATATTGAATTCGAATTTTTCTGATGATCCCATACCACCCGACCAGTCACTCGTCTATCGGCCATTTTTCTCTTGTGCTTGTGCACGTGCGTCTGCTGTCTATTTTGACATTTCGAGAGACCGACCACTTTGCGTCCAATTATTATTATTATTATTATTATTATTACGACTGCCATTATTATGACTATTGTTACTGTTATTGTTTCTACACGTAAAATTTCGTATTCGAAACTGTTTTGATCGCGTAATTTCCCGCCTTTATTACCTAAACAACGACGATGGCCATTTCACCTCGCCTAACCCCACCACCACATCCATCACATTCTAACCTTATCTTACCTTATTGCCCCCCATTTTAATTTCTACATCACGTTTTCCGTTAGAATTTTGCAATTGATTGCGTTTATTTTCCGTATAGAGCTTCTGTTTGATTCTCATTTTTAAAAAAACACATTTTTCGTAATAATTTTTAAAAAAAAAATTTTCTATAATTTTTTTGAAATAATTTTTTTTTAACAACTTTTAATTTTTTTAAAGATTTTTACTTTAAAAAAAAAATTTTCTAATTTATAATAGTTTTTTTTTGGGAGAAAATTACTTAAAAAAAAGACTTACAAAATTTAAAAAATCCAAATTTTTTTTAAGTGATTTTCTTAAATTTTTTTTTGGTAAATTTTGCTATTTTTTTTATGAAAAGTTTTCTTTTTATTCAGAAAAATTTTTTTTTTCAATTGCAATTTTTTTTAAATTTATTTTTAATTAAAAATTTTCTTTTGTGTTCAAAATTTTTTGTTATTTTGTTAATGTTTTTAAGATTTTCCTAAGTGGACTTTTTTCAAATGTTTTTTTTTAATTTCTTTCTTTTTTTTTTTAATTAAACTATTTTTATGGAAATTATTTCTTTCTTTTTATTTAATAAAAATATTTTTAATTTCATTTTTTTTTTAATTTTTATTAAAATTTTTCTTTTGTGTTCAAATTTTTTTTTAAATTTTGTTAATTTTTTGAAATATTTTCTGAACTAATTTTTTTTTTGTTGTTAATATTAATTTATAAAAAAGGATTTTTTTAAAATTTATAATTAAGAACTTCAAAAAAAAATACTGAAAAACTTATTAAATTCCAAAAAGGACTTTTTTCAAGTGTTTTTTTTTAAATTTCTTTAGTTTTGTAAATTTTACTATTTTTTTTTATAATTAAAATATTTTTTTTTTAAACTTAAAATTTTTTTTAGTTTTTTGGAAATTTTTTGTTTTGTTAGTTTTGTTAATTTTTTAAGATTTACCTAAATTAATTTTGTTGTTGTTGTTAATTTTAATTTATAAAAAAAGATTTTTTAATTTAAAACAGTTTTTTTCAGGAGAAAATTACTTAAAAAAAATACTGAAAAAATTACAAAACTCCAAGAGGATTTCTTGTTTTTTTTTTTAATTGAAAAATTTGTTTCTCTTTTATTTACAAAATAATTAAATTTTAATTGAAATTTTTTGTTTGTATTAAATTTTTTTCTCTTAATTTTTTTTATCTATTATTTTTTATATTAAAAAAATTAAAAAAAAAAAACTTATGGAAACTGAAAATTGCGTTAAATAATTTGACATAAGAAAGAGACACAGAGGGAGGGAGATAGAGTGAAAAGAAAAATTCCATTACGAAAAAATAATTGCTACTTCCGTTAATGACCACTACTAGTACTACTACTACTAGTACTGCTCGTGCCACTGCTAGCAATACCATTCCACCTACTAACATTTTTTACTGCTCGTTTATTTACTTCTGCTTTGATAATTAAACTCATCCACACGCTTGTGTGAGAATAGATCTTTTATTATGCAATTATTCCGCCGATTGAGGGAGTGTCTCTCTCTTTCTCTGATACTCGCCGTTCGCTATTGTTTGAGCGAAAATAATACTGATCGTCCGTCCATGCGATGATTAAGAATAAAAGGTGGGAGAACGGGAACACGTCATATGTACATAAAATATGCACGAGAGAGCGCGCGTATGGGAACGATGCGTGAGAGACCAATTAAAAAAGGTCACGTGAATATTTACGCAAACACGAAGAGTGAAGGAAAAATATCATTAAAAAAAGTTCCTTTCTCTTTCTTTCCTTACGATCTTTTTATTATTTTTTTTTAATTTCCTTTCGATTCATTCCCGAATAATTGCAATTTTTTTTACTAATTCTTTTATTTTCTGGTCTCACAAAAAAATCAATTAGTAAGAATAAAAATATAGAAAAACAACGAAATGAAAGAAAACAACAAAAAATTAATAATAAGAAATAAAAGAAAACTAATCGCAATTGATCGATGAAAAATGTTATAAATTATAATAAATTAATTAATTGACTAGGTTTTGGTGGTGTGAATGGGAAAATTGGAAATTGAAAAGTGGAAATTTATTTTATTTATTTATCGATATGGAATTTTTAACGAAGATAATAATTAACAAAAGAATTCTGGCGCATTTGTTTTAAATGTGATCGGAATGAAAGCGAGTCAGTAGAGAATGAATGGAAACGAGACGAACGAACTGCGAGAATTTATGGGAATACGCATTTTTTTTAATAGGATTTTTATAAAATAATTTAAAAACTGTTGTGAAAAAGAAAATTTTGTTATTTATTTTTAGAGCAATGAATTGTATTTGTAAGGGGTTGTGGGGAAAATCACTTCTTTTCTGACAGTTTTTTATACCTTTTTTATTCCTAAAACACCGTCCAACCGTTCTATTGTTTACTTCACTTGAAATAAAAGTCTACAGATGGCGTTGACATCAATCGGTATTTTTTTGTGGACGTTGTTTACTACATTTTTGTGGTTTTTTTAAAGTCAATTGTTGGTGAGGGGTTGGAAAATGGTAAAAATGGAAGTATGATTGCAAAAAGACTACAACTTTGTTAATTTCTGAAAATTTAAAAAAGAAAATCAAAATAAAAAATTTAATTTGCAAAATTTCAAAATATTGAGCTACAAACCACCAATTTTCAGCTAAAATTTTTGTACGAAAATAAATTTGTAAAAAAATCTGAAAATTTAGAAAAGAAAATCAAAGTAAAAAATGTTTCAATTCTAATTTCTCCCCAAAAAAATGAATCGGCCGTGATGGCTGTAAAGGGCAGAGAAATTCGTTTTTTAAGGGACTTTTTTTTTCTTAAAAATCTTTTTAAAAAAAATTTCCTTAAAATTTTTTAAAAATAAATTTCGTTATTTTTTTATTTTTGTTTTTTCATTTAAAACAAAGTTTTTAGCAATAAATATTTTAAAAGCAAAAGAAGAAAAAAGCTGAATTTTTTTTTAATGATAATTTTTGTACTTGACTCAAGGCAAGGTTAGTCAAGGTTTGTTTGAATGTCTTTATTTTTATTGCTTTTCTGTTGTTGTTGTCTTTTTATGTGCTAAAAATTAACATGGACGAAAGTAAACATGGCGGGGGAAAAAAAATAATTAAATGGAAATAAAATTGCAAAAAAAAAAACAGAACAGAAAATTTGTTATTGTTGCTGTTGATATTATTAATAATATTTGTTATTGTTTACCTTAAACAGAAACTGTCAACAATGTCAACCGAATTGTGTACATTTTTATTAAGTAACTTACCTCCTGTCCACTTCAGTCTCCCCTTCAGTACTCCATCGTCATCTGGTAGAAAAACTTCGGTACTGCCTGTGTCCCCCCACCATCACCTCTTCTGTTGGTAGTTTTTTTTTTTCATTAACAAAATGCATTTTTGCATATTTTTTATTGTTTTTTTTTTGTTGACATTATTTCATGGTCTCAGAATTTTTTCGAGGAGATTCTCTTCCGTTTTTTTTATATTTTTTTAAACAAAATTTCCATTTTTTTAATTTTTTGTTTTTAGTTTTTTTTTGTTTTTCTTTTAAATTTTTCTTATTAGTTTTACGTGCTTTTTTTGGTCTATGCTGGGGGGGGGAGGGTTTGTTATATTGGAAAATTTCTAAAACCTTCATTTATGCACGTAAATTTATCGTTTTGTTTAGGAACAAAAAAAATTGTTCTTCTTCGTTAAAGGCAAATAATAGAAAAGATTAAAGAAGAATCTTGAAGAAAGAAGGAGAGAAAAAATATACCATTTTTTTAAAAATGCTATTTGGCAATGATAATTTATAGGATGCAGTTTCTGTAAAAATGTCATTGCTTAAAAATGACTAATAATAAAACTTATTCACTTTTTTAAATATATTACATCACAACAAACAAGTTCATGTTTATTAATAATAATAATCAAGAAAAAAAAGGAATATATTAAAAAATGAATGAATGAACGGACGGACAACCGGGGCTGCTGATTGAATGAATGAGAATAAATAAATAAAAATTCCTTAATGATGAGATTACGTGACATTTACAATAATTTCTTATTAAAAACAATTTATTTATTTTCCATTTACTACGTGTTTTGATATTTTTTTCTTATAGTTTTTATTTATTTCTCATTTTTTTAATTATTATACCTTGGACATAATTTTTCTCAATATTCGAAAGTGAAGAAAACTGTGTTCTCTTCTTCTTTCTTTAATTTGAAATTTTTTTCAATTCTATAAAAACGGGAATTTTTTTCATTTTTTTTTCTTTTTTTGCCAAAAAAAACTTATTTTTTGGGGGATTTTTTATGAAATTTTATTTAATATAAAAAAAAATTATTTTCGATTTTTTATAATTGCAGGTTTTTTTAATTAAATTTAAATAAAATTTTTTTTCTAAAAAAAAAAATTTAAAAAAAAAAGAAAAAAACTTTTTTTTACGATTTGTTGACGATTTTTATTCGTGCATTAAAGCTGCTGCAGTCATTGGACTTTAACGCATACGCCAAACAAGCACAAAGTTACTTTAAATGTGATCGAAATTGCCGCAGTGACTTTTAACGCAATCAGCCATCAGCGTTGGCAGCGACGTCAAATGAGTTGTAATTCTCCTTTCTTCTCTATTAATCTACCACTATCCAGCCAACTGCCTATCTCCCTCCCTTCCTCTCTAATTTCCGGTTTCATTTTTGATTTGGTTGCGATTATCTGTTGAAAACGAAAACACCGCATCGCATCGAAAGTGCAATTCAATCGTGCGGCCGCATTATTGACGATTTCGCTAACGCACTAACCCGGTCAGTCGAGTTGGTTGCTTAGCCAATAACAAGTCGTACGAGTCGATCGCAGGAAATACCAAAAACCAGTCAAGGAATCTGCGGCGTTATTGGCGGCATCAGGCAACAATCGTCGAAATACCAGCGCTGGAATCTCTTCGGTGTGTCTCTCCACCAATCACCACCGATCACCGCTCAATCGACCGTTTCTCAACAAACATCATCATCCTCTCCGCAGTCGTTATCGTCATCGTCACAATCTATTGCACATCACACAAAACCAAACCGCTGAAAAGAAGAGAGACAAAACTTAAGTTTTTTTTCATACAAAAGCGAACTCGCCTATAGAAACTGGAAAATTTCATATGAAAAATGGTAAAATTTTTCATAAAACGATGGAAATTCATTAAAAAAACAGAAAGAAAATGTACGCATTCAATTGCGAAAATAGCAAAAAAAAATCTAGAAAAAGAAAATGAAAAAGCAAAAGGCAGAGTGGAAATAAAAATATATTAAGAAAATGAAAAATTCTAGTGAGGGTAGGAGTAAGAGTTTCCTTTTTCTTTATTTGTCTGGATTTAACGTGAACTGAAAGAAGGCAAAAGTGAAAGACAGCGAAAACGAAAAAACGATGCTGAATTTATTAGAAGAATGAACGGGATGGGTGGGGGGCTGTGGCATAAGCAAAACTTGGATGAGAGATTTTATTGAGGTAAGTAGGACAACGTTGAAGGCATACAAGAATAAAAGAAGAAAAAAAGGAACGTTGCCGGCAGGCAGAATGGGATAGCGAGAATACATTTCGCCAATTAATCCCGCGAGCATTTACATATCGCGAGTGCGAATGAATGAGTTGCTGAGTACTCGTACATACGATGCCGCGATGCACTGATTGCACGGATGGAGTCTGTGTGCCAGCTGATTGTATCCTCAATTGAGGGATGGGGTTATAGCGATGAAGGTAATAGCAAAAATGCCATTGCATCCATGGTGAGGTAAAAAGAAAAAAAGCCAAAAAACAGGAAATAAGAAATTACAGGTGCTGCTAAACGTACGTACGTAAAAAGTCACTTTTAAATGCAATCGTTACTTACTGTTTGAATGAGTAAGTGTATGTGTATGTTCGTACTCCAACTTTTGCATAAGAAATCGTGTCGATAAGAATGTGTGTGTGTGTGTATTTGTAGAAAAATTCTTCCTTTTGACTCTCAGGAGGGGTTCAGGATGAAAAAGAAATTTTTTTTTTAATATATCAGAAAATTGCAGTGCACACACACACACACTCACTTGGGACAGTCATAATAAACGATTCCAATGGCGATTGTGGGACCATCTTGAATACGTAAAAGTCCGTTTGTTTGTTTGTGGTCAGTTTCCCTGTCTTCATTTTCCTATATTGTTGACCCTCTCTCTCTGCTGTTGTACTCCAAACTGGAAATGGAATTTTATGAATGGCGACGGCAATTGTTCATGAAGTCACGATTGCCAACCGCTCTTCGTTCGTTGTGTTTGTGTGTGCAGATTTTATCTCAATTTTTGTTGGTATCGTGAAAAATTCTTTTCCTATGCAGATGGAAGAAAAACTACCTGAAGTAAACGTGAGATTTAAGGGGCGGGAAATAGTGGAGCTCGACTTGTTTTTGTAAATGCACGTTAGAAGATTTTAAAGAAAACGAGAATGGACAAATTGTAAATAAAAAAAAAGTCAAGAACATATTCTGGTGGAGCTGATCATGAAAACAAAAAGGAAGGCCTTGGAAAGAAATTCCAAAAAAAAAAAAATATTTTTTATTTCTGAGTCTGCCTTTGAAAATGTGTTTTTTTTGTATTGTTCCACTACACCTCCCCCCCCCCCCCCTCCAACCCTCCTTTTATAGAATTAACAAAACACCCATCATTTTTTTAGTAAACTACTTAAAAAAACTAAAAATTCTTCCGTTGTTGGTCTTTTGGATACTCCCGATTGGGTTGCGTTCAGGAATAAGTTTTTTCTTAAACGGCCCAATTGGATGGTGTAGACTCGTATTGACGTTGGCGTTGTGCTCAGTCATTTCCCGTTTAACTTTTGCCCAAACGAAATGGAAAACGAAACCTGTTGCATACATGCCGGAAGACGAAATTTTGTTTGCCGTTGCTTGTCACAGACTGGAAATGGAGCACGAACCGAAATGTCGATGGTTAAAGTTTGGGGATAGGGCAGCTTGTCCTAATGCAATAGTTAATTGCGCTTAACAATTTTTCCCCAATTTTTGTAATTTTAAGAAAAAAAAATTTTATTTCAAGATAATTTTACGACTTCCCCTCTTCTCCCCCGTTTAACCTCTTCTATAAGTTTGAAAACTGATGATTTTTCTTCAAATAGTCTTTTTTTTTCGATATTTTCCTTTAAGGAAAAGTTGATCCTTTAACGGTGCTGAGCTTATGATTTGGGGCGATGGGAAAAATTTGTCTGTTTTTGAAACTTTCCGGTCAGTTTTTTTGACCATAGAAAAGTTAAAGAAATCTAAAAAGAGGGGGTAAATTGGGCCGTTAACGGTTGACTTAAAATATTTCCTCTTCCTTTTTCTATGCCATAAAATTTTATTTCAAGGAAAATTTTTCCTCTTCCTTTTTCTATTGTATTCTCAAAATTTTATTTCATGGAAAATTGAAGGATTTTTTTTTAAATTCACTTTTGAATGGAAATTATCCCGCCATAAATCGTTTAAAAGTAGGTTAGGTGGGGGGAGGGGTGGTTTGTAAGCGGGGGTATAAAAAAAGTATTTTTATTTTTAAAAAGTTTCAAATTTTAGGTAAAATTGAAGAGAAAAAAACTGAAAGAACGAAAATTACGCACCTTGAAAAAAAAATTTTCTTTCTATTGTTGACTTCCCCCCCTCCCTTCTGTTGTTGCTGGAGCAGAAAATGGAAAATGTTTTCTTTCGATTTCTTTAATCTCGCTTTTCCAATGATCCAAAGTGAACAGCAAATTGGCACAGATTGTTTAGAAAGAGAAAACTTTAATAGAAAATTACAAGAGATTGGAAAATTGTGCGCCAACCGGTAAGAATCGCACTTGGTTTGATGGATGAATGGACGGATGGATGGATGGATAGCCCCAATCGGGTTTGTGCGTAAATTTGCACTTTTTCTTTTCGACTCCCAATAGTTAATGGCTGTGCCCACCATCAACATCGTTGCATATATTTTTCGCAATGCACTTTGAATGCACAATAATTGCGGTTTTTCTTTTCTTTCATTTTCTTGCATAGTAAAATTGATGGCATCCGTCGTTATTGGCAGTTGGAAAAAGATATTTTTAACCATAAATTCATAAATGCTTGCTGGGCGATGATAGGATGAGGGGGGAACTGGGCGGAAGTGGAAGTACTCGGAATGTAGGTCTTGTTGAGGATTTTGTTATCAAAAATTCAGCAACGAAAGTGGACTCTTTTCAATATCAATGATAATATTTACCAGTTTTTAATTGTTTCCAATCATCAATGGTTAAGGGGATGCCGTAGCCATGGTGACTGCAACGAAACACGAAGACGGGTTGCGGACGTGCCTCAACCACAGACTTTACGAGTATAAGAAGCCTTATAGCGGGTACGATTGCAATTTGCTCTAGTCACGCACACAACCTTACTTGCTGGCTGGCCTGCTTTTCTACGGAGAAAAGTCGTTGTTCGGGAAAAAAATAGCCTTTTTTTTAATTTCTAATTTTCTTTTCATTTTTCCGTTACAATTATTTACTGCTCCTCTTCCCCACTGCTTCCCTCTAACCACCCCTTTCTCCTTGTTTTTTTTTTAAATGGAATTTTATCTGAGATGATGCCATTTTCTATTTTCTCCTTTTTTTTTGCTATGCTGTAAAATGCATTATTTTCTTTTCATGTTTCTTTTAAGAAGAAAATGCAATTTTTTGTTTGTTTTTATTTTTCAATTAAAGGAAATTGCAATTTTATAGTAAAAATACCATTAAACACGCAATAATTTCCCATCGAAAAAGAAAAAGTGAAGTTTTTAGTAAAATGCAAAAAAAGAAAAACTGCATTTAATGCCACGCACCGCGGGTTTTTTTTGTTTCTATTCGAATTTTTCCCTCTTTCAAAAAAAAATAAAAAGGAAAAATTTCTCTTAGCGCCAAAATTGCTTTGTTTTTTTTGTTTTCCATAAAAAATTTTACTATTTTTTGTTGTAATTTTTTGACAAAGTTTTTAAAAAAATCTTTTTGGGAATTTTTTTTGTTTTAATGCATTTTTTTTTTGATAAATTTTTAATAATTCCAGTTGCAAAATTTTCAGCTGAAAATTTTATACGAAAAAAATACTTAAAAATATTCGTTTGAAAATATCAATTTTTAACTGCAAACTACAAATTCTTTTTGGTATAAATAGTTTTTGGTATAAAATTTTGTTTGCCAATTTTTGGTATAAAATTTTGTTTGCCAATTTTCGGTATAAACATTTTATTAATCTCTTTTCTACGTTAACACTTTTTTAAAAATATTTTTGGTTCAAGTTTTTTTTGGTATAAAAATTTTTTTTTGGTATAAATAGTTTTTGGTATAAAAATTTTTTGGCTATTTTTGCTATAAAACTTTGTTTGCCAATTTACGATAATTTTATACGAAAAAAATACTTAAAAATATTCGCTTAAAAATATAAATTTTAAATTAAAAACCACAAATTCCCAGCTGAAAATTCTTAATTTTTAGCTACAAATTTTCTCCAAAAAAAATACTTAACATTTTCAGCTACAAAACACCAATTTTCAGCTACAAATTTCGAACCGTAACTTTTCGCCCACAAAATATGGGCTTATATCGTCCTCAAAAAATCAGTCGACAGTAAGTAAATGTGGCTATCTACGAATTCACAGCAAAACAATTTTTTTTTAAATTATTTTTAACATCATTAATAATTGCCTAATTTCTGCTCACCTGCATGCGTTTATGTGCGCCTTTAAATAGGATTTTTTGCTTTGTCAATCTGTTTTTTGCCATCACCACCCCCCCCCCCCCTCGAAATACAGAAAAATTACTGTTTTTATTATAATTTTTTTTTTTGGTATTTACGATTGCGTTTGCATTTGTTTCGAAAATATAAAAAAACCATTTAAGAACGGACGGAAGTGAAAGTAAAATTAAATTCCGTAATATGTGAACGAGCATAAAAATATGAATTTTTCAATAATTTTTGTTTCTCTGCTCACCAAAAAAGCTTTTGTTTAGCAGCAAAATGGCACACGATGCGATGCGATGCGATGTGGATGTTTTCAAAAATAGCAACAATGCGTCAAAGCACGTTAGATCAAAAAGAGGAAGCGAGAAAACGCTGCAGTTCGCTTCTCGTTCGTACATGTACACGGACTGCACGCAAAACTGCTTCTCTGCAGGTGAACAGCATCGATTCGAATAGCATCGCCGCTCTCCCTCTGGCACGATACTTTGTGCTGCCTTTTCGCTTGTCGTGTGCATGCATGCCTCACAGTAGAGCCTTGACCTGATTTGTATTTGCCGCTCTCGCATTCGCTGAATTTTCATTTTTCTCATTCGTTGGCTGTGATGTTATGTGTGCCAAACGTTTAGAGACGCCAAGAGATGAGTTTCTGTTTTCTCTTTTCTTCTGCACTATGGCCAATCTATCCGTTTCTATTTCTTTCGGTTTTATTGGTTTTCATACACTGTGTGTGCCCACTTGATGCTTGCATACGTGATATCCGTACGTATGTATGAACTGAACGTGTAAAATTGCATGCCAAAAAGAATTCGCTAAGTTTTTTGTTAATTTTTATTTATTATTTATGTTTTTGCTTATTTTCGTAATAATCTTGAAGAGAATTGATTTCGAAAACCCGGAGAAAATTATTGATTGGTCGAAGAGGGGGGGGGGGGGGGGATGCTACAATTTATAGCTGACAAAGGGAGTGACTGAATGCAAAGGCAAGAATCACAAATCAAAAAGGGTGCGAATAAAAAGTAAAATGGACGCACTAATTGAGAATAAAACGTGAGTAACTGTGGATGAGTGAAAGAGTAAGCAAATCAGTACGAATACGTAATACGTACGTACGGATCGGATTTATGTTGTTCGCGGAGAGAGATGAGAGGCGGGAAAAATCATTTCCGTTACACGAGATGTCAATTGGCTTTGAAGAAATCGTTTCTTATTAAATGGCCGTGACTTAAAAATGCACAATTTCGATAGGAAAATCTGATAACTCATATGAGCACAATTTCAGAGGAAAATCAATTGACAAAAATATAAAAATAATAATAGAAAAAAAAAATTAAATCGAAACAAAGCAGAAATATTGCTTAATAACGAAGTTTTTCCAAATAAGTTTTTTTTCTTGGTAAATTTTGAGTAAAAATGTTGCAGTTGTTTTGGTATAAAAATTGTCTGTTCTTGCCAAAACTTCGTTCAAGGTAATTTTTGGTATAAACAATTTTGTTTGCCAATTTTCGCTGTAAAAAATTTTTTTAATCTCTTTTCTGCGTTAACACTTTTTTAAAAATATTTTTGGTTCAAGCGTTTTGGTTTAAAAATTATTTTTTGGTATAAAAATTATTTTTTGGTATAAATATTTTTTTGCCTATTTTTGGTATAAAATTTTATTTGCCAATTTTTGGTGTAAAAACTTTTTGAATCCTCTTTTCAGCGGATTCAATCTAAATTTTTTTTCAATTTTTTTGGTTAAAGTGTTTTTGGTATAAAAATTATTTTTTCGTATAAATAGTTTTTTATTATTAATATTTTTTTGCCTATTTTTGGTATCAAATTTTTTTTTGGTAATTTTCGGTGTAAACATTTTTTAATTCTAATTTTTTGGTATAATTATTATTTTTTTGGTATAAATAGTTTTTGGCATAAATATTTTTTTTGTCTATTTTTGGTATAAAATTTTGTTTGCCAATTTTCAATATAAAAATGTTTTTAATCTCTTTTCTGCGTTAAAACTCTTTTCAATATTTTTGGTTAAAGTTTTTTTGGCATAAAATTTATATAATTAGTTTTTTATTATTAATATTTTTTTGCCTTGATTTGGTATAAAATATTTTTGGCAAGTTTCGGCGTAAAATTTTTTCTAAATATTTTTGGTGCAATTTTTATTGGTATAAAAATAATTTTTTGGTATAAATGGTTTTTTTTGCCAATTTTTGGTATAAAATTTTGTTTGCTAATTTTGGGTGTAAAAAATTTATTTAAATATTTTTAAATCAAAATTTTCTGGTATAAAAATAATTTTTTGGTATAAATAATTTTTGGTATAAATATTTTTTTTGTCTATTTTGTTATGAAATTTTTTAAAAATCTTTCTGCGTAAAATAATTTTTCAATTGTTTTTAGTATAATAATTATTTGTTGTTTTTTTGGTAGAAATTTGTGTAGATTTTTTTTTGCTGGTATTTTATTTCTTGCGTTGTTAAGTTAAAAATTTTTTTTTATGTTTGCCAATATGTGGGGAATAGGTTTATATGGAAAAATCTTTGAATTTGTACCTTTGCCTCTCACTTTTTTTGTTGGTATTTTCTTTAAGTAAAAAAATTGCTACAAAAGGGGCAGTTGTCTTAATTCACAAACGTTTTTTTGTGTGTGTAATAAAAATATACATAAAAAAGTCTTATCAATGACGAAACGTTTTCACCATTTTACGCACGTACACGTACGTTGTGGGGTTGTATTTTTTCAAAAAAAATCATTTGTTGTGATCAAATTTATTGCAATAAATAAATGAAAACTTTTCCAAAATCCTTAACTTTTTTTTTATTCATTTTATATTTTCTGAATTGTTCGGTATCTTTTTAACTCTTATTTTATCAACTGTTATTGGAGTAAAAAAGGCAATAATAATAACAATAACAATAATAATAACAATAACAAAACAAGTGACACATTTCATTTTAACCTCAAAAAAGACAAACTGCATTTATTTTTATGCGAATTCCGAACGCGCCTTACTATTGTGAAAATTTCTTTTATTGTTCATTTGTGTTTTTTTTTCCAGCAAAATATTCTTTATCTATTTTTTAATGTTCAATCAAATTATTTTACGTGAATTTTTCAATACAACTGTTAAAAAAGAAAATGGAAAAAAAAGATTTTTTATAAAGAAAATTTTTGCAAAAACAAAAGGAATTAATTTCTTTACTGCCGCTACTGTTCTTTTTGTATGCAATTCATCTGAGAATGTGAGAGCCGATGGTTTAGTCACTTTGTCCTGCTTTTTGCTGTCTATTTTCTACTCGCTTTTACTTACTGGTGCTTCTTGATAGACAATCCTTCATACACAGTAGAGCACATAAAAAGTGGCCAACAAATTTTAGTTTTTAGCAATTTTTTAAGCAGTTCTTAAAGAAAATTCTTATTTTAATCGTGAGAATGGAACATTTTTGCCAAAAAATAAAAACAATAAAAAATACGAAATTTCTTAATGCAACAGAATAAAAAAGTTGCCGGAAGAATATTTTCTGCGTGTGTCTCAGGGAGGGTAAAAATGGGTAAGAATGAAAGACACTGACTGACTGGCTTGAATGCATGGTTGCCTTATTGGATGAATGTTACCCTAGCTATAAGGGATTATTGTAGGCTGAAGAGGCTGAATGTTACCTTAGGATGAAAAAAGTGGGCGCTGTGCCCAATGCACTTTTCTAGTGCGATTTTTATTTTAGTCTCCAAACTTTCCCTTTCAATTCACTTTTGTTTTGTTAGCACTGCAATTTGGGTATGGATGTTTGGTTGATGGCGGAAATCCGGCAATTTCTTTGTGTCGATGTCCGAGTGTGTACAGAAATTCATATTTTCTCAATTTGTGGGTGGTAATAACGGCAATTTAAGCATTAATTCAGTTTCTTTTAATGGTGTCATCATATTTGGTCCTTTGCATTAAAAAAAAAGGTAATTTAAAAAAAAAATGATTCAAATTTTGCCTCAAAAAAAAAAAAAATTTTATTTAGTAAAAATTTTTTCCGTAAAGATGGCGTTAGTATCATTAAAAATAATTACGATTTTCAAAATGACTGCTTAGTTTTACTTTTGATTTAATTGTTAATATTTTTGCATAAATTCAAACTCGCATTTTTTGTTTGGTTTTAACTTATTTAAAAATTTTGAGAAATTTTAATTTTTTTTAGAAAATCTTAAAGATTTTCGTTTACTTTTCAAACTAATTAAACAAGAGAAACGGGAGGGAAAAGGAAGGAAACAGTTTAGTAGAAGAAAAAGCTAAGGTTATAAAAGGGATGGGAAATATGGTAAATAAATCAAAAATTGAATCTAAGAAAGAAGGAAGAGTGAAAAAGAATGAAAGAAAAATTGAGAGCTACTTCAAGTGTAAGAGTGCGTACGTATTTAGTTGCTCTCCAGAAACAACAACAACAACAAGATAACAGCTGATTTCTTTTTCCTACGTCGATGCAAAAGAGAACGGGAACCAACAAATGTGAAAATATGCAAATTCCTGAGAAGAGAAGAATGGCCTTTCGTTCTGTTTTATTGTTTTTCGTATTTTTTCTTTATTTTTCTTAGGACGTAATGAGAATTTTTATGTTTTGTGCATATCACATTGAAACCGTCTAGCCGTATTGATCGTTGGTGACTTTTTATCTTGTGTTCTTTTTTTTTTTTACAAACTGATGTTGATAAGGAAGCGTGGGTGCATGTGGTGATGATAGCCTTTACCGAAAGTGTCAACTGGTTTTTGTTAATTTTTTCTTTCCTTTCAAAAAGGTGGAAAAGACAATTTTCCGATGGTATTCTTTTTAGAGGCTTTTTAAGAATGTGGAAAAGAATTATACTTTTGTGCATGAGTAAAAGGGGGGAAGAGCGTGAATTGGTTGTCAATAATTCTGATATGATTAAAAATGACTCAAAAAAGGTGAAGAAATAAGAAATATTTTTTATCCTCTCTATTTTTTGGGTATTGACGGTGTTTATAGAAAATGAAGCTAACAGCGATGATTATCGGTAATGAGAAAACGACGAAATGCGGTAATACATAAACACAACGGACAAAAGCAATTACGACGTACGTGATGTAAGCGCGACCCAAAAACGGTCGAACGGACGGCAACGTATTAACAAACGAAGAATGTCGAGAGAATGCATGCAGTGGAGAGCATAGAGACCTGGGGGCCTACTTACCATTTTCGGCACTAATCGATTCATACTCGAACAGGTACACAACAGGCTGTTGACTAATAAACCGAAAGAAAATTGCCTATTACCATCTGGGCAGACACAGAGCGACTGGAAAGGGACCCGAGAGGAAAGGAAAAAAGAACAGACAAAAAAGTAACACAGAAAATGCCCTCTCCGATAATTTTTTTCTGTTTTTGCATATTGTCCAAAAAATTATTTTACTTCATTATTACTAGAGTAGCGTGAGTAGGACGGAGAAAAGGGAGCTGGCGATATGGATGAAAAGAAGAAAAAAAAACACGGATTAACAAAGAACACGGTATGCGGCGTGTGTACTTGACTGGAAGTAAAAAAGATAAAAGAAAGACTGAAAAGCAAACAAATTTAACAGGGAAAGGGAAATTTATTTAATTTTTGCCAAAATAATAAAACGGTTTCGATTTCGTTGGAGTTTTTTTCTTTCATTTTTTTTTCTTCGGTGTTTTACGGTATCCCGCCCGCGCACGTACTATCATCGTATTCTGACACATAGCCTGTTCCATTCTGCTTTCAAATTCATTGCAAAGAAAATTATTTCAGTTTCGTTTTCGTTTAGTCCCGTTTTCCCTTTTTTCTCTTATCTTCTCTGTCCATCTCGTCACTCCTCTTGAGAGTTTCTCTTTTTTTTTCCTTAGTTCTCTAGTCACGAGGTCTGGTCTGATCTGGTCTGGCCGGTGTCTACTGTGAGGGCTAAAAAATAAACAACACGAAAAATGGGGTTTTTTGTTCTGTTCTGCTTTTTCTTCTTCTTCGATTAATATTGTGATTATGCATCTGCGTGCGTGTGTACGTTTGTGCATACATTTCTTTGTGGGTTGTTATTCCTTTCTCTGTTTATCTCTCTCTGTCTGTCTCTCTCTCTCTCTCTCTCTCTCTCGCTCGCTCTGCTTTATATTATATTTTTTTTTTTGCTAATTTGCCGAATTTTTTATTTAATATTAACTTTTTAATTTATTACAAATTTTGTCTAAATATTTTAAGGTTTGTTTTTTTGTAGTTTTTTTTTTAACTTATTTATTGGAGAGGAGAAGGGATAAGAATAGTTTTCGTTGTGTTATTTTTTTATCTATTATCCTTTTTTTTGTGGATAATATTCGTGTGAACGAGGTCTGTTCAAAAAGTATCGCGAATTTTGTGTTTTTCCATAAATTATTTATTTATTCATGAATATCTACTTTTTCCCCTTCAAAGTAATCCCCACCAGATATTATACACTTGTGCCAACGTTTTTTCCAATCCTCGAAGCACTTCAAAAAATCATTTTTTTTGTGATCTTGTGTAGCTCCTCCTTCGATGCCGTCTTTATCTCCTCAATCGTAGCGTAGCGTCGTCCTTTCATGGGGGCTCTTCAGTTTCGGGAAAAAGAAAAAGTCACAGGGGGCCAGATCTGGGGAACACAGTAGCTGCGGCATCATTAATGTGTTGTTTTTGGCCAAAAATGGCGTTCCAGCAAGTTATACGCAACTTGCGCATAACTTGCAGGTAATATTCCTTATTGACCGTTCTACCCTGTGGCAAGAACTCATGATGTACCACGCCTCTGCAATCGAAGAAAACTGTAAGCAAAACCTTCACATTCGACCGAACTTGGCGCGGTTTTTTCGGTCTTGGCTCGTGTGGCAGCTTCCATTGGGATGATTGAGCTTTGGTTTCCACGTCATAACAATAAACGCATGATTCGTCACTAGTTATGACCCTCTGGAGCGGACAGAGTCTAACAGCTCCTTAGCAATGTTAATGCGATGCTGTTTTTGGTCGAAAATGGGTAAAAATCGAAGACGAGCCAAAACACGTGCAACAAAAGCAGCTGTCAAAAATTAACTGAACATTCAAAATGGCCGAATTTGTCGGCATAAGTGAGAGACATGAGTACCAACATAACCCGCGTAAATTCAAAATTCGCGATACTTTTTGAACAGACCTCGTAAATATTTTTAGGTTTTTTTTTTTGTAGTTTTGTTAACTCATTTATTGAAGATTAAAAGGGATAAGAATAGTTTTCGTGTGTGCGTTCTTTTTGCGTGTGTGCATAGAAGCGTTTGTTTTGTTGCTTTTCATCTACTACCGTTTTTGGGATAGTATTCGTGTGCATAGGCGCTGATTAAATGTGTGTATTTTCTCACAAAAAAACTGATCGATCAATTATCCAAATTGTTTTATGGCTTTTTCATCTGTTTTCCTTCTCGTTTTTTCCCCTAAAGTTGGTAGTAATTGTTTCATGATTATTTTGTTTGTTGTGTTATTTGGTTCACCTTTTTACCAATAAAACTTCTATTTTTTTCGTTTTTTTTTGAAGTTGGTATCAATACATTTATTATTAAGTTTTTTGTTTTTGTTTTTAAAAATTTATTCTTATTTTTCTCTACAATTTTATCAAAAAAAATTTTTTACTTGTCGCCAATAATAATAAAATTTATTTCCGACAATTTTCAAATCGTCTTACAACGATTATTATTTTATTATTGCAATCGATTTTTACATTTTTTTCCCTGTTCTAGTTTTATATATAAAAAAAATAGCAAATAATAATTGATTTTTTACAAGTCCAATTATTTTTATAATTCCGATTATCTTATTTACACCGACATGTAAATTACCCTAAAAAAAATTTTTATTATTTGTTTGCCTAGTTATGTTCAAAATGTGGTAAAAAAATATGTGGTAATATTAGTGAAAAATAAAAATATTGAAAATTCGCTTGAAAATTTTTTGGTCATTTTAGGGCGGGGAAGAGGGGGAGTGGTCATTTTTGGGCGAAAGGAAAAGAACACGTGTTATTTGAGAATATTTCCAAAAAAATAAAACCAAAAGAAAATTGTAGAAAGTTTAGTGTTACCAAAATTTGAATTGCATGACGTAACAAATAATTTTTCTTTTCTTTTTGGAAAATGTTTAATCATATTTTTTTCTAAGGTAAAAAATTGAAAATTGTCAAAAAAAGAAAAACACTTAATAATAAGAAAACTTTTATAATTTTGGGATAGAAAAAAATGTTGATTGTTTATACAAAACCGAAATTTTATGTCACAATAACAAGAAGATGACGGTGGTGGCTTTTTTTGGGGAAGGGGGATGACAGCACCTCCTCGAATGGGTCTCACAATAGAGCAAAGTTGTATTTTTTGTTTTTGTTTTTTTTGTGATGCGGAAAAATGTGTCTTTTATTTGTTGCCTAATAGCCGAAGGGGTAATTGATAATAATTTGTTAATTCAATTAGAGTGTAGAGAATATTTCGTAATTGAATTTTTTTTGTACCATTTTTTCACTGTCATTCATTCTGTTTTTGCGCGGAAAAATGAAGAAATTCATTTCCGAAAGCGGAACAACAATTTTCTTTTGGTAAAACAAAATTAGACAAAAAAAAAACCGATTTGATAAATGAAGTAATAATAATAATAATAATAACAATTGTAATAATCCAATATGTAAATGGCATTTTTCCAATAATTCCCCCTTCACCCGCGTCACTTAAATTAACAAAAATAATTTTTCCTTCTTCTTCAATCTTTTCCTATTGTTTTATTATAATTTAAATAACAATAACTACCAACAATAACAAACAAATAAACAAAAATAACATAGGTGTTTAAGAACAGGTTGTGTGCTGTGAAAAATTTATCTTTATTGTGGAGATAATTTAAAAAAAGGAAATTTACTCTTTTAAAACAAGCAAATTTTTTTTTATTAGAAATTTAATAAAAGAACAACACAATAAAAATACAATAAAACAATTGAACTAAATTTTAAATTATCGCTGATAAGAAAAAAATAAATAAATTAGAAAAATCCAAAAGAATGAAAAATTACAAATTTCAAACGATTAACACATCGCCACCCCCACTTTTACAGCCGCCCCTGTTTTTTTTCGCTTTATTTTATTATGTAAAGAAAAGAAAGTTAATTTTTTTTCAAAAAGGAGCTACTCGATGGTCTTGTTTTCTTATTTTCTCATTAGTTGTCCTTTAAAAAAACAAGGCCATTTATTTTTATTGAATTATTTAAAAAAAAATATAGTCCAAAAATAAAAACTAAAAATTCAACAGAAAAATTGTTAACTTTTGCTTTGTTATGCACGTGGGTGAGACTGATTGACTGTCAGAATTGTATGAAGAGGCGAATGAGTGCTGCCACATGTAATCGATAATAATCACCATCAGGCATTGATTCTTCGGTGGTCGGATAATTGAATTTTTCGTGTCACAGCTGCCAAAATCCAAAGCTAACCTGTTCACTGTATGGATTAGGTGGCATCTCAACTGGCTTGACCACCCCCTTTTGTTAATACAAAATCTACGCCAGACAATCAATCGTGTTCGATGCTCCAATTTCTGTTGTTGAAATTTGTTTGAATATTTTTTCAAAAAATACTTTATAATTGCAAATCTTCTCCCCTATTTCTGCCCACCTTTTCTGGATACCAAAAAATTATTTTTATATACAATCGGGAAAAGTGCATTTTTGGTGCAACTAAAAAAAAACCATTTAATCAAAAATAACATATTTTAATGGTGCAATTTTTGAGAAAATTGTGATATTTTATTTGTTAATTAATTTGAAATTTTTTTAATGGTAAGCGGAATTTTCTGAAAGATTTACCTTTTGTTTTTTTTTTATTTGGAATTTTATTAATATTCAAAAATTTTTTTCTTGCAGATACGGAAATACCGATCATCAAGCAATCTACAAGTCCACCACCGACAGCCCATCACCATCACCACCATCTTCAGACGTCTCTGTCGGCGGTAGCTTCTGCAGCGGCTGCAGCTGCAGCACTCCACATAAAATCCGAGCACAGTGCAGTTTCGGCTCTTGCAGCGGCAGCGGCTGCAGCAGCTGCACAATCGCATCATCAGTCGCAGCAGCAGCAGCAGCAGCAGCAGCAACAGCAACAAACTGTGCCACATCAGCAACATGGCGCCGTTAACGGCCAGCATCAGCAGCAGGCGCAGCAACAGGCTCAACAGCAACAGCAACAGCAGCAAGCAGTGCCGCAACATCGTCCGTTGCTGCACAATCTCCTTAGCGGAGCACCAATACACACGACGCCCTATCATCGGAATTACTGCACGTCAAGCACTGGTAAGTGTTGCCATATTCTATTTGGAATGCTCCTGCCCTAAACTTGTCCTTAAATTCTCACTAAATTTTTCTTTTCATTCATTTTCATTTTTCCATAATTTTTCCAATGTTAACAAAATTTTTTTTAAAGTTTTTTTTTAATTTTTTCCGCCAATTTTCTTAAATTTTTGGTTTTTTTTTGTGATTTTTCTATTGATTTTTATTAATATTTTTTTTAAACATTTTCCTTTAAATTTCCTTAATTTTGCATTATTTTTTTAAGTTTTTGTTAATTTTTCCGGCAGTTTTCCTAAATTTTTGGTCTTTTTTAAAATTTTTGCTTAGTTTTTCTATATTTTTCAATTTTTTTGAATTTTATTTTAAATTTTTCGTTAATTTTTCTAATTTTTACTCTAATTTTTCTATTTTTTTAATATTTTTTTGTAATTTTTCTTTGAATTTTTATTAATTTCTTTTTTAAACATTTTCCTTTAAATTTTCTTGATTTTGCATTATTTTTTTAAGTCTTTGTTCGATTTTGATTAATTTATCTAAATTTTTCCTTAATTTAACTTTAGTGTTAATATTCTTAATTATTTCTTATTAAATTTTCTAATTTATTTTTTAATTTTTCAACATTTTTTTTTAATGTTTTTCTGAATTTTTCTTTTATTTTCCGTTAATTTTACTCAAAAATTTTTCCTTAATTTTTATAAATTTTTTTTTGTAATTTTTTGAAAATGTTTTTAAATTTTTTTTCCTAATTTTTTTAAGTACAATTTTTGTCAATTTCTCGTAAATGTTTCTAGTTTTTCCTCTAATTTTTCTTCAATTTTATTTTAATTTTTCTTGAATTTCTTCTTAAAGAGTTTTTTTCTTTAAATGTTCTGTTCTATAATTTTCTCCTTTAATTTTTGTTAATTTTCGTAATTCAAAAAAAAAATTTTTTAATTAAAATTTCCATTAATTTTTTTAAGAATTTTTATTATTTTCTTTGTAAATTTTTGAGTTCTTCTCATTAAAACTGATCCCCCCCCCCCTACTCCCCCATCCACCTCTCCTCAAGCAAAAAAAGATCAATTTTTCTCTACAATTTTGATATTTTCACAGTTTTTTGTGTTGAAATTTTTTATGATTTTTTTTTTGTGGTCATCGGATTTTATGAAGAGCGGCTGTGTGCGACTTCCTTTAATACCGATGGTGCTGGATTTTGATATAAAATAATTTCAATCGGAACCATTAAATACCAAACCAGATTTCTCTGAGAATCTACGATTAAAGGACTGACTGACCTGTCGACCTTCTTTTCTTCCCTTTTACCCATCCGTCCTTTCCTAGGTTTTTTTAGCCTGCAATATGAGAACATAATCGAAACGGAACTCTTTGAAAGGTCAATCGAAAAAACGGACATTGGACGCGATCTGAAGATAAGAATGCCCAAACGGACACTCACTCTGGCTGGACATCAATATTACCCGCTGTTGAGGGGATGATTTTTATTAAAAACCCGAAAGCGGCTCAATTCAACCGCATTGAACTCTCAAGTCCTTTGGAAAATTATGAGGGCCTCTTAAGAGTATACACACTCGATGGACGAAGGAATTTTTTAAATTTTCATTGGGGGAAATAAGAAAAGGAACGAAAAAAACTTCCATTTCGGCCCGCATTTGTGTTGTTCCGTATACGATTGTAAGCATCGCAAGGGAACATTTGATAAAAAAGGTGGTAAAATTATTAAGGAGGTTTTTTTTTTCTTCTCTTCATTTTCAGTTTATTATTTATAATTTCTTCTTGCATTATTTATTATTGAGAAAGAGAGAAGAAAAAAATCATTTACGATTAAATGACACCCTTTCCCATTGTTGTTGAATGTGTCCAGTTTTGAATGCATTCACTGTACATGGGCTGCTGGCAAGCATTTGGACGTGTTGACTGTGCAAATCTTCATCAACTCTTTTGACGTGAAGTGACTGAGAACAGCAAAAAAACTAGAAGAAACTAAAAGAGAACGGGAAGGAGCGAAGGAGCCACAGAGTAGATGGGTTGAGGAATGAGGGAATGTTTCGCAGTTAATGGAAATCATTGCGGATAAGAATAATCGAAAAAAGACTGAGACAATAGCAGTGAAACTGGTCGGTCGGAGCAGGAGAAGAAGAGGAAGCAGAAGAGCAGTGCACTGATCCGCGCTCTGACCTTGCATTTTTAATATCAAATGATTAATTGGAATTTAGGGGTTAGAGCGGCGCAGACGGGAACACTGAATAGCACTGATTTACACGGAACCGGTGTGTTTTCGTGCGTGTATATGCATTTGCATAGAAAGGAGTTCTCAGAGATTACGGATCGTTGCTGTTTGATGCTGGCCAGAAAGAGGGAGTGCGTTTTATTATCCAAAGGAGAGAGAAGATCGGCAACAAAGCGGATCTGTTGTAATTTTTTAATCTTTCTCCTTGTTCTTATTACTCAATTTTCTATTCGATTTATTTCTTCTTCTCTCTTTTCGATTTTTTTAATTTCATCTCTTATTCGTTGTTCGTTTTTTTTAGAATCTTTTCAAATTTTTCCATTTAAAATGATTTTTTTTCAAAATTTTTGATATTTTTCTTTACTCTTTTGCATTTAATAAAATTAATTTTTTGGTTTATTCCCAGTACCGACTTCCCCTCTCCCCCCCCCCCCACCTTTCGAGGCTTTTATAAGAAGTTCTTAGGCTTTAGTTTTCTATGATAAAAATAAATTTTCCTTATTTTTCGAAAACCTAAAGAAAAGGATTTATTTTGTTTCAAGGAAATTTTCTAAAAAATAAAGGAATTTGCCATAAGAGAGAAAGGAATATTCACAAAGAGAGTATTTTTCTTTAAAAAAAAAAGGAAATTTTCACTAAAAAAATGAATTTCTTTTAAAAAAACGGATTTTTTTCTATTAAAAATGTTTTTTTTTTGATTTGAAGGAAATTTCCTAAAGAAACCGAATTTACCTTAACTAAAAGAAGACAATTTTTATCCTTACCAAAAAAAAAAAAAAGGGAAATTTTGCTCTAAAAAAGGAAATGTTCACTAATAAATTGAATGTTGCTTAAAAAATGGCCTCTTTTCTATTAAAAGGGATTTTTTTCTCGTAGGGGAATTTTTAAAAAATTAGCAGTTTTTTTTAAATAAAAGTAAGGCAAGAGAAAAACAGGAAACTCGTCTGAAAGAAGGATTTTTCCTCAAACACTGTAAAATTTTCTATTATAAATAATTTAAAAAAAAGGAAATTATCTAAAAAAATATATCAAAATAAGAAAAGGGAATTTTTGTAAAAAAAAAAAGAAATTTTGTAAAAAAAAAATTGAATTTGTCATAAGAGAAATGGGAATTTTTTCCCATTTCAAAAAGGGTATTTTTCTTTAAAAAAAAAGGTAATTTTTCATAAACGAACATTTTTCTTTTATTATAATTTTCTGAAAAGAAGAAGGAAATTATTTCCCTGAAAAAGTGAAATTTTGTCCTAAAAAGGTGAATATTCACTAAAAAAACATTTTTTTAAAACGGACTTTTTTCTATTAAAAATGGGTTTTTTTCGGTTTGAAAAAAATTTCTTAATAAAAAGGGAATTTACCTTAACAAGGACTTTGCCTGAAAAAGAAAGCTTTTTAGCCGCATTTTTTTAGTAAAATAGATTTTTTTTTATTAAAAGAGATTTTTTCTCATAGGGGAATTTTCATAAAAATAAGGCGGCTTTTCGAGGAAAAAACACAGGAAGCTTGTATGGAAAAATGAATTTTCCCTAAAATCTTAAAACACCGAATTTTCCCTTGTCTTAATACACCGAATTTTTTTTCTATAAAAAATAATTTTTTTTTCCGTTTCAAGGAAATTTTCTACCAAAAAAGAAGACATTTTTCTCAACAAAACAAGATATTTTTGAACTTACAAAAAAAAAGGAATTTTTTTAATGAAAATGGAATTTATTATAAAATATTTTTCTCTTTTTCTCCGTTAAAGAGTTTGTTCTATTAAAAAGGATTTAATTTTTTTTCTATAAAAACGGTTTTTTCTGGTAGAAAACAGGATTTTTTTTAATGGAACCTGGAATTCTTGAAGGTTTTTTTTCCAATAAAAAGAGATTTTTTTTCACAATAATGGATTTTTTTTTATATAAAAAAGTAATTTTTCTTTCCTTCTAAAAATATGCGCTTTTATTAAGAAAAGGAAATTTTTTCCCCCTAAAATAGAGGAGATGTTTTTTCTACTAGTTTTACTATTTTTTGACCTAGTTTTTGGTAAATTTTTACTGCGGTTTTTTTCCTTTTTCCCTGTTTGAGCGTTTTTGTTTACATTCTGAATTTTTGATCAAAATCAGTTGTACCTAAAAACAGGTAAACTCTCATTACTGTATGCCACCATATCGAGTGTCGTAAATATCCTCTTATATCCTCCAAAGAATTGCCTTTAAGATAATCCTTGTTTGGATAAAGTACTTGTTATTCTCCTAAATGCTAACAAAACAACAACACAAAAAATAATAAAATAATAAAAAAAGGAAGCAGCAAACAACAACTTCTCGGTGACCTAATAAAGTCCTTTCGATAATCCCTCTTGAAATTCACTCTTCAACAGAGCGCACAGTTGAGCGGGTGTTTTTTCCTACTTAAAAATGGATGGAATTTTTCTGTGCGTTTTTTTTTGTTGTGGAATAAAAACGCATTTTCGACGCAGGTATTGACATTGAAAACCAATATTTTCCACTCAAAAAACACTCGTAATTTTGCTTAAAATTCGGTAAAATGAAAAAACCAAAAATTTCTGATTGCATCTGCAATGGCCAAAAAAAAAGGATAAAAGGAATTTTTATGCCCAAATTCAAGCAGATTTGTTTGTGGGCAGCGTTTGTTGTCAATGACAAAAGATGTGGATTACCTGAAAGAGGAGAATAGAAATTTTGTGTGAATCCTTTCAGTCCGTTCCGGTCTCGTCTCACTGCGAACGTAATCGAATCGTTTCCTTTCGGCCGTCAATCAATCGATGCGATTTAGTCAACATTTGGTCAAGGATTAAATATTGGATTTTTGCATGTGCACCGTCGCATTGCACAAGTTCAAGTCATCCTTGGATTCTGTTGATTCACTGGCACACTTGAACAGGGACCGTCTGCGTTCATTGTTTGCGATATTCTGCGTCCGAAAGGGTTCTGCGAAGCGTGACTCATTCGCAGAGATTGCTTGGTCCTTTCCGAAAATCTGCTAAGAATCCTATTTTCCCAAACCGAATGGAAGGATTCACAGGAGTGCAGATGTTTATCGTTAAGTGATTATGATTCAATTTACAGGCTGCGCAGTTTTGACAGGACTCGATTGGGTTCGGGCCGAGGGTGTCCTTTGTGTCCGTCCGACGATGCCTAGTGTTTGCTACCGTCGCATTTGGTTTGTTTAGTATTATTGGGCGTAGGTGCTTATGCAACTTGACGGATTGCAGCAGAGGCCGAGGCAGATAGTCAGTCACAGCAGCCGTCATCAAAAACATTCACAAAAGGATGTGCTTATTGGAAGAGGGGGGAGGCGGAGGGGAGGATGACTAAAATGAAGATTGAATCAGAATAATGAATATGATCCAATGTGTATGGTGTAATGATGGTCTGTCGATAGAGTCCTTGTCGAGTGAATCGGGTCCTGGTGTGTTTGCTTGATTATCCTTTTTCGTCAAGAGTTTCCAGATGGGATTATTAGTAGCGACCGCAGATGATGATGTACTGTTCGTCTCAATAGCAATCCTTTTTTTTTTTTGCTGGACTGGTGTGTGCGTGAAGATGAATAAACAACACCGAAAACCATCCGACATGTGCACTAAGGAAAGGGGAACAATGCCAAACCACTGCACTTATTGTTATTTAACTTGATTGGGATTTGCGTAAATTTGGAAAACATTTTCGAGGATTAAACAAGAAATTAGGTTGCCAGGGTTCAAGGGAACGGGGAATTGAGAAAAGGTGTAAATGTCGAGGCCTATCAGTTGATTGAGTGACTTACCCCATCCGCCCTCGTTGCCTTTTAGGAGAAGATTTGATAGAATTTTTTTCACTTGGAAAATTCATTTTCCTTGCGGCTAATTGCATAAAGGATCAACGATTGACACAATAAAATATTCCCGAGGTCAGTAGAAGAGAGGAACCAGATGTCAATCGGAATCGACACCTTGACTGAAAAAAAGGGCAGATTTCCATTAGAAATATTTAAATCCCAAACAGACGAAGGTGTCCCTTTCAATCTTTATGATCGAATGTTTGCTTTTTGGTTTATGATTGAAAGCGGATCGTCCGTCACAAGGAGCCAGCAGCTTTTGGGAAAAATTCCTTGGACAAACAGTAAAGAATGAACGTGTTATCCGTCATCCCTTAGGCAAAAGGGGGTAAATACAGGTCCTGCAAGCGGGAAGTACAGAATTAATTTCGATGGGATTTTTATTCGATCACAAACGGTTTTTTTTTCCTTTTTGCTTCTCTAAGAAGACTGACTGACCGTTGTCCATTTCGATAGTCACTGAAACCCGATTCAAAATGATAAATGACGCCATGAATTGAAAACGAGGAAGAAGAATTGAAGACTCTTCCTTGAGCTGAGCACATTAAGATCCGATCGAAGGATCGAAATTCTTATTGTTCCGTTGCCGATCAGCAACCCTTTGCCTTGCTGTCTCTGCTCACTCGGGAACAAGGAACCAAAATAATATAATTTTTCTTGTCCATTCCGATTTTATTCGTACACCTTTTGATATTGTCGAGATTATTTATAGTGGCCAGCATATTAAGTTAATCAAGACTGGACAAAGTGTACCGAGAATAAAGGCAGACAAAACAGGATCTGAACTTTGAAAGGGATTGTCTGTCTTTATTGTCTTGTCGTCGTTGTCATCATCATCGTGGTCATCATCGGCCTCTTCTGGTCATCGCCAAATGCAGATGACCTCACCTAGATCACGTCAACCACGTTCAAAATTGTCTTCCTTAACCCTTTTTACTAATAATTTCAATTCGAATTGAACAAACGCAAACGCACAAAAAAAAATTTCCTTTTTTTTTGTTTGTTTCTTTTTCTTGTTCTGTTCTCACAAAAATCCGTTCCGATATGAATTTTTGTTGATTGAATTTGATAAAAATGACCACAAACAAGCCGGATTTAGGGTGTTTTCCCATTAAAAGGACTTTGTTGGTTCTTAAAAAGAAAAAAAAGGTGGCCAAAAAAATTTTTTGAAAAAAAAGAATTCACAGAAAATGAAAGGCGTTTTTTTTTTTGAAGGCAGTAAAAATTTTCCGTGGATAAAAAGTTTTCTTAGTAAAATGAAGGGGGAGTATGGGGAGAAGGGGTAAGATCGATTTTTTTCTTTCGAAAAAATACTTAAAAATAGTTTTTGTGACAATAAAAAATTTGATTTTCCAAAAAAAGAAGGGAAAAAGTAGAAAAAATCGAATTAAAAAAAATTACCCCTGCCAAAAAAGAGGGTCCCTAAAACACAAAAAATAAGAAAATTTTTAACAACATCCCACAATCACTGTAACTAAAAATAAATTTTCTTGAGCGCAGCCCAAAAAAAATTTAAGAATAAATATCAAAAAAAAAAGGGGCCACTGACTTCCACATTAACTGCTGGTTGGATGGGGCCTCCTAAAACCCTATTTACTTAATATAAAAACCCTTTTTTCACTGTTTTTTTTTAAATAATAAAAATCACGTTTTTTTTATTTCAAATTCATTTAAATTTTTTCCTCGTTTATGTTTTGTTCTTTTTTTTTTGACCCTTTTTCCCTTCTTGTTCTTCTTTTTCTTTTCTTTAATATTTTCTTCTATTTTCATTATAATAGATACGAAAAAATTACCACTCTTCCTCTAGACGACATTAAATAATTGATTTGTCGGAATTGCTGACCAACGGTCGGTCAGCACTTTATGTCCTTTTGTGTGTTTTCGGTGTTTCCAGTTTTTTTTGTTTTTTTTTTTTGCACAAATTTCTTTCTAAATTATTCAGGAAACGAAGGAAAAGAGCCAAGCAGCAACGTTCCGGAACGTTTAAAATGTTAATAATAATTAAATTTTTAATTCTATCAATTTAAAAAGATTTTTTCATGAATTTTGTAGAACTTTTTTACTTTTTTTTGTTTTTTTTTATTTATTTAAAGATTTTTTTCATTATTTTTTAGGCATTTTTAATATTTCTGTTTTGTTTCTTTTTTTTTAAAGAGAAATTCTTTAGATTTTTTTTACAAATTTTTAATAGAATTTTTTTTTTAAATACTTTTTTTAAAGTATTTTTTGAGTATTTTTTGTCAATTTTTTAAAGATTTTTTCATGTTTTTTTTGTATATTTTTTAAGAAAATTATTTTTAGATGTTTTTAGTTTTTTTCTTCTTAAATTCTTTTGAGAATACAATTCGTAAGATCGCACAAACTTGCAAAATAACCTTTCACGCGACACTTTGTATTCTAAAATAAAAACTTTCTTTTTGTTGTCGTGAAGAATAAAACGATTTACAGTTAGTTGTTCGTAAACTATTTAAAATTTTATAAAACCGCACTTTCTGATAACTGTCAAAATAACAACTTTAAAAATTACAAAAGTATGCAAGCATTTCGTCTTGCTACCACTTCATGGAAAATGGCGTGTTTTAAAATTCTCCGGAAAAGATTTTTTTTATCTAGGCATGACACCCACTGACATTTAATTTACTAAAAAATCTTTAGGAATTTTGTTAAAAAATTTTTAGAAATTTTTTTTCTTCTTTTTTTAAGCAACTTTTAGTGAATTTTTAAAATTTTTGTTAGACATTTTTTTTAATTTTTTTTTTATTTTTCTGGTGTCTACATAAAAAAATCTACACAAAAGTATGCAATCAGTACGATTTCTCACCGCTTTTGCAAATCTGATATTCCGACCTAAGGGACTGACGTAGCCGAAGTTTTGAATAAAGAAGAAGAAGAAAAGAAGAAATTTTGTTATTTGGGAATAAAATTGATAAGAAAAATTAGAATTGGCAAAAGAAGAAGAAAAGAAGATTTTTTTAAAACGTTAAAATGCAAAAAAAGAACAAAATTAATTGCAGAAAAAATTGAAAATTGTCTTTTTTTGTTTTTGTTAGCCAGTTTTCAGGGTTTTTTTCCCTGTCAATTATATGAAACAGAAGCCGTGAAAAAGGGGTGGTTTTATTTATTAAAAAGTCCATTATAAGAGGACGCAACTGCTTTTATCTTCTTTCGTTAAATTCCCGTTTTTCTCTTCCATTTTTTTTTCCCTACCGAATTTATGATCTTGTCCGCCGTTTTCTTTTTTGTCAACTTTTAACAATATTAATCGTTAGAATTTAGAATAAAGCGAATAAAGGATTGGAAAGAGAAAAATGAAAAGGAAGGAGTGGGGAATGAGTGGAAGAAGAAGAAGAAGAAGAAGGTCTTCCCAAAGAACAAGAGGATCGGGTCAGAGAGATCAGTTCGGTTCAATTCAGATAAATTCCGATTAGACAAAGATGATGGCTGTTATTTTGTCTCCTTGTCGCGGGGGGGATGATAAAAACTAGTATTTTATCATCCCCTATCTAGTTTGGGGTGAATTTTATTCAATTCAGTTCAGCTTTTGAAAAGGTCACATAATAAAAATACGAATCTATCTCGGCTGGTGAACTAAACCAGATCAGATTCGGACGGATTGGGTTCGCTTGGACCATGACAGCAGGGTTGTGAGCTGGGACCGCACCTTGGTAGGGTGCCATTTCCTCTGCTGCTGCTGCTGCTGGCGATGACCAGTGCTGATAACACAACACAAATGACGATGATGATGTGGTCATTTTGGATTATTCTTAACTGATTTTTAAGACGTAATCGTTTATAACAGGAACAATTTCTTTTTTTTGTTTTTACTTCTTCTGAAATGCGTCTTTTTTGAGTTGGTCAATTGGAAGCTACTATCCCTGTTTTTGGCAGCGATTCTTTTCAAGGCATTTTTTTTATTTTGTTTTTTTTTTTTTTTTTGGTGATATTATTCACACAAAAACTACTTAACAAAAATCAAGCAAAACTAATTTTTATGTTGATTTTAGGGATTGTTTTTTATTTTTATTTTTTTAAGTTAATTTTTCGATATTATTTCGGTTTTTTTTTCAACTAGTTTTTAACAAATTTTTATGGTTTTTTTTAAATATTTTTGGTATTTAATAATAGTTTCTAGAATTACTTAAAAATAATTTTGAAAAAGAAAAACAACTCTAAAAAAATACTAAACAAAATACAAGAAAACAAAATTAAATTTTTTTTTAAATCCTTTTTGAAAGGATTTTGCGTTTGATTTTTTTAGATTTTAATGAATTATTTTTCTTTATTTCTTATTTTTGTATTGTTTTTTTTCTAGTATTTTTATTTTTATTTGTTAGTTGCTTTTTAAAGCAATTTTTTAAATTAGAAAAAAATTTGTTAGTATTTTTGTAAAGAATTTTTTGTTTGGTATTATTTTTTCGGTAATTTTTTTTTCTTTTTTTAAGCAATTTTTTACGATATTTTTGGTAAATTTAGAAGATTTTTAGAAATTTTTTAACAATTTTTTGACAAATTTTTTAAGATTTTTTTCATCAGTTTTTTGTAGTACTTTTTTAGGATTTTTTAAAAGAATTTTTTTGTCAATTTTTTATAGAATTTTGTCTATTATTTTTGAGGAATTTTCCGACAATTTTGTTAGAATTTTTTTAGGATTTTTTCTTGTTTATTTTTTTAAAGAGAAATTTTTTAGAATTTTTTAAATGTCGATTTTTTATTGTTTTTTTTTTGTATTATTTTTAAGAAAAATATTTTGAGATGTTTTTTTTTGTAAATTTTTTAGAGATTTTTAGAGAATTTATTGTTTTTAATAGGTTTTACTTTAAAAAGTATTTTTAAAAAAACCATCTAAAAATAAACCCCAAAAAATATATTGAAATTGAGAAAATTCTAAAAGAAAAACTATAAAAAAAGAACAAAAATTAGAGAAAAAAAGAGAACAAAAAACGCCTTTTCAGAATATCAAGAGTACCAACACTAAAAAAAATAATCAACAAATTTGAATTTGTTTTTTGTCCTTTTTTTGAGAGGTTTTTTTTTATTGCTAAATTCATATTAAATCCTTTTTATTAATTTTAAGTAAATAGTAAAAAGAAAAAAATATTTTGTATTTCTCTCTCCTGGTAAGAGCGAACAGGTGTGTATGATCGTTGATAAGGAATGGGAAAAAATTGCCAACTTTTCGGATTTTTATGAATTGTTTACCAATTTTTTTTTGGTTTTTTAAAAAGGGTTTTCGATTGAGAGTCCTCCACTGCGATCGATCGACAATCACTACTGCTTGTCTGTGTTGACCAGTTCTCATCGGTTCTCGTCGGTTTATTTTTTGTAATTTTCCGTTTTCATCCCATTTTCGGGATCACATTTTCATTATTGATCAAAGGTCTCGGTTTATTGTCATTATTATTATTGCTGTTATTGTCATAATTTTTGCAGTGTCAGCAGGATAACATGTGCAATTCTCGAACGAACACCTTACCCTAGATTCGGGTTGGCTTTGTCCTCATATCGTCCTTATCGTATGCAAAAAATTTTATTATTAATCGGAAATGATTTGCGATATTTTTCCACTGTCGTTTTGGCAAAGAATTCGGTTTTTTTCCCAATTCGAAAGAAGGCTTAAAACCATATGTTCAGAATTTATTCCTACATATTCCGTGGACGACCTTTCTTTCCCATGCGGGAAGCGGTTTATAATGGACTCTTCCACGTATCGTTTTGAAAAGTGCATGTTTACACGCATAAGAAAAGATGTACAAATCGGAAAAAATATCGTCCACTGTTTGGGCATTTATTACTTTCCGAACGATTTCGACTTGAAGCAAATGGAATAAAGAAAAATGGTGAAATAATATCGAGCGTGGGAAAAATCAATTTCCAATCGAAAGGTGTACGTGAATGCACTCATTCACCGGTCGGAAAGGCATGCTGGCTGGATTTACGTTCTGTTCCGCTGAGGCTAGAGCATCGGAGGATCTGCCACTAAAACGAGCACAAATCCTGCTGTGGGACTCGATCATTCTCGACTTTGACCCTAAAGTATCCACCCTGAACCCTTGCGATTTTTCCTCCCTGACCTGACCTATTTAGGAGTCGCCGCTACCCTACACAACATGCCTGCATGCATTCTCATTAACCACTGCTGGATGCCAAAATTTCTCGGCGATCAAAAAAAAATTCCTTTAAGTTAATTGGAGATTCCGAACTCTGATCCTTAAGACTCTATCGTTCAGTGTCGATCTTTGTAATTTGTTGATTTCTTCAGACTTCATTGACAGAAATTTCCTTTCATTTACGTCATGCTCTGTTTGCCTATCAATTACCAAATATTCCCCATTAATTAAATCATAAAAAGTAAATGTTGACATTTGCTACCAAAAAAAAAAAGCAAACATTCTCATCAGCTCGTGTTATTGATACTGGAAGAAAAATGGCGGATATTTTTTTCTTTTTTTTGGGTTCCTTTTGAAGTCTGATTTTTAAGAGTTTTAAGAAAAAATTTCGTATTAAAGGAAAATTAATTTGCAAAAAAAATTAACTTAAAAAAATATATTAAAAAGGGTCAAAAAATGATAAAAATAAATGGTTTTTAAGAATTTTCTCATACAAAAAAATTTCGTATTTAATAAAAATGTTTTAAGAAAAATTAATTAAAGAAAAAAAAACTGAGGAAAATTTATTAAAATTGCTCGAAAAATGATAAAAACTGAAATGTTTTTAAGAATTTTTGGAAAAAAAAATTTCGTCTTTAATAAAAAAAAGTTTTACGAAAAATTAATTACAGAAAAACTAATTACAGAGAAATTAATTAAAAATTTTTTTAAATAAAATTGCTCAAAAAATGATAAAAAAAATATTTTTTTTAAGAATTTTAAGCAAAAAATTTCGTATTTAAGAAAAATTAATTTACAAAAAAATTAACTGAAGAAAAATTATTAAAATTACTCGAAAAATGATAAAAAATAAAATGTTTTTAAGAATTCTCGCAAAAAAATTTCGTATTTAATTAAAAAGTTTTAAGAAAAATTAATTACAGAAAAATTAATAAAAAAAATTTTTTTAAATAAAATTGCTCAAAAATTATCAAAAAAAATTTTTTATAAGAATTTTTTGAAGGAATATAATTTCGTATTTAATAAAAAATGTTTTAAGAAAAATTAATTTCCAGAAAAAAAAATTAGGAAATTCTTAAAAAATATATTTTTTATCATTTTTTGAGCAATTTTAATTAAAAAAAAATTTAATTAATTTTTCTTAAAACTTTTTTATTAAATACGAATTTTTTTGCTTGAGAAAATTCTTAAAAACATTTTATTTTTTATAATTTTAATAAAAATTTTCTCAAAAAAAGCCTTAAAATAAATTTAAAAAAAAATCTTGAAAAATAGAACAATTTTAAAAATTTTAAGAAAATAAAAAACTAAAAAATTTTTGTTAAAACTATCTTTAAAAAAACCACTTTTCCGGTTTAGTATTTTTGTTTAAAAATTTTTCTGATTATTTGTTTTGGTGTTTTTCAAGTATTTTTTTTTCTTAAGTTATTCCCAAAAAATATAATTTTCGAATTCATTAAAAATTTTGATTTTTTTTTTAATATTATTTATTTCCATTTTTATTAAACAGTTTTTATTTTTCTTATTATAAATTATTAATTGTAATTATAACCAAAAAGGGGGCAGAGGAAGGAAGGAAATGAAAGAAGAAGAAAAACTAATTACCAGAAAGAAGAAAAAACCGAAAGAAAGAACGGCGAGAAAAAAACAACAACAAAAAGTATCATTCACCTGTTGAGCTTTGACCTCATCGAACTTACTTGTACTCTTTTTCTCTCTCCAATTTTTCCATTCCTAATTATTTCTGTTCCTTTTCTTCTTGCTTATTTCGAAAAGGAAGGAAAATTGTTTCTATTCAATATGAGGGGAAAAAATGGTTTTTTTTTAGAATAATATAAATAATGAGAAAAGAGTACGAATAATTGAGAAAACTTTTTGTCGTTGAGTAAAAGAAACGAACGAGAAAGAAAACGCTCTCCTCCCGGCTGTGTTTCGATGAAGGGAGTTCCTCATATTAGGTTTTTTTGTCTTGTCCTTCTTGTTGCGGTTGTTGTTGTTGCTGTTCCGCTTCTTCTTTTTCACCACTGATACGGCCGTCATTCCGTCTGCTGGTATGCAAATTGTTCGTTGTTATTGTTTTTTTTCCAACCTTCTCTTTTGTATGTTAGAAGATGGAATTAAAACAACAACAAAAAAGGCAAAAATCCCAAATGTTAATAAGTGAAAATTTTTGTGAAAAACATAAAAAACAGACAATATTTTTTTTGGAAATATAAATAATAAAAAAAGTAAAAGAGATAAAAAAAGTTCACCTTTTTTTTTGATTTTTATTCTTTGTTTTTTGTTGATTATTCTTTATCTCTGCCACTCTCCTAATTTACAAAAATATGACGTAAAAGTACGTAAACAATTGCAAATCGCTCTCATTCCATTCTCAACTGTTGAGTTGTTTTTTTTCTCCCTTTGTCTTCAATCATTACTTATTCTAAATTGTCATTCAGACGGTCAAAACTCATTTAAAATTTAATTACTGACAATGCATATATTATCGTTCAGACGGTGCTGATTAAATTTGTTTTTTTTTCTTTTACAAAAATTCATTTTAATTTTTATAAAGTCCTGTTTTTTTTCTCAATAAAATTTAAAAATAAAAACTACTTGATTTTTTTTTAAACGAAAAATATTTAAATAGAAATAAAAAAAATAACAAAAATTAAAGAAAAAACCACAAAAAAATTCAAAATTAAAACTTTTTTTTTCAAAAAATGAATTTTTTTTTGTTTAAAATTTTAATTGTTTTTGTAAAATTTTTGATTTTTTCATTCAAAAATGCGAATTAATTGAGTGATAGGCGGTACCAGTGAGAGAGAGAGAGAGGCAGTTTAGAGTATGTTTTAATTTGTATACACCACGTAGCGTTCGTTTTTGAAATTTTTTTTTGTTGATATTTTTTATCGCCAATTTTTATAAGTTAAAATATAAAAAAAAAATATTTTAAAAAATAGAACTCCATCTATTCTTTAACTTTTGTTAAAAAAACAAAAAACAAAAAAAAATTAAGAAATTTTTTCGTTTGTAGTTTAAGAAACTCGTTAACCGCCGTTACTGTTTCCTAAAATGTTTGCACTTTTTTTTCAAAAGGAAAAAATATCCTTTTCTATTTCCAACAAAAGGAAATAACAACAAAACTACCCTTTTTTTATTGGTTTTTTTTCCTTTTATCCTACTTTGGCCTTTGTATCCTCCAATTCACTCCAGTAGCAGCGAGTAGTTAAGGGGTAATTTTTTCGATTCTAGGTCACAGTCTTAATACAATACATCAGAATTTCTTCCTCTCTTTTCACCTCTGCCAGTTTTCATATTTCTCTCTTCGTCTCTGTGTCTCTGCCTCTGTCTCTCTGGTTTTGATTCTTGTCATTAAAATGATTTTTTGACTATTTTTGACAATAAAGTTTATTTGGTGGATCGATTCGAGGTCTTTCTTTAAGGAAAAAAAAAAGAATAAGAGAGGGAAAAAAAACATAGATTATTGTGTCCTAATTTCTCCGGTTCTATTTTATTGCCGTTAACCCTGTTTTGAGTGATCCTTTTACAAAAAAAATGAGGGGTGGATTAATTGTCAGAATTTCAAGACTAAATAGTCGGTTTTCTATTACAAAAGGTGTACACGACTTTCTTTCCAAGGACTACTAACAGTAAAGCAAGGCTAGATTTTTTTTCGCATCCCTCTTTCCTTTTTAAGTTATTTGAATTCGGTTTTTGAGTTTTTTTCGTTGGTCCTTTTTTTTCTTCTAACATTTTGATTTTATTTCAATTTCGATTTTGATGTGATCCTTTCTTTAGATCATGTCCTTCTCTCTCTCCTCTTCTCACATAATATTGATATTGTTAAAAAAGAAAAAAAATCAAATTGAAAAGATCCTTTTTGGAATTGTTCCATCGCTATTAGGAATGATAGGAAAAAAGGATTTTTTCTTTATTAAAAATAGAAACTATTGACGATGTCTAGTAGATATGCTGGATGAAAGGGTAAGGGGGGAGTATGATGGTTGGTAAGAAGGTCTTAACTCCATGTTATTATGACTAGGTTGTTGTTAGTTGGATTTTGTTCACAATCGAATGAACGAAGAAGAAACCCAACAGAGAAGAGGCTATTGATCCTTGCTTCCTTTTTTGAGGGCTTAACTTCACTTCTGCTGTAAATAATATACCTCCTTTTTGGGGTGTTTTTCTCTTTCGAATTCTTTTGCTATTAAGTCTGTCTTATTTTATTAGGAAAACTCGAACAAAAGAAAGCCGGGAGAAAGTAAGATCCTTAAACTCGAAATCGTTTTATTATCTGCCCAGAGTCATCTGGTCTGTTACGTTACAAATCGAATTTAGGTCAAATCAAGGAGACTTTTTTTCAGTTTTCTATTCTTTTTAGATCAAAAAGAGGCAAAAGAGTAGAGAAAATATTGAGGATTTTTTCTCGTCTTTTCTTCTGCGTTTGATTTAAAAATTAAAATTGAAAAAAAATTTCTGCATAAGAAAATTTTTTTTTTTTTAAGTAATTTGCCAGCCAATCCGAGTCTATATATTTTTTCTCTTTTTATTTTTTGGGTTTTTCTTCTCACAAAATTTGTTTCCTATTTCATGTCCGTTTTCATAATCTTCATTCATTCCCCCCCGCACCACACCCCCAAAAATTTCTTCATTTTAAAAAGATTTCAGGTAAATTTGCCACCAACAATTTTCTTTTAATTTTCTCTTTTTTTCGATCGTTTTTTTTCTCTCTCTCTAATTTTTCTTCTCGCAAATTTTTTTTTTTTATAATTTTAAGAAAAAAATTTGTTTTAAATTTATAATTTTTTCTCTTTTTTTTGTCTCCAACTAACACTCCAAAATCCTTTATAAAAAAATATTTATTTAAAAAAAAGAAAAAAAAATTGTTCGCAATATTTTCGGTCTCACTGCAATTTTGTTTTTGTTTATTATTTTTTTCTTTTATTCACAGGCTCCCTACCGCCAAGCCCAGCTGATAGCGGCGTATCCGATGTGGACAGTTCCAGTTCGGGCGGACAACCGTGCAGCGATGAACTGAAAGCACGTCTCGGCATGCCACCGCATTGTCCGCCACAAGGTCATGTGCCGCCCGGTACATTCCTGCATCCAAATTTCTATCATAACTCACCGCCCCTAAGGAATATTTGGAATAATCGAAGTGTGGCATGTAAGTTGGCAAACATTTTTTTATTTATATTATTTTTAATTCATTCAAATTAAATGCCAAAAATAATTGTTTAAAAAAAAAGAGGAAATTTTGTAACGATTTTTTGTGGATTTATTTTTAAGCAAATTTGCTGTAGTTTTTTTTGCGAACTTTTTTCTTTTTATTATGGTAAATTTTTTAGAATTTTTTTTTTGTCTAAATTTTATGAAAATTTCTAAAAAGTAATTTTTTTTTTCACTTAACAAATTTTATAATTTTTTTTTATTGCTTCCCCCCTTCCCCCGCCATTATTTTGTTAAACAATCATATATTAAGTTTTTACTGCAAGAAAAAATGTCTGCAACAAAATTGATATAAAAAAAAATTTCCCAATTACAATAAATTAGCACGAAAAATAAAGACCATTAAAATTTTTTATCTAACCACAAAAAAAAACACCAATTTTAAAGGATTTTTATAAAAAAAACAATAGAAAAAAAAATTAAATTGGAAAATTTTAATAAAATTTTATTCTACGATTAAAAATAAAACCCCAACAATTGAGGAAAAAGGGAATAAAAATTTGAGGGGGAAAAGCCAAATTAATTCCCAAAAAAGAATACAAATTTTGCACTCATTTTGTCCCTTAAAATTAAATAATTCAAAATAAGTGAAGAGATTGTGTGAAGAGGCAATAACAAAAAATGACTAGGATGGTCGTAAGGAGGGGCTTGGCTGTTTAAAAAAATACCATTTCTCTGACCAAACCTCCGCATTTTATCTTCTTTCGCTTTCTTTTTAATTAGGAGAAGACTCTCTGTCTCCGTATTTTATAGAATTTTCAATAATTTCCCCAAAGAAGAAGTAAACAAATTTTCCGCCATTAGCAATTTATTGTTTTTTTTTTTTTAATATTTTTACTTTTATTATTATTGTTAGCTTTTTAGCTACAATTTTAATGTTTAGATATTTTTTTTTCAATATTGTTTGTTCGTTTTCAAAAATATTTCCTAAAAATTCCTTAAAATTGTTGACATTTTCGTTTATCTTGACTTATTTTTATTGCCCCTTTTTTCCCAATAAAAATTAAAAAAAAATTAAAATAAAATTAACACCGAACATTGTAGACATTTTTGTCTTATCACTTAAAAATAATTATAGTCTCGCTGTTGTAAATAATTTTCTTTTTCTCTTTTTTCTTTTCTTTAATGTGCTTCCTCGTATTACCTTTCGTTTTTCTTTTATTCTCCCTTAATTTTTCTGTATTTTCTCAATAAATTTATTTTTGTTTGTTTTTGTTATGGTGGTAAACAACATTTTTATTGTGCGTCTATTTATCGGTTTATTGATTTATGCCAATTAAAACCAAAAACAATTGTTTTTATAGCTATTTTCGGGCATTTTTTTTTTGGTCGCCTATTTTTTTTTGGGTGTTACACTTTTATCTGCTATTAATTTCCAAGAAGTTGTTATTCAGTTTTTTCTGTAATTTTGAATAAATTTTTTGAATTTTAAACCTTTCAAAAAAAATTCTTCGTTAAGAAAAGCACGTGGTTTCATTAAAAAATTTTGTTTACAAAAATTTCAAAGTTTTTTAAATTAAGAATGTCGAAATTTCCAACTGTTTGCGGATAAAACACGTGCTGCAATTAAAAAACACGTGATTTTATTTAAATACACGTAATTTTTTGTAAAAAATTTAAAAAAAAAAATTCCAAAAATTTCAATAATTTTGTGAAGTTTTTTTTTATATTTTTTATAAAATTTTAATAATTTTTAATATTTTAACAATTTTTCAATAAAAAAAAATCTTGTACTTTTTAAAAACAAAGAAAAAAATAGTTTTTAAACACGAAAGAACAGAAGAAAGGACATAATTTTGCTTAAATGCCGCGCCGCATCCACGCGACTTATTTTTTGGCGCAAATCAATTTTTTTTCTCCTTTAATTGTTATATTCAAATTAGTTACTGGATAGAAAAGGAAACGGAGGGGAAGAAGAAGACATAATTAATAAATAATCACTATTGTACAAAAATATTTAAGCAGAAAAAAAGGACAGTATTTTTTTTTAAAGATTTATAGAAAAAGAGAAGAACTTGACATCAACTAACGGAGAAAGATCCAAAAGTAAACAACCAAATTGAATGGGAAACACGAAAAGAGAGATGCAAGTTCATTTTTCTCTTCAATAAGTGAAAATCAAATGAGCGGAATTCTTTCGATCGTACTTTGAGCATGACGGAGATGCAAATAAGCAAACTGTTAATGAAGAAAAGTGAAAAATGTAAATTTGGGAATGGAAAAATTAGAAGAACTGGGAAAAACCCTACTCTCTACGCGCTTTTCTCTTTGAATGGTTGGTTAGTTGCTGCCGTCCATTCTGGCTATTCTTTTCTGTTCTGCTTTCGGTGAATCGTTTCTCTTCTCTGTTTAACACCCTCTTACGTTCAGCTTATCGTTTTTTTTTGTTGATAAAAATCTTCACCAGTGTTTATTGTTTTTTCGTCTCATTCTTTCTATATTTTTTTCTCCATGTTTTCCTTGTTTTTCGTGTTCTCGTGATACCAGGAAGTATGTTAACAATTGTTTTTATTATCAATTAACGCTTATCAAAATAGAAACAAAACAAAAAAAAAGAAGAAATGCAAAAAATAAAATGTTATAAAATAAACGAGAAAGAAAAAAAAATACAATTAATCCTGATGGGGGGTAATCGGCTCCTGATAAAGAAGCAAATAACCATCCGTCCTCAACACATCCCCCCCCCCCCTCCACCATTCGGTTCGCCAATTCTTATCCTTTTCATTCATTAATTTTGTTGAGTTAATCTCGCATGTGATTTGACGTGGTGAGTTGTGGTTATTTTTTTTTCTTGCTCGTCTATTTTCACCTGTTTTCTTATCTGCGCTTGTTTTCTTATCTGATTTTTTTTCGGATTGTTTTTTGTCATGTTTTCTCTTCGCTTATTAAATTTTTTTTTGACTATTAATTGTCATGATCCAAAATATGTTCTTTTTTTTATTTTCTTCTTAAAACAATGAACGATAAAAACATACCAAAAAAAAACTGTTCGATTGTTGCGCCGCCTTTTATTGATTTTTTCAAGTATTTCCTTATCAAATTTCTGATCGCCGCCGACCGAACAAGCAGTGGCGCTGTACGAGTACTTTTAACAATGACAATAACGACAGCTACTTGAGTTCTTTTTTATTAGTTTTTGCCATTTTTATGTTGTTGTTTTTTTGTGTGTTTTGTTTAAAAGTGTTTTGGATTGAGGAAGGGTGTGAGTTGAACATTTTTGATATTCTGTGTTTTTGTTGATCTTTTATTATTGATAAAAAAATTTATTTTTTGTTTTTATCACATTCTTAATTAATATTTTTTTAAAACGCAGAATAGAAAAAAATTTCCCAAAAGGAAATTAAAAATGGTTTTTTTCTTCTGTTTTGGTATTAGATTGGCTGAGATAAGATGTTGGGATTGGGGGAATTATCATATTTTTGAGATCAGTTTTATTATTTTTCAAATTATTATCATTTATTATTATTATTCATATTATTAACAATGTTTTAATTAATAATTTTTCTATCTGCCTGCCTATTATTATTATTATTTTTTTTTAAATATTTCTTTTTATTGATTTTTTCTTTTCAATATTAAGCGGTCATTTCCTTTCTTATAGCAATTAGAAAAATATCATTTTAACAAAAAAAACAAATTTTCTAAATAAAAAGAAGAAAAATTTACTTAAAAAAAAAGATTTTAAGTGTAAAATTTTTTAGATTTCATTTAAGTGCTCATTAAAAAATTACATTTAAAAAAAATAAAATTTATTTTTTAGAAAGAGAAGGTTTTTTGTTTGCAGAATTTCTGTATTTTATTCGAATAAATATTTTCTATTTAAATCAGAATTTACCCATAAATTACCACAAAATAATTCGAATATTTTCTTAGTAACCCAAACAAAACTTTAATCTTTTTTTTATCAAAATTGTCCTACTTTTACCGATTCTTATCAAAATTACCCTGTCTTTTATTGAAATTTCTTTCCTCCTTTACCCACAAAATTTCCCTTTTTTAAGTTTATCAAAAAAATTCTCGCTTTTTGCCGAAAATTTCCCAATTCGATATCGAAAATTGCCATTTTTATTAAAATTTACCCCTCAGCGAAATTTTCCGTATATTTGTATCAAAATTTCCCTTTTTTATTAAAATTTTCCTTTTTTATTAAAATTTTCCTTTATCAATATTTACCTTTTTTTATCAAAATTCCCCTTTTGCCCAAAATTCCCCTTTTTTATGAAAATTTACCTCTTTTTATCAAAATTCTCATTTTTTATCAAAATTTCCCTTTTTACTCTAAATTTACCTCTTTTATCAAAATGACTCTTTTTTACCAAAATTTACTTTGTTTATCAATATATATCTTTTTTTATCAAAATTACCCTTTTTTACCAAAATTTTATCTAAATTTTCCTTTTTTATCAAAATTTCCCTTGCTACTCTAAATTTCCCTTTTTTATTTAAAAAAACCTTTTTTATCAAAATGCCCCTTTTTTACTAAAATTTACTTTTTTTATCAATATTTACCTTTTTTTATCAAAATTTTCCTATTTATCAAAATTTTCCTTTTCTACTTTTTCATCAATTATTTTCTATTTAATTTTCCAAAAAACATTTGAATTTTTGTAAAAGATTTATCACAATTTTTTTTGAAATTTAATGGTTTTTTGTATATTTTTTTAATTTGAAAATTTTTTTTGAAATATTTTTAACCAATTTTTTCCTATCAATTTTTTTTTAAATTTTTTTTCTTTGGAAATATTTTTTGTCAATTTTTTTTTGTTTTTTTTTTTTGTATTTTTTAAAGGTCTTCGAAATTTTTTTCTGGGATTTTTATATTTTTTGCTACTTTCTTTAGTATTTTTACTAATTTTTTGTCAATTTTTTTTTTGGTGTTTTTTTTGTTGTATTTTTTAAAGGTCTTCGAAATTTTTTTCTGGGATTGTTATATTTTTTGCTACTTTCTTTAGTATTTTTACTAATTTTTATTTCTTTTTTAAATAATTTTTTCCATTCTTAAATTTTTTTTAAGTTGTTTCTAAAAAATAAATTTTAATTTTTTGAAATGTAATTTTTTTTTGTCCATTTTAAACAATTTGTTTGATTTTTCGAATTTTTGCGTTTGATTTTTCCATAAATTGAAAGTTTGTATCTTTAAAGTAATATTTTTTAAATCCTCTCAATTTTAACCAAAAACTTTTACAAAAAAATAATTCAGAAAAATTTTAAACTTGCAAAGGGAAAAAGTGTATAGAAAATAAAAATCTAACTAGTTGGAAAGAGAAGAAGGAAAAGCGATAATAGTTTTGAGTAAACATGTGAATAGAATAATAGGAGGAGAAGGAAGAAATAAGATCTCTATCGCATAAGTAGGATAGAGAAAAAACTCTAATTTTGAGTGATAATTTTCCTGTGTAAACTGCCTGAGTGAGAAGCAGAAAAAGGGGAGGGAAGAATTTCCTTTGCACTTGAATTTGTTTGTTGGTTGTTCTTTCCCACTTACTCATTCGGTGCGCATTTAAGGACAGTAGCACAGCAGATGCACTCGACTGACTATTTGCGGCTTAGTCTAACCAATAACAATGCCCGCTCGTCGTTGCTTTTGTTGTTTTTCAGTTTTTGTTTTCTTAGCCATTCTTACGCTGCAGCTGAGGTGGTTGGTAGCGGCGTTTGCGGTAAATGCAGGTATTTCGGCTGCAGAATTTTTGCTGTTTATTAATGGGTCACTATTAATTGCGATCAATGAAAACAGAATAAAAAATTTTATAAAAACATTCAGTAAAAAAAAAATTAAACAAAATATGAAAAAAATTATTTTAAAGGCATAATTACGGTTGAATATTTACTGACTGGAATTTTTCCTATTAAAAACACGCCATCAACCATACAAAATTGTGAGCAACAAAAAAAGAAGAGAAAAACGACAACAAATCAAATCGAAATCAATAAACAAATTTGCATAAAAAAAACAACAAAGAAAAAAAAACAAATTAAAAAATTTAAAAACATCAAAAAAATTGATGAGAAATTTAAGAAGAGATTTTTAAGATGACGAAAAAAAAATGAACAAGAAGACAAAAAGAGAAGCGGGAATATAGATGGCGAAACGTGAAAAGAACGAAGGAAGAAACGTTTAATTATCGCGCCTACCATCTTCAAGGTCACACTATCTTCGCACAACGACCGCACGCGATCTAACATAATGGGTTATGTTGTGCCTGATATCATCAGGAGGGGGCGGTTATGGGAGGCAGAACAGTAAAGCAGCGCACAATGGATATGTTTTGTCTTCTTCCTTTAGAAGAAGAATAATTAGGAGATTCTTATTATGCGTGTTGTGTGTGTGTGTTTGAAGAGAGGAAATTTTGATTGTTCATTTTTTTTTGTGTGTGTGGCGGGGAAAGGTGGCCGTTGTTGTTTTTATTAATTTTTGCAACGTTTTTTTTTCTTTTATCAAAAATTAATCATTTTGTTTTTGTTGCGAAATTATTAAGAATAAAAATCATATCGCGATTATTAACATCATCATCGGTAGGCAATAGCAGTCAGTAGATGTGGTCTGCTTTTTCTTCCCCCCTCCACCTTCGCATAGGTTGGAATGAATTTTTCTTTGCATAAATAATTTTTGAATATAATTAAAGTTGGGAGGAAAAAACAATAATTAATAAATAAATACGAAAATTCTCTTTTTTAATCTATTGTGATCTTTTGTAATAAAAGGGGGGAGTGGAGGGGGCAGCAGTGAAGTGCAAATTATAAAAATAAAGACTAAGACAGCAAAACGGAGTAAAAACAACCAGCAAAAAAAATTAAAGGAATTCTCTACTGATCAATGTTAATAATAGTGTTTTTTTTTTTTGTATAATTTTGGAAAAAAAATTATTTATTTTATTAGTTTAACTATCAATTTTTTTAATGAATTTTGTTCTCATATCAATAAAATTTTCTTTTCCTATAATTTTACTCTCATTTACTTTATTTGAAGAAAAACAAATCCCACACCTCCAACCCCACTCCCCAGCACGATAAAACGTTGAAACAATTTCGAATTCCAAACTTTACGTAATTTAAACGTCAAAATTTAGCGCAATCTTTTCTATCTGAACGTAGCCGAAAAAGTTGACTGCATATTCTTAGCCGATGGTCAACACAACGTTTAAAGTCAGAATGATGATGAGTTTTGCTGTGAGACGACGTCGCAGTGAGTTCTAATCGCGCGTCGCGTGGGGTTGATCGTCGAGAATTTGGCGAATTAAAACGACAAAAACGGTGACGATCATTGCCGATAAAATAGAAAAACGACGGCAACACCGCTAATAGCCAATATTACCACGTTCGGCCGCCGGTTGTCCTACCCTGTCCGCACTCGCCGCCGGCTCACATGCCAAGAGGCTATTGGACTCTGTCAGTGCAAAAACGGCGATTTGAAGGCCACATAACTCACGCACACGCACACAGTAGAGCATATTTCGCTTCCTCTCTTGCGCACTCGTATACGATCGGTTGTGATTGCGCTGGTGTGCACCAACTTGATTCTAGGCGGCTTAGAACGAAATTTAGGTGTGGTGTTGGTTGTAGACTTCTTTGGTAAAGAAGAAGAATTTTTAATGGTGGCGGTGCGATCTTCTTCTTCCGTTTCGTCTTCTGTTATGCTTTTCCTGTCTGACGTCGCCATTGGAATTTTTTTTTTAAATCAAAGATTTTTCTTCCTTTTTTTTCTTTTGTTCTTAATTTTTTCCTAAAAGAAGTTTTTTCCGTCAGATTTTCCTCCTTTTTATAGATGATGCACATTTTTAACTTATTTATTTTCTTTTATTATTTTTTTTTTGCTCTTTTCTTCTCTTCTCTTCTCTTCTCTGTCCGCTCCATGAATTTTATTTGTTTTTCTTTTTTCTGTTGACATGACTGACTTGTTTGGATGATCGGTTTTGCTTTGCTATTTTCTATTTTCTCTTTCTGTTCAGATTTTGTTCTAGCAAAGTAAACCCTCAGAACACCCTCCCCCCTACTCCTCTTCCTGATGCCCAATTCATGAACAGTTTCCTTTTTGCGCGTGGAAATTTAATGCAAAAAAAAAATATTCTGGTTCAGTGGCGGTGCCTTTTGTAAAGAATTAGTTTTTTTTCGTTTTTTCTCTCATTTTTGCTATTATTTTTATTATTTCTTTTTTAAATTTTCAACAATTTTTTATAATTTTTAATTGTTTTTTTAATTTGCATTGTTATTTATTTGCATTGAAAATAACAAAAAAAAACGTGTTCCTCTAATTAATACAAAAAAAAATTATTAACAATTAAAAAAAATTCAAATAATTTTTTTTTTTGTATTAATTTTTGGCATATATTTAAGAGAGAAAATAAATAAAAAATTTACTATAAAACTTTCTTCAAAGGAATTTCCTCTAAAAATTAAATAATTTTCAACAAAAAAAAACTCCAAATTTAATAGAAAGAAAATAAAGAAAAAAGAAAGAAAAACCCAAAAAATATTAATTCCGATTAGAATGGAGATAAAAAACGAGTTAAAGAGAAAATGCATATGCGAATCGCTCTTAAATTTGTGTTTTCATCGAAAAGTTCATAAATTATTTGCGTAAGCAAACAATTGAAAAGAAAATAGAAAAGAAAAAAGAAGGAAATGTTTTCGTCCATTTTCTCTCTCTCTATTTTTAAATGTTTTTCTAGTACGGCAGTAGAAATAGGATCAAACAAACAAATGAAAGAGACAGAAAAGAGAATGGAAAATGTTAAAGAGTTGAAAAAATATTGAGTACAAAATCGAAAAGTGATCGTTTAGAATGACAGAAAAAGATGAGAAGGGGGAGTTGTCTATGGCAGTAGGAGTGAGCGCTATTTGGATTAGGGCGCGTCAAACGGGGATGGAAAAGACATTTTTATTGAATTGCGCGCGACCAAGAATTTCATTTTTCAGAAAGAATTTTTTCCGGTTTCGCTTTGTTTTCTGTTTCTTTTTCATAAAGTTTCTTGCGTACTTCGCCGTCTCCAAAAGTGTTTGTGCGCGAAATTCTCTTATTTCTCTTTCCTGTTCTCTCTTAGCTATTTGCAAATTGTCTCCTTTCTTGTTCCGTTCCTCTTCGTCTTTTTCACACATTCTTCTTTCTTCGTTTTTTTTTTTGGGTTTTCTTTTTATTTTTCTGTTAATTTTAGCATTTTTAGCAATTCTGCGTACGACGATAACAAAATTTTTGTTTATTGTTGACAAAAATCAGTCTGTTCATATAAGTGCACGCTTTGTTTGAGAAGGGGGAGGGGGGGGAGATATCGTCGCCCATTGGGGTTGATTGCTATTTTGTTTACTAAATAAAAATGATGTGCACTTTTTAGCAAAAATAATATAACAAAAAATTCAAAAAAAAACATTTTCTCTTATTTTTGTGTAGTAAACTTCCGGTAGTTATTTTCGATTGAATTTAAATACTCGTAGAAAGAGAAAAAATATTCCTTAGTCTCTATGTTGTTTGTTGTTTTGTGCATTTTTGGAGATTTGCTAAGAGTAGAAATGTGCGCGGGTGTGTGTGTGTGTCTACGTTCATTATTTCATAATTAAAGAAAATATTTTTCGGTCCAAACAAATAACGCGCCATCTCTTTTTCCCGTTTCTTGTTTTCGTCGACGGGTGTTTTTGTTTTGTTTTACTCTATTTATTATTTATTATTATTTAACAAAAAATTGTTATTATCAATAAAATGGTATGTTTTGCTTATTTTTAATTGGTATTTTGTTTATCAGTATTTTTTACCTTTAAGATTTTAATAAAAATAAATTGTTTGTTTAGAAAATGGTTTTTTTTAAACAAACAATTTATTTTTTTTTAAATTCATTAATTAAAATTTTTTTTTGCCGTTTGCATTTTATTGGGTCAAAAATTCTCATTTTTTATCAGCATTTTCGATTGTTTTCAATAAAAAATTTCATTTTTTTTATTAAAATTCCCCTGTTTTTTGTTCGGAGAACTTCTGTGTTTTCTATTTAAATTATCAGAATTTACCCATAAATTACACGAATTAATTCAAATATATTCTAAATAACCCAAAACTTTAATCTTTATTTACCAAATTATGCCTAATTTTATCGATTTTCGTTGGAAATTTCCATTCTTATCAAAATTACCTTGCGTTTAACGGAAATTTTTAATTTCCTTTCAAAATGTCTCTTTTATTATTGAAACTTTCCTCTTTTACCAACAAAATTTTCCTTTCCAACAAAATTTACCTTTTATCAAAATTCCTCTTTTTTATCAAAATACCATTTTTTTATCAAAATTCCCCTTATTTATCAAAAATTCCCTTTTTGATCTAAATTTACCCTTTTTTATCAAAAGTCCCATTTTTTATCAAAATTTCCCTTTGAATATCAAAATTTTCGTTCTAACCAATTTATGGAAATTTCCTTTCATTTCCTATTTTCTTATAAAAATTTCCCTTTTCAGGAAAATTTCCTATTTTCATCGCAAATTTCTTTAGTTTACTTAAATTTCCCTTTCAGGAAAATTTCCCATTTATATAAAAAAAAGAGTTATTTTCTTTTTCAAAAGTTGTCGTTTTTTTTTTCTAAACTTCCTCTAAATTGGCATTTTTAATTTTGATCAAAATTTCCCATCTATCAAAATTGTATCTTTTGTAAAAAATTTCCTCTTTTTTTTGGGTGAAAATTCCATTTTTCTATCAACAAATGCTTCATATTCTTAAGTGAGAAATTTCTTTTTTGATTGTAATGTTCTGAATAAGATCTTTGTTCTCGATAAAAATATAGATTATAGCTCAAATCGAGCACCTCCTCTCTCCCTTCTCAGTTCAATCTGGAATTCATGGGAAATTTTGAGTGTTTTTCTTTCTAAATTTTCCAATTAATTTTAAGTGCACTCCTGCTTGGCTTGGCTTCTCTTTCTATCAACAAAACTACTTGACTTTTTAAAACTTACTTATTACGATTATGGCGAGTAATAGGGGCGGATTGCAGATTTATTATAGTTTCACGTTTCGTGGGGCATAAATTTTATTCACTTTAATCACGTTCAACTATTATTAACAGTTTCATTTAAAGCATGGCGATTATGCACTTGAAAGTTTGGTCTAATCAACAATAATCCATCCCTTAAAGTAATACAGTTCCTACCACCACACTGCTATTATTGCTGCTGTTATTAATTTTTTGAAAATGCTTTCATTAAAAACTTTTCAAAAATTCCAACATTGCAGTTTATTTTCTATCAAATTACTTGCTGGGTTATTCCGTATAATGAATCAAACGGAATGAAAAAAGAGAAAGAAAAAGAAGAGCAATTTTCCGAGTGCAGTGAAAATTAAATTGTTTCTACATCGAGGGAGGGGCAAAAAGGATGATTTAGTGTAGGGCGAGTGGTCAAAATTCCTATTCGGTTATCGGTAAATTGTTCGTTCGTTCGGTTAATCAAAGGATGGCTTTAGGCGAGTGAGAGAGAGAAAGTGAATAGGAAAAGTGCCCCATCAACAATGGAATAGCAAAAGTAGTCAACCGCTCATAAAAGTTTGTTGACTCTTCCTCTCTCTCTCACCTATCGCTCGTCATCATTTTCGTACTCAGTCGATCGTTTGCTAATTGAGAGGATTTTGTGTAAATTTCGTTCGGTTAGTGACGTCATCCTTGGTTTATTGCTCTTTTTATGCATTCGGACTTTTTTCTATTTTGTGTTTGGTTTTGTAATTATTTTTGTTGTTGACCAAAATCCACCTTCTTTTTTCATTAGGAAAATTTTCTTCTTCCCCCAAAGAAAAAAACAAAAACTTAACTTTTCCAATTAGTAAACAAGTTATTTTCGCCCGTTTAACTTAAACGTGATCAACGTGGAATTCAGTGTTTCTTGTAATAGTTACTCTTAGGAAGAGGGGGGAAGGTGTGGGTTAAGGGTAGTGAGGTATAGAAAATCTAATTGGGCACGTTTCCTATTTTTACGAGGCATTATTTCATATTTTATTGATGCACCACAACATTTAATCGAACTGATAAGAAAAGTGCATTAACACGAACGATCATCGACGATGCAGTGTGGCGAGTAGGATTTTTGGATTTGGTATTGTGTGCAAAAATAGAATTTTCTCCATGTCCACCTCTGATCCCCTTTTCACTTTTGTTAAAACTTAAGAGCCCCTTCTCCCTTTCCCCAAATTAGAATTCTTCAAATTTGCATGGAGATCTAGTTTTCTTACCTATTTTTAGTCCGAATTATTCAATAAAATTCATTTGCAATCGTAAATAAATTTTCGAAATTTTCCACAATTTACGACGTACGCTCGCTCGAATGTGTTTTGTTTATGCACTCACGATTAGTAATATTTTATGATTGATTTATAGGTTTTTTTTTATGGTAGAAGAGAGGGGGGGAGTAGGAGGCAGGCTATTGAAAATACTTTTAAAAAATTGAAAATTCCTCAAAGCATACAGATTTATTAATATAAAAAAAAAAAACACCAATGAAATTAGGTGACCAAAATAACTGTTAGAATAAAATCCCATCTTCGAAGTACTAGTCACTTACTAGTCAAAAATATAGAAAATTTAGAAAATTAAGAAAATTAAAGGGGAAAAAAAATTTCAATGATTTTGGAAAAATTTGCAAAAAAATTTTCATTTTTCAAAATAGATTTTTTTTTGGGAAAATTTAAAAAAAAAAGTAAAAATATTTCCAAAATTTTTTATTTTTAAAGAAAATATTCTAAAAAAAATAGAAATTATTAAAAAAAGAAATTTAAAAAAAAAACGACAACAAATTTTTGTAAACATAAAGAAAAAAAATTTTTAAGAAAATTAAGTCTAGAAAAAGATTGGCCTCAGAAAAAAAAAATGGTTAATTTTTTAAATTCAATTTAAAAATTGAATTTAAAAAATTAAACAATTTTTTTTCTTTCTTTTCCAGGAGAATTGGGAGAATTACCAACTCAGAAAAACTAAGGAAAATTTTTACCTTGGTTTTTCTGAGCTGCAAATTCTCCCAATTCTCTTGTAAAAATAGAAAAAAAACTCCAAATTTTCTCGATTTTCGTCAGTCGGCGCTCACTTCGCGCTTCATTTTCTGCCGTACTGCAACGCTGCAAATTCTTTGGTTCCAAATCGCCAATAGCGAATGAATTTCCGTCCTTTTCGTTCCGTTTTCTTTTCTGCTCTTTTCTGAGTAGTCCCAGTTAATCTTCGTTTCGCCCCAGGTTTTTGATAATTTTTCTATTCTGCCCTTTTCTGTATTTGCATTACTCACATTAAATCGGAAATCGTTTCTAATTTTAATCAAACTGAAATGCATCCAAAAATTTATGGACGAATGCAAGTTGCTTAGTAAATTCCTACAAGTGTTTTTGTGTGTTTGTATGTACGAATGTGCTTGTGTGTGTGCAAAATTTCCATTTAATTTTCTTCTTTTTCTTCTTTGTATTTTTAATTATTTCATGATTTTTTTTTTAAACCACTCTTTTTTGTAATTTTTTTTTAAAAGTAATTTTTTCAAAATATTTTACTAAGAAAATTTAATAATTTTAACGCTTTTAGCAGAGAGGGGGGGAGGCAGGGAAGAGGGTTAAAACTGACAGGTTATATATTAGTTTGAGAAAAGGTGCAAAAAAAGGAGAGCTTTTTAATGCTCAAAAAAAATTTTTTTTTTAAATTTGTCAAAAAAAGGTGCTAGTAGAAAAGGTGTTCATAATTAAGGGGAAAACAGTAAAAAAACTAAATTTAAAAAAAAACCAGAAAGAATAGAAAAAAAACACTCTGAAAATGGCAGAACAAAATAAAAAAAAATCGCTCAGAACTTGAAGAAAGTCTTTTGAAAAAAATATCGAAGATGATACGAACGAGAAGAAGCGAAGAACACGGGACACGACACCGAATCAAAAGCGTGCTGTTTTGTGTAAAATTTACGATAGAGAAAAAAAACCGGCAAACAAAAAACAGTGCGAAAAAAAAACATAAAGCAAAATATTATCAAAAATTCAAAATGAAATGGAAACAAGCAAAAAATGATAAAAGAATAAAGAAAGAAAGAAAGAAAGGAAAAAAACCACATCAACTTTGATTTCCTGATTCTTTTCGGGATTTTTATTGTTATTTTTGTCCAGTCTTTTGTTTTTTTTTGTGTGTCTTTGCCTCCGTTTTTGGCTTGATTTATTTTTTCTCCTTTTCTCGGTTCTATTCAAATTAATCGTAAATTTCTGTTGTTTTCTTTATTTTTAGTTTTTTTGTTCTTGTTGTTTTTGTGGTAATATTTTTTAAAATAAATAATTATTGTTATTGTTTTGTGGACTTTACGGAAATGAGATGGCTGCTGAGCAGAAGATGGTGTAGTGATAGAGAAGGTATGTAGAAGTTATTGTGGGACGAACAATATATACTCGTATGTCTATTCATAACTACAGTGCAGTCAGTGGTGAATACTCGTTTTTCGTCTGCGAGTATGATTTCCTTGCTAGGCGTTCTCTTTTTTTCTTATCATTTATACTCAATTTCTCTTCTTTTTTTCTTTTATAGTTTTCTCGTTGTTGTTGTTGTTGTTGATTACGAGAATTATTACAATTTTTTTGTTGGTTTTTTTTCAATATTTGTGACGAAGACTGGGATGGGGTGTTGGCTGATGGCAGCATGTGTATGACAATTTCCTAGGACAACGACATTGGAGAAGAATTCAATGTCACAGAGTCAAGTTTAAAAATAAAACAAAAAGGAAAAAAAGTATTTTTATTAAAAAACGAAATTACAAAAAGGATTGCGTTAGTTTTTTTTTTTTTTTTTGAAGCGAACTAGTTTTAAAAACGCACGTGTACTTTTTTATGCGCACACAATCCACCAAACAAAATGTCGAATATTTCCGGAATAGTAGGGTTGTGGTTGAAGTGTTTTAATTTCTTTCGTTTATTTTTTGCCAGCGAATAGGGTGGAGGGTGTCGGAATTTTTTTATATAAACATTTTGAAGAGTTTTTCTTGGTTTTGCAAAATCTATAAAAATAAAAGGAAAATTCGGTCAGTCAATTAGTTAGTTAGGGAAAATGTTGTGTTGTGGTTTTTGGGTTCGCCCACGCAATTTTTATGTTTGGGGATCGGAAATAATTTCGTTGTCATTTTTGGAAAATTATTTATAAGAATTTATTTTGTTGCCGCGTTTTTTTTTCTTCCAATGTGCTTGTTGTTGTTGCGGCTGGGTTTTTTTTGTTGAATTTTGTTATAAATTTTAAAATTCATTTTTTTTGGTACAATATTTTTTTGAAAAATTATTTAGGTATGATTTTTTTATTTATTACTGTTTATTGACGTGGTATACCTGCCCAATCAACGCGTATCGCAGATCTGTCTATATGGATTTGACCAGGAAGCCGACTAGATCTCAACCGCAATCACTAGTCCTGATGTCCTGCCTGGACCACCCCATGCATACTTCGATTCTGCTTCTTATTCAGATATGACTCCACTCACATCAGCATAAGCCATGCAATTGCGACTCCACTCACATTTAGCATCAATTCCATAATCTCCGGTCTTCTTTTTAGTCTTATAACCATTATATTGTACCCTATGCATTTGTGCAACTACCTGATCTCACCACCTGACCACCTACATCCACAGACAGGTCCATTTTCTCACCATCAGTAACTAGTTACAAGTCAGTTACCCTAACATCTACTGAAATAGCAACCGGGATCCTGGTATGCCTCACCTCAAGTCCTAAGACTGTACCCGCCATGTAGGCATTAAACGACGACCGGGCACGACGAACAAACTACCGTTGGGCACCCGACACCTATGATATCGGATTTTACCATGTAAAGACACCCGGTTAGTGAGCTTCGCTCTTAAAGAGCTACAGTAAAATATCTTGTAAATTCCTTCGGCACTGCTAACCCAGCTAAGGTCCGCTCTACTACCAAATCCGTAGACACCAACCTGGAGTAGTGTCCAATAGATCAATCTCCCCTTTTCGCTTCTCCCCTCTTAAAGGATGTTGTTTCCTTTATTTCGGAAAAAAGGTCTCTCGCCACTTAGTCCTCAGTTTTTTTCTACAAAACAATTTAAAAAAAAAAAACAATTTAACTAAGACGAATTCTCTTAAAACTTTTAAAAATTATTAACTTAGAAAATTTAACAAAAAAATCTTCTTTTTTTTTCAAAAGAATTTTTTTTTCTGTAAAAATTAGTAAAAATGCACGCAAACAAAAAAAATTGTTAGAAAATAGGAAAAAAATTGAACGAAAACAAAATGAATAACATCCGCCAATGGACGGACAACGAATCAACGACTCGAAAAAACCAAAAAAAATAAAATCAAATTATTTCGTTTCGTCGGTCTCCCTTTACTCTCTGCCGAATGCATTCGTTGTGTATTTTTCTCACTCTTCCCAATGCCGTTTTTCGCTTTCGTCTCTTTCATTGTCACATGCCAAATGTGCATTGCTCACTCTCGCTTACACATCATCTGGCAAATGTTTCCTTTTGGGTTAGTTCCCGTTTAAACAAGAGCACGTCTTCTTCTTTTTCTTCTTCTTCTTCTTCTTCTTCTTCTTCTTCTTCTTCAGCTTACTTAACTCAAAATATGTCATCGGATTTATTTAGTTTCTTGATTGTGTGTGTGGGGATCGTTGTTTTTCGCGTGGAGCATAATAGAAATTGCATCTAAAACGGTTTGTTTTGTCATGTCGTGACCTTCACAATTTGTGCAAAGACGATGTGTCGATGACCACACACTCTTTGGGGAGGGTCTTGCCTTGGTTCTCCACTATCGGATGCCATTTAATGCTCTGCTTCTGTGACGGTGGCCCCCGATCTCCCCAATTAAAACTCATCCCGTCCAAAAATGAATGCATTCATTCGTTTTTGCTCGTTTCTTCTTTTCTCTGATTTACTTCTCTTCATTGCATCGATTCTGTTCCATTCCGTTCCGTCCCGTTTCGATCCCATCCATCCTGCTAGCGATTATTGCCTGTGCTCATCATCGGCATCATCGCATCGCATAACAACGCATACGTAAAAAGCCATTTGCCCTTGCCCCACTTGATGGCAGTGGAATTATCATCCGATTACAAATATCTGCTATCTTCTCCCACCTCCCCGGCCGACGACCCTTCCTATGCTGTCTTTCATCGTTCATTTATGTTCTTGTTTTTTTTTCTTTCTTGATTCTATGCACTCGTGCGTTTGTTGCCAGCAATTTCGCGTTAGTATTAAATGAAACGGAATTGATGTGTTTGTGTGTGTATGCTGAGTTGAATTTTCTAAATGGATGATGGGTATGTGTGTGTGTGTGTGTGTGTGTATTCTATTTGCAGTCAGTCAGTCAGTCAGTCAGCCATAATGCATATCTCCTGTTGGTGTCGTCATTTAACCTTCTTTTTGCGCCTGCCTTCACCCACCGTTTCTGCTACTGTCGATGAGCTTAAAAAGAAACCAATTTTTTTATTTTTTGTTGGCTCCAAGATTTTTTGTTACAAGTTTTTTTGGATATCATTTTTTTTTGGTATAATTTCTTAGATTTTTTAAAGTATGGGGTTTTTAGATTTTGTTTTTTTTTAATATAATTTTTTTAGGTTTTATTAAGTTTCTTATAAAAATAAATTTTGGTATAATATTTTTCTTCTAATAATTCGGCTATAAATTCTTAGTGCAATTTTTTTGGTATAATTTCTTAGATTTTTTGACATTCTTTTGGTATGATTTTTTTGGTATGGGTAAAAATTTTTTTTGTTACGGATTTTTTTCGGTATAATTTTTTTAGAGCAATTTTTTTGGTATAATTTCTTAGATTTTTTAAGATTTTATTTAATTTTTTTTTAAATAATCTCAGGAATAAATTTTTTGTATAATATTTTTCTTATAATTATTGTGCTAATAGTGCTATAACGTTTCAGTATAATTTTTTTCTGTATAATAAATTGGGTATAACTTTTATATACAATATATTTTTGGTATAATTTTCGGTGATACAACTTTTTTGGGTTTTAATATTTATAAATTTAGTTTTTTTCTATTGCTCTTCTATTATTAATAAATAATAAAGGTTTTTATTTTTTAATGATTGTAATGAGTAGTGTTTTGGTAAAATTAATATCATCTTAAGGGTATGAAGATGTGTGTTTTTTTTGGCTGCCAATTTTGTGAGATGAAATTTAATTTTTTTTTTTGGTGTATTTTTGGAATTAAATTTGTTATGTCAACATTTTATCTTTTAATTAAGGCGAGGTTTTCTAGAGTTTTTCTGAATAGTTTGACGGTGTTTTTAATCTTTTCTACAATTTATATATAATTTCCAACAATTTAGCAAGAATCTCGGGATTTACTTGTTCATTCTTTTAGTAGCTTTTCTCTCTTATTGTTATAAATAAAAATTTTCCAATAAATAAAATGTGCAGAAATACACACAAAAAAAAAATTGAAACAATTAAAAAAAAAGGTATTTTGTTCAAGTTTACAAAATTGGGGGTTGTGCTCTTTTCTATTAAATACGAAACTCCAAAAAATCAGCTGGCAGACATACCAAGAAGGGATGAGAGAAAATATGTTTGAAATTAATAGCTCTTTTCCCCACCGAAAACAGAAAGAAAAAAGGTACAAGGAAAAATACAAAAATATTGAGAGAAAATGTATTCAGTTAAAAAAAAATAAAAAGAGAGAAAAAAAGAAACATGCAAAATTTAAAGAGAGCCATTGTGAGATTGCAGCAATTTGACGTCAATTGAATCCAGCCAAGCAGCAGCAGCAACGCAATGAAAACACGCGTGCACCGCACATAAAATGACAACGTCGACTTGACTGCAGCATCAACGAAGCAGCAGCGTCCAAAATGACGTGCTCTTGTTGAAAAGAGAGATGCGCACATTAACAGAAAATGATTTGCAAAAAAAAAAGAAAAACCAGAATCGACAAATAGAGAATATTTGCTAATGCAATAAGCAATGAAGTTAGTATGGAATTTATTGGTGGGGGACAATGCGGTAATAGGTTGTTCGTGTGTGTGTGTATGTAAAGATAAAGAAAAAAAAGTGAAAATGAGAAAGAACTTTTAGAACAGGACAAAAAAGGCGGAACAAACGAACGACGATGCAAATAGCAACAACACCACCACCCCGCATAGAAAAGAATCGAAACGCAAAAAGAAAAGAAGCAAAAACGAATTGCATACGAAATGCGGCGATTAGTTGGTGTCAGTGGATTTCTAGGGTGATCGTACGGTAGAAGGTCACCACGGCATATTATACAAGAGCGCATGCACGCGTTCATTCGTCGGCTTGGGGTATGGCGTTGGGTGTTTCTGGCCCAGTGTGTGTATCGATACTCAGTTGGTTGGTGTTCGTGTCGAATTGATGTGCATTGGTTGAGTACGATGCGATTCAACCCGAATGCGAGTTGCGAGTTGCGATTTGCAGTCAAGCAAACGGTCGGTCGGTCGGACGCCTGTTTTTTGTTGAGTGCCGGCGTGAGCATAAATCGCTTGTCTCACCGTTTTCACTCTCACTCTCACTCTCACTCTTGCCCTCATTCGCATTCTGATTCTCATTTCTTGTTTATGTTCTTATTCTCTGTCTTTTGTGTTTTTTTTTCTTTTTCTAGTTTTACTTTTAAGATGAAATACTTTTGATTTAGGTGAGTTCTCCGAGTATGCAGGCACACAGTTATGTAGCCATAATAGGTGTGCGAATGGTGTCGGAAAGAAAATGCATATCATTTGTGCATGCATGTGTGCACTCGTATGGACAAATTGACTGTTCAGTTGGGGTTCGTTGGGGCTGGCTTAGCTGCTAGCAGTGTAATTTGCAAGTATTTTTTTTTTCCTTAGATTTTTTTGGTTTGGTTTAGGGATGAGGAGGGAGGAGATCCGAATGGAACAGACGATGGAATAAGAGTCCCTGCAACAGTTGAACGTTCTAAGAACGGGATGATTTTTGCATTGGGCGTGATTTTTTTTTTAGCTGGTATAAAAAAAAGAGTATTTTCTTCTCTTCTTCTTCTTCTGTTGTTGTTGTTGTTGTTGTTATTCATTATTGGTTCTTTCTTTTGGATTTGTTGGGTTTACTTTTAATAATAATAAAAAAAAATGGAAAAATACATATAATTGTAAAAGAAAATGGTGTCTCCTTTTTGTTCATTCTCTTCTCTCTTGAGTATTTATTTTCTTTAAAAGAAAGAGAAAAGAAAAAACTAACCATTTTCTTAATGTTGCACAATTTTTTTCTGTTTTTCTGTTTTTTTTTGCCCCTCAAAAGGCTTATAAATTATGCGCTTACATTTTTTTTAATGAATTTATTTATTAGTTTATTTTGATGGTATTGGTAGTAAAAATGGGAAAATTTTGTTGTTGTTTTACTTTTAACTGAACTGGAAATAAAACTAAAAAGAAATAGAAAAAATTTCCTCTGTTCAGCTGCTGGGAGGAAATTATTTTTGCTGCAGCAAAAAAATATTTACTGTTTCCGCATTTGTTTTATTGTGCAGATTTCTTTAAATGCACAATCAATTTTCTTGTCGGTTTTTTTATGCTTTCTGCTTTGGGTAGCTCTAAGGCGAAAAAAGGAAAAATAAAAGTGAGTTTTTTTTATCTTCTTTTAAGAAATTTTGATTTTAGTTTCCATTAATCCAAAGAAATCGACCCCCTTACCCCCCTTTTCCTGCACTCACAAACCTCCTCTATACTTAATTTTTACTCAGCATTTTTTTTTTATACCAAAAAATCATTTTTTTCCACCTTGAAAGTTTCTTTATTGCTATTTTGAAAATTTCCTTATTCACATATGGCGGACGAAATTGAACCGCACCCACCAATTTTAATACCCACCCTTTTTTTCGCTTTTTTCCTTATTGCCTTTTTTAATCGTTGTTTTGATTTTTGATTCTTTTTAAATAGCAGCTTTTCTTTTTTGAATTTTCCTTCATCAAAAATTCAAATATTATTTTTTTTTGTTGCAATTTCTTTCTTCTATCGGTTTTTTTGTTATTGTATATACTCTCTCCATCTGTCAGTTGTAGATTTTTCTATCTATTTACATATACTCTACAAGGATTCGAAGGTCATTTTCATTCCTTCCATCTAATATATACACTTATTAACAGAATTTCAGAAAAAAATACTTTTTTTGTTGTTGTTCTTTTAGGTTTTATTTTTTTCCCAAATAGGATAAGAAATTTTCATTTTTCCCAATACTTTTCCAATAGGAATTTTTAGTCTACAAAATCATAAATGAATAATAAAATTTTTTTTGATAAAATATGAAAAACTTTTTGAAATGGTTTTTTTTTTTTTTTTTTTTTGGTTTTTCTGTAATTGTAAAAAAATTTTGGACATTATAATATTAGTGATTATCTACTTTCTGACCAATAATACCCCTCTTTCCCCCTACCGCTGATTGTGGATGATCGAATCTTATCGGGTTTGTTCGAAAATATATGCTGGAGTGCAGTTTTCCTGTGTCATAAATAAGTGCTTGTGAACATGTGATTTTTACTAATTGAAATTTTTCTTCTCTTCTTAATTTATTTTAATCGATAATAAATAATAATGAAAGATTAATTTTAATCAATAGATTTGAATGGCTTGTTTTGGATGGGGGGGAAGGGGGTTTAGTGAAAGGAAATTGTATAGAATCAAAAAAATATTTTTTAAGTAATTTTTGAAATTTTGAAAATTTTTTTAATAATTTCTGAATCTATTTTTAAGGAAGATTTTCGATAAAAATCAATTTTTTCGTATTTTTCTAAAGTTTAAAAAAGAAGAAGATATTTTTTTACTGTACAAATTTCTTTCCATTAAAAATAAAAAACAACAACAACAAAATGGTTCTTATTGAGAAAAAAAAATTCACTTTTTCTTTCCGTCATACCTTCAAGCTTCCCCTTCCTTCCTCCCCCCACTCCTCCTCAAGCAATATATTTTTTTAAAGTTGATAATTTTAAGTATTTTCTTGTAAAATAGAATTTTTTTTTTGGTTCAATTTAATTAATTTTTATTAGGAAATATTAAAAGAGAAATTACCTAAAAATTATGCCTAAAACGGACAAAACCATTTAAAAAAAAGAGCAAAATTTTGCAAAATATCAAAAAAAATACTTTAAAAAAAATTTACTTTTTCTTTTGTCATACCTGCAAGCTTCCCCTGCCCCCTTCTTCGCTTTTTTTGCTAAGTTGATCATTTTAAGAATTTTCTTAAAGAATAGAAATTTTGTTATTCAAATTAAACAATTTTTATTACGAAATATTGAAAGGGAAAATAACCCAAAGTTATATAAAAAAATAATGCCTAAAAACAAACAAAACCCTTAAAAAAAAGCCCCAAAAAAAATCCTTTACTTTTTTCTCTTAAAAGTTTCTTAATAAAATTTGGTATTTAAAAAATTTCTCCTATAAAAATTAACTCAAAAAAATTGTTTATTTAAAAAATTGTCCTCAAAAAAATATTGAAAAATTACTTTAAAAAAAAATCATTTTTTCTTTCGTCATACCTTCAAGCTTTCCCACTCTACCTCCCTTCCACCCAGCCACCCATACTCCTTCTCAAGCTAATTTTTTCGTAATTTTTTTTTTTGTTAAGTTGATAATTTTAAGAATTTTTTTGTAGAATAGAATTTTTTGGGTTCAATTTAATAAATTTTTATTAGGAAATATTAAAAGAAACATTATATAAAAAAATATTGCCTAAAAACAAACAAAATCCTTTAAAAAAAGCTGCCTAAAAAAAAAGTTTCCTAATAAAAATTTGCTATTTAAAAAATTTCTCCTATAAAAATTAGCTCATAAAAATTAATTATTTAGAAAATTACTTTAAAAAAAAAACTTTTCTTGTTTATAAAAATTAAATTTTGTCAATTAAATAAATTCAAAAAAACATTACTTAATACAGAAACTTTTTTTTAAAAAAAAATATTAGTTTTACTTTTCAGTTTTACTAAATATTTGCAAGTTGGCTGCACTGGTTTTTCTTTCTTTCTAATTCTCTTTCTTTATAACATAAAAAACATCACCACAAAAGGAGAAGAGAAGAAAAGAAGAAAAAAAACAATTCGAAAAAATTGTATTTTTTTTTTAAAACAAGAATTTTTTTTTGTTAAAATCCCAAATCGTTAAAAAGGTGACAGTAAAAAAAAATCTGTTTTTTAATTTTGTTCACTCTCAGACGACTTTGATGATATGTTATGATTGATAAGAGAATTAAAATTTAATAAAAAAGTAAAACTGAAAAAGAAAGGAGAAAGAAAAAAACAAATTAACAAATTTAATTAGAGTAAAGAAATGGGGAAATTATGAAAAAAATTCACAGATAAAATTCTAGACAAGAAAAATGAAAAATAAAAATTCAAAAGCCAGAATTTAGGAATGACAAAAAAACATTGTCTTCGCTTTTGTTTTCTTTAACATAAATATCTCTCGTTTATTTTCTTCTATATTTTTCCCTCTTTTGGAAATTGTGCGCTTGGACCAATAATAAAGTAGGAAACTTTTCCGACTAGAACCGAAGTGCAAGTGAAATGAATTTCGTTAGTTGCCGGTTGTTATTTGTTGGCGTTGTTAAGGGGGGTGGTTGCGAGCGAATCAGTAGAACAGTTTTACGGCTGCATGCGAATAAAGGTGTAAAGGTCAGTCGTGCAAAAAATAACTGAAATATTGACACTAGCAAAATGAGTGTCAATTTTCTTCTTCTTTTATGTTTTTTTTTTTACATATTATCTTATAAACACGATTACGTGAACAGCCCATGCACATTTGTCGACATTTTTTTTTTTTTGTGTGGCTAAAGACTGAAAAAGTGTGTGTGTGTGTGATTTTGTGGCCAAAGTGTTCACCCTTGAATTTGGAATTTTTTTTATGGGTCCAAAATGGGCGAGAAGATTGCGGGAACGTTAGAGTCCGAATCAGAATCGGGGGAAGAAGGGGGGACTCGTCGATTGTGGACGGTTCGTGCTGCAAGACTTTTTGCAGTTTTTCTTTTCTTTTCGCTGTTGTTGCTGCTGTTGCTATTCCACAATTTTGAACATTAATTGGCAGAGGGGATGGTAGTGATTGCTACAAATTTATGAGAGTGGGTGCTGTGTGTAATAGAAACGTTAAAAAACGATGGGTTGTGGATTTAGAAGAGTGCTTGTTGCAGCAAGGGGTGAAGTGTGCATTTCTGTGTTAATACACATATTATGAGCGCGCGGTGGTTTGACGATAATACTAAATGGCAATAAAATGTCGCGGAGAAATTTGGCACTTGCCGGCGATGTTAACGAACTACCTTGAAAAATGGAACGGACCAAAATTAGGAACATTTTATTTTCGTTCTCAATTTTTGAAGATTGTTAACGGGTAGGAGGGGGGTGAAAATAATGTGCTAGCGTGACAGAATGACTGCGTACCGATTGCATTTTTGTTCCCATTTCACGATGCCAACCAACACCGTACGGTGTGTGACGGCCTTCACCAGCATTCAGCTGCCCCCTCCGCTGTACGTTCTTCACTCACACTTCCATTCCGTTCCAATTCCAATCGTTCATCCGCTCTTGCAGTCAACAAAGTTGCCCATTTCTCTTCTTTCAAAATAATTTGCTAATTTTTTTTGGTTTTTAGCTTTTATTAAAAAGTTGCTATGCTGTGCTCCTGTTTCCTTTTTTCTTTTCTCTCTCTCTCTCTCTCTCTCGGTGCGATCTTATTATTTTTATGGTTTTTAAATTTATTTTGATTTCAATCATTTTGAACACGTCAATTTGGCATGCTTTTTATTATAAGTTTTTTTTATTTTTTATTTTTTATTTTTTTTATTTTTTTATAAATTTCTTCCAAATGAGAGGAGGTAATTTGTTCCCAGTCATCGTCATACGAAATCAATATTATTTATTATTTGTTAAATGGCAAAAAAAAACTACATTTTTTTCTTTATTCTCCAGCATATTTTTTTCGAAGGGTTTCACTTCTTAAAAGCGGATACGTGGGGTGGTCCCTTCTCACTTCAAACCAATAAAAACAAACACAGTGCAGGCTGCTTTCTTTGACATTTGGCCCCCCAATTTTTTTTTTTTTGAATAATTTTTATCTCATTTAATTTTTTTGACAAAAAATTTTGAAGAGAAGAAACAATTTTTTTTGTTGAGTGGAAATTTTTCAACTAATAAAATTTTGTTTTTCTTTTTCTCTTTGCAGTATCAGAAAGTTATTATCTACACTCGATGGCCGGCGGAGGAGGCGGCGGAGGTGGTGGCGGTTATGGTGCGTCGGGTCATTTTCCAGCGCCATCTCCGCCACGTGTTAACGGTGCCCAACCACATCATGGTCTGCACCATCATCACAGTCATCACCATCACCTTGGACATGGTAATGGGCAAGTGGGTACTGCGGGCGGTCTCCATCCGCAATCAGTTATCCAGGCAGCCACCTCAAGCGTTAACGATGATCTCTCCTATATGCTGGAGCTGGGATTCCAGCCGCGCAAGCTGAAGAAACCGCGCAAGCCGAAAATCGAAATGGGCGTGAAGCGGAAGAGCCGGGAAGGTTCAACCACGTATCTGTGGGAGTTCCTGTTGAAATTGCTGCAGGATCGTGAGTATTGCCCGCGCTACATCAAGTGGACAAACCGAGAGAAGGGCGTCTTCAAGCTGGTCGATTCGAAGGCTGTATCGAGACTGTGGGGTCTGCACAAGAACAAACCAGACATGAACTACGAAACAATGGGCCGGGCCCTCCGTTACTATTATCAGCGTGGCATTCTAGCCAAGGTTGATGGTCAACGTTTAGTCTATCAATTTGTCGATGTACCAAAAGACATTATCGAAATCGATTGTTCAGGAGTGTAATCGTAGCTGGACTCTTTGTTAATAATATAAATTCAGTAGGGATTTTTGTCTTTATTCCTTGTTGTAAGTAAGGGGGGTTGCGAACTGAGAATTTAGGCAACGACAAACAGAGGTGGTCGGGTCGAAGGAAAAGAAAACTATTCAGACAAGAACTTTCAAAAATTTCTTAACTAATGCAAATCAGTTCTTGTCAACGTTTCCTTTTTTTTTCTCTAAGGTACACCACCTCAACCCGCCCACCTCTCCTCCACGTTTTCATTTTATTTCGTTTTGTTTTTGTTTTTACTAAATTCATAATTAATTTAATGAAAAATAGTCGGTTTTTTTTTTGGTAACAATGTGCCTATTTTCTCAACGCTGCCCTCCTCCAACCCCTTCTGATCCTTTGAATTTTTTGAGAGAGAAAAAAAACAAAATTTAAAAAAGATAAATTTTTGAGTTTTGGTCTCAAAGAAAAGAAAGCTAAAAAGCTGCTGAGAGAAAAAAAAACCAAGCCAACAGAGAGAGTGGTCAGTTGTCCATTTTGAAGAGGGTAGGAAAAAAGGGAGAACTTTTTTTTTTTTTGAATGACAGAAGAGAGAAGAAGACAGAAGGTTTTGAAGAGTTAGAGTACGGAAATGAGAAGGAAAGTAAAGTGTAGAAAAGGGAAAAGGCGAACAAATGAAAAGGAAAATCGCCAAAATAAGTTTGAGTAAAAATTCAAAAAATTTAAAACTTAAAAAATTCTTTACAAACCAATCGTGATTGTTATTATTACAAAAAAAATAAAATAAAAAAATGTTAAAATTTTTTAATAAATTCAATTAAAGAAGAGAAATTGCATGTAAAAGAATGCAAAAAAAACGCAGCGAAAGGAGAGAGCGGAGAGAAGAATATAAACCCAGTTTTTCTCAATTTCATCTCTTTCTCTCCACCGTCTTTTTTAGCCCCACCCAGTTCGAATAGAATTATTTACAAATTTTTTTTATATAAATAAATTATTTGAAAGTTGTTATTTTAAATTTTATCAAAAAAAAAATATATATTTACAAATTTAAAGAAAGAAAAAATTATTTATAAAAAAAAATTAAGTACGGCAACGCAACTTGTTAAGGTAAGAGACAAATTATTTACACAATCCAACAAAAAGGGAAGCAAATTTATCGACAAAAAATATTTTTAAAAATATTTAAAACGAAATCGAATAAAGAAGAGAGAAAATCTAAAGACAAGTTAATTTGTAGAAGATTTAGTACTATTATTATTACTACTATCGAATAATTGTGAATTAATTTAAACACTTTAAAAAGAAAAATAACAAGAATTTGCAAAAAAAGTAATTAAAAAAGAAAAAAATTTAGGAAAAAAAAAATATTGGACAAAAAATTTGAGAGAAAATTCAATAGTTTCAACAATAAACAAGAAAAACAAATCAGACAATTTCAACCAAAAAAAAAACCTCAAAAATTCAAATAATTTCTTACAAAAAAAAATTCAGACAACCTCAAAATTAATTAAAAAATATACCAAATAAATTTAAGACAATTTCCGGAAAAATTGTCAAACAATTTCCCAAAAGAAAAAAAAAAACTAAAAAAAATAAAACCATTTCAATAAAAACAAAAAAATTTGACAATTTTCAGAAAAAATGTCTAACAATTTTCCAGAAGTAAAAAAAAACCTAAAAAATTCAATAAAAACAAAAAAATTAACACAATTTCACTAAAAAAATAAAAAATTTGAAAAGAAAAAAAACCAAAAAAATTGGAGAAGTTCAGAATTTCCAAAAAAAAACCTTTGAACAAATTTAAATCATTTCAATAGAAAAAAAAATAATATAACAAAATTGAAAAATTTAAACAATTTTACAAAAAAATTCAGATAATTGCAAAAGAAAACCTCAAAAAAAAATAATAATAATTTCAACAACAAAAATTGACTTTTTTTAAACGAAAGAGTTAAAAAAGCAGACAATTTCACGAAAAAAAAAATAAAATAGTTTACAAAAAAAAAAAAACCAAAATAAAACTAGACAATTACCAAAACAAAAAAAAAATTTTTTTAACAAATTTCAATAGGAAAAAAAATAATTTAACAATTAAATTTTGAACAATTTAAAAAAAAAATTGTTTAAATAATAAAAAACTTTTGTTAGGTCAACAAAAAAAAATTCAGGCAATTGCAAAAGAAAAAAAAACAAAAAAAAAATTTTACTAATTTGAAAATAAAAAAAAAAATTTAAAAACAAAACCAATAATCACCAAAATAATAATAATAATTAATAAAAAGAGAGAAGAAATTGACGACGGTAAAAAAAAATGGCTAAAAACAAAATCAAAAACGTGTAAACAATAACAAAAGAAAATGTAAACAAAAACTAAACGCATTGTCGCCGCCGCCTGTCCACGAGGCGAGCCTGTTCCAATTCTTGTTTAAGTTTTTCGTTTTGTTTTTGTTTCGCAAAAAATAATTGCAAAAATGAACACAAATATGGACCTAATAAAAAAAAAATGAAAAAAACAGAAATAAACAAAAAAAATACTTTTCGAATTTAACAAGAAAAAAAGAAGAAACAATTTTTTTATAGAAAAAAAAACAGCAAAAGGAATAAACCGAATAGGAAATAATGAAAAATCGCATAAGAAAGAAGAGAAAAACAATACGGAAACAAGTGAATAGATGGAAAATATATCATTTGTGCGTAAAAATACTAAATGCTTACGAATGGTAAGCAAATCACAGAACAATCTTATTTGCTGAACTTCTTCTCTATTATCGATAGTAAATATACGCATATGCATGAGTGGAAACGGTACACAACACACAAAAATGAAAAAGGACAAGAATAGAAAACAATAACAGCTGAGAATGGCAATACTCATATTTAGTGCCCTGTGCTCTAAACAATACGTCGTCCATATATATGGTATATGTGTACACACAATATTCTGGTGCATAAAGTATGCACAAACGTACGAATATAGGATATAATTTTGATTTGGAAATGAGTTGTTTTTTTCTCTTTTTTTGTTTTTGGTAGTTTTTTATTTGCTGATGTCGCCTATCCTTTTGTTGTTTTTGTTGTTGATTGTCTTTCTTTTGTTGTTACAATGATTAAAGAATTTTTGGTGATTATATGCGATCGGTATATTTTTTGTCTCTCACTATTTCTCTCTACCTAATTGTTTAGCTCCTTTCGCCCATATTAGATTTGGCACGTACCTAAGGAGGTAAATAAGGAGGGTAGGGCATATCGAGTGTAATTTAATTGAATTGTTTTTAAAAAAAATTTCTTTTAACTTATAGTAATAAAAATTAGTTAATTGTAAATTATTTTTCTTTTTAATAAATTATAATTTTTTAGTATTTCTTGTTTAAGAGAGAAAATTAGTTAATTGTAATTTTTTTTTATAAAACAAAAACTACAGTAAAGAAAAGAAAAAAAAGAAAAAAAACAATAGAAAATGATAGAGCAAATAGAAAAAAAACCATTTAAATAAAAATAAAAAATTTTCTCCAAAAAAAAAGAAGAGAGAAAAAATAAAATGCCATACAAAGGAAAAAGAGGAGAAAATCGATGCGCTCAATTTTGATTGGTTTTGATTGATGAACCACTCACTGCCTGCCGCCTGCTCAACTTGTTCGATTTCTTTTCTATTCGAATCTGTCTATTAATAAAGAATGTTAAAACGACAAAAATTATCTTCTATCGCTCTCGTTCTCTGTCTCACCACTGCCTCTCTGGTTTCCGTCCTTCCTCTTTTGTGCACATTCGGAAATAAAAAAATATGCCCAATTCACTTTTATTTATTTATTATTTTATTTTTTATTGATTAGAAAATTACAAATAATTACGCCTATTATTATGTAAAAATCAAAAAAAGAAGAAACAAAAAAATACTACTCCCCCCCCCCTTTCCCTTTTATTATTATTTTTGAAAGTTAAGTAATTATTAGCATTTTAAGTGGAATACAAATTTTGTTGGTTTATTATTATTTTTTATTTTTTATTTTTAGATAATAATTATTTTAAGTTAATTTCTAAGCAATTTTTATTTTTAATGATTATTAATTTTAATTTTTGTGTTTGAAATAAATTATGATCGAAAATGAAATTATTCAAATAAATTAAGCTGAAAATATTGTACAATTTTCTTTCCCTTTTTTTTTCTTCTATAATATTACTTATTTTATATATTTTTAATTATTAGTGAAATTACAAAAATTATTGTAGAATTAATTAATTTGTTGTATTCAAAATTTTTTACACTTTGTATGTGTATTATTTAATAAATTTTTTTTTGCCTTGTAATTTAATTGAATAGAATTTAATTTTAAGAACAATTTCGAATTAAAAATAAATCCGCCCCCTTTTCCCCGCCCAGCTTAGGTATTTTTTTTTCGTGTTTTTTGTAAAAAATTTTAATAAATAATTTTAATTTTTATATATTTTTTTTAAGGATAAGTTTATTATTGATTTTTCCTTCCCCCCTTTTCTATGTAAAAAAAAAACAAAAAATCAATAAAATCAGATTAGTTGAAGGAGTTTTCTTTGTATTATTTTTCTTAAAAAGTAAATTTCGGTTTTCCTTTTTTTTGTAAATAATTTTTTTAAGCAGATTAAAAAAATGTTTTTGTTTTTAAAGTAATTATTTTTGTAAATAATTTTTAAAGTATTTTTTTTTTTGTTTTTTTTTGTAAATTTTCAATTTTATTTCTCTTTCTTTCTGCTTATTATTTAGATTAAATAAAATATTTTTTTTTTATAAATATTATTAAAACTTAAGAAATGATTATAAGTTTGCAAAATAAAAAAAAAATAAAAAAAAAATTTTTTAAATAGAATAATTTTTACTATAATATTAAAAAAATATAAACAAGAACAAATTAATAAGAATAATTTTACTATTAAATAAAAATTATAATAATTATTATTATTATTATTATTCTTAGTTTTGTTTGAATAGTTTTTTAAGTACATTTTTTCTTTAAACGAAGAAAAAAAAACAACAAATAAACAAAATTATTAATTAAGAAAAAATAGTTTAAAAAATTGCATTAAAATATTTTACAAAAAAAAACAACAAAAAAAACAATATTAAAAATAAAAGAAAAAAATAGAAAATTAAATAATTTCCGTTAGTTTTTAAGTATTTTCTTTTATTTTTTTTATTTTTTTTTGGAATATTATTTTTCCATTCTAGTTTTTTGAGTATTTTCTTTTTTCCTATACTCAAAACGAGTATATTTGCTATGTGTTTACTTGGATTAATAATTATTTTTAAAAGAAAAAACGATAAAAAAGAATTAAATACAAAAAAAAAATACAAATTATAAATTAAAAAAAACAACTAAAAAACCAAGCGTAAAAAATAAGTCAAGAAAAGTGGAAGAAAAAATTTAGAAATAAGAAAATTTTGTTATAATTTTTATTGAACTCTTAGCTTTTAGAACAGTTTAAAATGTATCGATTAGTACAGTTAAAACGTATCGATTAGACCAGTTAAAAAGTAAGCTTTTTTTTATTTTTTTAAAATTTTTTTTTTTGTTTTTGAAATATTTTTAAATTATATATTTTTAAATTAATTAAGTAAATCGCCCGCCCCCTCTCCCCTCCTCCTATTCCTACCATTTGAAAATATTTAATTTAAGAATTTATAAATAGTGTAAAAAAGAAAAAAAAATCTCAAAGAGAAAAGAGAAAAATTGTTTACTGCATCCGGTTTTTTTTTGTGTTTTCTCTTTATTTTTTTTTAAAGAATTAATGTTAATTTAAAAACTAAGAACAAAAAATACTTTTAGTTTTTTTTCTTTTTTTTTACACATTATTTTAATTATCTGCCCTTTTTTTTGTTAATTATTTAATTTATTGTTTAATATATAATTAAGAATAAGTTGATAGAAAATAAATCTTTGTGAATAGTAGGATTAATTATTATTGATTTTTCTTTTTAGATTTAACGTAAAATTTTATTTGTAAATTAGTTTTGGGTTGTTTAAACTTCAGTTTCTAGTTAATTATTTCGTTCTTCATTTTGTGCGTGTGTGTGTGTGTGTATTGTTTTTTTTATTTTATTTAAGGTCTTTTAACTTAATTTTTAATTTATGATGATCGTTTCAATTTTTTAATTGAATATATATTATTTCACTATATGCTCTCTTTCTTTAAGTTTATTATTATTATTATTATTATTATTATTAAAAATAAAAACAACAAAAAAAAATTTATAATTTAAATAAAATACTTTTGTTCGAATTGAAAATAAACAACAAAAAAAATTGTTTTCTTTTTAGTTATTTAATTTTGTTATATTTTTTTCGAATTTTCCTCAAGTATTTAATTTTATTTGCGTTGTGACCACCCCCTTCCCCCCAAAAAAAGGTGTCAACAATGTAAGCACACAAGCAAACAAATAAAAAACAATAAAAAAAAAATTTATTGTACAAAAAAAAACTAATGTTTTAACAAATTACCAACGGTTTCCTTCTATTTTAGCAGACAAAACAACAAAAAATAATTGAAATATTTTAAAATAGAACTAAAAATAATATTTAATAAAAAATATTGTAATTAAAAAAAATTATTACAAAAAAAAACGAGTGATTAATTATAGAAAAAAATTATTTTTTGTTATTCAGAAAATAATATATTTAAATCAATAAATTTTATCTATTTATATACAAACACATCTATACTATTTCACCTCCACCATATCTAAATGACAACGTTAAAATAAAAAATAAATAAAAATTCTATTTATTAAAGCATAAAAATGCCTTCTAAATTAGACAAACTCAAAAATTATTGAGCAAAAATTATCCAAAAATATAAAAATAATAATAATTAATTAATTTTAAAAAAAAAAACTAAATAATAGAGAAAATTTAAAATTTTTTTTTAAATATATCACTTATTGCTGTTAAAAAAAAAGTACACAGAAAAAAAATCCTTTAAAAAATATTTTTTTTGAAAAATATGCGCTAAAAAATTTTTTTTTTTTCAAAAGCATTTTTTTAAAAAAATGTCTAAAAAAATATTTCTCAATTTTAAAAATGATAAAATATCATCAATAATATTAAAAGTTATAATAACAAAAAAAAATTGAGTAATTAAAACAAAAAAACGAACGAAAAATTAAACGCGACTCTTTACCTACGACACTGGAAACCAGAGTAGCGATGCTCTTTTTAGTTGTCACCATAAAAAAATGACATTAATAATCCATCCATTAATAAGTCTAAGAATTATGACTTTTCCCAGTCAAAAATGTTACTACGAGGACCTCAACAAAAGGAATGTTAAGAAAAAAAAAATATTAAGAAGGGAAAAAAATACTAAACAAAAAAAAAACCCATAATTTATATAAAAAAAAAAGAAAAATGAAAAACTGAAAATAAATTTTGAAAAAAATTATATTAATTTCCCAAGAAAAGGTCTTTAAAAAAAAAAAAAAAAGGAGAAAAAAAAACATTTTTCTAATCTCTTTTTTTAAAATTACCATACCAACACCCTCCCCCTCCCCTCCAAGATCTTTTTCATAGTTTTGCGGTAGTTTTTGGTATTATTTTTTTTGGTATTTTTTTAGGAAATTTTTGTTGGAACTTTTAAAAAATGTTTTTTTTTTGATCTTCTGTAAGGAAATTTTTATAAGAATTGTTTTTGGAAATATTTTTTTTGTAAATATTTTTTTGAGATATTATTTTGGGAATATTTTTGCCATTTTTTTTACAGTTTCCATTCTTTTTTTAGGATATTATGTGCGGCTTACTCTATTCTAGGATAATTTCTTGAAATAGATAATTTGTATTTATTTTTTGGTTAAAATTTTAAGAATTTTTAAATTTTAACAAAAATTTATTATATATTTTTTAATAAATTTTTGTTAGTGGGGATTTTTGAAAAAAAAATTTTGGATTTTTTTGTACTTTTTTTTGGATTTTTTAACTTATATTTTGATTATTTTTAAGGTAAGTTCTTGAAATTTTTTTCATGTATTTTTTGTTGATATTTTAAGAATATTTTTGATTAAAATTTTTTTTTAGTTGGGATTTTTTAATTTTTTTTTTTGACTTTTTTTAGATTTAAAAAAAAATTTATTTTTTAACGTAATTTGGTGGAATTTTTTTCATGCATTTTTTTGGAATATTTTTTTAATAAACTTATTTTTAGAGTTGGGATTTTTTAAAATATTTTTTTTGACGTTTTTTGGTTTAAAAAAAAAATTTTATGATTTTTAACGTAATTTCTTGGAATTTTTTTTTTCATGTATTTTTTTGTTGATATTTTAAGAATATTTTTTTTAGTAAACATTTTTTTTAGAGTTGGGATTTTTTATAATATTTTTTTTGTATATTTTTGGGACTTTTTAAATAGTATTTTTTGGTTATTTTTAAGGTAATTTCTTGGAACTTTTTTTTTCTAGAATAGTCCGTTAGCATTTTTTTAAGATTGTTTGTTTTGAAAATTTTAATAGAATATTTTTATGGGAATATTTTTGGGAAATTATTTGAAATTTTTTTATATATGTCCTCGGATAGTTTTTTTTTTAGAATATTTTTGTTTGTTTTTTATTGTTTAAATATATTTTCTGGTTGTTTTTTCTTTAAAAAAAAAAGGATATTTTTGTTTTCGTTAAAGTATTTAGGATATTTTCTAGAAATGATTTTTCATTAATAAATAAAATAATTGATAATTTTTTTTAAAGGATATTTTCTTGGAACTTTTTTTTCAGAATAATTCCTTGGCATTTTTGAGGATTTTTTTTTTTGAGATATTTTTATGGGATTTTTTTTTGGGTATTTTTTTAAGTTATTTTTTAGGATTTTTTATTATATTTCATTAAAGTTGTTATTTACAATATCTTTGGTGTTTTTTTTTTTTTTTTTAAATATTTTGTATGCTTTTATTTTTTTCAAAAACAGTCAGGAAATATTTTTCTGGCTGTTTTTTTTTGGGTTTTTAAAAAAATTTATTTTCCGGATTTTTAAGTTATAATTTTAGATTTAATTTTTCATAATAAATAATTTATTTGTTTCGAAACCCTTTTTTTTTAGTTCTTTTTTTGATGGTAAGTTTGTTAATGTTTTTTTCTGGTGGATCTAATTTTTTTAGATTGTTTTTCTTAAATTTACCATTTTTTCCCTATTTTTCCCGATTTTCCCATCGAATTTATTTACTTTGAAATTTTGTTTGTTGCCCATTTTCAGTTTCTTCAATTTGATCTTTTTTAATTAGTAAGTTTTTTGTATGAATTTCATTTTTAAATACAAAAAATTAATCAAGTAATTTTAATATAAACAAATAAACAACAAGAAAAATGGTTTCAAAAATTTAATTAAAAACAATAAAAACAAGAAATAATAATAAAAATACTAATAAGAAGAAAAATAAGAACAAGAATTCTTATTAAAGTAAAAAAGAATAATTTTTAATTGATTAAAATAAATTTAAAAAAAAATTTAAATTTTAAAAAATTTTGAAAATTCAAAAAAAAAATACAATTTTTAATAAGAGAATTGAGCGACAGAAAGAGAAAGCACGAGGTTTTTTAAAAAAAAAAACAATGAATATTAGGAAAAAATAATTATACTCACTTAGTAAGAATTAACACAACACTTCTCCTTTACCCTCCAGAAGAGAAAAAGAACAACAACAAAAAAAAAGATCCATTAGAGAATTAGTAGCAAAACAGTAAGAACAATAAGAATAGCTGGTAAGAGAGAAAGATAGGGAAAAAAACACTGCCCAGAGAGAGAGAGAAATTTCTGCTCTGTACCTAATTTGCTTACGCAACAAAAACAAATTTCGCACTTATGCACAAGTGCGATGGCAACAGATACAGGGCTGAGTGTTCTCTTATTCTGAGAGTAGCGCCCAATTGCATTTGGGCTCTAACGACGACTGCTAATGAGAGCAGAGCACTATTGTCCTAGCCGTGATTATTGTCTAGTTCCGCCGAAGTGATTAACCTATTAGGGCGTGGATCAGAGGAATTGTTTTTGGTTAAAACTCGTACAGGAGGTGGGTGTGATCTTGTGCGTTTTCGTTTGTTTTTTGTTTTTATTAATTTCCGAATTTTTTCACTTTTTTTTTTATGGAAATTTCTAAAATTTAATAAGTTTTTCTCCTTTTGTTTTGTTTTAAAAAATATTTACATTTTTTAAGTAAAACAAAACATTCAAGGTCATATTCTTGATTTTTTTAAGTGGTTTTTTGTTTGTTAGTAAAAATTAATTTTTTTTTAATAAAATTTTCGCCATTTTTTTTATGTAAACAATTTTTACCATTTTTTTTATTAACAATTTTTCTATTTTTTCCCCTCTTCTTTACTTGATGGAAGAAAAGAGAAAAGGAAAGAAAAAAACACTGTTCGCCTAAAAAATTACAACACGTTTTTTTTTTGGCCCATCAAAATTAGTGCAAATTATTAACAAAGAGAGTATGTGTGTGTGTGTGTGAGGGGGAAAGGGGGGGGGGGAGAAGTGGATGTTGCTCTGCAACAAAAATTCATAAAGAAAACCAACCAAGTTAATTGTAAGTAAAATAAACTCCATTTTTCATTTTTACCAAATTTTTTTATTGAAATTTATTATTTTTTTTTTGAATAATTTATTTTTGATGTTTTAGTTATTTGTAATTATAAGAAAATTTTCAATAGTTTTTTTTTTCTTCTTTTTCTTCTTAATTTTATCTTTATTTAATTTTCAAATAGGCTGGAATGGTAAAAAAATTAAAAAAAAAAAAACCTAAAAAGTGGTTAAAAGAAACCTGAAAAAAGGAACCAATAACATTTTTTTAAAGGGTTTTTAGTGGGTTTTTGGGAAGGTGGATAAGGGTGTGATACAGACTTTTTACAAAAGTTCAATTACGAACCATTTTAATCCCCTCTCTGAGACGCGTTTTCTTAAAAAATACCCCGAAAAATTGTGATTTTGAAAAAGAAAATCATTTTTTTTCCCGGATTTTATTATAATTTTTCTAACTTATCCGATTTTTCATATTTTCTTTAAGAATATTTTCCACATTTTATTACATTTATTTCTACAATAATTACTATTGAATTTGATAAATAAATTATTTGAGTTACGATCGACGACTGACTGACCTTTTACGGTGACAAAAGACAAAATCCACGCCGAACGCACAAACAATTGCCATTCTGTCGGTTTTTGTATTTGATAAAAGAGAAATTAGCGAAAATTGTGCGTGTTTTGGGTGATTGTCTTAAATATACTCGATGCTCGATTATCATGGCAAGCATGGTTGTATGGTCTGTGTCACGGATAACTTATCTGTGTCTGAGCTGAGAGTTTCGTTTCGTTGGAAATTGCAATTGCCGGTGGTTGTCTAGAATAAGTTATTCTTATTGTCTGCGATAATTGTTGAGGAGCGTCCGATCGTTTTTGAATATTGAATTTTTTTTTAAATAAATTTTTAATTATAGAAAAAATATATTACAAATTATTGAATAATAATGATAATAATAATAGTAATAATTGTGAAAAGCTCAAAAAATATAATGAAAAAATAATTTTGAAAAAAACTAGCAATGTTGTTAAAAAATTTACCAAAAAAAAACCCATTTTTTTTTTTTTTTTTTTAATTATAACGAAATTTTTACAGTGTTTAAAAGAATTTCTTATTAAAACAAAAGGCAAAAAAAAAGTATAATACCATTAATTTATAGTAGCAAAAATATACAAAAAATATTTATTTTTTATTGTACAAATAATTAAAATTGAAAAATTAACTTTAACAATTGAAGAAAAGGTAAAAGAAAAATATTTCTTATGTGTTGAAATAATAATAATAATAATAATAATATAATAAATATGATTGTTTTATATTTAATCAAAATAAAAAATAATTAATAAAAAATATTAAGAAAATCTTGTAAAAATTATTCGATTAAAATTATCTGAATAGCGTCCTTTTTAATTAATAGCAAAATAAAATTTCTTATTTATTCATGTATGTTAATAATAATAATTATTATATTTTTGTTGTTACAATTTAAGTCAGAGTAATCGTTTTAAAGAAAAAAATAACTAATAATTATTCAAAGAAAATCTAAAAATTATTAAAAATTCTAATAGTTGTTTTTGTATGGAAAAAAAATATGACAAAACTTATAGTTAATTAATGATATTTACTTAAATATGCAAAGAAAAAACCCCTTTATTTATGTATTCACGGTTTGAACAAAAAAAAAGGAAGAAGATTTTAACAAATAATATTTATTAAAAAAAAATAATATCAGAGAAAAAAAATAGCAATTTTTTTTTTTGAATAAGAACAATTTTCATAGAAATTATTTAATTAATAAATACTATTTACTATCGAAAATTACAACAAAAGAATATTTAGCACAAATATTTCCCAAAAAAAAAAATATTTATTAAAAATTTCCCAAAAATTAAAGAAAGCAAAATTTTTAATAATTCTTTTTTTAATTATTATACAATAAATAAAAAATTATTATTTTTTAAAAATTTCATGTTAATAAGAAAAGAAAGAAAAAAGTTAAAATTAAATTATTAGTAAAAAAAAAAGAAAAAGCTAAATTGTCCAACAAAAAAAGAATCAATTTGACAAAAGTACATATAGAACGAGTAAGAGTAAAAGAGACCGAAAGAAATATGAAATGGGCATGACCATCGATAAGTAGTGCTACTGCATAGGCGGTTATTTGTTTACAAAGAAAAGAGCAAGAGTGCAGCCCTCTTGCTTCTCTTATTTGTTCTGTGATATTGTAGCCAAAAAGTCGAACACAAAAAGCCGACGATAAAATTGCTGTCAAAATGTTGTAAGATCTTGACAATCTTATGGGAGTGCACAGAACAAACGATTTGATCTTCGAAGTTTGCAGTTATCATTGTGTAGGTGTTGCTAGAATTATTTAAACTAAAATCAAACCCAAACTGAACGTGTATTTGAGGTTAGGTTAACTTAAAAATTTAATTAAGTATAAAAGAAAAGGGTGGAAAATCGGTTGTTGTTGTTTTTTTTTGATAAACTGAAAGAGAAAACACATATCGTGAGTAAAAATAACGGAAATTTGAATTTGATTTTTTAATTGTTTGGTTTTTAATATTTCAAAAAAAAAACGGAAAAATAGGAAAAGTATATGAAATTTTTATTTGAATCGATAAATCAATGCTTGCCATTAATGCTTTTTAAAGATAATTTTATGTAAATGTTAGGCACGACAACGTTTTAAGTGATCCATGTGAGAGGTCCAATTTTGAACTTCTTTTTCGAGCATCTCGGCTGGTATCTATCTAATAACAGGTGTAATATTTTCTTTTAAGGCTGTAAGTGACGCTGGTTTATCGGCATAGCCAAGAGACTTCACGTGGCCTCCATAAAAAAAGGCTAGAGCCGTCAAATCGCATGATCTTGGCGGACCAACTCACGTGAGATAAATTGCTCACCGAACTCATCTCACACAATGTCCATTGTTTCACGTGCTATGTGGCATGTAGCGCCGTCTTGTTGAAACCACATTGCAATTTTAGGCAAAAAAAAAGTCCGAAATCATCGAGCGTTAGCGGGCGCCATTGACGGTAACGTTGCGGCCTGCGTTATCTTTAAAGAAATATGGACCGATGATAACAGTGCATTTTTCTAGGTGCAATGGCAGTTTTTGTTTCGCCTGTGGTTGTTTATCAGACCAAATGTGATAATTTTGCTTATTCCCACACCCATTCAATCAGAAATGAACTTCGTAGTTGAACGCAATTTTTTTGGTAAAAAAAACGGGTTATCATCAAGTTGATCTGACGCCTACTCTTTGGCAGGTCGTTCAGCTTCAGCTCTTACACGAGCTGTAATTTTTATGCTTGCAGACCAAAGCCCTTGCATAGAATCTTCCAAATAGTCGAGTAACACAATCCCAATTGCTGTGAATGGCGACGAATGGTCTGGTCTTCACCAATACTGAACGCTACAACAGCAATGTTTTATCCTGCACGCACTCTACGCACACGGGTTGTAGGTTTGATGTTAAATAGCGTAAAATTGGTGCGAAATTTTATCACTATGTCTTGAATTACTTGCTCAGACATCGATTATGACGACCAATAAAATAGCCGAAGTGCACCATTTTGTAATCAAATTAAATAATTTGCAAGCGTTCTTCGGAGGTCAGTCTTTCCATGATGAAATGTTAATGCTAACTGAGCTCTTTCTGCTAAGAAAAACAATATTATGCAGGTGACCACCACCTTTACCTCAAGTAGAATTATGTACGACTCAGCTTGCATGCCTGCATTCGAACGTTCAAATTTCCGATGACTTTTCCTAATAAAGGTTGATCAACGGCACCAATTTCCTGTTCAACGTTGTTCTTTAAGTCTTGAACTATTATTATTCTTGGATGATTGGCACACACTTTCCCTTTCCAATAGCCCCAAAAGAACCAACCGCTTGTATCGCCCTCTTTTTAAAACCAAAACTTTTCGCCACAAAAATTTTGTGAACATGCCACGCTATCGTTCAGGATTTACTGTAATGACCTCTTCACGATCATTTTTGAAGAAGAACATATGAAAATAATTCCTAGGACCATAAGGCTTGAGATACGCCCAATCAGCGCACCGCCAAATCAGATTGGCAAGCTAATTACACTAACTGTTTAGTAATATATACTGCCGAGATAATTACCAGTATGTCCCACCCAGCGGTACGAAGACAGTACCCACGATTTGGTATTAACCACAGCTACCCCATCACGTTGCTGCCTTAGTCGACTCACCATTGTCGGGCAGAGTGTGCCTTCAGATCCTACCATTCCTCAGCTTCAGTCCAAGACTTCAGCCAGAGTCTCCTCACCTTTGCCCGAGTTGGTGAATACCCTCCGCTCAAAGAGCTACTGTAAGGGAATTTGCAATTTCCTGGCACTGCCTAGCTACCGTAAGACCCGTAGGCATCTTCTAGTATAGATCTTATAACTGGATCACTCACCCATAAGTGAGGACCTTGCGAGGAAACCACACCAAACAGTGACGTTTTTTAGGATGCATCGATTTTTCCTAATCACAAGAGGATTTTCTTTCCCATCGGTAAAGATTATTTTCCATTAGATTCCATTTTTACAGAACGCCCCTTTTCGTATTAACCTTTGCTAATCAGCTGATCCACTCTGTAAAAATAATAAACTGATTAGATGACATTTTGTTGTTGTTGAGGGCCAGTTGGTCGTTACTGCCGGGGTTGTGTTCGTGAGTTAAAGCCCAGTTCGAGTGTGCCTGCATCTCTGCACATCAACACGCACATACCACTTACTCACCCGTTATCATGTTTTTTGAGAGGAGAAAAATATTCTCTTCAAAAAAAATTCTCTTCATTTTTTTGTATGCACGTGTGTATGTAATTTATTGATAAAAAAAAAATTATTAATATAAAAATGCAATTGAAAACAATAATAAAGAAGCAAAAATAAATAAATAATTATTAAAGAGATAGCAAGAGTCTCTCATTTAAAAATGAAAATTTCTCAAATAAAAATGAAAATAGAAAAAATTTCCAAACGGTTTCTTATAAAATAATTGGGAAAAAAAAATCAAAGTAAACACAAATAAAACTAAAAACAAAAGTAAAAAGTTAAGAATAAAAAAAAATGGGGAAAATTTAGTAAGAATAAACGGGAAAGAATTAAAATATGAGAGATGGAAAGAGAAGAAATTGTATTGAACGGAGTGGAAATTGTACCAAAAAGACTGGCTGGAGTAGGATGGGGAGGAGCTATGTTTGCATGTATAGTAATAACTGAAAATAGGAAAAGAGAAAGATTACTAAAATCGAATGTTAAAAAAAGAGTCAGGAATAGAGCGAGTTGGTGAAATAGAATTTTTTAGTCTTTTTCTTATTTATTGTCTAATTTTTTGATTTGTTCTTTTGTTTACTCCCTTTGCGAAAGGAAAATGAGAGAAACTGAATATTTTTTTTTTTTTAAATTCGTTTAAATCAATTTTTTGTTTTTCCATTAAAACATTATTCGTCCACTTTTTGAAAATACTTTTCTTTTTTTTTTAAATTTTATATAACATTTTAAAAAAAATTCTACTTTAAAAAAAACATTTTCTCTCTCAAGCAAAGCGTAGTAAAAATTGTTTTTTTTTCTCTCAATTAATTTTTAATTTATTTCACCTTTTAAAAAAATTTGGTTTTCTTTAAAGCAAATTATCTAATTTTCTTACTTTTAGTTTTGGTTTTTCTTTAAAAATAATGTGTTCCATATCTTTAAAATTTGTTTTTTTTTCAAAAATTGTTTTTTTAATTAACAGAAAACCAACAAAAAATGGTGTTTTTTTCTTCTTCTTTTTTTCATATTTGAAATATAAAAAAAAAGTCTAATAAACCTAAGAGAAATTAATAGGAAATTTTCAATGTAAACAAATCTACACTAACTCAGGCATAACATTTTTAATCGTTAAAAAAAATTAAGTAAATTTTATTCAAATAAAAATAGTAATAAAATTTATAAAGTTCAAAAAAAAATATATATAAACCAATTTTTTATTAAATGTAAAAGCAAAAAATATTATTACTTTGGTAATAAAAATAGAATTAATTAAGTATAATTGTATCTTATAGAAAATTTTATGTATTTCATTAAAAATGAAAATTATCAATTAACTATAAAAAAATTTTAATAGTTAAAATAAAAATTAATTTATTATTAATTAATAAAAAGAGGATTGAAGAAAAAGATAAACAATTTAATTAGTTTTATTATTGATTGTAAAAGTTTTCTAAAAAGTAAAAAATTAATAGGATAACTTTTTCTACAAGTAAATAATTTATAGAAAATTAAATTAAAATTTAGGAAAATTTTTTTAGAAGAAAAAAACAATAAAAATTGCAATTTCCTAAATTAGTGTATTTTGAGAATATTAAGTAATAATGTTTTCTGTTAGTCTTAAAAAATTATGTACATAAAAACTTGTGTTTATCTTAAAAGAAAATAGTTTTAGTGGCAATATAAAATAAATAAATAATAAAAATATTAAATAAAAAAAGCCGGCTGCTTAAAAAATAAAATAAAAACAAATCGTAAGCAAAGAGACAAAAATCAATCACAAATAATAATTAAAGATCGTAAGTAGGTGGTGAGATGAAAAAAAAACCGGATTAATTAAAAAATTAAAATGAATTGAAAAAAAAAAATTTTTTTTTGTTTTTTTTTGGTAATTTTCGAAAATTAAAAATTTGACTTTAAAATAAAGTTAATGAAAAGAAAGTAAAATTAAAAAAAAAAACAAGTTAGAAAATTTAATAAAAATATCATAAAAAAAAGGATGAATTTTTTGGGAAAATCTTAAATTTTTGAGAAAAATCAATTTTTGCAGAAAGATTTTATGTGCAAAAATTCTTTTGAAAAAATATTTAGAAAAAGAAAATTTCACAATAGAAAAAAAGTATAGAAAATTATCAGAAAAGGTAAAAATTTATATTTATGAAAATCGGAATTTTTTGTTAAAAAAATTCACAATCGAAAATCCGACAAAAATTTTCTTAAGAAAACAATTCGACGAAAAAAATTCGAAGTAAGCCGATCCGGTAGTACAGTCGTTAGTGTATTGGACTATCATCCAAGGGGCCCTGGGTTCGAATCCCACTGAGGCATGGTCCCGCGCTAATTCCCAGAAACCCCGTTTCTTTGTCGCTAAATTGCCTTAAAACCACTTTTCATAGTCCTGCGCTAATTCCCAAAAACCACTGCTATCACAAAAATGTCGCAAATTTAAAATAAAATGATTTATAGAAAAAAGTAGAAAAATCACACCAAGAAGAAAAGTAGAAAAAAAGTTATAATAACAAAATTTTACCAAAAAAAAGGCGCAATAAATAATTCACAAGAAAAACCTTTGGAAAAAATTTGAGAAAAATCTGTGAGAAAACTTCGTAATTGGAAAACTTCATAAAAAACCACAATAAATTTTTAGCAAAAAAAAATTTATTTGTCTGATAAAAAAAATCACAAAAGGTTAATTAAAAACTAATTTCGCTTTAAAAAAAAAATTTAAATAGTTTACAGTAAGAACCTGATCTCAAATGCATATTAAAAACTTAAAAAATACTCATTAAAAAATGGCGATAAATGCATAATAAAAAAATAAAAAAAATATTCACAATCAGAAAATTTGGCAAACAAATTTCGTAGCTGAAAAATTTATAAAAAGACTTCACAACAAATTTAAAAAAAAGATTTTTCGAACAAACTTTAATAAAAATATTGTAAGACGAAAAACAAGAAACAAATCCCAATTTATAATGATAAAAAATATTCACAAAAGGAAATAAATTTTTTTTGAAAAAAAGCCCACAGTAAAAACCTGACCTCAAATGCATATTTAAACAATTTGAGAAAAAAAATCATAATAACAGAATTTTATTTAAAATTTACAATTTAAAAAAAAATCCACATTAAAAAATTTAAAAAAAAGCGCATTAAAAATCTGACGAAAAATTTTCACTAAAAAAATTTAAAAATATTCACAATAAGATGATTTATAGAAAAAAAAAACAATCAAAACGGTCATAGTAAGAAGAAAAGTCGAAAAAAAGTTAGAACAAAATTTTACCACAAACATCACAATAAACAATTCACAACCTTTTAAACAAAAATTCACATCGAAAATATTTCACAAAAAATTTGTATCTAAAAAATTATAAAAAAACTTGAAAGTTGTTAAGAGTTTGATAAAATTATCATAAGAAGAAAAATAAGAAACAAATCCTAATAAAGAAATTTGATGAAAAATTCACAATAGAAATTAAAAAGTAAATTCCCATTAAAATTTTTTTTAAAAAAAATTCCTCAGTTAAAACCAAACCTCAAATGCATATTAAAACAATTTGAAAAAAGAAATAATACTTAAAATAAACAATAAAAATATTTAAAAAAAATTCACATTAAAAAATTAAAAAAACAAAATTCACATTAAAAATCTGACGAAATTTTGTAATTGAAAAATTTACAAAAACACTACAACTAATTTTTACCAAAATTTGTTCATCAAAAGTTTAATTAAAATTTTGTAAGAAGAAAAACAAGAAACAAATCCCAATAAAGAAATTTAATAAAAAATTCACAATAGAGAAATTAAAAATTAAATTTCCATTAAAATTTTTTTTAAAAAAAGTCCTCAGTTAAAACCTAACCTAAAATGCATATTAAAAAATTTAAAAGAAAAGTTCACTTTAAAAATCTGACGAAAAATACTTAATAAAAAAAATTGAAAAATATTCACAATTACAAATATTTGAAACTAACGCAAAGCTTGATAAAAAAAATTTGAAATTAACGCAAAGCTTGATAAAAATAAATTTGTAATAAGGAATTTTGGTATAAAAATTTCAAAATGAGAAAATTGCGAAAAAGGCACAATAACAAAGATTTTATAACAAAAATTATTGAAAAGAAAAAACAGTAAAAAAGATTGAAAAGAAAATTAGCTTTAACAAAATTTTACCAAAAACTCACTATAAATAAAACAAAACAAGGAGATTTTTCTTTTATTTCAAATTAAAAAAAGAGGATCCAACAAATTCACAATAAAAAAAATTCACAATAACAAAAAAAATTGAAAAATAAAAATTTACTAAAAAATGTTTTTGTAAAAAACGATAGTAGAATTTGATAAAAAAATTCAAAATAAGAAAATTGCAGAAAAAGACAAAATAACAGAGTTCTACGAAAAATTCACAATAAGAAAATAATTGAAAAGAAAATCACCTATAAGAAAATTTTACCAAAAAGTCACTATAAACAATACAAAATAAACAGCTTTTTCTTTTATTTTTCACAATAACAAAAAAAAATGAAAAGTAAAATTTTACCAAAAAATGTTACAGTAAAATTTTAAAAATTAAAGAAAATTCACAGGAAGCAAAATAGAAAGAAAAAAACCCCCAACAAACACAAATTTGAGCAAAAAACTCACAAGAGAAAAATTTAAAAACGACTCAAAAAAAAATTTTAAGGAAAAGAAAATATTTCACAAAAACGGTACCAATAAAAAATTTTGTAAAAAACAATTGCGATAGTAGAATTTGATAAAAAAAAATTCAAAAATTCGAATATTGGAAAATAGAACTCACAATTAAAAAAATTTCGAAAATTGTTTATACCAAAAAAAATTTGTCTGTAAATTCAAACTAAGAAATTGTCTCGATTATAAAAAAAAAAGTTGACCAAAAATTCAAAATAATAATTTTCAAATTAGAATTTTTGACAACGGAAATTATCATAAAAAATTATTCTTCTCCAAAATTCTATAAATTCACAATGAAAATTAAAAGAAACCAAAATAAAATAATGACAAAATTTTAGGGAATAAAAATAATTGATAAGAAATTTTATAAAAATAATCATTTTTCCAACACACATATTGTATAGTATTTTTAGGATACATTTTAATTAGCAAATAAATAAAGCTATTACTAATAAAAAGATAAAAATAATTAGTAAAAATTAAAAAGTTAAAAAAATGACCTCAGAGAATACATCGAAAAATGAAAATAGATTTAAAAGTGGCAATTTGAAACTATTTCAATTAAATTTTTAGAAAGAAATCAATAAATTAAAATTAATGGAAAAGTTCTTAAATAAAATTTAAAAAAAAAAATTAAACAAACAAACTGTCAAAAATCTGTCCAAAACGTTCGGTTGTGTGGCGGCAATGGTACAAAAATATCAACAAAAACTAATTCAGTTCGCCGCTCTCACAATTGCAATAAGCAATTTGAAACGTGAGAGACTATTTAGTCCCTCCCCGCATTCAAAAGCACACAAGCGAGTTGGAACAACAATATTTTAATGAGAAAATCAGCGTAGATAATGCAGTTCATTTGGACGTATTCAGATTCTCACTAATTAACGTGTTATAAAATATTTTAATCAATTGAAAAAAATCGATTTTCAATTTAAAAAAAAAGGAAAAATGATTTATTTTCTTGGTGTGTGATATCCATTAATTGTTAGAAAAAAAAATCTGTGTAATTATTTAATAGAATATATTTAAAAATGAACGAAGAGGAAATAACATAATCAGACCAACACAAGAATCAAATGAAAATATTCGTAAAAATAGGATAAGGCATAATAAAAATTAAAGTAAATAAATTATTATCATAAAAAGTTTCAATTTTAAGGATGTTTATAATAATAATTATAATAATTATAATAATAGTAGTAGTAATAATAGTAAGAAAATTGGACTGTCTCTTCATTGAATTGAGCTTCAAAAAATAGGAAAAATCTAAAACATAATCTGATATAAAAAATTTTCATAATATTGTTACGGTCTTAAGTAGATTTAAAGATTGTTTTTTCTTTTTTTTTTGTTTATTTAGTATTAATAAATTTTCTTTATTTGACTAAGTTTTCTCCGATCTCACTTAATCCGCCGATCACTCAAATAATACTTTTCGACTTTATTCGACGTTCGTTCTATTACCGACTTCAATCAGTCATTTCTGAATCCCTATTCAGACTAAACTCATTTTTACTCCAGAATGTTCCAGAGCTCTGCCGAGATTCTGGGACATTCTGGAGTACTGCGAAACTCTCTAGAACTGCTTTTCCAAAATCTTCTAGAAACACATTAACAATATTCGTAACAATATTTTCAGAGAAGCACAATCGTTATTACAATAATTTTAAAAAAGAAAACAGTTTTCCTTTCCATTTCTACTTTAATTTCCTTATCGCCAAATGACTTTTAGTGTCCTGCTGCTTAGAATATACACATTTCAGTACTAATTTTACTTGAAATGATAAAAAACAAACACAAACAATATTTCCAGAAATAACATAACAGAAATGTTTAGAAGAAACAAAAAAATTATTCAAATTTAAACAATATTTTAAAAAATTAAAAAAAAATTGTTTTTACAAGAAAAGTTTCGAAATTAAAAATTAAAAAAAAATTTTTTTTAGAATAGTAATCAGCAAATTAATAAGAAGAAGAAAAGAAGAGTATTTTTTTTAATAGAAGCAAGAAGAAGCAAAAAAGATGAAAAACTAATTGACATTAAAAAAGACTCAATAAAAAGGAAAACTGTTTTTTAAAAAAAAAAAAAAAATAGAAGAAAACAGTGCAATTTTTAAGGGAAAAATGATGAATTTGTAAAAAAAGAAGATGGAATGAAAAAGATTTTTTTAAAAACCCCCAAACAAAAGTGGAATGGAAACAAACGAATTTTAAAAATTTCATAAATAAGCAAAAAAAAACATTTTAAAATAAAAATTGTTATTATCTTCTAACAGAAAAAAGAAGAAAAATTGTTAGAAAGAAATGAAGAAGAATAAATTAAGCATTACGCGGCCATTTTGATTTTTACACTTGACAGTTTCTCAGCAGTTCCCTTGCTGTGCTGTACGCCTTTTGAATAATTAATTTGGTTTTCTTTTGTAATTTTACTTTATTTTTAAAAAAAATTATGAACATGAATTTGTGAAAAAAGAAGAATTTTTAAAAAATTTAAAAAAAAGTACAATGGAATCAAACGAATTTTAAAAAATAAATTTGGAAATTTTTTTAAATACGCAAAAAAACGGTTTAAAATAAAAAGTAAATTGCTAAAAGGAAAAATTCGAACAGAAAAAAGAAGAGAAATTATTAGAAAGAAAAGAAGAAGAAGAAGAAAAGAAGAATTGCGCGGCCATTTTGATTTTTTCACTTGATAGTTCACAGCAGTTCGCTTGCTGTGCTGTGCGTTTTTTGACTAATTAATTTGTTTTTCCGTAATTTTACTTTATTTAAAAAAAATAATGAACATGAATTTTTAAAAAGAGAAGAAGAAAAAATAAAGAAGAATTTTTTAAAAATCAAAAAAAGTAGAAAACAAACGAATTTTTAAAAAAAATTCCATAAATACGCAAAAAACGTCTTAAATTAAAAAAGAAAAATAAAAAAATTTTAGTAGAAAAGTAAGTGGCTAATAGGAAAATTTTTAACAGAAAAAAGAAGAAGAAGAACGAAAAGAAGCATTGCGCAGCCATTTTGATTTTTTCACTTGACAGTTTCACAGCACTTCCCTTGCTGTGTTATGCGCCTTTTGATTAATTAATTTGTTTTTTTTTTTCATAATTTTGCTTTATTTAAAAAAAAACGATGAACAGAAATTTGTAAAAACAGAAGAAGACAAAATCAAGAAAAATTTTTGGAAATCCAAAAAAAAGTAGAATGGAAACAAATGAATTTTAAAAATTAATAAAAAAAGAAAAATTGAAAAACTTTATTTGCAAAGTAAATTGCTAAAAGGAAAAATTCTAACAAAAAAAAGAAGAAGAAGAACTTCTTCTATTTAAGAGGAAATTTTTAACAATCAAAAGAGAACTAAAAAAAACAATTTTTTCTTAATTAATTATATCAAAATTTTCGTAACAAAAATTTCAACCATCAAAAAAAAAATCATATAAAAAGAAAGTAATTTTTAGGACCAAAAAAAAAAAAACAAAAACAAAAAATTAAAAAAAAACCAAAAAAAAAAACAATTTAGAAAACTCTTTGCTGTGTTGTAAAAATTGTGATAGGTGAGGTGAAAGTCTGCATTTTTAAGAGGAATCAATTCGAATATAAATAATGAGTTTTTAGGAATAAAAATGTTTAATAAAAAAATTAAGGATAATTTAATATTTAGAGGATTGGGGGAGGGGGGGTTTGGAGAGAGATTGGTAAATTTTTACCAAAATGAAAAATAATCAACTTTTTTCTGGAATAAACTTTTTAAGATTTAGAAGAAGAAAAAAAATATTGTTGGTAAAAAACAAAAATGAGTGATATAGAAATCCTTTCCAAAAGGACGTTCTTGGGAACAAATTTGAAATTGGATTTTTTTTTTTTGATAAAAAGAAAATATTTGAGTTTTTATTTGTATTGTAAAATGAAGTAGAATTTTTTATTTATTTTTTTATTTATTTAAAAACAAGAATTAATAAGAAAAAAATTTTAAATATTTAAAAAAAAAGAAAAAATTCTTCTCTTTTTTTAATAGATTTAAAAAAACAGAAGAAAATTAGCTTTGAAAAAAAAACCACTAAAATACTTTTTATAAAAATCAAAAAGAAGGAAACAATTTCAAAAAATGATGGAGCAAAAATTGGTTACTTTTAAACGAATAAGAAATGAAAAGCTTTTAACAGAAAACTGTAAGTTTTTTATTATAAAAAAAATAACATTTTGAAAGAAAGAAAAACTTAAATAAAAATAAATATGAAAAGCAATCTTCCTCGTAAAGTGAATACCGAAGAAACTTCCCTAGACCCTATAATGGGGCAAATTACCAAATAGCAAAACAAAATTTTTCGGTTTTCTTACATTCAAAATTGCAAATTTATTACTACTAAAAATAGAAAACACTTAAAAAAAAAAAAAAGCATTTTAAAACAATTTTGTCTTTTCAATTAATTGGTAATGAATTAAAAATAAAAATAAATCTATTCTCTGTGATTAAAAAAAAGCCAATAATAAAAAAAAATCCCTTTCGAAACAAATACCGACTACCGGAAGTTGGGCATAAATTAGAAAAAAGAAAATTTGATTAAATATTAATTTAAGGGAAAACTTCTGTGAAAATTGGAAAATTATCTGTGAAAATTTTTTTGTAATAATATCTGTGAAAATAAATGAAAATTTTTTTAAGCAAGATTTTTTAAGGGTTTCGCAATTTTAAAGACTGTTTGTTGTTTGAAATAAATTTATAAAATAAAAAAAACCTTATATAATAATCATAATTAAAATTAAGGGAAAAAAGCAAAATAATAAAAAATAGCGAAAATGAGTAAAAATTAAAAAAATTGCATAAAAAAAAAACTAAGCAACCGTAAAGAAAATTGTTGGAAAAAAGAAAAGGCCACATTTGAGAATAAGAAAAACATTAAAAATCGTATATAAATTAAGACAAAAATTTTAATTACTTTTTGCACTGCATTTAGTAATTTATAAGTAATTATAATTAATAAATAATAAAAACAATTCAGCTCAACTACGAGTAAATCAATCGTTTCGTCTCGTCTGTGTGTCTATTCACTGTGAATACACCTTTTAAATAATAAAAATAAAATTAACATTAATTAAAATAAAAAACTTAAATAAATATAATTAAAAACATTTAAAGTAAAATTTAAAATTAAAAACAAAATAAATGAAAATAAATTTAAAAGTGGAAAAAACTATTTGCTAAAAAAAAGGGTGATAAAACCGAACAGAATTATTATTTTTTTATTGTTTTTTCTCATCTCATTTTTAAGAAAATGTTTTTTATAATCAAAATGTTCGAAATAATCAAAAAACCTTTTTTTTAAATATTTTTTTTTTGTTTTTTTTTTATCTTTCCTATTTGAATTGTTTTTAAAGGTTTTTGTCAATTAATTTTTAATTAGGATTTTCTTCTTAAATCAAATGAAATTCTTTAAAAAATAATGGCATACATTTTTTTTTAATTTATGGTAATAATAAAAATAAACATACAAACACGTTGGCAAAATATAAAAAAAAGGAAATTTCTTAAAAAATTGCAAAATTTAAAAATAATAGAAAATAAAATTCTAAAAATTCAATAAAAACAGTTTCTTTTTGTTGAAAACTAAAAAAAAAAATTTTTAAAAAGTAAAAACCGTTAAAATGAATTTAGAAAAGAATTTTTAAACAAATAAAAATCTTAATAAAAATAAAAAGAAATTTCTTAAAAATACCAAAATCGTCAAAATAAAAAAAAATTCTAAAAATGAAATAAAAACAATTTTTTTTTGTTGAAAATATTAAAAAAAAAATTTTAAAAGTAAAAACCGTTATAAAAATTAGAAAAAAAGTCTTCAGATATAAAAATCTTTAATAGTAAATGAAATTCAAAAAAATTAAAAAAAAAAAAATTTCTAAAAAATAACAAGAATTTTTTGGAAAAAAATAATAAAAACTATAAAATTTAATTTTTTAAAATAAGAAAACTCATAATTTGGAAGAAATTCTTAAAAATATAATACGAAAATGACTTCGTATTATTCTTCGTATTAAGGAATTATTCCTAAAATATTAAAAATCTTGAAGAAAATAAAAAGAATTTTTTTAAATAATAACAAAAATTGAAAATAATAGAAAAAAATTCTAAAAATTAAATGAAAATAATTTTTTTTGTTCATTGTTAAAATAAGTTCTTGAAAGAATCTTGAATATTTTTTAAAAAACAGTAAAAAAAATTCATAGAAATTAAAAACTATAAAATTTAATTCTTTGAAAACTCAAAATTTGGAAGAAATTCCTTAAAATATAATACTTAAATTTACCTAAAAAGTAAAAATATAACAAAAGAAAATAATGAAAAAAAATTCTAAAAATTAAATAAAAACAATTTTTTTGTTGAAAATATTTAAAAATAAATTGAAAAAAGTAAAAACCGTTTAAATATTTAGAAAAAATAAAAATCTTGACGAAAATAAAATTTTTTTGAAAAACAGTAAAGAAAAATTCATAAAAATTTAAAAAAAGAATAAAAAGAAATCCTTAAAAATAAATTAAAAATTAATAAGAAAAAAAATACTTAACAAAAATTATAAAATTATATTCTTCAAAATTTGCAAGAAATTCTTAAAAATACGAGTATAATATCTAAAATGGCTTAAAAAGTAAAATATTAGTAAAAAATTATTAAAAAAATATTAAAAATCTTGAAGAAAATAAAAAAATAGCAAAATTTTCAAATAAAATAAATAAAAAAACAATTTTCTTTTAAACTAAAAATAAACAAAAAATTTTTAAAAATATGGTATAACAAAAAAGTCTATAAAATTTGAACTTTTCTTTTAAAAAACAAAAATAATAAAAATGAACATAAATACTTTAAAGACAAATAAGGAGAAATTAGTAAAAGTTCACCAAACTACGATAAAAACGACTAAATTTTAAAAAAATAGAGAAAATTAAATAAAATTTAACAAAAAATATAAAAAAACCTAAAAATTAGAAGAAATTCTTAAAAGTATAATAATAAAACATCTTCAAAAAAAGAATTCCCTGAAAAAATTAAAAAAATTCCTGAGAAATAAAAAGAAATTACTAAATAATTGCAAAAATTTTAATAAAAATAAGAAGTTTTTTTTAAAAAAGAGCAAAATTAAAAAATAAATAAAAATTCTTCAAAATAAATGAAAAATTCTTAAAAATATAATAATAAAAAATCCTTAACAAACAAATATCCTAAAAAATATAAAGAATTTTCTAAACAATTGGAAAAATTTTTAATAAAAATAAAAATAGTAAAATTGGAAAATAATGAAAAGGAATTCCTTCAAAAGATAAAAATTGCCATCGACATAAATACTTAAAAAAAAGTATTTTAAAGAAATTTGACAGAAAAACTATAATTTTTGTTGTTTTTTTTTTTACCAAATTTAAAATATTTATTAAATATGATCAAAATGTATTTTTAACTTTAAGAAAGGTTTTTAAAAATATTATTAAAAAAAAATCATTGATAAATAAAAAAAAAATAATATTTGAAAAAAAGAAAAAAATAATTTTATTACTGAAAATATTTAGAAATATTTTTTAAAAAAAATCAAACTGATTTTATTAAAAAAAATTACATATTTATACAAAAATCTTCTATAGTCGTTAATATTCTATTATTGATAGTAATAGTTTAAGGATATTTAAAAATTATACAATTTTTAATTATGTATAAAATTTAAAAAAAAAAGAACAGCAACTAATTATATAAGCTCTAAAATTATTATTCACAAATCAAAAAAATTAATAGTAAATTTAATAAATAAATTTTAATATAAATATTTAAAAAATAAAAACGAATATTTCAAAGCAACATTTCGGACCTCAAAAGAAAAAGTAATAAAATCCATGTAAAAATTGAGTAAAACTTTAATAAGAAATACACAAAAAATGACAAAAACATTTTTTTATAACGTCTAAAATAAATTTGACTTTAGATTAGATTTTATAGATTTTTAATACATAAATACTTACTCATAAAAAAACAATATTGAAATTAGTACAATAATAAATTATTAAATATTACAAATAGGAAAATTAGAATAAAAAGAAAAATCAAAGAATTTCTCTCATAATTTTGAAGGGGAAAATAGGGTATTTTACTGAATAAAATTGATTTAATAATCTATAATATGTAATTATATGTAAAAAGGACACAACCAACCTCAAAATTATAGCATTTATATACACACACATAAGCACACATAAATATATCTACGAAAATTGGTAAAAATTAATTTATTCTGTAAAAGAAAAAAATCTTTTTTTTTCAACAACAAAAAATAATTGGTAAAAAATCAAAACAAAATTTTATTGTATAAAATCAAAAGAGTATAAATAGGATATAGAAAAAAAATATTTTCAGAGATTCCAAAAAAAATAACAAATTTAAAAAAAATTCAAAACACCAAAAACATTTTTTTTCTGTACAAAAATACGAGTCCACACGTAAAAGAAAGCAATTTAAATATAAAAAAACGTCCTTTTTTTTGTTATTACAATTACTACTTTTCCATTTTTTCTTTTTTAATTATATTAGTTTTTAAAAGTACAATTACTTTAAAGACTATTTAGGAATATCGCAGGTATATATAAATATTGTAAAAAAGTGGTGCAAGAATACTGCCTTGCGGAACACCACTAACTAGGATAGGTAGCGGTGCTCATTAGTCTCCAGGACAGTGCAGAATGCCATTTCTTTTGGCTTGAATTTAACTCAAAAATAGAAATTTTACCACATTTCTTTTTCCTTAACTCGAAAAAATTAACTCCATTTTTCCCAAAATTTAATTTTAAAGTAAAAATAGTACGGAAAAAATTTTTTTTGTTCTCAGTAATAATTAAAAAAATCAATTTAAAATACCAAACATTTATTCTGATAATTAAAAGAATCAAAAGTAAAAAAAAAATATAATTAAACTGAGGGAAAAAGATAACAAATAAGCAAGACAGGGAAAAAATGGAAAAATCTTGGAAAAAAAACAAGAAAAATTAATAAGAGAAAAAAGGTGAAAAACTGAACAAGAGAAAATTAGAAGAAAACCCCAAAAGAAAGACAGGCGAACACTCAGAATGACAGAAAAAATGTTTGCATATTTTTTGTCTTTAAATTTTCCGTATTTTTTTTGTCTTTAAATTTTGCGCCTTTTTTACTTTAAATTTTGAGGTTTTTTTTTAATTTTGCGTATTTTTTTCAAATTGTGCCTTTTTTTTCTTCAAATTTTACGTATTCTTTTTTTTTTAAATTTTACGTATTTTTTTTTAAATTGTTCGTCTTTTTTTTAAATTTAAAGTATTTTTCTTTTAAATTTTACGGTTTTTTTACCGTTAAATTTTGAGTATTTTTTTTTATTTAGTCTTTTTTTTTCTTTAAATTTTGCGCCTTTTTTAACTTACGTTTTTCTTAATTTTGAGTATTTTTTTAAAATTTTGCCTTTTTTTTCTTCAAATTTTCCTTATTTTTTTTCTTTAAATTTTCCTTATTTTTTTCTTCAAATTCTGCGTATTTTTTTTTTTATTTAAATTTCGACTATTTTTTTTCTTTTAATTTTGCGTATTTTATTTAAATTTTGCGTTTTTTTGTCTTCAAATTTTGCGTATTTTTTTTCTTCAAATTTTTCGTATTTTTCTTCTTTTAAATTTTGAGGTTTTTTTTAATTTTCCCTTTTTTTTCTTCAAATTTTCCGGGTTTTTTCTTTAAATTTTCCGGTTTTTTTTCTTTTAATTTTGATTATTTTTTTTCTTTAAATTTTCCGTTTTATTTTTACTTTAAATTTTGAGGTTTTTTTTAATTTTGAGTCTTTTTTTTGTTGCAAATTCTAATTTTTTTAATTATTATTATTTTTTTTTTTGTATTCGAACGAATTTTAGCTAATTTTCAGTTCGAAATTAACCGCAAAAATTTCGTTATCAATGAGCGAAAGCAGCTTTTTGTTGTTGTATCATGTTCCGCAGTCACTTCGTGTCCATGTTGAGCTTGGGGATTCGTCTTTAGTACAGACAAAGTTAACTAACTGATCGGAGACATAAATATTAGCACAGATAACATTTGGTAATTTGGAAATTGGTGCTTGCACATGATCGAATGTGGTGATTGTCTAAGGTGGTGACTGTCATATTGTCTGAAATTTCCTGCAAAATTTTATATTTCATAAGAAATCTTTGGTTTTTTTCGTAATTTTTTTACTGCCTAAATAAATAAGCCCTGTTATTTGTTAAACTTTAAACAATAAACAAAGAATATTATATATTTGCCTAAAAACAAATATTTATATAAATAAATTAAAAATAAAAAAGAATTATCACAATTAAAAAACGTTACTCTTTTCAAATTTTACTATTTTTATTAATAAAACTTATAATAATGAACAATGGAAAAATTTAAATAAATTTATAAAATGTTCAATTGATTATTACAATTGAATATGTTTTTTTTTCTTTTAAACAGAAAAGTTACATATACAATAAATTGCAGAAAAACAAAACAAACATTTTAAATAAATTAATGCGTGTTAAATTTAATATTAACAATAAGAATTATTAACAACAACAACAAAAAAATATGCAATTGTACATAAAAATCAATTTTGATTAGCTCGAAATGCATGCAAATCCTGCCAAAATACTATGTTTGTGTGCATGAATGGATGTACCTATAACTACTTACACACTTATGCACATTCACTCTCGTGTACATATATAAATTAAATTTAAAAAAAAAACTAAATAATTAAATCGAGTAAATATGGAGAAAAAGGAAAAAAAAACACTGAAAACGTCTTGATTTTGCATTCAGTATGAAGTAAAATAAAAGAAAAAAATCTCTTTCATATTTAATTGTGTGGGTGTGTACATAGACAGTATAGGTGCAAACTCATTCCACGCAATCAATTCCAAAGTCGCTTATATACGCCACAAAATAATTAAAAGTAAATTTTTTTTGAAAACTTCTTAATTGTGTAACGTTAAAAAAAACAATTGGAAAAAACCAAAAAATATTAATTTCACCATAATTTTCTTAATGTTAAGCGGCAAATTCGAAAAGTTTCCGTTAATTTTATTTATTATTTGTGTAAAAAAAAAACTAAAACTTAATATCAGTTTAAAAAAAAATTAATAATGGAAGTAAAAAAGACACACTATTTGGAGTGATAAAAAATATTTTTTTCCTTAGATTGTACAATATAATATAATAATAAAAAAACAAAGAAGAAATTATTGTAATTATTGATAAAATATTTAAATATTCTACAACAACCAAAAAAAATACTTAAACCGAGCATAAAAATTCGAAATTGTTTAAAAAAGTAAATTGAAATTTTTTTATTGGATATATATATAAAAAAAAATCTAATTTAAATTAATGAAAATAATAAATAAATTGAATATATTGAAATATAAATAAAGTTTTGCAAAGAAACAATAAAAACCAGAGAAAACTGCCCACAAAAAATTTAGATTTCATTTTCATTTCGATTTAATTCCCTAGTAAAAAAAAAATTAATACAAATACTATCGGTGAATTAAATCCTAATTAATAGTTAAATATTATATTAAGCTACATTTATTTATTGTTGTTAATTGTTAAATTAAAAACAATCATTATTGTTTTTGTTTTTTTTTTGTAAAAACTAAAATTCTTTTATTTGAAATTAAATTTAATGTTAAAAAAAAATGTTTAGATATTAAAAATAAAAAAGCAATTTCATTAAGAAAAAAATATTTACAGCAACAAAACTGTTTAGTAAAAAAGATAAAATTGAAAATAAAAAATCACACTTATTCGGATTTCAAAATAAAAAAAGAAAATCTTTTAAACAAACTAGTTTTAACTGAAAAAAAAGGAACCATTTTTTTTTAAAAAAAAAAACTAGTCTAGAGCTTAAAAGTTTTTACTTAAAAAAAAATGAGTAACTAAAAATTTTGGGGTTTAGGGAGAAAAATGTTGTCTCCTTTTTTTTTAAAAAAGAATTTCTAGTGTAGCCTTAAAAAAAATAAATCCGATTTGTTTTTTGTTTTTTTTTTTTTTATTAAAAACCTGCAATTTTGAATGACAAACTGCAAATTAATCAAATAAATACCTCTGAATACATATTATCTAGTTTAACAAAATATAAAAATGATAGAAAAATATTAATAATAAATAATAATCTATAAATATGCATAAGAAAAGTATTTTAATACAAATTAACACAGCTTCCATAAAAGCAAAAAAAAAAAAAATAACCAAAAACAAATAAAAATTACAAAAACAACAAGTACAAGATATAAGAAAACAAAAACAATTTATATTTTGATAAAACCATACAAAATGTAATCGAAAAATTACTAAAATCTACCCCAACCACACATACTTCCAAATGTTCGCTACTTGTTTTCAAGAATGTTTTCTCATTGGTTCTCATTAAAAATAACAACAAAACTAGTACAAAAAGGAGGAACCAGTTTTATTTCTGTAAGCTAGCTTGAAAACTAGCAGCAGAGCAAGCGGTAACGTTAATTACTAGCACCGCAGCCAGCACGACATCAAGCAAGAAAACAAACAGAAAAATTAACATTCTATGAAGACGTGGGGCTTAAGATTATTCGATATTATTTAAAAATAATATCGAATAATCTTAAGCCCCACGTCTTCATAGAATGTTAATTTTAAAGTAAAAAATTAGTAAAAATTACTTTTCTTTATTTCTATTTATATTATGAAAATTATTCTTAAAAAAAATAAAAATTAAGAATTAATTAAATAAAAACTAAAACATTTATAAGATTTTTATTGTTAAAGAAAATAAATTATATAAAAACCAAACATTTATTGTTAGAATAATTTTCTTTTCTATTATTAAAATAATTATTCTTGTAAAAAAAAAGAAGTAATTATTTAAAAATTGTTTTTCTTATAAATAAATAATTATATTTATTAGGAAAATTCTATAAAGTTAGTTTAAATTAAAAATTAAGTGAAATTGTACAGAAGAAAAAAAATGAATCAGTTTTTTAATAAAATCAATTACAATAGTTAATAGCAAAGTAACAACAATAATTAGATAATGTTAGAGAAAGAGATAGCAAATAATAATAAAAATATGCAAAAAAAAAACATATTTAAAATAAAAAAAATTTTAATGAAAAAACCTTTAAGGAGAGCTAGAGAGAAAGAGAAAGAGAGAGAGAAAGAAAGAGACAGATAGAAAAAAAATATATTGTAAAAGCAAAATAAAGTAAAAAAAAATAATTATAAATAAAAAATTTTACTTTATGGGAAAAACTAAATAAATTCAAGTGAACCAAATTGTTTATTTTTCAAAATAAATAATAATTAATAATGCAACAAAAAATTTACAAAAATATTATTATGATAAAAATTGTAAATTATTATCATTAAGTAAATAATATATTATAATAATAAAATCTATTTAAATATTAAATGAACAAAAAAAAAAAAAGAAAAACAAAAAAAAATCAACTGTTTTTAAATTATAGAAATTATTGTATTAACCTTATATTAATTAACTATTATCATTATTGTACTATTATTAGACTATAAAAATTTTTACTATCAATATTTATACATATTTTACTATAAATATATAATAGATAAATTAAATTAAAAAAAAAATTTAGTAGAAAAAAAAAGATTTTTACTATTATTAAATGAAAGTGAAAAAAAAGAAATTCTTTCAAATACATTAATTTCTATATGCATTAAGGATATAAAAATATATAAGAGAAAATATTTTAAAAATAATAGTAAATAATATATTTAAAATAAAACAAAAAATAAAAATTATTTAAGAAAGAAAAAAAAGAAGAAAAATTTTCATATTTTATAAAAGAAAGTCTACTATTTACTTAAGAATAGCTGAACGATATAGAGAACGTCTGTGAGAGAAAGAGAGAAAATGTATAAGAATGTGAGAGAAAATTTATTTATTACTGTTATAATCTTGTCGTCTTGCTCGAATACAAGTCAATGTGCATAATTAATATTTACATTTAATTATTATTATAAAAAAAAAACAAAATTTCTATTATAAAAGGATGATATTATTTCCAAAAAGGAATTTTTTTTTTGTATTATAAAAATAAGAATGAAATTGATGAAAAGAAGGAAGAGAAAAACTGAAGAAAAAAGAACATCAAAAAAGAGAAAAATTTTATTGAACGAAAATTTATACTCAAACGAAGAATTAAATAAAAGAAAACCTTAAAGAGAGAAGAACTAAATCGAAAAGAGTTAAAGGAAATAAAAGAGCAGAAAAAATATTATGAGCGAAAAAGCAAGTGCTTCTCTATGCCATCCATTTGCATTATAGATGATGAACTCTTCTAATTTAATAATGTTGTCACTGATTACTACTCAATCAGTGATTACTACCCATGAAGCAGTGAGTACGCTATTAAAGAAATGACAAGAAGAATAAAAAAAAATTTTTTCATTAATTGTTATTTTTTGATTTTTATACTCTCTTTTTCTTATTACATTTTTTTCCCCTTCTTCTTTACTCTTTTGTATTACAATCGATTAATAATAAAACAAAAATAACAATGCAAAATTAAAAGATTTTAGTTTAAAAATAAAGATTAGAACAAAAATATGAAAAAATTCAACAAAAATAAAAAAGGGAACAAAACTATAAATTCCTCTCGTTCAATTAATAAAAGAAAAAGTGCGAGTAAAAAAAAAAATTAAAAAAACCCAAAAATGAATATAATAACTTTTTGTATATTGTATGTAATAAGTACAATATCATACAAATGTACTACAATTACAAATACAATTAAATATAATCTTTATACTATTATGAGAAATATTTAGAAAAAAAATAATAAATTATTCTCTTCTTTGCATAAATAACCAGTTTGACACAGGCTAGGGACAGATAGAGAAAAGGATATAAAATATGATATTCTAAAGAGCACAAGAGTAAAAAAGAGGAAATTTGATGGCGGATGATTAAGAAAAAATAGCTACAATACAATTATTAGAAGGGTACAGAATGAATTATGAAATTAGAAAAAGAAGAACAAGGAAAAAAGAAGAAAGGTTTCAATTTTGCAATACCATTTCCTATTTATATACAATACATAAATACATACATACAAATAAATAAATAAATAAATAAATAAATAAATATATTGTAATTAATTTTAAATGATAAAAAAAAAAATCAATTAAAATTTTTAAAAAGAAAATGAGCAAAAAATATATAACAATTATTATATACAATATAATATTGTATTAATTAATCAATTGACTAAAATGAATCAATCAATTAATTAATAAGATTATTGATTAATTCAAAGAACACTCAAAATATTGTACTTAAAAAAATATATAAAATACAAAAAAAAAAGAAATTTCTTAAGAACAAATTATATAATTAACAATAATAATAATAATTTTAATAAAATATTTTAATTAATTTATAATTCATTAAAAAATGTGTATATTCATTTAAAATGTGTTTTTGTTAAAAATAAAAATGGACGAAAAAAAAAAACAAAGAAAATTTCTTTTGCAAAAAAAAAAAATAAAACAATTTGATAACGAAATTAAACTATTTTCGAACAAAACAAACAAAAAATTGACAATATAGAAAAATTGCATCTATTTTGAATTTGTCGATTTTGGTAGATTCACCTTTTCTGAGCCCCTTATACTCTTTGAATCCTATTTCATCTTCCTTCTTGGGTGTCTACCATACTTTTGGGCAAACGATTCAATTAAAAATCCCTCAATCAAAATTCAGTCCTTTTCAATTTCTGCTAAAACTGAATTTCAAATTTTGGTGTTTTTTTTTTAATTTGTATGCTCTGGACTTTCTACAGTTTTTTTACTTTACCCACAAAAATTCAGAACATTTGGCGTCAATTAAAGGCATTTTTCTTAGCGACTCATTTTTGATAGCAAAATCCATCAAGAGTTCAGATCATTTGTGAAAATCCAAAAGGGTTTATTTGTCGATAAACTCATTTTACTTACCAGGTGTATAAGCTTAAATTCGCTGTTTGGTCATAGATGGCATGAGTGAGCGTATTAAGTTACACCAAACTTTTTTTTTATGAGTTTGACATCTGTCAACATTAATCAGTGCACATTGTCTGCAATTTCGTACAACACCATACATTTTTCCTTTGGTAATCATGTCTAGTTTTGTGCCAGAAAAAGAGCATATGCGGGAAGCTCTGCTTTTCTGATTCAATTTGAAGAAATCGGCTGCCGAATTGCATCGAATGCTTATGGAAGCCTATGGTGACAGTGCTTTATCGGAAACAGCGTGCCGAGATTGGTTTCGTCGGTTCAAAGACGGCAACTTTGACTTGTGGGACAAGAAGCGTGAAAATCGGCCTAGGAAGGTTGAGGACCATCAATTGCAGGCTCTTTTGGGTGTTACTCAACCAGCCATTTTCATGTGTCTGCGTGCCATGGGAAAGATTGAAAAGATCGGAAAATGAGTGCCGCATGAATTGAACGATAGACAGATGGAGCGACGCCAAAACACATACGAAATCTTGCTCGCCAGACCAAAAAGAAATTCGTTTCTGCATCGGATTGTGACAGACAGTTGAAAAGTGGATATATTTCGAGAATCCTAAACGAAAGAAATCGTGGGTTGATCCCGGCCAATCATCAACATCTTCCCCAAGACCAAATCACTTCGGACGGAAGACGATGCTGTACGTTTGGTGGGATCAGCAGGGAAACTGTCAATGCCCACCGCTACCACCTACAACTGATCAAATTGCAACGTGCTCTACGTGAAAAAATGACGGATTATCAACAAGGACATGACAAGCTGATTTTCCTTCACGACAACGCACCATCGTACACGTCAAAAATGATCCGAAACTACTTGGAGACACTCAACTGGGAGATACTACCCCACCCCGCTTATTCAACAGACCTGACCTCTTCCGACTACCACCTGTTTTCGTCGATGGGCCACGCGCTCGCTGAGCAGCACTTCGAATGGCTTGATGAGTGGTTTGCCTCGAAAGAGAAGGAATTTTTTTGGCGTGGTGTCCACAAAATGCCCGTGAGATTGGAAAAATGTGTAGCTAGCGAGGGCAAATACTTTTAACAAATTTTTTTTTGCTTTCTATGAAAAAAACATGTATTTTTTTTGACAAAAAAACAGCGGATTTAAGCTTATACATCTGGTACAAAAATTGCATCTACTTTGAATATGTCGATTTTGGACTTCGCCTTTTGATGAGCCCCTTGTACTCTTGATGGGGACGGTGAGGGAAGGATTTCGATTCAATTAAAAATTCCTCAATCAAAATTTAGTCCTTTTGAATTTCTGCTGAAACTAAAGAAATTCCAAATATGTTAACTAAGAATTAGTTTTGGTGTTTTTTTTTGTTGAAATTTTTATACTCTGGACTTTTTACAGTTTTTTTTTTGACCCGCAAAAAATCAGAACATTTGGCAACAATTAAAGGAATTTTTCTCAGCGACTCATTTTTGAATAACAAAATCCATCAACAGTTCAGATCATTTGTGAAAATCCAGAAGTGTTTATTTTGCCCGGAACTCATTTTACTTAATAGCTGACTGGACTTTGGATCAAAGATCATTTTAAAATTGATTTATTTTTATATTTAATTATGCTTTGTTTAAAGCTGCACTTTTTTAAATTTTTATTGTAAAAAAAAATGAAATTAAAAAATGTCATTTACTTGGGAACAGTACAAAAGGCACCGTTTGAAAATTTTCTTTTTACGATTCGGACTAATTACCAATAGATGTCGTTCTGTTTACAAAGAAGTTTAAATAATTTTCTGAAATTTTATATTCGAACAAAATATTATCCGGAAAGTAATTTCGTTGTTTCCCAACAGAGGACTTAATTGTATTTTTCCACAACTAACTTCACACTTAAGCCGCATAATCATATGTTTTTTTGACAGCTGACCTAATAAGGCACGCTTGTGAAAAAATTCGATTGATTCTGCACAGTAGTATTTGAGTAGATAAAAATGCTGTTCAAATAAGAAAAATTTTATCCGATGCGAAAACTGGTTTACAAAATTTCGATCCCGCATTTTTGATCTTGAAGATGCACCACGTAGGTAGTAATTGATGCAAACCTGCGAATAACAACTCGTGAGATCGCTGAGAGATTAAATTTATCGAATACGACCATTCATGATAATTTGAAACGACTAGGTTTTCTCTCAAAGCTCGACATATAGGTTCCTCATCATCTTATGGAAAAAATTGTGTGCTGTCGCATTGACGTTTATGATTTGCTACTCACACGCCAAGAAAATGATTCATTTTTGAAGCGTATCATCACTGGGGACGAGAAATGGGTTGTCTACTACAATGTCAAGCGCAAAAGATCCTGGAGTCAAAAAGATGAACCGGCTCAAAGCACTTTGAAAGCCAAAATTCATCAAAAAAAGGTTATGCTATCTGTTTGGTGGGATTTCATAGGAATCGTTTATTTTGAGCTTCTACCGAGCAACACAACGATCAATTCTGAAGTGTACTATCATCAGTTGGACAAATTGAATGATTCACTTAAAGAAAAGAGGTCAGAATTGGTCAATAGGAAAAGTATAGTGTTCCAACAGGATAATGCAAAGCCACATACAAGTTTGATCACTCCGGAAATGCTTTTAGTGCTTGGATGAGATATACTGCCATACCCACCCATACTCTCCAGACCTAGCACCTTCCGATTATCATTTGTTCCGGTCTCTACAAAATGGGTGGGTAAAACGCTTAATTCAAATTCAAGGAGGTCAAAAATCACTTGGATCAGTTTTCTGCCAGCAAAGAACAAACATTTTATGAGCGTGGAATCATGCTACTGCCAAAAAGATGGTAAAAGGTATTGAAACAGATTGGACAATATTTAATTCAATAAAATATTAATTCACTATAAGAAAATTGTCTTTCGTTTTTATAAAAAAAAACGGACAACCCAATACAAACATAAATCTGCAAGTTGATTTTTTATATGGGGTTGATTTTATTGCTGTTCGGTTTTTGCTTGGATTTTGGTTTTTAATATTTAATATTATTATTATACAAACTTATCAAAATTATTTAGTAATTGTACTATTGTAGTAGTTTCTTATTTTAATAATTGACGCAATGTGAGAAGTGTCAATAGATCATTGCAAAGGCATTGTGGTTTTATGTTAGCGCGTGTTACTGCTGAGTGCTCTCGTACGACTGACTGTGCAACGCACATTTATTGCCATGGTGCTCTGCTGTGGAAGAAACCACCGGACGAACCAGCATCCTATCGTCCACTCTGCATGCTGGATTCGGACGGGAAGAACTTGGAGCGGATAGTGGCCAACAGATTGGAGCATTACATCGATCCTCAACTTTCCGAATTCCAATTCGGATTCAGGAAAGGGAGATCGACCATCGACGCGCTGGAACTCGTCACGAACATCGCAAAGGAAGCCATCTCAGGAAAGAGATAGAAAGGCGGTTCCAAAAAGTATTGCCTCATTGTCACCCTGGACATCAAGAATGCGTTTAACTCGGCCCGCTGGGATCGAGTCTTGGAGGCTCTTGAGAACATGGGGGTGCCCTACTACCTACGGAGGATGGTCAGATCATACTTCAGTGAGCGACTACTACACTACGAGACGGAGGATGGACCAGCAGAGTATGAGGTCACGGGAGGGGTACCTCAGGGCTCTGTCCTGGTGCCACTCTTGTGGAACGTCATGTACGACGGCCTACTCCATCTGGAATTACCGCCGAACACAACACTCGTGGCTTTCGCGGACGACGTAGAGAGTGTCCTTGTAGCCAAACATCTGGAGGAACTGGAAGCAGCATTCTCCACAACCATCTGGAGGATGAGACAGTAGATGATATCGGTAGACCTGTCTTTGGCGGAAAATAAGACCGAGGCACTCCTTGTGAGTAGCCGGAAGAAAATGGAGACCATCACCGTAAGAGTAGGCGACCACGACATCCAGTCGCTACCCTACATCCGGTATCTAGAAGTGGTCTTGGATGCCAGACTTAACTACAAGGAGCACATCTCCAGCGTCAGCAGAAAGGCATCAGCAGTACAGGGCGCGCTTTCGCGGATAATGCCCAATATCGGAGGCCCCAGGCAAATCCGAAGGCGACTACTGGCAACTGTAGTTACCTCCGTCCTTCTGTACGGAGCACCAGTGTGGGCGAAATCGCTAGAGTAAACAACATACCGCAAGACAATGTCATCAGTCCAGCGGCTCTCAGCGATCAGAGTAGCGTCAGCATACCGAATGGTATCAAACGATGCTACCAAACATCTGGAGGAACTGGAAGCCGCATTCTCCACCACCATCTGGAAGATGAGACAGTAGATGACATCGGCAGACCTGTCTTTGGCGGAAAATAAGACCGAGGCACTCCTTGTGAGTAGCCGGAAGAAAATGGAGACCATCACCTTAAGAGTAGGCGACTACGACATTCAGTCGCTTCCCTACATCCGGTATCTAGAAGTGGTCTTGGATGCCAGACTTAACTACAAGGAGCACATCTCCAGCGTCAGCAGAAAGGCATCAGCAGTACTGGGTGCGCTTTTGCGGATAATGCCCAATATCGGAGGCCCCAGGCAAATCCGAAGGCGACTACTGGCAACTGTAGTTACCTCCGTCCTTCTATACGGAGCACCAGTGTGAGCGAAATCGCTAGAGTTAACAACATACCGCAAGACAATGTCATCAGTCCAGCAGCTCTCAGCGATCAGAGTAGCGTCAGCATACCGAACGGTATCACACGATGCGGTCAACGTCGTGGCATCATGCCCACCCATCGACATCCTGCCAGGAGAGCGTGAACGCCAACATCGTAGGAAGTAGGAAAAGCGGCGAAAGGTCCTCTCGACGAAGAGTCGGGAGGACCTTTCGCCGCTTTTCCTACTTCCTCTAGCAAGAGAGATGGGACAGCTCGACGAAGAGTCGGTGGACTCATCGGCTGATCCCAGATGTCACCAAATGGGTCACTCGCGTACACGGGGAAGTCGGGTATTACATCACCCAACTCTTGACTGGGCATGGATGCTTTCGGGCATACTTGCACAGATTCAAGAGAACTGACTCCCCAAACTGTCATCATTGCCGCGATGTGATCGAAGATGCAGAACACGTGTTCCTCCAATGCCCCTTCTACGAGGGGACACGGGCAGATCTGGAGAAAAATGTGGACCGTTCCATCAGTCCAGAAAACATAGTGGAGTGCATGCTGAAGAGCCAATCGGCTTGGAACAGAGTTGCAGAGTACGCGGAATCTTTAATCAAGGATCTTCGCACCACGTACGAAGAATAGGCCGTGAGGCGTCATAATATCGAGACAGCAGTAATATCAAATAAGAACGCCCCGGCGAAGTAGTATTTACAAAGAGTGCCGCCGGGGAACCATCGTTCCGGGAGCAAGGGTAGAGGTACAGGTAGGTTTTAGCGAGGTGAAAATCCTGCATAACTCGTCTGGCAGGTAGAAGGGCTTCCAGGCGAGTACCTTTTGAAGGTTTTCCCCTGTACCTCATTAATCTAAACTTAAAAAAAAAAAAAAAAAATGGTGGTCTGTTGTGTACAAGAGAATGCTAATGTGTATGTGTAGTATGACTGTTTGTATGAATGTTTTAAGTACAATTGCCACAAGATCATAGAAGACTAGGGATAGGCCCCAAATTTCTGTCCAAATTATATATAGTACACAAAATTTCTGTCCAAATTTTTTCGAGAATACATTTTTAAGAACGCACATACTTACAAATTAGTTTTTCACGCAATACTTCGTATTCTGCAATAAAACTTCCTATTTATAGTCTTGAAGAAAAAACTATTTTTATACTTACTTGTACGTAAAATATTTACAAATTTTAATAAAATCGCACATAAACTTTCACTCTGCGATAAGTAGCTAAAAATGTAAGCAAAAGTATGCAAGCATTTCGGTATGCTACCACTTTCATGAAGAATGGCGTGTTTTAAAACTCTCCGAAAGTCTACAAAACTGAGGCACCTTTACAAAATACAATTGCATTTAATATCAAAAGATTGCATAAAAATAAATGTTGCCTCTTGTCATGTTGTTGTTGTTTGTAAGATCCCTTAAACATGTGCCAGGGGCCACTTCATACCGCCACGACCATGAGGCCATTTGGCGACTTCATAGTTACGTGTGGGAAGTTATCTGAAAGAGACTGGTCTGTGGTTAATAGTATAGAATGTTGAGAATTTTGTTATATTTTGTGGAGCATATTAGTATGTTGTAGAAGTTTAAATAGGGGGCTAGGGAATGGAGTTGTTGGGTCTAGGAGTTCCATAATGGGAGGAATTCTGCTCGCGAAGTAATTTTTGGTTGTGTGGCATTCATGTAGAATATGGATGATAGTGAAATGGGTGCCACAGGATTGGCATAAGGGACAATTGGTGTTGCCAAAAAGGAAGTTATGATTAAGAATAATATGTCCAATCCGGATTCTGAAGAGCTTCCACGCCCAGAATTTCGATATGGATCCTTCTGTCGTGTTTAAATTGTATTTTTCTTTGGAATTAGTGAGTTAAAATAAAAAATTAATTTTGCTTTTGGAATTCAATAAATTCCTATTACGAAAACTACGAGTAGATGTTAGTGGGTGTCGTGTTTCCATAAAAGAATCTACACAAAAGTATGTAAGCAGTACAATTTCTCGCCGTTTTTACAATAATTCAGACAGAAAATTGCTTATACATCTGACGTACGGGCCCTTAGATTATAGAAGAACTAAGTACGGCCCTATTCTGGTATTTTTTAATCTAAGGTTTTTCATATTTTTATTTTTGGCAGATCAAGCGTGACACATGACGTTTGTCAAAGTCAAAAGTGTTCAGTTGGCATCGCCATTTCATTATGGAAAGACTTACAACCAAACAACGCTTACAAATAATTGAATTTTATTATCTGTGAAAAATGTGCTTCGCGCCTTTCGATCATTTTATGATCGTTATAATCGACCTACTGAGCAAGCAATTCAAGACATAGTTACAAAATGTTGCAACAATTTTACGCTATTTGACATCAAACCATCAACCCGTGTGCGTAGAGTGCGTGCAGACGAAAATATTGTTGCCGTTGCGTACAGTGTTGGTGAAGACCAGCTTGGTGAAGACCATCCGTCGCCGTTTGCAGCATTTGGGATTGGGTTACTCGACTGTGTGGAAGATTTTACTAAATGATCTTGGTCTGAAAGCGTACAAAATACAGCTCGTGCAATAACTAAAGCTGAACCATGTCAAAGCGTCGAATTTTCGGTGAGTGGCCCTCAGAACAACTTGAGGAAAATCCGTTTTTTGCCAAAAAAAACTGCGTTCAGCGACGAAGCTCCATATATGGTTGAATGGGTGCGTGAATAAGCAAAATTATCGCAATTGGTTTGATAAACAACCACAGGCGAAACAATAACTGTCATTGCACACAGAAAGTACACTGTTATTATCGGTCCGTATAAAAATAACACAGGCCGCAACGTTACCGTCAATAATGGCGCCCGCAATCGCTCGATGATTTAGAACTTTTTTTTTTGCCCAAAATGCAATGTGGTTTCAAGAAGACGGCACTACATGCCACAAGAAACAATGAACATATTGAGAGATGAGTTCGGTGAGCAATTTATCTCACGTTAGTTGGTCCACCTAGATCCTGCGATTCGACGCCTCTAGACTATTTTTTATGTGGCAACGTGAAGTCACTCGTCCATGCCGATACACCAGCGTCACTTGCAGCCTTGGAAGACTACATTACACGTGTTATTAGCGAGATACCAGCCGAGTTGCTCAAAAAAGTCCATTTGGAGAAGACGTCCTACATTTACATGAACTAATCTTCAAAATATAAATGGCTAGCATTGATTTATCGAATGAAAACCCTTTCTTTTTGGAAATTTGAAAGACAAACACTTGAAAAATCACGCGTTACAAGCCTTCGATTTTAACCAAATTTTTTACATGATCAATTTGACAAATATTTTTACTGATATATTAAATCTAAAGGGTCGCCACTCAGGCCATTTACTGATAACTGAAAAAGGGGATTGTGATTTACTTCATTAGCTGTATTTGAACTCATAACTACGTCTCAGTATGGCCAATGCTAGTGACACACATCTGGTGTCGATACTACGTTGATCACCAGACCTCGCCAGACGCTTTCGCATCCATCTGCTCAAGCGGTCTGATGGTCCGACCCAGCCATTAGTGGACTAATGGTCCGGTACGGGAAGGGGAGAGGATAAGGGAAAGGAAGAAGAAGAATAGACAGTAAAGCGGTGAGGTAAATTAGCGTAGGACCTGCTGCTACAGTGGGATTCGAACCCATGACCCCTTTTGGCTGGTAGACTCAGTACGCTATCGACTAATCACCATATATGTATCTATGTATTTATTACTAAAGGGCAACCAAACCTCGCCAGACGCTTGCGCATCCATCTGCTCAGGCGGTTTGATTGTCCTGTTGGGTACATATCGTCCTGAGTCATTCCCATTTCACTTGTTTCACTGTATTTTATATTGTTATCATTATCGCTATCATTTCCAACCATTATTATTATTATACATATTTATTTTCCCTTGTTCCCATTTATAACCATATATTCCACTTTTACAATCCTATTACCATTTTTCCTGTCCTAATCTTTATACTTCAATATCCACCTTTTCGATGCCAAAGCCACTCCCCACCTAGAGCAGCCATGACGACCTTTAGTCGCCAGTTACGATAGGTAGGAAATACCGTAGGGCTATTCTTTAACTCCGACCCTACCCGGAGGTGATCACCATGTACAGCTTAAAAAGCTGCTATTCGATGAATATTACTGGTATTAATATCACAAATATTTTCCTTGTTTCCCTATACATCAACCTGGTATCTGCCTTACTCTATACAGAAACGTTGTACTTTTACTGACTACCGCGCCATACTCCCATACTATTACTGCAGCGGAAAGTAGAGGAGCTACAGCGGAAAGTAGCTCATAATGCAATTTATGAAAAAAAAGTAACAGATTTTTTTTTCAGCTCATAATGCAATTTATTTACATTAGTTTAAAAGTGAACATAATATTTTAAAATATTTATATCTGATAAATGGCGCAAATACAATAACAACAAATCTTTCACCTTCTAAACTGCAAAAACACAAAAGCCGAAACGTCAAACTATACCAGGAATGGATGTATGTCAGGGGGTAGTATTCTATTGCCATCTTCCATTGGGAAAATTTTGCTACTCACAAGTACTTCTAGCTACTCGCAGCTACTCTTGCTCATACAAATGAGTACTTCGCATGTGTAGTTACGCATACAATTTACGGTAGGGGGATTTTAGTTCGCAAAATGAAAATAGATGGCTTAGCGCGTTCGTTGGTTTTGTTGAAGTGAAATATTTTTGGATAATAATGGATTGTTAAATTAATTTAAACTTAAATGATATATTTGTGTAACTTCATATTTATTATAATACTCTCAATTGTAAATAAATGCCTTCTTGGGTAACAAAAATAAAAATAATCATTTTATCACATGTATAAAATATCTTAATTTAACTTATTTAATATATTTAAAAGTGTATTTCTAATTTATCTGCGTAATATTTGCTTTTAATTTCTAACATTGTCATACATTCGTTTTTACGCTTGTTCTTAACTTTTTTCTTAGTTTTCGTTTCAGCTTGTGGTATTTCAGACACATTTGATGAAGACGATTCAAATGAATGTTTTTGCACTAACGTAGGTGCTGCTGTTGGAGAAGTTTCTACTCCCACAGACACTGAATGTGGTGATGATATTCCTGAATCACTCTGAAATATTTCCGCCATTTCACTTAGGTATAAAAATTTCGAAGCACTCCTCCCTGTACCTCTGTCTTTCGCACTTTTGAATATGTGTTCCCAAAAATGTTTCTTATTTCTCGTTTTAAAATATTCCTCTTTTCGGTTGGCATAAACATTTATTAATGCTTTACTCTCGTTATAGGTCCAATTTTTAGTAATTATGTAAAATTTATCAAATTCAAAGGTTGTACGAAACACATTCACTTCACGTTGACAAGCTGAATAAACTCAGTATTGTTGTTGACTATTTTGAGGTTATATTTAACTTCTGTCATTAAACTCTGCGTTCCATTGGGCATCTACTCCCAAGTACTTGCGAGTAGCAAAATAGGCCCAATGGAAGACGGCTTATATGGTATATCTGCATTCATGTGTGTTCCTAGATAAATCAGGCAGAGATTTAATCACCAACAACAAGATTTATTTTATTTCTACCGCAAAATTTCTGAAATATGCAAGGTCTCTAGATGATTATATTACTCTTTTCTTAATTTTGAACATACACAGTGTGTCCCAAAAATAACGGGAATATTTAAATCATACAACATGCAGCGCCATCTATTGAAAATTTGCAGCATTAAAAAGATACATTCATCCTCTTTCAAACGCATCTAAATTCATGTAAATCGGATGCCAGATGTGAGAGTTACAGCCATTTCAATAAAAGAAAAAGTGTGCTTATGTTACAAAACAAAAAAGAGCAAATATAAAATTTTGTGTTAAACTTGAAAAAAAAATCGCTGAGACATACGAATTGATGGAAAAACTTTATGGTGATGATTGTATGAGTCGTACTCAAGTTTATACGTTGTTTACACGATTTTGAAAATGAATTGGTGGAAAAAGTCTTTTTGAACTTACAGAAGCAAGTAATCGTGCTGAATTGGTGGAAAAAGTCCGTGACATCATTGGTATCGATGCAAATTTTACTACGAGAATGTTGGCTAAGGAATCAAGTACGAGTAAAAACATTATTTGGAGAATTTTAACTGAAGATTTGGGTAAAAGAAAGGTCTGTGCGCTTTTTGTTCCACATGAATTAAATGAAGACCAAAAAATCTCTCGTGTGGAGCATTGCAAAACATTGTTGAAGCTGCTGAAAACGATCCAGACTTTCTTGATTCGATCATAACTGGTGAGGAGTCATGGTGCTTTAAATATGACCCTGAAACTAAGCGTCAATCTGCTGAATGGAAGTCCAAAGGCGAGCCAAAACAAAAAAAAATGCGTTTTCAGAAGTCTCGAATCAAGACAATGTTGATTACTTTTTATGATTCGAAGGATATTGTCCACAAGGAATTTGTTCCAGAAGGTCGAACTGTTAATGGAGAATACTATTTAGGCGTTTTAGATCGTTTGTGGAAAAGAATTGGTCGTGTTAGACCTGAATATCCAGCAGAAAAACAGCTGGTTTTATTGCAAGATAATGCACCTCCTCACAAGACCAAAAATGTGAACGAATTTCTTATGAAAAAACGGATTTCTCTCATCAACCAGCATTTTATGATGATATCCCAGCCATTCAAGCCACCGTAATCGAGGTGCTGAAGAACCTTCCTATAAATGACATAAAAAAATCTATGCATTGAGTCTAATGGAACCTATTTTGAATAAATAATAACTTTCAAAGATAATATAATGTGTATTTTATTCTGTATCTAAAAAGTTCGGTTATTTTTCGGACACACTGTGTATGTTAGTTACTATGTTTTTTATGTGTACCTTAGTAAAATAATTGCTACAAAATTACCTAAAATAAAAATAATTGCTACAAAATTTTTACAAAATTGTTTTTGTTTCTTTTAAACACCATCTGAACTTTTTAGTCAGCACTAACTCGAACATGATAAAAATTAATTTTTGTTGCCATTCATTTATTTTTTTAAATTCATTTTTAGTCAATAATGGACATTTGGAATTTGAACGGTTTTTGTGGAAACCCAAAGAAGGGTTGACTTTAAAAATAACCGAAAAAAATCCGACACTCTCAGACGGACCAGCTTGGAATAGCTGCAAATTCCGGGCTTTTGTAAGCACTTTTGAATTTCCCGCATTTGATTATGAACGTTCTTAAAATATAGAAAAAGAACAAAACAAACGCTTCTTTTATAATAAATAAAATTAATGCAACGAGAATCCTCTTAAAAGCCTTTAATTTTTTTTAATGACCAAACTCTCTTTGGTATTCACTGCTGACATCTATTCGAAAATCACTCAAGCAATTAAATTCTCTTTGATAAAACATCGGATAATGCAGTTTTCTTTTAGTCTTTGACGTTTCTCCAAATATGTCAATATTCGTGAAGGTTTGTTGTTTACTATTTGTAGTGTGAAGCTAATAAACTGCAATCACTATCGGTGTTGTTCTTTATTTATTCTAATCCAAATACGAAATAGCGAATTTTCCTATCCTTTTTTATCAAATCCTTATTTAATAAATTATCGTATTCGCTTTCACTAATAAAAAGAGTATTTTTGTTTCACTCTCTCTTTATTTTTTTTTTTTCTAAAACATTTTTCAGTAGGATTTGTTTTTTTCCCTCTCATTCTCTCATTTCTTCAAATTACTGAGTAAATTGTGCGTGCGCAAGAGAAATTATTCTATTCAATTTCACTATTGTCGGCGAAGGTATTGATAAAATCCGAAGATTTTATTGAGTACAAATGCTAAAACCGACCATACATAGGTACGATATATTTTACGATAAGCACTAAAAGTGAAAGTGAATGTATGTTTTTTTTCGATCGCTCTATTTTTTGATAGCATATAAAACACATGTATTAATAGAATTTGTTAATAAATTTAAATAAAAAAAAATATCTTTTATTAAAAAATAAGAAATAATTGAAATATTTTTAAAATAAATATTTAATAATAGAAGCAAAAAGTTTTCCTTTAATTAACAATAACAAAAAAGAAGGAAACAACGGTAGTTTAATTTTAGGTGTGTATTAATGAAATAAAACGATTAAATTAATGTTTTTTTTCAAATTTTTCGTGTATAAAATTAAAATAATTACAATTTGGTATATAAATTGTTGAAAATTGACATAAAACAATAACTACATCGTGTAAGGTTTGTTTTAGCATAACAGTTCGCTGTGCTCTAGAAAGAGTGTAATAGTGACAGAGGCGGTGGTATTTACGGTATTGAGAAAAGAATGTAGTTAATCTCCTCCCAATCTGCAGCATTTTGAGTATCGTCATCATCGCTGAGTGCTGAATGGCACTAAACATCATCAGTATTGAGAGAGAGCGGATTTTGTAAAAGAGTCGGAAAATATTATTCTTCGATGGTGTCGCCGTTACCGTTGTCGTTGACGTTGTTGCCATTAATTTGATCAGAAAATTTAATTTGATTTTAATTTTCTACATTATTGCCCATTTATTTATTAATTTATATGTGAAAAATAAAGAAGAAAACAACAAAGACATAATTGTGATATGAATTTGATATTAATTTGAAAAGAATGTGTTATGATATAATATTAGAAAAGAAGTAATTTTTTCTGTGCATTTTAAGAGGTGTGAGAAAGAAAAAGGAAAAAGAGTATAAGAGAGAAAAGTAAAAACTTAATCGAATATATGCGTTCGCCTTGCTGTCTGCCAGGCTGAAAATTGTCATCGATTTTGACAGACAATAAAAAGAGAAGGAAGGCAAAAGCAAGGCTAAGTGGTAAGAACTGAGACAACAAATAATCTACTATTATTATTATTATTATTTGGATTATATTTCGAGAGTCTACATAAAAATTAGTTCCATTTTAAATAAAAGAAGTGAAAAAATACTAATTTTTTAATAATTAACATAAAATAAAAAGAAAGAAAAAAAACAACCAAAAGAATAGAAATTAGAAATAGAAAAACAAAGAGAAAAAACCAAGTTTTTTTTGTTTTGACAAGTGTTTGTGTTGTTGTTGGTTTGTTGTTATTTTGTGTTGTGCTGTGTTTTGTTTTTGTTTTTGCATCTTTTTCCATTAATATGCTTAGTTCTACTTGACCCTTTCTATGCGTATACGGCGAGGGGTGGTTTTAATGTTCATATTTTCCTGTTTGGTAATTTTTTCATTGTTGTTGTTGTACCTTCTTTTTTTTAAGGCGTATCAAGGCCAAATGGACAATTTTTCTTGTTTATTGAAATGTGAATTATTTTTTAAAAAATAGAATCGAAGGTAAAAGGAAAATTTAACAAAAAATTCAATATTTTCGCTTTGACTTTGAATAAGGTTTTAAGAAGAATTATTCACAAATGGAATTTTATGTACTTTTCATGTGACAACAGAATTTGATGACATTACACGAGTAATAGTAGTAAAAAAAAACAATGAAAAATAATTAATAGAATTAAAAATGTTGTTAACGATTCCGTTTCGATATTGTTATTAATTGAGTCATCTTGAAAATGGGTTTCTTTTGTATATGTGTACAGAATTTGTTTTAATTTCTTATTTTTTTATCTCATATTTTTCTCCATGTAATCACAATTGCATTTCTATATAAATATTATAACCCAGAGTAAAATTAAATGCAAGTATTTCATAAATAATAAAAGCGATAATGTGGCATTGTATGGGCAGTTTGTATTAATTTGCAGCAACAGTAGTGAAGATTACGCACACTCTAAAATTGGCCCCACCATCTGCCCAATGCAATTGGGATAAGAAGAGTCTGCATAAAATCATGTTCCCTTGTGAAAAAATTTCTATTGGAAAATTTCCTTTTTTTTGGTATTCCGTATTTAAAGTTTTGTGCATCATGGCAATTCTCAATTCAAAAAATTTAGCAAATATATATTTTTTTTAAAATCAGAAATCACATCCAAGAGGAGATTATGTTCACCATAAAATGGCGTAAAAGAAGGCTTTCTTGCATCAAATGAAAAGCATAACCAGAAAAAAAACCATCTTCCAGGACGAAGCTCATTTTAATTTAGACAAGCAATATGAAAAATCCAAGAGCAGTTGTTAACCATGAGCCACTGTATTGGTTCGTATTTTTTTTCGAAAATGTGGTTATGTTCACCATAAAATGGCGTAAAAGAAGGTTTTCTTCCATCAAATGAAAATCATAACCAGAAAAAACCCATCTTTCAGGACGAAGCTCATTTTAACTTAGACAAGCATTATGGAAAATCTTAGAGCAGTTATTGATCATGAGCCACTGTATTGGTCCGTATTTTTTTTTCGAAAATGTTATATTTACCATAAAATGGCGTAAAAGAAGGTTTTCGTTCATTAAATGAACAATATAACCCTCTCCGTGGACACTTAATTGATATGACAGTTACTGAGAGAGTCGCTTACTATATCTCCATTTGGAAGGAGGGATACCCATACATACGGATCTAGAACGCATGAGGATGTTGGGATGGGAGTAGTCGGACCTTAATACTGTCTCTTTATGGCCCTTAAAAAATGCTCAACCCTTTTTCAACCAAAATTACATGCCACTAGAAAAAAAAAATTCAAGTTAGTTTGGGGGATATCCTCATGCTTCCATATCAGTTAGCTAGACAGAAAAATGCAACTTTGATGTGGATGTCAGGTCATAAGAGGATTGAGGGTAACGAACTAGCAGAACCACTTGGCAAAAGGGGAGCCAACACACACTGTACATTGGACCAGAACCTTACTGTTGCAATTCAAAGAGCCACCTGGGTCCATTATCGAGGTAACGCGACCCTAAAAGTCTATCGGCGTTAGAGATCCTGAAACTCAACAAGCTAGATCTAAGGTATCCTCTTAACAAAATGGGTAAGTCTTACACCACAATCTGTCGTTTTTGCTCTGAAACTATGATCTCTTTTGGCTTGACGGGTCGTCACGTACTTTCATAACAGATGGCGTTTGTTCATTTTTGCAAGTAGTAGAGTTGTGCGCATCATGTTGTTATGATAGAAGTACTAGAGGTGTTATGACAATTAATCCCGTCTGATAGTATAGGCTTTATTTTTAAAATGAAATTTATTCATTTTGTTTAATTTTTGCGGGTTTTACAAGTTGAAGATGGAAGACTAAACTTTCGTAAAGGGAAGAACGCGTGTCAAGCTTGTGAAATGTTGTCTAAAGTTAACGGTGACAGTGCTTTACAAAAGAGTCAGCGCCAACGATGGTTTTCGAAATTCTATGCTGGTGACTTTGGTTTTTTTTTCAGGAAGGCTAACCGAGGTTGATGGCGACAAAATAATGGCATGAATTGCGTCAAACCTGCGGTACACGACGCGAGCGAATGCAGAAATGAGAAGTGGTCTTGGTCCAGTCGTGATGATCCGCCGAAAATGTCATCGAAAGCGGGCATTCATCAGACGAAGGTTTGGTGGCATTTTATAGGTATCGCATTTTTTGAGCTTTGACCAAGGAACCAAAAAATCAATTCAGAAGTGTACTGTCGACAATTGCACAGTTTGAACGAATTCATCATCCAGAAACGTCCGGAGCTCGTTAATCGTAAAGGAGTTGTGCGCCATCACGCATTGTCATTCGATCAGCTGTCAAAAATATTGGAGCTTGCATGGGTATCTCTTCAAAGCTCCTTGCGTAATATGACGTTCAATTCAGATGAGGCTGTAAATCAGCACGTTTAGAGACATCGATCCTTTTAACAAAATTTTCGATCAAATTTTTGCATAATTGTGTCCCTACGGATGGTGCGGTTCATATTGGTTTTTATCTTTTGAATTGTGTGTGGACTATTCTCATAAATCTTGGAAGTCCAACGGCGTTAAATCACATGATCTTGGTGGTCAATTCGCATCACCTCTTCACCAAATTAGACGTCCATTGAATTTGGTTTTCAATAAATCGATTGTTTCTTGAGCAGTGTGGCACGTAGCGCCGTCCTGGTGAGACCGCAAGTCATCAACATCCATGTCATTGAAAATAGGTCATAAAATGTTTGTGTAGTGAGCTCCATTGTCAGTAACTTTATTTCGAAAAAACACGGACAAATACGAGGTCTGCTCATAAAGTATCGCGAATTTTGAATTTCCGTGGGTTGTGTAAAGGGTTTTCCAATAAGAGTGATATGATTTCTTTTTAAAAAAAACACTAATTGTTAAGGAAATTCAAATGTTTTTTATTTAATGTGTAGTACAATCGATACAATTAAGTTCTGAATAAAACGTCATTCAAATGGCCTCCACGACTTCTTTTGCAGGAACGAATTCGATGAACCCAATTTTCGAGCACTTTTTCCACTAAATCAAGTCGTATGTCCTGAATAGCACGTTCAATATTGACTTCTACAGCTTAAAGAGAGTCTGGTTTATTGTTAAAGACCAATGACTTCAAATAACCCCACAATATATAAACTAATGGTGTTAAATCACAACTTCTTGGAGGCCATTCAATGTCACAATTTCTTGAAATAATCGAATCTTCAAACTTTTCTCGCAATAATTCGATTGTTGCACGTGCTGTGTGGCACGTAGACCCGTCTTGTTGGAACCAGATGTTGTCAAGATCAACTCCTTCCAATTTCGGCCATAAAAAGTTGGTTATCATCGATCTATACCGCTCTCCAAAAAATATAGCTCATAACATATGTAGTTGAATCCTAAAAGAGAGAAAGAAGAGAAAAATAAAGTGTTGGGTCTCTCCCAAATTCTCCCATCGGCACTTCTCGGCTAAAGAATTTTTGAGTACACCTGTTACTGCGACGATGATCTCTCTTGCAATATTAACTTATGTAGTCTGACAAATTAACTGTTGGGCCGGGAACTGAGAGAAATGAGAACCTCAAATAAAAATACGAATTAATTCAACTTAAATTTAATGAAAATTTTTGATTCACAAGAGAAAGAGAAAAAAAAGTTTCTTCTGTACAAATTAAACTTTGGTTTTATAGTTTGCCCTCTCTTTCTATTTCATTTCTTTTTAACCTTTTAGTTTGAGTAATTTGGCCAACAACTCTCATTGTTTAGCATTTTCGGTGGTCTAAGGGATTTTTGTCGAATCTTTTGTAATTTTGGTTTTTTTTTAGCCAATTTTTATGAAAGTTAAATTTTTTTCAAATTTTTCTTAAGTATTTTTGGAAGTGGTAATCTTTACCAACTCTTTACAAAAATTTCTGCCAAGCATTTTGACCTTTTGCGCATTTTTTGTTTGTTTGAAGGAAGTGAATTTTGTCATTTTTATTTTTTGGAAATGCTTTTTAATTTTTTTTTCTGTTATTTAATGTATTTTTGCCTAGCCTATTTTGGAATGAAGTTTTTTCATATTTTGTGCCCAATTTTCCCAAGATTTTCGATAAATTACTACCGAGTTTTTTTAAGCTAATTGTAAGGATTTTTGTGGAAAGTGTTAGTCGGTTTTTTTCTTTGCCTTTGGAGGAGAATTTTATTGTGTTGTTAATTGAAGAATGGTTCGTAATTTATAGAATGTTTCTGTCACATCTGGTGTTAAAAATTGGTTTTTTTAAAATTAAATTTGATTTTAAATTTTCCAATTTGTCTAAAATGTTTGTCGTTTTTTTTTTTTTTGGTAATTTTTGCCAACTTAACTTTTTTTATCCATTAAATTTTTCTTAAAAATTTCCCCAAGACCTCTTTAGGATTTTTAGTATATTTTTATTCAAACCGGTTAGTTGTGAATGTTTTTGGAAAATTTTTACTTCTTTTTTTTTAGAATTTTTATTAAATTCATTCTCTTAAGTAGTTTTAGGATTTTTTTTAAAAACATTTTTGGGCAGTTTTGACATTTTTTTTTCTCCAATTTGTGTAAAATTTTTTTCGTTTTTTTTTTGGTAATTTTTGTCATTTTTAAAATGTTTTCTTAAAAATTTCCTCAAGACCTCTTAGAAATTTCCTTAGGAAAATGTTTACTTCCTTTTTTTTAGAATTTTTAAAATTTTTTTTATTAAATTCGTGTTAGGAATTTTCTCAAGTAATTTGAGGAATTTTTTTTAAAATTTTTGAGCAGGTTTAGGCCCCTTTTTTTGTGAATTTTTGTCAAGCTTTTCTTTTAGGAAGTTTTGTGTTTTTATTGCACTTAAAAGAACTTTCTTTGTTATTCTGTGGAGTTTTTGTAAGACACTGTTTTTTTTCCTTAGAGGTAATTTTTTTTAAGAACTATTTTTTAAATGTATTTTTGGAAGGCATTTTTATTGTTTTTATAGAGAACTTTCCTTAGGTCTGATAGTGTTAAATATAGAAGAAAATATTTCTTGAAAAAAAATAGAAGAATCTGCTTCAATGATTATAATTAAAATTATTTTAGTAATAAGGCATTATTGTCATTTTCGGTGTTTTTTTTCCTTCTATTTTCATGTTATTTTTTCCTTTTAAATATGATCGAAATACATTATTTCCTATTCAAAATACCATCTGCTCGCCATCTGCTCGCCATCTAATGATTTAACATCCAATGTGGAACTTTTAGAACCTCAATACTTTTTCTCCAAGTCTTTTTTATAATTTCTTAAAATAAACTAAAACTAACCACCTCCAAATGGTCCATCCAACTAACCAAAGACCAAATGGTACGAGTTACCAAATGTCCTCATGGTCGTGGCGCTGCATCGTGTCCCCTGGCTCATATCCTAGAAACCTTTTACATACAAACAAATGTTTTCGATTTTTTTTTTTAATTTTTAATAACTCATTATTTTTTTTTAAAAATTATCAAGTGTCAAAAAAATTTTTTCTTTCATTACTTTTAATATTTGCACATTTTTTTAAAGAAGTATTTTTTTTTTGTTGTAAATTTTATTAATGTTTATTTACTCTTTGTTAGCTTATCAAAAGTAATTACGATTAACAAGAAAATAATTCACGAAAACCATATGCCATCACTATGGACCGTATGCAAATTCAATAACAAATCGATTATTGACAATTTTTTTAAAAATTTAACTTAATTTTATTTGTTTACTTTAGTTTATATATATGTATATATATATATATATATATATTTTAGTTTATTGATTTGCTATTATTTGTTTATTTTAAAATAAATTATCATCAAATTACGCACTGTTCTTTGTGTAGACATAATAAGTTTTATCCAAAGACCAGCAGCAAAAATTCAGTTTATTGTTAATTTTTCTTCTGTTAAATACAAGGAAATTTTTTTAAAAGTTATTATCTATAATTATTTTTTAATATTTTCGAAAAAATGTCACATTTTTGCTCTACAAAATAATTTTTTTTTGAAAATTATCAGATTTGCATGTAATTTAACTATTCAAAATAATTTTTTTTTCGTTTTTTAATATATTTAACATTGTTTAATTATATAGCATTTTAAAAATAAAACTACTTTAACCAAATTTATTGCTTTTAGGGGTGTTTTTTTTTATATCTAAGACAGTACCCTTAGTAGGCATTGTAAACTTAAAATTGTATTAATTTCCAGTAATAAAAAAAATTGCATAATCAAAAGTCAATTGTTAAAAAGTAACCAAAAAAAAATCTGATAAAAACTTGGAAAAAGAAGAAAACGTAATAAAATGTGTTCATAAAATATTTTTAATATTGTTTTTTTTTCTTCAATTTTTCTTAAATATTTTAGTTAAAAATATTGTGTTTTATTGATTAAAAAATATCAACAAAAGTGTTTGAATTAAAGTGTTCTTCCGCCATTCACCGATTGATTTTGTAAACTTTAAATAAATTTAAAATTCGAATTTGACCAAACTACCATAAAAACGGAATAAAAATTATATTGGAAAAAATTAGTGGAAAAAGGAAATTTCAGTAAAGTTCTCAGTGTTTATTGATCTACAATACATATAATAAAATTGTTTACCCTGAAAATTTTTCTAAATAAAAATAAAATTATTAGTTTTTAAATAATAAAAAAAATATATTCAAGAAACTTGTACCAATAATTTGTATTATATAGAATATTTTTATTATATTAAAACTTTTATTAACAAAAAAAGCACGTGTGACTTTTACTAACAAAAAAGTAATAAAAAATGCATTTTCTTTTCTTCATAATTTAATAGTTACAATCTTCAATCAAACCGTATTTAATCAATCATTTTTTTACGCGAATGTATTTCTTATCATTAAATGCACGGTTTGTAAATAATAAATAGTAAAATTACAGAGAGAGAGAAAAATAAGCCAAAAAAAAAAACCAAAATTTTATTGATAAGAAAAATATTTGACACAATTTCACAACAACAACAAAAAAATAATAAAAGCGAAACGATTATTGGGTTTTTGCTGATTTTCGTGTTTTTCTCCAATTTATTTACAGGTGCAAAATCCTAAAAGAAATATGCCATCGTTAATAGAGAGGAAAAAAAATGACAATTATTTTCTTACTTTTATTATTGTTGTAAAATACTAAGAAAAATATAATAATAAGGAAACGAAAAAGGCGCAAAAGGAAATCGCGGCAAATATCAATTGATCATCAGTACTAATACTCAGCCCATCCACGCTTGCACACAAACACACAATTTGGTTTGTTCTCATCATCGGTCATTAATGAATCTCAAACAATAAAAACGGTGGAAATTGATTTGGCAAAAATTTGGAAATTTTTTATAATATTTGTTCAAACTTAAATAAACAAAAAACAAAATATGGTAATGAAAATTCTAAACAGATTTATTGATAATAAAGAATAGAAGAAAAAAACACTGAATGTGATTGATAAGTGAACTCTTCTATGCGATTGTAAAAACAAAACGAACGGAGTAGAGTGCGAACGATAAGAGAAGACAGAAAGCGGAAAGATTAAAATTAGCAGTTTTGTTGGTTGGTTGATAAGAGAAGGAATCAGAAATAGACGAAAAAGCAGAAGTGAAGGACAGAACAACTAAGTAAGTTGGAAAGAGGCGGACGAATAGGAGGCGGTGAATTATCTGAGTTTCTTTACAATCTTTGGAGCGAGAGAGATTTCTCTCTTGCAAGGGAGAGAGCAAATTTTGATAACGTCGCCATTAACCAAGGAATTATGGATGATAATGTGAGCATTAAGTCGAGTGATTCGGTAACAACTAGTGGAGAGTACGAAATCGTTCCGGAGGCACAAAGTGAAATGTCAAAAGAATCTAAATCGCCAACGTTGAATATTGCCAACAATGGGGATATTATGGATCTAAAGAAGGATCTCACCGAAGTCATACACGAACTGGATATCGAAAAGGAAAGAAAAGGTGAGTGATAGCATCTATCCTACTTACCCTTAAGCTAAGATTACATCGTGCGTGGAATAGACGATCTAAACGTGAAATTTCCCCTTTTTGGCTTGTCTGACAGTGTGATATATATGCGCGAGCACTTTACGTGTGAATAGAATTGTGCATGGTGTAACCGCTTGCGTGAGAACATCTGCAAGAATAATTAATTGAAGTGCACGCGCAATTTAGTCGACCACAAACGACTTTTGAAATGTCGAATTATAATTTTGATCACGTGATGATTTGTGCATTATTATTGGATGGAATTCTCTCTAGTTGGTCGCTGCTGTTCTTGTTCTATTTACTTTGTATTAGAAATGACGTTTTCAAATTGATTTATTTATTTTAGTAAACAATAAAGATTTTATTTTTACATTTCAATATTAATTTCAACATTATTACGAGGACTGTTCAAAAAGTATCGCGAATTTTGTGTTTTTTCAAGAATTATTTATTTGCTCATGAATATCTTTTTTGTCCCCTTCAAAGTAATCCCCACCAGATATTATACACTTGTGCCAACGTTCTTTCCAATCCTCGAAGCACTTCAAAAAATCATTTTTTGTGATCTTGCTCAGCTCCTCCTTCGATGCCGTCTTTATCTCCTCAATCGTAGCGTAACGTCGTCCTTTCACAGAACTCTTCAGTTTCGGGAATAAGAAAGTCACAGGGGATCAGATCTGGGGAATACGGTGGCTGCGGCATTATTAGTGTGTTGGTTTTGGCCAAAAATTCGCGCACAAGCAACGATGCGTGAGCAGGAGCGTTATCATGGTGCAAAAGCCAATTTTTGTTCATCCACAAATCCGGGCGTTTCTGGCGGATTGCTTCGCGCAACTTACGCATAACTTGCAGGTAATATTCCTTATTGACCGTTCTAACCTGTGGCAAGAACTCATGATGCACCACGCCCCGCAATCGAAGAAAACTGTAAGCAAAACCTTCACATTCGACCGAACTTGGCGCGTTTTTTTCGGTCTTGGCTCGTGCGGCAGCTTCCATTGGGATGATTGAGCTTTGGTTTCCACGTCATAACCATAAACCCATGATTCGTCACCAGTTATGACCCTCTGAAGCAAATTTGGGTCGTCGCGGACAGAGTCCAACAGCTCCTTAGCAATGTTAATGCGATGGTGTTTTTGGTCGAAAATGGGCAAAAATCGCAATTTTGGTGCGAATTTCGCGGCAACACGTCTCACGCCAAATAATTGGTAAAAATCGAATGGCACGAGCCAATCGATATGTTTAAGTCTTCAGCAACTTCTCTAACGGTAATTCGACGATTGGCCTTTCGTCGATATCAATGTTTTCGTCTGTTCTTCATGTGCTCGGGCGTGCGGCACGCTTTTCGTCGTTCACATCTTCTCGGCCCTCTGAGAAAATTTTGTGCCACCGATAAACGTTGCTTCGGTCCAAGGTAGCTTCACCATACACATACGTGTATGCCACAGTCAACATTCGGAATGCGTCCGCGCAATTAATTTTGTTTTGCACACAAAATTTGATAAAGATTCTTTGATCCATTTTTTGGAATGGGCAAAAATCGAAGACAAGCCAAAACTCGTGCAAGCAATGCAGCTGTCAAAAATTAACTGAACATTCAAAATGGCCGAACTTGTCGGCAAAAGTGATAACGCCACAAAAACATCGAGAATCGAATATACGTAACCCGCGGAAATTCAAAATTGCCGATACTTTTTGAACAGACCTCGTATTACTTTTTGAACAGACCTCGTACTGGCATCGTCATTTTATTAAGCATATTTTTAAATTTATATGGGGACGATTTTTTTATAAATTTTTATCAGGTAATCTCACTGCTTATTCAGGATAGTTTTATATCTTATAACTATAAGATTTTTTAAATGTTTGATTTCAAAATTTCCAAAAAAAATAATTTGCAAAAGTGTATGAATCGATAAATTAATGCTTGCCATCAATGCTTTTTAAAGATTATTTCATATAAAAGTTTTTTTTGGCGATCTATACGAGAGGTCCAATTTTGAACCACTTTTTCTTAAGCATCTCGGCTGGTATCTCGCTAATATCATGTTTAATGTTGTTTTCCAAGGCTGCATGTGACGCTGGTTTATCGGCATAGACGAGTGACTTCACGTGGTCCGATAAAAAATAGTGAATTTATCTAGCCGCCAACTCACGTGAGATAAATTGCTCACCGAACTCATTTCTCAATATTTCCATTGTTTCTTGCTGAAATCATATTGCGTTTTAGTCATGAAAAACCAAACAGCAAAAAAATCACTTGATATAATAAATATTAAAGTAATAAATTAAATAAAATTTTCAACAAACTGTCAAAATAAACTACGTGCAAATTATGAGTTCGTAGCGAGCAGAATTAATGACGTCATATGTAATATATCTACGAGCAAGCACGCTGAAATTATGTATAATTATGTCAACGTGCACTCCCCGATCAGTGTCATATACAGCGAACAGTTCGTCGAATTAAACGATTTCATCTTCAGGAAAAGTCCTTGGAAATTTCCATGTCAGAGGTGAGCCCCGTTCTGATGATAAACTTCTCTAAAAATTTGAGCAAGACCGGCATACTCCTATTAGCAGTCATGACATACCTAATTAGATATTCATCATTAAACAGTTTTAAACCATAGTGTGAAAAACAAGAAGGACTGACTTAATATCTGCGATACGTTGCTGTAGCGCAATGAAATCGAGCCACTTCTGCAGCGAATCATAACTGACGATGAAAAACGGGGAAAATACGAGAATATCATGGAAAAAAGGAATTATTTTCTGAACTTTTGTGTAACTAGCCTAGCTACTCCAATTTTCTATGCGATTGAATTTTTTTCGATCGCGAGGTAGGAGAAAGCGAATTTGCGAAAAGGACCAAGAATATTATGAGGTTAGTTCCAGAAGTACCCGACCTAATAAATAAAACAACAAAATTGGGGGAAAATATCTTTATTTCTCAATACAGTCTCCTTCTTTAAAGCTCGATTCCCTTTTCTCAGTGTGGTTCAATAGCTTCAATACTCTGTTTAGAGTATTGAAGCTATCGTAAAGCTCCTCATAATAACTGTTAACGGCAGACTCCACCTCTTCATTGTTGGCAAATCTTTTACCACCGGTCCATTTTTGCATGTTTTGGAAAGGAAAATAATCCGAGGCGAATAGCGACTGACCATCACTACATGTAAATGATGTGTGAACTGATGCCTTGCCTTGATGAAAGAACACTGCTTGCTTTTTTTTACTTTTAAAACTCGCCGTTGATTGTTTTACTTTTTGAAGATAATCAATGAAAATCATCCTACGTGGCGGCCTTCTTTGCAGCCAGTTATCTCCTTTCAGTGTATTGTTTTGAATGTTCCTTTATCTTAGGTGTGAAGTAACGAACCCATGTTTCATCCATGGTTATGAATAGACGCAAAAAAACAGCTTTTTTGCTGCGAAACATCACCAAGCACTTGATTGAAACATCCTAATGACGCTACTTATGTTCCATTGTGAGCAAACGCAGCATCCATTTTGCGCACAGCTTTCTCATGTCCAAATTTTCAGTCAATATGTGATATGTGCTATTTTTTTAACTGCTGTTTCACGCACTTTCAGTCGACCGTCATCCAATAGCATTTTGTGTATTTTCTTCACCATTTCTGGCGTGGCCACCTCATTTGAGGGGCGACTACTGAGATGTTTGTCTTGGCAGTTCATACGACATCGTTTCAACTCTGCCATCTAATATTTTATTGTTTGAAACGAAGGAGTAAACTCCCCCAGAGTAAAGTCTAGCACGACTTTGATATTGATTGAACTGTTAATGATTTTCAAAAAAAAAATACTAAACAACGCAGAGTCATTAAACTTCAAGCTTAAACTTTTTAAGGTTGGTACTTTTGATTATGGTAATTTTTTTCAACAAACAACCTCTATTTATACATCAGGTCGGGTACTTCTGGAACTACCCTCGTATTATTATTGGGAAGTTTCCAAATAAAATGCAAATACAATAAGTACGAACAGTATAGGGCTCGGCTCAGTGAAAGCGTGTGTGGGCCGCTAGTGTATTCTAATCTAATAATTTTTAACATTCCAAAGTGGTTTTTATTGATTTTTTTGTTCGTTTTCTTTCTTTATATTTTCTTAAAGATCAAACAACGATTCTGTGTCTTAAATCGTTTGTGATTATATTTTTTTAATATTCACTTATTGTTAAGTCACACTTTAGTATGAAGGAAATTATTTGTTTTTAAGTATTTTCTTTTAGTTTTGTTTAAAAATCAACTAACTACTTAACAGTGCGTACTGTTTGGTTAAGGTGGAGGAGGATTTTGAAGGGGTTGGTGCTGTCTTGACCTCTTCTCAACTCGTGATTATTCTCCTTCTTTGAAAGCGAGTCTTTGTTATTTTTCAATGTTGATGAACTTTTCGAGTTTTCAATATTAACTTCTCTAAAGGCACTTGAACGTCATAATGTGTGCATAGTTCTTAAATCACTAATTCGTATTTTTCACATATAAATGAGACTATTTGCTGAGTTCATACAAATTGAAGAATTAATTCTCGCCTCGTTACAAAGTCACTCGTTAAGATGACAAATATTTCTGAAAGTATTACAATCAGTTTTGGTATTCTTCCAAATCCTGCTTTTATTTTTATAATTTTTTATGTTAAATTTGTGAAACTTGGGGGGGTCGTTAGCAGCTGGGTAATTTTTATATCTCCAAGTAATGGTAATCAGTTTTACGTAAAAACTTTCCTGATTATCGAAGTATGTCTGCCATATTTTATTATCAACTGAACGTATTAGAAAAGTTTAGTCGCGAACTTCCTCTTCAATGCAAATTCCGTCGAGTTTGATTTTTGTGTTTTTGTTTTATTTCTCCACTTGTGATCAAGTTATAAATTTGGGCCAATCAGAACGATAGTTATCTTGTGTAACTTCATCGATAAAAGCTCTTTTTAATAAGTTCTTGAACAAAAAAATATCATTTTTTAATGAATGAAAACGCGGGTTACGTATATTCGATTTTCGATTTTTTGTGGCGTTATGTTGGTACTCATGTCTCACTTATGGAGACAAGTTCGGCCATTTTGAATATTCAGTTATTTTTTGACCGCTGCTTTGCTTCCAAAAAATGGATCAAAGAATCTGTATCAAATTTTGTGTGAAAAACAAAATTAATTGCGCGGACGCATTCCGAATGTGGACTGTGGCATATGGTGAGTGGTACAAAATCCTCTCAGAGGGCTGAGAAGATGTGAACGACGAAAAGCGTGCCGGACTGTCAAAAAAGAACGACGAAAAGCGTGCAAGTAAAGCAGCTGTCAAAAATGAACTGAACATTCAAAATGGCCGAACTTGTCGGCATAAGTTAAAGACATGAGTACCAACATAATGCCACAAAAAATCGAAAATCGAATATAATACACGGAAATTAAAAATTCGCGATACTTTTTGAACGGACCTCGTTATTCATCATTGTGGTTTAATAGATAAGTAAAAAAATCGCTATTATTCGTATTTAGAAAAATAAAAAAAACTGATTTTTCATGGAATTGTGTTGATGGATTAAAAGACTTCTTGAGCGGCGACCGGATACTTTTGTGACTCACTGTATATTCATTGCAACGAAATAAAATTAATTTTTTAGCGTCTCTTGTTCCATTTTAATTTTGAGACACTGTAAAATATCTTTGCAACCGGATCGAATCGATCAGTTAATGCGAAAGAAAACATCAATCGGAAAATTTTATTGACACACACACACAAACGCACAGACACAAACTATACAAAAGAGATTATGTTCAGTTAAAATTTCATTAATTTATGATTTTGTTGTTGTACGTGAGGGGGGGGGGGGGGGGAAGGGTTGTTAATCGACAAGCCAAGAAAACGGAACAAATGATAGACTCGATTGACGGTTTAATGAAGTATGAAAAATAAAAAAAAATCTTTAACAGCAAATAGGCAATTTATCCAAAAGAGAGAGAAAAAAAACCGAAAGTTATAAGACAAACACAAAAAAATAAATAATTTTATCAAATAGAGTAAGTAACAAAAACAAACCTCACCGTCTGCTCTTCTACATCAAAATCTCATTTAAACTTAATTTCTTTTCAATTTATTTATTACATCTTTGTCTCTATATTTCTTCTTTTCTATTTTTTTTATCAAGTTCAACGCTGTTATACAAAAATATGCATGCATGACTATGAAAATGAGTATTTATATTTACTCTATTTACATTTTTTTCTCTTTCTATATTAATGTTTTCCTATTATTTCTCTTTTATTTGTCGAGTAAAACGTTTTATCAAAATTGGAATTTGCATTAGAGTAGCGCGATATGGATGATGTTTGTTTACATACGCTTCTGTATAGCTGCGCTCGCTCTTCCATACATACAGAAAACAAAATCCATCAGTACTCGCATATATCCATTCTTGCATTCTATCCAAATTCACTGTATTTGTAAATTTTTGCACGCGACTCGTTAAAAAGCTTCCTATTCTCACACGATTGTTATTGTTTCTAACGATCAGTCAACCACTCGAAGTCGATAATTAATCGGCGGTTGATCATTTAAAGTCGGTGCGTTTTGTTGATCGTTGATATTTTTTTTTTTACGGATCGTCCCAATAATTACACGTCAGGTAATTTTTTTTATTTTTTCTTACCATTTTAAGAGGGCAAACATTTCTTTATACAATATACATACCATATTTTTTCCTCGTTATTTTTGGTCATATTTTGTGAATTTTTGCATCTGTTGTTCAATTTAAATATTATTTAATTAATTGATTCTACTATTTTATTATATTGTTATACTTTGTTTGATTTCACTTTTTTGTTGTTGTTAATTTTGATTTGCGATCTTAAAATGTAATAAAAATAATTTATCAGTATTTTGAGGGGTGAATATATCGTATGCATGCACACGCAGCAGGGTACGTTTAGGTGATTGTGGGGTGGGTGAGAAAAGTAAACGAACTTTCTTAAATTTTGCTCCACTCATTCTTGTATGGGGAATTATTTTATATAAAAATTTGTGATTTTTTTACTTAATATGAAATGTGTAATATTTTTTCTTCTTTTCAAACTTACTGATTATGGACTAAAATCCAACCACACCAACAAAAAACACTACGTGGTCAATTGTATCAGTTTTGAAAAGTGGTGAAAAATGTTTGTTTTAATCAACAACAAGAAAAAACGCCTCTTTTTTTCTGTTTGTGCTGCTTTGTTACAAATTGACAGATGTGATTTAGTGTTTTAAGTTAGAGTAAATTTTTTTCATTAATTAACTATAGGTAGAGCTTGAATATAGAAGGAAGCTTTTGTATTATGTTCTTTTCAGAAAGACCCAATGTTTGATAATTTCGAATGTTTGTATAGTTGTCTTACTTAAAGATCTTTTCTTATCCTTTGTAGATGTTTGAAAAGAAATTTCAATAATTTGGATTAACTTGTTTAGTGCAATTAAAAATTTTTTTTTATTTTTACCATTTCGGTTGCAATCTATTGGGTTGTCCGGGGAGTAATTTCGTTTTTTTTTTTTTTTTTTATAAAAATGAAAGACGATTTTCTTATAGTGAATTAATATTTTATTCAATTAAATATTGTGTCCAGCCTGATCCATCTTTCTGGCAGTAGCATGATTTCACGCTCATAAAATTTTTGTTCTTTGTTGGCAAAAAACTCTGATCCGAGTGATTTTTGACCTCCTCATTTGAATTGAACGTTTTACCGTCTAAAAAATTTCGTAAAGACCGGAACAAATGATAATCGGAAGGTGCTAGGTCTGGAGAGTATGCTGGGTGTGGTAGTATATTCCATCCAAGCTCTAAAAGCTTTTGCCGAGTGGTCAAACTTGTCTGTGGTTTCGCATTATCCTGTTGGAACACTATACCTATCCTATTCACCAAATCTGGCCTTTTTTCTTTAAGTGAATCATTCAATTTTTCCAACTGATGACAGAAAACTTCAGAATTGATCATTGTGTTGCTCGGTAGAAGCTCAAAATAAGCGATTCCTTTGAAATCCCACTAAACAGATAGCATAACCTTTTTTTGATGAATATTGGCTTTCGAAATGCTTTGATCCGGTTCATCTTTTCTACTCCAGGATCTTTTGCGCTTAACATTGTGGCAGACAACCCATTTCTTGTCCCCAGTGATGCTACGCTTTAAAAATGGATCATTTTCTTGGCGTTTGAGAAGCAAATCACAAACGTAAATGCGACGGCACAAATTTTTTTCCGTAAGATGATGAGGAACCTATATGTCCAGCTTTCAGATAAAACCTAGTCGTTTCAAATTATCATGAACGGTCGTATTCGATAAATTTAATCTCTCAGCGATCTCAGAAGTTGTTATTCGCCGATTTGCGTCAATTAATGCCTTTATTGTGTGGTGCATCTTCGAGATAAAAATTGCTGGATCGAAATTTTGCAAACCAGTTTTGTCACTGGTGCGGCGCTCACTTAACACATCTTCTCCCTACACATCGGATAATTTTTTTCTTGCTTGAACAGCATTTTTATCTTTTCTATAGTAAAAAAGTAAAAAATATGCCGAAAATGCTATTTTTCACTTTCTATATTTAAAAGGGTATTTTTCTATAGTAAAAAAGTAAAAAATATGCCGAAAATGCTATTTTTCACTTTTTATATTTAAAAGGGTATCAACCAAAAACTACTATGCAGAATCAATCGAATTTTTTCACAAGCAAGCCTTACTATGACAGCTGTCAAAATACATATGATTATGCGGCTTAAGTGTGAAGTTGGTTGTGAAAAAATACAATTGAGCCCTCTGTTGGGAAACAACGAAATTACTTTCCGGACAACTCAAAATTAGCTACCACTTTTTATTCGAAAACTTTTTTTTTTTTTGAAGCAATCATTTTTTTTTTCGTTAATAAAATTTTTAATATTTTTCAGGAAAAAATCCTGAAATATTGAGTCTTCCGATTCCATCCACATCGTCATTGGCTTCTGTTTCAATACCATCATTATTGGATGTACCGAATACCGTAAATCAGGCGAATATTTTATCACCGCAAAGTGATATATCCACACCGGACGTGAACAAAGTCGGACAATCGGTATTTTATGATTGTATCGATCTAAGTCCGGCTAGCACTGAGAAACAGGATGATATGAAACCGGAGAAAAGTGATACTGAAGAAGAGCGTGTGTAATATTTATTTAAAATTTGAATTATTATGTTAGTTTTTTTTGTTTTTTTTTTAAAGTGGAAAAATTGTTTTTTTTTTTGTAAAATACACTACATACTGAATTTTGATTTGGAGAAGTTTTTGTTAAAAAGAAAAGAAACTATTTTGATTAATTCCAGTTTCGGACATCGATCAGAGGTATACAATATTCTCGGGTGTCACATATTTGGGGGCAACCAATATCAATAAGCCAAAGTCAAATACGCAGGTTCAAAAAATTATAGCCGAATTGAATAGTGGATCAAATTCTGCCGGATTCAAAATTTCAATCAGTATTCCGATCAGTTCGGATGGATTTGTTGTGTAAGAAAAAAAACCATTTCGTCTAAACAATTTTAGATTTACACTAAATAATTAAAAATAAAAATTCAAATGCTATCGCCTGTAAAATTAAAAACAAATAATTTAAAAAAAAAAACATTTTAAATTTCATTGTAGATTATACAATGCAGAAGCAAATTCAGTGATAGCAAGCTTCGAAATCCATCGAATTCGGTTTTATACACAAGGTCAAACTGGTGGAAGCAATCAGGCGTGTTTTGCATTCACATGGTCGCATGGCGATACGCAAGAGTCAACCATATTCCAGTGCCATGTTTTTAGGTGCAATATTGTAGAGGCTGTTAATCAAGTTAATTGTAAGTAAAATATTATGAATAATAATTGTAAATTTTTTCAAACCGGACTAGTGTTGATGTGCTTGTTTGTAGATTGTTTTGCAAAAGCATTCCAAAGATATCCAGCAAGTATGACAGGGAGTATAACTTCAGCGCTTGATAATAGTATAATGATGTTGGGTTCGGTCACGTCGGACATTAGTGGCAATCCATTGACTTATGCGAACTATGAATTTCATGTTTCGCTAGAGATTCTTGAGAAAATGGTCAAGAATCAATATACGCCAGTGTTAAGGGATCATCGATCTTGTTTTAAGTTGCACTGCAACACAGACAAAGAGGTATGCATTATTGTGAAGCAGGTGCAATCGGATGTATTGCAGCCGCTGTTTATAGAAAGATGCTTCGGTGTGTTATTGAGTCCCGGAAAATTGGTGCGACAAGCAGACATGCAACTGCTTGCTATGGTGTCGATGGGCTATCAAACAAGTGACGCTGGTGTTCCCTGTTCTTATCAGGTCCGTGCCATGTGGAAGGCATCCGATGAGGCTTTCAAACAGTTGAACTTCGAATCACCGAAGATGTTCTTGACTGTTGCTGTTGATCTAGTCATTAAAGGTATTCAGGAGCCGGTGCGCTTCGTTATCGAGACTCCGGTCTCCATCCAAGCACAAAGCATTATGGACCATTTGTTTACGAAGCGGCCAATGTCCATGTCGATGCGTTTCTATCTGCAACTGAAGAAAACCGAAGACGACAACTGGGAAGTGAGTTCAATCGATCCCTCAGGCGAAATTATCGAGCTAACAAATCAGTCTCAGACATCGGCGTCCTCATCGCTTCTTAAATTCGGTATCAACAATTTGTCGAAAATGGTACGATCGACGAGCACTATTTCAATAGAACCGGACGAGTGCTCCGGCGATTACAGTTCAGATGGTGACGAGCCTTTACTTAGCGGCACCGGAGAAGTGTCCAGAGAATGTTCTGATGACATGCTGGTGGAATGGGATGCTGTACTGAAAGAGTGGGACACCGATAAGAGACCGAAAAATTTATTAAATTTAGTCCGACAGGGAATTCCGGAACCGTTGCGCGGTTTTGTTTGGCAAAAATTAGCCAAAGTTCAGAATAAATTCCAAATGACTGACTTGTACAGAATACTAATAACCAAAGTGAGTTTTCTTCTTTATTTTTGCTTTTTTTCTATTATTATCGTAATTAATGAGGAAAATTTTTTTTTTTTTTTTAGGAAACCAAATGTGAAACTATGATTCAACGTGATATTCATCGGACATTTCCGGCGCATAAATGCTTCAAGGAAATCGGTGGACCTGGTAAGAAGGCAACAAAATCTTAATCTGGTTTTTGTTTTGCATCATAATAAATTTACTATTTTTCCTTCAACAGGGCAAGATGCTTTGTACAAAGTTTCAAAGGCTTACGCTGTGTACGACAGTGAAGTTGGCTATTGTCAAGGGTTGAGTTTTGTTGCTGCCAGTCTTTTTCTTCATGTGAGTACAATTAATATATATGTTTTTAAAAATTTTCTTCCATTTTTTCTAAATTTTTGTAAAATTTTCAAATTTATAAAAGCGTTTCTTACATAGCTTTTTTAAGAAGCCACCAAATTGTGTATAGTTGCATATATATTCACCTCAAAAATTGAATCTGTCTGTGGCTGCGTACTTAATGATTTTTTGTTTTTTTTTAACCAATTTATTATTACTAACAATAAAACCAATTATAATATATTTAAAATTATTATTATAAAAACTTATCAAAATTATTTAGTAATTGTACTATGGTAGTAGTTACTATTGTAGTAGCTTCTTATTTTTTAATAATTGACGCAATGTGAGAAGTGTTAATAAGTCATTGCGAAGGTATTGTGGTTTTATGTTAAGTTAGCGCGTGTTACTGCTGAGTGCTATCGTACGACTGACTGTGCAACGCACATATATTGCCATGGTGCTCTGCTGTGTACGAGAGAATGCTAATGTGTATGTGTAGTATGTGTAGTATGCATGTTGTGTGCATGTTTGTATGAATGGTGTAGTTTTTCAATCCAATTGCCACAGTTTCATTATTAATTCACCTCTTCGCGAGAAACACACATTTTGGTGGCCATCTTGAATTTGGCAAATTTGTAACGATTTGGTTGTGTCACTGTTATTATTTTGAGAAATTTTTGATATAATTTTCTATTAATTTAATTGCATTGGAAAATATAAATAAATCATGAATGAAATAAATGTTTCCAATCTTTTCTTATGTTCGTTATTAATTTTGAATATTTTAGATGCCCGAAGAGGAAGCATTTTGTGTACTAGTCGCCTTAATGTATGACTACGGATTGCGTGATCTTTACAAGCACGGTTTTGAAAGTTTATATATGCGCTTGTATCAATTGGATCGTTTGATTAAGGAGCAATTGCCAAAATTGCACGAACATTTCGAGCGAAGTGGTGTCGAGACGCACATGTTCGCATCGCAATGGTTTTTAACATTGTTCACGGCACGTTTTCCACTCTATTTTGTATTTCATGTTCTTGATGTATTTTTATTGGATGGGATGCCAATCTTATTTCAAGTTGCGATAACACTGCTGTCAGTTTGCGAAAATGATTTAAGGCAATTGGATTTTGAGGGCATTTTGAAATATTTCCGCGTAACATTGCCAAAGAAATGCCGCAGTTCAGGTCAGGCACGGAAAATCATGAAAATGGCATGTGAGCGAAAAGTGAAAAAATTGAAAATGTATGAAGATGAGTTCATAGCGAAGAAGGAAAGTGATGAACAGGAAGCGAAACAGTATGAAATGCGATTCCGTGTGGAGCGTAAAAAGTTGCAAGATGAAATTCTTCAATTGCAAGAGCAACTAGAGTCGACGAACCAAACATCGTCGCAAGAGCAGAAAAAACACGTTGGCATTATTCAAGATTACAAACAGATTATCCAACGTCAGGAGCAACAGATAACTAAGTTAAACGACATGCTGGAAGATGTAACTGTAAGTTTGAAAGTTTTCTATTTTTCTTTGATAACGTTGCGTGTATTTCTTAAAATATTCGAAGAATAATTAACTATGTTGGTTTTTTTTGTAGAAAATCGTTACGAATTGTCAGAAGTGTTCATCAAGCATTGCACCAAGTTCGCCATTGCATAAAACTTTCGGTAGCGCTGCACAGAAGAATAACAAAATTGAACAGGGAACCCTGGGACCATTGGACCCATTAAATACAGCCCTACAACGAATTCGCGAATTGGAGCTTGAGCTGGCTCAAGCGAAACTAGCACAAGTCGAGGCTGAATGTAAAAATCAAGATCTTAACCATCAGTTGAATACGACCCTGACGGAAATTCAAAATATTCGTGGTGGTAATTGGTCAACACCACCGTGGATATCCAAAACAATTAACTCGATTCAAGAAAAAGTGAACACACGAAGAGATGCGCCCAGCTTTCAAAGCTATATGCCCCAGCCCCAAACAACAAGCACAACAACGACAACGCATGACAATAGCGGAGCTGATCAGGTAAATTTAAACAATAACCGTTCAAAAAATAATATATTACAAAAGAAAAATCAAGTATTAAATAAAAGATTCAATATTTATTTTTAGGATAAATTGACCAAAGAAGGATCACCAAAGTTACAAAATCGAATAACAAAATATCGAAATTTTAATCGTAATAGTATGGATTCGATATCGAACAATTTGCTGCGGGACACTCTCACATTTAATAGTATGAAATAACAAAACGAGGAGGATTGTTTGAATGATAATCAAGAGAGGAACAATTATTTTGGTGCATTCAAATTTCTTCAGCCCAAACAGGAACTGGAAAAGATTGTTCTCGGTTAAACAAACAAAACACACACAACCAAACAAACGAAGACCAAAAAAAAAATGAAAAAATAAAAACTATTTATCGGGTGTGATGATAACTGTTGTTCTTGCTGCTGCCTACTACTGCTGCTTTAATGTAAATTTGACGAGGGAAAGAAATGCAAAAATTTAAATAATTAAAAAAAAATATAATAGAAAGAGAAAAAATGAAACGTCGTTGATAAGTGGGTATATGACTGAGTATCTGTCTCTCTCTCTCTCTCTCTCTCTGTGTTTGTATAGAGTAGTATGTGTTATAAGTAGTTTATGCTCTCTCAAATTTTCGAATGTCTCCAATATAACTTGGTTTTTTTATATCCACGAAAAGAAAGTACAGAATTTAAGAAAATTTATAATGAGAAAAGAAAAGCAAAAAAATATTATTTTTTATGTAAAGAAAAACATATTTTTTTTATATAAAGAAAAAATAAACAAAAATCAAAAATATAAAATATAAAAAGAGGCAACAAAAAAAGTCATGATGAACGTTAGGTAAAAAAATATGCTAAAAAATGAAAATAAAAAACAATGTAAACAGAAGGGAAAATGACAAATCAGAATCGGATCGTTTAAAAATTGGGTGCCGAAACCCGGCATATGCGACTGCTAATAAGATCTGATATTTCCCATCAATTAATTAATGATCAAACAGAAACTCTTTATAGGATATTAGAGAGCAAACAATTCATTTTAATAATTGTAATAATAATAATAATAATAATAATAGTAGTAATAAAATACACAAAAAAATAGATTTTGCTACTTATATGAAAGTTGTTATTGTTATGATAACGTCTTTTATTTTTCCTTTTTGATAGATTTTTATTTTGTAACTAAAATACAAACACACAAACATAAATAATTCAATTACTCACTGACGAGTAAATCAATTTAACTTTTTACTTATTCAAATGCAATTAAAAAAAGTGCAACAAAAATACAATTACAAAAAAAAGGAATAGGACAACAAATGAAAATAATTTTTATGCAAATTAAATGCATATTTAAATTTTCACTACAAATAAATGTAAAAAAAAGATATTATTTTTAATTACTCATAATTTTTAAAAAGAATTACTTAGAATTACTCAAAAAATGAAAATTATAAATTCATAAGAGAAAGAAGCTATTTATCTGTTATTAATTGTTTTTTTTTTTAATTATTATTATTAGAGAAACGTATTTATTTTATTGTTACAAAAAATATTTTTATTCTACGTATATAAGTTATATCAGAATTTTTCTTTTGATAATGTCATTACAATTACAATCAGTTTTTTGTTTGCAATAATTTACAAGATATTCTTTACAAAATTAAGCAATGTGTAATTTCTTTTATTTTAGCCATTTAGAAAGTTATCTTTTCTAAATTATTTCTTTAAAAAAGATCTATGCGCAGAGTTAGGTGTTAAGTGGAGGTGAGTGAGGGATGGAGTATTTGTAATTGTTAACATTAAAAAAAACTTGTGCGAAATTATTTGCTGCTAGTTGTTTTTAGAATAGTGTACACTCAACCTAAAACTTGCGCACATTTTTTAAGAACGCGTTTGGTTGAGAACTAAGCAAATTAAGCGGCAACACTTACCGTCACACACCTTCGCTACACCTGCTCGCCATAAAAACAACCATTGTGAGTTATTGAAGGATAATCAATTTAAACTGAAAATTACTGATGTGAGAATTTATTTCAAATATAAAATTAAAATATATTGAAATCTATGCAATATTAAATTAATTTATTGAGAACAGTTTTTAAACTGGAATTTGTGGACAATTGGTTTATAGAGCAATCAACTTTCTGGACCGTCTAAACCACCAAAATCCTTTTCGTTTTTTGTGCAAGTTTGTTTTCAAGTCAAGCACTTTAAGCTAAATTATCGATGATATTAAAAATCTTTTCGTATTAATTTAAATAAAAAATAATAGTTCGTAAATGGAAAAAAAACTAACTAAAGAAAATATGATATCAAATGTTTTTGGTTTACATTTTTTCTTCTTTAAACTCCTTCTATTTTGCTGTTCTTTCAATTTTCGTCTCTTTTCCAATGAACATGCCAATAAAGTCTTTATTCCAATTTATTATGTTTTCTTCGTCCTGCAATTTTAAGTTCATTTAAGTTTCATATGGACTAGGACTTTTATTATGTGAACAGGATTAATATTAAATTTTTGTTCCCTGTCTAATCATTTAAAGTTTTTTTTACACAATTAACGAAAATTCATTAAAAAATTAAAAATAAAGCAAAGAAAATATAAAAAAAATTATTCTTAGTACGTTTTTTATACTACAACAAAAATCTAATAATTTGTTAGCAGTTTTTTTTAATCTTACAACAAAAATATATATAAAAATTCAAAAATTTTATTAAAAAAAGGAAGGGTTACTTATTATAAAAAATTAGCTTGATTAAAGAAAACAGGAGAAAATGATATTTTAAAAGAATTGAACAAAAAAAAACCATTGCCATATAAGAAAAATTTCCAAGAAAAGAAAAGAAGAAAATACTTTTCTTAATGTAGTGCGAATTGAAGGTATAAAGAAAAATCTGAATTTGAAAAAAAAAATAAAAGGCAAAAAAAATTCTGTAATTAAAGAAACTGAAAGAAATCCATTTGAGAAGAAGGTGGGGGATTAGAAAAACAACATTTTAAATGTAATAAAAAGAAAATCTCATTAATAAGAAAGAAACTGAAATAATCAAAACAAAGTTTAAAATAAAAGCAAAAATGATAACATAAAAATCAAAATGTTCTAAAAGAGTTAGAAACTACATGAAAAAGAAAATGAAATGAAATTTTCATTTTTAATATAATAAAGTAAGTTAATTATAAAAGTAATGGAAAAATATATTATTATTAGTTTTAAGTTGTTATTTTTATTTGTTTTTGAATTGAATATTTTTTAATGAATACTTTTTTTTTTTTAAGTATGACGAAGAAAATTTTTTTATTTATTTATTAATTAGGGAAGTTATTATTTTTAAAAAACGAAGACAAAGAGAACAGAAGGTAAATAAAAATAAAAACAACAACAACAACAAAAACGGAAAACAATTTAACTTATAAATAAAATCGAAAAGAGAGGAAAAATGTATTTTCTGTTATATTGTTAAAAAAAATCTGTTATTAAATATTATTAGTTCGTATTATGAATTAATGAATTATTATAATCAAACTTAAATAGCATAATAAATGCATACTTATATATATGAATAATCAGTAGATTATTTGAATGTATTATATTTAAAGAAGAATGCAAAAATATTGATATTCTTTATTAGACAAAAAAATAAGCCAAAACCACGAGACACAGAATAATACTAAAGAAATCATTTAAAAATAAAGAATCGGTAGAATTAAAATAAAGCGAACACTTAGTGGGTGGGGCAGTTAAGTAAGTCGCAGGAGCCATTTTAATATTGATTTTTTTTTGAATATTTATCTTTTCTTACAAGAAAAAAAAACAAATTAATAAAAATGGTATTTAATGAATGCAACTATTTATATGCAAAATTATTGTTAGGAAAAAAAACTAAACTTTTAGAGAAAAATTAAAAGAAACACTAATTTTGGTCAAATGTCCTTTATGGTCTTAATATTAACCGCGTGGTATAAATGGTATATCAAATATGATTATGAAATTTTTGGTACAGCCACATGGTCCTAAATAAAGTCACGTGGTCTTGAATACAGTCACAGTCACGTTTCTTAAAAGTATTCGCGTAGTTTTGAGTGCACAGTTATGTGCTTTTAACGGCATTCACTTGGTCTTACGTTCAATCACGTAATCTTGATGCCATACATTCACGTGACTATGTTTAATCGTGTGATCTTAATACCAATGATTACACGTGATTTTAATATCATTTGCCGTAGTCTTGAGTGTGTTCCGCGTGGCTCAGTTAAGTTCTTTTAAGGCTTTTAGTATCGAACTTTTTAAAAGTGAGTTATTAAAGCCATTAAGGACAATCCTGTAGTTCTTCTCCATGGATCATATTTTAGGACAGTTATTATTATGCGGTAGACCTTAAGACCATGTTATAATTACAAACTAATCTAAATGATTGAAATTTTGCAAATTTAATGCAATATATTAAACAGCAAAAATTTTGTCTTTTATTCGAACTAATTAAAAAAAAATGATGTACTCATTTGAAATGGTTTGAAGAAATTAATTATTTTGAATTTTTTAATATTAAAAAAGGTTGATTTAAAAAAGAGAATTTAATAAAAATATAAACATGACAACAAAAATTCAAAAAAAAAACGAAAGAAAGAAAACTATTATATGAGAAAATTGTGCAGGAATACAAAATTCAGAACCGAATATCGATAATATAAAGCGCTCTTTACTTTTTATTATTACTTTATACAAACATTAACATACATACTCAAATAAGAATGAATGAATAAATAAAATGGAATATTTTCTTTTTTACTGTTATTTAATCAAAAACAAAAGAGAAAAAAGTAGGAAGAAGAGCCTTCTTCCTAGTTAAGAAGAGAAAAGGGAAAAAATATTTGCTTAAAATTAAAAGATATCTTTTTGAACTATAAAAAATCTTTAATTATTAAAATTTGTTTTTTTTAAATTTTTTTTCAATTTTGAATTTAATTAATTTACAAATTGAACAAAATCTTTTTAATAACTTTTGAAAAATTTGCCTAAACAATAAAATAATTGCTTGCTGAATTCCGATTTAGTTGGAATATAACCAAACGTGGGCAATTAAGCGAGTGTTCAATGAAAATCATAAAGAGGAAGAAGAGAGAAGAAAACTATCGTGAGGAATGATGAACATCAATCTCAAGAGCTGAGACAGAAACTTTATTCTCTGCTCTATTTTAGAATTATGTCTCTTCAGTGTTTAAACGGCGTTTTTTACTCAACATTTGTTTTGGTATCATCCAAGTCTCTCCCAGCAACGTCGATGGTCGATTTCATCGTTTTTTAACTTTTCTTGGTTTTTGGACAACTGATAAAAATTGTCGCATTTGATCTGATAGACAACCACAGGCGAAACAAGAACTGCCATTGCACCCAGAAACAGACCTCATCGGTCCGTACGAGGTCTGTTTAAAAAGTATCGCGAATTTTGAATTTCCGCGGGTTACGTATATTCGATTTTTGGTGGCGTTATGTTGGTACTCATGTCTCTCACTTATGCCGACAAGTTCGGCCATTTTGAATGTTCAGTTAATTTTTGACAGCTACTTTGCTTGCACGTGTTTTGGCTCGTCTTCGATTTTTTCCCATTCCAAAGAATGGATCAAAGAACCTGTTTCGGGAACAAGAAAAAGTCGCAGGGGGCTGTTCTGAAAGAAATTCAAAATTTGCGATATTTTTTGAACAAACCTCGTATTTCTTTAAAAATGATGCTGGCCGCAACGTTACCGTTAAAGGCGCCCGCAAACGCTAGATGATTTCGTACTTTTTTTTTCAACACGAGGACGCTACATGCCATACAGCACGTGAAATAATGGACATTGTGAGAAATGAGTTCGGTGAGCAATTTCTCTCACGTGAGTTGAGCGGCTAGATCGTGCGATTTGACATCTCTAGCTTTTATGAAGCCACGTAAAGTCACTAGTACATGCCGATAAACCAGCGTCGCTGACAGCCTTGGAAGACAACATTACACTTGTTATTAGCGAGATACCAGCCGAGATGCTTAAAAAAGTGGTTCAAAATTGGACCTCTTGCATGGATCACTTAAAACGTAGTCGTGGTCAACATTTACATAAAATCATATTTTAAAAGTAAGTGGGAAGCACCGATTTATCGATTTAAATAATTGAGATTTTTTTCAGTTTTTAGTGTGCATGACAGACGATCATTTTTTCGTTTTTTTTTTTTATGAAATAAGTTTAACAGATTTAGAAATGAAATAAAAATAATAAAATTACGGGATTAAGCAATTAAAGAAAAAAAAAGAACTATAAATGGGGCACTCCTAAATTATTTGGCCGCAGAGTTCCATAGAGCGGATTTGGGAGAGCTGGACCAACGTTGACGGTCAGCTTCGCCCGTCTTTTACTTTTCCTTGGTTTTTGATTTAATTTTTCATTTTATTTTTAAATAGCTTTCCTATATCTTTTACATATTTTATTTTCGACAAAGTTTAACCATTCCAATTTTTATACATTCCGTCAATTCCTATTCCTTCCCTTTTGCCTGGATAGTTTTTTTTTCTTTTTAATTTTTTTTATTAGTTTTCACCATTTTTTTTATTTCTTCTTCTTCCTCTGCCATGGAGAACTTAACATCTCCGGATGTATCCTTTATCCCCTATATGTTCCGGTATGATTTTTTCTGGTTATAGTGGGTGTAACGACGAGAATGCCAAGCAGAATAATGTGCTCTCTGAGTATGGTTGTCATTGGCTGTACTCCTGTAGAATTTCACATTTAGGAAATTTTTAATTTTTATCTAAAATATAATACCTTTCCATCTTTTCCAGCACACAAAAATTCTTCGAATGTTTTTTTTACCATAAAAAATTTGATTCTTTCAAAGCTGCGAATTTACTTATAACATCTTTTTGGACAATTTGGTTTTTCGGGGCAAATGCTATGGACGATGAGACCTAAGTTTTGCCTTAGAGCACTGAATTCAGATTTCAATGCATTTTTTTAATTTTTATACTTGCACTTGAACGTAGAGATGTACAAGTGCATCGATCGCACATTCGGTTATATATAAGTCCAATACATGTATGTATTGTATTTCGCTATTGACTTTAGAGTCGATTTTTTTTAAAAAAGAAGGTTGAAGTGTTATAAACAAATTCAGTGTTAGAATTGAACTTAGAAAAGGTAAAACGGCCTAAAAATATCGCCACTTTTACAATAATTATTTGATTATCCTTTCGCAAATTTATTGGTAAAAATTTTACTATCTTTAAGCTCAATCAGTCTGGGCGTGGCGGCGGTGTATAGTAATATCTGAATAATTGCCACATGCATGTTTACTTAAGCAACAGTCAGCATACATGTTTACTAATAATGATGGCTGATGCCAACCTATTTTTATTAGTAAAATTACTATCATGACAGTCAGCACACATGTTGACGATTTGAATGAATTATTACTACGCCCACACTCGAAATATGAATTACCTCCAAGAAGATATTCCTTCTATCTGTTCTCACATGGGACGATTGCACGCGTGCTATAGCAACCTTGATAACGAATAAATTTCCTCAGTCTGTTTTTTCACACACTAAAGGTTTTTGGTTTCAAGTGAGATACGATTACGATAGAACTCTTAACAGTAATCGCATCCCAAGTAACGCACTCGGAACCCACTCAATAAGTGCCGTCAATGAGTTCCGTTTTGTTACGTCTGACGGCTCTTAGTTCCGTATCATTTCGGACAAAGAACGAACAGTTTCTGAACCGTTTCTGAACCCATCTTGAACAAATTCGTAATTAGATGACGGAACAGAGTGCCGTCAAATAGCTTAATTTTCGTAACTGGTGTTACTTGGGATTAAAGAGTTCATTTCACCAAAAATGATAAATCTCCGTACAACCTATGAATAGGTTCAATTATAAACCTATGAATAAGTGATGAAATTCAACACTTAAACAACAAGAAGTAAAAGGTATATGATTAACAAACTCTCCTATTTAACGAATATCCTGAGAATGTGTTATATTATGAATAATATCACATGCACATATAAATAATAAAGCCTTAAATAAGGCATGAGTTAATAAATGAAAAAATCCTTCTGATAAAATTCTTATTATTAATCCTAATTGACTTAGTGTAGATAAAGCAATAATTATTTTTAGATCAAACTCAAAATTTGCTCCTATACCAGCCATAAATATTGTTAATCCAAATAATAATAATAATAATAATTGTCCTATTCAAGTTTCCACTAATAAAATGTTAAATCGAAGTAATAAATACACATATACACCAGCAGTTACTAATGTTGAAGAATGAACTAATGCAGAAACTGATGTAAAGGGTTTTCGAATAAGAGTGATTAGATTTCTTTTAAAAAAAAACATACTAATTGTTAAGGAAATTCAAATGTTTTTTTATTTAATGCGAAGTACTATTAATCGATACAATTAAGTTCTGAATAAAACGTCATTCAAATGGCCTCCACGACTTCTTTTGCAGGAACGAATTCGATGAACCCAATTTTCGAGCACTTTTTCCACTAAATCAAGTCGTATGTCATGAATAGCACGTTCAATATTGACTTCTAAAGCTTGAAGAGAGTCTGGTTTATTGCTAAAGACCAATGACTTCAAATAATCCCACAAGAAATAGTCTAATGGTGTTAAATCACAACTTCTTGGAGGCCATTCAATGTCACAATTTCTTGAAATAATCGAATCTTCAAACTTTTCTCGCAATAATTCGGTTGTTGCACGTGCTGTGTGGCACGTAGCCCCGTCTTGTTGGAACCAGATGTTGTCAAGATCAACTTCTTCCAGTTTCGGCCATAAAAAGTTGGTGATCATCGATCCATACCGCTCTCCATTGACAGTAACGATGTTACCAGCTTCATTTCGAAAGAAGTACGGACCGATGATTCCACCAGACCAAAAACTACACCAAACTATCAATTTAGGTGAATGTAATGGGTGTTCATGAATAATTTGTGGATTTTCTTCGCACCAGAATCGACAGTTTTGTTTATTTACCGCACCACTCAGATGAAAGTGAGCCTCATCGGGAAATATGATTTTCTTAAAAAAATCGTTATCGTTTTCAAGTTGTTCCAAGACAAAATCAGCAAATTCACGACGTTTACGGTGGTATAATGGGTTCAGTTCTTGAGTGATAACAATTTTATACGGATACAAGCCCAAATCCTTTCTCAAAATCCGCCAGGTTATGGTTTGAGATAGTCCCAATTCTTGAGAACGTCTTGGAATCGACAAATTGCGCTCTTCAGCAACACTTGCCTGAACAGCAGCAATATTTTCATTATTTCGAGCGGTTCTTTGTCTTATTGGCACTTGAACATTATGTAAAGAAAATGTACGCTCGAAATTTTTAACAATTCGACGAATAGCGAGCACAGTTGAACGATTATTACGACCATAAAATTGCAAATGCGCACGAAAAGTTGCAATTGGAGAACGATTATTTTGATAATAAAATTGAATAATTTGTAAACGTTGTTCTGGCGTATATATCTCCATGATAAAATTGTAAACATTACTGAATACAATGATAAAAAAAGACAGATCATGACATATTACAAATGGCCGAAACGTCACTTAGAAATCTATAGCTTACAAATGGCCGAAACGTCTGCTATAGCTGCAGATAATTAAGAAGAAAATGAAATTTGAGCACTTTTAATTTTTGTTGCAAAAATTACTAATCTACCAATATTCGTTATTTCAAAATCATTATTTTATTACTTCTAAATAATAAATATAATTTCATCCTCCATAATTTAATATTTTAATTACATCACTAATTCGATTAGATAAAGCCTAGAAAATAAATTACTAATAAATAAGAAACTAATCCCAATCCATCTCACCCTAATAAAATACTAACTAAATTAGAACTAATAATTAATAGTATTATTGATAAAACAAATTTTAAAACTAACATAATAAATTCTATTATATAATATTATATACTCTTTTCTATAAAAAATTACTAAAGAAGAAATTAATAAAACAAATGACATAAATATTAATCTTATAAAATCAAACAAAAATGTTATTGGGTTGTTCGGAAAGTAATTTCGTTTTTTTTTTAAAATAAAAATGAAAAACGATTTTCTTATAGTAAATTAATATTTTATTCTGGCCTTTTTTCTTTAAGTGAATTATTCAATTTGTCCAACTGATGACAGTACATTTCAGAATTGATCGTTGCGTTGCTCGGTAAAAGCTCAAAATAAGCGATTCCTTTGAAATCCCACTAAACAGATAGCATAACCTTTTTTTGATGAATATTAGCTTTCGAAATGCTTTGATCCGGTTCATCTTTTCTACTCCAGGATCTTTTGCGCTTAACATTGTGGCAGACAACCCATTTCTTGTCCCCAGTGATGCTACGCTTTAAAAATGGATCATTTTCTTGGCATTCGAGATGCAAATCACAAACGTAAATGCGACAGCACACATTTTTTTCCATAAGATGATGAGGAGCCTATATGTCGAGCTTTAAGATAAAACCTAGCCGTTTCAAATTATCATGAACGGTCGTATTCGATAAATTTAATCTCTCAGCGATCTCACGAGTTGTTATTCGCAGGTTTGCATCAATTAATGCCTTTATTGTGTCTTCCAGAACGTGGTGCATCTTCGAGATCAAAATTGCCGGATAAAAATTTTGCAAACCAGTTTTGGCACTGGCGCTCACTTAACACATCTTGTCCATACATATCGGATAATTTTTTTTCTTGTTTGAACAGCATTTTTATCTTTTCTATAGTGTTTTGCTGTTTTTCACTTTCCATATTTAAAAGGGTATCTACTGTGCAGAATCAATCGAAATTTTTCACAAGCAAGCCTTGCTATGTCTGCTGTCAAAATACATATGTTCATGCGACTTAAGTGTGAAGTTGGTTGTGAAAATATACAATTAAGTCCTCTGTTGGGAAAAAACGAAATTACTGTCCGAACAACCCAATATTACAATTCTTGAACTATTTAAAGAAACAACTTCTCATTCAATAAAAATTATTTAATAAAAATTTTCTTCTTAAAATAAATAATCTAATACTAATTGGAAATAAAAATAAAAATCTAATTAAACAAATAGAAATATACTTAATGATCTAAGATGAAAATTTCATATCACTAACACCACAAATCAATATATTTTTATTAAAATTACTTAAATAATATTACAAGCAAAATAAAAAATATTTACTTTTTATAATCAATAAATTTAAAGGCAATCAATATAAAAATATTAATAAATATTCACGAATATTATTATTTATATTAGAAAAACTACCATATTATTTTTTGTTATAATCTGGTATTTTTTCTAATTTAAATAATTTATTTAAAATAATAAATTACTCCATGTTAAATAGTGTATTATCATATAAATACAATGTATAAGCAACACTAAAAAAAAAGAAATTCATGATAAACCAATTATAGTTAATCAAGATCAATTAACAACACAATTAATTAAATTAATTTCTCTCAATAAATTTAATGTAGGAGCAGCATCTATATATTGTAGAAGGTATAAGATTTAATAAACCCTTATTAACTATTAATCTACGACTACCTAACCGTTCATAAGAAAAAATTAGCCAATATATCCAAGAGGATATATTAATCCTCTTAAAACAATTCCTTTTGTGGGACAATTTATATTCCCACAATTTTAAGAATGTGAATTCTTCAGAAACACCTGCCATGCTTTATCTTCCTAGAGAAGTGTATCTCTATGCACTTCTGCTTTTGTACATTTTTGTATTATATACAATGAATACTTTAGTATTAAGAATTAGTATAAATACTTCAGTTCTTCTGAACACTGGATAGTCTAAATTTAAATTTTTTAATGAATAATTCATTAATAAAATGCAGAGTGCACAATATAAAGAAAGATTTTTGAAATAGAATTTCAAGTATATTTTATACACTGTTGAACTAAGCACAAAAAAATATCAAAAAAAATTATTTTTAAACAGAAATTTACTGTTCAAAATTAAAAAAGTAATTATCGCAAAATCCTTGAATTTCTCCCTTTTCAGCCAATGTTAAAACCTAAGTGATAATTTAGTTTAAAGTAAAAGTTTCCAAAAAAAAGGATGTTTATAAATTTTTTCGAAATTTTCCAAAATTACTCTACAGCGTATCGGGATCTGGAGGCGATATCTTAACATTGCTTAAAATATGGCCCCAAAAAAAGAGGACGTTTCACACCAATATTACCAGGTATATAAGCTTAAATCCGCTGTTTTTTAGTCAAAAAAACAAATATTTTTTTCATAGAAAGCAAAAACAAATTTATTCAAAGTACTTGCCCTTACTAGCTACACATTTTTCCCATCTCTCGGGCAATTTGTAGATACCGCGCCAAAAAAATTCCTTCTCTTTCGAGGCAAACCACTCATCAAGCCATTTTCGGACGTCTTCGTAAGAATCGAAGTGCTGCTCAGCGAGCGCATGGCCCATCGACGAAAACAGGTGGTAGTCGAAAGGGGCCTGGTCTGGAGAATAAGCAGGGTGGGGTAGAACCTCCCAGTTGAGTAGTTTCAGACCCTTTTTGGCGTGGAGGAAAATCAGCTTGTCATGTCTTTGTTGATAATCCGTTCTTTTTAACACAGAGCACGGTGCAATTTGATCAGTTGTTGGTGGTAGCGATGGGCATTGAGAGTTTCACCAGATTTCAACATCTCATAGTAGGACAATACTCTGGTGATCCCACCAAACGGACAGCATCGTCTTCCGTACGAAGCGATTTGGTCTTGGAGAAGATGTTGATGGTTGGCCGGGATCAAACCACGATTTCTTGCTTTTGGAATTCTCGAAATATATCCACTTTTAATCGCCTGGCACAATCCGATGCAGGAACGACTTTTTTTTGTCTGGCGAGCAAGATTTCGCATGTTTTGGCATCGCTCCATCTGCCTAACGTTCAATTCATGCGGCACCCATTTTCCGATCTTTTTAATCTTCCTCATGGCACGCAGACGCATGGAAATGCCTGGTTGAGTAACACCCAATTGCTACGCCAGCATTTTTTGCGATTGGATATCGTCTTCGTCCAAAAGAGCCTGCAATTGATGGTCCTCAACCTTCCTAGGCCGATTTTTACGCTTCTTGTCCCACAAGTCGAAATTGCCATCTTTGAACCGACGAAACGAATATCGGCACGTTGTTTCCGATAAAGCACTGTCACCTCCATAAGCGTTCGAAACGATTCGGTAGCCGATTTCTTCAAATTGAAGCAGTAAAGCAGAGCTTCCCGCATATACTCCATTTCTGGCACACTACTAGACATGATTACCAAAGGAAAAATATATGTTGTTGTTCGAAATTGCTGACAATGTGTACTGATTAATTTTGACAGATGTCAAACTCATAAAAAAAAGTATGGCGTGTCCATGGTAGCTTAATACGCTCATTCACGCCATCTATGACCAAACAGCGGATTTAAGCTTATACACCTAGTAGTTACGGTTTTATATTTGTGGATTCACTCCCATATAAATTATTCTGAACCTTTAAACCAAAGCAATCTTGTTTGTTTGATTTATGTTGAAAGTATTCTAAAATGTTTGGACGCTGCTACGTGAAACAATCGCAATTCTGAACTATCACTGAAAATATTTTCAATTTGGAAAAAATGCATGACCACACATAAGAGTCCATCATTTTGGAAGGCGTCTCAATACAATCCCGCTTGATCGACGCATTAATGTCTAGTTAGACGTAGAAGATTTAACGTTTGAAGCAGGCATTTCAAGCAAATTGAGTAGATTTGTGTAAGGAGGAAGTCTAAGACGATCAAGCCAATGAAAATCGTTCAAAGCAAACCTAACGAACTTATGTTGCACCAATTCTATATTTTTAATATGAGAACTGTAAAAGGGCGACCAAACTACAAGTGCATACTCAAGAAGAGGTCTACTAACTGAGGAACAATCTAAGTGAACCGAGGTATTAACACAGGATAGTTCTCTCGACCAATGCTTTATAAAGCTTAAAACTGCACTACCTTTGGTAACAATATTGTTAATATGAGGAATAAATTCAAGTTTCTTATCTAGTAAAATCTCAAGGTCAGTAGCAGTTTCTGCACTTTTAATTGTCGATCCCGAAAAGTTGTAAGAGAAAGTGTTACGATTGGGGCATGTGGAAAATGTCATGACTTCACATTTATCCAAATTCAAAACAAAGCCATTTGAAGCGAACCAATTATTAAATAATTTTAAATAAAAAGTTTTATATCATCTGCAAAGATTAAAAAATGTCATCAATGACAAGAATAAAAAGTAATGGGCCAAGATGGCTACAGTAATTGCTTCAAAATCTCTTGATAAACACGTGCGAAAAGACAGGTTATAGGTCCTATCAGATAAGTACGATCCAAACCAATCAAGAAGAATTGCAGGAAATCCCATTTTTCTTTAGTTTAAAGAAAATAATTAAGTGAGGAATTTTGTCAAATTCCTTAGCTAAAGTCAGTGTAGATGCAGTAAGTTTGCAAACCTTTAGAAAAATTACAAAATATACGAGTATTAGAAATAAATGTAAGAAGGTTGGTAGTCGTGGATCTGGAAGGCATAAAACCATGCTTTAAGGTGAGATTAAGTAACTACACTGCTTGATGAGCTGCAAATACGAGGTCTGTTCAAAAAGTATCGCGAATTTTGTGTTTTTCTAAAATTATTTATTTATTCATGAATATCTATTTTGTCCCCTTCAAAGTAATCCCCACCAGATATTATATATTTGTGCCAACGTTTTTTCCAATCCTCGAAGCACTTCAAAAAATCATTTTTTGTGATTTCGTTCAGCTCCTCTTTCGATACCGTCTTTATCTCCTTAATCGTAGCGTAGCGTTGTCCTCTCATTGGGCTCTTCAGTTTCAGGAACAAGAAAAAGTCACACGGGGCTAGATCTGGGGAATACGGTAGCTGCGGCATTATTAGTCTGTTGTTTTTGGCCAAAAATGGTAAAAGCCAATTTTTGTTCATCCACAAATCCGGGTGTTTCTGGCGGATTGCTTGGCACAACTTCCGCATAACTTGCAGATAATATTCCTTATTGACCGTTCTACATGAGAACTTATGATGCACCACGCTCCTACAATCGAAGAAAACTTTAAGCAAAACCTTCACATTCGACCGAACTTGGCGCGTTTTTTTCGGTCTTGGCTCGTGCGGCAGCTTCCATTGGGATGATTGAGCTTTTGTTTCCACTTCATAACCATAAACCCATGATTTGTCAGTTATGACCCTCTGGAGCAAATTTGTGTCGTCACGGACAGAGTCCAACAGCTCCTTAGCAATGTTAATGCGATAGTGTTTTTGGTCGAAAATGGGCAAAAATCGAAGACGAGCCAAAACACGTGCAAGCAAAGTAGCTGTCAAAAATTAACTGAACATTCAAAATGGCCGAACTTGTCGGCATAAGTGAAAGACATGAGTACGAACATAACGCCACAAAAAATCGAAAATCGAATGTACGTAACCCGCGGAAATTCAAAATTAGCGATACTTTTTAAACAGACCTCGTACGGACCGATGATAACAGTGCACTTTTCTGGGTGCAATGGCAGTTCTTGTTTCGCCTGTGGTTGTCTATCAGATCAAATGCTTTTTGAACAGATCTCGTATTCATCATTGTGGATTAATAGATAAGTAAAAAAATTCCTCCCATTCGTATTTAGAAAATTAAAAAAACTGATGTTTCTTATATTGGTATTGGTAGATTAAAAAACTTCTTTGAGCGGTGACTGCACACTTTTGTGACTCAATGTTTATTCATTGCAACGAAATCAAATTAGTTTTTAGCGTCTTCTTGTTGCATTTTACAATAAGCTTCTTCTTGTTGCAAAAACATCAATCGGAGAGCCAGTTTAAAGACATAAAAGCAAAAGTACCTCAAGGGAACGTACTAAGCCCTCTTCTGTTCTTATTATACTTTCGCCTATACGTAGCTATCTGCTTCTACTAAAGTGTACAAAGAAATAAAGGGTTTTTGAATAAGAGTGAAATGATTTCTTTTTAAAAAAACATACTAATTGTTAATGAAATTCAAATGTTTTTTATTTAATGTGAAGTACAATCGATACAATTAGGTTCTGAATAAAACGTCATTCAAATGGCCTCCACGACTTCTTTTGCAGCAACGAATTTGATGAACCCAATTTTCGATCACTTTTTCCACTAAATCAAGTCGTATGTCATGAATAGCATGTTCAATATTGACTTCTAAAGCTTGAAGTTGAAGAGAGTCTGGTTTATTGATAAAGACCAATGACTTCAAATAACCCCACAAGAAATAGTCTAATGGTGTTAAATCACAACTTCTTGGAGGCCATTCAATGTCACAATTTCTTGAAATAATCGAATCTTCAAACTTTTCTCGTAATAATTCGGTTGTTGCACGTGCCGTGTGGCACGTAGACCCGTCTTGTTGGAACCAGATGTTGTCAAGATCAACTTCTTCCAATTTCGGCCATAAAAAGTTGGTTATCATCGATCTATACCGCTCTCCATTGTCAGTAACGATGCTACCAGCTTCATTTCGAAAGAAGTACGGACCGATGATTCCACCAGACCAAAAACCACACCAAACTGTCAATTTAGGTGATTGTAATGTGTGTTCATGAATAATTTGTGGATTTTCTTCGCACCAGAATCGACAGTTTTATTTATTTACCGCACCACTCAGATGAAAGTGAGCCTCATCGGGAAAGATGATTTTCTTAAAAAAATCGTTATCGTTTTCAAGTTGTTCCAAGACAAAATAAGCAAATTCACGACGTTTACGGTGGCCCAATGGCTTCAGTTCTTCAGTGATAACAATTTTATACGGATACAAGCCCAAATCCTTTCTCAAAATCCGCCAGGTTGTGGTTTGAGATAGTCCCAATTCTTGAGAACGTCTTGGAATCGACAAATTACGGTCTTCAGCAACACTTGCCTGAACGGCAGCAATATTTTCATTACTTCGAGCGGTTCTTTGTCTTATTGGCACTTGAACATTATGTAAAGAAAATGTACGCTCGAAATTTTTAACAATTCGACGAATAGCGAGCACAGTTGGACGATTATTACGATCATAAAATGGCAAAAGCGCACGAAAAGTTGCAATTGGAGAACGATTATTTTGATAATAAAATTGAATAATTTGTAAACGTTGTTCTTGCGTATATATCTCCATGATAAAATTGTAAACATTACTGAATACAATGAAAAAAAAGACGGATCATGACTTATTACAAATAGCCGAAACGTCACTTAGAAATCATATCACTCTTATTGGAAAACCCTATACTTTGAAAGCATTTAACGTTCTCATAATTATGGACTTAACAAAAAAAACTTCATTAAATAGTAGCTTGTCACCGGTGAACACTATTAATGGAATTAAAAAATAGCCCGTCACAGTTAGGGTTCCATTTTCAACGTTCGCATCATTATTAATAATTATTCCTAATTTTGGAGTTCGAAAAAAGCGCATCATAAATGGGGTTCCATTTGCAATGTCTTACTGACCGATTGCTCTACTACCCACAATAGCAAAAATTTTGAAAAGTTGTTCCTGACAGAGATTCTACCTATCATCAAAGACAGAGATCTCATCCCAACTCATCAGTTCGACTGCAGAGAAAAACACTCTCGAACATTCAAAATGGCCGAAATTGTCGGCAAAAGTGAGAGACATGAGTACCAACGTAACGCCATAAAAAATTTAAAATCGAATATACGTAACCCGCGGAAATTCAAAATTCTTTTTGAACAGACCTCGTATATCAACGACTCAAATAATATTGGAACACTCGATAATTTTGCTACAGGGTTGTAGTTGATAACTTCAATTTTAGGACGCTTTTTTAAAATTAGTATTATGAAGGACTGTCTCTAAACTTCAGGATTGATTTTTTTTTAAATAATTTCCAGAGCAGAAAGTAAAGCGATGGAGCATGATTTAATAAAAATAGGAGGAACACCTTCAGGATTATAGGATAAATCAAATTTGAGATCATTAATACTACAATATTTAGAATAATATCTTGAGTTATTACAGGCATTAATTCTAAAGAAATCGGTAGATCAGAAAGATGCATAAATTCATTTACATTTATTTGAAAACGATCAGAGAAAAGGGCCTCCTCAAAATAATTTGCTGGAAAAGCCATCATAGATCATGGTCGACGGATAACCATCGATTTTCCTTTAAATGTTAACAAATTTGAAGAAAGATCGAGAATTCTTGTACAAGTTGATTCGAAGATGATTAAAATAATCGTTATATATAGAAGAGGGCGGGGTTTTAAATTCATTAAAAACAGGTGGTAAAATCGGAATAGGAAGAAACGTTTTTTCCATAATCGATTGTTCTCGTTTCTAAGGTGACGTATTGGGTATAAGGGAAACTTCTATCATTTTTGAACACTTGCACTTGTATGCGTTGTCGATGCTTAGCGAGAATTCTGATTCGACTGAAATCGATTTAAACCGTTAGATTACTGTATGATTGATGGTTCATACACATTTTTTCGTATTTTTGTCTATTTTTTTAACTTAAAGAACAGTCAACATGTGTAAAGAAAAAGTGCACCTAAGACATTGTATGTTATGCTGTATGAGTTCCAAAAACTGATTTTTCTTTGAAAGATGAACCCAGATCAGGAAGGCCATCAGATGTCAATAACGAATTGCTACGCAGTATGATCAGGACAAATCCCATGTTAAATTCCAAAGAATTGGCCTTCATCAGACTACTGCTTTAGAGCACATTAAAAGGCTTGGTTTTGTGTCCAAACTCTCTGTTTAAGTGCCACACGAATTAAGCGAAAAAAATTTAATGGATCGCTTGGTGACTGGTGATGAAAAGTGGATAGTTTATAAACATGTGGTAAGAAAAAGGGCATATGTTTACAAAGGGGAGACACCACCGACCACATCCAAAGCTGGCATGCATCAAAAGAAAGTTATGTTGTGTTGTTGGTGGGATCGGAGGGGTATTGTCCACTATGAGTTGCTGAAAAAAAATTATACGGTTGATGCTGATCTTTACTGTTTGCAACTTGATTTATGGAATAAAGAAATCCAACCTTAACGTCCATATTTGGCCAACTGAAAGGGTGTAATTCTTCACCATGACAACCTAAACCACACGTGGCAAGAAAAATCGTGCAAAAAATTACAGAGTTGGGTTGGGAAACTCTACCTCAGCCAGCATATTCTCCAGATATTGTACCATCTGACTATCATCTGTTCAGGTCACTGCAAAACTTTGTTGATGGAAATGAATATATAAATTATGAGGGTGTCCAAATAGCAGTGGAAGAATACTTTGCGTCCAAAAACGAGGACTTCTTTTCTAGGGGGTTGGATAAGCTTCCAGAACGCTGCCAGACAGTTGTAATCAATTAAAAAAATATATTTTGGATTAATTTTTGAAAAAAAATTCAGTTTTTTCTATTTACACCCAATAGTGTCATATTAAAACAGGGCGTAGATTGAAAAGGAAACCGCATGTGTTTAAGTGACACAAAAAATATTAAAAATATTAAAAATTTCTCTGTAAAATATAGAAATGAAGAAGAAAGTAATGTTGCAAAATCAGTAGACATGAGTTCACTTGCAAGAATAGAAAAATTTGCCTTTTTTTTAAATCAAAAAAAGAATCGTCAATTCCAGAAACAAGATGACTACGAGTCTAAGATGATCAAGAGCGGTGGATGATAGTTATTAATAATAGACAAATTGTGCGCATCTGAATCGACCAAAGTGCTACCCCAGCTACGAGAAAAAGATAATAATATATTTTACTTCAATGAGGTTAGGTAGAATGGGATGAAAAATGAATTTACCATACAAAATCAATTTCTATTTGTACATTTTTACAAATTTATCGACAATTAGTTGTATTTGGGGTATGAGGGGTCACGGTTTAGATAAAAACTCAGGTGTCTTGGGTCATACTATCGCTCCTTCGAAGGCAGAGACTACCTTGTTTTCTAGTATAATAAAAATAGCCACTGTAGTTAATAATAATAATAATATGTTAAAATAGGCGCAAATCTCCTATTTAAATAGTTACTAACAATATGGCCAACAATTTCTCGTCCACAATTAACAGTTTGAGATTTTCAAAAAAAAAAAAAAGAAATTCCTTACACATTAAATATTAAATGATAATAAAAATAGAAAATTAAAAAAAAACATTTCACATATCAAAAGACGAAAAGAAATTTTCAAAAATTTTCAACTAATTGAAAACTTGATTTCGCTGTTCCTTTATTAATCTTCCCCTTGTTGATGTGCAGCCAAGTTCACTACTATCTGATTGAATCGAATCTTTGAGGAACGAATTGAAATTTTTTGACAGCTGCTAATACGTTCCACTAATTCGATTCGGAGTGACATTTTCCTTTTAGACGAAAAGCATACGTACGCGGATTGAATCGACTCAGGAAATTCTGAAACAACAAATTCCCCTCAGTGGTAGTTAATTTTCGGTTTTAATGAATTTCTAATTTGTTTTTATTAACAAAACCAAACGAGAAGGTGAATAATAAAGCAAAAAAAAAATGACCAAACGAAATATCTGGACTCGCGAAGAGACACAAGTCTTGCTAAATATTATGGAGGAGAACGATTATATTCAGGAATTCAATTCGAAAAAAGCGAAACCGAATGAGATCTACAAAAAAATCGAATCCCAAATGCGTATGCGGGGATTCACAGCAAAGGGCGACACACAAATCAAATTCCGATGGAAAAACTTGAAAAATATTTACATATCAACAAAGAAATTGCGTACAAAAGGTGATATGACCGGTGGTACGTTCCCGTTCTACGATGAACTGGAACGAATCCTAGGCGCACAAGGTTCTATAAATTCGATCGGACGAGGAGTTGACATTTGCAATGGTAACCGAGTCGGCAAAATGAAATTCAATATTTCAATAATAATTTTTTTTTCTCTAAGATAAAAATAGTAGCTTTGAATTTGGAAAGTCCGATCAAACAACAATCGAATTGCTCAAACCGTTATCGCCAAATTCAATCTCGACTTTTAAGGAAGGTGAATGGCTGGAAGTGTTTGTGAGCAATTCACAGCACGAACAGCAGCCGCAAAATAACGTCTGCAAAATTGATTCCATAGAATGTATGTGTGCATCCCACCTAAAATAATCAATAATTAATTTAAAAAAAAAAAAATTTCCTTTCAGTTACACCAGAGCCCAGTAGTCCCAAACGACTGCCGAAATTAGCAACAGGAAAGGGTAGTTATTTCCGTTGTATTGAAAAATTAACCGATGCTATTCAACTTACACAACAGGAAATGAATGAAAATTTCTTCGCGAAACAAAAAGAACTTGTCGATTATGAGTTCAGTTTATATACAAAAATGGAGGAGAGGTTCGAGGAGAAATTTATTGAGTCCACAAATAAAATGCTCGAGGATAATACGAAAAAATTCCTGAGCGGACTTGATAATTTATTTAACAATATTAACAGTCGTGACGATTCTATTCCGAAACTTACGAATGTCATTGTACCGACAACGACAAGTCTTAATTTAAGAGATTTTATTGCAAATTTTCCAGCTAATTAAAGCCTGCTTCACACGAAGCTATTTTCCTGATTGTTCTCTTGCCCGCTACCGTGCTGGCTGCGGTGCTAGAAATTACGTTACTGCTTTCTCTGTTATTAGGTTTCAAGCAGAATATCAATAAAATATAACCGTCTCTATTCTTGCTAGTTTTGCTGATGGTTTTTTAACGAGAACCAATGAGAGAACATTAATTTTCCACGTGGGCTATATAAGCAATAGCACGTTTGCTTACATTTTAGAAAAACACATAATATCTGCATTTAAATGTCTTCCCTAGTTATCGGTACATTTTCACGTGAAATATATAAAAAAAATTATTTTTAAATAAAAACGCTGCTTGACCATTTTTGTTGATTTATAAACTGTCATTGCGCAATCATAAAAGTCAGCTGGAAATCCAAGTTTTAAAAAAGTATCATTCGAAGCCCTAACACGCATAAAAAGTCATCACAAAATAAAGCCATTTTGAAAACAAGTAGCGAATCTAGCAAAAAAAAAAACAAATAGCGAATCTGGCAAGATAGCAAGTAGCGAACCTAGCACGAAAAGAAATAGCAAATATAGCAAGAAAACAGGTAGCCAATCTGGCAAGAAAACAAGTAGCGAGTCAAGCAAAAAAAAATAAGTAGTGAATCTGGTAAGAAAACAAGAAGCGAATTTAATAAGAAAACAAGAAGCGAATCTGGTAAGAAAAGAAGGAGCGAATCTAGCAAGAAAACAAGTAGCGAATCTGGCAAGATAGCAAGAAAACAAGAAAAGAATTTAGCAAAAAATGAAGTAGCGAATCTGGCAAAAAAAAACAGGTAGCAAATCTAGCAAGATGACAAGAAACGAGTATAGCAAAAATACAAGTAGTGAATCTAGCAAGAAAACAAGTAGCGAATCTGGCAAGAAAACAAGAAGCGAATGTAGCAACAACAAAGATAGTGTCGTGTGCAGGCAGCTGTAGACGATAAGAATTTAATAATCATTCCGGATAACGAAAATCTAATACTGTATTTGTCCGCAATTTCCATTTAACCGAATTAAAACCATTTTTTTTTATTAATAATTGTAAATATATAAAGTTTTATTCAATCGTTATTTTAATTTCAAAGGAATTTTTGAGTTTCACTGTTCAAATTTTTAATAAAATATATTTAAAAAAAAAAAATAGTGTATATAATAATTAATATGAATTTAATTGGGGAAGATTGTTTATGTACTTTTTGATACGTAAACTATTGTGAATAATCGTTATGTAAATTAAATATTTATAAGCAAATAATAAACCTTTTAATAATTGGGAGAGTGTTTTATATTGATAGTTTTCTCATACATTTGTAGAGCTTGGAAATTATTTAATTTAAAAAAAAGAGGAATTATAATGTGTACAATTTGTTTGTCTATAGAATTTTCGATTGAATACGGTCTATCATAGTTATTGTCTGTCTGAATTTTTTTGAACAGGATTCTAGGTGGATTCAGGTAATCGCGAGTCTTCTGTTTTTGTATAATTTTTAGTATTCAAAATTGTAGATAATTTTTTAGTACTAAATATTTTAACAAATTACTACTATTAAAAATTAAAGGCAGTTCTAGTTTTCTTCAGTTTATGATAATTTTCAGTGATGAAATTTTTAATATATTTTTAGTACCAAATATTTAAGATAATTTGTATTTAGAATAATGACTACAAAATTTTAGATCAGTTTCAGTTTTTAAAATTATGGCAATTTTCTGTAATAAAAATTTAGACCATTTTTAGTACTAAGAATTTGAGATAGCAATTTTGATTATATTTTTATGCTATTCAAATTTGTGGGCGATTTATAGTAAAGTAAAATTTAAAAATATTTGCAGTAATCAAAGTTTAACTAATTTTTATAATTGAAATTTGTTGACTATGTTAAGTATTTTCAATTTAAGATGATTTACCGTGACAAAAATTTAAATATTATTATGGCCCAAAAAATTTAGTATAATTTTTAGTATTCAAAATTGTAGATAATTTTTTAGTACCAAAAATTTTAAGAAATTACTACTATTAAAAATTCAATGCAGTTTTAGTTTTTTTTCAGTTTATGGTAATCTTCAGTGATGAAACTTTTAAAGTATTTTTAGTACCAAATATTTTAGACAATTTAAGGATATTTTTTTTGCAGTAAAAGTTTTAAGAAATGTTTAGTACAAACGATTTTATACTATTTTGTAATAACAAAGTTAAGACAATTTTGAATAGGTTTCAGTAACATTATTTTTAGTACAATTTTTTCTTATAAATTTTGTTTAGTAATTAAAATTTTTTTTTAAATATTTAAAGAATTTTTTAGTCATTTTAGTATAAAAAATTTTCATCAATTTTAGTATTCCCCAATTTATTTTTAATTTTTAGTAACCAAATTTGAGATAATTTTGCTATTTAATATTAAAGATAATTTTTTAGTACATTGCAATATTTTCACATACTATATTTTTAATAATCCCGAATATGATATTTACTATTCAGCTTATCGGACAGTGTTGATATCGGTTTCTGAAGTATTTGAGGGTCACTAAGTAGACTATAAATTTCTGAACATTCAACTGTTAAAATTGGTTTATTTTAAATATTTAAAAAAAACTATATTATTTATAATTTATATCATCAAATCTCAATGATCATCCGTACATATAGATTGGCATAAAAATATTCATCAGAGCATCTTCTTGTTTGAGTAAAATTCAGTGCCATAGTTACCCATTTTATCATAGGCTAATAATATTAAATATATAAAAATTATGTATTAGATTACATGCAGTTTGATCATTTCTCAAAATGAATGTAAATTCGCAAGGTTGCCGATACAGAGACTGACTGTACTTTATCCGGTAGCACATACTTATGCTGGTACAGTCCAATAAGATGATTTTGGTTGTTTTTTTGAATATTATTTTAAAAAGTTTTCATTTAGTCGATTTGCGCACTCTTATGGTGAATTTATTAAATCTTTTTTTCGATCTACAATAGATAGTTGTTGTTGATATTTTTCCCCAAATCTACGTACATTTGTCAAAATTGGTTATCCACGACTAAAAATCGTGTAATCATACGATCAGTGTAATAGGCTGACGAACTGTTCGTAGAATTGAACAATTTGAAAGCGGATTATTTGCAGGAGAAAATCGTGCATTGCAATTACGGTGTATGCTAAGCTTTATTGTGATCATAATTCTGTATTCTTTCGACACCAAAAAAAAAATGCTTAAGGCCTCTCTTACGCAAGAATCGTTCCGAATCTCTCTATCCAATTGCACGATGCCGCACATACGAGTACAATAGCACAAATATCAATAATGTCATAAGTTGAAGGAAATATGTTAATTTCATCTATTTTTCTCTTTTCAACTATTTTTTTTTTAAATAGCAAAATTACCTATGCTCAGTTTAACTGTTATTGTGATCAGTAAATTAAAATAAAAAAACTGCAAATCACTAAAGAATAGTAACCGTTTTTTTTATATGGTTGACATTTTATATTATTATTCTTGGAATAAAAATACAATAAAATAAGAAGAGTTGTATAGAATACGTAAATTCCAAGAACATTTGTCAGAAATTACAAATGTTACAGTAATTTTACTTTGACTTCTGATATTTTATTATAAATATTTATCTAAGATTATAAAATAACAACAGTTGAATTCCAATCTGACTTTTATTTATGTTAAAATATTTGAATTTAAATTTTCTTTTATTTTTTTTTAATATGAACGTTATTATGGGGTGTAGGTCCCATCGTTTTTTATTTTTAGAACCAAGTTAAGGGAGATAGTTTTTAGTATGCAAACTAGGACAGAACAGTAAAGAGACAGAGCCATTATTGAGAGTGATCTGGTAACACCTCCACGTAGCTTATTTGTAAGTGCCTCCCAAACGTGCAGTACCACTAGTTTCAACCTCATTGGGAGCAGCGAAATTTTAGTACAATGAAATTTTGTATGACTCCGCGAGTTTGATTTACGAAAAGTTGCACGGAGCCTATGGGGAACATTCCTTAGGACCCAGAAGTGGTGAACCTCGTTCACAAAAGCTTCTCACATCGAATATTGGTGAAAATGTGGAACTAGTGAAGGCTCTTTTGTGGTCAGACCGTCTATCAATATTGAAGCTGATGATTGAATGGTCTTTGCAAAACTCAGAAAAAGGGTGCTGCATATCATTTTGAATATTACAGACACTTAGATGCTCTATCATAACAACGATCCCCTTGATGTGAAGAGTTTTTGTCAAAAAATGGGGATTATTGTGGTTTTCCAGACCCTTCCATTAACCTAATCATTTATATTATGTTCCCTAATATTAAAAACTTGAACGGAAGTGACATCAACTTGGTAATATCAATCAAATCTAATGCTGGTGATACACATCTGGTGTCAACACCATAAACAAAGCGATACTATTTATAATACTACTCTCTGATATACAGCCGTTCATGGTATAGTTTGATGTTTTCGCCTTTTGTGTTTTGGCGGATAAGAAAATTAGAGATTTATTAACAGTGGTTATAAGCTCTTTTTAAGATATAAATAGGCTGGATAGTGAACATAATATTTTCAAATTACGAACAAAATAAAATCCACATAAAATAATAATAATTTTCACCTTTAAACTAATGTAAATAAATCGCAACCAAACAAATCGATGTAATTTTTTAGTTCCTCTACTTTACGCTGCCGTAAAGAAGTCTGTAAAAGCACCAGGTTTGCCTATCGAGAAGTGCTATATCTATAAGCAAATTTCGTACTTTTACAGACTTCAGCGCCATATTCCCATACTAGGTTGGTGTATAGGGAAACCACGAATATGTTATTTATCGAATACAAGCTTTTTCAGATAGGATTTAATTGGTATTGGGTGACACATACATTGTATTTAATGTAGTATGATACCATATTTGTGTCCCTAGTATACAGGAGTAGAGTCGAGGAGCTGAAGGCGACATCAGTTGACACCTTCCAGCACTACTTCAAAGAGTATAAAAACCCCACCACAGGGAACTATCTTAGATCCTTTATATTTTGACTATTTTTAGGTAATTTTTTATCTAGTTTTTTTTTGACCCTTCAAATGAGAGTCTTTGACTTTTTTTTAATATGACCAAGTCTACGTAACCCAAGTCTTCTAGTATATATAAAAAAATAAACTTTTGGGATAATATTTCTATTCTTTTCAACAAAGATATTATTTACGGAACAGCCGTTTTGATGGTAGGAATACAACTCTGACTGAAACAGAAAACCGCATCCAGTTGTTGCTGTCAATATTTTACAACCTCCACAGCCTTATGGGAATTCACAAAACTCCGACTGTTTTATCGTTGAATTAGATCGTGTTGTAATTTTGCAGTTGTAGTCCCAGTACAGCCCATAAATTTTAGTGTTTTGTTATATAGCAGGATTGTTCTTTGGCAGTTGAAATTGAAATAGAATTAAAGTGAATACGAGGTCTGTACAAAAAGTATCGCGAAATTTGAATTTCCGCGGGTTACGTATATTCGATTTTTTTTGTGGCGTTATGTTGGAACTCATGTCTCTCACTTATGCCGACAAGTTCAGTTAATTTTTTTTTTTGCACGTGTTTTGGCTCGTCTTCGATTTTTGCTCATTTTTGTTTTTGCTCATCGCATTAACATTGCTAAGGAGCTGTTGGACTCTGTCCGCGACGACCCAAATTTGCTCCAGAGGGTCATAACTGGTGACGAATCATGGGTTTATGGTTAAAACGTGGGAACCAAATCTAAATCACCCCAATGGAAGCTGCCGCACGAGCCAAGACCGAAAAAAACGTGTCAAGTTCGGTCGAATGTGAAGGTTTTGTTTACAGTTTCCTTCGATTGAAGGGGCGTGGTGCATCATGAGTTTACAGTTTCCTTCGATTGAAGGGGCGTGGTGCATCGTTCTGGTAGAACGGTCAATAAGGAATATTACCTGCAAGTTATGCGAAAGTTGCGTGAAGCAATCCGCCAGAAACGCCCGGATTTGTGGACGAACAAAAATTGGCTTTTGCACCATGATAACGCCCCTGCTCACGCATCGTTGCTTGTGCGCGAATTTTTGGCCAAAAACAATACACCAATAATGCCGCAGCAACCGTATTCCCCAGATCTGGCCCCGTGTGACTTTTTCTTGTTCCCGAAACTGAAGAGCCCCATGAAACAACAACGCTACGCTACGATTAAGGAGATAAAGACGGCATCAAAGGAGGAGCTGAACAAGATCACAAAAAATTATTTTTTGAAGTGCTTCGAGGATTGGAAAAAACGTTGGCACAAGTGTATAATATCCGGTGGGGATTACTTTGAAGGGGACAAAATAGTTATTCATGAATAAATGATTTTTGAAAAAACAACCAAATTCGCGATATTTTTTGAACAGACCTCGTACATTATTTGTAGTTTTATTAAAAAATTCATTTATAAGTAATAAATTATTATTGCACTTGTACCAATTAATTCATTTGGGCGACAGTCGTTAATTTGTGACCTACGCACAGATTCTGAAGCAGATTTTGGCCACATCTAAACCACACTATTAAAATGAGAATTTTTTCGAAAGCTTCTACAAAATTTCGTTCGTTTCTCAAGCAGCTCGATCACAATCAAGATGTCTAGTGACATTCAGAGAGAGTTGAATAGTTTCTGTTCTCTCAATTATTAGGCAAAGCAAGTATAGGCTGCATTTACACCATACAACTCATGAGTTGATAATTTTTGCACTTTCCTGAGGCATCAACAAAACCACTTTTAACAACTTTAATGTAAAGTACTGCCATTTTCAAAATCATGCGTATTAACAGTAAAAACATCAAAAATCTCTTAAATGAAATTTAAGACAAAAATTCTTACCTTTTTCCTCCCAAATTTATCCACTATTACAGAATATAAAAAAAATTATTTATAAATAAGAATTACGTCTTTAAGTTAATTTCCCCTTCTGAAAAAAGTAATCAATTTTTTTTTATTCGAATTATTCCTTTATGGTTTATTTATAGCTATTAACAGATTAATTAATTAATTATTAAATATTTTCAGGCTTACATTTAGATTTTACATTATTTCTAACTTTATATCTAGGAGGCAGTCAAAAAAAATTAAAACAAAAAGTATGCGCAATAAAAATAAGTAAAGTTAAAGTTTTTTGGAATTTTTTTTTTTACAAGGAGGAATTTTAAAAATATTCCTTTTTAAATGGAAAAATGTACCTTTTTGCTTGTAAATAGATTCTTTGTTGCCTTTTGAGAAGATTAGGAATAGATTACAAAATGTTTCTAACCGCTCGTCATATAAAATATAAGAAAACTAATCGAATGTAAAATTTCAATTGAAACTGTTTTTTTTCTTCTTTTTTTTTATAATTATAATAATAATCTTGATGAAATCATCAATGGAATAAAAATTGTAAAAATAGTAAACAAAAAAAAAAAAAAAACGATTACTATTGCATGTAAATAAGTTTTCTGATGATTAATGTTTTTGTGGCAACAGCACTCACTGTACTAGGTAAAAAATTCACAATTAGACGATATAACTTACTAAGGCAAAAACGACTTTTTCGACCGTTCTCTTCGTTACACGTAACACTTAAACCCATTATAATTTTTGCTCGATTAAATTATGCATGAATAATAATCGGCAGAGCAATATGAAAACCGTGAAAAATGTTTGTTTAGCTTATGTAAGATATAAACGATGATAATCGTTTGCGCCAAACGCACAATTGCATTTTGGACATTTGCGCTGTCGTGTCTCGTATCGAGTCCGTAAACAGTCGTAACAGAATACATGAAAACATTTGGAGAGTACTGCGTCCTTTCGTTTCACTTTGCACGAGGGACACGTCAGCGTTTCTTTGTATTCCCGAATCTCCTCCATCATTACTTCGTCTATTGTTGTGCCGGTCATTTCGATCTTCTTCATACGTTCCGCTTTGCGTTTGAATTGCGCCAACTCCTCTTGCAGTCGTTTCGTTTTGTAAGCCTCTGCTTCCAATGAACTGGTCTTCTCTGCAACCACTTGTTGTGCCTCTTTCATCTGAGAATGATACTTTTCCAGATGCAGCTTTAAATCGGCCGCCGACTGCGCCGATTCAATCGCCTTCCTCTTATGCATCTCCATTGCTTGCTGGCGCAAAACAAGTTCCTTTTCAATAGTTGCCACCGTATTTTGCAGACTACGCTCCTTTTCTTCGAGTTTCCGCAGCACAATGTGCATCGCTTCGATTTGAGCGTCACGAGTTGCTACCTGATCTTCTAAAATCTGTTTTTCTTCCCTCAGAAGTTTATGCATCTGATTTGCTTTTATACGCTCCGACATCAACTTGAAATTAGCGTCGTCCTTTTCACGGAGTTGTTGTATTAAGCGGGAATTCTGCTCTTGCATATCCTCAAATGCCTGTCCCGTCACTTCCATTTCATTCAGCAGCGCTTCCTCCTCGTGCGATCCGACAAATGGACGTACATAATGTCCACCCGGCCACGCTCCATCAACAGGTTTCTGATTAGTCACCTGTTTTTGTAATTCGTAGTTCTGATCCTCTAATATTTTTATTTTCCTCAGAGCCTCCTCATCGGCCAATTTCTTAGTCTCTTCGCGTTTGTTTTCTTGAATTTTTTTCAACTGTTGCCGTAAATCATCGATTTCCGTTCGAAGCTTTTTCTCCGATGCCATAAGTTGCACCTTATCACGCTGCTCCTTCGATACACCCTTGTACATGTCCAGTAATAATTTCATCTCCTTCTTTTCGTTCATCGCTTTCCTAAAGTCACCAATAAAAAAATTATAAATTACAAGCAACTACGAACAAAAAAATCCATTTATCGGCAAATAACTTACTTCAATTGGGCCTTCATATCCCGTACCATTTCTGATTCGGCAATTTTCAATTCTTTGACGCGTTGTGCCTCTTTAGCATCTTTTTCAGTTTTCACAGCGTTGCCACCTTGTGTGGCATCCTTTTTATCACCAGGTGTCGTTGATCCAGTCTGTCCATCCTTTCCCTTAATACCATCTTTTTGATCTTTGCTTTCGTCATCGTTTTCATCCGATTCCACTAAAAGTCAATTTAATTAATCACATGCAAATTAGTCGATTATTATCTGCTTTCTTACTTTTTACTTGAACACCTGAATTCTCTTCTTTAACACTAACCGAACCCTCTGAACTTGTCTCTTCTTTGATACAACCTTCCTGCTTGATTTCATCTCCGCCCCGAGCATTATTTCCATTTACTTTTGCAACCACTTCTTCAAGCTCTTTTCTAAGCTGAAATATATTTATAAAAAAAAAAATTATTTACTTTTCTTTTGTTGTTAATAAGTAAATTTCTATTTATAATTTTATACTTTAACATTATCACCCGATGCATCTTTGTACTTTCTTTTATAACGTTGAACTTCACCCTTTAACTGGCCATTATGGTTCTGCAGAGACGTAATTAAGTGTCTCATTTCACGATTTATCGGACCCGTTTGCTCATTGGCAGTTATGTTCTGTTCAAATTGAATCCGTAACATTTCGTATTCTTTGCGAATCTGTGCAAGAGCATCCTCCATTTGAATCATATCGTTTCGAGCTTTCTTCTGAGCGATCAACTCCTCACTTTCCATCATTTCGATTTGGCGTAAATGCTGATTTTTACTAGTTTGTAATTGACTACGCGTCTCGTCTAGCATCGTTTTAATTTGCATCGATTCATTATAAAGAACTGAGAATTGCGATTGAAGGCATTTGTATTCAGTCGTTTCAACAATCACAGATTCTGGTAGCTGGCGTATCTAAATAATTCAACGAAATATATTCAATTAAAACTTTTTCAAAGTAAATTCATGGCGTATAAAAAATTGAATTGAATTTTTTACATGGTGAACTTACATCCATTTTGAGTTTTTCCACTTCCTTTAATGTCTCTCGGTGTGTCTGATGTAATTTGTCAAGTTCGGTGAGACGATTATTAGCCATTTCTCTGTATTCTTCGAGTTCTTTTTGTAAATCCTCTAAATGCGTACTACTAACGTTTGTTGTTGAAATACTTTTTCCTGAGCTTTTTGTCGCATCACCATGCATCTGATGGTAAGCCTTCAATTTTTCAATAGCTTCCGCAAGATGATTTTCTAGCTTATCGTTTCGACAACGCACCTTTTCCAGATCGTATTGCAATTCATCAATTTGATTACGCAATTCGGCACTCTCTGTCTCCTTGGCTGTCAAAGCGTCCTGGTGCTCTTTCAATTTCAACGACATTGTATGAAATTTCTCATGGAGCGATGTGTTTAAATTTTGTAATATTGTATTCTCGGCCATTATTTCGATTTGAGATTTTCTTATAGTCTCATCCATAGGAGGAATTTCACTGCTCTCTTCACTACCATCTTCATTAACAGTCTTGTGCCCTTGTTTCAAAGCCATCGTAATCTTTTCATTTCTTTGTGTTAAACGGTCAATAACCTGAACTATTTTGGCTACAGCCCGTTTAGAAACTTGTACTCTATTTGCTAACTTATCATCCAATTCCTCCTTATCCCATGTGGACAATTGTGCCAGAAAAGATGTTGTCACCTCATTTTCATCTAATTTTTAAGTAATTTATTCAATATGACGCAAACATAAGTCAATAAAACACTGGAAAAGAAAATTACATCGATACTAACTCTTGTTCTCCGATTCGTCTGCAGTTTCAGCGTCGAACCGCTGCAACAGAACCCGAATATCCTCGTTTAACTGATTCCAGTATCGATTTACAACGTTCAATACTGCATCGTCCTGAGTTTGTCGTTTCTCAAGTTGTTCGATTCGATGGCGCAATTCACCTTCAGTTCTCATCCGCTGCTCAATTCTTTGTGCTAATTTCTTATTCTGAAACTGCAGCACTTTTATATCCATTTCCTCCAGTGTGGATACCGGCCCAATAAGGTGCGGTTCAAAATGCACCTTTTTAATGGGCGGCTGACCAATTGTGGAACTATTTGTCGCGTCATCTGCATTTCTTTTCGACATTTTCAATATTTTAGATTTCTACCGATTTATGAGAATCTCAATTACTGTTATCTAGGTTACAAAAAAAAAAAAAGAATAATATAAAAATCCATTGATTACAGCATCAATTATATGAAAATAGATTTTTCGGTATATAAAATAAAACAAACATTTTTCCCTTTCCTAAAGCAAGCGTGCTAATGTCAAATTTACAAGCGAACCACAACAGCATCATTTCTTATGCTGTTCAGGAAAATTTAAATTTTTTAACACCATTTTATATTTTTCATAGTAATTTTCATTCAATAAAAATATAATCAACAATTCTTTCTTTTAATATATTCCATTTTTCTCTTAAAAAAATATTCCTATTTTTCATAATTAGTCTTCTTATCGATTATAATCGAAGTTACATCAAATATGAATTTTCCTCTTGTTGATATATTTTACGCAAGAAATCTACGAAAATTTCCAATAAAATCACTTACCTAATAATGTTTATTCTTTACAAAACAAATTCCTTCAATTATTACATTCAGTAATTTTCATAAATTTGGCGTAGAATGTGGTAAAGTCCAATAGAATTATTCAATTTGCATCTTGACATTAGCGGACAAATGACACAATGAATGACTTCTACGACTGGCACGGCATGATGGACGACGGCACAACGCATTTCGAGACTCGCATACGAACACTGCTGTTTCATTATCTGACGTTCCCCTTTTCAATGCGAGATAATTTGAAAATGTTTTCAAAATTAGAAGTTGGCTAATTTTCATTTCAAAATGAAACATTTTCATTACTATTTATTTGAAAATAATTATATTAACAATATTATTACAAATAATTAAACACAATTACTTTAATGAAAGAATTAATCCATTAAAACTTGATGATAATTATTAGGATTTTATCAAAATCTAAACGACAAAATAATTAAAACAATATTTTTATTAAAAAAATTAAAATCTCATAATTTATTAAAAATTTTATTAAAACGAAAGACTTCACCTTTTTTAGTGACTATTCCCCTTTTTTAGTAAAAAAAAAACAAACAAAACAAACACTATTTCCTGACCTAAATAAATAATTAAACAAAACAAAAAATAAATCCTGGCAACCATCGATTTAATTTGTAATTTTATTCCTAAAATTATTAAGCACAATTAGCTTAAACGCAAAAAGAATTTGTTTATTTTTTTTAATAAAATTTGTCTGCTTAAATATTGGAAAAAAATGAGTGCGTATATTTTGAATAAGAAAAAAATGTTGGGATCACACCTAGCCGATGAGAATCTGGTACTTATGGGGAAACAGCCAAGACGGCTGACATATTCCCAATGGAATTTCAATAATCGTGAAAAATGTCGTATTGGCGATAACCAAAAACAACTTGCCGATCGAATTATAGCGTAAGCATCTCTACAAATTGGCGGATAATTGAATGAGATCAAAGTAGGATTAAATGTGTTTTTTTTGTTGTTGCAGAGAATCAGAACGTGTTATATCGGAGACTCGTGATAAGACAGAAATCTGGAAGAAAGAGGTTGACCATCGACTAAAGCAACGGATTGAAGAGATTCAATTTTTGGTCGACGAGATAAAGAAGCAGAAAAAAGTGGCATGCGTCGAAGAAGAAGCCCTGAAAGCTTATCGTCAACGAATTTTGAATGCAGTAAAGGCTTTAAAGGAGAAATCGTTGACAATTTGTGAAAAATGCATAATACTTCGTGAAGTCAGAATCGGAGTGGACATGGTCGACGACGAGGTAGACCGTCAGTTGCGCCACGAACTAAAAGTCATTAAAGGTTGTCAGGCGTTGATGCACAAGACATTGGAAGAGACTCAAGAGCAGATCCGACGACTCAGAGCTACCGTATACCTTCTCGATAGAGACCTTAGCAATAAGGATAAATCCTTACAGATCGACGAAACCAATTTGTCATTGCGTGACAACCAAATGGAGATGAGCACTTACACTGGCGATAAGCCATTAGTCCAGAGGTGCGTAAACTCTCTTAATTATAAAAAGTAGACAAATTTTCCAAATGATCAAAAACTATTTATTTTCATTCGAATAATCGACAACGAAATCTGAATTATCAATTTCAAGTTTTTTTTGATATTATTTTCACTGTCAGAATATTTAATTGCCTTTTCTGATTAAAAATCTCTTTTCATCCTTATTTTTATTTGACATTGTGGATAATAACAATATTATAATTTTTCGGTATTAAAAAAAGGAAAAAAATATTTTTCTTATATCAAAATACTAATAATTTAAAAAATTATCTTTTGGCAGGAGGATGGATTCGAACCATCGACCTCCGGTGGGTGTTCGAATTGAAACCGGCACGCTACCACTGCGCCACTCCGCCACACAAAATTTAAATAATATTTTATAACAAAAACTTTTCATATTAGTCATCATTTGTTAACGTTTCAAGTGTTAATTTCAATTCATTTTGGGAATTGTGAAAGAATTTTATTGAAAGTAGTTAATTTCACCAAAATCCGAAAAGAAAATGAACCATGCAATCTACAAATTGACGCAATTGTCTTACATTCTCAGCGTGTAGGAAAGCGCATATCATATATTTATATTGTAAGATGCACGGGAAAGAATGCGTCGAAAATTCTCATGAGGACACTCTGCGTTTTTATACTCTAATCCAATGAGCACGCACAAGTGGTGGGCCCGCATTCATTTCTCAATGGGAATTTCGACCAGACTGCGTGTGTGATTTCAACTGAAGTGCCAGTTTCTGTAGCGTCGCGCACGTATGCTGTTCAATGAAAATCACGCAGAAGAAAACGTACGTGTTCAGGGAACAGTAGAGACGCTGTTGTTGGTGTAATGCGTTCCTATCGCCGTTGTGACACACTCTCGCAACTAATTTGCGTGCTTATAACTAGACAAGGCCGTACGTTAAAAACTTTTGCTTAGCAAAATATTTTTAATTTTTTTTGTTGAGAATTTTTATAAAATAAGCGGACGACGGTATTTAGTAAGTTACAATGAACGCAACAAATTGTTTTGTAATTAATTTTTTAATGTTTACGGAAAAAATATCTTTTTCATAATGTCACGCATGGTTTTTCAAAAGGACACATGGTTTTTTAAATGGTCACGTGGTTAAACTTTAAGAGAAGAGGACGGCGTGCCCTCGAGAGGTCAGTAAACCGGCACGTTTGATTGAGGTGATCAATACATCAAATTACCCGCGAAAACAAAGGTTATATTTTCTTATCCAGAATAAAAGTTTTTTTTTTTGAAAAATATTAAATCTTTTCGATTAACTAAAAAGGAATACTGCTAAAAGTAGACATTTTTTTATACTTTTAACAGTATTACGAACTTGCCTTGGTCTACAATATTATCATTAAAATTTAATCTGGCTTTCCTAAACACTTCTTTTTTTTTTAAAGTATTCAAAAAAGGAAATTCATAAAAAAAGAGAAAAGATAAACAAAAATTTAGCTAGCAGAACGTGGTTTCGATCCACGGACCTCTGGGTTATGGGCCCAGCACGCTTCCACTGCGCCACTCTGCTCCGCACCGCACTTCGCATTATATACTATAGGTATTTTTGGCCTACGGCATTTTCATAAAATATCCTATAACACAATGTCCCGCAATAAATAAGAAAATATGTTTTACAAAGAAATTAGTACAAATCCATACCAACTAATGTGAAATCAAGAATTCGGTCGGTTTTTTTATTTCTTTATTTATACATTATTTATAGCATATGGAATTGAAAATGAATTTTAATAATGAACAACAACAACTTATTCTTCGATGTTACAAAATCGAAAACAGAATAAACGGAAAAAATAATATGTTGCTGACACATTACAGCATGGAAAACTAAACTTATAATTTTCTCTGTTGTGAAGTATTTATCATTGCCGCTTACCATGCGATGGACTTTATTTTTCTGTATAAAATAAAACATATTATTTATTTTGAAATAAATATTTGTTTTATGATAACAAGAAAAAAACCAAAAAAAAATAATTTTTGATTGCGAAAACTTTCTGAAAAAAACAAAAAGATTTTTCCATATTTGGTTAAATTTCACAATCGCCCACAAATATGCAACTAGATTGAAACTAGGCAGAAGAATGGCGCAATGGAAGCGTGCTGGGTCCGTGGATCGAAACCAAGTTCTGCTAGTTAAATTTTTTTGCAACAACTTATTTATCGCATTACATAGTTTCTGAATCTTTAGCCAATAAATCCGTGCTCTTACACCCCGTTTTCATATCGCCCAATACGTTTACTCCCGATCCTAGCTAAAGTTTTTCAGAAATTAATCCTAAAACGATTCTATTGTAGTGGTTTTGTTTATATGGTATGAGTTGTCTTAATTTTAGGTGGCCTTATTATCTTCTGTCTTCTTCTTATCGTTTTTACTTTTTGTAAATTTTTATATCGATGGGCCAAGACAATCTAACCACTTCCAGCCAAAAGTCAGGCCGCATTAATGGACCAATGGTTTTTTGAGTTTTGAGGGTCATGGAAGTCTAACCACTTCTAGGCAAAAGTCAGGTCGCGTTTTAGGCCAATGGTTTTTTTTAGTTTGGAGGGACATGGAAATCTAAACACTTCCAGCCAAAAGTCAGGATGCGTTAATAGGACAATGGTTTTTTGAGTTTGGAGGGACATGGAAATTTAAAAACTTTCAGCCAAAAGTCAGGCCGCGTTAATAGGCCAATGGTTTATTGAGTGTCTTCAAATAGAAGTAATGGTGACAGATACTTGGAGTGTCTCATCAGTCGCAGTAATTTCGTTTCTATTAGATGTCTTACCTCCGTGTTTTGATGATGGACTAATGATTTCACCTATTTGTGCATTATTCCCATTTGCCATACTAAAAATGGGGAAACGCCTGCCCCTCGGTATAATCTGCCGAGTACGGTGGCTTTTCATAAGATCTTCCTTTACATCCTGTGCGGTTCCGTTGCTACCGTTGGCAAAAAAGATGACCAGATGGGAAAGCCGTAGCATAAGTATGCTCTTATGAATTGCTTATAAATAATGAGTTTGACCTCCTTACATAGGATTTCTAAGCGGTACATTCTTAGAACCTTACAATATATGCCCTGACAAAAGAGTTGAATTTAAGATTCTTATTAAGATCTAAGCCTATATACTTAAGATTAGCCATGCGTCTCATTATCGTCAGGGAAGAACATCTTCTTCTCTGACGGCGTGAGGCACAAGCACCCTGACTTTGGGTGGAATACCATTCCTTATAGTATTCTGTCAGTTTATTGATTGAGACCATCATCGCGTCCAATGCTACCTTAGGTCCCATTGATGCACTGTAAACTAGGGTCTCGTCCGCGAGTATTTCCGCTTAGTTGAACCTTCCATATATCTGCAAAGGTTATATAGCTTAGAACCAATTAATGAGCTGGCTTTTCTAAAAAAGATACTTTGGAAATCTCATTTTCATGAGTTTGAATATGACACCCAATTGCGGTACACTATCAAATGCCTTTTCAATATCTAGCGAACAGAGTCACACGTCTTCGAGTACCTTTAAAAGTGCGTGCTGTGTATATGGCATTCCGGAATTATGTTTCCTTCCTCATTGAAGAGATTAAGCCTATCTAGGATGAGCCTTTTAGACAATTTTCCTACATTAGAAAGATGTGACATTGGCCTGAAATCTATTTCCGTGTAGGATTGCTATTTCTTTTGGATGGTTGTAATATCTGCTGACTTCCATATCATAGGAAATATTGTCAATAAGCGTTAGCAATGATAAAGCTAAATTTTCATTACTAAACTGGGAATGCCATTTCCTGATCATGGGATTTTTTCCTATACGCCGTTTTAATGGATTTTTTCCTATACGCCGTTTTAATTTTTTCCTTATTCGGTAATTTGTTCTTTAATTTAATGGCTTTTATTCCTAATTCAGTATTTTTTTCTTCTGTGAAATCAATAATATTTTTCTGATTCAAAATCACTTTTTATCCTTATTTTTTTCGACATTGTGGATATTTTCTTTGACATACAAAAAAAATTAGTTATTTTACGATCAATTACGATTTTTCTATGTCAAAATAAAAAAAAATATTTTTCTTATATCAAAATAATAATAAAGAAAAAATTGATTTTGGCAGGAGGATGGATTCGAACCATCGACCTCCGGTGGGTTTTCTTTAGAGAATAGAAACCGGCACGCTACCACTGCGCCACTCCGCCACACAAAACTTAAATAATATTTTATAACAAAAACTTTTCATATTAGTCATCATTTGTTAACGTTTCAAGTGTTAATTTCAACTCATTTTGGGAATTGTGAAAGAATTTTATTGAAAGTAGTTAATTTCACCAAAATCCGAAAAGAAAATGAACCATGCAATCTACAAATTGACGCAATTGCCTTAAATTCTCAGCGTGTAGGAAAGCGCACATCATATATTTATAAGATGCACGGGAAAGTATGCGTTGAAAATTTTCATGAGCAAGCTCTGCGTTTTTGGTCCCTCATTCGATGAGCACGCACAAGTGGTGGGCCCGCAATCATTTCTCAATGGTAATTTCGACCAGACTGCGTGTGTGATTTCAACTGAAGTGTCAGTTTCCGTAGCGTCGCGCATGTATGCTTTTCAATGAAAATCATGCAGAAGAAAGCGTACGTATTCACGGAACAGTAGAGACTCTGTTGTTGGTGTAATGCGTTACTATCGCCGTTGTGCCACGTTCGCGCAGCTAATGTGCGTGCTTATAACTAGATAAGGCCGTACCTTAAAAATTTTTGCTTAGCGAAATATTTAAAATTTTGTTGTTGTTGAGAATTTTTATAAAAATAAGTTACAACGAACGCAACAAATTGTTTTGTAATTAATTTTTTAATTCTGTTAGAATAAATCGAATGCAAAAACTTTATTTATGTTTACGGAAAAAATATTTTTTTCATAATGTCACACGTGGTTTTTCTAAAGGATACGTGGTTTTCTAAATGGTCATGTGGTTAAACTTTAAGAGAAAGACGGTGTGTCCTCGAGAGGTCAGTAAACCGACACCTTTGATTCTTATCCAGAATAAAAAGTTTTTTTTTTTTTAAATATTAAATCTTTTTGATTAACTAAAAAGGAATACTGCTAAAAGTAGACATTTTTTTATACTTTTAACAGTATTACGAACTTGCCTTTGTCTATTATCATTCAAATTAAATCTGGCTTTCCTAAACACTTATTTTTTTTTAAAAGTATTCAAAAAAGGAAATTCATAAAAAAGAGAAAAGATAAACAAAAATTTAGCTAGCAGAACGTGGTTTCGATCCACGGACCTCTGGGTTATGGGCCCAGCACGCTTCCACTGCGCCACTCTGCTCCGCACCGCACTTCGCATTATATGCTATAAGTATTTTTTGGCCTATGGCATTTTCATAAAATATCCTATAACACAATGTCCCGCAATAAATAAGAAAATATGTTTTACAAAGAAATTAGTACAAATCCATACCAACTAATGTGAAATCAAGAATTCGGTCGGTTTTTTAAATTTCTCTATTTATATATTATTTATAGCAAATGGAATTGAAAATGAATTTTAATAATGAAAAAAAACAACTTATTCTTCGATGTTACAAAATCGAAAACAGAATAAACGGAAAAAATAATATGTTACAGCATGGAAAACTAAACTTATATGAGCACCTATTGGTTATGCCAATATTAGAATTTCAATTTTCTCTGTTGTGAAGTATTTATCGTTGCCGCTTACCATGCGATGGACTTTATTTTTCTGTATAAAATAAAACATATTATTTATTTTGAAATAAATATTTGTTTTATGATAACAAGAAAAAAACCAAAAAAAAAATAATTTTTGATTGCGAAAACTTTCTGAAAAAAACAAAAAGATTTTTCCATATTCGGTTAAATTTCACAATCGCCCACAAATATGCAACTAGATTGAAACTAGGCAGAAGAATGGCGCAATGGAAGCGTGCTGGGTCCGTGGATCGAAACCAAGTTCTGCTAGTTAAATTTTTTTTGCAACACCTTATCGCATTACATAGTTTCTGAAACTTTAGCCAATAAATCCGTGCTCTTACACACCGTTTTCATATCGCCCAATACGTTTACTCCCGATCCTAGCTAAAGTTTTTCAGAAATGAATCCTAAAACGATTCTATTGTAGTGGTTTTGTTAATATGGTATGAGTTGTCTTAATTTTAGGTGGCCTTATTATCTTCTGTCTTCTTCTTATCGTTTTTACTTTTTGTAAATTTTTATATCGATGGGCCAAGACAATCTAACCACTTCCAGCCAAAAGTCAGGCCGCATTAATGGACCAATGGTTTTTTGAGTTTTGAGGGTCATGGAAGTCTAACCACTTCTAGGCAAAAGTCAGGTCGCGTTTTAGGCCAATGGTTTTTTTTAGTTTGGAGGGACATGGAAATCTAAACACTTCCAGCCAAAAGTCAGGATGCGTTAATAGGACAATGGTTTTTTGAGTTTGGAGGGACATGGAAATTTAAAAACTTTCAGCCAAAAGTCAGGCCGCGTTAATAGGCCAATGGTTTATTGAGTGTCTTCAAATAGAAGTAATGGTGACAGATACTTGGAGTGTCTCATCAGTCGCAGTAATTTCGTTTCTATTAGATGTCTTACCTCCGTGTTTTGATGATGGACTAATGATTTCACCTATTTGTGCATTATTCCCATTTGCCATACTAAAAATGGGGAAACGCCTGCCCCTCGGTATAATCTGCCGAGTACGGTGGCTTTTCATAAGATCTTCCTTTACATCCTGTGCGGTTCCGTTGCTACCGTTGGCAAAAAAGATGACCAGATGGGAAAGCCGTAGCATAAGTATGCTCTTATGAATTGCTTATAAATAATGAGTTTGACCTCCTTACATAGGATTTCTAAGCGGTACATTCTTAGAACCTTACAATATATGCCCTGACAAAAGAGTTGAATTTAAGATTCTTATTAAGATCTAAGCCTATATACTTAAGATTAGCCATGCGTCTCATTATCGTCAGGGAAGAACATCTTCTTCTCTGACGGCGTGAGGCACAAGCACCCTGACTTTGGGTGGAATACCATTCCTTATAGTATTCTGTCAGTTTATTGATTGAGACCATCATCGCGTCCAATGCTACCTTAGGTCCCATTGATGCACTGTAAACTAGGGTCTCGTCCGCGAGTATTTCCGCTTAGTTGAACCTTCCATATATCTGCAAAGGTTATATAGCTTAGAACCAATTAATGAGCTGGCTTTTCTAAAAAAGATACTTTGGAAATCTCATTTTCATGAGTTTGAATATGACACCCAATTGCGGTACACTATCAAATGCCTTTTCAATATCTAGCGAACAGAGTCACACGTCTTCGAGTACCTTTAAAAGTGCGTGCTGTGTATATGGCATTCCGGAATTATGTTTCCTTCCTCATTGAAGAGATTAAGCCTATCTAGGATGAGCCTTTTAAACAATTTTCCTACATTAGAAAGATGTGACATTGGCCTGAAATCTATTTCCGTGTAGGATTGCTATTTCTTTTGGATGGTTGTAATATCTGCTGACTTCCATATCATAGGAAATATTGTCAATAAGCGTTAGCAATGATAAAGCTAAATTTTCATTACTAAACTGGGAATGCCATTTCCTGATCATGGGATTTTTTCCTATACGCCGTTTTAATGGATTTTTTCCTATACGCCGTTTTAATTTTTTCCTTATTCGGTAATTTGTTCTTTAATTTAATGGCTTTTATTCCTAATTCAGTATTTTTTTCTTCTGTGAAATCAATAATATTTTTCTGATTCAAAATCACTTTTTATCCTTATTTTTTTCGACATTGTGGATATTTTCTTTGACATACAAAAAAAATTAGTTATTTTACGATCAATTACGATTTTTCTATGTCAAAATAAAAAAAAATATTTTTCTTATATCAAAATAATAATAAAGAAAAAATTGATTTTGGCAGGAGGATGGATTCGAACCATCGACCTCCGGTGGGTTTTCTTTAGAGAATAGAAACCGGCACGCTACCACTGCGCCACTCCGCCACACAAAACTTAAATAATATTTTATAACAAAAACTTTTCATATTAGTCATCATTTGTTAACGTTTCAAGTGTTAATTTCAACTCATTTTGGGAATTGTGAAAGAATTTTATTGAAAGTAGTTAATTTAACCAAAATCCGAAAAGAAAATGAACCATGCAATCTACAAATTGACGCAATTGCCTTAAATTCTCAGCGTGTAGGAAAGCGCACATCATATATTTATAAGATGCACGGGAAAGTATGCGTTGAAAATTTTCATGAGCAAGCTCTGCGTTTTTGGTCCCTCATTCGATGAGCACGCACAAGTGGTGGGCCCGCAATCATTTCTCAATGGTAATTTCGACCAGACTGCGTGTGTGATTTCAACTGAAGTGTCAGTTTCCGTAGCGTCGCGCATGTATGCTTTTCAATGAAAATCATGCAGAAGAAAGCGTACGTATTCACGGAACAGTAGAGACTCTGTTGTTGGTGTAATGCGTTACTATCGCCGTTGTGCCACGTTCGCGCAGCTAATGTGCGTGCTTATAACTAGATAAGGCCGTACCTTAAAAATTTTTGCTTAGCGAAATATTTAAAATTTTGTTGTTGTTGAGAATTTTTATAAAAATAAGTTACAACGAACGCAACAAATTGTTTTGTAATTAATTTTTTAATTCTGTTAGAATAAATCGAATGCAAAAACTTTATTTATGTTTACGGAAAAAATATTTTTTTCATAATGTCACACGTGGTTTTTCTAAAGGATACGTGGTTTTCTAAATGGTCATGTGGTTAAACTTTAAGAGAAAGACGGTGTGTCCTCGAGAGGTCAGTAAACCGACACCTTTGATTCTTATCCAGAATAAAAAGTTTTTTTTTTTTTTTTAAAATATTAAATCTTTTCGATTAACTAAAAAGGAATACTGCTAAAAGTAGACATTTTTTTATACTTTTAACAGTATAACGAACTTGTTTTTGTCTAGTTTCATTCAAATTTAATCTGGCTTTCCTAAACACTTATTTTTTTTAAAAGTATTCAAAAAAGGAAATTCATAAAAAAGAGAAAATATAAACAAAAATTTAGCTAGCAGAACGTGGTTTCGATGAATGAAAATCACGCAGAAGAAAACGTACGTGTTCAGGGAACAGTAGAGACGCTGTTGTTGGTGTAATGCGTTCCTATCGCCGTTGTGACACATTCTCGCAACTAATTTGCGTGCTTATAACTAGACAAGACCGTACGTTAAAAACTTTTGCTTAGCAAAATTTTTTAATTTTTTTTGTTGAGAATTTTTATAAAATAAGCGGACGACGGTATTTAGTAAGTTACAATGAACGCAACAAATTGTTTTGTAATTAATTTTTTAATGTTTACGGAAAAAATATTTTTTTCATAATGTCACGCATGGTTTTTCAAAAGGACACATGGTTTTCTAAATGGTCACGTGGTTAAACTTTAAGAGAAGAGGACGGTGTGCCCTCGAGAGGTCAGTAAACCGACACCTTTGATTGATGTGATCAATACATCAAATTAGCCGCGAAAACAAAGGTTATATTTTCTTATCCAGAATAAAAAGTTTTTTTTTTTTAAATATTAAATCTTTTCGATTAACTAAAAAGGAATACTGGTAAAAGTAGAAATTTTTTTATACTTTTAACAGTATTACGAACTTGCCTTTGTCTATTTTCATTTAAATTTAATTTGGCTTTTCTAAACACTTATTTTTTTTAAAGTATTCAAAAAAAGAAATTCATAAAAAAGAGAAAAGATAAACAAAAATTTAGCTAGCAGAACGTGGTTTCGATCCACGGACCTCTGGGTTATGGGCCCAGCACGCTTCCACTGCGCCACTCTGCTCCGCACCGCACTTCGCATTATATACTGTAGGTATTTTTGGCCTACGGCATTTTCATAAAATATCCTATAACACAATGTCCCGCAATAAATAAGAAAGTATGTTTTACAAAGAAATTAGTACAAATCCATAACAACTAATGTGAAATCAAGAATTCGGTCGGTTTTTTACAGAATAAACGGAAAAAATAACATGTTCCTAACACAATACCGCATGGAAAACTAAACTACTCGTAATATGAGCACCTATTGGTTATGCCAATATTAGAATTTCAATTTTCTCTGTTGTGAAGTATTTATCATTGCCGCTTACCATGCGATGGACTTTATTTTTCTGTATAAAAAAAAACATATTTTTTATTTTGAAATAAATATTTGTTTTATGATAACAAGAAAAAAACCAAAAAAAAATAGTTTTTGATTGCGAAAACTTTCTGAAAAAAACGAAAAGATTTTTCCATATTTGGTTAAATTTCACAATCGCCCACAAATATGCAACTAGATTGAAACTAGGCAGAAGAATGGCGCAATGGAAGCGTGCTGGGTCCGTGGATCGAAACCAAGTTCTGCTAGTTAAATTTTTTTGCAACAACTTATTTATCGCATTACATAGTTTCTGAAACTTTATACCGCCCAATACGTTTACTCCCGATCCTAGCTAAAGTTTTTCAGAAATTAATCCTAAAACGATTCTATTGTAGTGGTTTTGTTTATATGGTATGAGTTGTCTTAATTTTAGGTGGCCTTATTATCTTCTGTCTTCTTCTTACATTTTTTACTTTTTGTAAATATTTATATCGGCTGTCCATGAAAATCTTCACCACTTCCAGCCAAAAGTCAGGCCACGTTAATAGGCTAATGGTTTTTTGAGTTTGGAGGCCCATGGAAATCTAACCACTTCTAGCCAAAAGTCGGGCCGCGTTAACAGGCTAACGAGAACAAAATAAAAGTAGACTCACATAATTGGATTGACGATAATTATTCTGAGATTATTACAATATTCTAAGGCTATTTATACAAAATCAATTAATACGTATTGAAATGAAATCAGAAAAAATCAAATTTATTCTTTTTTCATTCGCATGAATTTACTTATTTGATTCTTTATGATAATATTTTTTTTAATTAAGCGAAGGGCAATTATGCACACAAGTGTTATTATTCATTTAATACTTCTGAGTAAATATGCTACACTATTCCGTACGTGTATCCTTCAATATAATTCGAGACCATCAGTTGGGCTTCAGAGCACAACATTTCACTATCCATTGCTTCGTAGATTATACTGCTACCTTCCTGGAGATGTCTTTTTGGAGAATTCCTTCCCTCCACTTACTATATGATAATATTGTAGTAACAATCATACCTCTTACAACGACATTTTCAAGTGTCTGTATTCGCCGGTGTTCCTTAGGATAGTTTTCTTGGCCCAATTCTGTATAATATCTACAGTTCTGATATCCAATGCTTCCAATATTCTACAAAACTATCTTCTCGAACGACAAAACTGACTCTTGAAGAGGGGAGTAAAAGAAAATGACCGAAAAAGCCTTCATATAAATTTTACTCCTCAAAAAGAGTAAGTGCGTTATTTAGGACTGAGTCTTGACAAATAGTTGACTTAGAATTCATATGCGAAACTGAAACGAGTTAAAGTGAATTGACGATACAAACAACTACTTGAACTGCTGGACACACGCTCAAAGCTTACAACTGTCAGCGAATTGCTTATTTATACCATCGTACTGCAACCAATGTTGACTTATGAACTAGAACTCTGGAGGTTCTAACAAGCCATCTAATTCCCGTCGTATCCAATCCATACAGTCAAAAAATCCTTTGTAAAATTGTGAATGCTTCTACACTGGCATACATTATGGTCTCTGTTATGCAGAATCCTTTTAGGGAGCGGGATAAGGATGGGTTGGAATAAATGAAAAATGTTGTGTACATAAAGTAATTGTTTCTCGTTAAAAAAAGTTCCATGCCCATTTGGGTATGGTCCTTCCAATTCTATTGTCAGAGAATAATCCTCAGTAACCCTCTCCAGTAATACACCTCGTCGCTTGAGACGGTAATGGCCACGAAACTTACTAAGCTAATAGTCGAAATAGCATACGATGGGTATTACCTTCTCCTTCGATTCACGATATATACCAGGTGTATTAGCTTAAATCCGCTGTTTGGTCATAGATGGCGTGAGTGAGCGTATTAAGCTACCATCGGCACGCCATATTTTTTTTTATGAGTTTGACATCTGTCAACATTAATCAGTGCACATTGTCAGCAATTTCGTACAACAACATACATTTTTCCTTTGGTAATCATGTCTAGTTTTGTGCCAGAAAAAGAGCATATGCGGAAAGCTCTGCTTTTCTGCTTCAATTTGAAGAAATCGGCTGCCGAATAGTATCGAATGCTTATGGAGACGTATGGTGATAGTGCTTTTTCGGTAACAATGTGCCGAGATTGATTTCGTCAGTTCAAAGACGGCAATTTTGAGTTGTGGGACAAGAAGCGTGAAAATCGGCCTAGGAAGGTTGAGGACCATCAATTGCAGGCTCTTTTGGACGATACCCAATCGCAAAGAATGCTCGTGGAGCAATTGGATGTTACTCAATCAGCCATTTGCATGCGTATGCGTGCCATGGGGAAGATTGAAAAGATCGGAAAATGGGTGCCGCACGAATTGAACGATAGGCAGATGGAGCGACGCCAAAACTCATGCGAAATCTTGCTCGCCAGATAAAAAAGAAAGTCGTTCCTGCCTCGGATTGTGACAGGCGATGATATGTTTCGAGAATCCTAAACGCGAGAAATCGTGGGTTGATCCCGGCCAACCATTAACATCTTCCCCAAGAACAAATCGCTTCGGACAGAAGACAGGGTATCGTCTACTATGAGATGTTAAAACCTGGTAAAACTGTCAATGCCCACCGCTACCACCAACAACTGAATTACACCGTGCTCTGTGTGAAAATAGGACGAATTATTAACAAAGACATGACAAGCTGATTTTCCTCCACGACAACGCACCATCGCATACGTCAAAATTGGTCCGAAACTACTTGGAGACACTCAACTGGGAGATACACCCCACCCCGCTTATTCACCAGACTTGGCCTCTTCGGACTACCACCGGTTTTCGTAGATGGGCTACGCGCTCGCTGACCAGCAGTTTGATTCTTGCGAAGACGTCCGAAAATGGCTTAATGAGTGGTTTGCCTCGAAAGAGAAGGAATTTTTTTGGCGTGGTAACCACAAATTGTAGCTAGCGAGGGCGAGTACCCCTAGAGATGGGAAAAATGTGTAGCTAGCGAGGGCGAGTACTTTGAATAAATTTGTTTTTGCTTTCTATGAAAAAACCTTTTTTTTTTAAATAAAAAACAGCGGATTAAAGCTTATACACCTGGTAAATAACACATTTATAAACAAATCTGCTTGTTGTAGATATCAAACTTATTATAAATAAAAAAAGATACATTAAAACTACGAAATAATCACAAATAATAACAATACAAAAAGTGCTGTTGTTCTTTGAAAATTGTTCTTTATTTTTTATTCTAGTGAATCACAGAAAAAAATCTGGTGGCTAAATTTGATAATATTTCCGATTTTGTTTGTTTTTTTTTTTCATTCCAATTTATTTGATTTTTGTTTTTTTTTTCGCAGTAATTCAACTTTGGAAGAATGGAAAATGTTAACGCAGAAGAATATTGAAAATACCGCAAAAGAATTGAATTGCGCAACACAGCTTCGATCGTACGTTGATATTCTATTGAAACAAGTCGTTGAGGATTTGGAGAAGCAAACCCGCCGGACCAACGAGGCTTTTGAAAACCGCATAAACGAGATGCGTTACACGAAGAAACTGCTGGAAATTGACCATAACGACACGGCTAGTAAAGTGAATGAGATTTCACGGAGTATTGTCCAATTGGAAAAGGAATTGGCCGAAAAGGAGGGCAATATCGCTCTGTCTCAGATGCGTCAAGCTAACCGATCGATGCGTCCAGGAATAGAGCTGGTCAACGATGAGGTGCAGAAGACTCTTCTCAAGGAATACTCAGCACTGCAGGACACCGTGGCCGAACTGATCAAAATGATAACCGATTCGAAGGCATCCCTTCGCTATTTGCTCCATTCACAGATGCTGCAAGAGGAAGAAATCAACGTTAAGGCGAATAGTCTTAAGATCGATGAAGTCGACTGCATGACACTTCGCCAGGCACTACATTATCAATCCTTCTGATTCATGTTTAACCTCAACAAACGCCACAATTCATTTGAAACTTGTTCGCTGTTCTCTTCCTTTCAGAAATTGATTTCTAAATAATCTTTCCTAGTGTTCTCTTCAGTTAATAAATTTTTCTTGTAGTTTTAGAGTAAATTTTTTAAAATTTAAATAATATAGTAAAAAAAATATGTTGGCAAACGGCGACTGTTTTCTTATATAAAATTGGGTCTGCGTTCGGGGATTTATTTTTAACCAAAAATTTAGTTCGGAAGTTGAAGTGTCAGCAGTTGGCGATTTGTTCGAAACAAAAAATTAGTCACCTTTAAATTCAGTAGGAAATCGGTTGTTTTTAACCAAAAAATAAATAACAAAAACTTGAGTCTTGAAGTATAAATAAAAATTGCTCTTATCGGTAACACGATTTAAATGGACAAAGCTAAAAGATGCACTATCAATTTTATTTGTTTGTTTGTAAAAAGACTTCGGAGACAGTAGCTGAGTGACTGTCTCATAAACGCCAAAGCATATGCACCACAGAGCAACGATATTTAATTGTTCTAGAAAAGCTTCAATAATTTATTTTTAAAATTTGGTGTATAACAAAAATATTAAAATTTCCACGAAACTTCAAATATTAACGAATTTTTTTCTTTTTTCTTTTAGTTCTTTAGTAATTTCCCAAAATAAAAATTATATTGATAAGTTTTTCAAATTTCTTTTTTTTATTGGCAATATCGGTGGGATATCGCTTGTATATAATAAATACAGAACAGTGTCTAGTACACTCCCTTGTGGTACTCCTGCTTTTATACCTTTTTTTGTCAGAATGCGAGGTCTGTTCAAAAAATATCGCGAATTCCGCGGGTTAAGTATATTCGTTTTTCGATTTTTTTATAGCGTTGTTCAGTTAATTTTTGATAGCTGCAAAATGTTCAGTTAATTTTTGATAGCTGCTTTGCTTACACGTGTTTTGGCCCGTCTTCGATTTTTGCTCATTCCAAAAAATGGATCAAAGAATCTGTTTCGGGAAGAAGAAAAAGTCACAGGCGGGCAGATCTGGGAATACGGTGGCTGCGGCATTATTAGTGTATTGGTTTTGGGCAAAAATGAACAAATCCGGGCGTTTCTGGCGGATTACTTCGCGGAACTTGCGCATAACTTGCAGATAATATTCCCTATTGATCCTTATAATTTCTAAGAGAAATTCAAAGAATTGTTTTTGGAGATCTCTATGCAGTTTATGCCACACCTTGTCAAATGCTTGCGCGACACCCAGGCATATTCCTGGGCACACCTTTTTCTCGTCTAGAGCTTCTACCACTTTATTTGTAATTCTTTGCACTTGATCTATAGTGGAGTGTTTTTCTCTGCAGTCAAACTGATGAGTTGCGATGAGATCTCTTTCTTTGATGATAAGTAGAATCCTTGCTAGGAACAAGTTTTCAAAATTTTTGCTATTGTGAGTAAGTAATACGTTGCTAATGGAACACTAACTGTGACGCGCTATTTTTTTAAATCCTTTTAATAGTAATCACCGGTGATGCGCTACTATTTAATGAAGTGGTTTTTGGTAAGTCCATGAGAACGTTGAAAATTTAGCATTAAATTTTTCCAAAGTGTTTCTTCGTACACTTTAGTAGAGAAGCAGATAGCTAAGTACAGGAAAGGGTATCTTAAGTACAGAATAGGGCTTAGTACGCTCCCTTGAGGTACTTCTGCTTTTATGTATTTAAACTTCCTCTCTGAAATATATGAAAAGAGAAATTCAAAGAATTGTTTTGGGAGATCTATACACATAGTTTGTATGCAGAAAGATTGCTGGGCACATCTTTTACTCATCTGGAGCTCTTTCCACTTTATTTGTCATTCTATGCAATTAATCTATAGTGGAGTGTAGAATATTAGCAATCTCTTAGTAGGATATTTGCCATTGTGGGTAGTATAAAAATTGTTCGCCATTATTTTACATAGTGGGTGGCTTTCCTGGTTTTGGTACAAGGATCACTTCGCCGATTTTTCAAGGTTTGGGTACTTACAATTTGCTTTTTCTGTTCCAAGTCGATTTTGTTTGGTAGCCATTTTGGTTTTAATGACAATTGTCCGTTGGCATTTGACAGTCGTAGAGTGTGGTCGCTAGCAATTTATTATGGAGCATCTAGCGCCGGAACAACGTATTGAAATAATTAAAACATTTTATTTAAATAATTGTTCAATTGTGAATACGCGGAGCAAGTAACATATGATATATTCTTGAAGGACATGTGTACACTAGCAAACGAATCATATAGTTCGTTTGTTAGTGTACACATTTTCCCTTAAGTACCGCCATACGAAGAAATCTGGAGGGCTAAAATCGGGGAATTGTGGTGGCCGATCGATACCATCACTTTTTGACATTATTCGGCTGGGAAAAATTCTTCTCAAAATGTGCATCGTAGCACGAGCTATGTGTGATGTGGCACCGCGCTTGTTGGAACCACATGTTCTGTAGACCTAATTGATCCAATTCGGGTAGAAGCAAGTCTTTCAACATGTCCCGATAGCGGTCACTAGCAACAGTTACAGCATTGCCTCCAGCATTCTTAAGAAAGTATGGCCATACAGTTACTCTACGAGGGTATAGTGGTCTTCGTTGTATCAGTTGAGGGTTTTCAGTGCCCAAATAGCGGCTATTCTGTTTATAAACAAAGCCAGCCAAGTCGAAGTGTGTTTCGTCGTTTGTTTTTGTCTTGGAAATTTGGTTTTTTCAAACTATGAAAACGGCGTTTTTTTAAAAACAAATTTAAAGAAAGTCATTAGACAAAGTTTTTTTTGTTTATATTTAGTATCTTGAATGGTAGGAGAATGCCCTCTCAGAATAAATTTTTGTGAGACCTTTTGCAAGAAATTTGTCAAAAATTCATAAAATTTGCTATAAAAATTTGTTTTTATTTTTTATTTTAATAAAAATGGCAATTTATTTGTAATTTTTTTTATAGTATCGTTGTATACTTTTAGGAAAAGCTTTTTCAATCCATATTAATCAGATCTATTTAATAATTAATGCTATTAAAAAAAATTTACATTGAGTAAGAAAAATAATCTTTTAAAAATTGAAAAGTAAATTTTAAAAAAGCTAAAATTTAACAGAAAAAATATATTTCAGGAAAAAAATAAAAAAACAAAGAGAAATATAAAAGAGTACTAAAAAACATTTGCTAAACCACCTGCCCGGCATATAACAAAAAAAATCCACAAGAAAAGGCTAAGAAAGAGCGCTCAAAGAATAAATAATAAATCGGCAACCAAAATATATGCAAAAATCCAAACAAAAACCCGACAAATCCGAAATTTGAAGCAAAAATGCAAGAAAATTAACTTTTTACACCAGGCGACCAGTTTTCTCAGAAAATAGCAGGCAAAAATAATTACACTGAGTCCACTTGTTTTTAAAATTGGTTTTTCTCTATGGAAATGATAGTTTTTTGGAGATTTTTATTTTGGTTTTGTTGCAAACAATTGGGCGAAGCTTCTCTGGATCTTATTATCCTGATCGGAGGAAGAGTGTATTTCTGAATAAATTTCTGTGGACAAATTGTAGAAAATATTGCATATAATTTGTTGTTTTTGTCTTTGAAATTGGTTTTTCACTATGAAAATGGCGTTTGTTTTTAAACAAATAAAGGAAAACATAAAAAATTATTAAAAAAACATTTGCTTAACCACCTGACCGGCATATAACAAAAAAAAATCCATAAGAAAAGGCAAGGAAAGAGCTCTCAAAGGATAAATAATAAATCGGCAATTAAAAGATATGCAAAAATCCAAACAAAACCCGACAAATCCGAAATTTGAATCAAAAATGCAAGAAAATTAACTTTTTACACCAGGCGACCAGTTTTCTCAGAAAATAGGAAGCAAAAATAATTACACTGAGTCCACTTGTTCTTAAAATTGGTTTTTCTCTATGAAAATGATAGTTTTTTGGAGAATTTTATTTTGGTTTTGTTGCAAACAATTGGGTGAAGCTTCTCTGGATCTTATTCTCCTCATCGGAGGAAGGGTGTCCTTTCAGAATAAATTTCTGTGGGCAAATTGTAGAAAATAATGCATAAAATTTGTTGTTTTTGTCTTTGAAATTGGTTTTTCACTATGAAAATGGCGTTTGTTTTTAAACAAATAAAAGAAAACATAAAAAATTATTAAAAAAACATTTGCTTAACCACCTGCCCAGCATATAACAAAAAAAATCCATAAGAAAAGGCAAGGAAAGAGCTCTCAAAGAATAAATAATAAATCGGCAATTAAAAGATATGCAAAAATCCAAACAAAACCCGACAAATCCGAAATTTGAAGCAAAAATGCAAGAAAATTAACTTTTTACACCAGGCGACCAGTTTTCTCAGAAAATAGGAGGCAAAAATAATTACACTGAGTCCACTTGTTCTTAAAATTGGTTTTTCTCTATGAAAATGATAGTTTTTTGGAGAATTTTATTTTGGTTTTGTTGCAAACAATTGGGTGAAGCTTCTCTGGATCTTATTCTCCTCATCGGAGGAAGGGTGTCCTTTCAGAATAAATTTCTGTGGGCAAATTGTAGAAAATAATGCATATAATTTGTTGTTTTTGTCTTTGAAATTGGTTTTTCACTATGAAAATGGCGTTTGTTTTTAAACAAATAAAGGAAAACATAAAAAATTATTAAAAAAACATTTGCTTAACCACCTGCCCGGCATATAACAAAAAAAAATCCATAAGAAAAGGCAAGGAAAGAGCTCTCAAAGGATAAATAATAAATCGGCAATTAAAAGATATGCAAAAATCCAAACAAAACCCGACAAATCCGAAATTTTAATCAAAAATGCAAGAAAATTAACTTTTTACACCAGGCGACCAGTTTTCTCAGAAAATAGGAAGCAAAAATAATTACACTGAGTCCACTTGTTCTTAAAATTGGTTTTTCTCTATGAAAATGATAGTTTTTTGGAGATTTTTATTTTGGTTTTGTTGCAAACAATTGGGTGAAGCTTCTCTGGATCTTATTCTCCTCATCGGAGGAAGAGTGTCCTTTCAGAATAAATTTCTGTGGGCAAATTGTAGAAAATAATGCATATAATTTGTTGTTTTTGTCTTTGAAATTGGTTTTTCACTATGAAAATGGCGTTTTTTTTAAAACAAAATAAAGGAAAACATAAAAAAGTATTAAAAAAACATTTGCTAAACCACCTGCACGGCATATAACAAAAAAATTCACAAGAAAAGGCTAAGAAAGAGCGCTAAAAGAATAAATAATAAATCGGCAATCAAAAGATATGCAAAAATCCAAACAAAAAACCCGACAAATCCGAAATTTGAAGCAAAAATGCAAGAAAATTAACTTTTTACACCAGGCGACCAGTTTTCTCAGAAAATAGGAGGCAAAAATAATTACACTGAGTCCACTTGTTCTTAAAATTGGTTTTTCTCTATGAAAATGATAGTTTTTTGGAGATTTTTATTTTGGTTTTGCTGCAAACAATTGGGCGAAGCTTCTCTGGATCTTATTCTCCTCATCGGAGGAAGAGTGTCCTTTCAGAATAAATTTCTGTGGGCAAATTGTAGAAAATAATGCATAAAATTTGTTGTTTTTGTCTTTGAAATTGGTTTTTCACTATGAAAATGGCGTTTGTTTTTAAACAAATAAAGGAAAACATAAAAAATTATTTAAAAAACATTTGCTAAACCACCTGCCCGGCATATAACAAAAAAAATCCACAAGAAAAGGCTAAGAAAGAGCGCTCAAAGAATAAATAATAAATTGGCAACCAAAATATATGCAAAAATCCAAACAAAAACCCGACAAATCCGAAATTTGAAGCAAAAATGCAAGAAAATTAACTTTTTACACCAGGCGACCAGTTTTCTCAGAAAATAGGAGGCAAAAATAATTACACTGAGTCCACTTGTTCTTAAAATTGGTTTTTCTCTATGAAAATGATAGTTTTTTGGAGATTTTTATTTTGGTTTTGTTGCAAACAATTGGGTGAAGCTTCTCTGGATCTTATTCTCCTCATCGGAGGAAGGGTGTCCTTTCAGAATAAATTTCTGTGGGCAAATTGTAGAAAATAATGCATAAAATTTGTTGTTTTTGTCTTTGAAATTGGTTTTTCACTATGAAAATGGCGTTTGTTTTTAAACAAATAAAGGAAAACATAAAAAATTATTAAAAAAACATTTGCTTAACCACCTGCCCGGCATATAACATAAAAAATCAATAAGAAAAGGCAAGGAAAGAGCTCTCAAAGAATAAATAATAAATCGGCAATTAAAAGATATGCAAAAATCCAAACAAAACCCGACAAATCCGAAATTTGAATCAAAAATGCAAGAAAATTAACTTTTTACACCAGGCGACCAGTTTTCTCAGAAAATAGGAGGCAAAAATAATTACACTGAGTCCACTTGTTCTTAAAATTGGTTTTTCTCTATGAAAATGATGGTTTTTTGGAGATTTTTATTTTGGTTTTGTTGCAAACAATTGTGGTGAAGCTTCTCTGGATCTTATTCTCCTCATCGGAGGAAGGGTGTCCTTTCAGAATAAATTTCTGTGGGCAAATTGTAGAAAATAATGCACATAATTTGTTGTTTTTGTCTTTGAAATTGGTTTTTCACTATGAAAATGGCGTTTGTTTTTAAACAAATAAAGGAAAACATAAAAAATTATTAAAAAAACATTTGCTTAACCACCTGCCCGGCATATAACAAAAAAAATCAATAAGAAAAGGCAAGGAAAGAGCTCTCAAAGAATAAATAATAAATCGGCAATTAAAAGATATGCAAAAATCCAAACAAAACCCGACAAATCCGAAATTTGAATCAAAAATGCAAGAAAATTAACTTTTGACACCAGGCGACCAGTTTTCTCAGAAAATAGGAAGCAAAAATAATTACACTGAGTCCACTTGTTCTTAAAATTGGTTTTTCTCTATGAAAATGATAGTTTTTTGGAGATTTTTATTTTGGTTTTGTTGCAAACAATTGGGTGAAGCTTCTCTGGATCTTATTCTCCTCATCGGAGGAAGGGTGTCCTTTCAGAATAAATTTCTGTGGGCAAATTGTAGAAAATAATGCATATAATTTGTTGTTTTTGTCTTTGAAATTGGTTTTTCACTATGAAAATGGCGTTTTTTTTAAAACAAAATAAAGGAAAACATAAAAAAGTATTAAAAAAACATTTGCTAAACCACCTGCACGGCATATAACAAAAAAATTCACAAGAAAAGGCTAAGAAAGAGCGCTAAAAGAATAAATAATAAATCGGCAATCAAAAGATATACAAACATCCAAACAAAAAACCCGACAAATCCGAAATTTGAAGCAAAAATGCAAGAAAATTAACTTTTTACACCAGGCGACCAGTTTTCTCAGAAAATAGGAGGCAAAAATAATTACACTGAGTCCACTTGTTCTTAAAATTGGTTTTTCTCTATGAAAATGATGGTTTTTTGGAGATTTTTATTTTGGTTTTGTTGCAAACAATTGTGGTGAAGCTTCTCTGGATCTTATTCTCCTCATCGGAGGAAGGGTGTCCTTTCAGAATAAATTTCTGTGGGCAAATTGTAGAAAATAATGCACATAATTTGTTGTTTTTGTCTTTGAAATTGGTTTTTCACTATGAAAATGGCGTTTGTTTTTAAACAAATAAAGGAAAACATAAAAAATTATTAAAAAAACATTTGCTTAACCACCTGCCCGGCATATAACAAAAAAAATCCATAAGAAAAGGCAAGGAAAGAGCTCTCAAAGAATAAATAATAAATCGGCAATTAAAAGATATGCAAAAATCCAAACAAAACCCGACAAATCCGAAATTTGAATCAAAAATGCAAGAAAATTAACTTTTGACACCAGGCGACCAGTTTTCTCAGAAAATAGGAAGCAAAAATAATTACACTGAGTCCACTTGTTCTTAAAATTGGTTTTTCTCTATGAAAATGATAGTTTTTTGGAGATTTTTATTTTGGTTTTGTTGCAAACAATTGGGTGAAGCTTCTCTGGATCTTATTCTCCTCATCGGAGGAAGGGTGTCCTTTCAGAATAAATTTCTGTGGGCAAATTGTAGAAAATAATGCACATAATTTGTTGTTTTTGTCTTTGAAATTGGTTTTTCACTATGAAAATGGCGTTTGCTTTTAAACAAATAAAGGAAAACATAAAAAATTATTAAAAAAACATTTGCCAAACCACCTGCCCGGCATATAGCAAAAAAAATCCACAAGAAAAGGCTAAGAAAGAGCGCTAAAAAAATAAATAATAAATCGGCAATGAAAAGATATACAAAAATCCAAACAAAACCCGACAAATCCGAAATTTGAATCAAAAATGCAAGAAAATTAACTTTTTACACCAGGCGACCAGTTTTCTCAGAAAATAGGAAGCAAAAATAATTACACTGAGTCCACTTGTTCTTAAAATTGGTTTTTCTCTATGAAAATGATAGTTTTTTGGAGATTTTTATTTTGGTTTTGTTGCAAACAATTGGGTGAAGCTTCTCTGGATCTTATTCTCCTCATCGGAGGAAGGGTGTCCTTTCAGAATAAATTTCTGTGGGCAAATTGTAGAAAATAATGCATATAATTTGTTGTTTTTGTCTTTGAAATTGGTTTTTCACTATGAAAATGGCGTTTTTTTTAAAACAAAATAAAGGAAAACATAAAAAAGTATTAAAAAAACATTTGCTAAACCACCTGCACGGCATATAACAAAAAAATTCACAAGAAAAGGCTAAGAAAGAGCGCTAAAAGAATAAATAATAAATCGGCAATCAAAAGATATACAAACATCCAAACAAAAAACCCGACAAATCCGAAATTTGAAGCAAAAATGCAAGAAAATTAACTTTTTACACCAGGCGACCAGTTTTCTCAGAAAATAGGAGGCAAAAATAATTACACTGAGTCCACTTGTTCTTAAAATTGGTTTTTCTCTATGAAAATGATGGTTTTTTGGAGATTTTTATTTTGGTTTTGTTGCAAACAATTGTGGTGAAGCTTCTCTGGATCTTATTCTCCTCATCGGAGGAAGGGTGTCCTTTCAGAATAAATTTCTGTGGGCAAATTGTAGAAAATAATGCACATAATTTGTTGTTTTTGTCTTTGAAATTGGTTTTTCACTATGAAAATGGCGTTTGTTTTTAAACAAATAAAGGAAAACATAAAAAATTATTAAAAAAACATTTGCTTAACCACCTGCCCGGCATATAACATAAAAAATCAATAAGAAAAGGCAAGGAAAGAGCTCTCAAAGAATAAATAATAAATCGGCAATTAAAAGATATGCAAAAATCCAAACAAAACCCGACAAATCCGAAATTTGAATCAAAAATGCAAGAAAATTAACTTTTTACACCAGGCGACCAGTTTTCTCAGAAAATAGGAGGCAAAAATAATTACACTGAGTCCACTTGTTCTTAAAATTGGTTTTTCTCTATGAAAATGATGGTTTTTTGGAGATTTTTATTTTGGTTTTGTTGCAAACAATTGTGGTGAAGCTTCTCTGGATCTTATTCTCCTCATCGGAGGAAGGGTGTCCTTTCAGAATAAATTTCTGTGGGCAAATTGTAGAAAATAATGCATATAATTTGTTGTTTTTGTCTTTGAAATTGGTTTTTCACTATGAAAATGGCGTTTTTTTTAAAACAAAATAAAGGAAAACATAAAAAAGTATTAAAAAAACATTTGCTAAACCACCTGCACGGCATATAACAAAAAAATTCACAAGAAAAGGCTAAGAAAGAGCGCTAAAAGAATAAATAATAAATCGGCAATCAAAAGATATACAAACATCCAAACAAAAAACCCGACAAATCCGAAATTTGAAGCAAAAATGCAAGAAAATTAACTTTTTACACCAGGCGACCAGTTTTCTCAGAAAATAGGAGGCAAAAATAATTACACTGAGTCCACTTGTTCTTAAAATTGGTTTTTCTCTATGAAAATGATGGTTTTTTGGAGATTTTTATTTTGGTTTTGTTGCAAACAATTGTGGTGAAGCTTCTCTGGATCTTATTCTCCTCATCGGAGGAAGGGTGTCCTTTCAGAATAAATTTCTGTGGGCAAATTGTAGAAAATAATGCACATAATTTGTTGTTTTTGTCTTTGAAATTGGTTTTTCACTATGAAAATGGCGTTTGTTTTTAAACAAATAAAGGAAAACATAAAAAATTATTAAAAAAACATTTGCTTAACCACCTGCCCGGCATATAACATAAAAAATCAATAAGAAAAGGCAAGGAAAGAGCTCTCAAAGAATAAATAATAAATCGGCAATTAAAAGATATGCAAAAATCCAAACAAAACCCGACAAATCCGAAATTTGAATCAAAAATGCAAGAAAATTAACTTTTTACACCAGGCGACCAGTTTTCTCAGAAAATAGGAGGCAAAAATAATTACACTGAGTCCACTTGTTCTTAAAATTGGTTTTTCTCTATGAAAATGATGGTTTTTTGGAGATTTTTATTTTGGTTTTGTTGCAAACAATTGTGGTGAAGCTTCTCTGGATCTTATTCTCCTCATCGGAGGAAGGGTGTCCTTTCAGAATAAATTTCTGTGGGCAAATTGTAGAAAATAATGCATATAATTTGTTGTTTTTGTCTTTGAAATTGGTTTTTCACTATGAAAATGGCGTTTTTTTTAAAACAAAATAAAGGAAAACATAAAAAAGTATTAAAAAAACATTTGCTAAACCACCTGCACGGCATATAACAAAAAAATTCACAAGAAAAGGCTAAGAAAGAGCGCTAAAAGAATAAATAATAAATCGGCAATCAAAAGATATACAAACATCCAAACAAAAAACCCGACAAATCCGAAATTTGAAGCAAAAATGCAAGAAAATTAACTTTTTACACCAGGCGACCAGTTTTCTCAGAAAATAGGAGGCAAAAATAATTACACTGAGTCCACTTGTTCTTAAAATTGGTTTTTCTCTATGAAAATGATGGTTTTTTGGAGATTTTTATTTTGGTTTTGTTGCAAACAATTGTGGTGAAGCTTCTCTGGATCTTATTCTCCTCATCGGAGGAAGGGTGTCCTTTCAGAATAAATTTCTGTGGGCAAATTGTAGAAAATAATGCACATAATTTGTTGTTTTTGTCTTTGAAATTGGTTTTTCACTATGAAAATGGCGTTTGTTTTTAAACAAATAAAGGAAAACATAAAAAATTATTAAAAAAACATTTGCTTAACCACCTGCCCGGCATATAACATAAAAAATCAATAAGAAAAGGCAAGGAAAGAGCTCTCAAAGAATAAATAATAAATCGGCAATTAAAAGATATGCAAAAATCCAAACAAAACCCGACAAATCCGAAATTTGAATCAAAAATGCAAGAAAATTAACTTTTTACACCAGGCGACCAGTTTTCTCAGAAAATAGGAGGCAAAAATAATTACACTGAGTCCACTTGTTCTTAAAATTGGTTTTTCTCTATGAAAATGATGGTTTTTTGGAGATTTTTATTTTGGTTTTGTTGCAAACAATTGTGGTGAAGCTTCTCTGGATCTTATTCTCCTCATCGGAGGAAGGGTGTCCTTTCAGAATAAATTTCTGTGGGCAAATTGTAGAAAATAATGCATATAATTTGTTGTTTTTGTCTTTGAAATTGGTTTTTCACTATGAAAATGGCGTTTTTTTTAAAACAAAATAAAGGAAAACATAAAAAAGTATTAAAAAAACATTTGCTAAACCACCTGCACGGCATATAACAAAAAAATTCACAAGAAAAGGCTAAGAAAGAGCGCTAAAAGAATAAATAATAAATCGGCAATCAAAAGATATACAAACATCCAAACAAAAAACCCGACAAATCCGAAATTTGAAGCAAAAATGCAAGAAAATTAACTTTTTACACCAGGCGACCAGTTTTCTCAGAAAATAGGAGGCAAAAATAATTACACTGAGTCCACTTGTTCTTAAAATTGGTTTTTCTCTATGAAAATGATGGTTTTTTGGAGATTTTTATTTTGGTTTTGTTGCAAACAATTGTGGTGAAGCTTCTCTGGATCTTATTCTCCTCATCGGAGGAAGGGTGTCCTTTCAGAATAAATTTCTGTGGGCAAATTGTAGAAAATAATGCACATAATTTGTTGTTTTTGTCTTTGAAATTGGTTTTTCACTATGAAAATGGCGTTTGTTTTTAAACAAATAAAGGAAAACATAAAAAATTATTAAAAAAACATTTGCTTAACCACCTGCCCGGCATATAACATAAAAAATCAATAAGAAAAGGCAAGGAAAGAGCTCTCAAAGAATAAATAATAAATCGGCAATTAAAAGATATGCAAAAATCCAAACAAAACCCGACAAATCCGAAATTTGAATCAAAAATGCAAGAAAATTAACTTTTTACACCAGGCGACCAGTTTTCTCAGAAAATAGGAGGCAAAAATAATTACACTGAGTCCACTTGTTCTTAAAATTGGTTTTTCTCTATGAAAATGATGGTTTTTTGGAGATTTTTATTTTGGTTTTGTTGCAAACAATTGTGGTGAAGCTTCTCTGGATCTTATTCTCCTCATCGGAGGAAGGGTGTCCTTTCAGAATAAATTTCTGTGGGCAAATTGTAGAAAATAATGCACATAATTTGTTGTTTTTGTCTTTGAAATTGGTTTTTCACTATGAAAATGGCGTTTGTTTTTAAACAAATAAAGGAAAACATAAAAAATTATTAAAAAAACATTTGCTTAACCACCTGCCCGGCATATAACAAAAAAAATCCATAAGAAAAGGCAAGGAAAGAGCTCTCAAAGAATAAATAATAAATCGGCAATTAAAAGATATGCAAAAATCCAAACAAAACCCGACAAATCCGAAATTTGAATCAAAAATGCAAGAAAATTAACTTTTGACACCAGGCGACCAGTTTTCTCAGAAAATAGGAAGCAAAAATAATTACACTGAGTCCACTTGTTCTTAAAATTGGTTTTTCTCTATGAAAATGATAGTTTTTTGGAGATTTTTATTTTGGTTTTGTTGCAAACAATTGGGTGAAGCTTCTCTGGATCTTATTCTCCTCATCGGAGGAAGGGTGTCCTTTCAGAATAAATTTCTGTGGGCAAATTGTAGAAAATAATGCATATAATTTGTTGTTTTTGTCTTTGAAATTGGTTTTTCACTATGAAAATGGCGTTTTTTTTAAAACAAAATAAAGGAAAACATAAAAAAGTATTAAAAAAACATTTGCTAAACCACCTGCACGGCATATAACAAAAAAATTCACAAGAAAAGGCTAAGAAAGAGCGCTAAAAGAATAAATAATAAATCGGCAATCAAAAGATATACGTGTACAAACATCCAAACAAAAAACCCGACAAATCCGAAATTTGAAGCAAAAATGCAAGAAAATTAACTTTTTACACCAGGCGACCAGTTTTCTCAGAAAATAGGAGGCAAAAATAATTACACTGAGTCCACTTGTTCTTAAAATTGGTTTTTCTCTATGAAAATGATGGTTTTTTGGAGATTTTTATTTTGGTTTTGTTGCAAACAATTGTGGTGAAGCTTCTCTGGATCTTATTCTCCTCATCGGAGGAAGGGTGTCCTTTCAGAATAAATTTCTGTGGGCAAATTGTAGAAAATAATGCACATAATTTGTTGTTTTTGTCTTTGAAATTGGTTTTTCACTATGAAAATGGCGTTTGTTTTTAAACAAATAAAGGAAAACATAAAAAATTATTAAAAAAACATTTGCTTAACCACCTGCCCGGCATATAACAAAAAAAATCCATAAGAAAAGGCAAGGAAAGAGCTCTCAAAGAATAAATAATAAATCGGCAATTAAAAGATATGCAAAAATCCAAACAAAACCCGATAAATCCGAAATTTGAAGCAAAAATGCAAGAAAATTAACTTTTGACACCAGGCGACCAGTTTTCTCAGAAAATAGGAAGCAAAAATAATTACACTGAGTCCACTTGTTCTTAAAATTGGTTTTTCTCTATGAAAATGATAGTTTTTTGGAGATTTTTATTTTGGTTTTGTTGCAAACAATTGGGCGAAGCTTCTCTGGATCTTATTATCCTCATCGGAGGAAGGGTGTCCTTTCAGAATAAATTTCTGTGGGCAAATTGTAGAAAATAATGCATAAAATTTGTTGTTTTTGTCTTTGAAATTGGTTTTTCACTATGAAAATGGCGTTTGTTTTTAAACAAATAAAAGAAAACATAAAAAATTATTAAAAAAACATTTGCTTAACCACCTGCCCAGCATATAACAAAAAAAATCCATAAGAAAAGGCAAGGAAAGAGCTCTCAAAGAATAAATAATAAATCGGCAATTAAAAGATATGCAAAAATCCAAACAAAACCCGACAAATCCGAAATTTGAAGCAAAAATGCAAGAAAATTAACTTTTTACACCAGGCGACCAGTTTTCTCAGAAAATAGGAGGCAAAAATAATTACACTGAGTCCACTTGTTCTTAAAATTGGTTTTTCTCTATGAAAATGATAGTTTTTTGGAGAATTTTATTTTGGTTTTGTTGCAAACAATTGGGTGAAGCTTCTCTGGATCTTATTCTCCTCATCGGAGGAAGGGTGTCCTTTCAGAATAAATTTCTGTGGGCAAATTGTAGAAAATAATGCATATAATTTGTTGTTTTTGTCTTTGAAATTGGTTTTTCACTATGAAAATGGCGTTTGTTTTTAAACAAATAAAGGAAAACATAAAAAATTATTAAAAAAACATTTGCTTAACCACCTGCCCGGCATATAACAAAAAAAAATCCATAAGAAAAGGCAAGGAAAGAGCTCTCAAAGGATAAATAATAAATCGGCAATTAAAAGATATGCAAAAATCCAAACAAAACCCGACAAATCCGAAATTTTAATCAAAAATGCAAGAAAATTAACTTTTTACACCAGGCGACCAGTTTTCTCAGAAAATAGGAAGCAAAAATAATTACACTGAGTCCACTTGTTCTTAAAATTGGTTTTTCTCTATGAAAATGATAGTTTTTTGGAGATTTTTATTTTGGTTTTGTTGCAAACAATTGGGTGAAGCTTCTCTGGATCTTATTCTCCTCATCGGAGGAAGAGTGTCCTTTCAGAATAAATTTCTGTGGGCAAATTGTAGAAAATAATGCATATAATTTGTTGTTTTTGTCTTTGAAATTGGTTTTTCACTATGAAAATGGCGTTTTTTTAAAAACGAAATAAAGGAAAACAAAAAAGTATTAAAAAAAACATTTGCTAAACCACCTGCACGGCATATAACAAAAAAATTCACAAGAAAAGGCTAAGAAAGAGCGCTAAAAGAATAAATAATAAATCGGCAATCAAAAGATATACAAAAATCCAAACAAAAAACCCGACAAATCCGAAATTTGAAGCAAAAATGCAAGAAAATTAACTTTTTACACCAGGCGACCAGTTTTCTCAGAAAATAGGAGGCAAAAATAATTACACTGAGTCCACTTGTTCTTAAAATTGGTTTTTCTCTATGAAAATGATAGTTTTTTGGAGATTTTTATTTTGGTTTTGTTGCAAACAATTGGGTGAAGCTTCTCTGGATCTTATTCTCCTCATCGGAGGAAGGGTGTCCTTTCAGAATAAATTTCTGTGGGCAAATTGTAGAAAATAATGCATAAAATTTGTTGTTTTTGTCTTTGAAATTGGTTTTTCACTATGAAAATGGCGTTTGTTTTTAAACAAATAAAGGAAAACATAAAAAATTATTAAAAAAACATTTGCTTAACCACCTGCCCGGCATATAACAAAAAAAATCCATAAGAAAAGGCAAGGAAAGAGCTCTCAAAGAATAAATAATAAATCGGCAATTAAAAGATATGCAAAAATCCAAACAAAACCCGACAAATCCGAAATTTGAAGCAAAAATTCAAGAAAATTAACTTTTTACACCAGGTGACCAGTTTTCTCAGAAAATAGGAGGCAAAAATAATTACACTGAGTCCACTTGTTCTTAAAATTGGTTTTTCTCTATGAAAATGATAGTTTTTTGGAGATTTTTATTTTGGTTTTGTTGCAAACAATTGGGTGAAGCTTCTCTGGATCTTATTGTCCTCATCGGAGGAAGGGTGTCCTTTCAGAATAAATTTCTGTGGGCAAATTGTAGAAAATAATGCATAAAATTTGTTGTTTTTGTCTTTGAAATTGGTTTTTCACTATGAAAATGGCGTTTGTTTTTAAACAAATAAAGGAAAACATAAAAAATTATTAAAAAAACATTTGCTTAACCACCTGCCCGGCATATAACATAAAAAATCAATAAGAAAAGGCAAGGAAAGAGCTCTCAAAGAATAAATAATAAATCGGCAATTAAAAGATATGCAAAAATCCAAACAAAACCCGACAAATCCGAAATTTGAATCAAAAATGCAAGAAAATTAACTTTTTACACCAGGCGACCAGTTTTCTCAGAAAATAGGAAGCAAAAATAATTACACTGAGTCCACTTGTTCTTAAAATTGGTTTTTCTCTATGAAAATGATAGTTTTTTGGAGATTTTTATTTTGGTTTTGTTGCAAACAATTGGGTGAAGCTTCTCTGGATCTTATTCTCCTCATCGGAGGAAGGGTGTCCTTTCAGAATAAATTTCTGTGGGCAAATTGTAGAAAATAATGCATATAATTTGTTGTTTTTGTCTTTGAAATTGGTTTTTCACTATGAAAATGGCGTTTTTTTTAAAACAAAATAAAGGAAAACATAAAAAAGTATTAAAAAAACATTTGCTAAACCACCTGCACGGCATATAACAAAAAAATTCACAAGAAAAGGCTAAGAAAGAGCGCTAAAAGAATAAATAATAAATCGGCAATCAAAAGATATACAAACATCCAAACAAAAAACCCGACAAATCCGAAATTTGAAGCAAAAATGCAAGAAAATTAACTTTTTACACCAGGCGACCAGTTTTCTCAGAAAATAGGAGGCAAAAATAATTACACTGAGTCCACTTGTTCTTAAAATTGGTTTTTCTCTATGAAAATGATGGTTTTTTGGAGATTTTTATTTTGGTTTTGTTGCAAACAATTGTGGTGAAGCTTCTCTGGATCTTATTCTCCTCATCGGAGGAAGGGTGTCCTTTCAGAATAAATTTCTGTGGGCAAATTGTAGAAAATAATGCACATAATTTGTTGTTTTTGTCTTTGAAATTGGTTTTTCACTATGAAAATGGCGTTTGTTTTTAAACAAATAAAGGAAAACATAAAAAATTATTAAAAAAACATTTGCTTAACCACCTGCCCGGCATATAACAAAAAAAATCCATAAGAAAAGGCAAGGAAAGAGCTCTCAAAGAATAAATAATAAATCGGCAATTAAAAGATATGCAAAAATCCAAACAAAACCCGACAAATCCGAAATTTGAATCAAAAATGCAAGAAAATTAACTTTTTACACCAGGCGACCAGTTTTCTCAGAAAATAGGAAGCAAAAATAATTACACTGAGTCCACTTGTTCTTAAAATTGGTTTTTCTCTATGAAAATGATAGTTTTTTGGAGATTTTTATTTTGGTTTTGTTGCAAACAATTGGGCGAAGCTTCTCTGGATCTTATTATCCTGATCGGAGGAAGAGTGTCCTTTCAGAATAAATTTCTGTGGGCAAATTGTAGAAAATAATGCATATAATTTGTTGTTTTTGTCTTTGAAATTGGTTTTTCACTATGAAAATGGCGTTTTTTTTTAAAACAAATAAAGGAAAACATAAAAAATATTAAAAAACATTTGCTAAACCACCTGCCCGGCATATAACAAAAAAAATCCATAAGAAAAGGCAAGGAAAGAGCTCTCAAAGAATAAATAATAAATCGGCAATTAAAAGATATGCAAAAATCCAAACAAAACCCGACAAATCCGAAATTTGAATCAAAAATGCAAGAAAATTAACTTTTTACACCAGGCGACCAGTTTTCTCAGAAAATAGGAAGCAAAAATAATTACACTGAGTCCACTTGTTCTTAAAATTGGTTTTTCTCTATGAAAATGATAGTTTTTTGGAGATTTTTATTTTGGTTTTGTTGCAAACAATTGGGTGAAGCTTCTCTGGATCTTATTCTCCTCATCGGAGGAAGGGTGTCCTTTCAGAATAAATTTCTGTGGGCAAATTGTAGAAAATAATGCATATAATTTGTTGTTTTTGTCTTTGAAATTGGTTTTTCACTATGAAAATGGCGTTTTTTTTAAAACAAAATAAAGGAAAACATAAAAAAGTATTAAAAAAACATTTGCTAAACCACCTGCACGGCATATAACAAAAAAATTCACAAGAAAAGGCTAAGAAAGAGCGCTAAAAGAATAAATAATAAATCGGCAATCAAAAGATATACAAACATCCAAACAAAAAACCCGACAAATCCGAAATTTGAAGCAAAAATGCAAGAAAATTAACTTTTTACACCAGGCGACCAGTTTTCTCAGAAAATAGGAGGCAAAAATAATTACACTGAGTCCACTTGTTCTTAAAATTGGTTTTTCTCTATGAAAATGATGGTTTTTTGGAGATTTTTATTTTGGTTTTGTTGCAAACAATTGGGTGAAGCTTCTCTGGATCTTATTCTCCTCATCGGAGGAAGGGTGTCCTTTCAGAATAAATTTCTGTGGGCAAATTGTAGAAAATAATGCACATAATTTGTTGTTTTTGTCTTTGAAATTGGTTTTTCACTATGAAAATGGCGTTTGTTTTTAAACAAATAAAGGAAAACATAAAAAATTATTAAAAAAACATTTGCTTAACCACCTGCCCGGCATATAACAAAAAAAATCCATAAGAAAAGGCAAGGAAAGAGCTCTCAAAGAATAAATAATAAATCGGCAATTAAAAGATATGCAAAAATCCAAACAAAACCCGACAAATCCGAAATTTGAATCAAAAATGCAAGAAAATTAACTTTTGACACCAGGCGACCAGTTTTCTCAGAAAATAGGAAGCAAAAATAATTACACTGAGTCCACTTGTTCTTAAAATTGGTTTTTCTCTATGAAAATGATAGTTTTTTGGAGATTTTTATTTTGGTTTTGTTGCAAACAATTGGGTGAAGCTTCTCTGGATCTTATTCTCCTCATCGGAGGAAGGGTGTCCTTTCAGAATAAATTTCTGTGGGCAAATTGTAGAAAATAATGCATATAATTTGTTGTTTTTGTCTTTGAAATTGGTTTTTCACTATGAAAATGGCGTTTTTTTTAAAACAAAATAAAGGAAAACATAAAAAAGTATTAAAAAAACATTTGCTAAACCACCTGCACGGCATATAACAAAAAAATTCACAAGAAAAGGCTAAGAAAGAGCGCTAAAAGAATAAATAATAAATCGGCAATCAAAAGATATACAAAAATCCAAACAAAAAACCCGACAAATCCGAAATTTGAAGCAAAAATGCAAGAAAATTAACTTTTTACACCAGGCGACCAGTTTTCTCAGAAAATAGGAGGCAAAAATAATTACACTGAGTCCACTTGTTCTTAAAATTGGTTTTTCTCTATGAAAATGATAGTTTTTTGGAGATTTTTATTTTGGTTTTGTTGCAAACAATTGGGTGAAGCTTCTCTGGATCTTATTCTCCTCATCGGAGGAAGGGTGTCCTTTCAGAATAAATTTCTGTGGGCAAATTGTAGAAAATAATGCATATAATTTGTTGTTTTTGTCTTTGAAATTGGTTTTTCACTATGAAAATGGCGTTTTTTTTAAAACAAAATAAAGGAAAACATAAAAAAGTATTAAAAAAACATTTGCTAAACCACCTGCACGGCATATAACAAAAAAATTCACAAGAAAAGGCTAAGAAAGAGCGCTAAAAGAATAAATAATAAATCGGCAATTAAAAGATATGCAAAAATCCAAACAAAACCCGATAAATCCGAAATTTGAAGCAAAAATGCAAGAAAATTAACTTTTGACACCAGGCGACCAGTTTTCTCAGAAAATAGGAAGCAAAAATAATTACACTGAGTCCACTTGTTCTTAAAATTGGTTTTTCTCTATGAAAATGATAGTTTTTTGGAGATTTTTATTTTGGTTTTGTTGCAAACAATTGGGTGAAGCTTCTCTGGATCTTATTCTCCTCATCGGAGGAAGGGTGTCCTTTCAGAATAAATTTCTGTGGGCAAATTGTAGAAAATAATGCATATAATTTGTTGTTTTTGTCTTTGAAATTGGTTTTTCACTATGAAAATGGCGTTTTTTTTAAAACAAAATAAAGGAAAACATAAAAAAGTATTAAAAAAACATTTGCTAAACCACCTGCACGGCATATAACAAAAAAATTCACAAGAAAAGGCTAAGAAAGAGCGCTAAAAGAATAAATAATAAATCGGCAATCAAAAGATATACAAAAATCCAAACAAAAAACCCGACAAATCCGAAATTTGAAGCAAAAATGCAAGAAAATTAACTTTTTACACCAGGCGACCAGTTTTCTCAGAAAATAGGAGGCAAAAATAATTACACTGAGTCCACTTGTTCTTAAAATTGGTTTTTCTCTATGAAAATGATAGTTTTTTTGGAGATTTTTATTTTGGTTTTGTTGCAAACAATTGGGTGAAGCTTCTCTGGATCTTATTCTCCTCATCGGAGGAAGGGTGTCCTTTCAGAATAAATTTCTGTGGGCAAATTGTAGAAAATAATGCATATAATTTGTTGTTTTTGTCTTTGAAATTGGTTTTTCACTATGAAAATAGCGTTTTTTTTAAAACAAAATAAAGGAAAACATAAAAAAGTATTAAAAAAACATTTGCTAAACCACCTGCACGGCATATAACAAAAAAATTCACAAGAAAAGGCTAAGAAAGAGCGCTAAAAGAATAAATAATAAATCGGCAATTAAAAGATATGCAAAAATCCAAACAAAACCCGATAAATCCGAAATTTGAAGCAAAAATGCAAGAAAATTAACTTTTGACACCAGGCGACCAGTTTTCTCAGAAAATAGGAAGCAAAAATAATTACACTGAGTCCACTTGTTCTTAAAATTGGTTTTTCTCTATGAAAATGATAGTTTTTTGGAGATTTTTATTTTGGTTTTGTTGCAAACAATTGGGTGAAGCTTCTCTGGATCTTATTCTCCTCATCGGAGGAAGGGTGTCCTTTCAGAATAAATTTCTGTGGGCAAATTGTAGAAAATAATGCATATAATTTGTTGTTTTTGTCTTTGAAATTGGTTTTTCACTATGAAAATGGCGTTTTTTTTAAAACAAAATAAAGGAAAACATAAAAAAGTATTAAAAAAACATTTGCTAAACCACCTGCACGGCATATAACAAAAAAATTCACAAGAAAAGGCTAAGAAAGAGCGCTAAAAGAATAAATAATAAATCGGCAATCAAAAGATATACAAAAATCCAAACAAAAAACCCGACAAATCCGAAATTTGAAGCAAAAATGCAAGAAAATTAACTTTTTACACCAGGCGACCAGTTTTCTCAGAAAATAGGAGGCAAAAATAATTACACTGAGTCCACTTGTTCTTAAAATTGGTTTTTCTCTATGAAAATGATGGTTTTTTGGAGATTTTTATTTTGGTTTTGTTGCAAACAATTGTGGTGAAGCTTCTCTGGATCTTATTCTCCTCATCGGAGGAAGGGTGTCCTTTCAGAATAAATTTCTGTGGGCAAATTGTAGAAAATAATGCACATAATTTGTTGTTTTTGTCTTTGAAATTGGTTTTTCACTATGAAAATGGCGTTTGTTTTTAAACAAATAAAGGAAAACATAAAAAATTATTAAAAAAACATTTGCTTAACCACCTGCCCGGCATATAACAAAAAAAATCCATAAGAAAAGGCAAGGAAAGAGCTCTCAAAGAATAAATAATAAATCGGCAATTAAAAGATATGCAAAAATCCAAACAAAACCCGACAAATCCGAAATTTGAATCAAAAATGCAAGAAAATTAACTTTTGACACCAGGCGACCAGTTTTCTCAGAAAATAGGAAGCAAAAATAATTACACTGAGTCCACTTGTTCTTAAAATTGGTTTTTCTCTATGAAAATGATAGTTTTTTGGAGATTTTTATTTTGGTTTTGTTGCAAACAATTGGGTGAAGCTTCTCTGGATCTTATTCTCCTCATCGGAGGAAGGGTGTCCTTTCAGAATAAATTTCTGTGGGCAAATTGTAGAAAATAATGCATATAATTTGTTGTTTTTGTCTTTGAAATTGGTTTTTCACTATGAAAATGGCGTTTTTTTTAAAACAAAATAAAGGAAAACATAAAAAAGTATTAAAAAAACATTTGCTAAACCACCTGCACGGCATATAACAAAAAAATTCACAAGAAAAGGCTAAGAAAGAGCGCTAAAAGAATAAATAATAAATCGGCAATCAAAAGATATACAAACATCCAAACCAAAAACCCGACAAATCCGAAATTTGAAGCAAAAATGCAAGAAAATTAACTTTTTACACCAGGCGACCAGTTTTCTCAGAAAATAGGAAGCAAAAATAATTACACTGAGTCCACTTGTTCTTAAAATTGGTTTTTCTCTATGAAAATGATGGTTTTTTGGAGATTTTTATTTTGGTTTTGTTGCAAACAATTGTGGTGAAGCTTCTCTGGATCTTATTCTCCTCATCGGAGGAAGGGTGTCCTTTCAGAATAAATTTCTGTGGGCAAATTGTAGAAAATAATGCACATAATTTGTTGTTTTTGTCTTTGAAATTGGTTTTTCACTATGAAAATGGCGTTTGTTTTTAAACAAATAAAGGAAAACATAAAAAATTATTAAAAAAACATTTGCTTAACCACCTGCCCGGCATATAACAAAAAAAATCCATAAGAAAAGGCAAGGAAAGAGCCCTCAAAGAATAAATAATAAATCGGCAATTAAAAGATATGCAAAAATCCAAACAAAACCCGACAAATCCGAAATTTGAATCAAAAATGCAAGAAAATTAACTTTTTACACCAGGCGACCAGTTTTCTCAGAAAATAGGAAGCAAAAATAATTACACTGAGTCCACTTGTTCTTAAAATTGGTTTTTCTCTATGAAAATGATAGTTTTTTGGAGATTTTTATTTTGGTTTTGTTGCAAACAATTGGGCGAAGCTTCTCTGGATCTTATTATCCTGATCGGAGGAAGAGTGTCCTTTCAGAATAAATTTCTGTGGGCAAATTGTAGAAAATAATGCATATAATTTGTTGTTTTTGTCTTTGAAATTGGTTTTTCACTATGAAAATGGCGTTTTTTTTTAAAACAAATAAAGGAAAACATAAAAAAATATTAAAAAACATTTGCTAAACCACCTGCCCGGCATATAACAAAAAAAATCCATAAGAAAAGGCAAGGAAAGAGCTCTCAAAGAATAAATAATAAATCGGCAATTAAAAGATATGCAAAAATCCAAACAAAACCCGACAAATCCGAAATTTGAATCAAAAATGCAAGAAAATTAACTTTTTACACCAGGCGACCAGTTTTCTCAGAAAATAGGAAGCAAAAATAATTACACTGAGTCCACTTGTTCTTAAAATTGGTTTTTCTCTATGAAAATGATAGTTTTTTGGAGATTTTTATTTTGGTTTTGCTCCAAACAATTGGGCGAAGCTTCTCTGGATCTTATTCTCCTCATCGGAGGAAGAGTGTCCTTTCTGAATAAATTTCTGTGGGCAAATTGTAGAAAATAATGCATATAATTTGTTGTTTTTGTCTTTGAAATTGGTTTTTCACTATGAAAATGGCGTTTGTTTTTAAACAAATAAAGAAAAACATAAAAAATTATTAAAAAAACATTTGCTTAACCACCTGCCCGGCATATAACAAAAAAAATCCACAAGAAAAGGCTAAGAAAGAGCGCTCAAAGAATAAATAATAAATCGGCAACCAAAATATATGCAAAAATCCAAACAAAAACCCGACAAATCCGAAATTTGAAGCAAAAATGCAAGAAAATCAACTTTTTACACCAGGCGACCAGTTTTCTCAGAAAATAGGAGGCAAAAATAATTACACTGAGTCCACTTGTTCTTAAAATTGGTTTTTCTCTATGAAAATGATAGTTTTTTGGAGATTTTTATTTTGGTTTTGCTCCAAACAATTGGGCGAAGCTTCTCTGGATCTTATTCTCCTCATCGGAGGAAGGGTGTCCTTTCAGAATAAATTTCTGTGGGCAAATTGTAGAAAATAATGCATATAATTTGTTGTTTTTGTCTTTGAAATTCGTTTTTCACTATGAAAATGACGTTTTTTTTTAAACAAAACAAAGGAAAACATAAAAAATTATTATCAAAGAATAAATAATAAATCGGCAATTAAAAGATATGCAAAAATCCAAACAAAACCCGACAAATCCGAAATTTGAATCAAAAATGCAAGAAAATTAACTTTTTACACCAGGCGACCAGTTTTCTCAGAAAATAGGAGGCAAAATTAATTACACTGAGTCCACTTGTTCTTAAAATTGGTTTTTCTCTATGAAAATGATAGTTTTTTGGAGATTTTTATTTTGGTTTTGTTGCAAACAATTGGGTGAAGCTTCTCTGGATCTTATTCTCCTCATCGGAGGAAGGGTGTCCTTTCAGAATAAATTTCTGTGGGCAAATTGTAGAAAATAATGCATATAATTTGTGGTTTTTGTCTTTGAAATTCGTTTTTCACTATGAAAATGACGTTTTTTTTTAAACAAAACAAAGGAAAACATAAAAAATTATTATCAAAGAATAAATAATAAATCGGCAATTAAAAGATATGCAAAAATCCAAACAAAAACCCGACAAATCCGAAATTTGAATCAAAAATGCAAGAAAATTAACTTTTTACACCAGGCGACCAGTTTTCTCAGAAAATAGGAGGCAAAAATAATTACACTGAGTCCACTTGTTCTTAAAATTGGTTTTTCTCTATGAAAATGATAGTTTTTTGGAGATTTTTATTTTGGTTTTGTTGCAAACAATTGGGCGAAGCTTCTCTGGATCTTATTCTCCTCATCGGAGGAAGAGTGTCCTTTCAGAATAAATTTCTGTCGGCAAATTGTAGAAAATAATGCATATAATTTGTTGTTTTTGTCTTTGAAATTGGTTTTTCACTATGAAAATGGCGTTTGTTTTTAAACAAATAAAGGAAAACATAAAAAATTATTAAAAAAACATTTGCTTAACCACCTGCCCGGCATATAACAAAAAAAATCCATAAGAAAAGGCAAGGAAAGAGCTCTCAAAGAATAAATAATAAATCGGCAATTAAAAGATATACAAAAATCCAAACAAAAAAACCCGACAAATCCGAAATTTGAAGCAAAAATGCATGAAAAATATATACTCGTATAATAAATATTTTTTTTTTTGAAACGCTCCAGTCTCGCCGCCGTTTATGGTCATTGGTCTGCAGCTGTTGTGCCAATTGAATTTTATACGGGTAAAAAAGCAAATCAAATTTGAAAATTTTTCACAAATATGATTGAGATATTCCTTGATGTCCGGGTACCTGTATTCAGCAACACTCTGCATCACTGCATCAATATTTTTAGGTCTACGTTGGCTTAATTGTCGCCCCGTCTTCGCTTTATCTCCCAATTTTTCATTACACGCCGAATGGTTGACTTGCTCGGCATATGATTAATACCAAAAAAAGGCCCGTGATTTTCTTCCCGTATTCACAATTGAACAAGTATTTGAAAAAAAATGTTTTAAACACGTTGTTGCGGCGTGCGTTAGTAGATACTCCATAATAAATTGCAATCGACCACTCTCTACGCCTGTCAGATGCCAACAGACAAATGTTATCCAAACCAAAATGGCGGCCAAAATCAATCGAAAACATAAAAAGCACCCTGTCTTTAAGAATAGAAAACGTATTTTTTATATTCAATTATTTGTACATGACATTTTCGTAGGAACATATATTGCGTATATAAAAAAAAAGTTGAATATACAACCTGCGTTAAGCATTGGTTCATATGGTAATTATGAGAAATAAACGTGCTTATCCTGCGTCCTGTGCTCAGAACTATCACCAATATAAATACCTGACAGTCATCGTCCTCAGCCACACTTTGTATATCATGGACTAACAAAATATTTTTTTTTTCACTTGACCTGGTCCTGAGTCGTTATAGATCGTCTTGTCAACCATGAGCTGAGCCTGTCAAAGTAAGTTGTCAACATCATGACGGACCAACGAAGTACCAATGGCAGTTTTGGAGATGGCCAGGAATGAGTAAATAACACCTCGACTCCTTTCAAAATGGCTCCTTCTCTGCTCGATCACTACACCTATTTTCCTTTCTTTTTCATTAATTTTTTTTCGTCCACACATATTTAATCCTAGTCTATCTCTTTTTCCCTTGGAGAAATTTTTACCTTAATGTCTTCAGTATAAAAACCTCGGGTGCGAAGGCGAAAGTGACCCGTTAAAGAACCTCCCTATCACTACCTCGCCATCTGGGGGATCGGGTTAATTTAATCATTAAATAAGAAAGAAAATATTTTTTTTAAAAACTATTTCTCCACCACCCAACAGCCTGTCTCCCTTTAAGTTGGATAACATAAAACATATCAAGCTACTCTCTACTAAAGCATGCTCGAAAGCTATTCCCTTAGAAATAAAAAAAATCAATTTTGATTATTGCAATTGGAAATTGCCACAAGTATCCACAACCAATTTGACGATTGACAAGTTCAGTAAAGATGGCGGCACTATAAAAAAAATTGAAGAAAGACAACAGACTCCCTATACTTTTGTACGTACAGTAAAACAACAGAAAAATAAAAACAAATCAGCATAATTTCTTTTTCTTTCATATTATTATTATTTTTTTCTTTTTAAATATAAACCATCATAAAACAGTTTTGGGTACCTTTTTCATTATTATTATTATTTCAGTTGATTTTCTTCTTCTTAATTAAATATTTTTTATTTTCATCCTTTTTACTTTCTTATTTAATTCAGTAAATTTATAAATCGGTTTTTATTTTCTTAATAATTGTGTGTGTTTTTTTATACAATTTTTCGATTATACATAATATAATATATTTTTTTCTTCTTTTTCATATTCCTCGTTAATCGCTTTTCTTTAATTTCTTTAGTCTAAATATTAATTCTCTCTTTAAAGAATAGTTCACACCTATTTTTCTCTATTATCGGCATTTAATATTAAACTTTATATTTTTTGTTTGTTTTAGAATAAATTTTTTTTTTAAATATAAATACTAAATTAAATTACATTTAATTGATTAGTTTTTATATATGAAACAAAAAAACAATATTTTTCCTTAGAAATAAAACAATCTTTTCCATTAAATAAATAAATATTATTTCATTTTAAATTTTCATCGATTTTAGACTTTATTTCATATTATTTTTGTTTTATTTTTATAGGTTTTTTTTCTTGCTGTAAATTTTCTATAATATATTTATTTCTGTACATTAATATATGATAGTATACGTAATTTTTTTTTATATAATTTATTTTTATATTTAAATAATTATTTAGAAAAGAAAAGTGGTTGTTATTAAAATTATCAAAAAAAAAAAAAAAATCAGAACTAACAAAGGTACAATATTATTTCGATAATATTAATTTTAATAAAAATTTGAACATGTTTATTGTTGGTTGGTTGATTGGTTTTGATTTCTGTTATTTTTTCATTGGTTTTAGGTTTTTATCCATTGTTGTTCTCTCTTTTTTTTATATTTAACTATTATTATTACTATTATTATTATTACTATTATTATTATTATTATTATAGTTAGCAATTTATAAATTATTACAATTCAATTATTTTAATTCTCTTTTCACTATCATTATTATTTTTATTATTTTTTTTTAATTACTATTACTAAGCTTAAAAGCGAAAAAAAAAACACTTAATAAACAAGAAAAACAATTTTATAATATTTGTAAATACACACACACGCATATATATGTATATATATACTTATATTGTATGCACAAATGTAAAGTATAGTTGTTGTTCTGTTTTTACAATATATTATATAAGAATACATAAGTTAAATTAAATAATATAAGTAATAATAACAAAAAATAAATAAATGGAAAAACAAAAGATTCTTTTTCAATGATATAAAAATAATGGGAGGAGCCTTGTAGACATTGAGGGACTTTGAATTTTTAAACAATTCAAAATTTTTATTTTCTAGAAAAAAACGGCGTTTTGATATTTTTTTATTTTATTTTTTTAATCATATTTAGGGAGTAATTGATTTTTATCTTTGTTCATCAACAGCGCAGCACGGAGAACATTTTTCTTGTACTCTTTTTTTTTTGTTGATTCTTATTAGGAGTAAAATATGGTGAGAGCAATTCACAGAAAACAGAACAGAGCAGTTCCCATATTAACCAAGTGTAGTGAGTGAGTGAGTCGGTTGTGACGAAACTGAACCGAGCACATCTGTTATTTCTTAGTGGATTGAGGTTTTTCTCAATTCTTATTGGGTAATTTTTCCTCACTGATTGCTTATCATTTCTTATCCGTTAGTTTAAGATGCATATGTGGTGGTTAGTTAATTAATAAATCCCCAATAATTTGTTTCTCTCCATCGATGGGGTTAATTTTTAAATAAATTTTTTATTATTATTAGGGTAATTTTCTTCGGTATCCGGTTTTTTTTTTAGTTCTCCTTTTTTTTATTTTGGTACTTTTGTTGTTTTTTTTTACGTGAAATTAAAAGAAGAAAAATTAACTATCATAGAATATGCATATTTTGGGCTTAGATACATGTGGAATTGAGTGATAAAGATGATGACAAGCATATGATAATAACAGTAATTAAGTGAGATTGACAGGTAACATCGGAATCAATAGAGATTGCGTGAGAGTAAAATAGACCGCGTAAAACTATTAGAGACCGCTTGGGACTGAAGAAATCCTTGCAATATCAAAGAAAGCACGTGGAAATCGAAGAGATCACGTGATAGTCGAGGAGACCACGTGTAAATCGAGGAGACCACGTGATAGTCGAGTAGACCACGTGATAATTAAGGAGAGCACGTGTAAGTCGAGGATACCACGTTCTAATCTGGACCACATCATAATTAAGGAGACCACGTCTTAATTAAGAAGACCACGTGATAATAGAGGAGACCACGTGTAAATCGAAGAGACCACGTGTAAATCGAGGAGACCACGTGTAAATCGAGGGGAACACATGATAATCGCGAGACCACGTGGTAATCAAGGATACCACGTCATAAATAAGTGGACCACGTGTAACTAGCCCGTTTTCTCTAAGAGAAGACGAATAAATTTTTAACAATAGAAAAAAATTAAACCGATAATATAAAAAGAAAATCTTATAAATGAAAAACCAAACGTAAAATATAAGAAAAATAATAAAATTCCCATAATTATATTATCAACTCGGGAATTTTACGTTCATTCATTATCTTTTTATTCAATAATTTATATCTCTTTAATTGTTCCCTGTTTATTATTTATTATCGTTTTTTTTAAGCTTTTATTTATTCATATTTAATTTCTTTCATATGAAAATCAAAATTCCCCCAACAGTAAGTAGCACACGTACGTGTGAATTCGCTTTTCTTAGGCAACGTAATTTTTTTTCACCCAACACGATATAATTTACTAATTTTAGGCCATTTTTATGGCGCATACTGTCTGTCTACTTGTATTCTCTTATTATATTTATTTAATTTATATTAATTGTTATTTACAAAATTATTCAATTATTGTTTTTTTCGAGACTCTTTGTCTGCCGTTTGTTCTCGTAGAATTTGCATTATATTCAATTCATCATTTTTGAAGCCGTTCATTTCCACTGAGTTTCTTAACAAACAAAATAGATTTACTTACAATTTTTCGCTATATTTTTTCTTTCTTCTTCTTCTCTTAATATATATATATAATTTCATTTAATATTAATTTATTTATAAAATAGAATTTCGCCATTTTGTTTTGTTTGTTTTGAAATTTTTTCTGATTTTCTTTTCTTTTAGTTTTTTTTTTTTTAGTAACTTATCGACTTAATTTACTTAAAATAAATAATTTTCTTTTCAATCAATTATTATCATTACCATCAATATTATTGTTATCGTTATCGTTATCGCTATAATTATTATTATAATCGATTTTTTTCTTCTTAGCAATTTTCTTATATTTTTTACTTAATTTTTATTATATTTTTTTTTCAATAGTATTAATAATATTTATTTGTTTGGTTTTCTCTTCAAAGAAATTTCACATAAAAATAAAGAGAACAAAGAAACGATTTAATTTTTACATCTCTTAAATGTTAATTTCTCTCTCAAATTTTACAATTGTTTATAGAAGAAAACATGACAATTGATTATTATGATTTTTTTCTATTATAATTCCTATTTTTTCTTGGCCTTTCCTATTTTGTATAATTTTATTCTTTTTCTTTCTTTTTTGTTTCTTGTCTTTATTAAAGATAACAAATTAGGATTTTTGTCTTTTGTAAAATTTCCTAAATAAAATTAATTGTTAGGAAAAAAGTAAATTTTGATAAAGATGAGAGAAATAACAAAAATAAAAAACTAAAGTAACGTTAACAGAATCTCAGATTAAAGAATATCCTGGATAGTGCAAAGGCGGCGAGAAATCGTACTGCTTGCATACATTTGTGTAGATTTTTTTATGTAGACATGTGACACCCACTGACATCTAGTTTTCGTAACAGACGTTTTTTGAATTAAAGAAAAGCATAATTAATTTTTTATTTTAACTCACTTATTCCCAAAGAAAAATACAATTTAAACGCAACGACAGGTAAATGTCTATTTTTTGTACAATCTTTTAATATGATTTATTATTCTATATCTTTTAATATGATTTAACTCTCTTTCGGAGAGTTTTAAAGCACGCCATTTTCCATTAATGCTTGGGCTACATTTATCTATTTATTGCGAAGTGCGGTTTTATTAAATTTCAAATAGTTTACGAACAAGTAAGTATAAATAGTTAGTATTCTTCACAACAGTAAATAGGAAGTTTTTATTTCAGAATACAAAGTGAACGGTTATTTTGCAAAATTTTGACAGTTTCTTTTTGAACAAATTTTCTGTGTAGAAGCCTACATAGGACTTATTCAAATTTGTATAATAGTGCAGCCTATATTTAAAAAAAATTTCGAGTAACAAAGAGGAAAATCCCGTCCACTTTTCCCATTTTTGTTGTTATTTTCTTCTATTGGAAATTAGTTTCTAACTTCGCTGTTCGATTTCTTTTTTTGTCAATTATTTTTCTGTTAAGAACACGTGATAATTAAGGAAACTACGTGTAAATCAAGGAATCCACGTGTAAGTCGAGATGACCACGTGATGGTCGAAGAGACCACGTGTAAATCGAGGAGACCATGTCATAATTAAGGCGACCACGTGTAAGTTGAGGAGACCACGTGGTAATCAACCAGACCGCATGTAAATCAAGGATACCACGACACATAATTAAGTAGACCACGTATAAATAAACGTACACTTTGAAAACATGTTCGTTGACTCTATTTGGTTTATGGACAAGTTCTTAGTTGATAGAAAAGAATCTTTTTTAATATTAAAGTGTTGCCTTTTTGAAATTCTTTTCAGGGAAACGATGGTGGTCGGTTTGTTTCGGCCGAACATCATCTGGACATTATTAACCGTTTACGAAAACATGTTAGCCTGAAGAGTCCATATTTTTTAGAGAAACACTCTGGCTTACACATCGGTTCTCATATGGGAATTTTCAACCAAAATACTGCCACACCGGAAAGTATACATAAAAAACATGTCCAATACTTGATTAACTGTATGTGTATTTTTGTGTCCAAATGCTTTGCACTAGTATGTTAATAATTGTAAGTAGTACAAGTTTCTATTATCAATAATATAATCACTTTGATGTATTATTAAGCAATTTAATTGTTTAATAATATCATATAAAATGCAGCTTAAATATGGGCCTTGTACCAAAACAAGACAAACCATTGACATAAAATATGGTCGTAGTTCGGTAAATACTCACAGTCGGACAACGTATGATTCGAAGAAAAAAAATGGTAGAAAATTCATAAAGTAATACGAACAAATAAAAAAGGGAATTGCTCTTCTTCAATTGGGTTCTCGTAACCAATCTGACAATTTCGTTTTTTTTTAATCCTATGCGTTTCGATTATGGTCGAACTATGTTTACCTCTTTTCGTCTAGGGGTTTCCTGGCTGTCAAATAAACTTTAAGCAAATACAATAGTTTGCACCTTTATGTAGCCCATTACATTAATTCCTTACCATTGTAATAGCTTATGTTCGTCTATTTTTCTCCTTTCTTTTTTCTGTTTCCTATTCTAACCAAATTTCCTCTTCTCTTTTTTTCTAACTGGCATAATTATTTTCAAACTCTTCCCTTTTACAGCGTTGCCAAACTTTTTCTTTTTCACAAATATTCTTCGCCATTTTTATAAAAAAATAAATTTAATTATATTTTTTCTATTTAAGTTATTAGTTTTCTTTTTTTTAATCTTTTTATTTATTGCCATTACGTTTTATTATTTTTCTTCTTCTAGTTTTATGGTGATTATTTTCTTGTTTTAAAACACTATCATTTTCTTATTCCACTATTTTTTTAAGTTAAACTTCTTCAAATATTTCTAATTTATTCTTATTGATCACCTTTTTTGTTGTTGTTGTTATTTTCTTATTCATTTCTAATTAAATATTTTTCTTATTATTTATTTTCATTTTCATTACTTTTCTCTGTTATATATCAAATTTTGTTAATTGATTAACAAAATTTGATAGATAACAAAGAAAACTAATGAAAATGAAAATAATTAATGTCTTCTTTCATTATTAATTATTTTCTTTCTGTTTGTTTTCCTTTTCTTATAGGTATCCCCCCCCTCCCCCCTTTATTCTCACTTCTTTTTCCGTAATTCTACTATTGTCTTTTTTTGTAATTTTTTAAAATTATTTTTCTTTGAATAATTTGAAATTTTTATTTAATATAAAAAATGCAATTTTTATAGTTAGTTAAAAAATGCAATTTTTATAGTAAGTTAAAAAAGAAATTCATATTTTAGACCCTTGGATTATGCGAGATTGTTCGAGGATGTGTGGAATCTCTAAGAAGCTCGTAAATAGAAAAAGAGCATATGTATGAAAAGACAAGCCATGTGACAGTAGGAGTACGTGATAACAGAGTATAACACGTGTTACTAGATAAGAACGCGTGATAACAAGCATGTCATATCAGAAGTGCCAACGTGATTATAAATTAAAACACGCGATGACAGCATGTTATCGTAAAAATTACTTTTAACACATAAAAATTAGACCATTTTAGACCACATGATAGCAGAAGAAACCACGTGATAATAGTGGAAATCACGTAGTATAAATGGAATCCATATAAACAGAAATCTATCATCTAAGACCACGTTTTAATTTCATTGGATATTAGAAAAAAAAAATGCATTGATTAATGTGAAAAAGGATCTTGTAACTGAAAAAGAGGTGCACGAGAAAAAAGCAAAATACTTCTATACAAAAATGAAAGAAGACACCGCAGAAATTTCTGAGAACAAGGATGTGATGGAGCTGTTACCTTTCGATTTCCAACAAAATATGCCCCGCCCACATGTAACTAGTGGTGATGTTTTCTTTAAACGCCAACGGTGGGAATATAACTTTTGCATTTTTGCAGCTAGTTCTAGGAAATCGTACTTTTTCATGTACGATGAAACCATAGCCAAGAAAGGAGCTAATGATGTAGTATGCTTTTTACACCATTTTCTTGAGAACTTTTTAGCACCAACAGTCATAAAAATGACTTTATTTCGATAACTGCAGCTCACAAAATAAAAACAAAGTCTTGCCTCAGTATCTTTATACACTTCTTGCCAATACTAACAGATTTTCTGAAATAATACACAGATTTCCAGAACCGGGGTACAGTTTTCTTCCTTGCGAAAGGAGCTTTGGATTAATCGAAAAAGATAAAAGGAAACGGAAAAGGATCCCGTTTCTCAAGATATGATTTTAGAATTACTCCGTAGTAGTTCCCGTTTCTCAAGATATAATTTTAGAATTCACTGGTCATTTTAAAGGGGCTTTCAAAACAACCGTTTCAAACAAAAGGAAACAAAAATTTGGGATATCTTCTTACCGTGTCATGGCGTATACAGCAAGAGGCGTAGAATGCAGCAGTGTTGCCTCTGCCTTGCTAAAGGACTTGTTTATCCTTCAGAAACATGGCGTTACTTTAACTTTACCTGCTTCTACATCTCTCTTCTATTCTGGGCCGTTACCACTTAAGCGCCCCAAATATCTACATGTCCGAGAACTCGCAACAAAATATGTGCCCCCAGACTGTATGTGGTTTTATGACCAGCTGAAGAGCAAACTGTTGGGCACGAAGAATATAGCTTAACAGACTAATGTAATGTTACTTTATTGTGTACTTTTGAAAAAAAATTGTTAATACATAACTTGAAATTTATTATTGACTTTTTTTCGCATCCTCCGGTACAAAAAGGGGGCAGCTCCATCGTTTTATTTTTTATATTATTATCTATCCAAGTTTCTAAGAGGAGATTATATTATGTATTAAGTAATAGAGTTTAATTTGAGAGTATATTATATATTAAGTAATAGAGTTTAACTCCACATATGAATAAAGTAGAAAATCTACAGAATTCGTAGTGATACAGTTTTTTGCTTCTCCTGAAAAAATTGGTAAAATTGAGCTGCCTCCTTTTTGCAGCGGTGTCTTCAATTGTATGTACAAAAAAATGGTTGTTCATTTTTATCAATAATAAATAACTTAATATTTAAAATCAAAAATAAAAACAACAATAAAACAAACAAACAAAACTATATAAATAATATTAATTAAATCAATAAATAGGAAATAATCAAATAATAGTAATTATTATAATCGTAATTGTAATACGGGTAATAGTAATAATTTTAAATAACATAATAAAGTAAATTGTTTGACTATAATAAATGTAAATATAAAGAATGTTAAGAAAGAAAAAAAACTATAACAAAAAAACGTTCATTTTCTTGTTTAAAATTGGCAACGTTGCTTTTTATAACAAAAAAGAAAAAAAACAACAACAAACTTTTAGAAAAAAAGTTCTTAATTCTTTTTATTTGGCGCCATTGATGTGTATTCGTTCTATCGGACAACGCCATTTTTTTTATTGGCGCCATTAATGCGTATTCGTTTTATCGGACAACGCCTTTTTTTCTGGCGCCATTTATGTGTATTCGTTCTATCGGACAACGCCATCTATCTATCTGATGGTAGGATATCGATTTATTTATCATATAAAAAGAAATTGTTTTGTTTTCTATTTTTGCATTTTCAATTTTTTTATTCTCTTTTACCTTATCCTCTACTACCCTCACCCCCTCCCTCCAACAATTCCAACACTACTTTTTCTATTAATATTATTATTTTCATAATTTTTTAAAAATTTATTTAAAAAATTACTTATTGATTATTCTATATTTTCTTCTTTTCTATTTGTTTTGTTTTATTTTCTTTTTATTTTTTATTCAAACCTTCCCCGTTTTGATTTGTTCCGCTTTTGTTTTTATTAATTTTTCTTTTTTTTTATCCTCCATCTTTTATCAATAAGCAAACTCATTTCAGAGATTAAGAAAAAAAGAAAAATGGACGATTGAAAAATTCAGTTTTGTCTATATAATATCGTATTAAAAATGAAAAGAGACAAAACAGAACAAAAAAAGAAAAAGAAAATATTGTATCAAATAAACTCGATAATAAGAAGGATCGATAAAAGAAGAGAAAGAAAATATTATACAATATTATAAGAAAAGAAGAAAACAAAACAATTAAATTTGTTTACTGCTCTGGACTTTATAAATTAACTTTTCTCAGTCTCTGTGCCCCGCTTGCTCACGCCTTTTTTACGGCTTAATATGTGCGCTCTGGCTTTTTTTTAATTTGGCAAATTAGAGAAAGAGATTAAAAAAAATAATAATAAACAACAACGAATGAGCATATTTAGGCAAGGTTAACAAAACATCCGCGCCACGCAACCAGGCATCAGTCGAAGCCACACTAACTTGCTCTAACAAACCGGTTTTCCCTATGTTCATTTCTATCTGAACCTCTGAGCCAGAATGTGTATTTTTATACGCACGTTCATTTGCTGTAAATTTACTGAGCGGTTATTTGTGCTGTAAATTCTCTGAGCGCTTAACACTCAAGTCTTCGGCCATAAGAGCAGTTTTTAGGCGAGCGCGTATAGAAAAGGTGTAAGACGGCAACTGTTACGGCTAACGTAAATACAAATCTGATAACTGTACTACGAAGTCGCCAAATGGCCTCACGGTCGTGGCGCTATGAAGTGGCCCCTGCCATATGTCTAAGGGACCTTACAAACAAACAAACAAATCTGATAACCGCCAATAATAAACAAACAAAAAAACAGTTTTTCTCTTTTGTAAATTTGTCACGTTTTTCTTTTCTGTTCCTTTTAAAAAAAAAATTTCCTTTAGGACGATTTCGCCATTTTTTTCTACACTTTATTCAATTTTTTTTTAATCTATTTTATTTTTGTTATAACTCGTTTCTTTGTCCATCTCCTTTTATTTCTCTTAAATGTTTAATTTATTTCATTGTTTTTTTTTTTGACGTAATTTATGTTACCTTAATTCATTCTTATTAACTATTTTTAACAATAATCGCTTCTTTTTCTTCTTAATAACATTTTTCTCTTAATTACGTGGTAAAAAGCTTCCTTTTGAAAATTTCTTTCCTTTTTATTATTAAAAAAAAAAAAAAATTTCATTTTATCCTTATTATTAAGAGTTGTATTTTTATTTTAAGGAGAGAAATTAGAGCATATTTTATAAGGTTTGTTTGCTTGTGTGTGTGTATGTTATTTTATATTATTATTTTTTATTTTTATTTTTATTTTTTTTGTGTTGGATTTGGAAGTTGTAGGTTTAGGACAAGTTAGGATAGATTCGATTAGACGAATTGAATTAAATTCTACACAATTGGCAATCCTTGAACATCCATCATTTCGTCCTGTGGTGATGGCCGGGTAGCAAACGCTTGTAAATGTGGTGGTGTTGCACGTGAACACATTTGTGCCGGGAATGTTAACCTACAACGTTCGTCACGCTGTCGCGGTGTTCGTCGAGGTGAACGTGCTGTTACGATATGCGTTTGCCGATGCATGTCCTCAAGCACTGATGGCGCTACGTACGTAAATCCCTATAAAATATTTAAAAAAAAACCACACATATGAGAGGGGAAATAATGTACAATAAATAAAAAATAGAAAGAGAACAAAAGCAAAAAAATAAGATAATTTTTTTGGTATTTTATTTGAAACATATTTTCTTATAAAAAAAACTCGTGAGACTAGGCGGGGGAGGATGCAATGTTGCATGGATTAGGGGACATTAATTTACTCTAGAAATTTAAATAATGACAAAAAAGGCCATTTTTTCCTTAATTTTTAATGGAGAAAAAAAAAGCCGACTAATAATTCGAATTAATTGGAGAAAAAAAATATTAATACGATAGCAAATAACATCGATCGAACCATATACTCACTTGAAAGATCAAATTAACACTTTCGCTAAGGCTGGTATCATCTGGTGAATCGACTGGTATTTGTCTTGTGAATTTTATATCGAATTGTGATACATCGTCTTCGCTTCTCTAAAAAAAATTCCAAAAAAAAAAACAGAAAAATTAAGAAAATTTCATTGAAATTTTTTTTTTAAATTGAGGCATTTTGGGAATTTACTAACCAGTATCGGTCTTATTGGTGGCTCTAAACGACGCGCCAACACATCTGTCCAATTAACAAGCTTAAAGAAATGATGGGCTCTAATGGCAACCGCATCTTCTGGTCCGCTACCCAAACGTTGGGCGACCTGTCGTTTCATCAGTCTACGTATTAAGTCTCTGGCATCTGGTGTGAGGTAGGCAGGTAATTGTAGTTTAGCTTTAAGGATTGTTTCAATTGTCTTCTTTCTTGTCTCGCTAGTGAATGGTGGCTAAAAAATAATAATAATAACAATTGTTAAATAAAAATTAAAATCATTTTTTACGAATTTTTTAAAATACAAAAATTGTTCAATTCTTCTTCTAAAAAAGTGAACTTACAGATCCAGTTAACATATCGTACATAAGTGCACCAAGTGACCACCAATCTACAGCTTTGCCATGTCCACTTCTAGTTAAAATTTCGGGTGCCCTAAATACAAAAAATTAAAAAAAATGGAAATAGAAAAAAATCTTAAATGAGAAAATTAATTTAGAAAAAAATTTAAAATATTTCAATAACTTGATTAAAAAAATACAATATAAATTATTAATAATGATTACTGTTCGAACATTGAGATCCGTTTATGTGGTTTGAAATTGGAATTTAGAAAATATTGCTGGTCATTTGAATGGTCTTAAATTGTTCGAATATGAAAATATTCTTAACTATTCGAACCACATTACGAATATGGACTCTTCTTAAAAGATTCTTAAACTGATCGAAAATTTATATACTTTTGAGTAACTGTTCGAATGCCGAAATATTCTTAAATAATTTCAAACAATTCGAATTTCGGCCTTTCCCTAAGTTGGATTATAGTCTTTAACGGTTCGAATTTGGATTACTATTAATTGATCGTAAACTGTTCGAATGCTGAAATACTCTCAAGTGCATTCAACTATTCGAGCATCCAGTAGACCTTGAGTAGCACAACACAAACTATTTGAATATCGAGATCCCCTAGAGCGTCCCTTAGTGTTTCAAATTGAACTGTTCGAATATCAAATTCGCTTTCAACTGATCGAATAACGTGGGGATACTCTTAAACAGTCGAAACTATGCTAATATTGATTGTTAAATGAGCACAAACTATTTGAATGTAAAGCCACCTTTGACTCCCCAAATGGTTTCAAACTGTCCGAATAGTCATACACGTATATCTCTTTGGACCCCAACGGTTATTCGAATATTGGGAAATCATTAACTGTTAGAATGTGGCTTTTTTATAAGTGTTTTTTAACAGTTCTAAAACGAAGAAGGCCCTAAGCTGTATCAAATTATTCGAACATCGATATGCGTCTAGAATAGCTCTTTATAAGCTTACAAATCCTGGTAAAATTGTCAAATATATTTTTTTAAATCGAATTTAACACAATCCGTAAAAAACTGTCCGATTATTATAACAGTTAGTACTTGTGGAGATATATTTTCCTTGTCTTGTGAAATTCAAAAATTTTCCTCAAAATTAATAAAAAATTAAAATGTAAATTAATATTTCCAAAAATATTTCTAAGCTTATAAAAAGCCATACTAGACCGCATGTCGATGTTCAAATATTTCCCTTTCAATTTATGAAAAGATTAACAATATTTGAGTTTTTTTAAAAGAAAATAAGACCTCAACATATTTTATACAAATTCTTCAAAAAAATAATAAGACCTTAAAAATTCCTTGGAAAAAATGGTTTAAAAAAAATTCTTTAGAAAAAACGTCATATTTTTTTTAAAAAAATGTTCAAAATGTAGCAAGACCTTAAAAATTTATTTAAAAGCTCTGCAAAAGAAAAAAAGACCTAAAAAATTCCAAAAAAAACAGGATTTCAAATTTTATAATCAATCAAGATCTAACAAATTTTTCTAGAAAACTCTTCAAAATAAATCAAGACCTCAAAAACTGTTCATAAAATTTTCAAAAACAATGAAGACCTCAGATATTCTTTAAAAGACAACAATTTGAAAACTCTTTAAAAAAAATTGTTTAAAAAAAAACCAAGACCTTAAAAATTTCTGCAAAGAAAGATGATCTCAAAAATTCTTTAAAACATTTTTTTCTAAAAAACAGAACCTTACAAAAAACAGAAATATTCAAATTTATTTCAAAAATTTGTTTAAAAAATTCTCAAAACAATGGTTTTTTTTCCAAAAAAAATCCAGAAAATTTCAAAATTTTTTAAAAATTCTCTTAAATAAAACATGACCTCAAAGTTTTTTTAAACAAATCTCTCCTAAAGAGCAGAACTTCAGACATTTTTGAAAAACTCGTCAAACTGAATTAAAACCTAAAAAAATGTTCAAAAAAATTCTCCAAAAAATAATGTTTTTTTGTCCAAAAAAACTCAAACTTTTGACTTCAATTTTTAAATAAAAAATGACCTCAAGAATTCTTTAAAAAAAATCGTTCCAAAAGAACAGAACCTCACAAATTTTTTAAAAAAATCTTTAAATTTAATCAAAATTTCAAAAAAAATTTAAAAAATTCTCCAAAAAAATATGTTTTTTCCAAAAAAAGTCAAAAAACCTCAAAAATTCTTAAAAAAATCTTTCATAAAAAATAAAACCTCACAAATTTTTTAAAACAGCTCTAAAAGTAATAAAAATTGCAAATTTTTTTTTAGAAAAATTCGAAAAAAATTGAGATCTCAAAAATTATTTGAAAAATTTTCAAAAAAATCAAGGCTTCAAAAATTTGTTCAAAAAATAAATGACCTCAAAAATTTCATTAAAAAACTCTTTAAAATCAATTCGGACCTCAAAAATCCTTGCCTATTTCAGAACTTTTAATAAAAAAAAAGAAAAACAATAGAGAAAGAATAAAACGGAAACGGAAATACTCACATATATTCGATGGTACCGCAAAATGTGTGAGTGACGATACCTTCCTGAATGTGCTCTTTGCATAAACCGAAGTCTGTCAGCTTGACATGACCTTCTGCGTCCAATAAAATATTCTCCGGCTTCAAGTCTCTATAAATAATTCCGAGAGAGTGCAAATGTTCTAGTGCTAGTATAATTTCGCTTAAGTAAAAACTGTAAAAAAAAACAAGAAAAAAATGGTGTAATTAAAAATATTGTCGAAAAAAACTCAGTAGATCAAAAGTTAATGGAGAAAAATAAAACAAAATGAAAAAATTTGATTGAAAATAAAAAAAAATGGAAATTAATTAACGAATTTTGTGTTATTTTATTGTAATAATTTTATTTTTTATTAAAGATAAGATAAAAAAGCAACTGATTGAAGAGACTCGAAGTTGTTAGTTCTGGTTTCTCTCAATTCGATTTCTTTTAAACGAACGATTTATGAGCGAATAGGAGTAACCAACCACGTTCAAATAAGGATTGAAAAGGAAAAGTAATAAAAAAATTGAAAAAAATCCCAAAAACTGTCAAAGAATTATTTGCTTTTGGAAAATGATTAGTAAAAAATGAATTTTTTTAAATAGGAAAACTATTTTTTGTCTCTTTTTTAGTTCTTTATTAATTTACCATGCTGTGTCCTCTAAAAATATTCCTTCACGTTCTAAATGCATAAACAGCTCACCACCGCTTAAATATTCTAATATTAAGTACAATTTTCCACCTGTTTGAAAGGCGTACACTAATTCGACTATGAACGGATGCTAAAATTAAAAGAATTTTTTATACACAAAATTAATTTTATTATAATTTTTTTTAAAAAAAAGTTATTTTTAACATTAATGGAATTTCATAAGAAAACCAACATTTTTGAAGGAAGTAACTTCACCTTTTTTATAATTTTCAATTTCAAAAAAAGAAAACATTAAAAAAAAAAAAAACGTGGGCGGTGATTTTTTAGAGTTGGTTTGTATCAAACGCCATCTTGTTTGGTGTTCATCAAACGCCATCTTGTTTTGCCGTTGTGTTTTTTGAGGAATTTTCAAATTTTTGGATTTATTTAAAATTATTTTTTCATTTAAGAAAAGTCAGTTTATTGTGTAAGCATGTTTCCTAAAAATTGGAAGAAAATAGTGTGGGGGCTTGCGCTTAACGGGTTTCTAAGCTTATATTTTTGTAGATTCCTACAAGGAATGAATAGAAGAGAAAAAACCATGTTTGGACTAATAAAAATTCGTACAGCCTTGGTAAGAACCTACAGACCCAAGCCGTGTTTGTGATATTCGCTGAGATCAACTACCTATTAAGACCTTAAGTTCATAACTAAAAGATCTCTAATCAAAATCAGCAGATCCTTAAAGAGCCTAAAGTTAGTGTTTCATATTTTTATTACGTAAAAAAGATAAACCTCAAAGAGGAAAATATAATTACAAAAATTAAACGGATAAACTTCAAAGCTATTTAACACAAATATTAAACACGATCTACTATCCTGTGGTCGTTAATTAATAAAAAAACTAAAACCTTTTTTAAAAAAGAAAACACCAAATAAATTATTTTATAATTTTGAAAGAAGTTTTTTAAGGAAAAAAAAAAACGTTTAAAAACATTTTGGTGGACGCATTTTGTACGAAAACGTTTTAAGTTCAAATCTAGCTAAATCGAAATTGTCAAAATTGACATTAAAAAACAAAATAAGGTGCGGTACGCGACGTTTCTGGCTCCAAATTTACAACTTCTGTGCGAATAATCTGCGTTAGTTCCTGAATCTTTAGTGAATCTTTAATTACTTAGAAATTACATTTTATGTTGCGGTACGCGACGTTTCTGGCTCCAAATTTACAACTTCTGTTCGAATAATCTGCGTTAGTTCCTGAATCTTTAGTGGTCTGTTCTCGTAGACCCGTTCCTTCAAGAAACCCCACAAAAAAATTCAGGAGCTGTCAAATCTGGGGAAATTGGTATTTTTTGCAATTATTCGGTCATTGAAATGTTCGCGACCAATCGCCATTATCGCTCTTGCGATATGAACTGTAGCTCCATCTAGTTGGAACCATATGCCATGGTTATTCAGAACTGCCGAACGTGAAAACTTTTCTAACACAATCCGGTATACCACCCCAGAGATGGTTTATGGATGTGCACTTTCATATTCGAAAAAATATGGACCGATAATTCTATCGGTCATAATTCAGTCTATCAACCAATATGATACTGAGGTTCGTTAAAAGCCTCAATGTTACCATTATTCGAGTTAGGGTATTCACCACAAAAGACCTCATTGGTCGAAGTAGTTTTGAGACCATGTCCTACCCTCCTTATATTATTATTATTATTATTATTATTATTATTATTATTATTATTATTATTATTATTATTATTATTATTATTATTATAAAATCTTTTTCAACAATTAAATATTCTCCACCGAATTTGAAAATTTCTAATTCTACCCTCCAATTTACGTTCGGCTAGTTTCATTAGCGAAAACCATACTCAAAATGATGTCTTCAATTGGCCTCATGGTCTTGGCGCTACTAAATGGCCGCAGGCTCTCGTGTAAGGGACCTTACATAGACCAGTGGCATTAGGAAAGCTGACAATGCCAACTCACACACGTAACATGATGTCCCCATATGAACCCATGATTGTGGCGCTACTAAAATGACTTTTGGCTCTAGTCTCAGGGACCTTACACCCACCACTTTTATTAGGTGGGTGTAAGGTCCCTGACAATGCCAACTTACGTGGGCAACATTATGTCCCCCAAATGGCCTCATGGTCGTGACGCTACTAAATGGCCTCATGCTCTAGTCTCAGGTACCTTACATAGACCAGTGGCATTAGGGAAGCTAACAATGCCAACTCACATACGTAGCATGATGTCCCTAAATGACCCCATGGTCGTGGCGCTACTAAATGGCCTCAGGCTCTAGTGTAAGGGACCTTACATCCATCAGTGGCATAAGGGAAGCAGATAATGCCAGCTTACATACGCAACGTGATGTCTCCCAAATGGCGTCATGGTCTTGGCGCTACTAAATGGCTTCTTACTCTTGCCTCAGAGACCTCACATCCACCAGTGATATTACGGAAGCTTACAATGCCAGCTTACAATGCCAGCTCACACACGTAACATGATGTCCTCATATGAACCCATGATTGTGGCGCTACTAAAATGGCTTTTGGCTCTAGTCTCAGGGACCTTACACCCACCACTTTTATTAGGTGGGTGTAAGGTCCCTGACAATGCCAACTTACGTGGGCAACATTATGTCCCCCCAATGGCCTCATGGTCGTGACGCTACTAAATGGCCTCATGCTCTAGTCTCAGGTACCTTACATAGACCAGTGGCATTAGGGAAGCTTAAAATGTCAACCCACACATGGAACATGATGTCCCCCAAATGGCCTCATGGTCGTGGCGCTACAAAAAGGTCATTTAATCGAACCTCTTTTCGGGGTTCGATTAAAACTCATTTAATCGAACCTCTTTCTTCCCATCTTTCAGGGATGTCTCTGCCTATGATCGACCAAAATTTCTGCTCACAACTGATTTTGGAACCTTTCCCTTTCTCGTCTCTCTTTCATACAGTAGCTTTAATCAAATATTTTTTTTATATTTGTCATAAACAAGAAGTAAATTAAATTTAAAAAAAATAACAGCCCAATTTATTGTCGCCAATTTTATTATCAAAATTATCTACCATTAAAACTGATTACATAAACTTGACACTGGAATATTAACGAACAATTATTATCTGGTGTCAATTCTGTGGAAAATACAAGAAAAAGAAAAAGAAAAACGAACGCTTAAAAATGATAACGCAAAATGCAAAAAAAACTCACATTAAATAAAATATTTTACATTATATATTATAATAATTTTGGTTAGGTTAGGTTCAGTTTAGGTTAGGTTCAGTTTAAGAGTAAATAATGATGGCGATTGTGTTATTAAAGAGAATATAAAGAAGAGAGAAACAGGAGAAATCAAAAAACGAACAAGAACAAATATGAATAAATATTATTTAATAAAAAAAAAATATATATTTTTAAAATGGGAAAAACACTTAATTTTTTGCCAGCTATTTTGTTGTTGGCTTTTTTTCCAAAGTCTTGCGAAATTATGATTTAGCAAAATTCTAATCTTATCAAAATTAAACTCGCGGTTGAGTATATAAAAAACACAGAAAGTGGGTAAATTATTGTCGGGGAGGGGCAGAGGGAGAACCAAGTTTATGAACGTACGCAGTTTTTGATTTGTTGTTGTTTGTTTGTGTGTGTTTTGTTTTTAAATTTTTGCCGGTTAACAGTTCATCATGAAATTCAAAAAAATAATCAAGGTTAATTTTTATATTTATTTTTTGATTTTTTATTAGGAGTTGTTTTTTGTTTTTCGAATAATGAAAAATAATTGCAATAAAAATATTAAGCAAAAACTAAAGGGAATATAACACAATTGTCGAAGTCAAAACTGTAAATTGCATGAAGTTTGTCGATGTCGAAATTTTCTAAACCTTCACAATCCTATAGGAATGCACAACATTACGACTATTTCACCGCCGAATTAGATCGTGTTTTAATTTTGCAGTCGTAATTTAAGTACTGCCATACATAATTTGTAGTAACGGGGGCAGTCCTAGAACAAAGAAAACACCAAAAATTTAAGAAAAATATCTTCTTTAGCTCGATACACTTTTTCCAACAATGTTCAATAGCTTTGATACCTTGTTTATAGTAAGAACCGTCGATATTCATTGTTAACAAATTAACAAAATAAAACGGAAAAAAAAGCTTTCGGCAGCATTTTACCTCGTCTTTTTTTTAATTCTTTTTATTACACTTTTTTAACGTGCCTTCGCCAATATTTTTGTTGGTAATCGATTAATTAATTATTTGAAAAATAAAATTTTAAAAAAATAAGCAAAAAAAAACTATTTTTAACATTATTTTTTAAAGGTATAATTTACCGGTAATACTGACAAATAAGCACAAATACAAGTGCAAACAAACACACGCAGCACAATACGTTTGTACAGAAAAGGCATATCAACAGTGACCGATTAAATTAAGCAGTGAACGATATTTTTTCTTAGCTCTTCTTCTCACTTGCGAGTATCTTATCGTTATCAGTGGCGGCGCCAGTGGCTTTGCCTATCATAATAAAAATAGGCACACTTTTAGGTACACTCTTACTCCACCCGTTAATCGCATGCTTAATTAAATTTCGCCGAATTTCGATAAGTTACAATTACAGGAAATCATCGGCGACAACAAAAAGATAATTTTTTCTAGAATATTTAATTTTTTTTTTTTGCATAATTTAATTTTTGCTAATTCGAAATGATTAGCGATGGGAAATGTTTTTTTGGTTTTCCAACAACGCTTACCTCGATTTTTTTTCTATAAGAAAAATGAAATTAACAAAAAAATAAAAAAATCGATTTATTTTTGACTGATTATTTTTAATTATTTTCTTATTTTGTACAAAAAAAAATAATTTCGTCTAAAAAATCAATTTTTTAGTCAAAAAAAATATTACTTTAATAATTAAAATAGTATTTGCAACAATTTATTTAAAAAAACCTATTACGATTTGCCGAAAAAAAAGACGCAAGCTGAATGGTCGAAAATTTTATTAATTTTCAAAAAATAGGCTTTTTCCGCGAATGCATAAAAATCATTTAAAAAAAATACGAAATGTTACCTTTACTGCTTCCAAAATGTTTCTTTCGGCTCTTGTGTGCGCTGTGTCCTTTTGATTTGTGACGATAGATGCTTTTTTAAGGACCTTCATTGCAAAATAACAATTTGCATCACGTCCGCTTGTTTTTCGAACCTGTAAGCAAATAAATTGTATAAAACAAATTAGTTGATTAGAATTGCTTTTTTTGCAATATTTTTCAATTATAACTTTAAAAATATTTGCAAAACTAAATTTAAAAAAAAAACCGTTTGGACGTGAATTTTCCTAATATTTTCTTATTATTTCCACAGTTTCCTTTTTTACCAAATTACTATTGTACAAAATTATTTATTAAAAATATTCCCAAAATATTAGGAGAAAAAATCTTCTTTCAACGTAATAAAATAATTCATATTTAAAGCCTTAAAAAAGTAAATATCGACAAATTTAAAAAGAAAAAATATAAAAAAAACAAATTGAAATCAATTTTAAGTTTAAGATTTTTTTTGTTAAAATTGCATAAGCAATCCTTAAACAAAAAATTGAATATATAACATTTTTTTTAATCAAATAAAAAAAGTTTACGTAATGCAATAAAATTTTAGAAGTTTTTAATACTCAAAAACTCAAGGCTTAGCAAAATGAAAAATTCAGAAAAATTAGATGCGGAAATTTGAAAAAATTTGGTAATGAAATTTGGAAGAAATTATTTAAAAATATTGGAGAAATTAAATACTTGAATTGGGGGGAATTTAGCATTAAAATTGCAAAGAATTAAGTACTAAAATTATGAAGAATTAGGTACCAATTTAATAGAAGAAGCTCAATTTTGTAAGCAATTTAGTATGATACAAAAATTTCACATAATTTAGAACAAAATATCAGAAGAGGTAATTACTATAATTGCGAAGAATTTAGTACTAAAATAATAAAGAATTAAGTATCAATTTAATAGAAGAAGCTCAATTTTGCAAGCAATTTAGTACAAAAATGTCGATGACTTTAAACAAAATATTAGAAGTGGTAATTACTATAATTGCGAAGAATTTAGTACTAAAATAATAAAAAATAATTTAATTCGAACGCAAAATATTATAATGAGAATTTTGTACTAAAACTTCAAAGAATTTCGTACTTAAATTTTAAAGAATTAAGTACCAATTTAATAAAAGTAGTTAAATTTTCCAAGCAATTTGGTATAAAAACGTCGATAAATTTAATACAAAATATCAGAAGAGGTAATTACTAAAATTGTGAAGAACTTAGTACTAAAATTATAAAGAATAATTTAATTCTTACTTAAAATAAAACAGAGAAAATTTTGTACTAAAATTATGAAGAATTAATTATTCGATGGAATTTAGTACTGAAGTCAGAGGAATTCAATACTACAATTGAAGGAAATTTAGTATTTAACTGGCAAAGAATTCAGCACTGAAATTCTAAAGAATTAAAATAAACCACAAAATAAGGAGTTGAAAATTTGCAACGAATTAAGTAGTAAAATGTCACAAAATTTAGTACAAAATATCATAAGAGGTGTGAAGAACTAAGTACTAAAAGGGCAAAGAATTTAGTACTTCAGTTTGGAAAAATATAACACAAAAACTAAAAAAAAACAATTTAGTACCAAAATTTCTCTAAGATCTCTAATTACCAAAAATCATTTAGAAAACTCAACATCGAAGGAATTTAGTACAAGCTTTCAAGAATTTAGTAAAAAATTCGGAGGAATTCAATGCTACAATTGGTAGTAACCAATAGTAATAAAAAAATTCGAAGGAATTCAATGCTACAAAATTTTAGTAGTAAACTAGTGAAAAATTAAGGACTGTTAAAGTCGAAGAATTTAGTAAAAAAGTTACTTGAAAAATTCCAAGAAAGTGAAATTTAAACAAATTATCGAAAATCAAAAAATGCATTTTTCCAAATTTTGAAAATTCCTGGAATATTTTAATACTAAAAATCTAGAAAATTTGCAACTAAAAATCTAAAAAGATTATTAATAAAAAATTTTAAAATTTGTTGGTAAAAATTTGAAACGTTTATTATCTAAAAATTTAGACAGTTTATTACTAAAACTTTTGAAAAATTTGTTACTCAAAATTTCGAAGTTTTATTCCTGGAAAAAATTTATTACTAAAATTTTGAAAATTCATGGTTATAAAGTTTATAACTAAAAATAAAAAAAAATTAACTACTAAAAATTCAAATTTTTTTGGAAATATTATTGCTAAAAATCCAAAACGTTTACTAAAAAAAAATTTTGAAAAATTAAGTACTAAAATTTTTGGAAAAATTATTTCTAAAAATTACAATAAAAAAACTAATTTCTAAGAATGCCTGGAATGTTTTAATACCAAATTTTTAGTAACAAATTTAAAAAATGTTTAGTAATAATCCAAAAAGATTATAACTAAAAATTTTTAAAATTTGTTACTAAAAATTTTTAAATTTTATTCCTAAAAAAATTTTTTATTAAAATTTTGAAAATTCGTTGAAAATTTATAATCTAAAAATCTGAAAAATTAACTACTAACAATTCGAAAATTTATTACTAAATAACTGGAAATATTATTGCCAAAAATCCGAAAAGTGGATTGCTAAAAATACAGAAAGATAATTACTTCAAATCTTGAAAGTGTTTTGCTAAAAATCCGAAAAGATTACTAAAAAATGTCCGAAAATTACGTACTAAAAATTTGAAGAATACATTATTAAAAATCTAGCAAATTTATAAAAATATTTTCTAAGGATACATTATTGCTAAAAATCTAAAGAAGTTATTACTAAAAATTCCGAAAGTTTATTACTAAAAATTATGTAAATTTAATACTTAACATTTTGAAAAATTATTGCCTAAAATTTAAAAAAAAAAAAACATTTTTATGCGGAAATTAATATTGTTAAAAATTTAGAAAATTTATTGTAAAAAAAAATGCGGAAGGAGTATAGCTAAAAATGTGGACAGTTTAAGTCTAAAGCACTACGAAATTTACTACTAAAAATCTAAAAACATCATTCCTAAAAATCCAAAAAGCTTTTCAAAAAAAAAATTTCTGCAATTTATTACTTAAAAGTTGGAAAATTTATTTCCTAAAATTTGAAAATATAACTGATAAAAATTCGTAAATTTTTGTTTACTAAAAATCGGGAAATATTATTACTGAAAATTTTGGAAAGTTTGTTATTAAAAAAAAATTATTAAAAAATTTTATGTTAAAATTACTAACAACAAAAAAATAAAATTTACTAAAACTTGTAGAATATGATAATTTATTCCTTGGGCGTTGGATAGAAAAGGGAAGGTACAAAAATTGGGAATTTTTATAAACGTGAATTAACGTTCATGAAGAGCTCTCATACCCACTATAATAAGAAAATTCATGCCTGGACATTTACGAGGGGGGAATATTTACAATATTATTATTTAAAATTTCTTAAAAATTTAGTAACAAAAAAAAAGAAAAAAATACATTTTTAAATTTTCATCCCTAAAAAATTTACTATTAAAAATCAAAAAATTCAATCAAATTTTGAAAATCTAGCAAAAAAAACATTCCAAAAAAGTACTACAATTTTTAGCAATATTCAATCAAAAATTTATGCTTCTATAGCTAACCATTTTCATATGCCAAAACAATACATACGCCCTCTCCCTCCCTGCAAATAAAGAACAATAACAAAAAAAAATTATTTACAAGAACACCAAATAAAAATGACCTCAATTCTCAATTTGAAGAAGAAAAACTACATTTAGGACCGCGTAGGCATGTAAATCCTACTTTTATGGTTAATCACTCATAAGCCGACACCCCCTTCTAATTACTAAGACCCTTCCTAGTTTATGACTAAAAAATATTCACACACAAAAAAAACGATTTAATTTATCGAAAAGGAAAAGTGCACAAATAAATAAAAAATAACGAAAAAACAAAAAGGAGGCCATCGATGATGGTCATAATAATTAAAATAGTAATAATATCAACAATAATAATCGTAATAAAAAAATCCAATTTTATCTCTAAATATCCCCCAACAAATCCCTAGAATTAATAATTTACTTTATTTTTTTATACCGCGCTAACTGTAAGAGTGAGTGCCTCTTTTAATCATTTTGTTTTTCTTTTATTGGTGAAAAACCAAATCGAAAACATAAAAATGCGAAGGCTCTCAACAAATAAAAAAAATCCAAAATAAACACTTAATTTTTTCGATAATAAATACCGATCGGATTAGCTGAACTCTTGTTATAATCCTTAGTGAAAAACGTGTCTAAACAGTGCATTTTTATAATAGTTAATCTAATGTGGGAAAAGGCAAAATGGCGCTGGGATGTAACGTTAAAAGATGAGTGCGTGCATGAGGATCTGTTTTAATCGTAACCACGTTGTCATATTTTTTTCCTGTTTTTTTTTTTTTTTAATAACTGAGCGAGCAATTTGTTAAGGCTTTTTTTTAAATGATTTTTCACTTTAACAATAATAAAACACTCGAAAAATATTAATGCTATTTTCTTTTTTATTAATAAAAACCAAAGGGAAAAAAATTATTATTATATTTTTTTTCGATAATGGCGGTGAAAGGGGGAACACTAGAAGGTGTTTAAGTGTACACAATTATAATCGATGGTAATAAATCTTAATAAACTGATTTAATGAGAGCTGCTTGTATCTACTTGTTATGAACATAAGTAAATGGTAAATTATTAACATCTAATCCTGAGTGTAGACAACGCAGGCTAATCGATTTTATTATGAATTTGAAAAAAAAAGAAACTTTGAAGTGAATATAATTCTGAAAGTAGAGGGGGGTGGGGAGATGTATTAGTGGTAAGTAAATGATTTTTAATAAAAGAAAAACAAGAGAAAAATTACAAGAATAATTAGTACCACTCAAAAGAGTAATTTAGAAGACAATAAAAATATTTTCACAAGAAATTTTTTTTTACTAAAGTAAAGTAGACACTTTAAGGTGTAAATAGGACATTAGTTTTTTTTTAAATATTTTTTTCTTCTATTTTTGATGTTTTATTCTCTATTTTCTAGATCCTTAGAGTCTTTTTTATTCAAGTTTTGGTATTTTTTAGTTTAATTTTTTAAAACGTTTTTTTTTTAAAAGAACGAGTCGAAAAAATTTAAGAAAAAGAAGAATGGGTCCTTAATTTAAGTTAGTTTCCAAATAAATAAAAAAAATTTTATTTGGAAACTAACTTAAATAATATATTTCTCTCTTTTACTTTTAAAGCCCCAAATTTGTTTTTGGATTCTTAGAAAAGTTTTGTTTTTTTTAGGGTAATTTTTTTTTAAAAAATACACTTCCAAAAAAAGAAAGAATAAAAAAAATAAAGAAAAAAATGTAAAGGACTAAGTCTCCAGAAAATTATAAAAAGGAGAAAACATTCCTTATTAAGTTTTTATACTAAATATTGCCTAACTTTTACAAAAGGAGTCACACAGGACATTAGAACGCAAACGCTCCAAGGTGTAAAAAGGTTATTATTTTTTTTTTTTAAATATTTTCTCTCCTATTTTTTTATCCTTAATTTTACTTCCTTAGAACTTAGAGGTTTTTTTTAAATATTTTTCTCTCCTATTTTTTTATCCTTATTTTTTTCTTCCTCAGAACTTAGACGCTCAAAGGTGTAAGCAGGACATTAGTTTTATTTTTATTTTTGATGATTAGAAAAGACTTTTTTTACACAAGTTTTGTATACGTTTTTAGCTACATTTTCGAATCCTTTTAAAAAAAACTGAGTCGAAAAAAATCAAGAAAAAAGCATAAAGGACTATGTCCTCAGAAGTTTCAGGAGCTTTCTTTGCATCCAGAAAAAAATTACTATATGGTGTAAATACGAGGTCAGTTCAAAGAGTATCGCGAATTTTGTGTTTTTTCAAAAATTATTTATTTATTTATGAATATCTATTTTGTCCCCTTCAAAACAATCCCCACCAGATATTATACACTTGTGCCAACGTTTTTTCCAATCCTCGAAGCACTTCAAAAAATCATTTTTTATGATCTTGTTCAGCTCCTCCTTCGATACCGTCTTTATCTCCTCAATCGTAGCGTAGCGTCGTCCTTTCATGGGGGCTTTTCAGTTTCGGGAACAAGAAAAAGTCACAGGGGACCAGATCTGGGGAATACGGTGGCTGCGCCATTATTAGTGTGTTGTTTTTGGCCAAAAATGCCAAAAGCCAATTTTTGTTTTTTTTCACAAATCTGGGCGTTTCTGGCGGATTACCCCGCGCAACTTGCGCATAACTTGCAGGTTATATTCCTTATTGACCTTTCTACCCTGTGGCAGAGGGTGATCACTCGTGATGCACCACGCACCTGAAATCGAAGGAAACTGTATACAAAACCTTCACATTCGATCGAACTTAGGGCGCCTTTTTCGGTCTTGGCTCGTGCGGCAGCTTCCATTGGGATGATTGAGCTTTGGTTTCCACGTCATAACCATAAACACATGATTCGTCACCAGTTATGACCCTCTGGAACAAATTTGGGTCGTCGCGGACAGATTCCAACAGCTCCTTAGCAATGTTAATGCGATGCTGTTTTTGGTCGAAAATGGGGAAAAATTAACTGAACATTCAAAATGGCCGAACTTGTCGGAATAAGTGAGCGACATGAGTACCAACATAACGCCACAAAAAAAATCGAAAATCGAATATACGTAACCCGCGGAAATTCAAAATTCGCGACTTTTTGAACAGACCTCGTCTTGGTCTGACAGCATAATAAGGCGGTACTGCTGTCGAGAATAAGGCTGGCGCAAAGGTAACTCTAAAGGGTAGGAGGTTTTGATCGATGGAACAGATCTTTTTGGACTCAATTGGTAGATGCGGACTTGGAAAATATCTCGTCTTAATAGGACAATGCAATTTTCCGCGAGGCAGTTGAAACAAGAGACTTATTGCTCACGTCGCGTTATTTCGAGTAATATTGATAATGTGAGGAGGAGTCATCCAAAACTGGACCTCTCAGATCACCTATTGCAAACGAACAATGTTATTTTTTAATGTTATTTAATGGTATCGAAACGTACTTTAATCTGCAATAAAAATATCCACCATTGCAACTTTTTTTAATCAAAATTTAAAAATCGTGTACCCTTCATGAAAATTTGTTTACAAAAAAAAAAATAGGCTTCTCCGTCATTGAATCCCCTCTTCTTGCACGAATTAATTATTTTCTACTTAATGTTATTATTTTCATGCATTATTATTGCAGTGTCCGTTTTAACGAGAAGAGACTCGTTAAACAATGTAAAAAATTGAATTTTATACAAAATGCACAAGAACGTAAACAAATCAAGTTAATTGCCATTATTTTCTGTTTGACTGAATATCTCGTTATGGGAATTGTCCTCGTCCACCCACGTCGGAATTTTCTTATTTACAAAATCAAAAGTGTACGTTTGAAACCGAATCGCAATAGCATAAAATAGGAAAGGGACCGGATGCTGGGTGGGCCATAGTGGGGAAGGGCAGTTCTATGAGAATAACATTATCTGATAAAATCAATTTAGAAAAATAACGAGAGAGAAATTTGCGCGGCACATTTCAGTCGAATGCCGCTCGAAATCGGAAACGTAAACAAATCTTAACGAGTGCTTCGGATGAAACGTGGAACAGGTGAACGTGTAGCAGCAAAACAAGCGCCCACATGCAAATTGACTGATTGTTTGTATCGGCCGCTGTGTGTGCGTGCATGTGTTTTGATGTGAGTCAAGCGCAGAAAGTAACGTTAAAAGGCGGCACACTGCATTTTGGGAGTGCAAAGGCCTGAAGAAAGCAGGTAATCTCATTGAGAAATCTTTTGACCTTTCACACTTAAACGCATCCAAGTTTTTTAATCCATAAAAAGAAGAACGTACCTAAAGTCAATAGAGATGCGGACGGACGGGGAGGAGGAAGAGGAGGGGGTGCTATCAGTTTCAATTTGATTATTTTTTACTTGCTCTGATTAGGTTTTGCGATATTTTGTACTGAAAAAAATGTAGAATAAACCATTTTCTCAAAATCTTGTGTGCGTTAAAAAGGAGGATCCTTCGAAGAATTTTGCATGAGAATGGACAACCGATCGATTGTGGAGAAAATTAACCTTAACAGACTGTGGTGGGCTGGGCAGTTAATCCTTATGAAGATCCTGCTCGGGAAGTCTGAAGTGACTCCATTTATGGTCTCAGAAGACTAAGTAGAATCGGGATGTCCGAGTTTCTTTGTTTAATCGGACTCCCGGATTTTTGCGGACGCTAAATCTTATGCACACATTAAAAACGCGTTCAGAAAGCTCTAATTTATACAAAATTTATTGTAACAAAACAGGAAACTATTTTTGGGATAACAATTATTCTCCATTAGCGAAAGGTTTTGTGCATTATCCTCGGAATCTAATCAAAAACAATTTCAATAACTTCGGAAACTTTTGAATTTTGCCGCAAAACAATTTTTTTTTTAAGGTTAGTAAAAAAATTTTATACAGAGTGACACAAAATGGAATATTTGCAATTAAATCGATGCAATAACAATTGAAATTTTGCGAAAGAATATGGAAAATATTTTGGAAGAAAGTGCGAAGAAGTAAATGGTCACCGTTTGCGAGATATTTCCTCATTAATATACTACAAGGTGGGCCAACTTCGAATGACTTTGGCACATTGACTGACTTTGGCATAATAATTATAGAGCTAATTGAATTTTGTGCATTTTAATTGAAGTTGGCCCACCCTGTATATTAATAAAAAATAAAATTAATAAAACTTTTACAAATAATTCAAACTGCACGGTTATTTTTGTGCCACTCTGTTAATTTAGGGTCAATTTTAAAGAAAATTCAAAAATGTACGAGGTCTGTTCAAAAAGTATCACGAATTTTGAATTTCCGCGGGTTACGTATATTCGATTTTCGATTTTTTGTGGCGTTATGTTGGTTGAGACTCATGTCTCTCACTTATGCCGACAAGTTCGGCCATTTTGAATGTTCAGTTAATTTTTGACAGCTGCTTTGCTTGCACGTGTTTTGGCTCGTCTTCGATTTTTGCCCTTTCCAAAAAATGGATCAAAGAATCTGTTTCGGGAACAAGAAAAAGTCGTAAAGGGGCCAGATATGGGGAATACGGTGGCTGCGGCATTACAAGTGTGTTGTTTTCGGCCAAAAATTCGAGCACAAGCAACGATGCGTGAGCAGGGGCGTTATCATGGTGCAAAAGCCAATTTTTGTTCTTCTACAAATCCGGAAGAACAAAAAATTGGCTTTTGCACCTTTAGAGGTGCACGTGTTCAACTATAGTTAATCAATAGTAAAAAAACTACGAAGTCAAAGTGCAACAAAATCAAAATTAGAGAAGAGAAAATGGATTTTCAGAAATTATTGATTATTATTTTGTAAGCAAATTCGAAAATATTAAAAGCTTCTTGTTAGTCCTATTTGAGCATGTTTCCATATCCTTTACATACCTGTGTAAAGGAGATAATAAACATGAAGGATTGAGGAGCAAGTGGACTGCATATCAGATCCACCTGAATTCCGGCAACGAAACACGTGCGCAAAATGTTACTCGCATGTACGACGTGACGGCTGCTTCCACCGCCAACAAATGCCAATAGCGTGAGAACGTGCGTCCCTCTTTTAATCGCTTTCAGCTTGTTTTCTGTCCCTCTTTTAATCGTTGTTTCGTTTTGTTTTTGTTCTCTCTCCCGAATTATAAGCGCGCACATTTGTGCAAGCACGCATGCCAACGTAGTGCGGTCTGTTCACCCGTCCGTTCCGTGCCAGACTAACAACGGCTTACGAAGCCAAACGAACGGGCACGGAAACGTACGAATACGTTTACCCAAATACGATAGCCTTCGATCGACCAATGAGTGAGAAACAGCAGAGCGCGAGGATGGTAGCTGCTCGCTTTTGTGCAAATGCAGACCGGCTTAAGTGAGCTTATTGCATGGCAGCGGGAGGGGAGGGTCAGTAGCCTGGGTGCATACGAAATCGCAAAGCGGCACTGTGGGAGGATGTGAGAAGTGCAACCGATTGAAAGTTGTCGACGAAGTTCAGTTCATGTGATTTGTTGGCGGTCAATGGCTTTGTACACGGGCGAGGTCATGGTCATCGGCAAAATTTCATTAACGAACAAATTATTTCATTGTGATTTCTTTTCGGTATTTGGCATTTCAGAATATTTAAAAAATAAATAAACCAAATAACGGAAACAACATCGACCTTTTATGAATATTAAGAAATTTAGAAAAAAACAGCAAATCATTTTTGTTAATGGGCGCTGAAAGGGGTTGTTCTACAAGCTTTTCACAATAAAGTCACTTCATTTTTTGTTGTTTTTTTGTTGTTGTTTACATTTTGTATTGTAGTTTTAATTATTTTATTGGCAAATTGCCTTGCACTGATTTTCAGTATTTTTATATGAGAAAACTTTAATTTTTTTGGATTAAAAAGCACCTTGAAAACGTGTTTTTTTTTAAAATGAAGCCTCTAAAAATTTTTCTATTAACACAAGGAAGCTGTTGGGATATTTTTTTTTTTAAATAGTATCGAAGGAAAACTGTTTTCCCCAGCCTAACTGAGAGACTGGCTGACTGTTCGCACGTGTTTTGTGTGTGAAAAGAAAAGCGTCAAAATTGGTGGATTTCTAACAAAGAAGAACTTCTACAATTTTTTTCCCAAAAAAAAATTAAAAATAGTTTGTTAAGTAGCCTCAAATATTATATTAGTAAAAGGGATCTCAACAAATCTTTTTAAAAAATAGATCCTTCAAAACTAATTTCTTCCTATTTTTGAAGGATAGATTTTTTGAAAAGACTTGTTGAGAAAAAAGTAGGCCTCCTAAAAAAAACCAGAAAAGCATGTCAACAAATATATTTTTTAGATGAAACTAATTAATTTCTTTATTTTTAAAAATAAAAAATTAAAAAAAATTTAGGATTTGTTATTCTATTGTTATAAAACAATAGAATAACAAATCCTAAAATGTAGCCTCAAAAAATCATTGTTTTTTTTAGAAAAAAAAGAACATCAAGAAATATTTTTTTAAGAAGAAATTGAGCTCAGAAATCATTCTTTTTTTGAAAAAAAACCCTCTAAGAATTTTTTTTGGGGAAAAAGGCTGAAAACCCATTTTTTTTGAGTTAAAAAGGAGCCTCAAATAAGTTTGGTTTCTTCAGAAAACCATCTGCAAAAAATATGTTTAAAATTTGTTTTTGTTTAAGAAAAATTTAAAAATAAGTTTCGAAAAAATGGATTATTTTTCTTAGAAAAAAGAGCTTGAAAAATAATTTTTTAAGGTATATAATAAAAGGAGTATAAAAGGATCTATTTTTATAGAAAAAGAAGAATTTTTCAAGATTCAGAAATTTTTTTTTTTTCTTTTCACTCATACTGGCTAAATCGAAGTTTATATAGTTTACATTTTATGTATTGAAAAAAATATAAGTTTCTGTAAACAAGAAAAGGTGATTTCTAAATTTTCCGTACTCAAACCGTCAAAAAATACTATTAAATTATGTTTTTTTCTATAACAACTGTTCTCCTGCTAATTATTCTACCTTTTTCCTGTTAGTTGCTAATTTTATTAAGGGTATCCCATGCGTACATAAAAATTACGCATAAAAAATAACATAATAATCGCTAAAGACGTTAGTAAAATCTTACTCTAAAAATTCTTAGGTTTACTATAAAATTAAAACTAAATAAAATGAAGCAAAAAAAAAACGAATTAAGTGTAAATTTTCCAAAACGCAAAATATTGAAAATTTACATGTTCATGTAAAAATAAATAGAAACCCAATTTCATTAATCTGGCGTTATTTATCGATGTTATTTTTTTGTTAGATCCAGGGGCCATTCTGTAGCGCCACAAGCATGATGAGGCTATTTGGCAACTATTTATCGATTATTATTTAATAAAAATGTAGCATATCCAATGGAAAAAAAATGTAGACAAAAAGAAAACAACTGGAAAAGTTCAATATTGATACAATCCATTTTCAAAAGTTATTTCAAAATACAACGCATAAAAAAAAATCAAAAAATTCTATAAGTGATTCCCGTGTTAAGTACTTCTTTTATCGATCCAGTGATGCTAAACTGTAACCACTACCCATGGAATCAACTGAGTAATACGAAATGGAAGGAGTTCTAATACTGACGCAAGAATGTCAGTGTTTTAATAAACCAATTTTTTTTAAATAAAAAAAAAATATTTTGGGACTTTCATATATTTAGTACTCGGCGTTTTATGTTATCTAATGGTCAAGGTGACCGACTCACACTCGGTAGGTGGCGGGTTCGATTCCCGCTGCCGCCATCTCGGCATTGGTGCCGGGGTGAAAGGCCTGACTACAAGCCTTATAATATGTAGTCCGTATGGTCCCCCAACGTCACTGGAGGTTGCTTCGCTGGTCTGATAAGCCGCAAGCTATAAAAACCACCTTATCAAGAAACAGCACAAGAAGAATCAACCGGACCGTACCTCAGGCAAGAACTCATTTGGCTTTCATCGTACTCAGGGCAAAAACCGTACCTCAGGCAAAAACCCAAGACCGTACCGCAGGCAAAAACCCAAAGGCAGAAGCAGATGAAAGAGAGTTCACGGAAGCATCCGGACCGTACCTCAAGACCGTACCTCAGGCAGGAACCCAGGGCAGAGGCAGACGGAGGAGAGTTAACGGAGTTTTCTGGTGCCGCTATGTGCTCCATAGGAGCGACTGTGTTCTCATGACTAAACATTTAAACGCATGTATGTGTTAAAAAAAAAAATTGTACAAAAATGTAGAAAAATGAAAATCTGTCAAATAAATAATTAAAAAGGAACTTTCTTTGAGAACGAATTCTATTACATCTACCTTAGAACATTCACAATTAAAGGTTCTTGAGAATCTATTCAATATAACATAAGCTCAATAAAAGGTCCTCAAAAATGGATTCTATAACAACTTCCTTAAAACGTATTCAAAAATAGGTACTAAAAATGGATTCTATAACAACATATTCACTAAAAGGTTCTTAAGAATGGATTTAATAACATTTTCCTTAAAACGTGTGCAGTAAAAGGTCCTAAAAAATGGATTCTATAAAATCTTTTTTTGTATGTTTTCAATAAAATATCCTAAAAAATTGATTCTATAATATTTTCCTTACAACATAATTAATAAAGGGTCCTAAAAAATTGATTCTATAACAACTTCCTTAGGAGTGATCAATAAAAGGTCCTAAAAAATGGATCCTATAATATCTTTTTTACAACGTGTTCAAGAAAAGGTCCTAAAAATGAATTTTATAACAACTTCTTTAAAAACGTTTTCAATAAAAAGTCCTAAAAATTGATTCTATAACATTTTTCTTGAAAACGTGATTAATGAAAGGTCCTAAAAAATGGATTCTATAACATCCTTTTGAGAACGTGGTCAATAAAAGGTCCTAAAAATGGATTTTATAACAACTCCCTTAAAACGTGTTCAATAAAAGGTCCTAAAAATTGGATTCTATAACAAACATTTTTATAAGGAACTATTCGATAAATGGTTCTTGAGAACAGACCATTCGAATGCATGACAGAACTAATGACACAGCACCTGTTATAGAAACAATGCTGGATTGTGCAGAAAAGAAGTCATTCTTCCAAATCTGCTTTCATACAAAGAAGAAATGATCTTCGCATCCAAAGTGTTATTATTCTAGAATCAATTTGAAAAGTACTTCTTTAAATAACTAAAAAGAAAGAATGAAAATTCCAAATTATTATTATTTTTTATATTAAAACATTAATTTAAAGATAAAAAAAATGGGCGCGTTTGTAATTTTTTTTTAATCTGCTCACTAAAAATTGTATTACTTTGCGAATCGATTCTAGAATAACTTCTGCTTTCCAAATACCGGATGTGCGTATTTGTTCATCCAACCCGCTTCCCAATTTGGTCTAAAAACGAAGAAAAAAAAACACCAAAACAAAATGAATAAATATAAATACACTTTTTACGAGTAGTAGGAAAATATCGCAACTACATTCAATTTATATAATAAGATTAAAAATAAAAGGTTAAATAAATAATAAATACTCTGTAAATATATGTTTACACATGTCACAGCTGTAATTTTCACAAAAGCAAAAAAGAAAATTGAAAAGAAATATTTTTATTTAATACTAGAAAAAATAGTAAAAAGTTGTCATTCTGTTTGAAGGTAAAATTTATGGTCTTGAAAAAAAATTATAATCTTTTTATTACTCACATACATACACATATATAAAATTATCTAAAATCATAATTAATAAATAAGTTAACGATAATAAATTATATCATTTGCTTATTTTCAGAAATTATTAACAAATAGAAAAAAATACCTACTCCGCGAAAGAAGATTCCTTTAAAAAAAAAAGACAGAGACAGAGCGAAAAGAACTAAGTCCCTTCAACAGAGTAAATGGGTTTTTTTTTGGTATTTCTCTCAATTTTCTCTAAAGTTGTTTTCTTGATCTTTCGTCTTGTTCGTTTGTTTTTTTTTGTGCTTTTCCAATTTGCGTATTATTGTGAATTACGCAATTTTCATGGAATTTTTAAAAATCATTTTCATTATCAAAAGTGTAGCAATGGCAATACTGTAAAAATCGCGGGAATAAGAATTGCAAATTGTTTATGCGAACGTAGGCATTGGGTAGGCATGTGCAGAGGTGTGGGCGGATTTGTAGAAATATTGATGCTGTCACACACTGGATTGAGTTCAAAGAGCACGTGAACATTAACTTAGTCAACACGACGAGTACAAGTGAGAAAGAGCGAAGCGGTTGAACGATAAGTTCGAAAGGGGATGAACATATATGAATGGGAAAACCCCCGACGAAACAAGTTTCCTTGTTTTTCTGGTGTTTTTAATTTCTCGGTAAAATGCTGCATTTTGTTGTTGTTGTTGTTTTGAATTAGTATGCGTACGTTCTGATCGGAGGATGAGTCTTTATGGACATGTTTTTGTAAAGCTATCTCAGATAAATATGAACAGAAAGAAAATTTTACAAAAATTAAAAACAAGCAAGAATTTTTTTATTTCTTGGAATAAGTTTTTTATTTTGTACATTTTTTTTTACATTTAAAAATGTTTATTTTTATTTTGATTACATTTTTCAGATATTGATGTAAGCACAAATCTTTTTTGTAATTAAGATATAATACAAAGTTAACTTTCCCTATTGCCGCTTCCATGCTTACACACATACAGGGTGGGATAACTTGGACTAACTGATTTAAAATGCATTAAAATTTTTATTTGTGCAGATTATAAAGAATTTTTATAATGTCTCCATACTCAGCGCAAGAACGTGTCAAATTGTTGAATTTTATTTTTCTTCCGGAAGCCCCATGGACAAATTTTTATCGATCTGTACGCAAAGAACAAGCTGTGAAGGCTGTTTGCGAAAGTGTCTACTCGTCGACGTTCTACTCAATTGAGCATCTTCAGAACATCGCTACGACGCATTTTGAAACTTGGTCTGAGGCTCTACAATTATTATGCCAAAATCAGTCAATGTGCCAAAATCAGTCAAAGTTGGCTCACCCTGTGTACAACGTTTGTTTCTTTAATTTCCATTATAAAAGAAAATTAAAATTTATAAAAAATGAAAACCTTTTAAAACGTATTGACAACATTTAAACTTACAAAATTATAGAATACAATTTTTATTTAAAAAAAAATACCCAAAAAACAAGAAATTTTTAAATTCCTAATTAAGAAATAAAAGAGTTAAAATCAAAAGTTTACCATAAAAATTCTATTTAAAAAATTATAGAATAAATTTTTTAAGAAAAATATATAAATTTTTAGGTCCCTAATTGTTAAAAAGAAAAACTGACGATAAAAATTTCTATTTAAAAAATTATAGTAACAATTTTCATAAGAGACAAAAATTTTTAAGTCTCTAATTATTTAAAAATATATGAAAATTGAAAATAAAAATTCCATTTAAAAAATTATAGTAACAATTTTCATAAGAATTCCTATTTTTAAAAACAACTTAAAACAGTCAACATCAAAAGTTTACCATAAAAATTCCATTTAAAAAATTAATTACAGAACAAATTTTAGGTCCCTAATTATTAAAAACAAAAATCAAAATTGACCATAAAAATTCCATTTAAAATATTATAGTAACAATTTTCATAAGAATTTCATTTAAAAAGAGTCAAAATCAAAAGTTTACTATAAAAATTCCATTTAACAAATTATAGTTACAATTTTCATAAGAATTCCATTTAAAAAAAACCAATTTGAAGAGAGTCAAATCAAAAGTTTATCATAAAAATTTAATTTAAAAAATTACGGAACAAATTTTTATAAGAAAAGAAACAAATTTTAGATCTCTAATTATTAAAAAAAAAAAAAAAATTGACTATAAAAATTCCATTTAAAAAATTATAGTAACAATTTTCATAAGAATTTATAAAAAAAAAAACAATTTAAAAAGAGTCAGAATCAAAAGTTTACTATAAAAATTCAATTTAAAAAAATTATAGAACATTTTCGTATAAAAAAAAGAAGTTAAGTTCGTAATTGTTAAAAAATTAAATCAAAATCTAAAATTGGCCATAAAAATGCCATATAAAAATTATAGCAGAGTTTTATAAAAAAAAAACCTTTTCCATAGAAAATCTTAGTTAACAAAAAAATAAAATAAAAATTATAAAAATTGTTTTTTTTTATTTAGGATTTTAATAAGGAAAAAATTTTTCTTTATTAAAATTTTTCTTTATTACAAAAATTCTTTATTAAAATCCTAAATAAAAAAAGACAATTTTTATAATTTCCGCACATACACACACACACAGGAACACATCATCGTACATTTTTGCAACATTAAAAGTATAGAATTGCATTCAATCGCCGAAGTTGTCAGCACTGATGGAGACAGATTAATAACAAATGACGTCAGCGGCTGTCTAGTTTGACCAGCCAACATTTTGTTAGCTTCTCTGTAAATGCTCAACTTACTCCATTTAGAAAATTATACCATTTTCAGAAATTATACCAAAAAAATGTTCTTTTTTTGTTAACATTTTAACTGCAAATCCAAATTTTTATATTGTCGTAAATTTTTTTTTGTTTTTTTTTTTAATAAAATAATGATTTTTTAAAGCGTTCAAAAAATATTTTTTTGGTATAAAATTTGGTATAAAAGAAGTTGACTACGTCCAATATCCATTTTTCGTGGTGTGAAAAAAACCCTTTTTTTCGGTATTATTTAAACAAAGAGAATAAAAAAATATTTTACCAAAATTCATTTTTCTTAGTTTATAAATTAATTGATAAAAAAACTATTTACCTGAAATACTTTTCCATATCCGCCTTTGCCTAGCACCTTTTTCAATTCGAAATCCTGTGGTCCTAATGATATTCTTGGTGGATTCACATTTTCTTCTGATAATTGTATTGTTTCAGAACCGTCCATACTAGAAATTGAATATTAAAATAATTTATATAAGTTAATTAAGAAAAAAGTCTTAAATTAATTAAATTTTTATTAAACATTTACTCAACAATTTGGAGGAGTAGGCATTGTGTTAACAAAACAAAAAATTAAAAATTTCAAAAATATAAGGACTCAACCACAAGTTTTTATGGCACGTGTGGTTTTTTTTTAAATAAGCTCATGTAAAATTTAAAAAAATAATCGCAGAAATTAGCCGCAACTTTTATGCGAACAAATATTTACGTTTTTATGGAAAAAATAGAATCGCTGTAAAAAAAATTATTGGAATTTGACCAAAAAATTGGACATTTTTATAAATGTGCAATCAAACATTATTGAAAAAAATGTTGTAATAAAAATAACCTATAAAAAATTTGTATCATAAAAAAAAAATGTTTTTAAAAAATTGTATAAGGTAAAATATATGAAAAATTTTAAAAGAAAAAAAAAATTGTATAGAGAAAAATATTTATTGTGAAAAAAAATTGTGTAGAAAATTTATTAAAACATGTACGAGGTCTGTTCAAAACGTATTGCCAATTTGGAATTTCCGCGGATTACGTATATTCGATTTTTTTTGTAGAGTTATGTTGGTACTCATGTCACTCACTTTGCCGACAAGTTCGCCTATTTTGAATGTTCAGTTAATTTTTGACAGCTGCTTTGCTTGCACGTGTTTTGGCTCGCCTTCAATTTTTGACAATTCCAAAAAATAGATCCAAGAATCTGTATCAAAATTTGTGTAAAAAAACAAAATTAATTGGGCGGACGCATTCCGAATGTTGACTGTGGTATATGGTGAAGCTACTTTGGACCGAAGCAACGTTTATCGGTGGTACAAAATGTTCTCAGAGGGCCGAGAAGATGTGAACGATGAAAAGTGTGCCGGACACCCGAGCAAGTCAACAACAGGCGAAAACATTAATGAAGTGAAGAAAATAGTATTGGCCAATCGTCGAATCACCGTTAGAGAAGTTGCTGAGGACTTAAACATATCGATTGGCTCGTGCCATTCGATTTTTACCAATGATTTGGGCGTGAGACGGGTCGCCGCGAAATTCGTACCAAAATTGCTCAATTTCGACCAAAAACAGCATCGCATTAACATTGCTAAGGAGCTGTTGGACTCTGTCCGCGACGACTCAAATTTGCTCCAGAGGGTCATAACTGGTGACGAATTATGGGTTTATGGCTATGACGTGGAAACCGAAGCTCAATCATCCCAATGGAAGCTGCCGCATGAGCTAAGATCGAAAAAAGCGCGCCAAGTTCGGTCGAATGTGAAGGTTTTGCTTACAGTTTTCTTCGATTGCAGGGGCGTGGTGCATTATGAGTTCTTGCCACAGGGTAGAACGGTCTGTAAGGAATATAACCTGCAAGTTATGCGCAAGTTGCGCGAAGCTATCCGCCAGAAACACCCGGATTTGTGGAAGAACAAAAATTGGCTTTTGCACCATGATAACGCCCCTGCTCACGCATCGTTGCTTGTGCGCAAATTTTTGGCCAAAAACAATACACTAATAATGTTGCAGCCACCGTGTTCCCCAGATCTAGCCCCCTGTGACTTCTTCTTGTTCCCGAAAAAGATTCTTTGATCCTTTTTTTGGAAAGGGCAAAAATCGAAGACGAGCCAAAATACGTGCAAGCAAAGCAGCTGTCAAAAATTAACTGAACATTCAAAATGGCCGAACTTGTCGGCATAAGTGAGAGACATGAGTACTAATATAACGCTACAAAAAATCGAAAATCGAATATACGTAACCCGCGCAAATTCAAAATTCGCGAACAGACCTCGTATGAGTAAAAAAAAAAAAATATAAGAAAAAATAATTTAAAATAAATTGAAAAATGAAAATATTTTAAGAAATTTGTATAAAAAAAAAATAAACAAAATATCGAAAAAATTTTAATAAAAAAAGTTTTATATGAAAAAAATTAAATAAAAAGTTTTACGAGAAATTATGTAAAAAAAAAAAACCATAAATTGTAGAAAAAAAATTTTTTAGAAAAAATAATTTAAAAAATTGTATAAAAAAGAAATGTTATGCAATTTATCTTACGAGTATAAGAAATAAAGGAAAAATTATCAATTCCCAAAATGGCCACCATCAAACGACAATGACTCATCAATATGGCAACACCAAAACAACCTTGGTTGAGCATTTTTACGTGCCAAAACTTGAATTTTGAATCTTTAGTTTTCCTTCCTTTTTAAATTCGATATAAAAATCGTTCAAAATGTTTTTAAATAAAATTTTTAAAATTTATTCCAAATTTTCAACGAATTTTCAACAATTTTTATAATTTTTTTTGAAATTTATTTTACCATTTTATAATTTGACTATTAAATAATTAAATTATGTAATTTGAAAAAATTTATTTTTCAAAGATAAAAAAAAAACTTAAAAATTTTTATCAAATATTATTTTTTTTAGTACGAAAATGTACGTAAATATTTTTTTTTTTATTTTTATTCCAAACATTACTTTTTAATTAAATAATATTGCAGTTAATTATTAAGAAAGAAAAAATAAATTATTTTGAAATTTTTAAGTAATCTGTTAAAATAACGAGAAAAAATTTATTTGCATTTAAAAATTTTGATTTATTATTAAACTTTTAACTTTTGTTGGAACTATTAAAAAATTATTTGCAAAAATTATCATAAAAATCTAAATATTGTGAATGAGTTTCCTGATTTTGTCCACAAGTGCATGTGAATTACGCAGTGTATATGGTAGGTATCCAGTGGAGTACACACACATCCATACAGTCAGTCAGTCAGTCAGTCACATTACCGTGTTGAATAAACTTTCAAGGTTAGAAAAGTTCAATTAACTTTCTTAATAAAGATCAAGGTGAAAACATTCAGGAAAAAAAACAACAAAACAAACAACAGAAAAAGAGCAACATTCAAAAAGAAAAAATTAAAATAGAAATAATATAGACAGAACTATTGTTATAATAATAATTATTATTATTAGTAACAAAAATCCGTTAATATAAGCACAAAAAAAACATGACAACAACATTGAAAGAAAAAAACCTTTAAGAAAGAAAAAAAAACCTCTTAAATTGATTTTTGATGTTCTGCTATTGTGAACTTGATTTTGATTATTTTTTTACGTTTTTTCTTTTCTTAATAAAAAGCAGGTGTTCAAATTCGAATGTCAAAAAAGAAAAAAATCATAATAATAAAAAAATAAAACCAGACATATTGCGTCATTTCAAATGAGTTATCACAATTGCGAATCGTGCAAGACGGAAAGAGACAGCGCCAAGATGGGAATTTCACCAGCCACATCTCGTGTCATCGTTCAAATTAACCACGCTGCCTGCTTAAACACTCACTCAAGTCACTCACTCACTGAATCACAGTCACCCACAGAATGGCTAGCCAAATAGGCATAGTAATAGTAACCCATTCATTCCAAATGCGTTCGCATTATTTTCGATGCCAAATTCTGACTTATTTAAATTTAGTATAAAATACAAATTCACAATTTTACCTGTAATTGAATTTAAAAAAAAAAAAGAAATCAAACAAATCCTATTGAAAATAATTAGTTATTAATTCAGTTTTTATTCAAAATTTATAGGAATTTAAAAAAAAAAATTATCAAAAAAAAAAAAAATTAACAAAAAAAAACTATTGCGAATTATTAACTGAGAGCGAGCGAATGTTTGTATTTTCGCAATAATGACTTTTGCTTGAGTTCATTGTGAATGATGGTTCAAGAAAAAATATTTAAAAAAATTCGTTTAGGGAAAAATACTTAAAAAAGTTTTAATTAAAAAAATTGTTCAAGAAAAAATATTTAAAAAGATTGGTTAAGGAAAAATACTACAAAAATCGTTTAAGAAAAAATATTTAAAAAAAACGGTTAAGCAAAATTATTTCAAAAAATTTGTTTAATGAAAAATATTTAAATTGTTTAGAAAGAATAATTAAAAAATTTTTAAGAAAATGTACTTAAATTGTTCAAGGAAAAATTATTTTAAAAAATTGGTTAAGGAAAAATACTAAAAAAGTATTAAAAAATAAAAAAATACTTAAAAAAAATATTTTTAAAAAAAAAGTTTAAAAAGTATTTATTCAAAAAAATTGTTTAAGAAAAAATTTTTAAAAAATTTACTTAAAAAAATTGTTCAAGAAAAAATATTTAAAAAAATTTATTTAAGAAAAATTATTTCAAAAAATTGTTTAGAAAAATAATAAAAAAATCGTTTAAAAAAATTATTCAAAAAAAAATTATTCAAGAAAATAATATTTAAAAAAAAATCGTTTAAGAAAAAATATTTCAACAAAAAATTTTTAAGAAAAAATATTTAAAAAAAAACATTTAAGAAAAATTGCAATATTACAAAAAATTTGTTTAAGAAAAAATTATTCAAAAAAATTGTTAAAAAAAAAATATGTAAAAAAATTGTTTAGAAAAATAATAAAAAAAATCGTTTAAAAAAAGAACTTAAAAAAACCGTTCAAAAAAATTATTCAAAAAAAAATTGCTCAAGAAAAAATATTTAAAAAAAAAACTTTTAAGAAAAATAATTTAAAAAAATTTGTTTAGGAAAAAATATTTTAAAAAATTGGTTAAAGAAAAATATTAAAAAAAATCGTTTAAGAAAAAATATTTAAGAAATTAAGAAAAATTATTTCAAAAAATTTGTTTAAGAAAAAATTATTTCAAAAAATTGTTTAGAAAAATAATAAAAAAATCGTTTAAAAAAATTATTAAAAAAAAAATATAAGAAAAATTACAATATTACAAAAAATTTGTTTAAGAAAAAATTATTCAAAAAAATTGTTCAAAAAAAAATATGTAAAAAAATTGTTTAGAAAAATAATAAAAAAAATCGTTTAAAAAAAGAACTTAGAAAAACCGTTCAAAAAAATTATTCAAAAAAAAATGGCTTAAGAAAAAATATTTTAGAAAAAAACTTTTAAGAAAAATTATTTCAAAAAATTTATTAAAGAAAACAATATTTAAAAAAATTGTTCAAGGAAAAATATTTAAAAAAGTTTGTTTGGAAAAATTGCTTAAGAAAATCGTTTAAGAAAAAATATTTTAAAAAAACCGTTTAAAAAAATATATAGAAATTCTTTAAATAAAAAAAAAAACAATTTACCTAAAAAAATTAGTAAGTAACAACAGAAAAGAAAAAAAACTATTGCGAATTATTAGCTGAGAGCGAATGTTTGTATTTTCGCAATAATGACCTTTGCTTGAGTTCATTGTGAATGATGGTATCATGAATAACACAACAGATACATTCAAAAAACGAAAAAAAAAACAAAATAACAACAAAACTAACACACTGAAGACGGGATTCACATGGCAATGTTGATATGCGACGGGGCGGGTTTAGGCTTATAGCCGGCAGGCATAACGCCGTGTTTGGTGTGTTCGTTTGTATGCGTATGCAAATGTAAAAGTGGATTTCATAATGGGTGATTTTAAAAGTACTTCTGCCCTTGATCAAATTGACTTGCAATCGGAACTGGTTCTTTTGTCAGCATGATGGGAATGTATAATGGAAGCAGTTGGTATGGATTACAACAGCTTACATTGCAGAAGTGATACTCACGTTCATAAAAATTAAGTGAAATAAAAAGTATATAAAATTAGGTGTTTTATACTAAACCACACATTTTCTTTTAATTAAAAATTTAATAGCAACAAAAATTGTTGTTTTTTTTTTGGGGAAAAAAAATCTGAGCACTAACAAAAAAATTGTTAGAATGCGCACATGTTTTGAACAGACTTGAAAAGAATGACTTCATTTTGTTGTGCAGTAGTTTTTAATAGCAAATGAAATTTTTCAAATATATAAAAAAAATTTTAAAATAAACTCTGGGGACTTTCTACTATTACGAAAATGAAAGTAAAAAACTACCAAGAAAAAATCCTTCGAAAAGTGAAAAATTAATAATGGCAGAACCCATTCTAGAACGGGTTCATTTCAAATACTGCGCGACAGAAGGAGGCCTATTTAAATTCGCTATTTTATTGGGGCCACTCTCACAAATAGGCCTCTTTCTGCCGCGTAGTATTTTTTTTTTGCTATAAAGTTTTTGTGGCGAAATTACGACGGTTTGCTAAAATATTTAACTGGAAATTTCTATAAGCACAACATAAATTAAAGCGTTCGTATTTGTTCCAATACTTATGTGTTTGTGTGTATGTGTGCGCACTCTTTTGTTATAATACGTTAGCATTTACAAAACAAAAAAAGCGAAGAAAATTTTTTTTTGACGCGCATCTTTGACGCTATAAAAAGGTTAATAGCCACACGGAAAAATTAAGACGCATTAATGGCCAAGGTCAAGTTAGTCATGTCAATCTGTGTGAATCATAGTCTCACAAAAAGAGTTAGGGTCAAATTGTTAGAAAATTTTGGGAATTTTTTCGTTTGTCCGAAAAATGCGCACGTGCAATTATTTCGAAAGTGTTCATAAAAGTACGAACAAAAACCAAAAATGGCCTTATTTCGACATGTGCGCGCGTACATACTTTAAACAAAGGTGAGAATTATTTAAATAGAAAATTGAATCGGTTTGGGAGTTTTGTGGTGTATCGTGTCTTGTAAGATATTTAAATTTGTAAAGGGCTTTTCAATAGGTACACTTTATCTTTGACATGTTATTACTTTGACATTTCAAATGACAGCAGCGCCCTTATTCTTGTAGTTTTGTATTCTGCTATAGCCGCCATTTGCAATCATGGAGAATTATTAGATTCAACAACGTTTTGAGATAGTTTAATTGTGGCAGATTTGATGGAAAAATTATTTTTAACGATGAAGCGAATTTTTGACTGAACGGCTAAGTAAACCTAACAAAATTTGTTCCAGAAGCTTCCCTTTGCATCCAGAAAAATTTACATTATGTTGTGGATTTTGCTATCTACTTTCGCCGTCTATGACGAGAGATCTATTGATAATAACGGATTTTTTTGGCCTCTATTAGGGGATATCTGGTTTCAAGAACACGCTAAGATTTGTCACAAACCAATTGATACAAGGGACTTATTGGAGATAAAATTTCCACGTCGCGTTAATTGACCACCCAGATCGTGCGATTTAATGCCCTTGGACTTTTTTTTTGATGGACCTACGTTGAATCAAAGGTTCATGCCAATAAACCGACAACACCTTCCCAACTGGAGAACATTATTCGAGTCATCGGTTGAGATTTAGTGTCATCCAAAATTGGACCGTTCATAAAAACGAAGCCTTGGATAGTATCAAATGTACTTTAATCGGTAATAAAGACATACAGAAGCGATTTTTGCTTTTGAATTTTAAACTGGGTCAATATGGAACTGGGCACCAAAAATACAAATTACAATCAAGATTCTTTTTAGTATAGGATGAAGGGTATGTTTGTAGGTATTATGTTGGACCTCAAATTGGATTGACGTTGAGCTATATTGTTAAAATAAAATTGCGCTAGACCTTCAGCTGGGTTACCATTGGCCTAGATTTGCACATTCAAACTGCCAAGATCTATTTCTGTACCTTAAGCTTGGTGTAGTTGAACATTTTTTTTAATGGCATATAGAACTACAAACCCTGGTACCATAAAAGGCCGACCTTTATTTTCTGCAGGTCAAACCCTGGATCGCTACCATAAAGTGGTATTTTTTAAACTGGAATAAATCTTATGTAATTGGAAAAGTTATTTTAAAAAAATCACAATTTTATAAGGTCTTAAAAAAATTAGTAAGACCTCACAAAACTTTTTATTGTACCCTAACAAGACCTCGAAAAATATTACCTAATAAAGCCTAAAAAAAACCATTAAGAGATTGTATTTAAAATAAATGTGAACAAGACCCCAAAAAAATTATCAGAACCGCCAATATTTTTGAAAATATCTTAAAAAATATTAACACGATTACAAGAAAAAATGAATCAATCAATTTATAGACCTTAAGGGAAAACTATAATAATTAAAAACTAAAAGAATTAATATTAACTGCCCAATCAGTCATTATTTTAAAAAAACCTTCACAATTTATCAAGAATTTAAAAAAATTGTTTTTACACTTCAAGAGAAATGAGCAGACTTTTTTAAACAGTTTAAATAGAAACCAAAAAAAGTTATTATTTAAAAAAAGAGTTTTAACTAAAACAATTTCCAAAAAATATTATTTAATAATCTTCAACCAAATCGATTAATAATAGGATCTCAGAAGAGGAATAATTAATAGGACATCAAAAACTAAAAAACTTGCATATTTAACCATTTAGTCTCCAAAGCAGTTTGTTTATAGAATCTGAAAAAATAATGTACTTTAAGAATCTCAAGAAATTTCGCTATTCTAATGAGAATGAAAAAAAATTAATTTTAAACTGAGCATAATTGAAAAAAGTTTATAGAAATCCTTTTAAAGTTGGCAACAAAAACTTTTGAAAATGAATTAAAAACAAAAACATTTTAAAATATATTCTAAAAGTTCAAATTATAAAAAATGAATCTACTTACTCTGGTTGGTTGGTAATGTGTTCTAAATCGACCTGAAAGGAAACAAAAAAGGACATTCAATTAATATTAATTTATATAAGAAAATTGATTATTTGAAAATCAAAACCACAAAATATTAATAATTCTTACTAGAATATTAGAATGCCTTATTAATTGTATGAGAAAAATTACTTTAAAAAAATTCTTAAAAGAGAAATATTTTTAAAAAATCGATCAAGAAAAAATAGTAAAAAAAATTGATTAACAAAAATTATGTCAAAAAACTTGTTTTGAAAATAACTTAAAAAAGTTGTTAAAAAAAAAGAGCCAAAAAAAATCGTTAATAAAAAATTATTTCAAAAAATTTGTTTAAGAAAAAATATTTAAAAAATTTATTTAAGCAAAAATGTTAAAAAAAATTATTAAAAAATCTTTTACGAAAAAAAGTTTAAAAAATTGTTTAAGTAAAAAAACTTGTTTAAGTAAAAAAACTTAAAAAAACTTGTTTAAGAAAAAATATTTAAAAAAAAATGATTTATGAAAAAATATTTAAAAATTATATTTCAGAACAAATATTTAAAAAAATTTGTTTAAGAAAAATTATTTCAAAAAAATTGTTTAAGAAAAATTATTTAAAAAAATTTATTTAAGAAAAAATATTTGAAAAAATAGTTTAAAAATTTTTTTTCCAAAAAATTGTTCTAGAAAATTTAAAAAAAAAATTATTTAAGCAAAAATGTTCAAAAAAATATTAAAAAATCGTTTAAGAAAAGAAGTAAAAAAAATTGTTTACGAAAAAATATTTCAAAAAATCGTTTAAGAAAAAATACTTAAAAAAATCGTTCAAGAAAAAAAATTTTAAAAAATCGTTTAATACAAAATACTTAAAAAAATTATTTAAAAGAATTCGTTTAGAAGAAATACTTAAAAATATTATTATTGAAAAAAAAAACACCAAAGGTGTGAAGAAACCCAAAAAAAAAACAAATTTCATTTCCAAAATGGCCACCATCAACTGGCAACTACTCGTAAATATGGTAACACCAACGAGAAATCGGTCGAGCATTTTATTGTATTTTACCCTCCAAAACTTGAATTATTAAAGAAATATTAATAATAATAATAAAAAAATCAATTTGACTACAGATAATATAGCTAAATTAATCAATTAAAGGATTAAAAAGATTTTCAAAAAAATTGTATATTAGAGAAAATGCTTGATTTTATTTTATTTTGTATGTATATGCGCCGCTAAAAAAACTAAAGGGTTTGAAAAAGTGAAAATTTGTTTATTTTCAATATATTTTGTAGATTCTAGCGCATCCGTTAGAGCAGCGGTTCCGACACTTTTATATCTTCAGCGAACCACTTTATACGACGCATTTCAAGAATTTACTTTCGAGATCTTGCCGCGTACCACAGTTTAAGAAAAGCTGCCTTAGCGATTAAAATGGTTAAATATAATGTCCAATAACGAGTAAAATTCATTGAGTTTTCTATTCCAGTGAGAGAATAATTATTCAAGCTCTTCTAGCGATAACCCGATTCGAAACCTAATCGTTTAGTTTAAAAGGACTGAATCAGGTGATCTCTCGAAAGGAGGCCCCAAGCGGACTGTGCGCACCGACACTCAACTAGAGAGTATTCTGAAATTGGATTTAAAAATGTTCCCATACAAGATGCAAATGGTGCAAGATTCATAAGCAGTTGCATCAAGGAACATGGAATCCCATGTTGAAAAACAACTTCATAAGCAGTTGCATCAAGGAACATGGAATCCCAGGAAATAACTGTTGCTCAGTTGTGTTCTTAAAAATGCAAATTTTCAAGCTTAGTCCCAGGCAGAGTTACGTTGTTTTTTTCTGGCTGACCTTCCTCATTTTTAAAACCCTCAAAGAAAAAAAATTAAAATGAAAAAAGTTAGCTGCTAGAAAGAATTAACGGTATCCTATATAGGACAATGCTTGAAAAATTTTGATTTGCGAGCACAACACTTCTTTTTTTAGGACTTACTTCAAAAAACGGACCTACGTAAATAAACCTCGAACAACTCAAAAGCTTATGGGGAACGTTTACTACCTATATGGAAACCCACCTCCGTGTTTTCTCAATTACTCCCTATGGGATCACCGTCACATATAACTTCATCGGGACTAGAATGGCTTTTTATCATTCCTTTCTCATAACGAAGCTTCTTTATTCCTCAGGATGCATTATCTGCAACTTCTGAGAGTACTTCCGTCCCCTGAATAAATTAGGACATATTGTGGTCCACTCCTCCATGGCCTCTTGCGTTCCACGTGGCCATCTTATTTTAATAGATAAGTCCCAATATCATTGCCATTTAGCCACTGTCTCGGTTTTTTTGGTTCTGCTGATGGTGCCCCGTTAGATTTAATTTCCTTCGCGTTGCCGATGATATATTCTCGCTTTTTAATATGCCAAAAGCTCGCATAAGAGGGCCAGAATCTTATATTAAAGAATACCTGGATAGGCCCGAATGTCAGATTTTCTTTTTTGTATACTAAATTTTGTGTCTAAATTATTGCAAAAGCGATGAGAAATCATACTGCTTGCATATTTTTGTGTAGATTTTTTTATATAGACATGTAATACCCACTGACATCTAGTTTTCGTAATAGAAATTTATTGAATTCCAAAAGCAGAATTAATATCAATTTTAATTCACTTATTCTAAAGAAAACAACAGGCAATTTTTATTATTTGTACAATCTTTTGATATGGTATGGAATTGTTCTTTAGGTTTATATTTTGTAAACTTTTGTCGGAGAGTTCTAAAACACGCCATTTTCCATGAAGTGGTAGAAAACCGTAATGCTTGCATAATTTTTGTTGACATTTATCTACTTATCGCTAAATGAACGTTTAAAAGCGGTTTTATTAAATTTTTAAATAATTTACGAACAACTCAGTATTAATAGTTTTATTCTTCACAACATTAAATAGGAAGTTTCTATTTTAGAATACAAAACGTTTCTTGAAAAGTTAATTTTGCAAGTGTGTGCGTTCTTAAGAATGTATTCTCGAAAAAAATTTGGACAGAATTTTTGTCTAAAGGACAATCCAGTTCAATAATCTTAGGCCAGAATTTCGGATACGACAATATAGAATGCTCCCGAGACTTAAAGTGGACTCCGACGATATAGTGGGGGGACATTTAGGATCTGAAACCTATCTGAAAATGATGCGAGAAGACTTTCTTGTATTTGTGAGCAAGAAAATGATGGATTTTATTTTTCACAAATAATATTTTTTAAAAAAAACGTCGACCAATTATAGTTTTAATTAAAACAGCAAAAAATTGTTTCATTTATATCAAAGTTCTTCAGTGGCCATCACCCTGTATAAAAGGACAACAATTTGAATGAGAGTAAAAAGATTCACTAACCACCGAAAAAAATATAAATTTTCTTTGCATTTATTTCATGGTAATTTTATTAATTATTTATAATATTATATTTTTTTTATATACAAAATACAGAATATATGATGGAAACTATCAAAAAACGACGAGAATTATTTAAAAACTGACCAATCACAGCTCCTAACGAATAAATAATGAAGCAAAACGGAACGAACGCGAACGGAACAAAATGGGCGCTCAACTCAAGAAGAAAGGAATGGTCTCAAGTGATTCATTTGAAATTCGAAATTCTCATTGAAAAATGCTGGCGGCTGACATGCTCTCACGCACTAGCACAGCCAGTCAGTCACCTACTTACTCAGTCACTCATATGGTAATAGGGAATTTCCGTGCCAGCATTTAACATTGACAAAAAAGAGAAAAGGAAAAGAAAAAAGGGAAAAAAGCAAACAATAACAAAAATTTTGACTTTTGTGTTCATTTCCATTCATTCTCATTCATTCATTAATTCATTCTGGAAGTGAACATTAAATGGATGATCATGAATAACTGAAGATGAGAGAATGCATTCGAAAGTATCGCTTTTAATTTTATTATTTGCATTTTTGTTGAATTTGCATTCACAAATTATTTTTATTTTAAAGAAGAAAAAAAAGAAACAAAACGAAAATAAATGGAAAAAAAAGCAAAAGGCAAACGGCAAAAAAAAAAAAAATTCGAGATGATGAAGAAGCAGAAAAATTACAAAACGCGGTGAATTAATCCTGTCATCTCGCTCACTGTTCTTATGTGATGTGACAGCCCTTGCTTGACTGAGGTTGAGAACATTTTTTTTTGACTCTAAAGAGAACGCAAGAGCTACTTTTTAAAATTATAAATTATTATGATGACTGGAACTTATCAGTCAATCTTAATAAGTCGAATTTAATCTGTTTCCGTAATCCCAGCACTCGCGGACCGAGGAAAATTGCTACAAAGAGCAAAAAGCTGCGTATTCTGATTAAAAACACAGCTATCCCAGTCTCAAATGAACTAAAATATTTAGGCATCAACTTTAACTCAATGTTCAAATTTAACCCACATGTTGAGTTAACTTTGAAGAAAGCCAAAAGGGCTATTCATACCTTTTTATTCCTACTTAGACGTCGGAAGGGGCTTAGTATAAATACAAAGTTACTGTTTTATAAACAACTTATTCGGCCAATTATTGGATATGCATTTCCGATCTATTTTAGTTTCTCGAAAACGTATGCCAATAAAGTCCATGTATTCGAAAGGTCAATCATTAGGAAATGTCTTTCAAAATATCGTAAAATAGACGGTAAGCATTACTCCAACTCCTATATATATCAGAAAAGTAATCTTACTCCTTTTATTTCATACATGGTTGGTCTAACCAAAAACTTTCTTCAGCATTTAATAGACCATACCAATCCACTCATTCAAGAGTCACTAGAAAGGATTAATACCCAAGCCACCCAACACAGAAACTTATACAATGATTACTTCTATGCCTCACCAGTTATCATATCTGATTTTGCGAAGGACAGTGATATTATGAACGTTCAGTTTTATAATTCCTTAACTCCCCATTTCCATCGTGGTTAGCGGAAGCAACACACAATTCCCAAAAATTCCAAACTCCTAATCCGCTCTTCCTCAACATTCCTTTCCCTAATTTTTATTATTTTTTATTATTAAGTCTAGGATTAAGTTTAGTTTATAAGCAATTAAAAATATAGATAATTGTGTTTGAGCAAGCACATTTAATTTTTAGGCCATAGTTGTAAGCAATTCATGTACTTAGTCATTAAAAACTAATTTAATATATAAGCAAAAGATGTACAGAGCATGTTTTAGCTCTACGTTTTAAATACCATGTAAATATGTACAAGTAATATGGAAAAACATTTTTTTTGGTGCAATCAAAATTAAATTTGATTAAAAAATTCTTGTAGTTAAAAAATTTTTTCCTAAATGCAATTTTAAATAATTTGATTAGATTTTAACTGATTTCTAATCAATTTTGAAAGAACTATGAATTTTTACAAATTGTAATAACTTTTAATTTTTTATAATTACGGTTTTTTTTGGAAACTGATTTCGAAAATTTTGTATTTTTTAAATTTATTTATTCATTCTTTTTTTATTTACTATAAAAAAATTGATATTTTTTTTTTCTAAATAAAATTCGCGAAATTGTAGGCTTCAATTTAGCAACACTGCAGGAAGGTTCATCTTAAAAGCAGCCGATCGTGGGTTCAAATCAAACTATGTTACGAGTAGTAAAATAGTAGTTGATGATAGCAAATGACACATTAAAAGAAATTTTTTTTGTTCTTTATTTCAATACCAACTTTTTTTTTTTCTAAACATCTTTTTAAATAAAATATTGAAAGTACAAATGGTATTCAAATGGGTTTTCCAATAGATGGCGCCAGCAGTAAATGCTGGTCCAAAATAGTGGATCAGGAACGTCAAATCGTAAGCTTAGGTATCTGTCAACAACTAACTACTCATCATTACATTTGTGACTTTTTATCGGCCTTATATATATTTTTTGTTTGGGGGAAATTTTTGCTTTTTGACTTTAATTCAAAAAAAAACTGCGGCTGAGGTGCGTCGAATGATTTTAGAAACTTATAGTGAGGCTTGTATTAAGTGAGAGAATGTGTTGATATAATGTTGATTTCGACGTGGAAGACAAAGAGCGTCCCGTACCGGTGAACATTTTTGAAGACGCAGAATTGGAGGTATTATTGGATGAAGATCCATGTCAAATGCAAGAAGAACTTGCGGAATCATTGGACGTGACTTAACAAACCATTTTTCAATATTTGATAGCCTTGAGAATGATCCAAAAGCAAGGAAATTGGGTGCCATACGAGTTGAAGCCGAGGGACGTCGACCGGCGTTTTTTCAAGTGCGAACTATTGCTCGAACGGCAAAAAAGGAATGGTTTTCTGTATCGTATTGGATCCATTACGGTAATCCAAAGTGAAGAAAATTAACATTGACGGCCATGCTAAACATCCATGGCTCGAAACTCATGCTATGTATTTGGTGGGACCCTCTCAGCGTGGTATATTATGAGCTGTTCCAACCGGGTGAAACCATCGCAGGAGCTTACTACCGACCACAACTTAAGCGTTTGAACCGAGCATTGTAGGAAAAAGCGCTCAAAATACGAGCAAAGACACGCCAATGCTCGGCCACATGTTGCTAAGGTGGTTAAAACCTACCTGGGATCACTGAAATGGGATGTCCTGCCCCAAGCGCCCTATTCTCGACATTGCCTCTTCCGGCTACTACCTCTGCCGATAGATGACGCGTGGCCTGGCTGAGCAGCACTTCCGATCTTACGAAGACAAACGACGAGTTGTTTTTTCGACATGGCATCCGTATGCTGCCAAAAAGATGGGGAAAAGTTGTGGCTAGCATGAGTATGTGAGCGAGCATTTTTCCACAATAAATATTCAAATTTTGAAAAAAAATGCCGGTTTTCCATTTGTACTTCCAATATTTTTAAGGTTTTTAAAAAATTTTACCATAAAAAAAATGGAGACTAACCGACCAATAGTTTCTTAAAAAATTTTCAATGTGAAGCATTTTCGCAAATATTTTTTAAACTATTTTCTGGACTACATTTCTTTTTATACTAATTTGTGAATTTTTTAATTTTTTTTGCATAAATTCAGGAGTACTCAAAAATTTATGCTGGACATTGAAAATTTTCAATTTCAATTTCAATTGTACTTCCAATATTTTTAAGGTTTTTAAGTGACCGAGAACTTTTTCTCAAAAGATATTTTTTTTTTGGGTGTCCGAGAATCTTTTTTCAAAAAATGTTTAACCTTTAAATATTACTCAAAAAAAAATTTTGAGTAATATTTAATAAAAACATAATTTAACTACAATAAATTCGTGTGTATTCAAAAAGTTTCTTAAACTAATTTATAGACATCTAAAAATGTTCTCGGACACCCGTCAATATTTCAAATTATAGTTGTGTGTGTGGTAAAGTTTTTGTGGTTTTTTTTTTATGTAATTTTTTTTTTGGCTTTTCAACAGAGCAGACCGTATGATAATAAGTTAATTTACGATGTCTAAAAAATTTTTTCGATCAATTCGTGGGCGTTTAATTTTTTTTTCAACTCATTCGTAGGTGGGAGTGTGAAAATTTTATAATTGCACCCTTCAAAAACAAATATGTTTTTATCAAAGTAAAGAAGAAACCTTAAATAATTATTTTAATTTCAAGCAAAAAAAAAAACAATAAAAATATTTTTCTACTATACTTTTTTTGTGAACATTTTTTTGGTATTCAAAATTAAAATGATATAAAATGCATTATTTTTTTGAGAACTAACATTTTTGGGAATGAACTATTTTTAGGATCAAAACTTTTAGAAGATATATTTTCTTTAAGAATAAATTCATTTGAATAGCACAGTGGAAAACTTTTTTAGGAAAAATAGCACAGTGGAAAACTTTTTTAAAAAAAGAAAATACCTTAAAAAAATTGAAAACACAAAAAACTTTTTTTTTGTATAAACGAAATGTAAAAATTGCCAAAAAGTTGAGTTTTTAAAAATAATTAACAAAAACGGATTGATTAAAAAAATTAGTTTTTTAAAAATTATTTTTGGTTTTATTGTATTAAAAGATTAAAATTTGTCTTTTTTTATTTGGTAACGCAATGGAAGTAAATAATTTTACAAAAATCTTTTTAAATAGAAAACTTTTTAAAAATTAACTTAAGATTAATGCCATTTAACTTTACCAATTTTTCTTTAAAAAAAATTCTCCCTCTTAAAAAAATTGAGATTTTAAAATTGTTTATCAAAATTCGTAGCCAAGAATTAAACAAAAAATTAAAGAAAAAACAACAAGAAAAAGTAAGTCCACCGACAGCTAAAAGAAAATTAAAAATTAAACAAGACAACAACCCCAAAAGGCATCATAAACTCGATCCTCTCTTTAATTATTTTTATTATGATGAAAAGAAAAACAAAATACAAAAGTAAATTTCTAAAAAAAAAAAAATTAAATAAAAAAACTTCCTTTTCCGCTTTAGCTGACAGATCAGCAGCGGAGCCAACAAAATCTATTTTTAGTGCCCGAAAACAGGAAAGGTGAAAATTTGTAATAGAATCGGACGAGACGAAACAAACTGAACTCTAGTACAATTTACAATTGCATCGTAGCTGAGACTTCTTCCTCGATTGTTGTTTGACGTTTGTCAGTTGCTATAAAAAATATACGAGTTTCACCCGGTTCAACAATTGCAACAAGTAAAGAAACGGCATCTGATTAGTTTATTATTTATTTGTCAAGTTTATTACAATTTTTAAGATCACTTTACGTCATATGTGATCACTTTACGTCTGATTAGTTTATTATTTATTTGTCAAGTTTATTACAATTTTTAAGATCACTTTACGACTTAACAAAACACTGAAATGTGTGGCAGTACTACCTACAACAGCAGTTCGAACAAAAAATCTCTTTTTCTTAATTTATTGGTAGGAATATGCATATAGTTGGCGCTGTCAAAATTTTAAGACCTTCACAGTCTATATGGGAACGCACAACTCTCCTCTCTGACTATTTTATCACGTGATTTTTTTGATTCATATTTTGATTTTTGACAGATTTTTTCTGCCGTTTTGGTTTTTTATGTTTTAATATTTTTGACAGATCACGTGTCGTAAGTCAATGTCAAAAGTGACCAATTAGCATTGTCACTTTATCAAAAATTATTGAAATTTATTATTAAAATTTGTGCTCGGTGAAAAAAAGTGTTTCGCGCACTTCGACCATTTTATGGTCGTCATAATCGACCTACTGAGCAAGCAATTCATGCCACAGTGACAAAATTTTGTAGCAATTTTACGCTATTTGACATCAAACAACAAACCCGTGTGCGTACAGAGTAAAATATTGCTGCCGTAGCGTCCAGTGTTGGTGAAGACAGCGATTTGTTCATCCGTCACCGTTCACAGTAATTGGGATTGGGTTACTCAACTATGTGGAAGATTTTACACAAGGATCTTGGTATGAAAGCGTATAAACTAAAGCTTGTGAAAGAACTGAAGACGAATGGCCTGCCAAAGCGTCGAATTTTTGGTGAGTTAGAACAACTTGTGGAAAATCCGTTTTTTTTACCATTTCTGGTTGAATGGGTATGTGAATAAGCAAAATTGTCGTATTTGATCTGATAAATAACCATCTTATGGCAAAACAAAAGATACCGCTATTGCACCCAGGTGATTATCAGTCCGTATTTCTTTAAAGATGACGTTGGCCGCACCATTACCGTCAATGGCGCCCGTTATCGCTCGATGATTTCGAATTTTTTTTTGCTCAAAATTTAAGAACTGCATCTGGTCGACATGTAGTTTGCACAAAATGGCGGTACATGCCACATAGCACGTGAAACAATGGCGATATTGAGAGATGGGTTCGGTATCCAGTTTATCTCACGTGATAAACCAGCGTCACCTGCAGCGTTGGAAGACAACATTACACGTGTTATTAGTGAGATACCAGCAGAGATGATCGAAAAAGTGATTCAAAATTGGACCTCTCGCATGGAACATAAAACGTAGTCGGGGCCAATATTTACCCGTTAGTTCAAGGACTGCCATACAGTTCAGTGTTTTGTTTTATGGCAGGATTCTTGTTTGACAGTTCAAATTCAAATAAGAAATTAAGGTAAGTGAATAAATTATTTGTAATTAATATTTAATTGGTTGATTCGGGAGAAAGTCGTTAATTTTTTTTTGACAGCATTTCAGTCGTAGTTTTTATAGGGTTGGTGCAAAAGTAATAACGTTTTTTTACATATGCAATTAAGCATTTTTTTTTAATTTGTATTATTTATTTAATCAATTATATAATTTCCATCCGTTCTTATAACCTCCTCCCATCTTTCTATCAACTTATTAATACCATTAGTGTAAAATTCCTTGGATTTTGATGCGAAATATGTAGAAAGGGATGTTTTTACCTGCTCTATTGTATCAAATTTTTTGTCATTTAAAAAATTTTGCAGTGATCGGAATAAATGAAAATCGGAAGGAGCAAGATCTGGAGAATACGGTGGATGCTTGATGACATCCCAATTCAGCTTGTGTTAGGTCATCATAGCCACATGTGGTCGCGCGTTGTCGTGATGAAACACTACCCCTATTCTGTTTACCAATTCTGGGGTATCCTTTTAAAGGACGATGTTCAATTTGGATAATTGCTGACAATATCGTTCTGCTGTAATTTTCTGATTGCATCCCAAGAGTTCAAAATACACAATACCCTTACAATCCCACCAAACACAAAGCATAACTTTTTTTTGATGGATTTCGGCTTTCGAAGTTGTTAATGGGGCTTGTCCAGGTATAGCCCAATGTCTATTTCTTGTCACGTTGTTGTACACGACCCATTTCTCATCTCCCGTTACCAAACGATGCAAAAAAGGTTCATGTTTTTGTCTCGCACTCAAAGCAACGCACGTTGAAATACAATCCAATAAATTGGCAGCCTACAATTGATGAGGTATCCAAACGTCGTACCACGAAACCATCCCCATACGCTTCAAATGCCTTAATACGGTTGTATGGTTGACTCCCATCATCAACGCGATCTCCATGGATTGGTGTCAATTATGACTTTTAACTTGTCGTCATCAGACTTCAATGGCCGCCCGGTACGTGGTTTATCAATTAGTGAAAAATCCCCAGATCGGAATTTTGTAAACCATCTTTGTGCCTGCCGAACTTTGATGACATCTGCTCCATACACTTCGCAAATGTTTTTGGTTGCCACACTCGCGGTATTGTCTTTACGGAATTCATAAAGTAAATAATGACGTAAATGCACTTTATCGACCGACATTTTGAAAAAATACAAGGGCTCTTCACTGTACTCTCGCCAGGCCAAAGCTGAATAGAAAGTAGAGGGAAAGCATCCTTTATACAATGGAATCATTTAAAAGAAGGTACAATTCATCATTTCTGAAGAAAAAATTTTTTTACCTAGGATCATAAAAAACGGGCATAACTTTTGCACCAACCCAATAGTTGTCGTCGGAATTGTGCTCTTATCTTAAGTGTTTTATCTTGAGAATTTTCTGTATTCGTATACGTCCACATATGTGTGCGTGAGTAGCGGCAATTCCGAATGCGGAATTGGAAATTTTCAAATTGTCGCCTTGAAAATGAATTTACTCACGCCAAAAGCATACTTCTACGCACATGCACGAACGGCGACTGTGGCGGTTTCCAATTCGACCCTTTTTTTCTGACAATTCTGCTAATGCCAATGATGATCGGCGAACACAATAATAAATTTTGATGGGACTGAGAAAAGGGGAGAGGGAACGGAAGAGTTTCTAAATTGCGTAAAATCCGAAAATTTTCAGACAGACTTTTAGTTAATTAGTTTTTGTTTTTTTTCTTCTTCTTTTGATTAAAAATAGAAATCACCCTAAAAGATGCGAAAAATAGAAAATTTCTGGAAATAGTATCGAACGAGAGGGAATCGATCGCGCACAGAACAAAAAGACGTTGCCGTGCGCCATTCCGTTTGCGAGTGTACATATTTTATTATCAAGAAGAAGATCAGATCAGACAGGAACAGGCCAAGCCGGCCAGACAGTGCTCCCAACCGAAAAAAAAAGCGTCTATCAACGGTAATCCCTTAGCTACGTGTGTAGTACGTTCATCGGCCTGTCCTGCCATCCATTCGAACACACATTAATGCATGCGGCTATGCGGACGCTGTACTCGATTGAACTTTGCGAGGTTGTCGTCTTCTTCTTCCCCGGTATTTTTGTTCGTCTCATTCTGTCACTACCGGCCTTGTCTTTGCCATTCTTCAGGCCAATAACACCAAAACCGAACATTATCGCATTTAAAATGGCATGAGTTCGTCTCAAATACGGAATATCGGCTAGATTTTTTTTACACAATTACAAGTGACACCGGCAATAATTTGAATATTAAATTTCCAATGTTTCTGTTCAATTCTTCTTTTTTTCTTTTTTTTATAGAAAAGACAAAATAAATTTTTTTTCTTTGGTATTTTTATAATTTTAAAAATGTTTGTTTAGTATTTAAGGTTGGGATTGAGAAGGGGAGGCAGCTGGATTAGCTTTTGCGTGTTCCGAAATAATTGACCATTGACAGACTGACCTGACCTTTTTAGAACAGAATAAGACAACTTTGATGTTTGTAGCGCCATCTGTTAGGATTTGTGAGAATCATTTCTTCTTTTTAAAAACTTTTATAATTTCCAAAAGAAAAATTAAAAAATTTAGAATTTTTTGTTTGTTTTACAAATACTTGTATTTAACTAACTCGGAGATCTTTAAAAAATTTCAGTTGTCGCCTAAATTTTTTAAATTAATTTGTAAGGATTTTAATTTCCATTTTTAATTAATCGTACGCGTTTACATTTTTCAAAACTAATTCCAGATTGTCTGAAACTAATTCGATATTAATGTTGTTAAAAAAATTTGTGGATGTCTAAATTTTTTGAACTTTATTCTTGGGATTTCAATTTTTTTTCAATTCTTTTCAGGTGTCCACATCATTTTAATGCTAATTTTTAAATGTTTAAATTTTTACAAGTAATTTGTTGGTGATCACAACTTTTTAAAACAAATTTTTGGGTGTCTAAATTGTTTCAATTAAATTGCTTGCATTTTTCAATAATTCGTAGGCGTCCACATTTTGTCAAAACTATTGCCGGATAATATGAAACTAATTTGATGTAAATTTTGTTAGAACTTCTTGTGGGTGTCTAAATTTTTTGCACTTTATTCTTGGGATTTACAAATTTTTTTCTAATCTTCGTAGGTGTCCAAAAATATTTTAAAAGCTAATTTTTGGATGTCATAATTTTTACAACTAATTTATCGGTGATCATAAATTTTTGAAACTAATTTATGGGTGTCTAAATTTTTTCAATTAATTTGGTTGCATTTTTCAATTATTCGTAGGCGTCCAAATTTTTTCAACCACAATTCCAGAGTGTCTGAGACTAATTTGACGTAAAATTTTGTTAAAATAATTTGGGTATGTCTGAATTTTTTTAAATTAATTCCTACGATTTCAATTACTGTTCTTTTATTTGTAAGTGTTCAAATTTTTTGAAGCTTTCTTTTGGATGTCACATTTTTTTTCAAGTAATTTGTTGGTGATTACATTGTTTTGAAACAAATTTTTGGGTGTCTAAATTTTTCCAATTACTTCTCTTGCATTTTGTACTTATTCGTAGGCATCCTCAGTTTGTCAAAACTAATTCCAGAGTGTCTGAAACTAATTTGATGTAAATTCTGTTAGAACTTATTGTGGGTGTCTTAATTTTTTGAACTTTATTCTTGGAATTCCAAATTTTTTTTCTGTTGTTCATAGGTGTCCAAATATTTTTGGTGCTAATTTTTGGAAGTCCCAATTTTTACAAGTAATTTGTCGGTGATCACAATTTTTTGAAACTCATTCTTGGGATTTCAAATTTTTTTCAATTGTTCATAGGTGTCTGAATATTTTTTATGCTAATTTTTGGATGTCCCAATTTTTTTGAAATAATTTGTCAGTGGTTAAAATTTTGTCGAAAATAGTTTTTGGGTGCCTAAATTTTTTTAATTAATTTCAAGAGGACTTTAAATTTTCTGCAATAATTCTTAGATTTAAAAAAAAAACAAATTTTTGGCTGTCTAAATTTTTTTAACTTATTTTTGAGTGTCGTAGTATTTAAATTTAACTTGCGAGTGGTTAAAATTTTTCTTAAGTATTTGTGAAGGGTTTTGAACTGCTTTTTTTCAATAATTCGTGGATGTCTAAATTTTTAATCACAATAATTTGTGAGTGTCTAATTTTTTTGTGAATAAATTCGGTTGTATCTGAAATGTAATAATTTTGAACAAATCTACGGATGTTCAATTTTTTTCAAACTATATAATTTGTCGGTAGTTTAAATTTTCTAAAAATTAATTTGTTGGTGTCTAGAAGTTTTGGCTAAAATTTTTCTTGCTTGGTTTTTTTAAACAAATCGTGAATTTGTGTTTTTTTATGGATATCTAAATTTTTGTAATTTTTATTGTTACAAAATTCGATGATCTTCCTAACAATAATAATTAAGCCTAAATTTTTGTTATCAATCCGGGGGTTTAGACGTTCTTTCAAGCGAATTCGTTTGTGGTGAATATTTTTAAATTTATTTGTGGATGCTCAATTTTTTTTAGTACTAAATAGTGGGTATCTGGAGTTGTGGATCTCAATTTTTATAATATAGAATTATTGTGCTGTCGATAAACCAACAACCTTAAGGAAATTCCCTTGAAAAATTATTTTTTTTATATCAAAGAACTAAACAACAAACACAAAATAGACTAGCGAGTCATCCATTTCTAATACAATTTCATAAGTCATGTAGTAAAATTAATCCCAAATATAGAATAAGCTTCCAATTCTCAGAAAATACATTTTGAACATATATGAAATGGAAAAAATCATCGTGCTCAGTGCCTCTGCCTATTCTCATTAACTCCCCCTCGCCTTACTAAAAACACGCTCAGAAGGAAAAAATGACAATATTTACAAGTAATAAATTTTCCGGTGACGGTGGTGGCGCAGTGTACACCGAAGGCTTTGGTCAACAAACAAACCAATTTAAATCCCAGTGGAACTTAAGCTTTATTAGACGTGGGAATTGTCATCAACTAATCATTAAAGTTCGTACATTCGCACTCCTAATTAGGGCCTAGACTTTTGTGTATTGAAACTGGTGTACTGAACGAGAGCAGAATTAGAACTTTTCCTTAATTGCGGATAAGTAATTTGAATGGACACACACTATTAATTTTTAATGAGATATTTTTCTAAATCAAAAGAATTAAATTTGATTCATTTTATGTTCCGTGCTTCTCTCCGTTCCAATTTTTTTTTCTTATCAAAAAGTCCTTGAAGCAGTGTTTTTTTGGTTTTTCTTATCAAAATATTTCTGATAATATTTTTCTTTGCTCACAGTTTTTAAGCTGAGGCAAAATAATCGAATTAAACAAAGCTGAAAATGTCTTAAAATTTATTTGATTTATAAGTTTCGTCAGCAGCATAAATGGTAATGGCAATAAAAATAGTGTAGGCAACAAAAACGGAAATGGTAGCATAAATACTGATAACAAAAGAGCAGTTTTAGCAGCATAGGTAGTGGTGGAAGCACAAGTGGCAATGGCGGCACAAAAGGTAATGGGAGGAAAGATGCTAAAAGTGCTACAAAAAATGGTGATAGAAGCAGCATAAATGGTAGTTGCATCAAGATAACAAAACCGGCAATGGGAGCATAAAAATCTTGGTAGAGGCAGCGAATTTTAATACTACAGGAGAACTTGCAATGGCAGTAAAGGCAGCAAAACCAGCTATAAGAGCATAAATAGTAATGCCAAAACAGCAGTTAAAGCAGCAGCGACTCTACTCGTAACAATACCACAAACGTATTGGCACGAAAATATTGATTGCAGCGGAAACACTAATGGCAGCAAAAAAGGCTACAGGGGGAAAGGTGATAATTGCAGATAAACCGATAATAGCAGCAAAAGTGATGTCAGAAATGACTAACTGGCAGCAAAATCATTGATGGCAGCATAAATCTGCTGCCACCAATGATTTTGCTGCCAGTACAGTTATTACTAATGACAAATCTGCTGCCATCAATAATTTAGCTGCCAGTACTACAGGAGAAGCGATGATAATAGCATAGATGGTAACGGCAGCAAAAACTGTTAGGGCAGCAAAAACGATAATGGGAACATAAAAGGCAGCAACAGTGAGGGCAGCAACGGATCTAATGACACCATAAACCTTATTAGAACAGGAATGTCCACGGCATTGAAAGTGGAAGCAGAAAAGGTAATGGGAGTAAAGGGGGTGATGGTAGCAGCATAAATGGTGATTGCAGAAAAAAAAGCAGTAGCAACAATGTCTATATTGGCAGCAAAATCAGTGATGGCTGCATAAATGGTTACAGCAGCAAAAACAGTAATGACAGTCGTAGCGACGATGTCACCAACGACTCAAGCGGTAATGACAGCGAAAATGAATACGACAGCAAAACTGATAACGGCAGCGATAATGATGACATCAAAATAAGTAATAAAAACAGCAAAAATCCGAATATTTACTGCCATTACCTCCCTGCTGTTGGAATAAAAACGGTATTCATTTTTGGAAAATTCTTTGTTTTCGCTGTCATTAGACATTTGCGCTGCAGCAACAGCAACGTCAGCAATTACCAAATTAATAATAATAGCTTTGGAGCCGTCAGTATAATAAGAGAAACTCCATGTATCAATCCCAACTAATCTCACAATAAGAAAAATTTCCTCTGCCCATAATACTGGTTTTTCTCTAACAATAGTTTTTAAAAATTTTGTATGATTTTTTCTTTTGGATTTTTCTCTTTTCTCCCATCAAAAACCTGAACGACCTTAAAAAATAGTTTTTAAAATTTTCTATGATTTTTTTTTCTGAATTTTTTCCGCCTTTTCCCCTTTAAAAACCTGGACAATCTTTAAAATAGTTCTTAAAACTTTCTATGATTTTTTCTTTTCTGAATTTTTTCATCCTTTTGCCCTTCAAAAACCCGGACAACCTTAAAAAAAGTTTTTACAAATTTTCGATACCTCCTATTTGGATTGCTTCGATTCCATATTGTATTAGAGAAAAATATTACTTGTAGACCACAAAATCCAGCAAAAATAAATCTCTAAATAATCAGAGACAAGAGGAGACATTGCGTCCGATATAAAATTTCATCTTTTCATAAAAAAGACTTTCGTTAATAATGACCAAAAGAAAAGTAAAAAAAAAAAAACGGAAATGTTGATGTTGGAAAAATAAAAACAGCTACCAATCCATGCTTTCCAGGCTACCTACCCTCCCTCCCCCCCTCAGACCCCTCTTACAAATCCCGTGAGGACCATGTTGTCTGTGTTTAATTTCGAAACAAAACCAAAGCAAAAAAAAGCCTGTCAAGGGAAACAAGAAAAATTAGTGATTGTCGGTCTTTTTAAATCCGTTTAAATTGCGGGGTGCACTCACAAACGTGACAAGTTCTTGTGCTGCCAACACATCGTGTCGTACTTGATCGCATGACCACCGTCAGTCACCCTGTTTACCGATGCGATGCGCACGTACTCGCAATAATTCACGTACGGTGCACGGCGTCCAAATTGTCCACCCTTCTTGGAAGGTAAATCCTCCTCAACAGAGCAATGACCTCTTTATGCACTTTTCATATTTCTCTCCCTCGATATGCAGCCGACAACAACAGTTGTTTCCCCCACGGCATCGTATTACAAAGCGTCGCCCACTAATGCACACATCCAGTCACCCCTATTCACGTACACTTTTCCTTTCGGCGTATTTAGGCGAGAATCAGCACCAGGGATTCAGTCGCTTCGTCATAGCCACAATCAGTCCAGTTAACTTCCCCTGCCTTTGCGGCAGAGTATAGCAAGGGCCGTCGCATATTATAGGGGACGCCGCGGATATGTTGTGCTCGGACGGTAATAGTGGCTCTGGCAACCCAGTCCGGAAGATAGACAGATTGGGATGAATCCGAATGGCGGCGCACTTCGTCAATATTCAATATCTTAAGTTGAACGAACTTCCACCATCGTGCACGTCCACCAATCGACTTTTGTCTTGTCTCTAGAAATCGTATTTCTTTTTAGTTTATTTTTTTCCAAAATGTTGATTGTCATCCCCTTTTCTAGGTGAATTTCTTTTCTATTCTTTTTACTTAAACTCTTCAACAATAAACAAAAGTTCGACGATGCGAAAAAAAGCGCACACAAAACGACATCGAAGTAGATCGAAGTGAACTGAGTTGTCAGATGGTTGCTGTTTGCTATGGTCACCATGTGGACGAGAGTCTTTTTTATTAAGTATTCTTCAGCTCATCAACTTCCTTCCCCAACCCCTAACAGTATGCATTCGAAAAATTTACAAAGTCTTTGTTGATGTTTCAAAATCGAATTCGGATCGATGGAAAAATAACGAGAAAATTTGACGGAATTTACGAGCGCGTGCAAGCGTACCCTCAGCACAGACACATACGCATAGCAATCCGCCCTTCACTCAGTCCACAGTGTTGATGTTGTGGTTAAGTTGTGACAATGGCGGTGGTGGTGGTAGGTTGAACAGTAAATGGCGGCTATCGAAATGCAGGACTTCTTCTTCAATAGGCATCGACCGGAAACTGTTGCTATGATGACCGCCTCCCTTCCTCTTTTCCCCTTAGTTAAAGTCAGATTATGCACATGTTCACCCTCCTTTCAGCTGACACCATTTTGTTTTTGTTTCTCTTCGCATTTGCTTGCAACGGAATGCAACTAAACGTCGGTCAAGGACCTTTAGAGTATTCAGATTCTAGTTTATGAGTTAGAAGCGTACCATCTGTGAGACTGTAAATTAGTCCCTTTACTGCCGCCATTTTTTTTGTTTTCTTGTTTTTTTTTTGAGGGTATCTAAATTTATTTTTTGTATTAAAAATAATTTTTCATATTACTTATCTCAGGTCTTACTTTTTTCCTTTCCAAAAACGGAATTTGTTTTTACATAAAATTATTTACTTTTCAGAAATTTGTCCTTTTCAGGGAGAAAGTCCTTCAAATTTGTAATGAGTCAAAATTTTGGAATTAAAATTCCCACAAGTTTTTGGTAATTTCGAAATTTTTTTAAATTTTCAAATAAGGATTGTTTGTCTTTTTTTTCAGAAGTCCTTAGGTTTTTTAGCATCGACCAATTAACCTGAACACATCCATCGCCCTCTTCCACTCCACCAATCCAAAAACAAAATTTTTTAAAAACCCTTCGGAGATTTCAAGATTGCGTATGATAAGGAACAAAAATTTCATTTTCCGTTTCCTACCCTCTATCGCCGAAGGGATATTTTTTTTTCCAGTATTTCTTTTTTTTTAATTATTATCCTCTATTACTAATTGAAACTGCACGGAGGCCCTCTTAAAACTCTTCTAAGCCCTCCTCCAGATTGCGCATCAGAAAAATAAAGAATTTGAATTTTCATGACCTCAACTCCTTGCAATGAGGGAAAACAGTTTTTTTGACTCACCCTTTTGTAAATAATCGCCATGCTTAATTTTCTTTTAATAAAAACTGTGCTAAGACCTTCAAATTGCGAATCACAACCAAAAGAAATCAATTTCCCTTCCCACCCCTCTTCTACCGTTGGTCTAAGTTTTTTTTTTTTAAATTATCATCCCCGTTTTGTAATTGAAACTGCCTTGAGACCTTTCAAAATTCTTCTAAGCTCTTCAGGTTGCGCATCATAAAACGTTAATAATTTTGAGACCTTAAAAAATTCTTCTGAGTGTTCCAACCACTCCCCACCTTGGAACACAGTTTTTTCGACTAACGATAATCTTTTTTAAACAATTAGCACATCCCCTATTTTTAATTATAGATACGTTGAGACCTTCAAAAGCACTACCAATCATAAAAATAACATTTTAATTTGCTTCTTCTCAACTGTGGAATACACCATTTGAGTCTAACATTTTCTCCATATTTTCAATTGAAATCGCTCTGAGACCTTAAAAAATGTTCTGAGCTGCGAATCAAAACAAAAAATATCAATTTCCCTTCCCACCCGTCTACCTCCGTTGGTCTAATTTTTTTAAAAATTATCATCCCCGTTTTATAATTGAAGCTTCCTTGAGACCTTTAATGGTCCAACCGACCATTGTACATTCCCCACCACAACCAATAATAATCCTAATTTGTACTTTCCTCACTTTAGGATACAGTTTTTCCAACTATACCTTTTGTTAACATTTGTCATCTCTTTTTGTCGAACCCCTACAGTTGTCTTTAGACCTTCAGAAAGCACTCTAATAGCTTCAGATTTTTATTTTCTTCTTTCCTAGGCCATAGCACACAGTTTTTCCAGTTAATATTCGTTCTTTAATAATGAACATTTCCTAGTTTCAATTAAAACCTCACTGAGATCTTATAAAATTTTCTTCTTCTCGATTGTGGCACATTTTCTGTCTAACAATTTTCTCATATTTTAAATTAAAATCGCTCTGAGACCTTAAAAAATGCTTCTGAGTCGTGCAAAGTTGCACATTAAAACCAACGAAAATATCAAATTTTCAACCCGTAACTCGACATTGAGTCTAATTTTTATTTCTGAAAGAATATTTGGAAAAAAAAACCATCAACTTTTTATTTAAAGAAACGATGCTTCTTCCTTCAGTCAAATCTGCATTTTATGAGATTGTGTCTCAGCGATTTCTTGTTGTGGTGTTTTTTTTATAGTGTTAAAAAAAACCTTTTTCAAGAGCCCACCAACTATTCTTCCATTAAAAAAGGACTTAGCCCTAGAAATACTAGTTTTTTTGTTGGTATTCAATTTTTTCTGTGAGCCACTCATCCTGTCTTTGAAAAAAAAGTCAATCCACGTTCGAATATCTTTGAACTTACAGGTTTAAAATAAAGTCAAAAACTTAGGAAAAATGTTCAAAAATTTATGGTGCATTTTCGCACCATTTTTCAATTTTCACGTCATTTTTGATAGTGGCTTCATCAACTGTCGATCAACTCCAGCAAAACAAATTCCTTTTAATAATTTTTTTTCTATTGAATTTATTGTTAGTTTTTATTTTACGAGTAACAAATTACAACACAATCTCGTGAAAATGGTAGAAAACGGAGCCGCTTAATTGACAATAAAATAAAAAGCATCCCATCGTCGACCATGTTTGTTTGGCAGCTCGCTCCTAAAAACGCAATCGAAAATGCAATAAAGGCGAATGAATGAATGAATTTTGAGAAGTTTGCCATTTTTTTTATTATTGGTTTTATTTATTATTTTTTCATTTAGTAAGAATTTAATTTCATCGAATTATGAGTAATAAATTCATACAAGCGAAATTAAATTGCAGCGAACAGATTGAAACTGAAGTGCAGCAATTTTCCAGGGGTGAGTAGATGTGCAGGTAGATGTGCATCAATTTTCATAGAAGCTTTTTTTTAAATGGAATAATTCAAAATTAAAATAATTTAGAAAAATAGCAAAATTCAATGGAAATTATGACGATTTGTACTTTTTTGATGATGGATGAATGGTAAATAAGCGAATTAATGAAAGTTTTTAGCATTAAAACAAAAACAATATTAGAAAAGGGGATTAGGTATTTATAAAATTTTATGATTAACACAAAAAATCTGTTACTAAATGTAAAAATATTAAAATTTTTTGTATATTTTTTTTAAAATTAAATGAAGCAAAATTAATATTATTTTTATTTTTTTTGACATTCTTTAATTTTATTTAGCAGGAGAGTCTCTATTTCCATATCCTAAACTCTCTATTTTTCACCAATTGTTTGTGTACATATTCCTTAAATCCTTTAACTCTGAATAAATTTCTAATAAATTCTAGAAAACATTGATAAAAATCCTCAAAAAAAAACACTTATTCTTAAAAAATAAAACTTTTTTTTTTGTAAAAATTTTTAATAAAGTATTTTTGGACTTTTAAAAGCCAAAATGATAATTTTAAAGCTGCTTTTTATGTAAATCGTTGAGCAAATACCATAAAGCATTTTTTTAAATTATTCTCTTCTTTAAACAAAGAAATTAATCATCGAAAAAATAGAAAAACTTTTTTAAAACAAGCAAAAAATACCCAAAAATTACAAATTATGAGGGTTGTATGATTAATACCTAGCCTCGCAAAGATATGGTGCTGTCACTATTAAGTTAACTCTATTTTTTCGTAAAAACACCTTTTTACAAGATTCCTGTCAAATTTTCTAGCAGCTGCGTTATTTAGTTTTCGAGCGGTAGCCATTTAAAGTGAATAACTTTTGTGCTTTTGCAAAAATTGAAAAAATCTTATATCGAGCAGTGGTAAAATATTTATTTTTGAAAAAGAAAACGAATGATGAGATATACGCGGAACTCAGAAAAGTTTTTGGCGATCCTGCACCTTCCTTCGTTATGAACCATAAAATGTTGGACAGCTAAATCAAAACGTGGCCCAACAAGTATTTTTCGATGACTAAGGGCCAGTTTGTTCACATGAGGTCACCACAAGAAAAATGATTGAAAAAATCAAGGATATGGCCAGAGAGTGAAAGTATTTTTTATGATGAACAATTGACCATAAACACGCACATATGTCAACTCAAAAAGAATGGTGGGCGAAGTTAAAGTGCAATCAGAATGGTTTTTGGCGTCGATTTATAACTGTTGCCGAAACATGGATTCATCACAAAACAGCACATCAGAGACCAAGGTGACTTTATCATTAGAGTCTATTTTGAGTTTTTTTCAGTAATTTTTCCAATCAACGAATCAACGAATCAAAGGTCTAAGACCTTTTTAGAGATTTTCCATTCGATAAGGGCAAAAAGATTAATGGCGACCATTATGCCAACTTATTGGATTGTTTCAACGATTCTGTAAAAGAAAAACGTTCGCATTTGCCACAGAAAATTTTTTCTTCCTGCACGCTTGAACACTTGTATCATTGCCATGACAAGATTTCATGAGTTACGATACGAATTATTTCCTTTTCCACCATATTCGGCAGATTAAGACCATAGCGATGATTTCCTACTTTCGAATGTGCTGAAACAAACGCCTATTCTGAAGATTTTAAAATATCTTATGTTTTAGATTGAATACAAAAGGTTAAAAAAAACGTTGACTAAGTTTATCGACCTAAAAAGAGACAATATTAAAAAATAAAATGAATTTTACACATAAAAATTCTTTTTTCTTGTCAAGGCCAGGTATTAATCATACAACCATCGTATAAGAAAAATTATAAAAAAAATTTCTTTAAAATTTGGGAAATCCTAGCAAATTACGTAAACAATCCTCAATTTTAGGAACATTTTAAAAACAATATCCTTTAATTAATGGAAAAATTACAGATCGGAATATTCGTAAAACCAATTAAACACTACCTTAAAAGGATCTAGTATTGCAAGAGAGCCTATTACGGCCATTTAAATTATGTTCAATTCTACTAACAATGGCAAAATCTATGCAAAATAAACAAACAACAATTTTATCAAAATCTAAATTTAAAATAAATTTTATTGAACCATACTTTCCGAAGCGCAATTTTGAGGAAAAAAAAACCTTTATAAATCGAAAATATTAGAAAAATTACTTCAACAATGGGCGTACTCGTAAATTCTTCTAACATTTTCAATTTTCTCTCTAAAAATTAAAAAAAAAAATATTTTTAAGCAATTCTATTCAGAAGTTTTGTAAATTTCTAGACAATTTACGATTGACAAAATAAAAATATTTTAAAATATTTATAAATAAAATTACATAAGAACGAAATTTTGTCATAAATAAATTCAAGTCACGCCTTTTAATCAGACTTGGGCCCTCTCCCTCCCTTTACCCCTTACAATTGCAATACAATTTTTTTTTTCAACAGAAGCTTTATTGTCTAGGCGCCACCGTCGTGATTGAACTTATTTTTAGTGCCGACACGACGATATGGCAGCAGACACAATATCGTTCAATAAAATAACCCAAAAGTACGCCAACATTTCAACATTTTGCTACCTCGCGGCTGTGCCATTTCTTTGCTTTTGTGTCTCAGTTGGTCTTAAAAAAAAATCGTATTTTTTTACCGTACAATGCACAACACACTTTCAGTTCTTGTTTTGTCACTAATTTCTGACGAGAATAGTTTTGTTACGATCAATGAAGGGGAGAAAGTTCTCAACATTTTTTCACAATTAAACTTCCCCATCCCCTTCACTAAAAAGCCATTAAAAAAAGACAAATAAAAAAATTACAAAATATTCTAAGAAGTCCACCATTAACAACAACAACAAAAAATCATTTGTCTAGCCAGAAAGAGAAAAAACACAAAAAATGTGCATAAGAAAAAGATAAAATAACGTTACACACTTTTACAAGATAAAAAGAGAAAAAGAAAGAGTAAAAGAGACAATAAATTTAATTTGTACTAAAAATAAAATAAGAAATTCTATATCAATGGCGGCGGCGGCGATAATGGTGACGGTGGTAATTGGGTTGGTGACGTCTATGCGTATAATGCCATCTTTTATCGGCATTTAAAATTATTTCTTAATCACAGAGATCCTCATTGTGAAATATGATCATCCATAAATACCAATCGGATAATTTTTTGTGCGAAAAATTAATGCCGATTAATGCAAGTACATTTTCCGTCAATCAACACAAAAAAAATCACACAAAGTAAAAAATAGTGTAACTTATTTAAATAAAACTGAAATTTTTTTCCGACCACTTTCGCAATATTTTCAAGTGTAAAAAAAAACCAAAGTCAACTACAAAAATAAAACTAATGTCAAAATTCCAATGGACCAATCACAGTCAACTTAAAGAACGGCGGGTCCCGGCCCAATTGACATCTGATTGACTAAGCATCAAAAATATCGAACTCGTTTCTAGAAATGACATTTGCCCATCGCAGATTTTTTTCGATAAATCGATTTTTCCCCCCTCACAGATTATTGATTATTTTCAATTTTTTTTTTGTAGTCGTTATATTGAATTGTGTGGTTTTTTTTAAATAAGAAGAATTTTTTCTTTTATATTTACACAAGGAATTAAGAAAAAATAAACAATTATAAATTTGCACACAAAAAATACGCATAAATAAATTTAATATTTTCGGTGATTTTTAATGTCATTTAATTTAGGGAGAGAAAAAAAGTACACAAAAAAAATATGGAAAAGAATTCACATCAGAAAAATATCAAGAAGAAGGAGAAAAAAATGAAGCCAATTTTGAGTATTGGAAAATTTGAAGGTTAAAATAATGGAAAGTACACATAAAAAATTTGCGAGACTCGATTTTATTGAATTAAATGAACAAATTGTTTCTGTCAGTTTAAAAGATCATTTCAGATTTCATGGAAAACAGTTAAACTTTCATTTGCACGTGATTTATTTTCAACCGAAGAAATTAGCAATCCCAACAGCTTCCCCCACCCATCATGAATATCTATTTTGTCCCCTTCAAAGTAATCCCCACCAGATATTATACACATTTGCCAACGTTTTTTCCAATCCTCGAAGCACTTTTTTTTGTGATCTTGTTCAGCTCCGCCTTCGATGCCGGAGCTTTATCTGCTCAATCGTAGCGTAGCGTCGTCCTTTCATGGGGCTCTTCAGTTTCGGGAACAAGAAAAAATCACAGGGGGTCAGATCTGGGGAATACGGCGGCTGCGGCATTATTAGTGTGATGTTTTTGGGCAAAAATTCGCACACAAGCAACGTTGCGTGAGCGGGGGCGTTATCGTGGTGCAAAAAAAAATTTTTGTTCATTCACAAGTCCGGGCGTTTCTGGCGGATTGCTTCGCGCAACTTGCGCATAACTTGCAGGTAATACTCCTTACTTACCGTTCTACCCTTTGGCAAGAACTCATGATGCACCACGCCCCTGCAATCGAAGAAAACTGTAAGCAAAACATTCACATTCGACCGAACTTGGCGCGCTTTTTTCGGTCTTGGCTTGTGCGGCAGCTTTCATTGGGATGATTGAGCTTTGGTTTCCACGTCATAACCATAAACCCATGATTCGTCACCAGTTATGACCATCTGGAGTAGATTTGGGCCGTCGCGGACAGAGTGCAACAGCTCCTTAGCAATGTTAATGCGGTGCTGTTCTTGGTCGAAATTGAGGCAAAAATAGAAGACGAGCCAAAACACGTGCAAGCAAAGCAGCTTCAAAAATTAACTGAACATTCAAAATGGCCGAACTTGTCGGCATAAGTGAAATGATTAGTTTTTTGTTATTTTTAAAAATTACTAATTTCATTAATTTTTTACCAAAGACAAGACATTTTTAATTAAATTAGTTTCATTTTTTTTCTAAAATTGTTTTCATTAAATTTGCCTTTAAAAATAAATTCGAAAGAAGTAGAAAAAAAGGAACATAAAACCACTAATCTTCTAACTAAAAATGCACATTACTTTCAGTTAGTGGCATGTGTGTAGGGGTATTTCCAATAGGAATGTCATATTTTGAGGCTTTTTCATTAATCTTCCAATCAACCAATCACGTGCTAAGACATTTTTTAAAGATTTTCCAGTGGCGTAGGCATTCGATAAGGTCTGCTATAAAGGTTCTAATGCTTTCAAGCAATTAGCGGTCGAATGTTGCTCAACATAGTAACAACCACCGATAATAACGACCGCGAAATAAAAGGAGTTCCAATTAATTATTTTTAAAAACTATGCTTTGTTTTATTGGGTTGTCCGGGAAGTAATTTCATTTTTTTTTTATAAAAATCAAAGACGATTTTTTTATAGTGAGTTCATATTTTATTCAATTAAATTTATCCATTCTGATTCAATATCCTTTGCCATCTTTTTGGCAGTAGCATGATTCCACGCTCATACAATTTTTGGTTCTTTGCTGGCAAAAAAACTGATCCAAGTGATTTTTGACCTCCTCATTTGAATTAAACGTTATACCGGCTAAACATTTTTGTAGAGACCGGAACAAATGATAATTGGAAGGTGCTAGGTCTGGAGAGTATAGTGGGTGTGGCAGTATATCCCATACAAGCTCTAAAAGCTCTTGCCGAGTGGTCAAACTTGTATGTGGTTTCGCATTATCCTGCTGGATCGCTTTAACTTTCCTATTGACCAATTCTGGCATTTTTTCTTTAAGTGTCCAACTGATGACAGTACACTTCAGAATTGATCATTGTGTTGCTCGGTAGAAGCTCAAAATAAACGATTCCTATGAAATTCCACCAAACAATAGCATAACCTTTTTTCGATGAATATTTGCTTTCGAAGTGCTTTGACCCGGTTCATCTTCTCGACTCCAGAATAGTTTCTGGAGTCTATTGTTGTAGACAACCCATTTCTCGCCTCCAGTGATGATACGCTTCAAAAATGGATCATTTTCTTGACGTTTGAGAAGCAAATCACAAACGTAAATGCGACGGCACAAATATTTTTCCGTAAGAAGATGAGGAACCCATATGTCGAACTTTGAGATAAAACCTACCCGTTTCAAATGATCATGAAAGGTTTAATTTGATAAATTTAATCTCTCAGCGATCTCACAAGTTGTTATTCGCCGGTTTGCATCAATTAATGCCTTTATTGTGTCTTCATCAGCTTCAACTGGCCTTCCAGAACATGGTGCATCTTCGAGACGATTATGCGGCTTCAATGTGAAGTTGGTTGTGAAACAATACAATTGATTCCTCTGTTGGGAAACAACGAAATTACTTTCTGGACAACCCAATACGAGGTATGTTCAAAAAAATCGCGAATTTTGAATTTCCGCGGGTTACGTATATTCTATTTTAGATTTTTTGTGGCGTCATATTGGTACTCATGTCTTTCACTTATGTCGACAAGTTCGGCCATTTTGAATGTTCAGTTAATTTTTGACAGCTGAATTGCTTGCACGTGTTTTGGCTCGTCTTTGATTTTTGCTCAATTTTGACCAAAAACAGCATCGCTTCCATTGCTAAGGAGCCTTTTATATTCGCAATAACATAATTAATCGTGATTTTAAGTCTCATTTGTTGTTGATGTGACTGTGTCTCGTTATAAAAAGTTCCATTCTCTTATCTTCAATTAAACTAATCCCCTTGTTCAAGAGCTATCCTCCACTTCCTTTCCAAAAAACAACAATCGAAGATTTAATCGTTACTGGATCTTTACGAAATCACATTCAAAGCGAAGCTCATTTCTGAATTTATAAAATCTTCAGCTCAGATCGTTCAGTAAATGATAATTTGGCCAACCATTTACCATATATTGACAGACTTTTGAATATTTATCATCGTGTCGAAGGATTGAGCGTATATATTCAGGAATTGCATGAACGACAAGGTAGGTTGTCGAAGAGGATGTATTCAAAAACCAATCCAAAATTCTGGGTAAGAAAACTTCTCAGAATTCAGAATGGACATACCGCACTTACCCCAGATTTTCTCTTCGGTAAGCAACCTTGTCGTTCATGCCACGCAACCGATAATTTCTTCTTGAATAGAATTCCTTTCACTGCGGAGCTCTTAGGTCCTACAATTGCATTCACAAGCCCTATTTTTAAGGTTTAAACGTCTTAATTTGCTCCACAAAATTTAACAATGTCTAACTTAGGAGAGCTGGCAATGCCAACCTACACGTAACATGAAGTCGCCAAATGGCCTAATGGTTGTGGCGCTACAGAATAGCCTCTAACTATTGTCTCAGAGATCGTACAAAATAATATACGCTGGACGTGCTTGATTTTTAAAAAATAATCTGCTCCATTCAAAATATCAATCAAGTGCCTCTAAGGTCTCCTTAGTAATTTTCCAGTCAACGCATCACGTGCCTTTATCTTTAAGGGACCTTCCTGTCACTTGTTCATTTTGTTGTTAACCTTCCAGTCAAGAGATCACATGCCCATAGCCCTTCTTATTAAATGTCAACACTTTTTTTAAAGGACTTTCCAGTCAACGTGTTTTAACCTTTTTTAGGGTTTCAAAGTCAATGGAGCACGTACTTAAGCTATTCGAGAAGCCTTTCAGTAGGCTACTTCCAGCCAACGCATCACGTGCTGAATTTTGTTGCTGATCTTCCAGTCAAGAAAACACGTGCCCGTAGCCGTTCTGACTTAATGTCAATCCCTTTTTTTAGGAACATTCCAGTCAACGTCCTTTAACCATTCCAGGGTGCCAACGTCAATGCAAATGCATCACTTTTTAAATCGTTTAATTCTCTTAGTGGCCTTCCAGTCAAAATATCAAGTGCTTGGCCTTTTTAATTGATTTTCCAGTCAATGCATAACGTGCATAATTTTTTCGGCGATTTTCCAGTCAACACATCACGTGCTTATACCTTTAAGGGACCTTCTTGTCACATGCTAATTTTGTTGCTGACCTTCCAGTCAAGACAACACGTGCCCGTAACTTTTCTCACTTAATGTACACACTTTTTTAAGGGACTTTCCTGTCAACGTGGTTAACTTTTTTTTAGGGGCCCAAAGTCAATACACCACGTGCTTTATTTATTCGAGTAACATTTTAGTAAATGCATCACATTTTAAATCGTTGAATTTTCTTAGTAACCTTTCATTCAAAATATCACATGGTTAGGCCTTTAAAGTGATTTTCCAGTGAACGCATCACGTGCTTATACCTTCAAGGGACCTTCTTGTCACATGCTAATTTTGTTGCTGACCTTCTAGTCAAGACAACACGTGCCCGTAACTCTTCTCACTTAATGTATACACTTTTTTAAGGACATTCCAGTCAACGTGCTTTAACCTTTTTCAGGGTCCCAACAATCGATGCAGCACGTGCTTTAGCTATTCGAGTAGCCTTTCAGTAAATGCATCACTCTTTAAATCGTTTAATTCTCTTAGTGGCCTTCCAGTCAAAATATCACGTGCTTAGGCCTTTAAAGTGATTCTCCAGTGAACGCATCACGTGCTTATACCTTTAAGGGACCTTCTTGTCACATGCTAATTTTGTTGCTGACCTTCCAGTCAAGACAACACGTGCCCGTAACTCTTCTCACTTAATGTATACACTTTTTTAAGGACATTCCAGTCAACCTGCTTTAACATTTTTTAGGGTCCCAACAATCGATGCAGCACGTGCTTTATATATTTGAGTAGCCTGTCAGTAAATGCATCACTCTTTATATCGTTTAATTTTCTTAGTGACCTTCCAGTTAAAATATCACGTGCCTAGGCCTTCAATTTTCCAAACAACGCATCACGTGCTCAGACCTTCTAAGTAATTTTCTGAGCAAAGCATCACGTGCCTAGGCCTTCTAATTGATTTTCCAAGCAAAGCATCACGTGCCTAGGCTTTCTAAGTAATTTTCCAGTTAAAGTATTACATTCAGTGCTTTAATCATTTGAGTAACGTTTCAGCAAACGCGTTACAACTTCAACCATTTCTGTATTCTTCCAATCGATTTTTTTTAGTGATTTTCCAGTCATGCTAATTTTTTTGTCGACCTTCAGTACGTACTTAGGACCTTCTCACTTAATGTCAGATTGAATATTTTATCTTTTATTGATCTTCCAATCAGAACAATACACCTAGGCGTTCTTTGTAACCCAAAAAAAAAATAGTTCTTTTCAATATAAGGAAAAAATTTCTTTAAGATTGTTGAAAAAAACTAAAATTACAACCACTAAAGCGTAGGGATTTTATCAAACAACTGGTAAAAAGTTTTTTTTTTAAAAATTTTTTAGTTCCAAGAACTTTTTTTTTTACAATTTCAAGTTCAAAAAAATTTTTATCTGTTTTTCTTTTTTTAAATTATTTTTATACACTATTCAATTTTTAGCAAAAAAAATCATCTTTTTTTTTAAGTTTCTAACATAAAAAAGGGAATGAAACCAAAAAAAAGAAAATTATACAAACTACGCAGATTCAAACTAAAACTCACAAAAACCAACTACACTTTTCTACTAATTACAACAACATCAAAGAATGCAATGATTCTGCAATGAAAATTAAACCCTCAAAAAAAAACAGAAATACGTTTTGACACGTTAAGCTAATTTTTAGAGATTATTTTTTTGCATCTCTTAAAAAGCATATCAACTACCTGCAAAAATCAGGTGCTTTTTGCTAATACGAAAAGTAATTTTAATTTTAATGTAAAATTTTAAACGAACAAAATCCATACACAAAATATTAACTAAATATTATGCTAATTCACCTACACCCCCCCCCCCCCCCCCCCTCCCTCCGCCTTCCCATCACTTCATAAATTTTATTCTTTAAACAAAATTCAGATTGGCTCGTGTAAAATTTAAAAAAATTTCTAAGACTCCGACTGGACGACAACCGGCACCAGGGGATGACTACAGAGTCTCAAGCGGGTGCTGATGATTTATGTTTGTAATCTTTAGCCGATAATGTGCGCATGCAATTTTATTAGCTAATTTAAAATTGGTATTTTTCGAACAAAAATTTCATTACAAACAACATTGTTGCATTTATTGCATGCATCGACGGTGTTTGGACGTCCATTAAGTAAAAATACCCCGCTCCCAAAGGGGTATTCGCGAGAAGTAATGCCGACGTTAAGTTAAATTGCATAAGTTCTAATTTTATCATTATTTTCTATGGATCCACTAGAGGAATTGATTGCAATGGCAAAGAATCAAAAATTTAATAATAGCAATTAAAATAGCAGAGTAAACGTTTTACGTGCGAAGATATTTGCAAAACTGCTTTATTTAGAGAAAAAAAAAACTTTGCCATTAAAAATGGTTACAAAGTAGGTGGGAGATGAGTGCAAATGCAACATTTGTAAACAAATTGATTTTGCATTACAAAAATAGTCTAGTGTGTGTGTGTGTGTGTGTGTAATATGTGCGCACTTGCACTTGAACTTATTGCAAATTTATTATTACGAATGGCCATCAACTAGAAAAATAGTTAAATCGGATACAAATATCATTACGCCTTTAAATAAATACAAGCGAGACAGACAATGTTGCAAAAATGTTTCGGTTAATAAGAATAAATCTCGAATCGTTTTGTACGACTAAGAGTGAGTTGGGAGGGGCATAATTCACTTAATCGACGGGAATTTACTGCACAACCAAGCAACCCACTAACCAAACGATGAATGCGGCACGACCATTTGTCTGTCTCTGTCAGTCTTAAATACGTTCATGCGAATTTGGGAACGGACAAAAAGGAAAGAGAATCTAAAAAAGTAAAATAGAGAAAAAACTGCATCCACGTGCCATTGTGAATTATGGACTCTTTTCGGAGCGAATACATTTTATTTGCTGTTGATTCAAGGACGGACTAACAGAATGGAACGCAACCGAACCGAAAGTGAGAGACGAGAATAGGATAGGACGAAGGCGGACAGAACAGTACGGAGGAGGACAGAAACATGTCATCGTGAGAATTTTCTTATCAAAAAGACATGGCCGTGATTTTTTTTTTGCAAATTTAATTGTTTTTTCTTCGGTTTACTTAATATTTTCTTTACTCGAATTTTTAAAAAATTAGTCTTTTTTGGTGTTCTTCATATTTTTTTTACGAGGTTTTTTTTTAAATTATTTTTTTTTCTTCAGAGCTATCATACTGCATTTGTGATTAACTTTTTTTTATTGACAGATCCCTCATTTTAGAAGTTTTTCTTTTTACCTTTTTTCCAATTTGTACCGGTTTTTCTTCACTCTTAATGCGAAAGTTAGCCGTCTGCACACATAACCTTAAAATGACTGTAAAATTTGGTGCAATAACAACAAAATTGACGGAAATTGCGCTAATTTCGCTGACCGTACACAACGAGGGCTGTATGATAAGTCATTGGCTAATACAAAAATTTAGCTGATATCAACAAAACGATATTTTTTCTATCAACGTATTTGTCTATAAAGATGGCATAGGATATTTTATAAACATATGCTCATTAGTTTAGTTTAGACAGCCATTCAAAGGAGACAAGATTGAAAAAATCGTAAAAAAACATCTATTTTTTGAGGGAAAAAAATAAATACAATATCCGAAACCAAAATCAAGCTTGAAAAGTATAATGGAGACTCGTCTCAGACGATCGAATGGAATGATTTAGAAGTGATGACCTTTCTTTACGAGGTTTTTTATTTAAAATGAGTTTTTCAGAATTATCATAATGACAATGCTCTGAATTTGTGATGTCCGCGATTTGAGAAGTACTGATTAACTCCTCTTTGATTGACCGATCCCTCATTTTAGAAGTTTTTCTTTTTACCTTTTTTCCAATTTGTACCGGTTTTTCTTCACTCTTAATGCGAAAATCAGCCGTCTGTAGATATAACCTTAAACTTACTGTAAAATTTGGTGCAATGGCAACAAAATTGACGAAAATTTCGCTGACCCTATACAACGAAAGCAGTATGATAAGTCATTGGCTAATACAAAAATTTAGCTGATATCAACAAAGCGATATTTTGTTTATCAACTCCTTCACCTATAAAGATGGCATACGAAATTTTATAAACATATGTTCATTAATTTAGTTTTGACAGCAATTCAAAGGAGACAAGATGTGTATTTTATTATTAATATGGAAAAAATCGTTTATAAAACATTTATTTTTTTTCAGAGGAAAAATAATACAATATCCGAAATCAAAATGAAGCTTGAAAAGTATAATGGAGACTTCTCTCACACCAACATTTGGAATGATTCAAAAGTGATGTATTGTTTCAAAAGACTGCTGAGTGAAAGATAGCTGATATGGTAAACCTCTCAAAAGAACGTGAAGGCAACATCTTATATGAAATTTTGGCTATGAGAAAGCTGAGCAAAAGCATGTTTAAGAGTACTCCAAATGTATTTTGGCGTGTCGACTCGTAACTGTTGAACAAACATGGAGTCATCATTACACACCAGAAATTAAAGTTCAGTCAAAACAATGGACTTTTACCGAACGTGCACCAAAGAATGCGGAGGTAGTTACAGCTTCTGTTTTCTGGGGTGCACATGGTATAATCCTTATCGACTATCTTGAAAAAGGAAAACGCGATAACAGGACAGTATTATGCGGCATTATTAAACCAATTAAATAATGAAATCAAGACAATACAACACCCGTGCACCTTGTGTCATCGCCACTGCAAAATTCCATGAGTTGCCTCCGCATGCACCATATTTGCCGGATTAAGCTTCTAGCGATGGTTTTCTATTTGAGAATGCGCTGAAACAAACGCCCTTTTTTTTAGATCTCTCCAAACGAGAGATCGTAAGGAAATCTTGGGCGAAGTATGTCGAACTTAACGGAGACGATGTTGACAAATAAAGTAAAATTTACACATGAAAATGTTTTATTCTTGTTAAGGCCAGGCATTTACCATACAACCCTCATATAATAATTTTTTGTTATCTGCAAGCGGTCGTCTGCAATTCTTTCTGACCGCGAAAGGACAATTAGTTAGATGCGCTTTGAAGTCGTACTACATATTTACGGACATTTTGCAAGAAATTATTTTGGGAAATTTCGGTTTAATTGAAATAAAAAAATCTTTTTTGGACCAAGAGAAATTGCAGAAAAAACGAAGAAACCAATTTTCTTCTTAAAACACATGCAGGGAGAGAGTGTGACAATTTACAAAAAGGTGCAATAAGAGTGCATAGTTTTGGACCTCTAGTTTTGGACGCATAATATTTATTATTTTTCCTTTTACGAAAATATATAAAGATAGTCCAAAAACAACGGAAAAAGTTCTTTAAAATTCGCAATTTTTTTCTGTAAACTTTTCCATCTTTTAAAAGGAAAAGCGAAATTGATTTGGGAATTTTCTGATTGGACGTCTGAGAACATTTTAATGAACAAAAAGTGCATTTTTTGAAGTTTTTTTTCGAAAAAAATTGCATTTTTTTTTTCAAAGAATTTTAAGGGATTTCTGAAGAAACAATTACATTTATAAGAAAATGAAAATTGAATTGAAAAAGTTTCGTTATCTTCGAGTTTGCAAAATTTTTAATTACATCAACAAAAAAGCCTTCGTTTCATCTAAAGAGAGCCTATTAAAAAATCTTCAAAATTCTATAAACAAAATTCTTTTGGGCTTTTGATAAAAATATAAAAAAAAAACTTTGAAAAGTGTTCTGTCGACCTCTACCCTCGCCAGCAAGAAAAACGGCAAAAAAAAACAGTCAGAAAAATTTAATGAAAAACTAATCATCCTCACTGTTGGGGAGTCATTGGGAGTCTCCACCAAAAATAGCAATCGCCGTTAGTGTGCTTGCTAATTTTCAATTAACTAATAAATAACAAATAATCGCGTTAAATTTTGTTTAATTAATTTTTATCATTTCACAGTCAAGCTGAATAAACAAAAAGTTCCATAATTGATGGACTCACCGGAATGGCTTGGTTTGAGTAAAGATGAACGGAGGAAGGAGCATTTGGCTGGGCAGACAGACGACCTCACGTTGGTTGGTTGGTTCGAGATAAACTTTCGAGACGAACTCGTCGCCGATTATGACAAAACGTGACGCATTTTGGTAGATTTCGTCACATATGCAAATATTGAGCGGATACGTCAGAACTACGAGACCGCCAGCATCAGAAATGAACAACAACAAAGTACACCGAGTTACGGTCAAACTCATTAAAACCATAAAAAGAGACGCAATTTTCGTATTTTCTCGAATTTTTTTAATTGCTGTTTTTATTTTTTTATTGTGTTTGTTTACTTTTCACGAATGCGTATGCAAATTTACGTTTAGAGTTTCAAATTACAAGCAGGAAAAGTAGAATTAGAGTTTCCAAAACTAACCTGCTGGGCTAGTCTCTCCCCCCCCAACCCCTCACCACAAACCCCATCATCCACAGTAAAAATAACCTAAATATTTGAAGAGCATTTATATCTACCAGACATCATCCTTTCGATCTATAAGCTGATTCTTCTAGACGCATTGCTATCACGAGTTATGAGCTTTTAAATTTCTTTGATTTAAAGTTTCGAGTCCTTAGAATTGACAGAGTATTTATTTCAGGCGCTCATGATAATTTCTTAACTCTTGTTTTAACAAAATCCTTTAAACTAAAAGACCTTACTAGGAAGTATTTGAGATTATTATTAATTTTGATAATTCTGAACTTTTTTGAACCAAAATCCATTTTTTCCAGTATTTACAATTTGTTTTACAAAATTTTCGATGCTATTCTATGTCCTCAACATTCTTGCCATATTTTTCTTATGCTTTTCTTTATTCGTCTACATTTTTTTTGTTGTGTTTCTACGAGGGTCGTTCAATAAGTCCTTAGAAAATCCAAGAAATTGCGCTCGTAGTGTCGGTAAAGATTTTTTTAAGTAGCATTATCGACAGGAAAGCTGTCAAAATTTCAGCTCGATCCATAATGCGGGTCAATTTCTACCGTCGATTAAAGTTAACAATATTTGTTTGTGCATAACAATGGAAAAAAGCGAGTTTAGGGCTGTCATCAAACATCTCCATTTGAAAGGCTTAAGCCCGAAAGAAATCAAAGCCGAGTTTGATGCAGTTCATGGCACATCTGCACCTGTGTTTGCGACGGTTTACGGTTGAATGAATTTAAACGTGCCCGTTCATCCACAAAAGATGAACATCGTTCAGGACGCCCAGTTGAGGTGTCTACTCCTGAAATCATCGACAAAATCCACGATCTGATTTTGAACGATCGGCGAATTAAAGTGCGCGAATTAGTTGAGGCCACGGGCATATCACAAGGTACAGTCGCTTCAATTTTGCATGAAAAATTGTCTGTGAAAAAAATTTCGGCAAGATGGGTACCGCGTTTGCTCTCAGAGGAGAATAAGCGCAATCGTGCAGTGGACTCTGAGGCTATGTTGGCACTCTTTCATCGCAATCCTGCCGAATTCCTTCGTCGATATGTCACTGTGGACGAAACCTGGATACACTACTACACTCCAGAAACGAAGAGATAGTCATCACAGTGGATTTTCAAGGGTGAACGGGCTCCGAAGAAGGCAAAAACTGTGCCATCGGCCGGCAAGGTGATGGCCACGGTCTTTTGGGATTCGCAGGGCATCATTTTTATCGACTACTTGGAAAAAGGAAAAACAATAACAGGAGCGTATTACGCGTCGTTATTGCAATGGTTGAGCGAGGAAATCAAAGAGAAACGCCCCCATCTGAAGAAGAAAAAAATCCTCTTGCATCAGGACAATGCGCGTGTTCACACCTGCGCGTTTCCATGGCCAAAATTGTGGAATTGAGAATGGAATTGTTGCAGCATCCCGCTTATTCACCAGATTTGGCCCCGAGTGACTATTTTCTTTTCCCCAATCTGAAGAAATGGCTTGGCGGACGACAGTTCACTTCCAACGAGGACGTCATTGCTCAAACGGATGAGTATTTTGCAGAACTTCCGAAATCCTATTTTTTGGACGGGATAAAAATTTTGGAAAAACGGTTGGAAAAGTGTATAGAGCTAAGAGGAGATTATGTTGAAAAATTAAAAAATTTTTTTAAAAAAAACGGTTTTTTTAAATCTTTTTCTAAGGACTTATTGAACGATCCTCGTACATTTTTCTATATTTTCTATGTTTTTCTATATTTTTCTACGTTTTTATATATTTTTTTATGTTTCAATGTTTTCTGTATTTTTCTGTTTTTTATTTTTTTATAGTTTTCTTATGTTTTCTATATTTTTTACGTTTCCATGATTTCCTGTTTTTTGTATTTTTTATCTGTTTTTTCTACGTTTTCCTACGTTTTTGTATGTTTTTCTGTTTTCTGTAATTTTCTTGATTTTCTATGTTTTTTGTTTTTCTATTTTTTGTTGTTTTTCTGTATATTTCTGATTTTCTACGTTGTCCTGTTTTTCTATATTTTCATATATTTTCCGTTTCTCTATGTTTCTTCCTATATTTTTCTATGCTTTCTACGTTTTCATATATTTTACTACGTGTTTTTATATTTTTTTATGTTTTTAAATTTTCTGTTTTTCTACATTTTTCTATATTTTTTTCTGTTTCTATATTTTCTGTATTTTTCTTGTATTTGTATTTTTCTGTTTTTTTTTTAAATGTTTTTTTATACATTTTCCTATATTTTTCTACATTTGCCTGTTTCTATATTTTTGTATGTTTTTCTATATTTTTTTATTTTTCTATGTTTTCTCACGTATTTATTAGGTTTTTCTATATTTTCGATGTTTTTTTGTTTTTCTATGTTTTTTAATATTTTTCTGTTTTCTATATTTTTTTATGTTTTCCTGTATTTTTCTACGTTTTTCTATTTTTTCTTCGTTTTCGTTTTTTTATATTATTTGCTGTTTTCCTATGTTTTGTTCTATATTTTTCTGTTTTTTTTTTTTACATTTTCTAAGGTTTCTATGTTTTCCGTATTTTTTACGTTTTCCTATTGTTTCTGTTTTTTGTATTTTTTTGTTTTTTATTTTTAATGTTTTTCTATGTTTTTCTATTTTTTCTTTATTTTCTTTGTTTTTTTTTTATATTTTTCTATATTTTTTTACGTTTTTCTACGTTTTTTAGGTTTGTCTATGTTTTTTTAAACTGTTTTTCTGTATTTATCTACGGTTTTTCTACGTTTTTCAATGTTTTCCTTATTTTCTGTACTTTTTTGTATTTTGCTGTATTTCTATATTTTTATGTTTTTCTATTTTCTGTATTTTTATGTTTTTTTTAAAATGTTTTTCCTTACGTTTTCCTATGTTTTTCTATGTTTTCTATGAATTGCTATATTTTTTTTTTCTTCTATATTTTTCTATATTTTTCTGCTTTTCTATGTTTTTGTGTTTTTTGTATTTTTTTGCTTTTTATTTTTTTCTGTTTTTTTTTAAAAATCTTTTTCTGTTTTCTGTAATTATCTGTAATTTTGTTTTTCTGTATTTTTCCGTTCTTCTATATTTTTCTGTTTTTCTCTAGTTTTCAATTTTTTTTATAATTTTCTATTTAATTCGTTTCTTTTTAAATTCTTTTCTAATCTTATTTTTCTACAATTGAACTAAGTTTTTTAATCATTTTGCATGCATTTCTATCGTTTTGTACATATTTTTACATACAATTTTAATTTTAATTAAAACTACATAGTTCAATATCGTCTTCTAATATCCTAAATATTATCTACGTTAAAAAATTTCTAACAAATACCAAAAAAAAAAAATGGAAACGTACTCTCCCTTCGTAAAATAGACATCTTTTTGCAAAAATAGGAGTCAATCCGGATGTGCATCCACTTACCTGCAAATAGAAAAAAAAAAATAAAAATTATTATTATGAAAATTTAATTAATTATTAAAAATATATACATAATAAAATAAAATTTAAATATTTCTTTGTATAAAAAATTGTAGAAAAAATATTTTTGGTTGAAAAAACAAATTAAGTACAAAATATTAAGTTTATAAATTTTTAAAGCAAAATAAAAATAAAAACTGAACAGAAAATATATAAATATATTAGGAAAAAAGTTAGTACACATTATTAAGTAAAAAATAATAGGAAGGAAATATTTTTTTTTTTCGTTAAAAAATTTAATACAAAATAATTTATGAAAAAATTAATTCCAGAATTACCAAAGAAATTTGGTATAGAAAATAAAAGTAGGTCAATAAATTTGGGGGAAAATTTGGATTAAAATTTAGGAAAAATAATACATAAAAAAAGGAGGACAAAAAATTACCAATTCAGGCTTCTGCTCGCTGGAAAGGTGACATTCTATACTAAAAAAAAATTATTTTATCGTTTTTTGATTGTCGATTCAGTTCTGAGTTATAGGGTGTAAGGGATGGAAGTAAACAAAGAGAAATTTTTGGTATGTTTAAAAGATTTTGCTTTGATAAAGACGAAAATGCAAGCCAGGTGGTCCCGCGGGTGTGTATGGTCCCAATACTGTTAAAAAAGAAAACAACTCGCAATGGTAGGCTCGTCGTTGCAAATATCAATAATATCATGTCCAGGAGCTAAAGGTCGACCACAGAACAGTTTTAAGCCATCTGCAGAAAGCCTGGATTAAAAAAGAATATTTATGTTTGGATGCCACACGAGTTGACACAAAAAAAACATGTTGGATCGAAGCCTAGGTGAAAAGGAATAAAATAGACCCATTTCTTAAACGGATGGTGACTGGGGATGGGAAATGGTTTACATACGACAATATTGTGTGAAAATGGGTCAAAGCGGCTCAAACGGTAGCCAAATCAGGACTAACGACCAGGAAGGTTTTACTATGCATTTGGGGGGACTGAAAAGGCATCATCTACGATGAGCTGCTTCCATATGGACAAACACTTAATTCGGACCTCAGAAGCGACCAAAATAGACCAACAGGAGAGCTGTTCTATATCATCAACTCACCAGAAACTTCGGAGGCTTGACTGGGAAATTTTATTGCTTAATTGGATCTTATAGTCCGGATCTGGCACCAAGCGATTACCATCTTTTTTTATCATTGCAAAACTTCCTTATTGATAAGAAATTGGCATCAAGAGAAGATTAAGAAAATCGTTTTGTCGACTTTTTCGCCAACAGTGGACCAGAGCTTCTATGACAGAGGCATTATGACGTCACCTTTAAAATAATGGATTTCTTTTTCCTTAAAATCAATTTAAACGTTCATTTTTGCCTACAAAAAAAAAATAAAGAAAATCCTGAAAAAGCATAGTCACTTTTTTTTTGTTTATTTGAAAAATCCTAAAAATCATGGGAAATTCATGGTCAAAGAATAAAAAATAAGATGAGAAAAATGATTTCCCATAAAATATAACGTCATCCTAGTAGATGACTCATATGACGTCATCGTCGGTAGCAAAGCAATGACATCACACAGAAATTTTTATTCTATTGGCAACTTAATGGCTCATTCCAATGGAACGCAACAAGTACACATAAAAACTATTCCAACCCACGTCAAGTCACACTTATAAGCACACCCACACAAAACTCCCACAGCTGACCGCTACTGTGACAACAACACAACCAGCTACACAAGAAGAAAAAATACGACTTTCATTGAACGGACATTCACGCATTTCTTCTTAAATTTAATTCAAAAATATCCTCCAAAAATCGTGAAGAGGACAGGATGACATTAAAAGAAATTTTTTTTAATTTGTACCAAAGGCAACAAAAGAGGACAGCACGAAACTCGGGAAACGGAAAAAACTTCTTTAACGAACAAAAAAAAAAGTTTAGCAAATGCACAACCACAAACACAAAAGCCTCATCGTCGCGTCGCATTCGAATCAGTTGCATTTGTTATGACACGTACCGAAAATGGCAAGTACCTATCCTATGCATAAATTTGCGTACGTACATATATGTACGTACGTAAGCTCAAGTCAGTAGACGCTTGAGTTTAAATGCATAAGCATACAAGGCCAAGTGAAATATGAAAGAAGAAAAAACGGAAGGACAGTAGAATGAGAAAAATAGAAAAGAAAACAAGAGAAATAATAAAGTAAATCCAATGTCAACACTGTGTATTTATGTGTACGGGGCACGTGCCCTGGCATAATCGAAAAACTCATAACCGAGTTCAGAATGATTTGCTACAAAAATAATCGATGAGAATTTTAGGAAAAATAGGTGGCATATTGGGAAAGGACATTTAACACGCCCACAGACATGAGGAAATTACCCAGGATGATAAAAAAAAATTAAAACACACAAGACTGAACAGGTGACACACAGTTCACAGTTCATTGATTAAGTTTGCATTTGCTAGGAGAGGTTAGACGTGTGGGTTGGCCAATAACCAGAGTGGGTGTGCATTATTAGCAGGCGAACCGGCATGATGAGCACCACGGAACAAGGAAGATTGCTCAAAACTAAAAACGTCGGATAATCGTACGTTCACCAATCAGAAGATATGCGCTCTTATTTATGTGATATTTTGTTCTAAAAATAAAATGTTCGAATTTTTTAAATAAGTAAGGTTTTTTGGGGGGCTCAAGTATTGACCCCTGTGTGTGGAAAGGGGGTCAAGTATTTCTTTATTTTTTTTTTTGTTTTTTTTTAAAGGTTGTTAATAATAATAATGATAATAATTTTGTTTTTTTCTTCTTTATTCTTTTTATTAAAATTAAATTTTTTTTCGTTGATTTTTAGTTGGAAAATCAAATTTTTTTTTGTTATTTTGTTTTTAACAAAATATTTATAATGGGATTTTTTCTCTTTTATTTCAAAGGAGTTTTTTTTGGTTTGCAGGTTCTTTGCACTGCAATTGAGAGGTATTATTTTATAAGGATAACTTTGAGTTTTGGGCGAATCGGCGTTTCAATTGGTCTATTGATAATGGGTGATTATTGTCTAGGTTAAAAGGACAGAATTGGAAATGAAATTTTTCAAGAAACTATGAGGAATTTTCAAACAAGAGATACCAGTTTTTTTTTAGAAATTTTTAATCTTTTTTTTAATTCTTAAATAATTTTTTGTGGATTTTTCTTCCTTGAAGAAGAAAATTCACAAAAAATTATTTAAGAATTAAAAAAAAGATTAAAAATTTCTAAAAAAATTTTTTTAGATCTAGTAATAGTAGAGGTTTTTATGTCTCAATACATTTTCACTATTGCCAAATCTTATGAATTCATCAAAAAATTGTCATTCTTTGTTAAAAAAAATTTCATTCGAGTTCTTTTTTGGTCAAGGCCAGGTATTAATCAACAACGGGAGTTGTATGATTAATACCTGGCCTTGGCAAGAAAAAAACATTTTTATGTGTAAAATCCATTTTCTTTTTTTACCCCCTTTTCCTTTTGGCTCAATAAACTAAGTCTACCGTTTTCCTATTTTCTATATCATCATCTAAAAAATATGTTCCTTGTCATCTTTCAAACTAGGCGTTTGTTTCAGCGTATTCGAGAAATAGGAAATCATCACTGGGTCTAAATCAGTTGAATATGATGGAAGCGGAAGTAATTCGTATCCTACCTAACTCATGGAATTTTACCTTGACGATAATACAAGTGTGCAAGCGTGCATTGTCTTGAAGGAAGAGAATTTTTTTCTGCTGTATTTACTGACGTTTTTCTTTGATAGCATTATTAAAACAATACAAATAAGTTTGCATAATGCACACCATAAATTGGTTTGCCCTTTTCAAGGTAATCGATATGAATTATGAAGAGTGCATCCACAAAATACTGTGACCATGACTTTGTTTGACTGGTATTTTGTCTCTGGTGTACTGTGATGAATCCATGTTTCGTTCGTAGTTATTGAATCGTCATCAAACAACGCAAAAAGCTTTTCTCATATCCAAATGAGCAATAAAAATACCCACAACATCACGCACTTCCACTCTCCGACCATATCGTGCATTTTTCGCAATCATTACTTATCTGGTGACTTCATTTGGACGAGCTGGACGTTGTTCATCAACAAAAACTTGTACTTCCGCATTTAAATTCAGCTGTCCATTATTTTATGGTCCATAACGAAGGTGCAGAGTCCCCAAAAACTTTTCTGAGTTCCGCTTATATCTCATCATTGGTTTTTTTTTTTCTTCAAAAAGAAATATTTTATTACTACTTTTCCATTGTTGTCAAAGCACAAAAGTTGTTCACTTTAAATTGCTGTCACTCGAAAATTAAATAACGCAGCTGCTAGAAAATTTGACAGGATTCTTCTAAAAGGTTCTATTTACGAATAGCAGAGTTAACTTAATAGTGACAGCACCATCTTTTGCCGAGGCCAGGTATTAATCATACAACCCCCGTACTTTGACGAAAATTGTCCTTAGAAGAACATTTAAACACAAATAATGACGGTTTCTATTGAATAATAAAATTATGATTAAAAATTAAACTAAGTGATTTGAACCGTCCAAGGTAGGCGGGACAATTAATCCGAATAAACAGAAAGGATGGATTCTAGCTTAATAGTCTGTAGTGGCTCCATATATATGGTAGGCACTGCCACGATCTCATCCCAACTTCCTTTAAAATCCTCTCTTTAAGATTTCTTTAAGATCTTTTCTTTAAGAGAGACAGGATCTTAAAGAAAGTTAGGAATTATCATGTTTCCTCCTTTTTTTAACTTCGACAAACAAAATCCCTACAGACCTTCTAGGATTTACTGTCGGCCAACTACACTTTTCTTTATAGTAAATATAATAAGCCTAATTTTCCAAAATTTTCTTTATGAAATTAATTTTACCATCTCGAAAGAGGACACTCTTTTTGGAGATCTTGAAAAAGAAACAATTTTCCTTTTAAATAAATTAAGTAAAAATTAAAAGAAAAAAACTCAATTCCAATTTGTAAAAAGTTAACATTTCATGAAAAAATTAATAACAAATTTTTGGACCATTTTTTAAAATAATAAATTTTGTTGATCAATTTATTAAAATAAAAATTTTTTTTGGTCCTATCTAAACAAGCGCACACTTCTCCCAAAACTCACAGAAAAATATGTTGCTTTACATAATTTTCTTAGATAAAATTTTTACTTAGAAATCACTAAAGCTAAGAGAAATTATTAGATAAGCTTTTATTGGCTTTCATGTAAGATATTATCTATGATTTTATATTAAGTAACACGGAATTTATTAGCGTATAAGTTATGTAAGGTGACTACGAAAGTCGAATTTTTTTTCTCAATCCATTTTGCAGCTCAGTAAACGTGAAGATTTAATCACCATTCGCTCTTGTCCAAAAAAAAATAACAGAAATGAACAAAATCTCTTCACTCCTAATATCAGTAATGGCATGACAAATCCTTTACACTTGCTCCTCTTATGTAAACATTAAAATTCGTTACAAAAAAGAAAATGAGAGAAAATTCCAATTTTTTTCTTTTTTCCCCTCATAAAATGTCAGATCATACTTAACAGTGCCGAGTAGATCAATGTCAAGATAATAAATGACATTTTTTCTTGTTCAATTGTATTTTACGATCCCCGACCCCCTTTAAAAAAAAAATTTCGAAACTAACTAAAAGAAGAAAGAAATGAGTTCACAAAAAAAAATGAAAAACTAACTGCACACAGTTTCTCTCTCTCTCCTTGACACAGTGACCGAGTTTAGAGTGTCACACAGTTTTGTGTGCACCTTCGCCGTGAAACCAATTTCAGAAAATTGCATTAAAAAAAACGATGCAAACTTCGATAAGAGTTGTTGGCGATTTTTGCGAAATCTCACCTTTGAATTTGAGCAATTTTTCAATAAGTGTTGTTACAAAAAAAGAAAAGAAAAAAGAAAGAAATCGATTTTTTTCTTCTCCTTTGCGTCGTTAACCAACAAATTACGTAACAAAAAAAAAAAAAAAATTATTTATTGCCATTTTTATGTAAGAATTCATTGCCTCAGAAAATGATTAGTAATTTTTTGAAAATATTTTAATTTAGTCGTTTTTTGAGCCACTTTTGGTCGATTGGAATTTTTCGTTGCTTAGAGTCCAACACAGAATCTTCGACCTAGTTTTTATCGGGTTCACATTACCTTTTAAACTCGATGAAAAGTGCTACAGAACAATTTGGACTTTCTAGGTTCATCGGACCTTCCCTTATTACCATTTTAGATGCACGTGACCTTTTCAAGATTCTCTTTGAACTTTGGATCTTTTGACCCCATAGAATGGAGCTATTGTACAGGTCCACGTGCCTTTGTTTTAATTCAGCTAGAGACCTTCGCAAGTTCAGGTGGTCTTTTCAGGTCTATGTGTTTTTTTTGATTTAATTGACTTGAGATCTAAAGTCCATCAGACCTAATATTAGGTCACTGTGACCATTTCAGATCTATTTGAGCTTATATCCTTTTCTAATTCGGTCAAAACTCTTTAGGTCCAGGAAGCCTTCGCTCGTTTAGGTGATCTTCCCAGGTCCATGTGACCATTTTTTAGGTCAATGTGACCTTTTCAGATTAACTTGATCTTCGGGACCATTTCTAGGTGCAAAAAGTATTTCTCGGACTGCCAGAACTTTGTAGGTTTACTTGCCTTTTTTAATTCAGCTAGAGACTTTCCCAAGTTCAGGTGGTCTTTTCAGGTATATGTTTTTTTTTTTTAAATTTAATTGACTTGAAATCAATGGCACTGTGACCATTTCAGGTATATTTGAGCGTTTATCCTTTTCTAATTCGGCCGAAACCCTTTAGGTCAAGTAGACCTTCGCTCGTTTAGGTGATCTTCCCAGGTCCACGTGATTTTTTTAGATCCATCTTTTCAGATTAATTTGATCTTTAGGACCATTTCTAGGTGCAAAAAGTATTTCTATGAGTGGAAGATCTGCGTAGGTCCACGCGACTTTTTTATAGATCCACGTGGTTTTTTTTGGTCTACGTGAACTTTTTAGAGACCCTTGACATTTTTCAGGTCCCCGTTATCTTCTTCGATCCAAATTATTTTAAATTGTTTCTTGACTATAACAGATGCATATGGCTTTTCATTGTCTATAAGGTCTTTTTAGGTGTACCTGTTCTTTGTAGGCCTTTCTTACCTTCTCACAACCACGTGATTATGAAAAATTCACCATGTTTTCAAAATCCTTCTTAGTTTTCCAAGTCCATATGGGCTATCAGAGTCGTCTGTACTGATGGTTAACTATCCTACAAAAATACCACCACTTCAAAGGGCTTTTGAAGAAGAAGAAAAATACCTGAAAAGTTGATTAACTTTAAAAAAGGAGATCTACAAAAAATAATTTCCTTACGCCATCTAAACCAGTTTTTTTTATTTGGTTTTTTCCCCTCTCAATTGTATTTATTATTTTCCAAAAAATTATCCACTAATTTTTATATTTTTTATTAGAAAAGAAAGAAGAAAAATCTTTTTTCTTCTTTCAAATAAAATGTGACTTTCCTCCGCGAAAATAAGAACAAATTTCCTTCGTGAAAATACAAACAAATTATTCGTTTTTCAATAAAAGGTAAAATATTAAAAAAAAACTCCTTTTAATAGTGTCGCTTAATTTGTTAAAAAATTCCCTTTATTTATCATGAAATAACTGCAAAAAAAAACATTTTTTTTCTAGTAAATAGAAGCAAGTCCTTACAATAAGAAGAAAATATTACTAAAAATAATAGTGAAAATTGCATAATTTGATATAAAAATAGAAAAATCAATAAAGCCCACCACTATTATTGCAGTAGAAGTACTTCTAAGCGAGTGGGTAGGAATATAATGCCATCTTCAAAATGGAGGCGAATGAAATTAAAAACTCCTACTTAGAAGAGACCAAAATAGAAATTAGTATTTTTCCAACGAAATGTAGAACAAAATAGAAAATTTCCCATCAATAAAAATATAAACTTTTTTTTAAAGGGAATTCAACATTGTACGACCCTCCCCCCACCATAGACCCAAAAAAAAAACTTCTAAAATATTCTTTTTTATTAAAAACAAAAATTTTAAAAAAATTAGACTACAAATTTAATAGTTTTTCCTTTACAAATTTCCGAATGCATATGTGAAAAAAAAATTGATCCTTTTTAATTAATTTTCACTCAAAGCAAAATTGCGTAATTCTTTTTATGATTGGTTCTTGAAGAAATTGCAGTCAAAAATACTCCATTTTCCTCTCTAAGCATTTTGAACGGTTGTCGGCAGTAGGAGCGCCATGATAATTTTCTAGAAGTTTTTTTTGCCATATTTTAAATCCGGCGAATGACATTTATTACACACGAAAATATATGTCATTCCTGATTGCATTTGTACAAGCATTTTTTACTATTACTCAACACTACTATGACTGGTGGGCATTTCGAGTATTTTTACGCTAAATTGTACGATGCACATTTTCATTGATTGAAAAATGATTTTTGGCACATGCGCCAAAGAAATACAAACACTCACTACGTACGAGAGCGTAAATGCATTTTGTGTATACGTACGCGAGAATGTATGTCAATGCATTAAAAAGGCAATAATTTTCACAATTGCTTATGTTCTCGATTTTCACCCTAAATTTTTTTTTTTACAAATTGCTTTTAACCCAAATAAAATTTTAATAAAACTACAAAAATAAAAAATGAAAACCAAACAAAATCAAATCATTTTCCTGGTCAGAGAGTTCGATTTAAAAAATACCAGCCCACTTTCGCATGTAATCATAACTAATTATAAGCCAGCAAGAAAGAGTGAGAAGGAGGAGAACAGGGCTTACCAATCAATCAGTCGCTACTATGAACAGATTATCCGACCGACAACTCATTAGCGAAGGACGATCAATTGTTCTGTGCACACAACACTAATCGCCGCGATGAACATTTTTTTTGGTTCCTTTTTTTTCGTTGTTCATTTGTCACTGGTTAGATCAGGTCGCTGAGAGCTTTTGCATAGTCATTTGCATAAGTGAGTACGTTGACTGACAGATGTGCATGCACAGAAGTGCGTTATGATTTGTAGACTTTGCATTTGTGTGTAATTATTGAGAGTTCGTGAGTGAGGGTTTTCACTAATCAAATAAAAGTTTTTATTGGAATTTTACCAGAATTAGGGAATTATTTCAGTTTTGATCAATTATTACAGATGTAAAAATGGGGTCGCTAATTCTAAAAAACATTTAAGAGGGAAAAGGGGGGGTATCTGGATATTTTCAACAAAAAAAAAGTTTCATAAAAAAGAAAAACAAATTGAAAGAAAAACAATAAAATTATTAAAAGAAAATGAACACATAATTAAGAGAAAAACCTAATAGCAAAATTTTGTATATATTAAAAATAAAAAAACTAACAAAATAAATAAAAATCAAAGTGAATAAAATTTTTTTAAATATATTTTGTTACATAATAAAACTTTTGAAATTTCCGTCTTTAAGTAAAAAAAAAAAAAATAAAAAAATTCCCAATAATACTATTTTGTGTTCAATAAAAATGAATTTTTGGTTTGGTAAAAAAAAACGAAGCCATTTTTGTTTTTTCAATAAAATAGCTTTTATTATTTACAATTTTTTTTAAAAAAGATTTTTTTTTGTTAAATAAATTAAATTGAGGATCTTTTTTTAAGTTTATTTTTTCAGTTGTTTTTGTTTAAAGAACAATTTTTTTATGTATTGTTTTCAAAATGAAACAAAAAATGCCTTATAAACTGCTGTAGAAGAAATTATAAAAAGAAAATTTTTAACTAAAAATCATGAGAATAAAATTAAATACAAAAAAAAATAGAATTATTTAACATAAACAAGAGAAGAAATTATTTTTAAGTAACAACTCCTTAAAAATGTAATGTTAAAAAATTTTTTTTTGTTTAAAGAACAATTTTTTTTATGTATTTTTTTTCTATTGAAGGAAGATTATTTTTCCGTCCTCTAATTTTTTTAAAGATTTCTGTCCTTTTACTTATATATATTAACTAGACATTTTTTTTTAAAGAAAATTTTTACTTAGTAAATTACAAAAAATTCCAATTTTTTTCTTAAAAATTCTATTAAAATTATTTTTTTTAAAGATATTATTTTTCCAGTTTAAAAATAATTGTTTCTGATTTTCAGGTGAAATTAAAATATAACACATAATTCCTTAAAGAGTGTCAACTTTCATGGAAGAACATTTTTGCAATTAAAAACACCTCCCAACCTCCGTTCCCCCCTTCGTCTACTTATACTTTTATTTTTACAGATTTAAAATTATTATTTCTCTTCTATTAAGAAAAAATGCAATTATTATTTGTAACTATTCCACATTTTCACTAAGAAATAGAATACAAAAAATAAAAACAATTTTCAATTGTTGAAAGCTATTAAAATTAAGATAATTTTAGAGGGTTTTCCTTTTTTTTTTAAAACAAAAATAAGAAAAAGCAAATAATTCAAAAAAATATAAATCCATTTATTTTAAGATAAATTCGAAATTTATTTAAAAATAACATAAAAACTCTTATTAAAAATTTGAATTTTACAACAAAAAAAAAAACAAACACCAAAAAAAAGTTATTATACAAAACTCCAAAAAAAAAGAAAACGCCCTCCACACTTTAAGAAGGATTTTCTTATTTTTCACTAGTATTAAAAATCAGCTGTGAACACCAACACTAAACAAATTTTGTTCATATTATGTGTAGATGCATTTGCATGCCGCCGTACAGACATAATATTTACTATCATTCATAATTTTTCCCATCATTTAACTGCAAGCAATTTTTTATTGCAATAAAATTCTCCGCCCCCTCTTACTTTTCGAGAATGCCATTAAAACGATTTGAATTGCAGCCAAATTGCATTGAATTGATACGAAATGAATCATCAAAAGTTATATTTTCTGATCATGTGTAAAATTATTTATGCACTCTCAAAATAACCGCTTCTTAACCCAACCGATCCCTTTTCAGAGAACCACAGTCGTCACCCTTAAACACAACCTACTTCGCATACTCCTAGATCTTACCTTCTGCTTGTTGATTTTTTTTTCTGCTAAATAAAAAATAAAACTGTCTAAAAAAAACGAAGAAAAAATTGCAAAAAAAATTAAATTAAAACGATTACGATACGATGCAAAAATAATACAGGGGCTCTACAGAGCTACTACATACAAACAAGATTTGGACTGTTTTAGTTGTTGTTTTTTTTCCTTTATAATTTTTCTTCTTTTTTTTTGTAGGTGTGGTTTACGTTGTTGTGCTCTAAATAATTTCTCGATTTAGTATTGGTATTAAGTGGGACACTGCACAATCGCAACGAATTTTGTCGACGGTCAGCAACGTCATATGGCGGCGTCTGGCCTCCTGTTCTCGGTTTCTAGGCAAAATCAACTCGAATGCACCACACACAACTCATCTCACCCCGCCGGCACCTTTGTTGCATATACGCAAGTCGACACTGATTCATCAATTCATCAAATGCAGCAGAGCAGCACAAACAGAGAGAGAGAGAATAATTGAGATTTTCTCTCTTCTCTTGTTTTTTAATCTGTTTTTTTGTTTGTTTCTTCGTTTAATCAGCTGTGATTTATGATATCGATTGCATCTCACAAAAGGTATGAACAATGACTGGATTCATGAGAAATTTTTGTTATAAAAAAACAGTATGCATTACTACTACTACAAGTCAATTTGTCTGAAATGAGGCCACAAACAAATGTATTCAATGCAGGCCAATAAATCGTGTGTGGCAAGAACGAAACGGTGATTACAGACATTTTCTTTCTCGGGTAATAAAATTTAAGGAACAGTCTCAGTTTGTTAGTGTATCCACTCCCTACTATTAAAAATAGGCCACAACCAGAAATATTAACGAAAAAAACAGAATAAAAGAGGAAAAAGATGAAGAAAAGTCCTCGTAGTTTTCTATTGTCGAGTCTCGAACGATTCTGTGCGCATGCAATTTTTGTTTGCATTCTTGCACATTTTCTAAAATGAAAAATTACAATTTTTCGAGTGGCAGTAGTAGTAGTAGTAGTATTTGGAGTAGTAGAAAAAATGGCAATAGTAGCAGTAGTATTTTTTTGTCGTATACACACACACACACACACATTCGTGAACAAAAGTTTATATTTCAGAGAGAATATTGGATTTTTTCGTAGAATTTTCAAGGTGTTTCTTTCTTCTAACAATTCAAGGTAGTGGCAATGTCCTTAAATGATTTTTCCAGTACTAAAAATAATTTCCTTCTTTTGGTATTTTTTACTTTAAATAAACAGAAATAAATTTACTATTAATTATTTCGATAATTTTTCATAAATAAAAATAGGAACCTAATTTTTCAAGACTAAAACTATTTAGTATAATCTATTTGATAACTATTTTTTTTTGTAGTATTGAAAATATCTATTCAAACTTTTGTCTTTTTCTAATTCGGTCAAAACTCTTTAGGTCAAGTCACATGGACCTAAAAGGTAACATGGAACTAAAAGTTTGCATGGACCTAAAAAAATCACATGGACCTGGGAAGATCACCTAAACGAACGAAGGTCATGTGGTTTTTTTAGATTTAAGTGACTTGAGATCTGAGGTATATCAGACCTCAAATTAGGTCACTGTGACCATATCAGATTTATTTGAACTTTTGTCTTTTTCTTATTCGGTGAAAACTCTTTAGGTCCAGTAGACCATCGCTCGTTTATGTGATCTTCTCAGGTTCACGTGATTTTTTTAGGTTAATGTGACCTTTTCAGATTAACTTGATCTTCGGGACCATTTCTAGGTGCAAAAACTATTTCTAGAACTGGCACACCTCCGTACGTCCACGTGCCTTTTTTTAATTCAGCCAGAGACCTACCCGAAGTTCAGGTGGTCTTTATAGATCTATGTGGTTTTTTAAAAGTTTAAGTGACCTGAGACCTGAGGTCTATTAGAGCTAAGATTAGGTCACTGTAACCATTTCAGATATATTTGAACTTTTGACATTCGCTCGTTTATGTTATCTTTTCAGGTTCACGTGACCATTTTGTAGGTTTCAGGTCCACGTGACCATATTAACTTGATCTTCTGGACCATTTCTAGGTGCAAAAACTATTTCTTGGACTGACAGTCTTTTGTAGGGTCCACCTGCCTTTTTTACTTCAGTCATAGACCTTCCCAAATTCAGGTGATCTTTCCAGGTCCATGTGGTTTCTTAAAGATTTAAGTGACTTGAGATCTGAGATCCATCAGACCTACGATTAGGTCAATGCGACCATTTCAGATCTACAATATTTGAACTTTTGTCTTTTTCTGATTCGGTCAAAACTCTTTAGGTACAGTAGACCTTCGTTCATTTAGGTGATCTTTCCAGGTCCATGTGACCATTTTTTGGATTCACTTGGTTTTTTTTAGGTCTACGTGACCTTTTCAGAGACACGTGAAGTTAATTTTTTCAAAACTTACTATTTTCTCATAGCTATTTTTTTTGTAGATTTTTTGTTTCTTCATAAAAGAACAATTATTGAAAATATACTTAATGACTTTTTTCTATAAGAAAATAAAAATAATTTTTCCTTATATGATTTTGTATCTATGATTTATATTTAATCAAAGTTGAATTGCAGTATAAAAAAATATGAAACCCTTTTTCTAAAATTATGTCAAAGATTTGGTTCTAGAAACATTTTCTCAGAGCTTAAAACTCCCTATTGGAGGTACTCAGAGAGTGCAATTTAATTTTTACAAATTTAAGATCTACTTAAGAAACCGTAGACAGCTGGTAAAAAACTCCTTTTTTATTGACTAGGCACGAAAAATTCCAATTTCAGTAGCAATTCTTGGTTCCTAGTCTCTAAAACTCATTTTCGACAATAGAAATATGAGCTTTCCCATTTTAGAATCTAATAGGAACTAAAAAAAAAACTGTCATTTTATTAACTGTTAGAACGTCTACCTCTATTGCAGATATTGTTCATAGTATTTAAAAAACTTCAGTCAATCCACTCATTTACAACAAAATACAGAACACTCCATTTTTAAAATATATTAAATCCATTACAAGTCGTGCAAATAAAAAAATTTTTAGAACATTTTCTTAAGATTTCCCCTACAAGGGAAAAGTGCAAAACTAATTAAATTCTCAGTTAATATCGATAATGCAGTACATTTTCGATCATTATTAAATATTTAAAGAAAATAATATGTACATTTCTTAAAAGTATAATTTTATAATTTTCAAATGAGAAATTAATTTTTTATTGCCGATAATGCAGTGCGAACAATCTCACCAGCAACGCAGATTCAAATACATTGCCGATATTGCAGTTTCCCGTCAATTAATTTGGGGGGTGGAGTTTTCCTCATTTCGAATTGATTTGATTAATTTTTCCCAGTTTTCATAATTCAATTACCGGAAAGAAAATATCCTTTGGAGCGGTAGAATTTGATGATAAGAAAATAAGTGAGAGGAAAAATTTTCTAAGGCTTCCAAAAGATCCCGGGAGAATATCATACTCGGTGAAATCTTCAAGTCTGAATCCAAACTGCTGATTGGGCATTAAATTGTTAAAACTCAAAAATGTGATATATAGGCGTCTAAAAATAAAATTTCCGAGGACTTTTTCTGAAATTAGAAGTTTTTGGTGTTTTGGGATAATTTAAATTAAGATTTAATAAAAAATTTATACTAAAATTACTTCGAATGGAAACAAAAATAAATAAATTTATTTATTTAAAAAAAATATAATAAAATAAAAATAATAATTAATTACAATAAGGCATGTACACCCTGTGAAATAGAAAAAATTAAAATCAACTCATTTCAAAAAGAAAAAAAAAACAACCGAAGAAAAAGAAAAACTAGAAAAATAATAAGGACCTTATATGAAAAAAAGAGAAAGATAGCAAGCAAAGATTTGTGAACTGATCGAAACTCTTCCTTCCACTCTGTTGTACTCCTTTTCGCACACTTAACCCAATCGACCATGAATTTGCAAACATTTCGAGAATAAATATTGAGAATCCGCCAGAATTAAGAATTTTCCACAATACGATTAGTTGCGTATATGTGTACGTACGTGTTTGCATGTGCATACGTAACGTAACGTCTGCAAATACGTAAGCACGAGTACAGGTTTTTTTCCCTCTCTTTCGCATTAAATTCAATTACACCAACTACACACCACACACTGACACTGTCTATTTTTAAAATTGCTTCAAAAAAAAAACCAACGAAAGAAAAAAACTGTCCCTGCTGTGTGCTGTTATCTTTTTTCGTCTCTTTCGTTCTTTCTAATTTGTTTCTCTATTTTGTATGGCCTTTTCTTTTTTTATTTGCAGGCTAAAGTTTGTACGGCGACATTCAAGACATTCAAAATATAAGAAATTCGTAGCGGAAATTTTTGCAAATCGTTTTGTCGACTTTTATGATTAGAACCTTGAATAAAATTCTATTTTTTTCTCTTTCTTTCCTTGGCTACTTTTTTTTCTTTCCTTGGTTTTTGTATAATAAATTAATTTCGTTGATATTCTTTTTTTTTTTTTGGTTTCTTTTCGGAATTAATTTATTGTAATCTCCTGCGCTGCTGATGAATTGTAGCAGCAACAATCACCGCTACTGTAAATGTTGCAACCACTTTAATTTGTGGCTAGTCCAAATTGGTTTGTAGCTAACTTTATTATGGATGCTGTAGCGACTGCTAATGGTGTAGCTGATATTCAGGGTTTGCAACTGAAAAATTGTTGTTGACTTTGTATAATTTTTTTTAAATATTAATTTTTGGAGTTTTTTTTAAGTTTTTAATGAAATAAAAAATTTAGATTACTCTATTAACCGTTCTTGCTCTTAGTATAATAGGTAATTTTTACAGGTTTACACACTCGATTAGTAGTTTTATGATTGTTGTAAGTAGTGCTGTTCAATTTGTAGCCGCTACAATATATTAAAGTTGCTGTGATTTCTAAAAAAAAAAGCAAAATCTAAAAGTCGATCAAAAGGGGACCTACTGTAAAATTTTTGTAGACTGATGTTCGGAAATTATATTTTTGGGACACCAATTATGGGAACTTTGAGATATCGATTAAGACACATACGATAATTCTGGAGCTAAATTTGCTACAAAACCATACATGAGGAGATAAAAATATTTTTGGGACCCAACTTTTTAGACTTAAAATAATTTTCAAGTAAAAATTATTTTTGGCATACACATCAGTAAGCAAACTACCATCGTAGCGCCAGTTATAATACTTAACATATTTTTGGGACGTAAATTACGAGACAATATATATTCTACAAATACTAGTTGTGGCAATAAAAATATTTTCGGACAATTCTTTTTACACTAAAATATTATTGGTCATATCATGGACCCCAATTGTGAGATGTATTTTGAGACCCTTATTGTCAGACGTAAAATATTTTTGGGACAACTTTTTAAGCTTAAAATTTTTTTTAAGTCAGACGTAAAATATTTTTGGGACAAAACTTTTTAAGGGTAAAATTATTTTTGGGACACCCAATTAGGGAAAACAACTATGTTTGTGGAAGCAGTAATAAGACTTAACATATTTTTGGGACTCCAATTGTGAGATTTAAAATATTTTTGGGACACAACTTTTTAGACTTAAAATAGTTTTTGGATAAAAATTATTTTTGAGATACAAAGCAGGAGACAAACTACCTTCGTAGCACTGGTTATGAAACTGCAATTGTTTTTGGGACATAAATTATGAGACAATGCATATTTTTGAAATACTAGTTGTGGAAATAAAAATATTTTTAGGTGAAAATTATTTTTGGGACCAAAATAAGCAGATAAACTATTTTTGGGACAGCAGTTGCATGAATAAAAATATTTTTGGGACACAACTTTTTAGACAATATAGTTTTCAGGAAAAATTATTTTTGGGACACAGAAGATGAGACGACTGGTTAAAATACCAGTTATGGAAATTAAAATATTTTTGGGACAGTTCTTTTTACACTAAAATATTTTTCTGGTGAAAATTATTTTTGGGACACAAATAAGAAGGCAAACTATTTTTGGCACAATAGTTGTGTGCCTAAAAATATTTTTGGGGCACAACCTTTTTGATTTGAAGTATTTTGAGACAACAATAATGAAACCAATTATTGTACTTTGGGTCTCGAATTATAAGACAATATATACTTTTTTTTGGGACACCAGTTGTGTAAATAAAAATATTTTCGGGTGGTTACTTTTTATTACATTAAAAATATTTTCAGAACCATCGATTATAGAACCACGAATATTTTGAGACACCAGCTAGGGAGGAGTTTAAAATATTTTAAGCTCCTCTTATAAAATAAATTTTTTTTGGACACCAGATAGAGCCGTAAAAATACTTTTGGGACACCACTTGACTATGAGATTAAAAGTTTTCCTCAATCCTTATTTATATTTGGGAAACAATTTATAGAAAGAAATTTTTTTTTGGACACCAGATATAGACGTAAAAATACTTTTGGGACACCACTCAACTATGAGGTTAAAAGTTTTTCTCAATCCTTATTTATTTTTGGGACACACATTATAGAAATGTTTTTCGGACACCATATATATACGTAAAAATACTTTTGGGACACCACTCAACTATGAGATTAAAAGTTTTCCTCAATCCTTATTTATTTTTGGGACATAAATGATTTTTGGGACACCTGTTATAAGGAGCAAAAATAATATTGAAAATTACTAAAAATATATGTTAATTCCGTAAATTTTTGAAATTACAAAAAGAAAAATAAATTGAAATGCAGCAAAAAAGAAAAAGATCGAGCCGGTCACCTTTTGTTCATTTACTAATTGAATGAAGAAGAAAAAAAACTGTACGTAATAATGAATGATGGTGAGAATTAAATGGAAATTCTTTCAGATATGATAATTTAGAGACCAACATGTCCATAGGCAGTGAGCAGTGTTCATGATGTTGTAACTAGCATAACGTTAGTCATTCGGATTTGATGGAAAAAGAGCCGGAGGAGGTTAACCTACTTACTAGGTACTTTGTAAGTATTACCGGCTTCTTCATATTGAGCACACCATCGTGTCATGACGTACGGTAAAATCTTGCTAATCGACCTGAAATTACTTAATTCATTGGCACTTTTCCCTTCATTTGGTTTGTAGCCAGTGAGATTTCATGGCATAGCAAGCAGATTGAAAATAAAAGAGAAAAACCGGTCAAAAGAAGCACAAATAACCGAACAGATAAAACTAGTACGATTGAAAACGTAAACGGGAAAGTGGCATTAGACGTGGTATCCAGCAACGTGCCCCCCAATCGGCAACTATCTTATCGAGGTATCTACCTACAAGCACACCTAACCAGCCAACCAACCATTCACCTATTTACAAGCAAGTACGAAGATTACAGTCCGTTACATAGTCTTTAGGCCTTCCCTTGCAGTTACACCGCCCGCCCAACATCACACGCCGTAAACTATTTTGCAAAACGACAAAACTGGGTCAGCCGAACACACATTTTGTCTTTTGATATTGCAGAGGACCGACCAACAATGGTGGCCAAGACACAATTTCCACCACGTTTCCACAGAAATCGGCTCGTTTTTTTTACTGCGGCATTTTTTATAGTTTTTCTTGCATTTTTATTAGTTAACAGGGAACGGAAGGGGAATGGGGGAAATGCTATTTTCACAGGCAGTAAAGTTTAAATGGGAAAATGCACTTTTAATTTTTTGATGCTAACGAAAGATTTTTATTTTTTGCCGACAATGCAGTGCGATTATTCCTGTCGATATTACAGTTTCAACTGTTGTCGATAATGCAGTGTACCGCCAAAATAATTTTTTTTTTAGATTCGTTTTCAATTTTCATAATTCAATTACTGGAAAATACCTTCCGGAGTGATTAGAATTCGATGATAGGGAAATAAGTGGGAGGGAAAATTTTCTTGGGCTTCCAAAATAGGCTCCGGGAATACCACACTTGACCAAATGCATTGGAATCTTCAGGTCTAAATCCAAACTGCTGATTTGGAATTAATTTATTACACTTAAAAATTGCATATAAGCGTTTAAGGATAAAATTTTCTGAGGACTTTTTCTAAAATTTGATGTTTGTGGAGTTTTAGGATCAATTAAGTTAAGGCTTAAAGAAAAATTTATAATAAAATTACTTCAAATGCAAAAAAAAACAAAAGAAAAAGAATTTTCCTAAAGAATAAAAAAATGTATTTGAAAAAATCCCATGATCGGTTCTTCTATGAGTAAACGGGGGATTGTGGAGAAACAAACTCAGTTTAAGCAATGTTAACAATGAGTGTGGATTCGTATTATTGGGGAGAGGGCAAGGGGGTTTACACCTTTTTGAAAGGGTTTCCAATATATTTTTTTTATGCTAGATTATGAAGAAAGTCAAGAGAACAAAGAAATTCACGTGTTTTGGCAAATCTATCAACCTGCGCAATAATTTCGTCACAATAGTTCAGAATCAAGATTTATTGGGACAAATTTTCCTTATTAATATTTTACCATTTATTTCCCTTTTAGAACAAATCAAAAATCGATTAGAGGCAATTTTCCGAAACTGACAAACTATTTACTAACTTTTAATGGACTGCTGTGCTTAATAGCTTTTTTCCCTTTTAACTTACTTATTTTAGTTTATTCGATTAAAGATTTCTTATCTGCTACCTTTTTTTTCTAATTTTCTGATAAATTTTTATCGACAGTTAAATACAATTTCCTACCTCTACGAATCAAGCCTTTTTGAATATGTACTAATTTAAAGCTAAACAGAAACAAATTCACTACTTAGCATAAACCTAACCTAATTTTTATTTTTAAAAGGTAAAAATTTTTCATAAAGTATATTTTTTTTCTTTTTTCTTAAAGTATGTTTAAAACACGATTAATAATAATTTATTAATTTTTTTTGATAACATCTAAAATTTTTAAACCCCAAATAATTTTTATCAAAACTTGAAATTCATTTGACTTATCTGATTTCTTTGGGTCCTATAATTTTTTGGGGGGTGGAGAGGAAGGAAAAGATAGATCACATGGACGAGTTATTGTTCAAAGACTGAAATAGTTTTTCCATTTTTTCTTTGGATTTTATTCGCCACAGAAATGAAATTTCCATTTTCGAAAATAAGTTCAACAACTTGCAAGGAAAATTCGAAAGAAAAATATCCCAAACAAAATTGTATGATCGAAAATATTTAAAAAAAAAATAATCAAAAAAAAAAGCTCAATTTTTTGATTTTCGAAAAAAAATATAACGAAAATATTATTTCGAAAAAAAAAATATTGCACAAAAAAACAATTATTTAAATCTTAATGAAAAATGAAAAAATAGGCAATTAATTGATTTTCGAAAATGTTTTTTTTTGTATTTAAGGTTCGTTAAAAGAAAATACGAAAGAAAAATATCCCAAAAAAAAAATTGTTATCGGTTAATATTAAAAAAAAAATTAATTACAAGAGAAAAACTTAATTTTTTTATTTTCGAAAAAAAAAATTAATTTTGTACAAAAAAAAATATTTACATATTAAAACAAAATAAAACGATAAGAAAAGATAATAATAATTAGTTTTCGAAAATTTTCGAAAATGTATTTTTTTGTATTTAAGATTCCTTAATTCAAGGGCAATTGATTTTACAGCACCAAGGCCACGAGATCATTTGAAATTTGCCTTAGTAAAACTGGGCTGGTGTTTTCAGAGTAGGATTGCCGAATTTTCAAAAATAAAACAATTTACAAGTTTTGGGAAAGTTTAAAATGAATTTTTTTTCGAAATTGTGTTTTTTTTTAGCTTTTACGTTTTTTCTACAAATGTGTTTTTTTATCATTGTTTTTTATTTTTTTATTAAATAATTGATTTTCTACCAAAAAATAAACACATTTCATACCTTCCCGGACATAATATGGAAAAAATACTTTATTTTCGAAAATAAAATGTCGCAGTTTTTTTTAGTATCTTAAAATTAAAAAAATAAAAAAAATTTTTTTGGGTCTGCTAAAAATGCGACTAAAAAAATTATCTTTTTCATATGGAAAAGGAAAAGTTCAATTTTCTTTAAATACGAAAAAACTACTTTTTATTACCCAAAAATGTTAAAAAGATATTTATGTTCAAAATTTTTCGAAAATATTTAAAAAAAAAAAAATTTTTTTTCGTAATAGAAATTTTTGGAACAATTTTATTTTTTTACACTTTTAAGTGTTTTTTACCAAATTTTCTATTTTTTTTACCAAACTCAACTTTTTTTTTTAATGTTTTTATTTTTATAATAGAAAACGGTCTATTTTTAATTTTAAAGGTTCAAAAATGTTTCCTTACTTAAAGGATTTTTTTGTTGGATAAAACATGACATTTTAGAGTAAAAGACATTTTTTATTTTAGAACATGACAGTATAGAAAATAAAAAATAGACCGTTTTCATTTTTTAAGGGTAAGAAAAACCCTTAACCTTTTGTCCTTAAATGGAAAATGCAAGTAGTCAAAAAAAAAAAGTTCATGATTTGGCCTTGGAACAATAATACACAGTGAAAAGTCGGTCAGTTAGCTAACAGCTGTGTTACACAAGCAAATTCAAAACGCAAAATTCTGTTTTTTTTTCTATTTTTCTTTTTTGTTTGTAAAAACATTAAATTTTCATTTAGGAATTTTTTTTAAATTTTAAATTAATTAAGATTTTTAATAACTTAAGTTTAATAAAAAAAAATTTCCGCTTTATATATATCCTTTTTATTTAGTTAATATCCTTTTTATTTAGTTAAAAAAAAAGAAGAAAATTAAAATTATATTTTCTCGATTGTGTGCGTGTGTGTATGTATGTTTGTATGAATGTGCGTGTGTAGGTGACCCCAATTCGATACCATTTCGTTATAAAAATTCAATTTGTTATAACCAAGAAAAGATGAAAAAATTCAATTTGATTACAAACGAAATTAATTACGTATGGTTTGGTCGCGATATTAACACACCTGTACACCAAAAATAATTAAAAAAAAGAGTAGAGTTTTTGGTTTTATAAAAAAAAACCCCACGTAACTATATACTTTTCACCATCCAAATGCGTAGCAGCATAAAATAAAAATTATTTTTTCTTTAGTTTTTTTTTGCCGTCAATATTGGGGCTTCAAATTAATTTCACTATCAATAAAATTTGGCGAATGTTCAAGAAAGAGAGAGACATTTCGAATGCTAATTTTTAAACCTCCTTTAGTAGTGTTGGTGTTTTTTTTCTTTCATTTTTCAAATTTTTACTTAAAACTATTGATGATTGCACACAACACCACGCCCCCCGCCCCCCTCCACTTCCCCTAAGGCTCCACTTCCATTTCCGACTGTTATAGGACAAGAAGGACAGAGTCACTATCACCTTACAAGCTTAATAATTGCTATTCCCACTACTAAATACTTCCACCAATCTGTCAATCTCTCCTGGCGGCTGACTTCATGTTTTTTTTTTGTTTTTAAAATTAAAATTTTTCTCTCATTTTTACCGATTAAAAACGAAAGAGAACAACAAAAAGTAAGACTTAATCTCACTTTTTTTTTTATTAATTGATAATTGATAATAAAAAAAAGTATAAAAATAAAAATAATTAAATACGAAAGAAAGGGGAGAGAGAGAGTAGGCAAAAAAAACACAGGGAAATTTAAGTGTCAAGATGAAAAGAGCAATTATTACTAGTCAAGATGGGGGAAAAAAAGAGAACAAGTAACAAATAAGATCAACACAAGAGTGTCAACAACAACAACAACACAACAAAGGAGCGAGCGAATATCAACCAATGTTAGCTGAGAGTTGAACCAATTTTTCTCTATTTCTATGACTATCTTTTTTTTTTTCTCTCGCACTCATTTCGCATTCTCCTTTGAACCATTCAAATTGCGGTCGAGTTTATAAATATTAAAATTCGCACCGATCAGCCGCCCTCCCTCCCACCCCTCATTGGATAGATGTAGGCTTACATATGTTCAGCGGTAATTTTGATGGTTCTTTTTTTTGTTGAAAGACCGTCTGATGACTACACATATGCGGTGATTTCATTACATAAGAATCCATCCATTGATAATCGCCACTACGCATGCACTTATGTATATACTCACTACTCTCTCTCTTGTGCCGAAACGAGTACTACTTTTTTTTTTATACAAGGCCACCCCACCATATAGCATACATACACTGATACCACCCATAGTGTCACGTAGAAAAATATTTTCCTTTTGCAGCACACATCTAATGGTTGGTGGATTAATAAATTTGTTTTGTGCAAATGTTGGCGCAAAAAGAAGTATGAATAGATAATAATTGAAGGCGACAAGAAGAATCAAGAAAATCGACTAGAATCGCCCCAAAGTCGGAGGCAATCAGCTTTAAAACAACTTTAATAAAAAAAACAAAAAACAACAAAAAAAAGTCTACACAAATTGTAAATACAAAAACACAATCCACGTGTGATTACAAAAAAAAAAAAAAAATTGGCAAATATGTATGTTAAATGTACAACAGTTGTGTGTGTGTGTGCATAAATTTGTCACATTATTAAATTATGTATTTTGTAATAATTTTTAAATAAACAACAAGACTGAATGGATAAGAAACGTACACTCGCACATTTTTGTACCATATTTGCACATCACACATTCAGATGTGTCGTAGAGTGTACATATTTGCCCGTCCGTAGAGTGTACATATGTATAATGAATATGCATGAAAACGTAGATATTGTGTCGCGCTCTCACTTTTCATGATAAGCAAGAATTTTCAATTGAAATCAAATGTGATGATCGATCGAGTCTCGTATAAGTTTCCTATTTCATTTTTTTCAGTTTTGCTCGATTTTTTTTTGTATTTTTTTTTTATCGAGTATTGTTTGTAATAGTTTCGATGCGTTTGGCTTTTGTTAATTAATCTGTTAGGGTAAAATTTTTTAAAAACAAACAAACCGAAAACAAAAACAGAAAAATAACATTTAAATATTAAATATAAATAAATTTTAATCAGATTTTAATTTTTATTTTCTAATTGATTTTTTTTTTACAAATTTTATTATAATTTTTTCTTCTTTAAAGAATTTTGATTGAATTTTTTGTTAAGAAAACTTATTTACGGACAATTTTTTTTATAAAAATAAACGAGAAAAAAAAAGTTTTTACATAAATTTTCCTAAAAATAAATAAGAAAAACAATCAATTTCCAAAAAAATTTTTATAAATAAAAATTGATAAAAAATAATTTTAAATTAGCAATTTTTTTTAATGAAAAACAACAAAAAAAAAATTAATTTCTGAAAAAGTTTTATTTTTAAAATTTTAATTTTTTGTTAGGAAAAAAACTTTTTTACGGAAATTTTTTTATAAAAATAAAGGAGAAAAAAATCGTTTTTAGAGAAATTCTGCTAAAAATATATAAGAAAAATAATCAATTTACAGACAAATATTGTCATAATTAAAAATTGATAAAAAATAATTTTTCATTAGCAATTTTTTTTAATGAAAAAGAACAACAAAAATTAATTTCTGAAAAAGTTTTATTAAAAATTTTAATTTTTTTTCAAGACAATTTTTTTTAATAAAATAATTAGAAAAATTGTAATTTCAGATAATTTCTAATGAACACTTATGCTACGAATTATACTGAGAAATGCTCGAATTATCCTGTGCCAAATGTTCGTCTCAAATTCGTTCAGTTCCACGAACTTTTTAACACCAATTACACCATTCGAGCACGTGACATGTGCTGTCACTAGCTCGAACCCTTGAACAATTTTCGACCAATGATTACACGTGAGCACGATCAAAGTTCGCCCAGTCAGAATTTGCGCGAGAGAAGATTTTTTTCTTCATCCATTTTACAGGGTGGGCCAACTTGTTAAAAATAAATAAGAAAAATAATCAATTTCCAAACAAATTTTCATAATTAAAAATTGATAAAAAATAATTTTCAATTAACAATGTTTTTTTAATGAAAAACAACAAAAAAAAATTAATTTCTGAAAAATTTTTATTCAAAATTTTAGTTTCTTTTCAAAACAATTTTTTTTACATGTGATATTGAGAAAAATTGTAATTTCAGATAATTTCTAATGGAACACTTATGCTACGAATTATTCTGAGTCAAGTGTTCATCTCAAATTCGTTCAGTTCCACGAACTTTTTTATACCAATTACACCAATCGAGCAATGGGCAAATTAATGCCTCAGCTCGAACATATTTGTTCGAGTCTTCGGAAAAGATATGAAAATGTCTTATCACAGGCTCGAACCATCGAACAATTTTCGACCAATGATTACACGTGAGCACGATCAAAATTCGCCCAGTCAGAATTTGTTCGAGATACGATTTTTTTCTTCATCCATTTTACAGGGTGGACCAACTTGTACTGATTGATTTAAAATTCACATAACTTTTGTATTTTTAAATGTTTTTATCTGATTTTATTTTTTAACCAAAGCGTATTTTATTAATTTTTTAAAATCTAAGTTTGAAAAATAATATCCTTTAAATGACTTTCATTTTTTTGTTGGCAGTTAATGAATTTTTCTAATGCATTTTGCATTACGGTGCGCAACGTTTCTGGTTCCGATAATCTTTTGTGGTTTGTTCACAAAGATCCGTTCCTTCAAAAAATCGGCCAAAAAAAATTCAGGGGTCGTTAAATCTGGAGAACGAGTTGGACAAGCGAAATTAGCATTTTTTCAATTATTCGGTTATCGAAAAGTTCTCGAAGAATGAGTTGAGCTGTAGCTCCAATTTGCTATATGCCATGTTTATTCAGAACTGCCGGACGTAAAAACTTTTGTAACATAGTTTGGTATACTGACAACCTTCCCTCCCCCTCCTCCTTGCCGACATCAACAGAATTGGTTTCCGGATGCTCACTCTCATTTTCGCCAAAAAATAAGGACCGATAACTCTATGGGTCATAACTTTCAACACCAAACAGTGCATATAAGAAGGTTATACAACGCTTTCCATTTACATGAAAATATGCTTCATCGCTCATAATTAGATTGTTCAAAAAAGTTACCGTTATTTGTCGCAAGCTGAATGAATCTTGTGGCATATTATAGCCGTTGTGCTGCATCGCTCGATAATAATTCTTAGGCCAATTGAATTTTGTATGAAAACATGCTCAAATCAAGTTTCGAAATGCGTCGTAGCGATATTCTGGATATACCCAAATTGAGTAGCACGTCGTCGAGTAGACACTTGCGCGTACAGCCTCCAAAGCTTGTTCATTGCGAACACGTCCTTTAACATTTGTCCGTGGCTCCTTAAAACGAGTTATTAATTTTCTTATCATTTTAAATTGTCTTTAAACTTTATATAAAAGTTTTATACATTTTAAATAAGTCAGTACCCAAGTTGGCCCACCCTATAAATTTGACATTTGTTTCGTTTCCATGAACGATTTTCAATTGTGTTTTTTTTTGTGTTTTCCAGTCCAATATATTTGGGCAATCAAGTAAAAAGCAAAAAAATATTTGAACAACAAACTATGATCGAGCATCTACAATTCTCCATATTATGTTCATCTCGAACGTGCCCGATCGACAGAAATGTGTTCGTCCAATATGTTCGAGCATATATTGTATTACACCGCTCGAGACAAAAAAAAAATGGACGATTTTTCCTAAAATTCAAGCATTTCACTCGAATGAATACCTTTTAGTGATGATGTCTCCTTAAATTCGGGCATTTCTCGAATGGTGTCCGTTTTTTAATTCAAATACAACTAATCAAACATTTTTCAACAAAACAAAATTAAGTTTTATTCCTAAGAAAACAATTTAGTAAAAATAAACAAATTGCAGCTTTTTCAATGGTAACTGATGTTCTTACCCGACTTTGAGGATAATAATTAATTATTTTCTATGTACTTTCTTTCACTCAATTTTCACAAGAACACAAATTTTTGTTGTTGACATTTTTTTTTTAAATTTAAAGAAAATTTTAAAACGCATTCTTTCGAGATTTGTTGATGTCAATAGACTTTCAAGATCGTATAATTTGACGCTGTTTGACAACTTTCAAGTTTTCTCATCAAAAAATTCTCAAACTTAAAAGCAAATTATTAAAAACCATTATTCTCTTTCGTAAAGATGATGTTGTTGATCCTCTTTATAGCATTTGAAAACCAACATTCGTTAAGAACCAACACCAGTGGTGCAGAATTATAATCGTTAAAGTGTGAAAAAGTTATTAAAAATTACTTCAAAAGAATCCATGCATAAAATGGCAAGATCCAAGTAATAAAAATTAAATCAAATTATTTATGAAAATCTGAATTTTAAATTTATTGTATTTAATATTACTTGTCAAAGTATAAATTGTATAAAACTTTTCAATAATTTTATTAAATATTGTAATTTGAAAAATTCAAAATTAAATATTAGAGAAATCCGTATTTTGCAAATGTAATTTTTAAACAGTCCTCTCCAGACTGTCATCCAGGAAAGACGTATGTAAGTATTTTTTATATTAAGCATACTATTCGAAGATAGCTTTAAATTGATAAAGACAATTTTTTCTTAAGCTTAACGATAATGGCAGAAGTGTGTCATAGTTCCATATGAAAAAAGAAACGCCAGTGAAGCCACGAGAAATATTTGTGATATTTTTGGTGACATATTAGATGTCAGGAAATGTCAATGTTGGTTTAAAAAATTTAAAACGGGAAACATTCATTTGGAAGACAAGCCCGGAAGAGGACGATGTAGCCCTAAAAGCTCAAATTGAAGCAAATCCAACAATGACTATTGGAGAATTATCGAAAAAGGTCGGTGTGTCCTGGCCAGTACTCAAAGATGTCTTAAAAAATCGGAAAAGTCCAAAGGCAGGGTATTTGGATTCCGCACGCTTTGTCCGACCGCAACAAGACGGAACGCAACACCGCATGCAAAGTTTTTCGTGAACAAGAACGGAATCACCCATTTCTTCACGCATTAATCACTGAAGATGAGAAATGGATTCTGTATGCCAACATTAAAAAGAAGAAATAGTGGACAGACGGCAATTCCAACTCCAAGACCCGGACTTCACTGAAAAAAGAAATTTGTTGTGTGTATGGTGGGATTCGAAGGGTGTCGTGTATTTCGAGTTGTTGAAACGAGGCGAAACGGTAACAGATCAGTTGTATTGTCAACAACTCGATCGTTTAAAAGTGGCATTATTGCAAAAGAGACAAAAAAAAATATCCTGCAACACGACAACGCCAGACCACATGTTGCCGACCGAAAAAAAATAAATGACATGGGTTGGGACACATTAGCTGTCTTCCATTGGACCAATTTTGCTACTGAGCAGCAGTTCTATCTGTCATCATCTACTCTAGCTCGTACAAATCAGTACATTGCAATACAATTTACGGTAGGGTATTTTAGTTCCCAAAATGAAAATAGATGGCTTAGCGGGTTCGTTGATTATGTTGAAGAGTCATATTTTTGTCAGTATTATTTATGTGTGAACAAAACTCAGTATTGTTGTTGACTATTTTGAGGTTTTATTTTACTGCTGTCAGTAAAATTTGCGTTCCATTGGGCATCTACTACGAAGTACTGCTCAGTTACAAAATTGGTCCAATGGAAGACATCTATTATTGCATCCTCCATACTCACCAGATTTGGCACCGTCGGATTACCACCTATTCCGATCGATGGAGCATTTCTTACGAGAAAAAAATTTCAAATCGCTGAATGATATGAAATCGATTTCCGGTTCATTTCATATCATGAAAATAAAACCGGAAATTTCCGGTTTTATTAGAAAGATTGAACCTTGAAATTTAAGAATGAAACACAATATCATTTAAATGACTGCCACGGCTGGCCCCATTCGCTCGACCCAATTTTTTAGTATATTTTCGATTTTCCGGGCCTGTATCTCTTCAATGGCAACTTTGATTTCGTGTTTCAAGACCTCAATTGTCTCTGAATGGCTTGCATAACATTTAACGGCTCCCCACAGAAAATAATCCATTGGGCTCAAATCACAGCTTCGAGGCGGCCAATTGACATCAGAATTTCGGCTGATTATTCAGTTTTCGAAAGCAGTGCCCAAAAGTTGGATTGTTACGTTGTATGTGTGGCAAGTGGCCCCGTCCTGTTGAAACCAAATGTCGTTCATGCCATTCTCTTCAACTTTTGGAAACAAAAATTCGTTGAGCATGCCACGACAGCGCTCACCATTGACCGTAACGGCGACTCCTTTATCGTTTTCGAAGAAAAACGGGCCAATGATGCCTCCAGTCCAAAATCCGCACCAAACTGTGACTCGTTGTGGATGCATCGACTTTTTCATGGTGACGTATGGATTTTCTGAGCCCCAGATGCGACAATTTTGTTTGTTGACATACCCACCGAGGTGGAAATGGGCCTCATCCGAAAAGATGATTTTTCGGTAAAAATGCTCATCTTCGGCCAATTGATCTTGAGCCCATTGGGCAGGCAAACCAAAAACGCATCGGATGGTCATGCGGCTTTAGTTGTTGGACTACACATAATTGAACTTTGTAAGCTTTCATACCGAAATCTTTGTGCAAAATTCTCAATAGACACGTGCGAGAAATGTTCAATTCCTGAAAACGATGACGAGTTGATGTTGATGGATGATCACGGACATTTTCAGCAATGGCGGCAATATTCGCGGTCGTGCGCTTTGTATTAGAGCGGGAAGGAGTTTCTTTGGCAACCAACAAACCAGTTTCACGAACTCGCTTCACGAATTTGTCCACAAGTTGACGTGATGGCATTCGATCTTTGCTCCTTTTTCTTTTTAAATTTCTCACAGTTGGGGTTGAAGACTCACCATTTTGGAAGTAAGTTCTCAATATTTCCCAGTTTTCTTCAAGCGTATGGATTACTATTTCGTAAAATTCAGACTTTCAACTAACAATCTGTCAATTCGTGATGACATTTAACACTCAAGTACTTCATAAAAATAGTGGTTCGAAATGTAACCGCTAGATGGACCACCCTATATATGGTATAGTTAATTTTACATTTATTGGCTTTTTAAAAAAACTAACCATACTCCATTACTCTCTATACCTCTGTCCAGCTTAACCTGACAAGTCCAAACAATCATATTTAGCAACGTTCTCTTTCTCTTTCTCTTTTGTTAATTAATAATCATTCTCAATTTGTGATAGCCTTAGAGTGGCAGGCAGTATTGGAAAGATAGATTTCTAGAAAAACGCCAACACATTCAAGTCTGTGTTTCTGATTTTTTTTTTATTCAAGTATTCAAGGTTGAATATCACATTTTTTTTTGCATATTAAGCAGACTTTACTGAGTGAGAAGTGAGGTGGGCTGAGTGGTTCGGTTTTTTTTGATCTCGTTCTATTTTTTTTTTGTTTACTGATAAGACACATTTTTGTGCTCAGATGAGAGAGTACACAAAGTCAAATCACAGACAAACTTTTTATGTTAATCGAACGATTAGTGCGGATGAGAAGAGGAGAGGGCATATGATATGTGGCTGGCGATGATGTTCGGACGTTTTCTTTCTCTCTCTCCGAACAAGTTACGTAATCACAAAAAGAAATTAACTCTCAACCGAAGACTAGCCGATGCATATAGGCAATCGTATGCAAAATACTCTCCTTCGTTCCCTGGCAATGACCTTTTAGTGCAGGAAAAAGTCATTCCTTCCAGACGAGGTTGGTTTTTTTTTTTAATCTAATTTGTCATTTTAGTAAACTGTTGCCTCTCTAATAATGAGTACAAAAACCACCAATTTTTTAACAAGCTCTCTCCCTTTCTCCTACTTACTCTCTGTATAGAGAATTGTGTTAATGCGCGTGTGTGAATGATAATCAATAATGAAAATTATTACTTCTGATCAACAGTGCACTGAATGACAGAATGGACAGCAAACTGACTCGATAATGACAATTATTTATTTACGATCGATCAATTGATTAGGCGTAAATGGAACGTGATTTTTCTTCCGCCTCTTCTTGTTCTTCTTGTTGTTTTTTTTTGTTTTTTTTTAAGTGTGAAATATACCAAAAAAAATTTTTTTTTATTATTAAAATGAGATTGAAATCATGTGAATCGATCGTAATTGATGTCAGCTGAGATTTATAGGTAAAATTCATAATATTCTGTACGATAATAACAAGTTTTCGAATGAATTAATAAATATTTGAATTTTTTTTAAAAAATCATTAATAAATACAAAATAAATGAATTTTTTTTTTAAAAGGTAAAAACATGATTTTTGCATCTACTTATAATGTGAAGGTGATTTTCTTCTTTTTCTCTACGAATAAGTGAACAAAAAGCGGAATACAACAAATCAGAGACGCATAAAGCTTAGATTACCTCCCTTCCAATAGTTCGCTGTCAAATCGTTTAAATCCACAAAAAGTTAGCCGGTATACCACCTTGATCAAAAAGTTCCCGTGGCGCTCCCATCGTTCCGATTTGAGTTCTGTTTTTTTTTTTGTTAAGTTGGTACATCTGTTGTTGATATTCCCTCTAAATCTTAGCGTCATAGCTTCACATTTACAAAAGTTACGTAGCCAAGAGTACATCTATCTCTGTGTGTTGGCGATTTTTTTACAATTTTAGAAATGGATTTAAATTTGCAACAACGAACTTGTATTAAATTTTGTGTAAAAAACGGATTTAATGGTGCGCGAACGTTGGAAATGTTAGAAAAGTGTTTCGGCAACGATTCTCTAAAGAAAACGGTCGTTTACCAGTGGCACGAGCGGTTCAAAAGTGGTCGTGAGTCAATCGAAGATGATGAACGCAGTGGCAGACCATCGACATCGAAAACCGACGAAAACATTGATAAAGTAAAAGAAATGTTGGTCAATAACTGCAAATTAACCATCAGAGAGATATCGGAGGACTTGAACATTGCCTATGGATCCGTCCAAGACAATTTGGTTAATGATTTGGGTTTCCGTCGTGTAGCAGCAAAGTTGGTGCCAAAAGACCTGTTTCATGCAAAAAAGAGACCTTATTGACGTCGCAAAAGACATTATTTGCGAGGCTGAATCCGATCCCACATTCATCAAAAGGATCATTACTGGAGACGAGACGTGGGTTTATGAGTACGACACGCAATCCAGACATCAGGCAAGTGAATGGCGTTCACCAAATGAGCCGAGACAAAAAAAAACACGTCGTTTTCAATCAAAAAAGAAGGCAATGCTCACGGTTTTCATAGTGAGTAAACTCAGTATTGTTGTTGACTATTTTGAGGTTATATTTTACTGCTGTCAGTAAAATTTGCGTTCCATTGGGCATCTACTACGAAGTACTGCTCAGTTAGGATTACAACGGTGTAGTGCATCATGAATTTTTGCCAGAAGGCCGGACAGTAAATAAAGAGTATTATTTGAGCGTAATGAGACGTTTGCGTGAAGCAATTCGCCGAAAGAGACCAGAATTGTGGGCAGAAAACTCGTGGATTTTGCACCACGATAACGCACAGTGCCATCATTATTCGTAATTTTTTGACGAAAAATGCAACAAATACCATCCAACAACCACCGAATTCACCTCATTTGGCTCCCTGTGACTTCTTTCTGTTCAATCGAGTTAAAAAACCATTACGGGGAACGCGTTTCAACAGCCGAGAGGAAATAATGGAAAAATCGCAGGATTGGATCAAGCTCTGGCACAAGTGTGTTAAAGTCGATGGGGATTACTTTGAAGTGGAGAATATAGATTTAGATGAATAAACTTGTATTTTTAATTTTCTGAATAACTTTTTGATCAAGGTGGTATTGCAATGATCGTGCCAGTGCACGATTTTTGCGCGTAGGCAAATCATGTGAATTTATCGTAATTGATGTCAGCTGAGATTTATCGGTATGAATTGTTATTCTCTACAATAATAACATGTTTTCGAATAAATTAATAAATATTTGAATGTCTTAAAAAAAAATCATTAATAAATAAAAAATAAATCAAAACAATTTTTTTTAAAGGTAAAAACATGATTTTTGCTTCTATTTATAATGTGAAGGTGATTTTCTTGTCCTTCTTTACTTGTTAACTTATCTTCGTCTTTTAAATTATTTTAATTAAAAGATGAAGATAAGTGATGAATAAACAGAACACAAGAAATATATTGCATACCTCTATAGTTTTATATGAAAAAGAACACAATAAACGAAGATGCATTTAGTAAGAATACAAAATTTAGAGAGACAAATAAGTGAATAAAAAGCTGAATAAAAAAATCGGGACGCATAAAGTTTAGATTTTCTCTTGCCAAGGGTTCACTGTCAAATCGTTTAAATCTACGAAAAGTTCGCCGGTATATTGCAAAGATCGTGACAGTGCACGATTTTTGCGTGTAGGCGCGCAAAATTTTCTAGTGGCAAGATTGTATAGAAGCGGAAATTTGGCGAATTTGTACAAGATTTCATCGTGTTTGCTCGTACATATATTAAATATGACATTTAATGGAATTCTCGTACATATATTATCGGTTACAACACCGACTACCTGGGGAATTCCATTAATGAATGTTACGAACAATACCGACTAACTGGAGAATTCCATTAACAAAAAAATGCACAAATCATCACGCGATTTTTCAGTCGCCTAAATTGCACGTGTGTCGCAATTAATTAGTCTTGCAGATGTTCGTGCAAGCGGTTACACTATAATAAGACTGATCTTCAAATACACAAACTTTGTTTGTGGCGTACCTGTACAATGCCGTTCACGCGCAAAGTGCATTACACTGTCAGACACGCAAAAAAGGGTAAATTTGACTTTCATATCACGTTCGTAAAAGAATATGAAACTTGGTTTGTGACAAACCTGCACAATTTCGTTAACGCGCAAAGTGCGTTAAACTGTGACATGCGCAAAAAAGGGTAAATTTGACGTTCAGATCGTCTATTAGACGAACGTTATAATCTAAGTTTAAGTAACTGCGAAAAGGAACGCAAAAAACGAAGATGCATAAAAGAATATCTATCAAAAGGAATCAAAACATAAAAATCGAATAATTTTGACTCGCCAAAAAGTATAAAATTTAAGGTTAAAGATTGCTCTTCAGATAGTGCTCAATGGAACATAAAAACTCATCAAAAAACGGCGAATTTAATATGTTAAATAGACGGAATATGAGACAAAATACAAAATCTTCGTATTGGTCCCACCAGAGAACAAAATCAAAACGTGAGTATCGCAAGTAACTGACCATCATAGGAACGAGAAGTCACAAATGGAACAGGACACAAAATAATAACGAAAAAATTTTTTTTACATTAATTTTAAAAAGAAATCCAAAGTTTGTCGTTGTTCAATAGAAATTTTCTGGTCTAGACTTTCATTTTTGGTCCACTCATCGGGGACATATGAGAAAAATGGAACGTCAAAGAAGATTCTTATTACGAATAAGAGTATGAGGAGCAGATCCAATTTCAATTTTTCTCGTCTTAAATGATAAAATCCACACTCATAATCTTAATATTCTCAAAATGTGTGATCCTTGCGATTATTTACTGTATGACAAAACAACGACAAGAAAAAAAAATGTAAATATGGGACATAAAAAAGGGGTGTGGCAGAAGGTTAAGAAAGTCAAAGAAACGAATCTCGTCTAGACGATACCATCATCAAGTTTTCGCAAAAGCGGTTGTTATGGCTTTGCTCAAATGAGTCGAAATCTTCAAAGGACCAACCAACCAACTTCGCTTGTTTTGTGCAGAAATGCGAAAATCCTAATAAGAACTGTACACACTCAACGTCGGGATTAAGGACAAACTCTCTAATTAGAATTAAGTGCCGTAAATGTTTTATTAGAAGTTGTTCTCGGTGTAAGGACGATTTATGTATGGCTAAGATTTGACCTTGAAGATAATGTAACGACAGAAGAACAAAAAAAAAACGAAATAACAAAACAAACAAAGTCTGAAAATTTATGATAATCGAAATTTTATCTCATAAACATAAAACCCATGCGAATGGTTCTATACTAAAACGATTGTTAGGGAATTGTTAGTATTAGTGAATTTTCGTTGGGAGAATTTTTATTTTCTTTGTCAATGCGTTTCCTTTAAAAGAAATTTCATCAAAAAAATCAACATTATCTGAATAATGATTAAATGAATTTTTTAAGAAAAAAAAAACGTTTCATTGGAGAAAAAAACCCCTAAACAGCACTCAATTTTTTATATAGAAAAGTGTCTTACAACAAAAAAAAACTCCATACTAAAAAAATCAAGTCGAAAGATTTTTCAGTTTTTTTTAATAACTAATAATAGAAAAAAAAATTATTAAAAAAAAAAATCCCCAATTTATCTAAAACTTTATAAAAAAATTTAGGTCGCCTAAAAAAAAAATTTGCAGAGGCAGCCAAAAACTAATTTCTCTAAAACAATAAAAGGGGAAATTTAGATTAGAAAAAAATCATATAAAGGGAAAAAAATGTTCACGCTGAAAAATATTACCTCGAAGAAAAATATTTCTAAAAAATGGAAAATAAATCGAGTAAATTTCCCACAAATGATATTAAAAATAAATTTTTCCAAAGAACTGAAATTATGAAAAGGAAATTTTTAGCGATGTTTCTAGAAAATATTAGTTTAAAAAAATTTACAGAAAAAAAGAGGCAATTTTTTTAAAAATTTAAAGAAATTTGTGTGCTAAAATAAAAATATTTTGCACGGAAAAATATATTGGAAAGAAATCTGAAAGAAAATTTCCCAAAAGGAAAGTGCCTACTAAGCACTAGAAAAAATATTCAAAAGAAAAATTTAAGTGAAAGGGAATTTTTAACCAAACTTTTAAAGAAATTTCTTTAAAATATATAAATCCTCAATTTGCAAAAAATTGAAGTGAATTTTCAGCTCAATTAGTTTTTTTTCTATAAAATTTCCCTCATAACATATTTTTGTAATATTTCCTTTAAACATTGAACGGAAATTTTACGGAATACAAAAAAAATAACGAATTTTTCACAGAAGAAACATAAAAAAGGAAAATTTTAGTTAAAATTAATCATTCTTTTTAAAAGAAATTTCCCACAAAATAATTTGCAAGAAAGTTTACCAAAAACAATAACGAAAGGTAAATTTTCCTCAAAAATAATTTTTGGGAAATTATTTTTCAAAATTTTTCATAGAAAAAATTAAAATATTTTCAAATTATTGAAAGGGAATTATTTAAAGCAAATTTTCCATAAAGAAATTCTGTGAAACCAAATTTCCCTAAGAACCAATTAAAAGTAAATTCGAAAAGAAATTGCCCGTTAAATTTTAAAGGAAATTTTATTTAAAAAAATATATTAAGAAGAAACTTTCCACACAAGGCAGCGATATCTGAAATATTATATTTTTACCAAAAAATGGGAATTTTTCACAGAAAAAACATGGAAAGGGGAAATTTTTGTCAATAGTATCATACTTTTTAAAACCATGAAAAAAGAGAAATTTTTGTTAAAAGTAGTCATACTTTTTTTTAAAAATTTCCCTTAAAGAAATTGGCAAGAAATTTTTCACAATAATTAACAGGAAGTTTAGCAAAAAAAAAATTAAAGGGAAATTTTCACATAAAAACCATGAAAAAAGGGAGATATTTTGTTAAAAGTAGTCATACTTTTTTTAAAAAAAATTCCCACAAAAAAAATTGGCAAGAAATTTTTAACAATAATTAACTGGAAGTTTAGCAAGAATAATTACGAAAGGGAAATTTTCTTCAGAAATAATTGATGGGAAATTATTTCTCAAATGATTGAAAGGGAATTTTAAGAAAGTCATTATTAAAAGAAAATTTCTTATAAAGAAATTCTCTCCAATCAAATTTCCACCAGAACCAATCAAAAATAAATTTTTAACTAAATCTTAAAGGAAATTTTCTAAAAAAATTATTAAATGGAAATTTTCCAAACATGGCAGCGAATTATCTTGAAAGTTAAAGGGAAATTTGCCAAAAAATGGGGAATTTTTCACAGAAAAAACCATGGAAAAAGGGAGATTTTTTGTTAAAAGTGCTTATATTTCTTAAAAGAAATTTCCCACAACAATAATTGGTAATAATTAACAAAAAGTTTTCAAAAACAATTACAAAATTATTTTTTTTAATTTATTAAAAAAGAGTTACTAAAAGAAAATTTCGCATAAGGAAATTATATCCAACCAAATTTTTCTAAGAACCAATCAAAAATAAATTGTCCGCTGAAAAAATTGCAAAGAAATTTTTGCTAAATTTTAAAGGAAATTTTCTACGAAATACAGTGATTTTTCTTAAAAATTAAAGGGAAATTTTCCCACAGAAACATTGTTTTCTCACTCAGGAAAATAACAGAGAATTTTGCACAGAAAAAACATGAAAAAGTGAAATTTTAGTTAAAAGGAAGTTTTACAGCAACAAAAAAAATAGTTTCTGTGGTTGGTAGATTTTATTTTTGTAGGTCACTCACAGAAACAATTTAAAAAGGAATTTTGACAAAAATGTTAAAGGAAATTTTCTAAGAAATATAATTTAGGAACAATTTTCTACAGAAGGACTTTTACAATAATAAAATGGAAATTTTTCAAAATTTCCCAGATTTTTTTGTTATGAAGTTAATTTTTAATATTTGAAAAGAAATTTAACGGTATTATTAATAAAAGAAAATCCCCAAATATAAATTCACTGTAATCAAATTTCTCTTAGAAATAATTCACAACAAATTCGAAAAGAAATTGTCCACCAAAAAAAATGGAAGGAAATTTTTTCGAAAAATTTAGTGATAATTGCCCAGAAAAATTATTAAAGAATAATTCGCAATAAAAAAATTCATTAAAAAAACAATTGAAAAGATTAAAACGATTTTTTTTGGGCAATTTTTTATTTTGTTTGATATAAAAAAGGAAATTTTTGAAGAACTTTCATTTTTTACTCTATCGACTTTTTGGCAATCCCCATTTTTGTTATCAAACCTTTTTCGACAATAATATTTAAAAAAAATAATAAAAAATTTACATAACCAACTGAGCATTTTATCTTTTGAATATCAATTTTGGGTTAAAAAAAACTCAATCAAACTAAATTCGCAAGGAAATCAAAAAGAAAAAGGAAAATTGTTAAAAGAGAAATTATTTGGCAAATTTATTTTACGGTCAAAAAAGCGTAAAAGTTGACGCATCCACCCCTACTAGTTGCCCCACAAAAAAACGTAACGAGTGAAAAGATTTTTCGGCAAACAAACCTTCCAAAACCTACAAAAAACCCTGCCTACCCGCCCCTCCCATTAACGCATTTGTTTAATGCGCGTGCGTTTCGTAATTTTGCAATTTTCTTTTTCTTTTGATTTTTTTCTTTTTTATTTAATGTAAAATGTAATTTTTTGTGCCTTTCTCTTTTGTGGTTACTTTCTCGAAATGGCGTTTTATGGAAAACTAGGACACGCGAGGCCGCATAACATTGAACAACAACAACCACAACTGGTTGGTCGACTGGGTATTGTGGCTGCGGATTGGTTGGTTATGCACGCACACAGTCGTACGGAATGCGGAAGTACAACCGTTTATGTGAACTGCACACTTAAAAAAATAATGAAAACAGCAAAAAAACAAGTACATTACGACATAAAAGTGGATTTATTCGTAAAAGTTTTATTATGAAAACGAGTGCAGATCATTTTGAGCTCGAGCTCAGCTGTAGGTTAAGAAAAGTTTGATTGTAGTGGAAATTGTGGAGGTCGACTGGATACTTAAAAAGAACTGGCCCCAAGACGGTAAATAGCGAATGGAATCGTGTTCATTACCGTTTTTATTGTGCTTTTTAGATTTGCTAAGAGGGCAGGCGATCGTTGGTTTTTCTTTTCCCGTTTTTTTTTTTTCATTTCAATTAATTTTTTTAAAATAGAAAATAAACTTCGACGCTCCCTGTAAAAGCCTAGCTATTTGGGTCACAATTATTTATGGATGGGTATTGAGTAAATAACCTAAAATCCTCCACTTTCAAAAATAACCCTTAGACCAAAAAAAAAAGCCTGGCTGACATTTAAAGCCTTTTATGAGTTTTCATCGAAAAAGAACTCACAATTGTACGTTCATGAAATTGTTTTCTGTCAGTTTTCGCAAAGCTCAACAGATGGGGTTGATGTAGGTCAGAGATTCCGCTGTTTTGCCGCTTAGTATTCTTCATTTTAAAACATTTATTATCCGAATTAACATTTGAAAATAATTGTAAATAGAAAACTTTTCCTATTTTGTTGTTGTTAATTTTGCATTACACGTCAAAGTGATATGAGAGGACTAAGAACATACTTTGGTTTTATGGTTAAATTGTCTTAAGAGTACTTATAACTTGTAAATTATCTTAACTGACTTAATTAATAAATGGTCTAACCTTAAAAATAATCGTACCTTAAAAATAGTCCAACTGCAAATAACCAAAACTGAAAAAAAGTCCTATTATGAAAATGGTCTAAACTCAAAAATTATTTTAACTGAAAAAATCCCAAAACTGAAAAAAGTCCTATCTTGAAAATGGTCTCAACACAAAACTCATAAATAGTCCAATTTACATACAACGTAAAAATAATTTAAACTTAAAATTGGTCTAAATTTAGAAAGAGCCTAATCTGAAAAAAACCTTATTTTAAAAATTGTCTAAACTCAAAATTGATCTAACTTAAAAAAAAAGGGTCTAAACTAAAAAAATTGTATCAATTTTAAAATGGTCTAAATTCAAAAAATTGTCGAATTTCGAAATGGTATAAATTTAAAAATGATTTAATCCTAAAAATAGTCTAATTTGAAACATGATACAACCTTTAAAATGATTTTTTCTTAAAAACAATTTAAAATCAAAATTGCTGTAAATTCAGAAATTATCTAATCTGAAAAAATACCTAACTTCAAAACTAGTTTTATCTCGAAATTAATCCAAGGTAAAAAGAGGTCTAATCTTAAAAAAATGGTATCAACTTAAAAATGGTCTAAATTTCAAAAATGGTATAAACTTTAAAATGTTTTAATCTTAAAAATAATCTAATTTGAAACATGATAAAACCTTTGAAATTATTTTAACTTAAAAAAAAATTAAACTTAAAATTGGTCTAAATTAAGAAATTATCTAATCTGAAAAAAGTCATACTTTAAAAATAGTCTAATCTCGAAATTGTTTTAACTTTAAAATGGTAGCAATTTCAAAATGGTCCAGATTAAAAAAATGGTGTAATTTGAAAGATGGTCTAAATTCAAAAATGATCTAAATTTTAAAAATGGTCTACACATAATTCTACCATTTTAAAGTCCAACTTCAGAACTGGTTTTACCTCGAAATTGATCCGAGCTGAAAAGAGGTCTAAACTTAAAAAAATTAGATCAACTTAAAAATAGTCTAAATTCAAAAATTGTTCTAAACTTAAAAATTGTCCTAAAACTACAAAAAGGTCTAAGCTGAAATCAAAAATGAATTATTTTTGATAATGATTCACTTTTAGAAATAATCTGCACTTTAAAATGATCTATCTTTAAAAATGGTCTAAACTTAAATATTGTCTAAACTCACAAATGGTCTAAATATAAAAATAATCGCAACTTTAAATTGGTCTACATTTACATATATTTAAGCAATCGAATTATAGAAATGGTCTCACTTTTAAATTAGTCTAAACTCAAAAATAATCCAAACTTCAAAATGGTATAAACTTAAAAATTACTTTAAATTTGCTAGAACTTTGGTAGAAAAACTGTTTGGACAGCTGGAATTTTAAAAAAAAATACCTTTTTTCTCTTCGCTTTTCATTTAATTATTTTGATACTTCAGATTTGACGTTTTAGTAGAAATATTACTCGGCATGACCTGAAAAATGTTCCTTAAGTAAATGCGTCTAAAAAATAGCATTAAAACTGTTTTCTTCAGTAAAAATTGTAATATTCTGTCCAAGAAATATTTTTTCTTTCCTTTTTCCTAGAGCTCAGTAAAAATGTTTCGTTTGTTTATTCATAGATGGAGTTAAATAAATTTAAAAAAAAATGAAGAAAAGTACCAAAGAAATGTGGTTAGTTTGAGATTGCATCTAAAGAAAAATATGTCCTTCCGTTGGAATTTGCAGAGCTCGTTAAATGGCGTCAAAGGGAGGAAAGAGAATCCTACATCTTCGCTTCTACACACCACATTTGCTCACTGATTGTGGTCCGGTAACAAGATGGTGCTGGTTTTGGTCGAAAAACAACGCTTGAAATTCTGCTTAAAAAAAACCGTTTATTCTAAATTTTAGATAAATTTTGAATTTCCTTTTTGAACTTGGATCCTGGTTGCCTCCAATAATTTTAGAATAACTTTGACCCAATTATGGATTTATTCCGACATAAATCAATACTACTGCCAGCGTGATTGATCAACGTCAATATTTCAAGATTTCAATGGTTAAAAGATAATATTTCGCAATAATCGATCGTGTAACATTTCGAATTAATCTTTGGTATTTTCGCAGAAGTTGCTCGTTTTTAGGTTACAGACAAAACCAACGAAAACTATTCCATTCATGAAAGTCATATTGTTAGTTAACTGGCGAAGTGGGTGGAGGCTTTGCGCAAAACGCCAATTGAAGAAAACGTTACATCAGAAGAAGATCAAATGGAAAAGCAACATCGGCGAAAGAAGGCCGGCAAATTATTGCGGAATGTTGGTGATTACTAACAATGAGGCGAGTTTGTGGAAATGCTTTAGGAAGGGGATCGGGCGCCAGCAGAAGGGAGCGGATTCGCGGTTGAATTATGTGAATGGAGAATGTAGGTTGCGAAGGCCTATTGGACTATGGACGACTGTAGGCTCTTGCGGCGAGGAAGGTTCTTTCGCAACGCCATTCGATGGAATGTCGCGGCTTTTTTCGCTGCCGGTTGGTTGATCGTGTTCATCGTGGGAAACGGTAAGAGAATTTTGCTCCAAAAATGATCAAGTTCCGGTATCTTGAGCATCAACAGACCCGACCTAACGTTCTGATTGTGTTTTGTTTTCTTTTTTGCGTTATTTACAGTGCATTACTTTTATGGGCACACGGAATATGAATAGTTTTTATACAATTAAGAACGTACAATACAATTTGCTCCAATTGACTTCTCAATGAACCGTTAAACGATTATTTAGAGCAAAGAATTTTCTTCAAAAACTGTCGTAAGCCAAATAAGGTTGAAGGATATTTTTGACCGTTTCATTGGGATATTTTTCTTCTTCTTATAGAAAGTTTCGTCATTATTAAAATTATAAGAAGTAAAGAAAAGATTTTGATTAAGACTCAACTGATGTGAACTTTTTAACAAAATTAAACTCTTCAAAAATTATTGGAATTTTCGATCAAAGTTTTCATTTTAAATTTTCTCTCGTCAAATTTAATTTGCAAAACAAACAAAAAAATAGCCATTTTATTTTTGTGAACAGAAAAATTGATAAGAAATTTTTGGGGAAATTTACACATAATTTAGTGGACATTTAAAATAAACTTGGAGGAAAATTCGCTTAAAATGAAGAAAAAATTTCATAAAAATTAAGAGAAACTTTCACTGGGATTTTTTTTAAACAAAAAATATTAGAGATTATAGAGAAAAATTAAATGGAATTTGAAAAAAAATTACTGAAAATTTAGAATATTTTAAAGAACGTTGCAGCCAAAAATCATTGAAAATTAAGAGAAAATTTGAAGAAAATTAAAAAAAAAATTTGCTGGAAATTCAGAGAAAAATTACCATTCAAATTTATGGAATTTCAAAAAATTCACAAAGAATGTGTCCACGAACTCACTCAAAAGCTAAAGCGAAATTCACAACTGATTCAGAAGAAATTTTAGAGGTAAATTCACAAAAAATGTTGTGCAAAATTCACCATAAAAAATTCACTGGGAATTTAACGAAAAATTTACTGGAAATTTACAGAAAAATTCACGGGAATTTATAGAAAAATTCACTGGGAATTTATAGAAAAATTCACTGGGAATTTATAGAAAAATTCACGGTGCATTTATAGAAAAATTGACTGAGAATTTATAGAAAAATTCACAAAAATTATTTTTTGTTGAAAAAATATAAAATTGGAAATAAATTACAAATTTTTTTTTAAGAATTAAGAAGAAAATTCAGGATTCTCCAAATTTCAATTAAAAATTTCTGAGCGAAAAATACATTAAAACTGTAGCAAAAATGAAATTTCGAGTGGAATTCCTTAAAAATTCGAAATTTAGATAAATGGCAACTGACCGAAAATCTAGTCGAAAATTTACTAAGAACTAAGAAAAAAATTCACTGGAAATTTAAAGAAAATTTTATTAAAAATTGAACAAAAAAATTTTTACAGAAATTTTGTTAAGACAAAAAAAAGTAAAAGTAAGAAAAATTGACAGAAATTTATATAGAAAATTTACTGGAAATGAAGAGTAGAAATTCACTGAAAAATTCATAAGAAAATTTGGAGAAATCAAAATCAAAAAAAAAAATTACGTTTTTTCATAATTTTTAATCCTTAATTCCATATTTTTTTATGTAAATTTTTCTTATTCAACTTATTTTCTTTTTTCTTTTAAAAAGTTACCAAAATTTCTAGGCTTTAATATTTTGATACAGTTTATATAAAAATATCTAACATATAATTATTAGGGATAAAAATGCGAAAAACTTACTTTACAAAAAATGTCCAATTTGAATTTCTCCCCTTTTTCTTATTAGAATGAAAAAAACAGAAAAATTGTGAATTTTATTTGAAAATTGTTTAATAAAAATTCGATTCGATTTTCTAAAAGTAAAAATTTATGCAATTTTAATTGAATTTATTAATTTCCAACATTTTAATAATTAGTTTAACGATGTAATTTGGATCTTATGACGAGCAAACTGTTTTTGGAACAAGTCCTTTTGATGTTTTTAATTTAATACAAAAATAAATTATCTAATTTTTTTCTTGCTGATAAAAAACAAACCCTAAACAATCTGCACCTACAATAATAAATAATCGACGGAAATGGTTTTTTTTTTTATTTCACGTAAGCAAAAGCACATGCGAAAAGGTGTTTTTAAAAATTGACAAAAAACTTTTCGTATTATTAAGTTTTGTTGACGTAACCTTGTACACAGTCGACTAGGCTCTCTTGTGCAAACCCGCAGAGACGCATACACAAGTACATCCGCATCTGAAAATATCCAACTTAGCCTGATAACCGGTATCAGAAAATTCTCAAAATTTCCTCACCACATACGAGTATGTACATACGCACACATTCGTAATGACTAATCGCCAAGTTCTGCTAAGCGCATTTACGATATCATCATAATCGGTAATGAATTAAATCGCCGCCCCTTCTCTACCCCTCTGGTCCACAAACCTTAGCCGTTCTAATCATCTAATCGCAATTCAACCAGCAAAGCCAAACAAATAGAAAAAAATTATCAACAATTCACCATATTTATTATCAAATTTGAATTAATTCATTTTGATTTTTATTCTTTTTTTTTCCAGTTTCAATCCTCTTTCTCGTTTTGATTCCCATGCTCAAGCCATCATGCTCTCTTTAACGGTCTCGGTCTGTTCTCATCGAAATTTTCGAGTCTCGTTCTCAATTTCCCTGCCGTTTCGCTAAATTTTCGTACTTTTAGCATCTGACTCAGCGTGTTATTTTTGTATAAAGCATAAAATTTTTATGTTGATTTTTTTTTAAATATTTTTTTTTGGTTAATTTTTTTCGAAATGATAAAATTTTGGGCGTATTTTTGTCATAATTTATCATATTTACGAAAAAATAAAAATATGAACTAGTTTTTACTATTTTTTTTTATAAACAATCATGAAAATTATTCGAACTTTTTCTGAGAGATAAGGACAGCAGGGAGAATTGGTATGAATTTGAAAAGAAAAAAACACAATTTTTAAAACCTCTAAAACTGAAAAGAAAAACAAATTGGATATAGCCTAAGTTAGTTCTTTAGGGTGTTCATATTAGACGGTCAGCCGAATTGTCAAAAGTTTAGCCAAAAGGTGAAGCCACAGAAAAAATTCGCTGATGTATAACTAAGGTATGGCTGACTGCTGACAGTTGACGACGAATAGTCAAGATATTACAGCATCAGTCAAATCTGTTCCAAAGGCGTCAGTAATCGTAAACTAAATTAGCCAAAGTCGCTGATGATGGTTGACGCAAAAATCAGTCTATTAGACGGTAAGCGAACTTTCAATTTCTTCTTGGCTGACACTTTGACGTGTTTGGCGCATAAGTTGTACGAAAAAATTCGCTGACGGATAGCTAAGGAGTGGCTGACGAATAGTCAAGGTATTAGACGATCATCCAAATCTGTTCCAAAGTCGTCAGTAACCGTAAATCAATTTAGTCAAAGTCGCTGATGATGGTTAATACAAAAATCTTTTTTTTTTGGCTAACATGCCAAAAAGCAGCTGACGTCAACCAAATGTCACAATATTGCTATGAAACGGTCAGCCAAAATTGGCTGATTCGTCAGTCAACTTTACAAATCACGATAATAGGTCAGCTAAATACCGGTACTCACGTTAATTGATGTATGGCAAAATTGGCTGACTGTCTAATAGCACCTTTAAAGATACTTCACATTAAACTAGATAATGATAATTCTTAAAATTACTGAAAAATTCAGCTTTGGTAATCCTAAATTTAAAAAATTATTCATCTAACATAACTACCAGTCTCAAATTGTCTTAGAAATAAGGATTGCCAATAAGAAAAGTGCTGAGATTTTTTCAACGATTAGGGTTACCAGTTCTGATGTATGCCTTTTTAGTGACCCACATCAGAACCACTATACCAATTTTCAAAAGCTTCAAAAATTAATAAGACTATCTAAGGTCAGAAGTGGGGCGAGGGGATGGCGTTTACAAAGATTTGAAATGTTTTAGATCTTAGAGTTGCCAATGAAGAATTTCCAAAGATTAGGGTTGTCATTGTTGAGCGCCCTTGAACCATTGGTGTAACCAGTTAATCATTGGTGACTCAAATTTAGATATTAGGGTTACCAGCAATTATTTTTATGAGCTCTAGCATCACTGGATTTTTATTTGGCAAATTAAGCTCGCAATGGTGATTTTTTCAAAGATTAGTGTTGCCAGTGTTCAATTTCTCCCAGTGCCACATAATCTTACACAATTAGTATTACCAGTGTTGAAGTTCTTTACAAATCTTTACTTTACCTCCTTATCACCGGTTACACTTTTACAAGTTCTAGTATTGCCACTTTTTATGATTATCAGTGGTCTATTATTTTTTTTAGAGTTAAGGGTTACCAGTGTTGTAATGATTGTTTTGAGACAGTACCGAAATTCTTCCACACACGAGGTAGTACCAAGAAATCCGGATTGTCAGTATTTTTTTAAAATATAATTATTAAATTGGCAATTATTTTATTTATATGGCGATGCTTAAAACGTTGAACATGGAAGGAAATCCATTTGGAAATTTATTTCTATAGAGAAATGGTCGGAGTAAACAGAACGAACGATTTTATGGAATTTTCCAGCTGAGATGATCAATAAAATTACCATTTAAGCACTGATAAGGAATCTGAACAAAATCTATTTCTCATCCAGTTTATTGTTTGTTAAAAGAGAAGTATCAGCAAAAAACCAAAGGATTTGTTTTTATTTACAATATTTTTTTCAACCTCATCCAAATGAATGGAAAATTTTTTCTCGAGTTGAATAACAACTTTTTCAACCTGTTTAAAAATAAAGACTTCTAAAAATAAAGACTTTTTACGATGACCCAATAAATTGTCTTGATTTTTTTTTTGTATTTTTAAAACAAATATTTTGGGGACATTAGAAAACACTCCCGCAACATTCGTATTTTTTTCTCCAAACAATTTTAAACTATTTTTGTCTTAGTAAGTTTTTTATATTTGTTTCTTTGTTTTTTGTTTTAATTTTTAATTATTTTTGTTATTAAAATAAAAACAATTCTTTTTAAATGTCTTAAATGTTGATAATTTATTATTGTGATTAGGGGAAAAAAATTTCTTTATTTAATTTAAAAATAAAAATTTTACGAAACTAATTAAATTAACGCAACTTTTTGCCTGGAAGATATTTTGACACACTTTTTTAGTGTTTCTGCAACTTTCACTTCGCACTTTTCGTCTTTGTTTTTCTTGCCCGCGATTTTCGAATTAACAAAATCAGGCTAGTCTGCCTTGCTTAAAATTAACCGGAAATCACGTGAAATTCTATCTCACGGCTAGTCTGTCTCACAAAAACTAAACCGGAAATCACGACAATATGAAGAAAAAAGTGAAAACGAAATAAACAAAGTTTTGCATCGTTGAGAATTTCCGTTTTGTACATTTTTATACAAATTTTTGACCTTTTGATTATTTGAAAATGGCTCCAATTCTTCTGAGGGGGATTTTCTTCTATAAACTAATAAAAGCAGAGGCTGTGCGCCAAGACGAAAAGGTTTTGAGTTCGAATTCAGGTAGTGAAATGTCCCTAAATGTCTCGATTGAAAAACAAAACCAAATTCACTGGGAATTTATAGAAAAATTCAATGGGAATTTATAGAAAAATTCAATGGGAATTTATAGAAAAATTCAATGGGAATTTATAGAAAAATTCACTGTGCATTTATAGAAAAATTCACTGGGAATTTATAGAAAAATTCACTGGGAATTTATAGAAAAATTCACTGGGAATTTATAGAAAAATTCACTGGGAATTTATAGAAAAATTCACTGGGAATTTATAGAAAAATTCACTGGGAATTTATAGAAAAATTCACTGGGAATTTATAGAAAAATTCACTGGGAATTTATAGAAAAATTCACTGGGAATTTATAGAAAAATTCACTGGGAATTTATAGAAAAATTCACTGGGAATTTATAGAAAAATTCACTGGGAATTTATAGAAAAATTCACTGGGAATTTATAGAAAAATTCACTGGGAATTTATAGAAAAATTCACTGGGAATTTATAGAAAAATTCACTGGGAATTTATAGAAAAATTCACTGGGAATTTATAGAAAAATTCACTGGGAATTTATAGAAAAATTCACTGGGAATTTATAGAAAAATTCACTGGGAATTTATAGAAAAATTCACTGGGAATTTATAGAAAAATTCACTGGGAATTTATAGAAAAATTCACTGGGAATTTATAGAAAAATTCACTGGGAATTTATAGAAAAATTCACTGGGAATTTATAGAAAAATTCACTGGGAATTTATAGAAAAATTCACTGGGAATTTATAGAAAAATTCACTGGGAATTTATAGAAAAATTCACTGGGAATTTATAGAAAAATTCACTGGAAACTAACAGAAAAATTCACTGGGAATTTATAGAAAAATTTGAAGGAGGAATTAAAGAAGGAAAATATCGTATTTTTTCATTTTTCTTTTAATTTTAGGAAAGCAAAATGGAAAAAATAAAGACTGTTTTCAAAAATAAATTATTGCCAACAAATTGAGGAAGTATATACTCTGCCGAAAAGAACAGATTTTTTTAAGACGTTACCTGAAACACCTTCATTTAATTAAAATTTTTACATACACCCTTTCTGTTTAGATAAATAACCAATATTGACATCAATGCCTATAAAAATCCAATTTGGCCATCGCATTGCTCTGAAACATCCAATAAAATATGACCCAGTTTTCCCTAAATATATTAAATGACCCAGTTTTGAGCGAATTTCATAGATTTTTAAATTTTTTCTTCTTTTTTTTTCACAGCCCTAATCAGTCTACCTCCAATTTTCAATAGAAATCGTACATAAAAAATATGGAAAACTGTTTAAATTTTTTTTTGTTAAAGGAAAATAATGAAAAATCTGAATAGAAATTTATTAATACCCAAACTAGTATAAACCAATTAAATTCGGAACAATTTTGACTTACGCACAATGAAGGGGGTGGGGGAGAGGAGGTAAGATAAATGTGACCAGAAAATTGATTTATTTCGCATAAATCATTTCGGTTTGTACATGCATACATAAAATGTTTCTTGAAAATATTCCTACAAATGTTTGCATGTGTACAGATTCTGTTATTTTACAAATAAAAAAGAAAACAAAAACACATAAAAAGTCACTTCCTCTCATCTACCCCCAAAAGTACCATCGCTAACTCATACGAATGTCCTTTACACAAAATTTTCGTCCATCATTAATTTATTTCCAATAATGTCAAGGGCCACACAAGCAGTTGTTTTCTTCGTTTTTTTTTTTAAAGTTTTCTTTTCAATAATTTTTCTCCAACGTAACTCAATCGTCTCCCATCATATTCTCAATTTATTTTTCCAAAAATTTACTATTTATTTCTCATAAATTTCATGAAATATTTAATTTAAAAAAAAAAATTCAATTTTGACATTTTCACTAAAAAAGATTCTCCTTTCGTTCAATGAATTCGAGTCTCGCTTATGGCCGACAAATAAACGAAACCAGTTCAATGGCAATTCACTGGAAGCATTCTGGCGCCAAATATGAATACTAAAAATGTGAATAAAAATTATAACAAGAACAAACAAAAAAATAAGTATAATAAATAAAATTTTCAATAATAATCGAGAGCACACGAAATACGAGCATTAAAATAGTTAGTTTGGAGTTAGCCAAAAAAAAAAAAAAAACAAATAAAAATTGATGGCGGCACATGCAATCGTAACCTCACTTATTGTTTTGTTAGTCATCAATTTCGTATGCTTTTGGAGACGTTGTTTTTTCTCTCTCAAAAGTCTCCAGAATATATTATAGACAAAAAACCAATATACATCGATTATTGTTAATATTAAAATTGATTGAAATTTAAAAAAAAAATGGAATTAAAAATAATAAAGGTTTTTTTATTTGTTTTTATTTTATTGATATTTAAAAAAATTATTGTAATTGATTTTTCTTACGCCAATAAATTTTAATTTCATTTAAATTTGTTTTGGTTTTTTTTTTTAAATTAAAGACAAATCTTTGAAAAAAGTCTACACATTTTTATTGTTTTTATGAGTTGTTTCAGACAGAAAAAATTTATATTTTGACAATCATTTTGAAAATTGTTCTAAATTAAAAATAAAATACTGAAAAAATTTTAAAAAAAAATATAAATTGTTCGGTTAGAGGGGGAGAAATTTATAAAAATTCACAATAAATTTGAAAAATTTATAAAAATTCAAAGAAAGATTTAAAAATGTCCAAAATATAAAGCGGGAATAATATTAATAAAAAATAAATAAAAAATATTTAAAAAAAGAGAGTATTTTTTTTTGAGGTGAGGGGGCGTTATTTTTTTATCTATTAAAAATCGAAAGCAATATTTAAGGAATCGAAAAATATTTTTTTCTACCAAGCAGAAGAGGTAATTTATAAAAAAAACTATAAGAAAATTGAAGAAATATTTAAAAAATGGAAGAATATTTTTTTAAAGGAACGAGACGGAACGTCTCAGTTTTAATCTTTATGACTTGATTAAAATTAAGAAAGTTTTAAAAACTTATAAAAACCCGAAGAAATATTTAAAAAATAAAAGGGTATTTTTCAAGGGGAAAGGGGGAATCGAGAAAAAAATTCTGTTTTTTTCTCGATTCCCCCTTTCCCCTTGAATTTTTTGTTTTGCTAGTGTGCAGAGAGGGTGCCCTTATTAAAAAGTATTCCAAAAAAATTCATATGACTCATAGAACAATTGATAGAAAATTTAGTAGAAAATTAAAAGAATTCCCCCCAATTGAAAATTCAAAGGGAAATTAAAGAGTTTCAAAAGAAAATTTACTAATAATTTCGAGAAAAAAAATATTTTTTGGACGATGAACGTTATTTTTATCATTTAAAAGTTTATTAAAAATTAAAAGCAAAATTTAAGGACTTGAAAAGTAATTTTTTACTAGTTTTTAAAACAGGGCAAATATTTCAAAAATAAATTTAATAATATTTTTAGCGTACCAGAGTGGAAAAGAAAGCGACGAACATTGTTATAAATCTGTAAAAATTTATCAAGTATAAAAGATATTTATTTATTTCAATTAATAAATAAGTAAAAATATTTGCAATAAAAATGTTGGTATTTTCTACTTTTTTTTCAAAAACAAAAAAAAGACGAAAAAAACTAAAAATTTTATTGCAAATATTTTTACTAAATTATTAATTTTAATTCAAGTCTTAAATTATCAAAAAAAAAATTATTAATATAGAAAATAAATTAAAAATTATTTTTTTAAAAAAAAAACAATAAATTTATTTTTAAAGAAATTTTAAAACTTATCTTCAAAAAATTAAAAAAAATTAATTAGGGACAAGGGCAAAAAATAAATGGAAAATTTTTCAAATTGACTATTTGATATGAAATTGCCAAAGTAATTTCTATTTTTATTTATAAAAAAAGTCTTATTAAAAAAGAGAGAAAACACGTTTAAAAATTTTAAATAAAAAAAAATATATCGTCTAACGTTCAGAATAAAACAAAAATAAAAACATTTAAATTTTGAGCAAAAACATTATTTTAGAGAGACAATATTTGAACTACAAACAAATAAAATTTTGACACTTTTTGACTGAACCAAAAAAAGGAATTTATAAGATCATTGAAAAAAGGTAGGGGGAAGTAGAAGGAGGTAAAAGTAAAATTCGTCCAACGGTAGAAAAAAGAAAAAAAAACACATTTTATTCTCGTAACAAAAAACTCTTAAATATAAGGAAAATGAGAAATTTTTTGAAAATAATAATTTAAAAAAACTTATTTCAACGTATAAAATGAATTTTCTTAAAAAACCGCCAAATCGTCACGTTTTCATTTCAGGTCCTTTTAACACCGGCATTTATTTTTTTTGGTATTTTGAGACCCTAATCTAATATAGAAAATACCAAAAACAAATAAAACAAAAATAATCGAAAAAATGCAGGCAAGAAAGAGATTCGAAGAAGAGGCGACAGGTTGAAGAGCAAAAATCTACTTTTTTGAGAGAAGTCGAACCACTCCTGCTACCACAGCTACAGCCATCGCCATCAACCTGAACTCAGTTCACCTCGTCGCTCAGCTCATGCCGCCACCAACCACCCATTTTTCCATCCGTGCACCATCCTGCATTCGATTATCGATGATTTTCCCAAACCAACCAAAATCATTTTAGCGCGTGTTCCATATTACGAGTGCGTTCCTACATACCAATCCAACTCATCTTTTTGCTCAGAAACACTGTAGCGTGTGCACGGATGTGTGTGTGTACGCATGTTTTTGCTGGCCTATATAATTGAGAGAATGGTCTTCGGCAAATAAGCCGAGGTATTCACGAACACGCACCGTCGCATAAACACGAACGAATTTCATTTGGCTTCGCACAGAACGTGGATCGGTCTGACTTGACTGCCGGTGAGGGACGTATTCGTAAATAAACGACGATGCACCACCAACGAATATTTTGGCTATGTACGAGAGCCAACGAACTTAATCGCGAAAATATACTGAAAATAGAGAGAAAAGTATCATGTTAAGAATAGATGATGAGGCAGACACAAAAGGGATGAAAATGGCATCAAATAATCGAGAAAAAGGGACAACCACCAAAACCTTATTTGCCTGTGGATGTTTGGATTTTTTTTTGTTTTGGAAAGAAGACACCATGTCTGATAAGTAGAATTTTTATTGTTTTGCTTCAAGTCGACGTGCACGTACATATACGCGTCCACATAAACTGAATCCTGTTCACTAAACCGAACGTACGAAAAGAACTTTAAAGAAAAGCATCAGGTCCAGAGGAGGAACAAGGGAATTTACTACCCGAAAAGTTCTGTCGTCGGCAATCGCACTCATCTCTGTCTAGACTAGAGACGACCGAAGGGTAGATGATCGGAAATGGGTTTTTGTGAAGTGTACGACAAATGGGTAATTTTGCGAATCCCATATAAGGGATGAATGTGGCTGTGGAGCATACTTCTGCATGGTGCGTTTATTTATGCGTAAGACTTTGTGCGTTTCATATGCAAAATTGTATGCTTAGACAAATCTCCAAAAAAAGCCCCGTACTTAAATCCCGCTTTAAGTGGAGGGAAAATTTTTTTCATCAATAAAAAAATATTAAATAAAAATGGGGCACACGTTTGCAAAATAAAACAAAAATTACCAAAATAACCGAAAAATGGTGACTTATTATATTTTCTTATCAAATGTCCTTTTTTTTGTTGTTTTTTTGAATAATTGTTAAAAAAGGTAGCAGACATTTGCTCTTATCACGTCTGTTAGTCAATTTGTGTCTGAATTTAAAGGAAAATTTTCCCTTCACTTGGGATCCTTTTTGTCTAAATTCTAAAGAAATTCCCCCCCCCCCCCTCCTATACGGAGCTTTCTTCCTTCTTTAACACCAAAAAATTCCCCTTCCTTTTATGATGTACCAACAATTTTCTGTTTTCCTTAATTTTTTCAGAATTTTTCTTATCCTTTTTTTTACTACCAACAAATTTACCGTTTTTTTGTGATGTTCTAAAAATTTCCTGTTCGAAATTCTATAAATTGTTTTTCCTTGTTACGAGCCTTCTTCTTTCTTTAACACCAAAAAATTCCCCTTCCTTTTATGACGTACTAAAAATATTCTTTTTTCCTTAATTTTAAAGATTTTTTTTTATTTTCAAGAAATTTACCCTTTTTTGTGACGTTCTAAAAATTTTCTCCTCGTCTAAATTCTATAGAATTTTTACTTCTTGTTATGAGTCTTATTCGTTCTGTGTTTTGTTTTTCTCTCAATTCTTAAAAAAAATTTTTATCCCTTGTTTTACCACCAAAAAATTTACCCTTTTTTGTGATGTTCTAAAAATTTCCTTTTTTTCAATTTTTCAGAATTTTTCTTATTAATTTTTTTTACCACCAAGAATTTTTTTTTGTGATGTTCTAAAAATTTTCTTTTATCAAAATTCTAAAGAAATTTCCTCTTTGTCTAAATTCTAAAAGTGCTTTTCCAAGAAATTTCTCCTTTCATTTTCGATGTTCTAAAATTTTCCTTTTTCGAAACTGTCAAGAAGTTTCCTTTTCCAAGAAGGTCCCTATTTTAACACTCCCTTTCTCTCTTGTGGTATTTTAATTTCCCCTTTCTCTCTTGTGATTCGAAAAAAAATAGAAGTTTCTATTTCCTCTTTGTGACTTCCAAAAAATTTCCTCCTTTCTATTGAAATTTGCCTCCTCTTTTTTGACAATCTATTGCAAGTTTTCTTTTTTTCTTCTAAATTCTTAAAAAGATTCCTTTGTGACGACCAAAAAATGTCCCTCTTATTTTACCACCAATATATTTTTTCCCTTTCCCTTTTGTACTTCTAAAAATTTCCATTTCATCTAAATTATCAACAAGTTCCGATTTCCCCTTTGTGACCCCACCAAAAAATTGCCTGCTTTATATTTTATCTTTCAGAAATTTATCATCTCCTGTTTGACGTGCTAAAAATTTCCTTGTCTTCTAAATTGCTCTCTTTTCTCTTTTTTGACCAACCAAATAATTTCCTTCTGTCTATTTAAGATATTCAACAAATTTTATTTCTTTTTTTCACTTTTTCAAATATTCTTTCAAAAAATGTCTTTATTTCAAAATTTTGCATTTTTGATGCACTTTCAAAAAGTTTCTTTTTTTTCTTACATTCAGCAAATTTTGATGTCTTCTTTTTTGATGTTCCAAAAATTTCTTTTTTCTTATAAAATGTAAGAAAATAAATCCCTTGTCCTTTTTTAACTGCAAACAAATTTCCTATTTCAATTTTTGATTTTATTTTTTATTTTTGAAAACATTCTTTTTTTTTCTTCCATTTAAGAAATTCTTTTTCTTTTCTGTTCTTAAAAAAAAAATTCACTTTTTCCTCATGCAAGAAATTTTGTTCCCTTTTCAATACTAATATCTTCAACAAATTTTCGCTTTCCATGCGTTTTTTTTTAATTCTACAGAAATTTTTTTTTTAAATAAATTTTTAAGAAAATACCAATATTAGCTATTAGCAAACTCAGCAAATTGTTTTCGATTTTAAAAAGTTAAGAAAATTTTGTTTGTAAGCAAAAATTTAAAATGTTATTTTTACATTTTCTTTGCCTCCAAAAAAAAAAAAAAATTCTAAAAAAGAATTTGTTTTTTCCTACCTCAAATTTTAACAAAATTTCCACCACAAAAAAAACGTTTAAATATTGTTGTTTTTTTTCTTTTTTTTTGTCCCCAAGAAAAAGTTTTTTTTTTTTTAAACAAATTAAAATAATTAGAAAATTAGAGAAGAAGAAAAAATTCGAACAAAATGTGTTTACTTACATCATCATCCACTTCGATAACATCATCGTCCGAGTCTCGAGGATTGTCGTCCTCTTGTAATTCCAAATCGAACAGGTCTGCCATATTTTAAGCACACACAACAACAACAAAAGTAAACAAAAAACAAAATGTTAAGAGTATAAACTACACACTCTGTTTTATTCTCACTAAAAACTAAAACAAACGAGAATCGATTCTCTAAAAACTTTGCACTTTTTCAAGTTCCAACGATTCTTCTTTCTTTCTGCTTTCTTTTAAATTTTTATTAATTTTTTTCTTTAAATTCTTTTCTTTTTTGTTATTTTAAAATAATAAAAAAAAAAAAAAGAAATTATAAGAAAATTGATGTTGTTTCTATTTGAATTTTTAAATTTTCTTTAATTTTCTTATTTAAAATTATTTCCTTTCGTTTTTCTTTTGAAAATAAACTTTTAGTAGGAAAAAAAATAAAATTCACTTGATTTTTTTTTAATATTTTTTTTTTTAGGAAGAAGAAAAAGAGAAAGACAGAAAATTAAAAATTACTTTAATTATGACATTTATTCAGAATAGTTTTTTTTTTCTGTATCGTTTCCCCGATTATTTTGATGATTTTTCTTCTTCTCCTTTTTCACTTTTGTATATTTTAAATTTATTTGATTAAACAGCACAAATTTTTAGATAATTTCATGTAGTTTTTGGTCTTCCTTCAAAAAAAATAAAATTAAATAAATAAATAAATATTAAACACATATAACAACTGCACGACAAATTAACAATTATTTTAGAAATTTTATATTTAAAAAAAAAAATTAAACAAAATATTTCTCTTTCTCCCTTAACTCCACTCAGCAAATCTATTTGCTTTTTTTTGAAAATTCCTCGCACAATTACCAAAAACCACAACTCTTTAGCACAAAAATCTTTAAAGAGACTCGCAGCAAAATATTTTTGTCTTAACCGCTACTAATGTTGGACACGTTCTAATTTTCACCAAATCAGATTATTCGCAGCTCGCAATGCTCTAAGCAAAAAAAAAAACTGCATTATCACACACACACATAAAGTACATATGTACACAGTTGGCATGCACGCAGTTATGAGAATTTATTCTTTTTTTTGGTAATCTTCAATTTACTTACAAAATACATACACGTATGCATTAAGGAAATTTTGCCATAATTCAAATAATATTAAACAATAATTTTTTTATACTTAATTTTTGGTTTGTGTACGTAATTTTTATTAAGGCAGAAGAAAAAAACCCAAAAAAAATGTTTTTTTATTGCACCCTTTTTTTTTTTACTTTAAGTCTGTTTGGTTTTTCTTAATCTCCTTTTCTCTTCCATTCTCAAATCATACAAAAATAAGAGAGCACAAAATTAATTAGAAGAAAAAAAATTTCAATTTCTTTACTCAAAAAAAAAAATCTTTAAAACGAAAAATTCCCAACCATTTTCATTTCTACTCTTCACTCTACCTAGCAATTATTTGTGTTATTGTTTTTTCTCTTTCTAATTCTCTTTTTCTATTTCCAATTTGAAACACTAAAAAAAACCACACTCTGCTCTGATTACACTATCACCGATCACACATAGAAAATTTGACAAGGCGGCATGGGAAAGAAAGAGTCAAGCAACAGAAAAAACAATAACCAAAATTACTCAAATTGGGGTACGGTGTAAGCGATAGAGTAAGAGAGTCGATTTGTTTTGTTAATTTTGATATGGTGCACACGGATAGATAGCGAAAATTCCAGCGTGTGCGTGCAGAGGTAGCTGTAGCATAAGGCAAGTGCCACTGATAGTCTGGCGTTTGTGCACTGGTAACAATTATGCGATGGCTGCTGGTGTCTCAGTGTTGGCAATTATCGCGCGTAAAGCATTCTGACAGAGCCCACCAAAACGAGACGAACAGAATAATAAGCAACAATTCAACAAAAAAAAAATCGATTGTTTTGAATTACAAAACAGTGTAATTATTCCTTAAATATAAAGAATAATTTCAGAAAATTGCGCCAAAAGCACAGCGTTTCCATGTGCTTTAAGCGGCGGACATTTTTTCTTCTTTTCTCTTTTTTTCTTATTATTCTCTACTTTGTTTTGAAAAAAAAATAAAAAAATTAAAATTAGTTTTTATTTTTCATTTAAAAACTAAAAACCAATATTCTTCACCACATGGTTAAACGAAAATTCTTCATTCTTAAGCCGTCGTCTGCCGAGGCATTTGGCCATTTTCTTCGGCTTGTCAATGAACTCTCGAAATGAAAATAAAAACAAAAATGTGTAAAAAGGTACAAAAATGGAACTTTTTTTTTTGCGATGCTTGAATTGACGGTACGGGCTAGAGCGAAACGGAACGCGAGTACCGAAACGTAGAGGCATTCGCACGCATACCATATCCAAACAACTACCTTGCGAACAGAACAGGTTCACCCGCAAGTATACGCACAGTGCAGTAGGAGTTGATAGGGAGTTTGGCAATAGGATGGGGAAAAAAATATTTTAATAAAAAAAAAAAAAAAAATTTTAGAAAGAAAGAGACAGAAAATCTCACACAAGAAAACAATATCTGCCCAAGCTTGTTTTGAAGGGAATTCTCGACCGGATATTGTGATGACGAAAAATGCCTTTAAATGCACGTGTGCTCCCGTATATGTATATGGTATATGCGTGTTGCGTATGCCTCTATACGTGTATGTTCGTATGCGTTTGTTTATTTTGATTTGTATTCGGTTGTTTTGTGGGTGGATTGTTTAGTTTTTATCACAAAAGTTCACCAATTTTGCACTATTTGAGATTCTCTTTTCTGAGTTCTTATTTATTTTTAAATATTTAATTTCGTATAATTTTTATTGTAATTATATTTTTTTTTTTTTTTTAATTAAGTTTTTAGAGAAAAATTAGATTTTTTATTTTTATTTCTCTTTGTTGATCTTTTTCTCTTCGCAGTTTTAGTGATTTTTATTTTTGTTTTGAATTTTTTGTACAATTTATTCTTTAAACAATTTTCTTTTTTAAGCGTTTTTTTCTCTCGATATTTTGATAATTTGTTTAGTAAATTTTTGTTATTTATTAAATTTAATATTTTAAAAAAATTTACATTTTTTTCATTTGTAATTTTGTTAATTTTTCTATTCGAAACTTAGTTTTTCTATTCAACTTTGATAGTTTTTCCTCTAAATTATCATTTTTAAATTTTTATTTAAACGTGTTTTTTTTATCTTGTTTAAATTTACTGTTAGCATCAAACTTTTACTTTATTTAATTAATATTATTAATAGGTGAAAATTTTCCATTTTTCCAATAAATAATTTTTGTATTGTTTTTTGTTTCTAAATTTAATTTTGATTTTAAATAAAATTTTAAGTTTTTTAACGGCAGTAATTTACGGTGGTTGTATGATTAATAATTGGCCTCGTCAAGATATGGTGCTGCTACTATTTAAATAATTCTATTTTTTGTAAACTAAATCTTTTACAAGAATCTTGTCAAATTTTCTAGCATTTGCGTTATTTAGTTTGTTAAATGTATTTATTTACATCAATGGAAAAAATCAAATATATATCGAGCAGTGATATACAAAAATATTGGTTTTTGAAAAAGAAAAAGTGTTTTTTTTTAATTTTCAAATTTAATATTTAAAAAAAAAATTTACATATTTTCTTATTTAAAATTTCGTTAATTTTTCTATTCGTAAAATTAGTTTTTATAATGTTTACTATTCAATTTTGATAATTTTTCATTTAAAAAAATTTGCATTTTTATCATTTTAAATATTGAATTTTGTTAGATTTTCCATTAAAAAAAAATGTCGTTTTTATAAAAAAATTGTACTTTAAAAAAATTATTTTCTTTAAAGTTTTTTTAAATCTTTTTAAAAAAAATATATATTTTTTTTATCTTGATTAAAGCATCAAACTTTTGCTTTAATTAATTAATATTATTAAAAGGAGAAAATTTCCAATTTTTCCAATAAAAAATTTTTGTTTCTAAATTTAATTTTGATTTTATATAAAATTTTAAGTTTTTTTCTTTAAATTAATCTTAAATATTTGATAACTTAAAAAAAAAACGAATGAAAAACCGGCTTTTGTTTGTTTGTTTTTATATAAGATCTCAAGGGACCATATGTCAGGAGTCATGTGCCCATAAGGGTTCTTGGCCGCAAAAGAAATGCGTTTTTATAATTGTTGGCAAAAAAAAAACAAATTTTTTTTTTTTTTCTTTTAATATCGATATGAGTTTTTTTTTTAGGGTGGCTTTTAATCAATAGAAAACTTTCTTAAATAGAAAAATTTTCTTTGATTTTTTATTTGCATTTAGAAAAATTCCAAAGCTTTTCTTAATTTTATTTTAGTTTTTATTTAAAATGAATTTTTTTTTTTTTGCTGAAATGCATTTAAAAAAGTTTAAAACTATGATTTTTACCTTTATTATTTTTAAAATTTAAATTTTTCTTAGTTTTTATTTAGATTTTTACATATATATATTATTTTAAATTATTTACCATTTAATATCTAAACTAAATTAATTCTTGTTAAAATTGATTAGTATTTTAGTAAAGAAAATATTTTTTTTTGGGATATTTTGTGAACGCACACACACACACACATTATGCACTCAATAAGGAGAACAGGTACACGTGCCTAAACTCTCGTTTGCATACGCAAACAATCCATTCTAAAATAATAGCAAAAACACCAAAAACAAATTAACAACAAAAAAGAATGAAAAAATTTAGAGTAAAAAAAATCCCAAGCGAATCAATGGAATCAGAACAAGTAGAACGAGAACGATTTGAATTAGAACGAAATTCCTCTGCAAACACACCAAAAATAAACTTGTAAAAAAAAAAAATAAACAACCCCCTTTATTTCTTTAAAAAATAACTGTTTCCCAAAATAACGAAGGAAAATATATTTTAAAATTTCCAACTTTTTTAGCATAAAAATTAATTGTTCAAAAATCTCGTTCCACATTTGTTCTTTTTGGAGTTTTTTGGCCGTCAACACAGGAACAGCACAGAAAAAAAAGAAAAGAAAAGATTTTTTTTTACAGTGTAAAATGCCAAAATTGTTTAATTTTTATTTATTTTTCAATTAAAATCGTGGGTTATTTAAAAAAAAAAAAGAAGAAAATTCTCTGTTGTTGTCCCGTTTTATTGAGGGAGAAATATTCTTTTTTCCAGTTTGTTTTTTATTGGAATTTTAAAAAAAAAATTTTAAATCACAACACCATACACTGTTAATGAGCATTTATTTTGGTGAGAATATTTTCTGAGCTGATTCTTGTTTGTGTAGAAAGAGATTATGGTGAATTGACCAAAAAAACCAGACTAAATTCCAATAATAATTATTATTATTTTTGTGAGTTTATTTATTGTTTAGTTTAAAAAAAAAATATAACGGGAAGTACACGCGCTAAATAAAATGATTTAAGGCTGAGAGGGACAGAGAAGGGAATCATTGAAAATAATAGTCTATACGCACACACGAGAAAATATCCATAAACAACAATACACCAACGGAACAATAGCACAACACAACCAACCACCATACGCGCGCCTTATGAAATTTTTGTATTTTGTTTCGTTTTTGTTTTTGTTTTTTTTTTTAAATTTAGTACGTTTTGTTGGTCAAAAGTTTTCCCACTTTCTCTAATCAAACTTAAAGAAGAACACAAATAAAAATTAAGACACCAAAAAAATATATTTATTAGCAATGATCACATTGAAATTTTACACGGAAATTCTTTCTCATCCTCTTTCGATACTCGACGACCGACCGTATGTATGCTCTTTTTTTTTCACACATACAATCGATATTATTCTCTTTACACATTTTTCTAAGGATTTTATCGTAAAACTTAATTAATAATTATAAGAATTATAGAAAAATGTAAAAAAATAATAATAAAAGGATTGACAAAATAAAAATTTATTCACACTTTTTTTTTTTTTTGCTCTCTTTTCTCGAATGCTGAGCAGAATTTCTCTTCTGCTTTTGGGGCTACGGAACGCGTCTAATCGTAATCCAGCACAAACTCCGAATGAAGATGGCTGAGCAGCGATTTTTCATTCAAACGGTAAGCAGCCCCCAATATTGCGGCTCTCGTCTATTAGCGGAAATTCGTGCTATGCCCGAATGGGATGGATATACATAAATAGTTGGTTTTGTGTGTGTGCGTTTGTTTTCGTTTATGGTTTTGTTATTGGACAATTTCTGATAGATAACTGTCATAAAATGAGCTATTTTCAAATCGAACAGTTTTGAAGCAAAAAAAAAGAACACTGTTAAAATTTCTTCATTATTTTCTATTTGTTAGGAAAAAGTTTCTTGTATGTGGTTTTTTTTACAATTAAATCGATTTTGGTTTGTTTTTACTAAAAAATAATTAAAATTTATTAGTTTTTTCTTTACATTTTATATTAAGAAGAATAAGAAAATAATCATTTGTTTTTTATTTTTCATTGAAAAAGTCTAAAATTCCAACTTTTTTAAATGATTTTTTCCCATTCATTTTTAAATATTGCGAAAAGATTTAAACCTTTATTTTCCCATTATATAAGATATTTTATTTATTTTTTTATATTTAGTGCAAAAAAAAGACAAGAATTTTCAATACTTTTAAAAATATTTAAACGAGTTTGCATTCAGTTTTTAAGCAGGAAATGTTTGTATGAACATAAACCATACAAATGTGATTGGTTTTTTGGTTTATTTTTTTCGTCTATTTTTATTAAAAAAAAAAAAAAAAAGAAACTTACCAATAAATAATAAATAATTTTACTAAAAAAAATAAGAGAAAAATTATTCATTAAATAGAAAAAATAAAATTGCTATAACGCAAAATGCATATTTTTGACAGGTTAAGGGGCAAAAAAAAAAACCTACAAAATGTATTCATTTTAAATTAACATCAAATTTGATTGTTTAATAGAAAAAATACGTTTTGTATTTGTTTATTTAATTAAAACTTTCTTATTTGTTACATTTGAAATTGAAAAAAAAAAACATTTTTATATGATTGGAAAATGTTTGTTTTTATTATTTTTACATCTTCTCATTTAAACCATTCAAATGTTTGCTTTTTATTACAAGAAGTTTGGTTTTTATACATAAATAACATAATTCCTTAAAAAAACAGTTCGTTTTTATATAAAATAATAGTTTTTTTTTGTTTTTAAATATATATTTTAATATTTAAATTTAGAAAAGCAACTTATTCGATGTTTTTCAGTTTTTAACAATTGCCACAAAAAAATCCACTGAAAAGTTCGAAAAGTATAGCCGTTTTATTTAACAGCCGTTATATAAAAATGTTACATAAAATAAAATTTATTTAGAATAAAATTTGGCATTTAATCTATTAAAATATTAAATTGTTATGCTATAAATACCTCATATAAATGTAATGAAAACGATTTTTTGTGGCGTTATGTTAATACTCATATCTCTCACGTATGCCGACAAGTTCGGACATTTTGAATGTTCAGTTAATTTTAGACAGCTGCTTTGCTTGCGACAATCTTCGATTTTTGCTCAATTTCGACCAAAAACAGCATCCAATTAACATTACTAAGAAGCTGTTGGACTCTATCCGCGATGAGCCAAATTTGCTCCAGAGGGCCATAACTGGTGACGAATCATGGGTTTATGATTATGACGTGGAAACGGAAGCTCAATCATCCCAATGGAAGCTGCCGTACGAGATAAGACCGAAAAGAGTGCGCAAAGTTCGGTCGAATGTGAAGTTTTGCTTACAGTTTTCTTCGATTACAAAAGCTTACAGTGCATCATGAGTTCTTACCACAGGGTAGAACGGTCAATAAAGAATATTACCTGCAAGTCATACGTAAGTTGCGCGAAGCAATCAGCCAAAAACGCCCGGATTTGTGGAAGAACAAAATTGGCTTTGGCACCATGATAACGCCCTTGCTCACGCATCGTTGCTTGTGCGCGAATTTTTGGCTAAAAACAACACAATAATAATGCCGCAGCCACCGTATTCCCCAGATCTGGCCCCCTGTAACTTTTTCTTGTTCCCGAAACTGAAGAGCCCCATGAAAGGACGACGCTACGATTGAGGAGATAAAGACGGCATCGAAGGAGGAGCTGAACAAGATCACAAAAAATGATTTTTTGAAGTGCTTCGAGGATTGGAAAAAATGTTGGCACAAGTGTATAATATCTGGTGGGGATTACTTTGAAAGGAACAAATTAGATATTCATGAATAAATCTGCCGTAGCCACATTTTCGTCAGCGATGAGGCTCATTTCTCGGTCAGTGAATACGTTAATAATCAAAATTGACATATATGAAACTCTGAAAATAAGCAAACAACTATGAAGAAGCTATTGTATCTGCGAAAACGGACTCCCTGGCGTAGGTTTTTTGTCTGGAGATGTAATTGGTCCGTATTTTTTTGAAACCGACGAAGGAGAGAACGTTACCGTCAATTCTAAGCGCTATGGTCGTATGGTGACTAATTTTTTTTTTTTATTTTTTATTTGACAGGTTTTTTATTTCTATGTTACACATAGACATGAGAACACAGTCACTCCTATGGAGCATATAGCGGCACTAGAGACTCTGTGAACTCTCTCCATCTGCTTCTGTCTTGAGCCAGCCCCTTCACTTCCGACCATGATTTGCCAGTCTGTTGGTGTTCGCGCTCGACTGATCTTCTCCAAGTGGTCCTTGGACGTCCTCTGCTGCGATTGCCCTGTGGGTTCCAATCTAGTGCCATCCTTGCTATGTCCTTAGGTGGTTTTCGCAAGGTGTGGCCAATCCAACTCCAATTTCCTGCGTTTGATGTTATCTAGCAGGGGTATTTGCTTCGTGAGAAGAAGCAACTCATCGTTCGTTATCCAGTTCGGCCAGAAGATCTTGCTTATATGCCTCAAGCATCTGTTCACAAATGCCTGAGGCTTACGGGTCGTGCTGTCTGTTACTTTCCATGTTTCGCAGCCGTAGAGCACGACTGGCTTGACGTTTGAGGTGAATATTCGAAGTTTGAGTGCTATGGAGAGATGATTGGAACGCCACACGTTCCCAAGTGAGGTGTACGCTTGTCGCACCTTGTTGATGCGCGTTTGGATGTCTATTTCAGTTCCACCATCCTTGCTGAGCATGCTGCCAAGGTAACAGAACTTTTTGACATCTTCAACTTGGGTACCGTGTAGCATCAAGGGTCTCTCGCAGGTGGCGCCGACACGCATCAATTTGGTCTTCTTGGTGTTGATTCTCATCCCAACTTTTGCGGCGTTGGAGGCCAGAGCATTCAGTTTCTCCTGAATGCCGTTGAAGGTGTGGGACATGAGGCATATGTCGTCGGCGTCGTCCAGGTTGTGGAGCCTCTCACACAGTGTCCACTGGACACCGTTGCTGGCTGTGCTGTTAGTGCGTTAAAGGACTAGATCTAAGGCGATTATGAAGAGGATAGGCGAGATTATGCAACCCTGCCTGACTCCTCTCGAGATGTTGAATGTATCGCTGTTTCGTCCCCTGAAACGCACTCCACACGGGACCCCGCGGTATAGTTCTCGGATGAGATCGATGATGGCCTGCGGGATGCCCAGTTCATCCAGAGCACTCCAGATGGCGTCGCGGGAAATCATGTCAAAGGCTCTTTCGAAGTCAACGAAGAGAAGATAGAGCTGGCTCTTCCATTCGTTCGACTGTGTCTAATTTTTATAGTCTGAACTTAAATATTTTAATCTAGACTATATGTGCTTCCTAAGCAGAACTAGACAAAATACAAAATTTATTAAAAACCGCATCAATTTTAATGAATATTTGTGGAAAAAAAATCTTTAAAAAACGCGGATAAAAACATAAAATTCAAAGGGAAAGATTTACGGGTTGTAGCCCAAAATTAAATTTTTGCAATCGACGATTTTTGCGCCAGCCAAAGCAAAACTAGTCAAAATATGAAAATGATTAAAAATCGTATTAATTTCGATGAAACTTTGTGGAAAATAAATTCTTTTAAAGAAAATGCGGAGGAAAAAAGTAAAATTCAAAGGGTCCCCCACCTTATTCACTCAATATATCTAACATGGCACCATATGTCACACAACACAATTTTCGATTTATTGAGTGTAAAGTTCGTAGGATGCTTAATTTCAAAATTTGGTAATACAAATTGGCCTGCAAAACTTAAAGGATTTGATGGGGTTTCACTTTTTTTTCGAAGCACTTCAAAAAATCATTTTTTGCGATCTTGTTCAGCTCCTCCTTTGATGCCGTCTTTATCTCCTCAATTGTAGCGGAGCGTCGTCCTTTCATGGTGCTCTCCCAGATCTGGAGAATACGGTGGCTGCGGCATTATTCGTGTGTTGATTTTGGCCAAAAATGGCAAAAGCCAATTTTTGTTCTTTCACAAATCCGGGCGTTTCTGGCGGATTGCTTCCGCAACTTGCGCATAACTTGCAGGTAATATTCCTTATTGATCGTTCTACCTTGTGGTAAGAACTTATGATGCACCACGCCCCTGCCATCGAAGAAAACTGTAAGCAAAACCTTCACATTCGACCGAACTTGGCGCGCTTTTTTCGGTCTGGGCTCGTGCGGCAGCTTCCATTGGGATGATTGAGCTTTGGTTTCTTCGTCATAACCACAAACCCATGATTCGTCACCAGTTATGACCCTCTGAAGCAAATTTGGGTCATCGCGGACAGAGTCCAACAGCTTCTTAACAATGTTAATGCGATGCTGTTTTTGGTCAAAAATGGGCAAAAATCGAAGACGAGCCAAAACACGTGCAAGCAAAGGAACTGTTAAAAATGAACTGAACATTCAAAATGTCCGGCATAAGTGAGAGATATGAGTACCAACATAACGCCACAAAAAATCGAAAATCGAATATACGTAACCCGCGGAAATTCAAAATTCGCGATACCTTTTGAACAGACCTCGTATGTCTTTGTGAAAGTTTTGGACAACTAACTGAAAAGTTCTCTATTCATAGGAGCTTGGCCTTCACACGTTCAAATCCAAATTTTTACATATTCTAAAACGTTTCTGTTATTCTACAAAAAAAGATTGTTTTGAGAACATGAAATTTCCTAAAAATCGCATTTGATAGCAACTTGCTTTGAAATTCCCCCCTCTAAACTTACTATCATGAATACATAAGCTGGAAAAGCAAACCCCTTTTTTTAAATCGAACATTATTTCTGTAATAGACAAAACTATTTTCATAATAGATATTTTTCCTGAAATCCTTTCGTCTCGAAATTTCTTCTTATAATTCATCTAAAAAAAATCCTGAAGGAAGGCACTACGTCCTAAATAAAGAGCTGCAATTTTGATCGAATTCGGCAAAGATGTAAAACCTTTGGTGAATTAAATTCAAGTGTATCCCTTAAAAAACTTGCAACCCGCAGAAGAAGTATACGTTAAAGGCATTCATCCCTTGTCTACTTATGATGTCCACCAACGAATAAAGAATATCTCCTATCGATAGCATATTCCAGAACCTCATCGACACAATATTTAATGGTCGATAACGAAGGAGCAAAGTTTCCAAAAACTTTTCTGAGTTTCGCTTTTATTTCAATATATGTTTTCCTTTCTTAAAAACAAATATTTACTCAATGCTCGATATTCGTTTTTTTCCCATTATTGTAAAATCACAAAATAGTTCTCTTTAAATGGTTGTCGGACGCAAACTAAATAACGCAGTTGCTAGAAAATTTGACGAGGTTCTTATAAAAGATTATATTTATGATAAATAGAATTATTTAAATAGTAGCAGCACCATCTCTTGCCGAAGCCAAATATTAATCATATAACCACCGTAAATTACTGCCGTTACCAAACGTCAATCTGCTTAACTAGGCCTTTCTAGTAGATACATAAACCGGATTGGAAACTGTTTCTATTCAAGATCCAAATGCTTCAAGCTTTACTTTCTCAACCATGATACTCAACGACTTCAATGCCTGTCCAGAGAGGTAACAACAACTTTTAGAGGCCCATTTTCATTGTACCCATTCATCAGCAAACAAAACTCCAGATTTTGGGGTACCGAAAATTCCAGAGAATTACTTCAAATCACTTGTGCTGAAAGTGTCATCGGCCTCTCATTCTATAAAGATGTAAAAGGTCAATCAGAAAAAAACAACGAGGCTTTGTATAGGACTAGGCTTGAATATTTTTTTATTCTCAGCGTTCGAACGTAATCAGAAGGTATGCTTCCAACAGAATGGGGATATTGCGCACACTGTCAGGGCGACAATGGACCCCTTCCAAAAAAATTTCAGCAAATGAATAATTTCGCAACAATTTTGATTTTTTTGGCCTCCGCAATCACCTGGTTAAACGGCACCAGCCTCATTTTTGTGGGGCTATTTAAAACAATGGGTTTACATAAATAAGCCTCGGACAAGTCAAAAACTTAAGGAGAATATTCGAGCTGTTGCTAAGACGAACCTCCGTGTTGTCCAATATAGCTTCATGGGCAGAAGACTGGCTTTTTATCATTTTTTTCTTCATAATGAAGCTTCTTTACTGCTCGGGAGGCAAATTGTGCAATGATTGATGCCCTTCTGCGACAGTCGTTCACCGATTATTTTCTTCACTTCCTTTTCTTATTTGCTAACCCGTGGGCAGTTGAAGAAGACATGTTCCCTGACAAGTTGGGCATGTCCCTGAAGCATCCATGTCCTGTCATAAATTTTGCCATATTGTGGTCCACTTCTCCATAACCTCTTCCGTTCCACGTGAGTATATCAGGAATGAGATGATGCGTCCATTTTCCTTTAATTGGTACATTCTAATATAGCGTTCCCATCTCGCCACTGTCTCGGTTCTTTCCTTACTGCTGACGGTGAGTCGATGGATTTCAGTTCCCTCTCACCGTCGACGATAGATTCAGGCTCTCTCATCTGCCAAAAGCTTGGATAAAAGAGGCAGAATTTCGGATGAGACAATACGGAATGCTCTCGACATTCGAAGTGTGCTCCGACGATATACCGCCTTGTACGTATCAATCGATATAGCTTCTGACCAAATAGGAGAACATTTAACTCCTCTAACTTTATGTACACTCATGGAAATTGCGATGCAATGAGCCTAACTCTATTTGGTGTAGGTCACCATTTATAAATTTTATAAAAATAAACATTGACAACGAGTTCCTTTTCTTCTTCAATTATCGGCAAAGAAACTTTCACTTTTCATTAACATTCTTTAAGGGAATCGAATTTAGTGATTTGTTTTACTTTTTTATGGAAAATGTAAAACTCTCGATTTTTTAAGTAAAGTTCTCATGATACTCTCATGGTAGCGTTTAAAATGCATTTAGTTGTACTGGTCGATTAAAATCGTTTATTGTAAAATTGTAATGTTTTAAATGTCTTCGAATAATTCAATGGTAATTTGTTATGAAAATGACCTTTATTTGTTTTGACAACCGAAAAAAAAACTTGAATATGCATTGCGTCTTAAACCCTTAAACACCAAATAGGTTTTTTTTTTTGAAAATGAATTGCACAAAAGTATGGCTTCTTCTGTTGTTCTTTAAAAGGACTCATAAATTCTGTATCCACTGAGTGAGAATTGTGCCTAATCACTGAAGTAAATAGTCTCCTCTTAAAGCGGTATGGCAATTTATTATTCAATAATTAGATGCTATTGTAAATACCACATTTTTCAACATATGCTAAATATATATAAATTTCCGAACTTTTAAATAACTGTTAGACATCTGGTAACAAACAAAGTTCTTATATTTTTTTATTAATTGAAAGGAATTTACTAAAATAGAATATAAATAAAAAATTCTAATGAAAATTTATAAACTCCTCCGAAATGTGTTAAAATTTATCTAAATTAAAAATATTCGGTTGCGGCAGAGGATATCATCCATTATTTTTACGTGACTTTATTAAACATGGTTCTGATTGTCCGATTTTCTTTATAATTTGTTGCCATTTTAAAGGTGACTTCATAATGGCTCTCTCATAGAAGCCCTGGTCCCTTTTGGCAAAAAAGTTGATTAAGCGATTTCCATAATATTCTCTTGATGCAAATTTTCTATCACTAAGGAAGTTTTTCAATGATAAAAAAAAGGCAGTCGCTTGGTGCCATGTCCAGACTATAAGGTTGATGCATCAACACTTCCCAACCAAGCTCCTGGAGTTACTGGAATTACTGGCGTGTGTGTGGCTTGGTGGAACAAAACACCTCTCCTGCAGGCCAATTTTGATCGCTTCTGAGGTCCGAATTTAGTGTTTGGCCATATAGGAGCAACTCACAGTAGATGACTCGTTTTCCAGTATTACCAAATGCACAGCAAAACCTTCCTGGCCGTTAGTCCTGGTTTGACCACCGTTTGAGCCGCTTCGTCGTGCTTTGACCGTGATCGTTTTTACACGATATTGTCGTATGTGACCCATTTATCATCCCCAGTCACCATCCGTTCAAGAAAGGAATCAATTTCGTTCCGTTTGGCTTTGGATTCGCAGTTGAAAATTCGATCCATCATGTTTTTTTGCGTCAATTTGTGTGATACCCAAACATGGAGATTGTTTTTGATTCCAGCTTCATGCAGATTGGCCCTCCGCGACCAAAATATATCGTGGGTACCCCCCCCCCCCCTTTTTTCAAACAAAAAGAATATAAAAAATTCACAATAATAAATTTACCCACATCTTGGGTAACGACCAAATTCTTCATCAATGCCATCGATAAGGCTACCCATAACAAACTAAGAATTTCATACCGAGCAGGGTTCCTCCCATTGTGAAGCTCCTAGATACAAAAACTTCCTTTCCAAGTCCACTTTTTAACCTGATCAAATGCTCCACAAAATTTAACCAAATATAATGGTTTCAACCTATTAAAAACACACCAGCTTCGGTAAGGTAACTGATGGTAACGTCCCCTCACACGACACTTGTAATTGACGAATGGCCTCACGATCGTGGTGCTATGAAAATGGTTAAGAGACGTTACATACAAACAAACGAACAATTTTATAGAAATTTCATTAATAACTTAACAAAATGTACACTAAATAAACTGTTATAAAACAAAGATGGTGGTAGCCATTTTTGTATAACAGATAGCATCAATTTGACATTTGCAAGCAACATCTGTCATTTTGCCGGTATTTACAAGAAATTGCCCCAAAACATATTTGAATATTTCAACGATAATTTAATAATATATCATAGGTTTCTTATATGATATTATATATAAAAATAGAAATCAAACAAAAACAAAATGGAAATTGATATTCACATAGTGGCGAATCAAAATCTATTAGAATCGAAATTAGAAAAATCCTCCAATACAGTCGACCAAGAACTAAATTCTACACAAAATGAAGACAGCAATTTATTATCAGGTAAACGAGAGATTATTATGTTATTTTTCATAAAAGTTTTCATATATTTATGTTACGATTGAAGATAAAATGGATGTTGAACTGGAAACTAATAATAATACTGAAAATGGAGAGATGAACTCGTGCGATCTAAATGATGGAAATTATTCGGTAGAAATGACCCACAACGCAGATGAGAATTTGTTATCAATTGAAAACATACAATCAGGTACTGACGATTTGTCTAGAAGGGCACATACGAATTTTCCATCGACAGAATTTCAAGAGTTGTCGCGGATTTCGTGGCCGAATGATGCTGAAAACCAACACTACACTCGTGGATGTATTTGGTCACCGGATGGAACCTGCATTCTAACAGCAATCAATTTAGATGGTGAGCTTGGTTCGAAATTTACATAAATTCATTAAGGTTGGAAGTTTGATGAATTAACAAAAATTAAAATGTACTTTTTAGGTATGCACGTTATTGAAGTCCCCTCCGATCTGTACACTGCCAAAGAGATATCATGTGAACGTTCGTTGGACGTTCTGACATCCGCTGTTGTTGTGAAGGAAGGTGGTACCGTCTACGATTACTGCTGGTATCCGATGATGCGGAGCACCATGCCAGATTCTTGCTTGTAAAAGAAAAAAAAAACTTAATGCAAGATAAAAAAAGAGTGCAAAGACCGAATTGACTTTTATCTTATTATAGATGGGCTGCTTCAAGACAGCACGAGCCTATACAGCTTTGGGATGCATTTACAAGTGAGTTGCGATGTTCGTATCGGGGCTATGATGCTGTCGATGAAGTCGAAGCTGCAATTGCAATTGCATTTAGTCCTGATGGTGAAAAATTGATAGGCGGTTATAAAAAGAGTCTTAAAATATTCGCCACCAGCTTGTAAGTTTTTTGCACTCGACAAGATAAAAATGATTTTTTCAGGTCTAACAATTCTTGTTATTCCAAAATTGATTTGTTCAAAATAGACCTGGACGTGATTATAGAGAAATTCCCATCAGACCATCTTGTTCTACGATAGCAATGCACCCTCAGCATAATGAAATGTTAGCGACTGGTTCGTGGAGTCGATCGATAAATCTTTATGATTTGCGATCACCACAATTGGGTAGTTTGGCATCGTTGACCGGACACAAAGGTGGTGTAACTTTAGTCAAATTCAGTCCAGATGGTGAAATTTTAATTAGCGGTGCTAGAAAGGATAAAAATTTACTATTGTGGGATATGAGGAACTATTCAAAACCAATGATTACACTAACGAGAAATGTATCAACAAATCAACGAATATATTTTGATATAAGCAATGATAGTAAGTGGCTATGTAGCGGAGATACAAATGGTATGGTGCGGTTATGGTCGTTCGATGATGAAAAAAGAATTAACAAAGAATATCAGGTAATTTGGCTTAATTTGTTCTATTGTATAGAATTCGAAAATGAACACTTTTTCCAAAAAAAACATTCTCTTTAATATTTAATAATCGAAAATAATTTTTCTTTTCAGTTACCATTACATTATGACTGCTGTAATGGTGTTGGTATTCATCCTTATTTACCAATATTGTGCACAACCAGCGGCCAATATCATTTCATTAATGCCGATCAGTCTACTGATGGGGAACAAATTCGAACTTATGAAAATTCTTTGATCTTTTGGTGGTTTGGAGAAAAAATTCCTTGATTGTTATTTGAAATAATCGAAAAGTAGGAGAAATCCTAAGATCATCCACTGAAATTTGTACAAAAATATAGAATATTTTCAACTATTTTAAATAATAAATGAATTATTGTAAACTGAAATTAGTGATTTTTTAAAGACGAAAAATCATAATAAACAATAAACTGACTTTTACCAAAAACTGTTTAGTAGTTACTTACTTGGAAGCTCTTCGTTTAACTGAGAAGCGAAATCGACAATTATTAAACGCAATGCTCTGGTCAATGATTCCTTCCATGCGAATACCGTATGAAGTGCCCACCTGTAGATAATAACTGAATATTGAATTAAGTCACCTAATATATTATTCTGCATTTTACGAAATATTAGGGAAACCCAGACTTAATGTCGTATTTTCCAAATGCAATTTTTAAACAGTCCTCTCCAGACCATTATCCAGGAAAGACGTATGTAAGTATTTTTTATATATAGCATACTATTCGAAGATCGCTTTAAGTTGATAAAAAAAGCCTAACGATAATGGCAGAAGTGTGTCCGTCGGAGCAACATTTACGGAGTTGCATGCTGTTTCAGTTCTAAATGAAAAAAAAAACGCCAGTAAAGCCACGAGAAATATTTGTGATATTTATGGTGACATATTGGATGTCAGGGAATGTCAACGTTGGTTTAAAAAATTTAAAACTGGAAACATTGATTTGGAAGACGAGCCCGGAAGAGGACGATGTAGCCCTAGAAGCTCAAATTGAAGCAAATCCAACAATGACTATTGGCGAGTTATCGAAAAAGGTCGGTGTGTTCTGGTCCAGTACTCAAAGATGTCTTAAAACAATTGGAAAAGTCCAAAGGCAGGGTGTTTGAATTCCGCACGCTTTGTCCGACCGCAACAAGACGGAACGCAACACTGCATGCAAAGTTTTGCGTGAATAAGAACGGAATCAATCACCCATTTCTTTACGAATTAGTCACTGAAGATGATAAATGGGTTCTGTACGCCAACATTAAAAAGAAGAAACAGTGATTAACCCCTGGACAGACGGCAATTCCAATTCCAAGACCCGGACTTCACCAAAAAAGACATTTGTTTGGTGTATGGTGGGATTCGAAGGGTGTCGTGTATTTCGAGTTGTTGAAACGAGGCGAAACGGTCGCAGATCAGTTGTATTGTCAACAACTCGATCGGTTAAAAGCGGCATTATTGCAAAAGAGGACAAAAAAATTATCCTTTTTAACACGACAACGCCAGACCATATGTTGCCGATATGACCCGAAATAAAATAAATAACATGGGTTGGGACACATTATTGCACCCTCCATACTCACCAGATTTGGCACCGTCGGACTACCACCTATTCCGATCGATTGAGCCTTTCTTACGAGAAAAAAATTTCAAATCAATGAATGATATGAAATCGGTCCTTTCCGATTTTTTTAATTCAAAACCACGAACATTTTATAAAAAAAGGCATATTTGATTTAATTAATAGGTGTAATAAGGTAGTAGATAATCATGGAGATTACTTTGTATAATAATTTTTAAATAAAAAGTTTAAGTTTGACGTTTTGCGTTTTGCGTTTTATTGATATAATACGACATTAATTCTGGGTTACCCTAATATGATCAGCAAATAATTATTGAAAATCTTAAAGAATAATTGAAATTTATTTATTTTGTCGATCTCAGAAATTTTCTGATAGAGCAAATATAAAATAATCGATTTCGCTAAGTAAATTGTAATTCAGATAGAAGAAAATTGCCAATCAATAGAGAAAGACTTATTTTTTTTATTCTCGTTGGCCAGCTAACTTTTGGATGGAAGCTGTTAAATTTCTATGGTCCATAAATTATAATAAAAACAACAACAAATAATATTATTAAAAATAGATTATTGAAAATAATAAACAAAATAATGACGACTGTGAAGAATTAAATATATGAGAGGGAAAAAATCAACTACAATTTTTCATATTTCTATTGAAATATCGAAACTATTCGTAAACAATATAGCCGAGGAGGTAGCACATTTATTTAGCTTTTATTATTAATTTATAATTAAGTTCATGAGAAGAAATTAAATCTTTTACAGAATGCGTTTATTTTGTGGTTTTTAATATAACCAACAAAATATATTTCACTTTATGTTAAGTTAGCGTGTGTTATTGATGAGTGCTAGCGTACGACTGACTGTGTAACGCACATTTGTTGCCATCGTGGTCAGCCGTATCCAAGTGAATGCTAATGTGCATGTGTAGTATGTGTGGTATGTGTAGTATGCATGTAGTGTTCAAGTTTGCATAACTATTTGTTCGAATGGTTTAGTTTTTAATCCAATTGCCACAATTATAACTAAACTTCGGAAAATTTACCGCAAATGATAGTACATGCTTCTACGCTGCACCTTCAGGTTCTACGCAACACGGTGTTAACGTGTGTCAAGTTATAATATTATTAAATTGTCCAGTGTAGTGTCTATCAATGGCCGAAGGTCTAAGCATTTGCCATTTGTTTAGTAGGTGCGGCAAGTTAGAAACTGATGTAAAAACCGGCCCACAGAGGCGTTCCTCACTACCTCTTATTGGTAAGGAATTGGAACCTAACGCATCAGTTATAATTCAATGTAATTCAACACACCTCTTGTTAAGCACGTTATGATGAATATTGTTGTTTTCGGTGTTTCCAACTTTTTGTGTTCCAGACACGATGAATTTTTTTTTGGTATGCGGATGTGCAGATAGCCATAATGCTACGGCAGTGTACAGGTGTCCGCTCACTAGGGTTGTAAATGGCCGTATTCTCTGGAATTTTACGTTCTAATTCCAAACTCCAGTAAATATTATCCATATTTCAAAATACAAAAGCACATAACACAACCAAGCCGCTTTCAAAGTTAACCGTGACCTATTGAATAATCTAGTAATCAGCGGGATTCGACGTTACCAACTCAATTATAGAAATATCGAGCTGCGTTGGGTGACGGATCATGTTAAAATTATTAAAAATGATTGTTCTTATTGACTACTTACAAACAGCAGCCTGAACGATACGTGGAGCTTCTCACTGACCAACCACTAACAATTCACTCTTAGCAACATTTTTATCGAAATTCTGGGCATATTGCTCTTAGCCATTATTTTCTTTTTCAGCTAATCCTCTGGCATTTCTGCTTACCATCCCACATATTTGAGCTCTACGGAGCTCCTAGATCCATAAATTCTATTTCCAAATCCCCTTTTTTGATCCGATCAACCATACTAACATGCTTTACAAAATTTAATGAACACTTACTGATCTGACCTAATAAAAGCACACCAACTTCGTTAAGTAAACAGAATTATCAGCCCACTTTTTTCTAGCTTCAACACATTATTCTCATTTATTCGAATGAAATTCTTTTTTTCAATCATGAAAACTGACCAAACTAAAATATAGAAATAACGATTAATGTTCGAGAAAAATAATAACCTTCAACCTATCGAATTGAGGAGACAGAAATGTAGGTAAGGCAAAAACAGCGCATGTTAGAATTTATCAAGAACAGCTAAACATCTACATTTCTGTCTCCTTGATAAATATAGAAAACTTGTCTCCAAGAAAAAAAAGCTTTAGATTAAAAGCCGAAAGTTATCTGCTTTCCTTTTTATAAAAACTAACTTATTTATTGTCTTTGAATTTGGTTTTTGTTGTTGAAAATAATTTTTTTTGCAATTTTAGCGAAAATAATTCAACTAAACTCAATCAAATGAATATTAAAAATTACAAAAAAAATATTAAGTGCCCGCTTAAGTTTAGGAGTCAAAGGCCATCCGGTCAATATGAACAATTTGAATAAAAAATTGCCTCTTAATTTCGTTACGTAACCGATTACTATAAAAGCGAAAATGGAAGTTGCAGATTCCAGTCGATTTTGAACGTTTGTTAAAGTGAAATATTCGAAATGTTGTGGAAATCTTTGCCTAGTAAAGTTATAATTTTGATTTGTGTCCTCATAAATTGTGGTCCGGTACAATCGGACATATTCGATATTTCTGGAGTATCAGTTTCAGTTGAAAGTTTGCCATTCTTTGATGCCGATTACATTAATACGCCCTGCTCCGCATGGAGTAGTATTGAAGAAATTGTGAAGGCCAATCCAGAAATGAAGACAATTAAAATTAACTCTTGCAACTTTACTGGATTGTCGTCCGTAGAAAATATGCCTCAGACCCTATCACTAATAGGTCTTCACATCATAAACATTCGTATCGAAACAGTGCCTTCAAAAGCATTTTCTTGGGCTCCAAATTTGGAAATATTGACTATTACAGATGGTGGAATTAAACATTTAGCGCCCGATGCATTTGGTGGTATATTGAAATTAAGAGTTCTTGATTTAGAAAACAATCAAATTGAAGAGCTTCCCTCTGGACTATTAGATGTTCTTCCAAAGCTTCAAGATTTTAAGATACCTTCAAATTCCCTCACACACATCAGTCCAGACATTTTCAAAAATAATGAAGAAATTATTGTGATTAATTTAGAGAATAATCAAATAACGCATTTGGATGAAAACTTAATACGTCATATCGGCAATCATACGTTACTGCGTTTACCATCGAATCCCATCACTGAGCTTCATACATACGATGTCAATGCTTTAGTCGTCAGTAAAACTCCTCTTAAAAAACTAACGATTGACGGTGAAATCAGATTTATCGATGCCCAAGATAGTCAATTAAGCAAAATTAAGATCAAGGACGTCAGCGAATTAACTTATATCAATTTTAGTAAAAACAAAATTACCAATTTTAATGATCTTAAGGACGCAGGACAAGTTACTGACATAGACCTTTCTGGTAATCGGATAATTAAATTTGACAATGACTTCTTTTCGAAGATGAAAAATTTAAGAAAACTCAATTTAAGACAGGTTGGACTTACTGAAATTAATGATGAATTATTCGCCGGTCTCAGTCATGTTACCACATTAAGTTTGGCGGGTAATAATTTGACTCAGTTTTCATTTAGTGCTATTCGTGATATGACCGACTTGAAGGAGCTGGATCTCAGTGGAAATAATTTAAAAACTTTAGACTTATCGGAATTGGAGAGACAACAATTCAAATTAGTGTATATACTTTTGGATGAGAATTCATGGGAATGTTCATTTTTACAGGAAATATTCGATTTTTGTAACGCATTGGAAATTGTCGTAGGTGATAGCATAACCTTAAAAGATTCATTGAAATTGTGCAATTGAAAATAGGAAAATCAATACTTTTTTGAGAAATTGTTAAAAATAGGAAAATAAACTTTTTTGTAAATTAACTCTTTTCGATTTAATTTAATCCCTGAGCGGTAAAATTCTGCTAATAACACGCATCATCGAGGAGGAATTTAATAGCACGCGCTTTCTTAGCTTTCGAACGTTCTTTCCTGCAGATTCACGTCCGCACATTTCTACCGCACGCATTCTTGTTCAGGAAAATTCATTGGGTTGCATCGGTTTTACGCATTCAGAATACTCCAAGCTATGGTTAGGTGGACAATCGTTTCTTATCATCTGTAATGGTGTGTTTATACTGTGTGGTGAATTGATGTGTTTAAAGTAACAATTCTTTCTCATTGAATTGTGCTTCAATTAACCCCATACAGAAATTTTCTTAGAATTAGAATAAAAACGAACGGTTGGGTAGGATTTTCATGCAGAACTAAATCCTAGAGTTGATAAGAAACTCACTTTTTTCTGAAAGTAACGCGATCACAAATTAAGAAGAGTGTTGAAAAACGATATTTTAAGCACAAATGGAGAGATATACCGATCAAAAAGTGTCATTGTAGCGACAAATTCATAAAAGAAGCGACTATATCTAAAATAGATGGGCTTTGCCTAAAAAAAGAAACTAAACCAAAAAAAATACGATCATACCGAAATTAGAGTAACTAAGCTTAAAACGAAAACGACTCTAAACAAGAGAGATTGTGTCTAAAAGAGACTGCATATGGATTAAAGAGAATAACTTAAATTAAGCTGTTTTCTAAGATATAGGACGACTGTGATAGAGCATAATTAAAACAAAGCGACTATAACTAAAAAAGAAGGATTATCCCTAAAAAACAGGAATCAACTGTAAGAAAAACTGATTATAGTTTAGAAAGAGCGACTATGCCTAAAAGCGATCAACTATGCCGAAAAATTAGCAACTATTCCTAAGAGTAAGTTACTTTAGCTAAAGGAGGGCAACTATGAGCAGCGACTATATCTAAAAGATGGCAACTATGGCCAAGAGTGAGCAGCAATATCTTAATGAGACTAACTATGCCTTAAAACGAGTAACTACGCTTAAATAGCAATTATCCTAATAGTAAGCGACTATACCTAAAAGCGTTTAACTATGCCTACAAATGAGCAACTGTACCTAAGAGTGAGTGACTATACCTAAAAGAGTACATATATGCCTAAAAATGAGTAACTATCCTCGATAATGAGTAATTATTCCTTAAAAGTGAGTGGCTATGACTAACAGCCGTAAACTATATCTAAAAATGAGCAACTATACTTAAGAGTGGGCCAATATACCTAAAAGAGAACAACTATGGCTAAAAAAGAGCAACTATGCCTAAAAGAGTAAGCAACTATGATTAAAAATGAGCAACTATGCCTAAAAGAGTACGACTACGCCTAAAACAGAAAAATCACAAGTAAAAGTGATTTCTTGCACATTATTCCCTCCTAGAAGTTTCAACACGGTCCTAAAACTTCGCGATCCTAATAGTATCTAGTGCTGTTAAATTCCCGATTTTACAATTTTAAAAATTTATCGTCAATTAAATGGCAATTAAAAATAAACCACTCGTTCTCATTATCACCGTAGACGTTCAGTCATTCCCGTTGACTGCTTGCATAAATTGAGGGATTGAAAAATTCATCCCTGTGACGCTGTGATCGAGCAGGTGTGTGTTGATGGAGTAACTGGTGTGTGCAGCGCAATTTGGCTTACTCAACTCAAACGAGTTGACGATTATGTTTTAAAATCATGCAACAGCTATCTTTGTGTAGTATGTCGCCACAGTGCCTTACGAAAAATAGGATAGCGTAATTTGGATTAATGATGTGCCATCAAATTGTATGTTTATTTATTTGAGGAGCTGAAGGCCATGCTAGGAAGTAAAGACGATTGGAGCAGCTGAGGGAGATTCTAACACCCGAAAGCGATTCGAGGATCTGAACGCTGATGACTTTACGGGGAGCTAAAGGGGGACGTGAATTTGTAGGAAAGACCGATCAAATTTTTTTATAATAAAGGCAAACCTGCGGACAAATTCCTCCTCGAATATGGGTGTCATTAGCAGACTTGTACGGTTCAGGGATTGAATTAAATCGAAAAGAGTTGATTTATTAAAATTTTATTATTTATTTTCTTTGTTAAACAGTTTTTTGACAATTTCTCAACACGAAAAATAGGATAGCGTAATTTGGATCAATGATGTGCCATCAAATTATATGTTAAGCCCACGAAAAATTGCAAAAATGGGGAACATTCTTGATCGATTTAAGAAGCTGAAGGCGATTCTAGGAAGTAAAGACAATTCGAGGATCTGAGGGCAATTCTAACACCCGAAAGCGATTCGAGGATCTGAAGGCTGATGACGTTACGAGGACCGTAACGTCTCTACTTTCTAGGGGGGAGTGAATCTGCAGGAAAGAACAATCCACTTTTTGTATGATAAAGGCAAAGATAGCGTACGCGAATTAATTTCTACTCGAATATGCGTCTCATTACAGAATTCTACCTTTCAGGGATTGAATTAAAACAAAAAGTTAATATATTAAAATTTTATTATTTTCTTTTTTTGTTACACTTTTTTTCTCATTTTTGACAATTTCTCGAAAAAAAATTAATTTTCCAGTTTTCAATTGCACAATTTCAATGACTCGTCTAAGGTTGATCTATCGTTTATGCGAATTCTCATCTTGATACAAAAATCGAATATTTCCTTCAAAAATGAACATTCCCATGGATTCTCGCACAACTGTATGGACTTTAATTTGAATTGTTGCATCTCCAATTCCGCCAAGTCTAAATTTTTCAAATTATTATCACGTAGATACAGCTTCTTCAAGTTGGTCATATCACGAATAGCACTAAATGAAAACTCAGTTAAATTATTACCCTCCAAACTTAATCTGGTAACATGACTGAGACCGGCAAATAATTCATCGTTAATTTCGCTTAGTCCAACACTTTCTAATTCGAGTTTCGTTAAATTTTTCATCTTCGAAAAGAAGTCGTTGTCAAACTTAGTTATCGGATTACCAGAAAGGACCATTATGGTAGTTTGTGTTGCGTCCTTAAGAATATTAAAGTTGGTAATTTTGTTGTGACTTAAATTAATAGACGTTAATTCACTGACGTCCTTTATCTGAAATTCAGTTAATTGACAATTTCGGGCATTGATAGTTTTAATTTTGCCGTCAATTCTTAGTGTTTTGAGAGGAGTATGACTGACGACTAGAGACCTGATATCGTGTACATGGATCTCAGTGATGGGGTTTTTTGATAAATCCAGAATTGTTTGACTGCTGATATGACTTATTGCGTTTTCATCGAAATGAGTTATTTGATTCTGCCCTAAATTAATCGTCGAGATTTTTTCATTATTCTTAAAAAAGTCTAGGCCGATGTTGGTAATCGAATTCGAAGTTATATCAAAATAAGTAAGTTTTGGAACAGCATCTAATAGTCCTGGAGGAAGCTCTTCAATTCTATTCTCTTCTAAATGAAGAAGTGTTAGATTTGATATCCCATGAAATGCATCGTGCGCCAAATATTTAATTCCACTCTCTTGAATAATCAATATTTGTAAATTTGGAGCCCACGAAAATGCTTTTGAAGGCACCGTTTCGATACTAGCGCTTCTGATCTCGAGATTTGCTAGTGATAGGTTTTCAGGCATATTTTCTACGGATGGCAATCCGGTAAAGTTGCAAGAGTTAATTTGGATTGTCTTCATTTCTGGATTGGCCTTGACAATTTCTTCAATACTGTTCCATGCGGAGCAGGGCGTATTAATGTTGTCGGGAGTATAATATAGCGAATTTGAAGATGAAACAGATACTCCAGATAAATCGACTATTTCCGGTTGTGCCGGACCACTATTTATAAGCACAAAAATCAAAATTAAAACTTGACTAGGCGAAGATTTCCACAACATTTCGAATATTTCACTTTAACAAACGTTCAAAATCGACTGAATTTTACTACTGACGCTATTCCGCTTTTATACTTATCGGTTAGGTAACAAAATTAGGAGAAAACAATTTTTAATAAGCAAAAATCATATTGAGCAGATTATTTTTGCCAAATCTACAATTAAAAAATTTCTGTTATATTAATTTTTTTAAATTTTTGTACTGACATTAATAGCAGAACTTTGTTTTTCAGAAATCGAACCCGATAATCCGAGACTTTTAATGCAATTTTCTTATCAAACTTAACCTTATTAATTTTGATTTAAATAATTTTTTTTTTTGGTAGACAAATTTAAAATTTAGTGAATATTTCAAAATGTATTCTGAAGTGCATTATTTTTTCCTAGTAACAGTTTTCTTAAAAATTTCAATTCGATAGGTTGAAGGTTATTATTTTTCTCGAACATTAATTATTATTCTTATAATTTCGAAAAGTTTTGGATCATTAAATTTTTTATTAAGAATCATTCGTTGATAAAACCTATAATGAGATCCTCATCCAGAATATGCAATTCCGTAAGTCCGGAACCAATCAGACTAAATTGGCGCCAGTTAGGACTGAATTTTTGTTATTTAAAAAAAAATGAGTTGTGTTAGAAAACCTTTGTCATGATTGAGTTGGCAGCGAGAAATCTTCGGTTGCATATGAACCAAAAATGGGTTATCATCTTTAAGTCTAATCAGTTATTAATAAGTAGATCAGGAGGAGTTCTGTTAGAAGGCTTTTGCCAAAGTTGAGCTGGGAACAAACAATCTTGGAGTACACGTGAGCGAAGATCTTCCAACACAGCTCCTCCGAAACGAAGGGGTCCGAACACAGTTTATCTTAATTGAGTCTGGCTTGCCATTAATGCGTCGATCTGATGGGGTTATGTGAGACGATCTTCGCCAAGATTGGACAGGCAGGAAGTAATCTTGAGCTACATATTATTGGAGGTATTAATAAGTCGTGTTAGAATACCTTCGCCAATAGCTTGAAGTTGGGTTAGGAGGCTTTTGCTTTTTGCTACTCACAAGTACTTTTGCATAATTTTGCAATTTTGCTACTCACAAGTACTTGGGAGTAGATGCCCAATGGAACGCAGAGTTTATTGACAGAAGTAAAATATAACCTCAAAATACTGAGTTTATTCAGCTTGTCAACGTGAAGTGGAGTGGCTGTGTTTCGGAGAATCTTTGAATTAGATAAATATTACATAACGTCTAAGAATTGGACCTATAACGAGGGTAAAACATTAATAAATGTTGTACGAAAACATTTATAAATGCTTTACTCTCGTTATAGGTCCAATTATCATCAAGAAAATGATAGGGCTGAAACTCGTTTTACACTTTTAAATATATTAAATAAGTTAAATTAAGATATTTTATATATGTGATAAATTGATTATTTTTATTTATGTTAGCCAAGGAGGCATTTATTTACAATTGAGAGTTTTATAGTAAATATGAACAATCCATTAATATCCATATTTTCAAACATTTGCTGTCTCGCACTGTCAATTCCTTCAGATTCTGTATAATTCTGTATGTTGTTGACTTCATTACGTGTATCTAAATATTCTGTGTCGCAGAAATCATTTTCAGTTAAGTTTCCAAAACCCTTAAACGGGTGAACTAAATATCTGCTTATACCGTACGCTGAGTCTCCAAGTAGCACTCCTCCTGGTATAATTATGGACTCATCCTTAGTAATACGCCTGTAAAACGCCGATTTTCGTAGAAGCTGTGCATCGTGCATGGCACCAGATTCACCACAGTGCACATCTATAAACTTTTTCTCGGCGGTATAAAATTCGATGGACACTGCTTTCTGCGACATCAAATCTGTCTGCAATTTGTTGGTACACTTTCAGTATTTTCTAGAAACCACAACGTGATGTACCAGGTGTATGGCTTAAATCCGCTGTTTGGTCATAGATGGCGTGAGTGAGTGTGTTAAGCTACCATGGGCACGCCATACTTTTTTTTATAAGTTTGACATCTGTCAACATTAATCAGTGCACATTGTCAGTAATTTCGTACAACAACATACATTTTTCCTTTGGTAATCATGTCTAGTTTTGTGGCAGAAAAAGACATTACGCGTGAAGCTCTGCTTTTCTGCTTCAATTTGAAGAAATCGGCTGCCGAGTCGAATCAAATGCTTATGGAAGCCTATGGTGACAGTGCTTTATCGGAAACAACGTGCTGATATTGGTTTCGTCGGTTTAAAGACGGCAATTTTGACTTGTGGGACAAAACTTGTCAAAATCGGCCTAGGAAGGTTGAGGACCATCAATTGCAGGCTCTTTTGGACGAAGACTATACCCAACCGCAAAAAATGCTCGCGAAACAATTGGGTGTTACTCAACCAGCCATTTCCATGTGTCTGCGTGCCATGGGGAAGATTGAAAAGATCGGAAAATGGGTGCCGCATGAATTGAACGATAGGCAGAACACATGCAAAATTTTGCTCGCCAGACAAAAAAGAAAGTCGTTCCTGTTTCGGATTGTGACAGGCGATGAAAAGTGGATATATTTTGAGAATCCTAAACGTAAAAAATCGTGAGTTGATCCCGACCAACCATCAACATCTTCCCCAAGACGAAATAGCTTCGGATGGAAGATGATGCTGTGCGTTTGGTGGGATCAAACGTCTACTATGAAATGTTCATCGTCTACTATGAGATTTTGAAACCTGGTGAAACTGTCCTACTTGGAGACACTCAACTGGGAGGTGCTACCCCACCCCACTTATTCACCAGACCTGGCCCCTTCCAACTACGACCTGTTTTCGTCGATGGGCCACGCGCTCCCTGAGCAGCACTTGGATTCTTACGAAGACGTCCGAAAATGGCTTGATGAGTGGTTTGCCTCGAAAGGGAAGAAAATTGTTTGGCGTGGTATCCATAAATTGCCCTGAGAGATGGGAAAAATGTGTAGCTAGCGAGGGCAAGTACTTTGAATAATTTTGTTTTTGCTTCCTATGAAAAAACCACTGTTTTTTTGACTAAAAAACAGTGGATTTAAGCTTATATACCTGGTATATTTCCACATCAAAACCAACTGCAGTACGTCCTCCATGACTTGGATAATGTAAAAACACACTCCAGTAATATTTGATTCCATTTCTTTTCGCTTTTGCTGCACGAATAAAGTAAACATAACAAAAATATGACACTTCAACATAACCAACGAGCCCGCTAAGCTATCTATTTTCATTTTGGGAACTCCCCTACCGTAAATTGTATGCGCAACTACTTATGCAATGTACTCATTTATATGAGGTAGTGTAGATGCGGGCAGATAGAAGTACTTGAGATTAGCAAAATTGGTCCAATGGATGACAGCTATTGTTTTTTGTGTGGGAAAATATCGAAATTTAAACTAAATAAACTGTTTTTTGTGTCATTTTCGAGAAGTTTTGCTTTTTGCAATCAATTTGGAAAAATATATGGCTGAAGGGCATCGAATGATTGTAGAAACTTATTGTGAGGCTTATATTTGTGAGAGAATAGTTCCAATGCTACAAAAGTGGTGTTTTCGACGTGGAAGACAAGGAGCGTGCCGACACAGTGAAAAAGTTTGAAGACGCAGAATTAGAGGCATTACTGGATAAAGTTTCATGTAAAATGCAATAAGAACTTGAAGATTCATTGGGCGTGACTCAACAAGCCATTTTTCATTGTTTGAAAGCCTTGAGAATAATTCAAAAGCGAGGAAATTGGGTGCCATACGAGTTGAAGCCGAGAGACGTCGAACGGTGTTTTTTCACGTGTGAACAGTTGCTCCAACGGCAAAAAAGAAAGGGTTTTTTTACATCGTATTGTGACTGGCGATGAAAAGCGGATCCATTACGATAATCCAAAGCGAAGAAAATAGTGGGTGCGTTGCGGAAATGCATCAACATGGACGGCCAAGCAATACAACTATGGCTCAAAGCATTTGGTGGGACCAGCTCGGTGTGGTATATTATGAGCTATTACAACAGGGTAATTTCATCGCAGGAGGTTACTACCGAACACAACTGATCCGTTTGAGCCAAGCATTGAAGGCAAAATGGTACAACACGAGCAAAGATACGACAAAGTGATTTTCCAGCACGACAACGCTCCGCCACATGTTGCTAAGGTGATTAAAACCTACCTCGAAATACTGAAATGGGACATCCTGCGTTAGGTACCGTATTCTCTAGATATGACCCCTTCCGACCTCTTCGATCAATGACACGTGGCCTGACCGATCTTACAAAGAGACCAAAAACTGGGTCGATACGTATATCGCCTCAAAAGACGAGCAGGTTTTTCGACATGGAATCCGTATGCTGCCAGAAAGATGGGCAAAACTTATAAAAAATCCAATAGATTCGAAGCCAGGGAAGAAACCGCTCTCACTGAATGAGATTTTACTTTAAAGATAATTTCTCGTTGGGGGCAGTTGCTACTTATTGACTTTATAATCGTTCCATCCATTTTAATGTTATTTTTACTTTTCAACCTAACTTAATGATCTTAACTTTTAATAACTTAACAATAAGTTTAATTAACTTTTTTCAAAATAATTAAATTTTTTTTTAAATAATAGTTTGGGGAAAAAGAATTTCATTATTTTTTTACTAGATTTATCGGACAGATTCAGAATTGTGCTCGTTGGAAAAGTGATATTTCGTAATAAAAAAAATTCTTTGACATTTTTTTGATTGCCGATTCAGGCGTGAGTTATAGAGTCTAAAGGATGGAAGCTAACAAAGAGAAATTTTCGGTATATTTTATAATTTTGCTTTGATAAAGATGACAATGCAAGCCAGGCGGTCCCGATGATGTTTATGGTCTCAATTGGCTGTTTATGATCTCGTCATCTAAAATATCGATAAAACCATGCAAATGATCGTAGTGGGCCGGAATGTTAGCAGTCGTAGCATCGCCCAGAAGCTACAGATCGATCACAAAACAGTTTTACACGAATCGACGCGATAAAAATGATGGATCGAATTTTCATCTGCGAAGCCTTGGCCGAACGGAATGGAACCGACTCATTTCTTAAACGGGTGGTAACTGGGGATGAGCAATGTGTCACATACGACAATATTATGCGAAAACGATCGTCGTCAAAGCGTGGTGAAGCGCCTTGAAAGTATGCTGCCATATGGCTAAACAATAAATTCGGACCCCTATACGTACTGTCAACAACTGGACCGTGTCAAGCTAGCGATTGCCCAAAAGTAGCAAAAATTGGCTAATAGGAGAAGTGTTGCGTTCCGTCAGGACAACGCCAGGCCACACACGTCTAGAGTGACTCGCCAGAAATTCCGAGAGCTTGAAAGAGCATTCACCTTATGAAGCACTAACTTGAGTAATTTATTTTTATTAATTAACCAACCTATAAGCTCACATATCGGCCAACTCGATTTAAAAAAAAAAACAAAAAAGTATTGGGCAATGATAATATGACTTAAATATTGTTTTTTTTTGGTATACAAATTCGATGTTTAGTGTTGGAAGCCTTGAATCTCAACAATGTCAATTCGATAAGTTGGAGGCTATTATTTTGCTCTAATATTAATAATTATTTTTATAATTTCGGAAACTTTTGGCCAGAAGCTAAAGGCAATTCGAGGAGCTAAATGCAATTCGAGGTGCAAAAGGTAATTCGAAATCTGCAGGAAAGAACAATCCACTTTTTTTATGATAAAACCAAACACAGCGTACGCGAATTAATTTCTACTCGACAATGCTCCTCATTACGAAATTCTACCGCTCAGGAATTCAATTAAAACAAAAAGTTAATATTAAAATTTTATTATTTTCTTTTTTTGTTAAATATTTTTTTTTATTTTTATTTTTGACAATTTCTCGAAAAAAATTAATTTTCCAGTTTTCAATTGCACAATATCAATAACTCTTCTAAAGCTGAGCTTTCTTCTATGAAAATTCTCATTTTGGTACAAAAATCGAATATTTTCTGCAAAAATGAACATTCCCATGGATTCTTGTACAAACGCAGGAACCTCAATTTGAATTGTTGCCTCTCCAATTCCGTCAAGTCTAAAGTTTTCAAATTATTTTCACTGAGATCCAGCTTCTTCAAGTTGGTCATATCACGAATAGCACTAAATGAAAACTCAGTTAAATTATTACCCTCCAAACTTAATGTGGTAACATGACTGAGGTCGGCAAATAATTCATCGTTAATTTCGCTTAGTCCAACATGTCTCAATTGGATTCTCTTTAAATTTTTCATATTCGAAAAAAAGTCGTTGTCAAATCTAGTTATCGGATTATCAGAAAGGTCAATTTCGGTAGCTTTTGTTGCGTCCTTAAGATCATTAAAGTTGGTAATTTTGTTTTCACTAAAATTGATATCCTTTAATTCACTAACGTCCTTTATTTGAAATTCGGTTAATTGACTATTTCGGGCATTGATAGTTTCAATTTTTCCGTCAATTCTTAGTATTTTGAGAGGAGTATGACTGACGTCTAGAAACTTGATATCGTGTATATGCAGTTCAGTAATGGGGTTCGCTGATAAATCCAGACTCGTTTCACTACTGATATGACTTAGTGCGTTCTCATCAAAATGAGTTATTTGATTCTGCCATAAATTAATCTCAACAATTTCTTCATTTTTTTTAAAAAAGTCTGGGCCGATGTTGGTGACCAAATTCCCAGTTATAACAAAATAAGCAAGTTTTGGAAGAGCATCTAATAGTCCTGGAGGAAGCTCTTCAATTCGATTATTTTCTAAATGAAGGAGTGTTAGATTTGATATCCCATGAAATGCATCGTGCGCCAAATATTTAATTCCACTCTCTTGAATAATCAATATTTGTAAATTTGGAGCCCACGAAAATGCTTTTGAAGGCACCGTTTCGATACTAGCGCTTCTGATCTCGAGCCTTAATAGTGGTAGGTTCTCAGGCAAATTTTCCAAGGATGGCAGTTCGGTAAAATTGCAAGATAAAATGTTAATTGTCTTCATTTCTGGATAGCCTTTCACAATTTCTTCAATACTACTCCATTCGGAGCAGGGCGTTTTAATGTAATGTTCATCATCCAATGTGAATAGTTTATGTGAAGCCAATACGCCAGGAAGATCTGATCTTTGCGGTTGCACCGGATGATAACTTATGAGCGCAAAAAACAAAATAAAAATTTTACTAGGCAACGATTTCCACAACATTTCGAATATTTCACTTTAACAAACGTTCAAAATCGACTGAATTTTACTACTGACGCTTTTGCGCTTTTATACTTATCGGTTAGGTAACAAGATTAGAAGAAAATAATTTGTAATAAGCAAAAATCATATTGAGCAGATTATTTTTGCCAAATCTACAATTAAAAAAATTCTGTTATATTAATTTTTTTAAATTTTTGTACTGAAATTAATAGCAGAACTTTGTTTTTCAGAAATCGAACCCGATAATCCGAGACTTTTAATGCAATTTTCTTATCAAACTTGACCTTATATAATTTTTTTTTTTTGGTAGACAAATTCAAAGTTTAGTGAATATTTCTAAATGTATTCTGAAGTGCATTATTTTTTCCTAGAAACAGTTTTCTTCAAAATTTCAATTCGATAGGTTGAAGGTTATTATTTTTTTCTAACATTAATAATTATTTTTATAATTTCGGAACCGTTAAATTTTCTGTTAAGAATCATTTGTTAGTAAAACCTATCATGCGATTCTCACTGAGAACATGCAGTTACCCAAAACATAAAGAGGAATTGTTAGTAAGTTCAGAACTTACTCGGCTAAGTAGTTATCGGTAGGGACTAATTTGCTGTTCAGAATAAGTTGTGTTAGAATTGAGCTGGCAGCAAGAAATGTTGGGCTGCATATGAAGCCAAAATGGGTTATTATCTTTTAGTCTAATCAGTTCTCAATAAGTAGATCATGAGGAGTTCTGGTCGGAGACTTTTGATAAAGTTGAGCTGGCAGCAATCAATCTTGGTATGCACGTCAGCGGACGCACAGTGGCGAAGGTGTCTCAACATAGTTCCTCCGAATGGAAGATCTCCCAATACAGCTGCTCCGAATCGAAGGTCTTCCAATATAGTTTCTATTAATTAAGTCTGAATCGGTATTAATGTGTCGATCTGAAGGGGCTGTGTAAGAAGACCTTCGCTAGAATTAGACAGGCAGAAATAAATATCGGCCTTCATATGAACGAAGACATAACCAAAATAGGTGTTATCATTTTTTAGCCTAACCAGTTCTTAATATCCAGATCAGGAAGAGTAGTTCCTGAAATCAATCTTGGTATGCACGTGAGCGAACGCATAATAGCGAAGGTCTTTGAACACAGTTCCTCCGAAAAGATCATGTAGTAAAAATAAGAAATTTTAATTAGAATTTCAAGAGTTGTCGCGGATTTCATGGCCGAATGATGCTGAAAACCAACACTATCCACGTGGAAGTATTTGGTCACCGGATGGAACCTGCATTCTGACAGCAATCAATTTAGATGGTGAGCTTGGTTCGAAATTTATATAAATTCATTAACGTTGGAAGTTTGATGAATTAACAAAAATAAGAATGTACTTTTTAGATATGCACGTACCTTTTTGTAAAAGAAAAACAAAAACTTAATGTAAGATAAAAAAGAGTGCAGACTCATTCCCGTCCACACTGCGTACCAGTGCGGACGTACTTATATCGCTACGTAGATTCGGTAAAAATTTTGATTTTTCTCCCTTCACGCGTAAATTCTATCAGTGTTTGACCTTTTTCAATAGTTTCACTTATTTGTTTTGTTTTCCTTACGTGTGAAGTGAAAATCGAGTGACATAAAGAGTTGTTAAACCCATAACAATGGACGTGGACGTCGACGTCAGGCCACCGGACCCCCCCTCGCCACCAGATACAGGTATATCCCTTACAATTCTCGACGCCTCTACCACAAAATCCACGAAAAGAGCCAGACTAAACCAATCCATCAATACCACCACCAAAAATATAAATAACAATCACTACAATCACAACCAAACAAACACGAACCTATCTGTATTAAGCAAATTGGTTAACTTCCCCTCCCTTCCGACTAAAATTTCCGAACATCCGCGCTTTCTAGTTATTTCTACTTCACCCGAGGCAAAATTCAGAGCGAACCAACTCTGTCCTTTTAAAACTAGTCTGGCTCTCAAGAATATCAGCAATGATATTCTTAAAATAAACGATTATCGTAACGGTGATCTATTGCTAACAACCAAAACAAGATTTTCGGCCGATAAATTTATTCACGCTAAATTTCACACTTCACCCCTCCCTCAACCAAGTAAAGGGCACGATTTTTTGCAAGTGGCTTGCAAATACATCCGAAGAGGAAATCGTCAGCAACCTTATTGATTACAACGTGGTAGAGGCTAGAAAAATAATCTCTACGCGCGACGGTACCCAGTCATTTACGGGTATTGTTGTTCTGACCTTTGACGCGTACGAACTCCCTTCCAACCTCAACATGCTTTTTCACAGATTTGATGTGAAAACATATTATCCGAACCCCATGAGATGTCGCAACTGCCAAGTACTGGGCCATACAGCTAAATACTGTAAGGCTTCGACGGTATGTTCTAATTGTGGACTTGCGCCCCATCTTGAAAAGGCATGTACACGTGTATTTTGCGTTAACTGCAAAACAGACTCACACACCTCAGGAGACCGTTGTTGCCCTTCGTACGCTGAGAGAAAAACTATCCTTAAAGTTATGACGGACAACAAATGTTCCATGGCTGCAGCAACAACAATATTCAAAAAATTTCAAATGGATGCCTCCACACTAAAATCGAACACCTCCTTTGCACAAGCAGTCCGTGCGTCATCTCATTCAGTTAATACATCAGCATCCTCATCATTGCCACCAACGCCTTCTGCGTCCACTTTACCACTGCCACCATCCCCTCTCACATCCAAAAAAATTTCACCCTCTCCTTCCAGAAAAGCTTTTGAGCGTAAGCTAAATTCTTTAACGCCAATGGTCAAAAAACCTTGTATAAATACAGGAATCAACACCTCTTCTGATAAATCAATTACCACCCCATCAAAATCCCCACTCTCAAATTCCCAAACACCGTCAACCCACCCCCGATCCACCAGTGAACAAGTTGCTATACTAATTAGCACGTTAAAAGACCTCGATCCAGAAGATCGCAACACGGTTCTTACCTTAGCACAAAAAATGAAGTCTGGTAAACCAGGAACAAGCTCCAAAAAATAACATTGCTAATGTTTTTTCTAAGAGTACGAGCCTGCAATCTGGTGAACAAGAAGTGGTATGCCTTTCGGCAAACCTCTAATGGTTCAGAGACTTACAGTCCAGTTCTTCTCCACCATATTTTTCTCCCTTCATGCAGCACTACTTCTGGGCAGATTACTGTTCTAGTTTTTAGCTTGCCTAACCTTCAACTATGGTAATTTTCCATAGAAATGGAATAAGTAACAACGCCAGATGTTCCATTTTGCAATGGAACATCTACGGGTTCCTTAATAACCTAGAAGGGGTGAGCCTGCTGCTAAGTCAGTACTCTCCAAAAATAGTTGCTGTGCAAGAAACCAAATTACCTCACTCCTACAACCAACCATTTTACCAAAAATACCAATGTTTGTTTTACAACAAAAGTAACAACAATAAAAGAGGTGGTGTATGTTTCCTCATACACCCCTCCATATCCTACTCACAAATTCACATTTCAACAAATTTTTTGACAATCCTTATTTCTGTAAATACCTCTCCCAAAGTCCACATTGCCAATATATATATTGAACACAGCCTACGTTTTTCTCAAGCAGATTGGCAAGGTCTAATTAGCCAATTACCTGAAAATACCATCATCCTTGGAGATTTCAATGCCCACAGTCATGCTTGGAGTTCCCCAAGAACCTGTTGGCGCGGGAAAATCTTCGAGGAATGGCTCAACTCTACCGATTCGAGCTTCACTCTACTAAACGATGGTTCACCAACCTTTTTCTCAACCAGAGGTACTACCTCTGTTCTCGACCTCACCTTCGTTCCTACACGGAACTTTGGATTATATTCATGGAAAGTTCATGGCTTCCTCGAAGGAAGTGACCACTTGCCCATACTTGTGGAGGCAAATTTTGCGCACGTTAAAATAAAACCACTGTCACGGTTCATAGAAGAGCGCGCAAATTGGGAAAATTACAGAGCTGCGATTTTCAAAGCTTCTGCTGATCTACCCGTTGCCCAATCTCCTAACCTTGAGGCAGAAAACGTGATAAAAATCTTCAGACGTGCAGCTGCTGGGACAATTCCCTCTTCAGCTGGCATGTCTAAAAAACAACCTAAATGGTATACCCATGAAATCGCAACATTACGACGTGAAAGAAATATGGCCTGGAAAGACTACTCTCGTTTTTCCAGTACGACTAATCTCATCGAATTGAGACTCAGGACTGCTCGAGTTAAAAGAGCAGTGAAACAAGCCAAGCGAACAGCTTGGAATAACTTCACCACCTCAATTGATTCCCGAACTTCACCGAAAGAAGCATGGAGAGGTATTAACTGCATTCTTGGTCGCCAAAAAAATGGGATTATCCCATCTATTGAGTCTGAGAATGGAGTTATATCCGACTCGACAGCTATCGTTGAGGAACTGGCACAGTCCTGGGCCTCGTTTTCATCCAACAACCACCTTAGTAATTCATGTCGTAGAGAGAAACAATACTTCACGGAAAATCTCTCGCCTATACCGTCAGCCTCCACCCTAATCTTGAACCAGCCAGTAACGCTTGCGGAGTTCAACTTTTCGTTGAATTCTTTCAAGGGAACCACACCTGGTAGGGACAAGGTTTCTTTTAAAATGATTGAAGAGGCATCTTCGACCTTTCATATTAGAATTGTCAACCTCTTTAACAAAATTCTGGAAAAATCTATTTTCCCAAATTCCTGGAAGGTCGCAACAGCCATTCCAGTTCCCAAAAAAAATATCTCCCATTCTTCGGCTAACAACTTTAGACCAATTTCATTACTGCCTTGCGCTTCCAAGATCCTGGAAAAGATCTTAGCTACAAGACTTAACCAGGCGCTTGCCAATAGACTCAATCCCCAATAACATGCCTATAGGTCAGGCAGGGGAACTCTGAGTATGCTACTCGAACTCCAACATTCAATCCATAATTGCTACAAACGTAGACATTGTGGTTTACTGTTGTCCTTCGACCTAGAAAAGGCGTATGACCGAATTTGCCCACATAGGGTACTCTCACAGCTGGCAGAGTGGGGAGTAGACTCTGAAATATTGGCACTACTACGTTCCTACCTAACTGGTAGAACCTTCACGGTACGCGCCAACGGTCATTTTTTGTCAAAACGCGAAATGAAAAACGGCATCCCACAAGGATCCCCTCTATCAACGATCCTATTCAATATATATATTCACTCCCTTTCCCACCAACTATCATCCTTTACCCACTACATATATGCCGACAATATTTTTATACTTGTATCTGGTGCTGATCTTCAGCAACAAATAAATAACGCCATCCGCAACATCAACACTTGGAGCAGCATAAACGGTGCGGTTATCTGTACATCGAACCCACCTTGCCTTCATGTTTGCAGGAAAAAAAATTGTAGTTTATCGGACTCGTCACTAACCCCCTTCCCTCTCCGCCCAAACGATTCCATGAAAATCCTGGGTATCTCAATTGCCCGTGGAGGAAAATGGAATCTTCAGATTAAAAATGCTGTTGACAAAATTAATATCATTCTCCGAATGGTAAAAATTTTAGTCAGCAGCAAAAGTAAGGTAAGACAAGGTGAGGCAATTAGAGTAACCAACGCCCTTTTGGACGGGACCTTACTCTATTTCCTCACTATATGTATTAGTTTGCCAATAGCAGGGAAAAAACTAGTCGAGGCAGCGGTAAACCGTTGTATTAGACTAGCCAGTGGAGCACATCGGACATCTCCGGTGGAATCCATACTGATAGAGACTGGTCGAAAACCTATTTTTCTCTATCTTCACAAAGCCCGCCTAAGTTTAATTTACAAAAACCTATGCCTTCCAATTTATCCACTCCACACTTTAATAAAAAACATTATCATCTCCCCCAGCTCAAAAAGGAATTCATCATCGCTATCCTTATTAATATCCCACCTTGAAAGAAATTCATCCATCCTCCCCGTCGATTTCCAAACTTCCCTTCCACACCCAGATTGGAAACCGTGGTTAGGAGCAAAGTTGAAAGTGACTGCTTCTCTTGACAGGTTTAAGAAGGCTAGAACTGATCCATCCACATATAGGAAATTGTTCCTTGAACAGTTGGACGGATTAAAACATCATCGACTGTTGCTCACTGATGCCGCCGCTGACACCGATATTACATCTTTTGCGGTCGTCGAACTTTTTGGCTGCAGCACCCGCACACTATGTTGTGGAATCTTCCCTTATAGGGCAACTCCATATTACGGGGAGCTGTGGGCCATCAAATGGCAATTGAAATTGCGACCAATATTCCCAGCCAACAAAACGTTATTATTTTTAGCGACAGCCTTGCCGCCCTTAAAGCCATTTGTGGCCCATCGAGTGACCCAGTACTTAGCGCAATTCGTCATAGCCTACTTAGCAATAGGAGTGTCGAGTTGCAATGGGTGCCAGGGCATGTGGGAATTGTGGGTAATGAAAGTGCTGACAAGTTGGCTGGAGAAACACTCCGTCGGCCAGTGATCACAGTCATTCCCAATCTGCCTCGCCTACTAACAGAATGGCAACTAACACCTTTAGCCATCCGCAGACACGATGACTGGACCAATAGCGACACTTTTTTGTCGAATCATTGGAGAACCACTAACAAACCAGTGTATTCAACATCCATACCGAAATTCTGGGCGCGGAAGCTCCTCAGAATCCGGATTGGACATACTGCTCTTACCCATAACTTCCTTTTTGGCAACACCAACCGTCCCTTCTGCCAATCCTGTGGCACCCATTTCACTGTCTACCATATTCTACAGGAATGCCACATAACCAAGAACTACTTTGCGAGCAGGATTCCTCCCATTATGGAGCTCCTCGATCCAACAACTCCATTCCCTAGTCCCCTATTTAATCTTCTACAACATACTAATCTGCTCCACAAAATATAACAAAATTCTCAACTTTCTTTACTACTAACCAGAGACCAGTTTCTCTCAGAAAAATTCCCACACGTACACGAAATCGCCAAATGGCCTCACGGTCGTGGCGCTAAGAAGTGGCCCCTGGCACATGTCTAAGGGACCTTACAAACAAACAAACAAACAAAGAGTGCAGACTGAGTTGACTTTTATCTTATTATAGATGGGCTGCTTCAAGACAGCACGAGCCTATTCAGTTTTGGGATGCATTTACAAGTGAGTTGCGATGTTCGTATCGAGGCTATGATGCTGTCGATGAAGTCGAAGCTGCAATTGCAATTGCGTTGAAAATCTTAAAGAATAATTGAAATTTATTTATTTTGTCGATCTCAGGAATTTGCGGTTGGAGCAAATATAAATAATCGATTTCGCTAAGTAAATTGTAATTCAGATAGAAGAAAATTGCCAATCAATAGAGAGACTTATTTTTTTTATTCTCGTTGGCCAGCTAACTTTTGGCTGGAAGCTGTTAAATTTCTATGGTCCATAAATTATAATAAAAACAACAAATAATAATATTATTAAAAATAGATTATTGAAAATAATAAACAAAATAATGACGACTAAAAATTCAATATATGAGAGGGAAAATATCAACTACAGATTTCATATTTCTATTAGAATTAATCAAAAATATTCGTAAATATTATAGCCGAGGAGATAACACATTTGGCCTTTAGTATTAATTTATAATTAAGATTATCGGAAGAAATTAAATCTTTTACAGGATGCGTTTATTTTAACTAAACTTCAGAAAATGGGCTTTTCTCTAATGTTACTCGTTTGGTTTATGTTCTGCCTTACCAATAGATCTTATCAGGTATCATTCTGGAACTCGCTCTCTAGAGGTACAGGGTGCATTTTGTCTTGTGCCAGATGGAAGTTTAGCTTTAATGATTTTTTTTTCGAACTTCTGTTGTTATTTCAGCAATTCCGTTTCGGATGTTGTCCTTAAGCATCGAGGATGTGTTTGGTTTATTAGTGTACAGATTTTCCTTAAAGTACTCCAATACGAAAAAATCGGAATGGTTTAAATCGGGGAATCTTTGGTCCAGTCGATGCCACCACTTTTTGATATTATTCAGCTGCGAAAAATTTTTCTTAAAATTTGCATCGTCTTTTCGGCACCACATGTTCTGTAGTCCTAATTTATCCAATTCGGCTAGAAGAAAGTTTTCCAAAATGTCCCGATAGCGGTCACCAGTAACTGTTATCGTATTGCCTTCAGCATCCTCAAAGAAATATGGCGCAATGATTACGCCGGTCCAAATGCTGCACGATACAGTTACTCTACGAGGGTGCAGTGGTCTTTGGTGTATCAATTGTGGCTTTTCAGTGCCGCATTAGTGGCTATTCTGTTTATTAACAAAGCCAGCCAAGGCAAAGTGTGCTTCGTCGCTCATAATTTTTTTTTTTTGGAGAACTCCAGTCTCGTCGTCGTTTATGGTCATTTGGATGCAGCTGTTATGTCAATTGAATTTTATAAGCGTTTTCGCTTTATCTTCCAGTATATGCATATTTTCAAAATTATTCATTACACGCTGAATGGTTGACTTGCTCGGCATATGATTAACACCGAAAAAAGTCACATAATTTTCTCCTTTTTTAAATAAAAGTCACAATTATTTAAATAAAATGTTTTAATAACTTCAATACGTTGTTACGGCGTTAGAGGCTCCATAATAAATTTGACGACTGTCAAATGCCAACAGACAATTATCATCCAAACCATAATGGCGGCCAAACAAAATCGACATGGTCGATGTCTTATGGCAGCATCTGGTGTACCACAAGGTAGTCATCTCGGCGCTCTATTATTTAATTTTGTCACTAATGACATTTAATGGATTACTGCCACATTCAAGACGACTTGAATATATTTTTAGCTGGTGTAATTCTAACGACCTATTTCTTAACTATTAGAAATTAAGAAATAATGACATTTTCCACAGGTCTGTCTCCATTTATTTTTGTGATTATAAGTTTGCAGGAACTAGTATTAAACGTGTTCAGTCAGTTACGGATTTGGTTGATAGAAAATTTCAATTCACAAAGCATATTAATAATATCTCTCTAAAATGTAGCGTTATTTTGGGATTAATAAAATGCTAGTCGCGAGAATTCGCTACTTTATAGGCTTCGACCCACTTATAATGTCCTTTAGTGAGGCCTATACTGGAATATGCCCATGTGGTTGGTGTATTGGGTCGGTTAAATGGAATTTTGGTTTTTGTTATTGTCATTTTTTCTATGAGTTAAAAATTATCTTTTTAACTCATAGAAAAAATGATTAGTTTCTTTTTGTTCCCCTATTCAAATGAGTAACAATATATAAAAAAAATACAAAATAATAAAAATATTATTATTTTTATTATTTTGTATTTTTTTTATATATTGTTACTCATTTGAATAGGGGAACAAAAAGAAACTAATCAATGAGATAGCTTTTGACTTTCATTTCGGGTTTTTTCATCCTAACAAATTTATTTTTAGCAATATTGTAGACCCCTTGTCATACTGAACTGAACACATCCGATATTTTTATTGATTTTTAAGATACATAATAATAGGAGCAGAATGGGCCCTATTGTTTAAACAGGTTTGAGGGATTATCTTGTATTTTTGACCATTTTGCACAATAATAATCCGTAATTTTTTGGACGTTATTTATCTGCTCGCTACAACTGCATAAAGTCATATCAGCCAATTTGTTTCTGTTTTAATGCCATTCTCTTTATTTAATTTTTATTTTCTATAATCTTAAAAAATAATATTTGAATTTATAATTTGTAAAATAAAATATGGGATTTTTAATAAAGGGTGCTTGATCTTTAAAATTGAATAAAAAGGGTTGTATGTAAACTATGGTGGATATCTTTCATCATCATCGTCATCAATGGCACGATAACTAGACCTGCTGAATCAAAGAACTCCAGACGTTAAGGCTTCACGCCGCGGTTTTCCAGCTCAACACTCCTAGCATATTTTTGGCCTCTTGGCTAATGCCATCGCTCCACCGAAGACAGGACCTATCTCATCTTCTGGGAAATACATGGACTAGGCGGTCGGGTTACGCTCTCGAATCTCATCGTTAAAAGGACCGTTGTAGGAGACCAAAACTTTTTCGAAGAATTCACCTCCCGAACGTGGATAAGAGTTTGCAATAGTTTTTGCTGAGAGTCAAAGTCTTCAAAGAATACATGAGGACTGACAAAACTAGTACCTTGCACAGTAGAAGCTTCATTGTTAAACTGACTATAATAGACCCTGTTGGCTACCATCCGCAGTTTGGTTCCTCAATATTACGAGGGTCGTTCAAAAAATCCTTAGAAAAAGATGGAAAAAAACTGTTCTTTAAAAAAAAAAATTTTTATTTTTCAACATAATCTCCTTTTAGCTCTATACATTTTTCCAACCGTTTTTCCAAAATTTTTATCCCATCCAAAATATAAGATTTCGGAAGTTCTGCAAAATACTCATCCGTTTGAGCAATGACGTCCTCGTTGGAAGTGAACCGTCGTCCGCCAAGCCGGTTCTTCAGATTGGGGAAAAGAAAATAGTCACTCGGGGCCAAATCTGGTGAATAAGCGGGATGCTGCAACAATTCCATTCTCAATTCCACAATTTTGGCCATGGAAACAGCGCAGGTGTGCACACGCGCATTGTCCTGATGCAAGAGGATTTTTTTCTTTTTCAGATGGGGGCGTTTCTCTTTGATTTCCTCGCTCAACCGTTGCAATAACGACGCGTAATACGCTCCTGTTATTGTTTTTCCTTTTTCCAAGGAGTCGATAAAAATGATGCCCTACGAATCCCAAAAGACCGTGGCCATCACCTTGCCGGCCGATGGCACAGTTTTTGCCTTCTTCGGAGCCCGTTCACCCTTGAAAATCCACTGTGATGACTGTCTCTTCATTTCTGGAGTGTAGTAGTGTATCCATGTTTCGTCCACAGTGACATATCGACGAAGGAATTCGGCAGGATTGCGATGAAAGAGTGCCAACATAGCCTCAGAGTCCACTACACGATTGCGCTTCCACTACACGAAACGCGGCACCCATCTTGCCGAAATTTTTTTCACAGACAATTTTTCATGCAAAATTGAAGCGACTGTACCTTGTGACATGCCCGTGGCCTCAACTAATTCGCGCACTTTAATTCGCCGATCGTTCAAAATCAGATCGTGGATTTTGTCGATGATTTCAGGAGTAGACCCCTCAACTGGGCGTCCTGAACGATGTTCATCTTTTGTGGATAAACGGCCATGTTAAAATTCATTCACCCAATTGTAAACCGTCGCAAACACAGGTGCAGATGTGCCATGAACTGCATCCAACTCGGCTTTGATTTCTTTCGGGCTTAAGCCTTTCAAATGGAGATGTTTGATGACAGCCCTAAACTCGCTTTTTTCCATTGTTATGCACAAATAAATGTCGTTCACTTTAATCGACGATAGAAATTGACCTACGCTATGAATCGAGCTGAAATCTTGACAGCTTTCCTATCGATAATGTTACTTACAAAAAAAAATCTTTACCGACACTACGAGCGCAATTTCTCGGATTTTCTAAGGACTTATTGAACGACCCTCGTATTGTCGGCTGCGACTCTTTACTCCAAATAGGAAAATTATTTAACTCTTTCAAAGCTAATTGGTCTTGCCTTTGACGCCAATACTTCATTTATCTGTATCCCAAGATTTTTCACCCTCGACTCAATTTTTATGAAGGGTTCTCATATGCAGCATTCTTTTATTCTATTGCTCGCTTGCAATCAACACTCAAACAGCCGTTCATACTCTCTTTGCGTTTGGGCTATAGAAACTTTTTCAACCTTTAAGTCTTTCCAAACCAATAAAAATTAACAAAATTATTGTATTCAATTCAATAATTTAACAATTTATAAAATTCTTTAGATTAAGTTCGATTATTTATTAATTAAAAAAATAATTATTTCCAATTTGGTGTCTTTTCGTTTTCTTTTTAAAGGCTGGGGAGGGATATGGTTAGCCATTGTTTCGAAAGAAACATTTCACTACTTATCCAGTATTATATTGTGATTAAGCGTAATTTATCTGTCGTTAAACAGAAAACCACGAAACGCCAAAGACCATAGGGATTGAGTTACGCTCAATCAGCACACCGCCATATTGGCGATTTACAGTCAGCAACCAGGTACAGGCTGATCACTCCAAGTGTATGTGGCCAGACCTATCTATACCTTTGTTGTCATTAGCAGTGATAGCGCCCCATATAATTAACAGTATCTCCTATTAGCGGTCGGGAGATCGTACTCGCGATGAGGGAGGGTATTAACAACAGCCACCCAACATTGTTGGGGATAGTGTCTTTTAATACCATGGAACATCCCAATTCCCAAGACACAAATTTTAACAGTACTTCGATTTGTACTCCGCATATTGAGTTACGGTAAGGAACTCTGTAAATTCCTCGGCACCAAAGGTACAACCAGAATCGACTTTGGACTTTCACCCGGTTGTAGGCACCTTGCGTATCACTCACACACTCATTCACGTATCAGTCTCACGTATAGGCCACATTCAATGCGGAGGTTCTTAGCACTCTCCTTCGCCGCACTACAAAGGCATTTATCCTCCGCAGCCAGTCTACGGCTATACAGGAATACATTCATACTGAGGTGTCCCGTGAGTTAGTACCCAAGGAACAGAACAAATTCAAGACTATACACAGATACAAAGCTGGTCTGGACTAAGAGATCCTGGACGTCTTCATTCATAACTGGACAACTAGCAGGCAAAATTCTTCACCGTAGACGATAGTAGATGCTTCCACGCTGAACCTTCAGGACCCACAAAATTTCTCTCATGAGAACCTGCAACGCGTCGGTTACCACGGTATTAAAATGTGTTAAGTTATCATTAAATTGTCCAGTCTGGTGTCTATCAATGGCCGAAGGTCTAACCATTTGTCATTTGTTTAGTAGGTGCGGCAAGTTAGAAACTGATGTAAACACCGGCCCACAGAGGCGTTCCCCACTACTTCTTATTGGTAAGGAATTGGAACCTAACGCATCACCTATAATTCAATGCAATTCAACACACCTCTTGTTAAGCAGGTTGTGATGAATATTGTTGTTTTCGGTGTCTCCAACTTTTTGTGTTCCAAACACGATGAATTTTTTTTTGGTATGCGGATGTGCAGATAGTTATAATGCCATGGTAGTGTACAGGTGTCCGCTCACTAGGGTTGTAAATGGCCGTATTCTCTGGAATTTTACCTTCATAATATTCCAGAGTTTTGACATTAACCATTCTAATTATATTATCCATATATCCAAATACAAAAGCACATAACACAACCAAGCCGCTTTCAAAGTTAACCGCGACCTATTGAATAATTTAGTAATCAGCGGGATTCGACGTTACCAACTCAATTATAGAAATATCGAGCTGCGTTGGGTGACGGATCATGTTAAAATGATTGAAAATGATTGTTCTTATCACTTCTGGATTGACTACTTACAAACAGCAGCCTGAATGATACGTGGAACTTCTCACTGAACAACCACTAACAATTCACTCTTAGCAACATTTTTATCGAAATTCTGGGCATATTGTTCTAAGCCATAATTTTCTTTTTCAGCTAATCCTCTGGCATTTCTGCTTACCATCCCACATATTTGAGCTCTACAGAGCTGCTAGATCCAAAAATTCTATTTCCAAATCCCCTTTTTTGATACAATCAACCATACTAACATGCTTTACAAAATTTAATGAACACTTACTGATCTGACCTAATAAAAGCACAGCAACTTCGTTAAGTAAACAGAATTATCAGCCCACTTTTTTCTAGCTTCAACACATTATTCTCATTTATTCGAATGCAATTCTTTTTTTCAATCATAAAAACTGAAATATAAAAAATAACGATTAATGTTCGAGAAAAATAATAACCTTCAACCTATCGAATTGATATTGTAGAGCCTTCTAGGCAAAAACAGCGCACGTTAGAAATTATCAAGAACAGCTAAACGGCTACATTTCTGTCTCCTTGATAAATATAGAAATTTTTCACCAAGATTAAAAGCCGAAAGTTATCTGCTTTCCTTTTTTTAAAAAAAAAACAACTTATTTATTGGCTTTGAATTTTATTTTTGTTGTTGAAAATAATTTTTTTTGGTAATTTTAGCGAAAATAATTCAATTAAACTCAATCAAATGAATATTAAAAATTAAAAAAAAAATTTAAGTGCCCGCTTAAGTTTGGGAGTCAAAGGCCATCCGGTTAATGTGAACAATTTGAATAAAAAATTGCCTCTTAATTTCGTTACGTAACCGATTACTATAAAAGCGAAAATGCGTAAGTTGCAGATTCCAGTCGATTTTGAACGTTTGTTAAAGTGAAATATTCGAAATGTTATGGAAATCTTTGCATCGAACGCCAAATATTTAATTCCACTTTCTCGAATCAACAGTAATTGTAAATTTGGAGCCCATGAAAATGCTTTTGAAGGCACTGTTTCGATACTAGCGCTTCTAATATAGAGATTTGTTAGTGATAGGTTCTCAGGCATATTTTCTACGGGTGGCAGTTCGGTAAAATTGCAAGAGTAAATTTTAATTGTATAAAACTCTGGATAGGCTTTCACTATTTCTTCAATACTAATCCATTCGGAGCAGTGCGTTTGAATGTAATCGTCACCACCGAGTGCGAATAGTTGATCTGAAACCATAACACGCGAGAAAAAGCTGATCTTTGCGGTTGCACAGGACGATAACTTATGAGCACAAAAAACAAAATAAAAATTTTACTAGGCAACGATTTCCACAACATTTCGAATATTTCACTTTAACAAACGTTCAAAATCGACTGAATTTTACTACTGACGCTATTGCGCATTTATACTTATCGGTTAGGTAACAAGTTTAGAAGAAAACAATTTTTAATATGCAAATATAATATTGAGTGGATTATTTTTACCAAATCTACAATTAAAAAAATTCTGTTGTTTTAATTTTGTTTTAAATTTTTTAACTGAATTTAACAGCAGAACTTTGTTTTTCAGAAATTGAACCCGATAATCCGAGACTTTTAATGAAATTTTCTAAATAAACTTAACGTTATACTATATAATGCGAAAGAACTAGGCAACGATAACACTTGGCTTTTGATTTTAATATTTTTTTTTTGGTAGACAAATTCAAAGTTTAGTGCTTTTAATGTATTCTGAAATGCCTTTTTTATTTCCTAAAAGTTTCAATTCGATAGGTTGAAGGTTATTATTTTTCTCGAACATTAATTATTATTCTTATAATTTCGGAAAGTTTTGGATTATTAAATTTTCTATTAAGACTCATTTGTTGATAAGCCTATAATGAGATCCTCATCAAGAATATGCAATTCCGTAAGTCCGGAACCAACCAGAGTAAATTGGCATCAGTAAGAAGGAAATTTTTTTTTTTTTAAATGAATTGTGTTAGAAAACCTTCGTCATTTTTGAGCTGACAGAGAGAAATCTTCAGTCGCATATGAACCCAAAATGGGTTATCATCTTTAAGTCTAATTAGCTCCTAATAAGTAGATCAGGAGGAGTTATGATAGAAGGCTCTATAATCAGAAAAGAAAGAAAATACCTTGCAGTTTCGTATATTACATGCGCTTTATCTGGCCAAACAATTTGTGTAAAGTTGGGCGCTAAAGGCGATTCGAGGAACTGAAGGCGATGCGAGGAGCTAAAGGTGATTCGAGCAGCTAAATGCAATTCGAGGAGCTTACGGCTATTCGATGAGCGAAAAGCAGTTTGAGAAGCTAGCGGCTATTCGTGGAGCTAAAAGTTATTCGAGAAACTGAAAGCGATTCAAGGAGCTGAATGCGATTGGCGGAGCTAAAGGCGATTCGATGAGCTAAGGCGATTCGAAAAGCTGCAGCCGATCCGAGCAGCCTTGAACCTACAGAAAAGAACAATCCACTTTTTGTATGATAAAACTAAACACAGCGTACGCGAATTAATTTCTACTCGAATATGCGTCTCATTACAGAATTCTACGGCTCAGGGATTCAATTAAAACAAAAAGTTAATATATTAAAATTTTATTATTTTTTTTTTTGTTAAACACTTTTTTTGTTTCTTATTTTTGACAATTTCTCGAAAAAATTAATTTTCCAGTTTTCAATTGCACAATTTCAATAACTCTTCTAAAGCTGAGCTTTTTTCTATGAAAATGCTCATTTTGTTACGAAAATCGAATATTTTCTGCAAAAATGAACATTCCCATGGATTCTTGTACAAACGCAGATACCTCAATTTGAATTGTTGCCTCTCCAATTCCGTCAAGTCTAAAGTTTTCAAATTATTATCATGGAGATCCAGCTCCTTCAAGTCGGTCATATCACGAATAGCACTAAATGAAAACTCAGTTAAATTATTACCCTCCAAACTTAATGTGGTAACATGACTGAGACCGGCAAATAATTCATCGTTAATTTCGCTTAGTCCAACATGTCTCAATTGGATTCTCTTTAAATTTTTCATCTTCGAGAAGAAGTCGTTGTCAAATTTAGTTATCGGATTACCAGAAAGGTTTATTTCGGTAGCTTGTGCTGCATCTTTAAGACCATTAAAATTGGTAATATTGTTATTACTAAAATTGATATACGTTAATTCACTGACGTCCTTTATCTGAAATTCGGTTAATTGACTACTTCTTGCATAAATAAATTCGATTTTACCGTCGATTTTTAGTGTTTTAAGAGAAGTTTCACTGAGGACTAAAGAATTGACATCGTGTATATGAAGCTCAGTGATGGGATTCAATGTTAAATCTAGAAACGTATGACTGCCGACATGGCTTATTAAGTTTTCATCCAAATGCGTTATTTGATTCTCCCTAAAATCAATCGTAGTAATTTCTTGATTATTGTTAAAAATGTCTGGACTGATGTTGGAGATCGAATTCGATCCAATCAAAAATTTTTGAAGACTTGGAAGACCATTTAATACTCCGGAGAGAAGTTCTTCAATTTGATTATATTTTAAATCAAGTTTTATTAATTTGGATAATCCATGAAATGCATCGGGTTCCAAATGTTTAATTCCACTATTTTTAATACTTAATATTTGTAAATTTGGAGCCCACGAAAATGCTTTTGATGGCACAATTTCGATTGGAGTCCATCTGATGTTGAGATTTACTAGTGATAGGTTCTCAGGCATATTTTCTACGGACGGCAATCCGGTAAAGTTGCAAGCGTAAATGTTAATTGTCTTCATGTCTGGATTGGCCTTGACAATTTCTTCAACACTGTTCCATGCGGAGCAGGGCGTATTAATGTTGTGGGAAGTATAATATAGCGAATTTGAAGATGAAACAGATACTCCAGATAAATCGACTATTTCCGGTTGTGCCGCACCACTATTTATAAGCACAAAAATCAAAATTATAACTTGACTAGACAAAGATTTCCACAACATTTTGAATATTTTACTTTAACAAAAGTTCAAAATCGACTGAATTTTGCGACTGCCGTATTTGAGCTTTTATACTAACAGTTAAGCTACAAGCAAATAGTTTTTACTATGCAATATCATATTGATCAGATTATTTTTTTAAAATCAACAATTAAATTTTTTTAAAGTTTTCCTTTTTTTTGCAAATTTAGTTTGTTATCGGCAAAACATGCTTAAAACTACTTTTTTAATAAATTAAACAGTCAAAAAAATTGTTTTCCAGAAATTTAACCCGATAATCCGAGACCTTTAATAAAATTTTCTAATCAAAATTAACAATTATATAATGCAAAAGTATTGGGCAATGATAACTCTTGGCCTTTGACTTAAATATTGTTTTTTTTTTGTGGTATACAAATTCGATGTTTAGTGTTGGAAGCCTTGAATCTCAACAATGTAAATTCGATAAGTTGGAGGTTATTATTTTTCTTTAATATTAATAATTATTTTTATAATTTCGGAAACTTTTGGATCATTAAATTTTCATCATTTACTGATGAATTCTTGCGATTCTCACCGCGAACACACAGTTACGCAAAACAAAAAGAGGAATTGTCAGTAAGTTCCGAACTTACTAGGCTAAGTAGTTATGGAGACAAGGAAATATTCCACATATAGTACACGGGTCCTCCAGTCAAAAAGTTCGACTGTTTGGATAAAAAATAATGAAAAAAAATTATTTTCTGAGCGTTAAGTTTCACAGCACATATTTGAGCTGGGCATGTTTGATGCTAGCTTTCTCGCAAGGTTGTGAAGAGGAAGCATCAGAAATTAGTGGTCAGATATGCTTTCAGGATGCTAATCATGCCAAAAACATAAAGGGGATAATGTATGGTAGACTCCCGAGGGTATTAAGTTATCCATAGGAGGGGAAGGGAGGGAAAAAAAAGAAGTGAGAGGAAAACGAAATTATAAAAAAAAACTAAGAGGAAAGAACTAATTAAAAATGGAAAAGAGGGAGAGGAATAGAGAATGGAAGTAATGTAAAAAGTCGCTAAAATAAAACTTAATAAGGAAAAAAAAACGGGGAAAAACCAAACAAAAATATTTTTTAAAGAAAAAAAAAGGAGTAAATATAATTTAAAAACCAAGTCCCAAAGGAAACTCAAAAAAAAATAAAATAAAGAAAAAGAGAAGAGAAAACAAGGAATGCAGCTGACCGACGACCTGGTTGGGAGAACCTTAGATGGATATGCTCTCCCAGGCTTGTCCCAATTGTCCTATGGCACTCCGCGGCCAAAAACTTCAGTGTGCACCTTTTAAACTAACGATGATGATCTTCCCTTTTAAAAATTTAATTGCTCACGACATCATCGAATCATGGAATTTCGTATGAAGATCCCATGCATGGCCTTGCTTTACTCAAATCATCAATGCCATCGATAAGACTACCATAACAAATTATTTAATAATAATACAATAATAAATAATACCAAACAAATTTTTATTTTGTAATATCGACTGCACATAAGCTTTCAACAAAGTAAAACTTTAACAAAGCTTTTAATTGACACAACTTTACGAATCCATTCTAGTTAAGAAGCCAAGATAAGCGTCACAATAACGGAATTCCAAACCCGTTGAAAAACTCAAAGAATCTGAGATGAATTGCTCTACTTTCGACAGAGAACTGTTGGCTATCCATGACACATATAAGCCATAATTCAGACACAAAGCAGTTACAATAAAAGGAAGTACAAGAACCCAAACAACAGCAAAGAGTATTTTTTCCGAAATAAATTAAAAGTCAATAAATAATTTGCAAAAAAATTGAATTTATTCTGAATTCGATGAGAAAAATCTTTTTTATTTACACGATTTCAGTGACTTTTCTAAAGATTCACGATCGACCAATTTGATTTCTTTACTGTCGGCAAAATCGAAAATTTTATTGAGGAATGAACACTCCCACGGATTGTCAGCCAGACTAATTTTGTGTAATATGAATTTTGACTTTTCCAGCTCATCCAAGTCCAATGATTTCAAATTATTTTTGGCAAGTTTAAGTTCATCCAAATCTGACATATCTCGCAAGGCGTTGAACGAAAATTCACTCAATTTATTATCTTCTAAGCTGAGTTCCATAATTGATTTGAGTCCGGCGAACAATTCATAGTTCACATGCTCTAAGCCAATATTGTTCATTCGGAGGAAACCCAAATTGTTATCCTTCTTTGGAAATACATCGTTATTAAGTCCTACAACTGGATTCCCAGATATGTCTTTGGTAATAGCTTCATCGGCTTTCTTCAGGATGCTGAAGTCTGCAATTTTAATTATTGCGGAAATTGATTGTGTTCCGTTTGCTGTAGTCCTCAATCTCAAAATCAGTTGATTCGTTGTCATTAGCTTGAATTAATAGGACTTCGCCATCGACTCTCAATTTCTTGAGACCACATTTCGAAACTGACAAAATGCTGACTTTTTCTGTGTGCAGTTTAGTAATCGGATTTGATGATAATGCCAATAGGACCGGCTTTTCAAGGTGGCTGAATGTGCTCGTATCAAAGTGAGTGATTTTGTTACCTTTCAGATCTATACCCCCAACTTTTTTGTATTTTGAAAAACTTCTGGATTGATGCTGGTAAGTAAATTACAGTTGATAGTAAAATATTCCATGTTGGGCATATCATCGAAAAATCCACTTAAAACCTCTTCAATTTGATTTTCAGACAAAGTAAGTGCGCTCAGTTTGGCTAGACCCTGGAATGCATCCGTTGCTATATGCTGAATTCCGTTTCTGCTAAGATCCAATCAAAACTGTCTAGAAGTTGTAGTAATTATTTGTATTGTGCCTTTAGTTCGCTGCTTTTTAGTTTTCGTGTGATGGTTCCAGATTAACCAGTTGTCGAATATGAGTTCAAGGTTGCGCACGCTCGATTTTTGTGGAATATTACTACTGTTTAGGATTATATCGGAAATCTGTTCTCAAAAGTGCATGAAAGTAATATGAGCAGATTTTTACTCCCGTACACCCACTCACCACATTTTGAACCAGGTTTCTAAGGAGTGGAAGTGGTTTTGTAGGATATTGATGGCTGTGGAAGTATCTTTCCAATGTGTTAGAAAAGCTGTATCATCAGCATATATTGCGGTAAGAATATGACTGTGACAAGGAATATCATGGGTGTAAACATTGTAAACGATTGGAACTAGAATACTTCCCTGAGGCATACCAGCTAACTGAAAATATCGGTCTGAGAGATAGGATTTTAGGATATGGAGATAGCCAGAGGGTAGGAATAGGTGTAACTTCCAAAGCAATCCAGCATGGCATACAAGAACGAAAGCGTGCGATATGTCAAGAAATACGCCTGGACTGTATTCCTTTCGCTCTAGCGAGAATGCTATGTAATCGCCTACTAGATGACATAACTCGGTAGTGGAATGATCAGCTCTAAATCCAAACTGATGCTGAGGAATGACACCCTCGGTTGCAAAGATAGAATAAACACTGTGATTTTTGATAAAATGGGAAGAAGGCTTTGTTAGGTTTTGGGATCATTTTTGATTATGGAAAACTTCCATGATGTACGGAAGATACTATTATAAATAAAGGTTATTAGGATGAGGGTTTTTTGTTGGATAAGTGTTGTATTATGGATTTAATTTTGGAGGGAGTGCAGAACTTAGGAGGTGGACTTATTGGAAACTGAGTTGATATTTCTCTCTGAGTTTTTTCATTATGTTGAATGTTTTGGATGGCTTCGTATGATTTAAAGGTTTTAGCTAAATATTTCCTTAAGATGCCGTCATTTTTTACCCAGGTTCCGTCGGTATTTGTTATGATTTGTACTCCCAACTCTAAAAGAGTAAAGAAATTGGATGGCGGTGTAAAAAAAATTTAATGAGGACGTAAAGCTCTATAGTGATGGAACCGATGATTTGACCAGAACCTCCAGACGATGATGTATTGACCCGTTACACTTGCAGGCTAGTGTTTTGGGAAATTAGAGACACCAAAGGTATGAACTTCTCTAGAGGAAAAAGAGGTAGGCTAGGGAATGAGAAGATCAAGATAAAACGGGTAAAAAAATTCTGTGGAAGAAAACGCAGAATAGGGATTGAGTTGAGAGAGCCATTCGGAAGGAATCATGGTGGTAATTGCTCCTTCCTGGCCATACCCAAATTTCCCGCCTGACACTTTGTCGGCCCGTACTTATGTTGGAAGGGTCCCCCTTTTGTACTTGACAAGTTACCTTGATAGGCTCAGCACATGATTGATAAGACGATCTGTAAATATGGTATTAATGTGTTTTTTTTACAATAATTTTTGTTATATGGTAAAGTTTCACAAAATAATATTTATTTTCACCAGTAAAAAAAAAAGTAATGTATTTTTTTCTGAAATGGATTTTTTAATTGAAAAACATTTTTTTCCCCAGGTAGGTGCAAGTCTCAAAAGACATTCAGATGACTTAGGTTCGTAATGTGGTTAAAATTGTCTAATGCGTAAAATTTTAGTTCAAATCGAGTAATGGCTTATCTTTCTTTAATTATTTAGTCGCAAAATTGTAGAACTTGTTTAGGACTAGCACTTAATATTTGTGATTTCATCACAAATAGAAAATTAATTTGCAAATCCCGTTGGATATCTTTATTTATTATGTACAATGCTTCAATTCAAACTATCCCACGTAGTACTTTATTTTGGTACTTTTATATTAGCTCCATGTTGGGTTTGCTTATACCACCTCAAAGCTGGATACCGTATATCGAAAGCGGCTTAAGTATTTGGTTATAAATTAAAATTTTATTCTGCATTAAGAGCTCAGAGATTCTCCCTAGCACCTAAAACAATTTTCTATATTTACTATTGAGTTCATCTTTTTAAAAAAAAAACCCTAATCGTATATGAAAGATAGTAAAATTTTACAGAACAAAAAACTTGAAAGAAACAAATTCAGTAGGTCTGATTGCGCAATAACTTCTTAGCATTGATAGTCAAGAATAAGAAAAAGAAAGTACGAAACAGCAAAAAGAAGTCGAATTTTTTTTAACCGATAGAATTCTATTTTGTATGCGGTTATAAAAACATCTTAAATTTAGCGTAACAACTCAGTTATTTCTGTGATTTTGCTGAAGAAAAAATTCTATGGAAAACCTTAATTATGCACAAATTGGCAGTGTCTGGTGTGATATAGAAGAAACTGAAGTATTCGTTACAGTTGACGATATTTCAGCTACAGAAAAAATTCACTATGAAGAGACGGCTTGCAGTGAGTGGACAAATTTTCATGATGTTGTTAAGTCACATCCTCATGCCAAGGCAATCAAAATAAAGAACTGCAATTTTAATGAGTTTCTGCCAATCGAAGACGTTCCCGAGGTCTTATTATTATTGAAACTTAAAATTAAATGCAACCATTTTGAAACGATTCTTAGCAGAAACGGAATTCAGCATATAGCAACGGATGCATTCCATGGCCTAGCCAAACTGAGCGCACTTACTTTGTCTGAAAATCAAATTGAAGAGGTTCCAAATGGATTTTTCGATGATATGCCCAACATGGAATATTTTACTATCAACTCGAATTTACTTACCAGCATCAATCCAGAAGTTTTTCAAAATACAAAAAAACTTGAGGGTATAGATCTGAAAGGTAACAAAATCACTCACTTTGATACAAACACATTCAGCCACCTTGAAAAGCCGGTCCTATTGGCATTATCATCAAATCCGATCACTGAACTGCACACAGAAAAAGTCAGCATTTTGTCAGTTTCGAAATGTGGTCTCAAGAAATTGAAAGTCGATGGCGAAGTCCTATTAATTCAAGCCAATGACAACGAATTAACTGATTTTGAGATTGAGGACTACAGCAAACTGAACACAATCAATTTCCGCAATAATAAAATTGCAGATTTCAGCATCCTGAAGAAAGCCGATGAAGCTATTACCATAGACATACGAGGGTCATTCAACAAGAACTTAGCCTACAAAAGAAAAACGAAAATTTTGGAAAGATGGCAATTTATTTTTCCACATAATCTCCTTCAAGCTCGATACACTTGGCCCAGCGATGCTCTAACTTTTTTAACCCGTCCAAAAAATACATTTTCTCGAGGGAAGCAAAATAGGCCTCCGTGGCGACGATGACCTCCTCATTCGACCCAAATCTATTCCCGGCGAGTGATTTTTTCAGGTTTGGAAACAAAAAGTAGTCACAAGGGGCCAAATATGGAGAGTATGGTGGTTGGGGCAGCAATTCGTAGCGCAATTCGACCAATTTGGCCATGGCGATGGCGGAGGTGTGAGCCGGCGCGTTGTCGTGGTGGAACAGCACTTTTTTCTTCGCAAAGCGGGGCCGCTTTTTCTTCAATTCGACGTCAAATCGGCCCAATAAGTCAGCATAGTAGCGCCCCGTGATTGTTTTACTCTTCTCGAGGTAATCGATGTGGATCACACCTTGTGAATCCCAGAAAACGGTGGCCATCACCTTTCCACCGTTGCACCGATGCCCACAGTCTCAGCTATCTTGTGAACCTTCAATCGACGGCCTGCCAACACGAGATCGTGGACTTTTTTAACGTTTTCCTCCGTAGCAGCCGTTTTTGGGGCACCTGGGCTTGGCTCATCAAAAATAGACGTGCGGCCACGAACAAACTCGTTGAACCAATTCTTGACGGTCGCCATCGAAGGAGAAGAGTCACCATACACAGCATCCAAGCGATCTTTGATTTCGCTGCGTGTTTTCCCTTCCAAAAACAAGAATCTAATCACCGAACGATATTGTTCTTTTTCCATTTTTGTGCAACCGACCGACACGCTCGCTTTCAAAGGCTCTCAAAACAAAACTAATTAAGAGAATCGACTGAAACTTTGAAAGTAGGCTACTAAAAGAATGTACTGCACGATAGTAAATTTCTTTTGTGACAGCAGGTCCATTGGGCGTTGAGGCTAAGTACTTGTTGTATGACCCTCGTATCTGGGAATCCAGTTGTAGGACTTAATAACGATGTATTTCCAAAGAAGGATAACAATTTGGCTTTCCTCCGAATGAACAATATTGGATTAGAGCATGTGAACTATGAATTATTTGCTGGACTCAAATCAATTTTGTTACTCAACTTAGAAGATAATAAATTGAGTGAATTTTCATTCAACGCGTTGCGAGATATGTCAGATTTGGATGAACTTAAACTTGCCAGAAAAAAAAACTTGGATGAGCTGGAAAAGGCAAAATTCATATTACACAAAATTAGTCTGGCTGATAATCCGTGGGAGTGTTCATTCCTCAATAAAATTTTCGATTTTGCCGACAGTAAAGAAATCAAATTGGTCGATCGTGAATCTTTAGAAAAGTCACTGAAATCGTGTAAATAAAAAAGATTTTTCTCATCGAATTCAGAATAAATTCAATTTTTTTGCAAATTATTTATTGACTTTTAATTTATTTCGGAAAAAATACTCTTTGCTGTTGTTTGGGTTCTTGTACTTCCTTTTATTGTAACTGCTTTGTGTCTGAATTATGGCTTATATGTGTCATGGATAGCCAACAGTTCTCTGTCGAAAGTAGAGCAATTCATCTCAGATTCTTTGAGTTTTTCAACGGGTTTGGAATTCCGTTATTGTGACGCTTATCTTGGCTTCTTAACAAGGATGGGTTCATAAAGTTCTGTCAGTGAAAAGCTGTTTTACTTTGTTGAAAGCTAATGTGCCGTCGATAATCCTTTGGGTAGGCCATTCTCAGAGAAATTAGAAAATATGGCAATATTTTCTATGGCTGTTCGAAAAAATTCAAAGAAAATCCTCTTCAAGAAAGCGTAAAGATTGTTTCCATATCCCTTCTCATAACAGTGCTATCAACAAAGTTCTCTTCAAGTTCGTGCTATGCTTTTTATTTGAATTCAAATTTTAAATAGACCAAATAAATTTGAATGCAAATTTTAAATTTTTGGCAGCGATATACAGTTTGCGTCTTATATTACAGGTCGAAAGTTTTTTTTAATAACTTTTAAATTAAATATAATTTTATAATTTATATTTTATTGATTGATTATATGATCAATTAACACCAGAAGTGTGCGAAAATATTATGAAAAATGTGCTAAAAGAGATCGCCTTTGCACTTTGGCCAGAGGGGGGCACAATCAAATGCCCCCCTCTGGCCGCAGTGCAAAGGCGATCTCTTTTTTAGCACATTTTTCATAATATTTTCGCACACTTCTGGTGTTAATGTTGGGAATTTCGTTTTGAATGTTATCCTTAAGCATCGAGGTTGTGGTGTATACACATTTTCCTTCAAGTATCTTCATATGAAGAAATCGGTAGTTTTGAATTCAGGGGATTGTGAGAGCCAGTCCATATCACCAGTTTTTGATATTATTCGGCCGGCAAAAATTTCTCTCAAAATTTGTATCGTAGCACGAGCTGTGTGTGTTGTGGCACCGCGTTGATCCAATTTGGGCAAAAGGAAGTCTTTCAACATGTCCTGATAGCGCTCACCAGTAACAGTTATAGAATTGCCTCGATACAGCCTTCCTTACACATCACAAAGATCCTTCCATAGCCATCAATATTCTATAAAACCACTTCCACTCTTTAAGAACCTGGTTAAAATGTGGTGAGGGGGGGTAGAGCAGAAAAATCTTAAATGAAAGCAATATAACCTTAAATGACAGTATTATTCTACAAAAATCGAGCGTGCGTTACCTTAGACTCTTATTCGACAAACAGTTAACCTGGAATCGTCACACAAAAACTGAAAGAAATGAATTTACTGAACGATACAAATAATTACTTCGACTCCTAGACACTATGTCAAAACTGAGTATAAAAACGAACTCCTAGACAATACAATGCGATACTGAAACCGATATGAACATATGGACTCGAACTTTTTCTTAATATTTTAATTACAAAAAAAAAATTTCTCATGTGGAAAGATAAATTATTCTAGTTTCAAGCACTTGAGCAATTTCCATATGATCCTACGTTAGTTATGAAAATATGCTTCAAATTTCTTGGTGAGAAATATTCTTAGCATATTATAAAGGGTTTTCGAATAAGAGTGATATGATTTCTTTTCAAGAAAAAAACACACTAATTGTTAAGGAAATTCAAATGTTTTTTATTTAATGTGAAGTACAATCAATACAATTAAGTTCTGATTAAAACGTCATTCAAGTGGCCTAAACGACTTTTTTTGCAGGAACGAATTCGATGAACCCAATTTTCGAGCATTTTTTCCACTAAATCAAGTCGTATGTCATGAATAGCACGTTCAATAGTGACTTCTTAAGCTAAAAGAGAGTCTGGTTTATTGCTAAGGACCCATGACTTCAAATAACCCCACAATATATAGTTTAATGGTGTTAAATCACAACTTCTTGGAGGCTATTCAATGTCACAATTTCTTGAAATAATCGAATCTCCAAACTTTTCTGGCAATAATTCGGTTGTTACACGTGCTGTGTGCCACGTAGCCCCGTTTTGTTGAAACCGGATGTTGTCAAGATCAACTTCTTCCAATGTCGGCCATTAAACGTTGGTTATCGTCGATCTATACCGCTCCCCATTGACAGTAACGGTGTTACCGGCTTCATTTCGAAAGAAGTACGGATCGATGATTCCACCGGACCAAAAACCACACCAAACTATCTATTTAGGTAAATGTAATGGGTGTTCATGAATAATTTGTAGATTTTCTTCGCACCAGAATCGACAGTTTTGTTTATTTACCGCACCACTCAGATGAAAGTGAGCCTCATCGGAGAAGATGATTTTCTTAAAAAAGTTTCAATTAGAGAACGATTATTTGGATAATAAAATTGAATAATTTGTAAACGTTGTTCTTACGTATATCTCTCCATGATGAAATTGTAAACATTACTAAATACAATTAAGGAATAATGACAGATCATGACATATTACAAATGGCCGAAACGTCACTTAGAAATCATATTACTCTTATTGGAAAGCTCTTTATATGGTATTTTGTTGACTGATGCCCAAGAGCATCGATGGCACTTTGTAATGTATTCATTTATTTAATTACAATCGAAATTTTGTATAAATAGACAATATTTTGTAAAGTAAAGTCTGTCTTGAATTAAAAACAAAAGGCGGTGTTTTATTAAAACCTTTCGCTTGGCACATAACGCTGCCTTAAAATATCTGCTGCAACTAGAGCACTAATCAATAAGTCAAGATTCAAGAAATATTCACTGGTATAGGACTATTTTCTTTAAACCATAGCCTGAGTCTGGGCTATGAGGTCAATACTTATTCAAAATCCAGCTGCTATCCATCAGCTTTCACTACATGGCGATCCATGTATTGTAGTAAAAGCTGGTGGATATACTCGGGCATGGCGAACCGATTTGGTTCAAATAGAAAATTTTCAAAAATCGAAAAATTGTCTATCGTTTTTGATTAAATCGATACTGGCGAATGTGCGACTTATGGGAAATTAATGTGCTGATCAGAGAAAGACCCCGCGCCCTGACTAACAGAATGCTAAAGAACATCATCAGCCACACGTACAAATTCAGCCTGGACCAACAGTGAGGTATTTTTAACGTCTTACTGGGCCAACGTCCAACAGACCAGTTTACTCAAAACCGTTACCAAAAGGGCATAATCACACATTTTTTTTTGGAAATCAAAGACGTACTATTTTCCAAGTCTGTGACGTTATGAATGTCATCAAACAAAAAGTTTTCTTTGCGATTAGGGTTCCTCCTATTATAATTAACATTGAAAGGTTAAAAAAGGATTATTTGCGTCGATCGGACTTTGCAGACACTTGAATTGGAGATGAAGGTGATTCAAGGAACTGAAGGCGATTGGAGGAGCTAAAAGTATTCGAGGAGCTAAAGGTGATTCGAGAAACTGAAGGCAACTCAAAGAGCTAAAGGCGATTCGATTTGGTAAAGGCGATTGAAGGAGTTAAAGACGATTCAAGGAGCTAAGGTCTATTCAAGGAACTGAAGGCAATTCGAGGAGCGAAAGGTTATTTGAGGAGCTAAAGGCGTTTCGAAGAGCTGAAGGTGATTGGAGGAGCTAAAGGTAATTCGAGGAATTGAAGGCGATTATTCGATAATGCGAGGAGCTAAAGGCGACTCAATGAGCTAAATGCGACTCGAGGATATAAAGGCGATTGCAGAAAATAAAGGCAATTCGAGGAGCAAAAAGTAATTCGAGGAACTGAAGGTGGTGAGAGGAGCCTTGCACCTGCAGGAACGAACAATCCACTTTTTGTATGATAAAACCAAACACAGCGTACGCCAATTAATTTCTACTCGAATATGCGTTTCATTACAGAATTCCACCGCTCAGGGATTGAATGAGAACAAAAAGTTAATATATTAAAATTTTATATTTTTTTTTTGCTAAACAATTTTTTTTAATTCTTATTTATGACAATTGCTCGAAGAAAAATTAATTTTCCAGTTTTCAGTTGCACAATTTCAATGACTCTTCTAAGGCTGAGCTTTCTTCAATGAAAATTTCCGTTTTGTTACAAAAATTGAATATTTCCTTCAAAAATGAACATTCCCATGGATTCTCGCCCAACTGTATGGCCATTAATTTGAATTGTTGCCTCTCCAATTCCGCCAAGTCTAAAGTTTTCAATTTATTTGCGCTGAGATCCAGATATGTCAAGTCGGTCATATCACGAATAACACTAAATGAAAACTCAGTTAAATTATTACCCTTCAAACTTAATGTGGTAACATGACTGAGGCCGGCAAATAATTCGTCGTCAATTTCGCTTAGTCCAACACGTTTCAATATGAGTTCCGTTAAATTTTTCATCTTCGAGAAGAAGTCGTTGTCAAACTTAGTTATTGGATTATGCGAAACGTCTATGTTGATAGCTTGTGCTGCGTCCTTAAGATCATTAAAGTTGGTAATTTTGTTATTACGAAAATTGATATCCCTTAATGCACTAACGTCCTTTATCTGAAATTCGGTTAATTGACAATTTCCGGCATCGATACCTTCAATTTTTCCGTCAATTCTTAGTGTTTTAAGAGGAGAATCATTGACGCCTAGAAACTTGATATCGTGTATATGCAGCTCAGTAATGGGGTTCGATGATAAATCCAGAACCGTTTGACTGCCTATATGAGTTATTGTGTTTTCATCGAAATGAGTTATTTGATTACGTGGGCTACTATATATATTTCTGGCCTAATAATGAAAATGCGAATATTTATCAACGAAAAAGGTTTTATTGTTTTTCAAAATATTCTCCATCAAGATTTATACACTTTTGCATGCGCTCAAACCAATTTTCGAAGCACTTTTTCCACTCCGATTGAGACACCTCCAAAACATGGTTTTTGAATGCTTCAACAGCATCTTCTGGCGACGAAAATTAAAAAGAAGTCATTGGGTGCCAAGTCAGGGCTGTACGGAGGATGACCCATCAATTCGACGTTTTGTCCGGTCAAAAAGGCGCTGGTTTGAGCCGATGTGTGAGAGCTCGCATTGTCATGGTGCACAATGATTCGACTTCTCTTGTTCGTTTTTCGAATTTCTCCGAAGACTTCAGGCAAACAAATGGTGGTGTACCACTCAGAATTGACCGTCCTACGTTGCACAAGCGGAACAGTCGCCACATGACCAGTTTTGCCAAAGAAACAAGCGACCATTTGCTTCGAAGTGCTTCTTCCACGAACAACTTTCGTTGGATTTGACTCGTCTTGGAAGACCCACACGGTCGATTGCTGTTTTGTTTCGGGCTCATACGCATAGATCCATGATTCGTCACCTGTGACGATCTTATAAACGTCTTTTGAAGCACCGCGATCGTATTTTTTCAGCATTTCTTTACACCAATCCACACGAGCCTTTTTTTGAGCGATTGTCAAATTGTGCGGGATCCAACGAGAACAAACCTTTTTTACGGCCAGGTGTTCATGCAATATCGAATGTATGCTGGTGGGAGAAATGCCTAGGCATGCCTCTATCTCACGGTATGTCACATGACGGTCTTGCATTATCAGTTCACGTACGGCATCGATGTTTTCTGGAACAACGGCTGTTTTTGGACGACCTTCACGGAATTCGTCTTTGAGCGAGCGTCGGCCACGATTGAATTCGTTGTACCAGTTTTTCACAGTGCTATAGGATGGTGCTTCATAGCCATACAAAGATTTAAGTTCATCGATGCACTCTTGTCGTGATAATCCACGTCGAAAGTTGTGAAAAATGATCGCACGAAAATGTTCACGAGTTAATTCCATTTTTTTGCCAAATTGATTTTTTCAAGTCACTGTAAACAACACAAATGATAGTCGTACGTCAAAACGTTCTGAGTACGTTTATGCTAAAAAATGTCAAACTTTCCAATGGAAATGTCAGATCGCACCTGGCAACACTTAGTGTTGCCTAGGCCAGAAATATATATAGTAGCCTACGTATGCCCTAAATTAATCGTCGAGACTTTTTCATTATTCTTGAAAAAGTCTGGGTGGATGTTGGTGACCGAATTCCGAAATAAACCAAAATCTCTAAGTTTTCCAACTTAGACATTTTGGTTTATTTCCAATAGTCCTGGGGAAGCTCTTTAATTCGATTATTATATAAATCAAGAACTCTTAGATTTGGTATCCCGTGAAATGCATCGTGCGCCAAATATTTAATTCCATTCGCTTCAATAACCAATGTGTGTAATTTTGGAGCCCACGAAAATGCATTTGAAGGCACCGTTTCGATACTAGCGATTCTGATCTCGAGCTTTCTTAGTTGTCGATTTTTAGGCATATTTTCTACGGATGGCAGTTCGGTAAAGTTGCAATAGTAAATTTTAATTGTCATCATTTCTGGATAGGCTTTCACAATTTCTTCAATACTACTCCATTTGGAGCATGGCGTTTTAATGTAATCGTCATCAACGAATGCGACTAGTTTATGTGAAGCCAATACGACAGGAAGATCTGATCTTTTCGGTTGCACCGGACGATAACTTATGAGTACAAAAATCAAAATAAAAATTTTACTAGGCAACAATTTCCACAACATTTCGAATATTTCACTTTAACAAACGTTCAAAATCGACTGAAGTTTGCTACTGACGCTATTCCGCTTTTATACTTATCGGTTAGGTAACAAAATTAGAAGAAAATAATTTTTAATAATCAAATATCATATTGAGTAGGTTATTTTGCCAAATCTACAATTAAAAAATTTCTTTTATTTTTTTGCAAATTTTTTTCGTACTGAAGTTAATAGCAGAACTTTGTTTTTCAGAAATTGAACCCGATAATCCGAAACTTTTAATGAAATTTTCTAATCAAACTTAACGTTATATAATGCGAAAGTACTGGGCAACGATAACTCTTGGCTTTTGATTTAAATAATTTTTTTTTTGGTAGACAAATTCAAAGTTTAGGTTTTTTTAATGTATTCTGGAATGCGTTTTTTCTTTCCTAGAAACAGTTTTCTTAAAAATTTCAATTTGATAGGTTAAAGGTTATTATTGCTCTCGAACATTAATTATTATTCTTATAATTTCTGAAAGTTTTGGATCATTAAATTTTCTATTAAGAATTATTTGTTGATAAGCCTATAATTAGATCTTCATCAAAAGAATGCAATTCCGTAAGTCCGGAACCAAGCAGAATAAATTGGCGCCAGTTAGGACGGAATTTTTGTTGGATTTTTTTCAAAATGAGTTGTGCTAGAAAATTTTCGTCATGATTGAGTTGGCAGCAAGAAATCTTCGGTTGCATATGAACCCAAAATGGGTTATCATCTTTAAGTCTAATCAGTTATTGTTGTAATTTTGATGATCTCCAGTTGATTTGACAAATAAAAAGCAAACACACTGATTAGGGAGTGGTAGTTTTATTGTAATTTCGGAGCACACTTTCACTTCGACATACAATCGTACAATAAAATTTTTCTTATTATTCTACAAACGAAAACTTCATTTTCTAATTACTGCCTACTTAGTTTTGGTTTGACTCTATATAATAACTGAAAAATAATTGCAAGTGAAATTAATTCACCTCAACAGTTATTAATAAGTAGATCAGGAGGAGTTCTGATAGAAGGCTTTTGCCAAAGTTGAGCTGGCAACAAACAATCTTGGAGTGCACGTGAGCGAAGATCTTCCAACACAGCTCCTCCGATTCGAAGGCCTCCCAACACAGTTTATCTTAATTGAGTCTGACTTCTCATTAAGAAGATATTCGCCAGGATTGGACAGCCAGGAAGTAATCTTGAGCTACATATTATTGAAGGTATTAATAAGTCGTGTTACAATACCTTCGCCAATAGCTTGAAGTTGGGTTAGGAGGCTTTTGCTTTTTCTTCAGCTGGTAGCTTGAAATATTCCGCTTCATATGAATGAAAATATAATAAAATCCAAGAATAATACGATACTTCTTCTTGGAATATCAAAGAATCGTGACATCATGATTTTTAAAATCGATATTGGGGATAGCTCTAGACAGAGTCTAAGACAGAGTGTCTTGATTAATTTTCTTTGAAGCCACAAAACCCTCCACCAGAGTAAGATTATTATTATGCTTGCTTTGTTTTTATTTAAGGTGACTTAGGCATGAGCCAGGATCCAATTTTAAAGCAATTTGAAGTTTCCGTGTGCGTGGGCGTTATTAATTTTATATGCAAAACTGGTCTGTTTATAGTAGGCTAGATTAGTTAGACAGAGTAAAATTTTGATCAAGTTAAATAGTAGACTTCGAAATGAATCCTACTAACTATTCAAAATAGGTTCCATTAGACTCAATACAACGTTTGGAACGATCAACCAACGCATGCATAGATTTTTTTATGTCATTTATAGGAATGTTCTTCAGCACCTCGGTTACAGATGCTTGAATGGCTGGTATATCATCATAAAATGCTCCTTTCATCTTGGTTTTCAGTTTTGGAAATAGAAAATAGTCACATGGTGATAGATCAGGCGAATACGGAGGGTGGTTGATGAGAGAAATCCGTTTTTTTTATCAAAAATTCGTTCACTTTTTTGGTTTTGTGAGGTGGTGCATTATCCTGCAATAAAAACAGCTGTTTTCCTGCTGGATATTTAGGTCTAACACGACCAATTCTTTTCCACAAACGATCTAAAACGCCAAAATAGTATTTTCCATTAACAGTTCGATCTTCTGGAATAAATTCCTTGTGGACAATACCTTTCGAATCATAAAAAGTAATCAACATTGTCTTGATTCGAGACTTCTGAAAACGCAATTTTTTTGGTTTTGGCTCGCCTTTGGACTTCCATTCAGCAGATTGTAGCTTAGTTTCAGGGTCATATTTAAAACACCATGACTCATCACCAGTTATGATCGAATCAATAAAGTCTGGATCGTTTTCGGCAGTTTCAACAATGCCTTTGCAATGCTCCACACGAGAGATTTTTTGGTCATCATTTAATTCATGTGGAACAAAACGCGCACAGACCTTTCTTTTACCCAAATCTTCAGTTAAAATTCTCCAAATAGTGTTTTTATTCGTATTTAATTCCTCAGCCAACATTCTCGTAGTAAAATTTGCATCGATACCAATGCAAATTTCACGGACTTTTTCCACCAATTCAGCACGATTACTTGCTTCTGGACGACCTGGCCTTAGGTCGTCATTTAAATCCTCACGACCATTTTTAAATCGTGTAAACCACGTATAAACTTGAGTACGACTCATACAATCATCACCATAAACTTTTTCCATCAATTCGTATGTCTCAGCAAATTTTTTTTCAAGTTTAACACAAAATTTTATATTTGCTCTTTTTTGTTTTGTAACATTACCACACTTTTTCTTTTATTGAAATGACTGTAATTCTCACATCTGGCATCCGATTTACATGAATTTACGTTGCAAATTTTCAATAGATGACGCTGCATGTTTTATGATTTAAATATAAATTGTTATTTTTGGGGACACACTGTGTATGTTTGAGGATATTGTTTTTTAATAGCGAGTTAGCTTAGGCAAAGTTATGAGCACCAGACACTGGAGTATTGCTTCAATCGCTGATTAGCGCGTAGCAGATAATTAATATGTTGTGTACAGTATATTAATCTTTTGCAGTATGTACCGGAATCATACTGTAGAGAAAGTCAATATCTACAATTTCTTATAGAATTATCAAAAATTTTGAATATATGTGTAAGTATGGAATTTTGTTAGTAAAAGTTAGTGGAATCTGGTTGAAGTTGAATTTAAAAATTATTAAAAGGAGTTTTTAATATGATAATAAATAAAAGAAGTTGAATTAAGTTGGGAATAAGTTTCTCTTCCATATTGTGCGTTCTGGAAGAGCAACTTATTGTATTAGAGAGCGGTTAATTTTCTATTGGACATATTCATGTTCACATTCGTACAGCAGGAGAGTTCTTAAAGATCTTAATATACTCGATTCTGCTGGTCCAGATACTTTATCCCTCATAGTTCTGAAGCAGTGTTCTTCCACACTTGCAAAACAATTGCGTAAGCTTTTCTACCTATCCTGTTCTTCTGGAATTTGCCCGCATAGATGGAAAACAGCATTCATTCAACAAGTCCCAAATTAAGGCGAGCCCTTTTTCCCCTCCAATAACCAAAATATTGCATTAATATTCCTTCTTTCTCAGTTAATGCACTCTTGCACAAGAGTTCTTCGCTAATGAATTTGATAGAATACATAAATTAAATACGGTTGACTAACAGCGGGAAATCGGAAACTTTTGAAGAAAAATAGGCGAAGTGATGTGGTATGAAAGAAGTTGAAGAAGAAGTCCTTGAGTGTTGGGAAGAATGGGAAGGTATTAAAAATTTGGAATAAAAATTAAAATTTACTAAACGTGAAGTTCTACAGGAGTATGGTCAATGACGACCATACTTAGAGAGCACTTGTTGACGACCATACTTAGAGAGGGAAAGGAATATGATTTGAGAGGGAAGGTATAAAAACTCGGAAGGAGAAAATGGTTCGAAATTTTTTTTTGAACGCAATGAAAAAGAAAATAAAAGCACAAAAACTAAATAAAAGTGGAAAAGAAGATAAAGTCGACCTTTGGCGTTGATGGGAGAGACCTACCTCCGACTACTCACTATAGCTCTTCGCGGCGAAAATATATTTGGAGTGCCCCTTTTGTAAACGATAATAATCTCTTTTACCTCATCCTAAAATCGAGGCTCAAATATGGGAGCAGATAGCTGTGGGGAGGAGAAACCTTGAATAAAAATACTCAATTAGTTTCAATTCATTATAATTAATTATTTCCTAAAAGGGTTTTATTATTGTTAATTTTATAAAACTTTATTTTTATATTAACTTATCGGAAAAAAAGATTTACACGTTATTATCATTTCAATTCTATTCATATTAAGGTTGTTAAAACGATTTCATTAATTCTTCTCTTTTATTTATAAACACCTTTATTTAATAATTCCATTTTTACCCATTTATGAGCCACTTCTTTGCCATCGATAAGGCTACCATAATAGGAATCTATAAATTAGTTGATGGGAATAGCTGCGGATGCACTTGGGACAAGCCAACTACCGTAGTACAGATGATCTGGTGACTCAAGCAGCATTCAATAAATTCACCGGCGCAACTGCCCACCGTATGGCAAGTATTGGGAATGCACATAGCAAACCGCCGTTTTCCAATAGATGGCGCCAACAGTAAACGCTAGTCTAAAATATCGGATCAGAAACATCAAATCTTTAAAGGTTATATATTAACTGTCATCCATTGGACCAATTTTGCTACTCACAAGTACTTGGGAGTAGATGCCCAATAGAACGCAGAGTTTATTGACAGAACGGGGGAATTAATTATCTGCTTACACCGTACGCTGACTCTCCAAGTAGCACTCCTCCTGGTATAATTATGGACTCATCCTCAGTAATACGCCTGTAAAACGCCGATTTTCGTAGAAGCTGTGCATCATGCATGGCACCAGATTCACCACAGTGCACATCTATAAACTTTTTCTCGGCGTTTACAATTCCCTGTAAAAGCAGACTATAATATTTTTTCCTATTGCAGTATGCTTGTTTGTCACGTTTAGGAGGATTGATTTTAATATGAGAACCATCAATAGCCCCAACAACACAGGGTACACCTTTCATAGCTGCAAATTGCATCTGGTTATTTTGCATTTCGGATGCTGTTAGCTATTTTATGTAATTGGCACTCACTTCAACAAACCATTTTACGACGCGGTATAAAATTCGATGGACACTGATTTCTGTGACATCAAATCTGTCTGCAATTTGTTGGTATAATTTCAGTATTTGCTAGAAACCACAACGTGATGTACCAGGTGTATAGCTTAAATCCGCTGTTTGGTCATAGATGGCGTGAGTGAGCGTATTAAGCTACCATGGGCACGCCATACTTTTTTTTATAAGTTTGACATCTGTCAACATTAATCAGTGCACATTGTCAGCAATTTCGTACAACAACATACATTTTTCCTTTGGTAATCATGTCTAGTTTTGTGCCAGAAAAAGAGCATATGCAGGAAGCTCTGCTTTTCTGCTTCAATTTGAAGAAATCGGCTGCGGAATCGCATCAAATACTTATGGAAGCCTATGGTAACAGTGCTTTATCGGAAACACGTGCCGAGATTGGTTTCGTTGGTTCAAAGACGGCAGTTTTGACTTGTGGGACAAAACGCGTCAAAACCGGCCTAGGAAGGTTGAGAACCATCAATTGTGGCTCTTTTGGATGAAGACGATACTCAATCGCAATAAATGCTCGCGGAGCAATTGGGTGTTACTCAACCAGCCATTTCCATGTGTCTGCGTGCCATGGGGAAGATTAAAAACATCGAAAAATGGGTGCCGCATGAATTGAACGATAGGCAGATGAAGCGACGTCAAAACACATGAGAAATCTTGCCCGCCAGACAAAAAAGAAAGTCGTTCCTGCATCGGATTATGACAGGCGATGAAAAGTGGACATATTTTGAGAATCCTAAACGCAAGAAATCGTGGGTCGATCCCGCCCAACCATCAACATCTTCCCCAAGACCAAATCGCTTCGGACGGTAGGCAGGATATCGTCTACTATGAGATGTTGAAACCTGGTGAAACTGTCAATGCCCACCGCTACCACCAACAACTGATCAAATTGCATCGTGCTCAGCGTGAAGAAAGGACGGATTAACATTCTTTTTTTTGACTTAAAAACAGCGGATTTAAGCTTATATACCTGCTATATTTTCACATCAAAACCAATTGCAGTACGTGCTCCATGACTTGGATGGTGTAAAAACACACTCTAGTAATATTTGATTCCATTTCTTTTCCCTTTTGCTGCACGAATAAAGTTAACATAACAAAAATATGACACTTCCACATAACCAACGAACCCGCTAAGCTATCTATTTCCATTTTGGGAACTAAAATCCCCCTACTGTAAATTGTATGCGCAACTGCTTATGCAATGTACTCATTTATATGAGGTAGAGTAGATGCGGGCAGTTAGAAGTAACATACTTGAGAGTAGCAAAATTGGTCCAATGGATGACAGCTATTGTTTTTTGTGTGGGAAAATGTCGAAATTTAAACTAAATAAACACCATTTTCGAGAAGTTTTGCTATTTGCCATCAATTTAAAAAAATCTACGGCTGAGGAGCATCGAATGATTGTAAAAACTTATTGTGAGGCTTGTATTAGTGAGAGAATAGTTCCAATGCTACAAAAGTGGTGATTTCGACGTGGAAGACAAGGAGCGTGCCGACACAGTGAAAAAGTTTGAAGACGCAGAATTAGAGGCATTACTGGATAAAGTTCAATGTAAAATGCAACAAGAACTTGAAGATTCATTGGGCGTGACTCAACAAGCCATTTTACATTGTTTGAAACCCTTGGGAATTATTCAAAAGCGAGGAAATTGGGTGCCATACGAGTTGAAGCCGAGAGACGTCGAACGGTGTTTTTTCACGTGTGAACAGTTGCTCCAACGGTAAAAAAGAAAGGTTTTTTTACATCGTATTGTGACTGGCGATGAAAACCGAATCCATTACGATAATCTAAAGTAAAGAAAATCGTTGCCAAGCATTGAAGAAAAAACCATCCACAACACGAGCAAAGATACGACAAGTGATTTTCCAGCACGACAACGCTCCGCCACATGTTGCTAAGGTGATTAAAGCCTCCCTCGAAATAATGAAATGGGAAATCCTGCGTTAGGTACCGTATTCTCTAGATATCACCCCTTTCGACCTCTTCCGATCGATAACGCGTGGCCTGACCGATCTTACGAAGATACCAAAAACTGGGTCGGTCCGTATATCGCCTCAAAAGACGAGCAGGTTTTTCGACATGGAATCCGTATGCTGCCAGAAAGATGGGTAAAAGTTATGGCCATTTATACTCCATTATAAAAAATACAATAGCTAAGAAAGAAACCCCTCTCACTGACTGCTCCTAACCGTTCTTGGGGCAGTTGGTACTTATTGACTTTATAATCTTTCCATCCATTTGAATGTTATTTCAACGTAACTCAATGATCTTAACTTTTAATAATTTAACTATTTAAGTTTAATTAACTTTTTTATAATAATTAAAAATTATTTTAATAATAGTTTGGGGAAAACGAATTTCATTATTTTTTTACTAGATTTATCACAGGTTCAGAATTGTGCTCGTTGGAAAAGTGATATTTCGTAATAAAAAAAATTCTTTGACATTTTTTTGATTGTCGATTTAGGCGTGAGTTATAGAGTCTAAAGGATGGAAGCTAACAAAGAGAAATTTTCGGTATATTTTATAATTTTGCTTTGATAAAGATGACAATGCAAGCCAGGCGGTCCCGATGGTGTTTATGGTCTCAATTGGCTGTTACAGCCAATTACGCGCAATTTTGGTCTTGTCGATTCCGTTCCAGTATTTTCGATGATAAAAAAAAACACCTTACAAAGATAGGCCCTTCATCTAAAATATCGATAAAATCATGAAAATGATCGTAGTGGGCCGGAATGTTAGCAGTCGTAGCATCGCTCCGTAGCTAAAGATCAATCACAAAACAGTTTTACATGAATTGGCCCAAAAAAAATGATGGATAGAATTTCCATCTACGAAGCCTTGGCCAAACGAAACAGAATCGACTCATTTCTTAAATGGGTGGTGACTGGGGATGAGAAATTTGTCACATACGACAATATTATGCGAAAACGATCTTGGTCAAAGCGTTGTGAAGCGGCTTAAACGATGGCCAAACTAGAACTAACGGCCAGGAAGGTTCTATCAGTTAGTGTTCTATCAGGACAACGCCAGGCGACACACGTCTATAGTGACTCGCCAGAAACTCCGGGAGCTTGAAAGAGCATTCACCTTATGAACCACTAACTTGAGTAATTTATTTTTATTAATTGACCAACCTTCAAGCTCACATCTCAGGCAACTCGATTTAAAAAAACAAAGTGATCCTACTTGTTTTGTTTCTCTGAGTATAGTGTCTCGATTCCCGACAGAGTTTACTGTCTCCAGTGTATAATTTACAAACGATTGTCCACCTAACCATAGGTTGTAAAGCATGAGGATGTGAACGGTGGAATTGGAATGTGCTGAGCGTTCTGAATGTGCAAAACCGACGCAACGCAACGCAAACCGACGAGTGCTTGCGGCAGAAATGCGCGAACGTGAATCTGCAGGAAAGAACGTTCGAAAGCTAAGAAAGCGCACGCGAATAAATTCCTCCTCGATGATGCGTGTCATTAGCAGACTTGTACGGCTTAGGGATTAAATTAAATCGAAAAGAGTTAATTTATTAAAATTTTATTATTTATTTTTCTTTGTTAAACAGTTTTTGTGTTTCCTACTTGGATTAGTACAAGCCTTCTTAAAGCTCTCAACCAGGTTTTCTGGTCTGGGTGTTCAAGGGGAGTTCGAAAATCGATAGAGGAAGGATGAAAAATGTTTTTTTAAGAAATTTGGACTTAACATTAGAAAAAATAAATACTAGTTGAAGTTGCACAATTTGATTTCTTTGTAAATTATGCTTCAGCAAAGAATATACTTCCTTCTTAATGTAGGATTATAGCTGTTTCCAATTATCCAACTCCAAATAATCTAAATCTTTATAAAGATTTATGGGTATGATAAACTGAAAGATATTCTTTGGGTGTTGATTGTTAACAAAAACTGTGTAGCAGTTACTTACTTGGAATCTCTTCGTTTAACTGAGAAGCGAAATCGACAAGTGCACACCTGTGGATAATAATAGAATATTGAATTAAGTCACCTAATATATTATGCTCCATTTTACGAAATATTAGGGAAACCCATAATTAATGTCGTATTTTCCAAATGCAATTTTTAAACAGTCCTCTCCAGACCATCATCCAGGAAGGACGTATGTAAGTATTTTTTATATTTAGCATACTATTCAAAGATCGCTATAAGTTGATAAAAAAAGCTTAACGATAATGGCAGAAGTGTGTCCGTTAGAGCAACATTTACGGAGTTGCGTGCTGTTTCAGTTCCATATGAAAAAAAACGCCAGTGAAGCCACGAGAAATATTTGTGATATTTATGGTGACATATTGGATGTCAGGGAATGTCAACGTTGGTTTATAAAATTTAAAACTGGAAACATTGATTTGGAGGACAAGCCAGGAAGAGGACGGCATAGTCAAGTAGACGATGTAGCCCCAAAAGCTCAAATTAAAGCAAATCCAACATTGACTATTGGCGAGTTATCGAAAAAGGGCGGTGTGTCCTGGTCCAGCACTCAAAGATATCTTTAAAAAATCGGAAAAGTCCAAAGGCAGGGTATTTGGATTCCGCACGCTTTGTCCGATCGCAACAAGACGGAACGCAACACCGCATGCAAAGTTTTGCGTGAACAAGAACGGAATCAATCACCTATTTCTTCACGAATTAATCACTGAAGATGAGAAATGGGTTCTGTACGCCAATATTAAAATGAAGAAATAGTGGTTAACCCCTGCACAGACGGCAATTCCAATTCCAAGACCCGGACTTCACCAAAAAAGACATTTGTTTGGTGTATGGTGGGATACGAAGGGTGTCGTGTATTTCGAGTTGTTGAAACGAGGCGAAACGGTCACAGATCAGTTGTATTGTCAACAACTCGATCGTTTAAAAGCGGAATTATTGTAAATAAGGCCTTACCTGGGAAGAGACAAAAAAATTATCCTGCAACACGACAACGCCAGACCATATGTTGCCGATATGACCCGAAATAAAATAAATAACATGGGTTGGGACACATTATTGCACCCTCCATACTCACCAGATTTGGCACCGTCGGATTATCACCTATTCCGATCGATTGAGCCTTTCTTACGAGAATAAATGATATGAAATCGGTCCTTTCCGATTTTTTAATTTAATTAATAGATGTAATAAGGTAGTAGATAATCATAGAGATTACTTTGTAAAATAATTTTTAAATAAAAAGTTTAAGTTTTACGCTTTGCGTTTTGCGTTTTATTGATATAATACGACATTAATTCTGGGTTACCCTAATATGATCAGCAAATAATTATTGAAAATCTTAAAGAATAATTAAAATTTATTTATTTTGTCGATCTCAGAAATTTTCTGATAGAGCAAATATAAAATAATCGATTTCGCTAAGTAAATTGTAATTCAGATAGAAGAAAATTGCCAATCAATAGAGAAAGACTTATTTTTTTAATTTTCGTTGGCCAGCTAACTTTTGGCTGGAAGCAGTTAAATTTCTATGGTCCATAAATTATAATAAAAACAACAAATAATAATATTATTAAAAATAGATTATTGAAAATAATAAACAAAATAATGACGACTAAAAATTCAATATATGAGAGGGAAAATATCAACTACAGATTTCATATTTCTATTAGAATTACTCAAAACTATTCGTAAATATAATAGCCGAGGAGATAACACATTTGGCCTTTAGTATTAATTAATAATTAAGATTATCGGAAGAAATTAAATCTTTTACAGGATGCGTTTATTTTAACTAAACTTCAGAAAATGGGCTTTTCTCTAATGTTACTCGTTTGGTTTATGTTCTGCCTTATCAATAGATCTTATCAGGTATCGTTCTGGAACTCGCTCTCTAGAGGTACAGGGTGCGTTTTGTCTTGTGCCAGATGGAAGTTTAGCTTTAATAACTTTTAAATGAAATACAATTTTCTAATTTATATTTTGTTGATTGATTATATGTTCCTAAGGATTATGTATGGAATATGATGCATAGGCGAACTCTTTTAAGTACATTTTGATTTTGATCCTTAAAATACGTTTTAGATCTCTTTAATGTCTATATTTCCTGCTATAAAACGCCGTTCTTGATCTTAAAAATGCCTTTACTAATTCACAAACTAGCTTTTTTTGATCTGTAAAAGGTCTTCTTTGATCCTTAAAATGCATTTTTTATGTAAAAAGGTATCTTTATTCACCTCAAAATGCCTTTTTGATCCTCAAAAAAACTTTTTCGAACTTCTGGTGTTATTTCAGCAATTTCGTTTCGGATATTGTCCTTAAGCATCGAGGATGTGTTTGGTTTGTTAGTGTACAGATTTTCCTTCAAGTACCCCAATACGAAGAAATCGGAATGGTTTAAATCGGAGAATCTTGGGTCCAGTCGATATCAGCACTTTTTGACATTATTCAGCTACGAAAAATTTCTTTTAAAATTTGCATCGTTTTTTCGGAACCACATGTTCTGTAGGCCTAATTTATCTAATTCGGGTAGAAAAAGTTTTTCAAAATGTGCCGATAGCGGTCACCAGTAACTGTTATCGTATTGTCTCCAGCATCCTCAAAAAAATATGGACCAATGATGCCGAACCATACAGTTACTTTACGAGGGTACAGTGGTCTTTGGTGTATCAGTTGACCTCTTAGATCCAAAAATTTCATTTCCAGCAAACCCGGATTTTCTTTATGAATACGGTTCCTCCCATTGTAGAGCTTCCAGATCCAAAAATTCTATTTCAAAATCCCCTTCTAAGTGCGATCAATCATACTAACAAGCTTTACAAAATTTAACAAACACTAACTGATCTGACCTAATAAAAGCACACCAACTTCGCTAAGTAAACAGAATTATCAGCCCACTTTTTTCTAGATTCATCACATTATTCTCATTTATTCGAATGAAATTCTTTTTTTTTTAATTATAAAAACTGACTAAACTAAAATATAAAAATAACGATTAATGTTTGAGAAAAATAATAACCTTCAACCTATCGAATTGATATTGTAGAGCCTTCCAGGCAAAAACAGCGCACGTTAGAAATTATCAAGAACAGCTAAACGTCTACATTTCTGTCTCCTTGATAAATATAGAAACTTTTCACCAAGATTAAAAGCCGAAAGTTATCTGCTTTGAATTTGATTTTTATTGTTGAAAATAATTTTTTTTTGCAATTTTAGCGAAAATAATTCAACTAAACTCAATCAAATGAATATTAAAAATTACAAAAAAATATTAAGTGCCCGCTTAAGTTTAGGAGTCAAAGGCCATCCGGTCAATGTGAACAATTTGAAATAAAAATTTCCACTTAATTTCGTTACGTAACCGATTACTATAAAAGCGAAAATGTGTAAGTTGCAGATTCCAGTCGATTTTGAACGTTTGTTAAAGTGAAATATTCGAAATGTTGTGGAAATCTTTGCCTAGTCAAGTTATAATTTTGATTTTTGTGCTCATAAATTGTTTCTGGAGTATCCGTTTCAGTTGAAAGTTTGCCATTCTTTGATGCCTATTACATTAATACGCCCTGCACCACATGGAAAAGTATTGAAGAAATTGTGAAGACAATTAAAATTAACTCTTGCAACTTTACTGGATTGTCGTCCGTAGAAAATATGCCTCAGACCCTATCACTAATAGGTCTTCACATCATAAACATTCGTATCGAAACTGTGCCTTCAAAAGCATTTTCGTGGGCTCCAAATTTGGAAATATTGACTATTACAGATGGTGGAATTAAACATTTAGCGCCCGATGCATTTGGTGGTATATTGAAATTAAGATTTCTTGATTTAGAAAACAATCAAATTGAAGAGCTTCCCTCTGGACGATTAGACTTTCTTCCAAAGCTTCAGGATTTTAAGATACCTTCAAATTCCCTCACACACATCAGCCCGGAAATTTTTAAAAACAATGAAGAAATTATTGTGATTAATTTAGAGAATAATCAAATAACGCATTTGGATGAAAACTTAAAAGTCATATCGGCAATCATACGTTACTGCGTTTACCATCTAATCCCATCACTGAGCTTCATACATACGATGTCAATGCTTTAGTCGTCAGTAAAACTCCTCTTAAAAAACTAACGATTGATGGTGAAATCAGATTTATCGATGCCCAAGATAGTTAATTAAGCAAAATTAAGATCAAGGACGTCAGTGAATTAACTTATATCAATTTTAGTAACAACAAAATTACCAATTTTAATGATCTTAAGGACGCAGGACAAGCTACTAACATAGACCTTTCTGGTAATCGGACAATTAAATTTGACAACGACTTCTTCTCGAAGATGAAAAATTTAAAGAGAATCCAATTGAGACATGTTGGACTAAGCGAAATTAACGATGAATTATTTGCCGGTCTCAGTCATGTTACCACATTAAGTTTGGAGGGCAATAATTTAACTGAGTTTTCATTTAGTGCTATTCGTGATAGGACCGACTTGAAGGAGCTGGATCTCAGTGGAAATAATTTAAAAACTTTAGACTTATCGGAATTGGAGAGACAACAATTCAAATTAGTGTATATACTTTTGGATGAGAATTCATGGGAATGTTCATTTTTACAGGAAATATTCGATTTTTGTAACACAATGAATATTGTCATAGGTGATAGCATAACCTTAAAAGATTCATTGAAATTGTGCAATTGAAAATAGGAAAATCAATACTTTTTTGAGAAATTGTTAAAAATAGGAAAATAAACTTTTTTGTAAATTAACTCTTTTCGATTTAATTTAATCCCTGAGCGGTAAAATTCTGCTAATAACACGCATCATCGAGGAGGAATTTATAAGCGCGCGCTTTCTTAGCTTTCGAACGTTCTTTCCTGCAGATTCACGTCCACACATTTCTACCGCACGCATTCTTGTTCAGGAAAATTCATTAGGTTGCGTCGGTTTTGCACTTTCGGAACACTCAGCACATTCCAATTCAACCGTTCACATCTTCATGCTTTACAAGCTGTGGTTAGGTGGACAATCGTTTATTATCAAGTGCAATGGTGTGTAGCGATAAATTCCTAAAAAAGCGACTATAGCTAAAATAGATGGGCTTTGCCTAAAAAAAGAAACTAAACCAAAATAAAAATACGATCAAACGGAAATTAGAGTGACTAAGCTTAAAACTAAAACGACTCTAAACGAGAGATTGTGTCTAAAAGAGACTGCATATAGATTAAAGAGAATAACTTAAATTATGCTGTTTTCTAAGATATAGAACGACTGTGACAGAGCATAATTAAAACAGAGCGACTATAACTAAACAAGAAGGATTATCCCTAAAAAACAGGAATCAACCTGTAAAAGCGATGAACTATGCCTAAAAATTAGCAATTATTTCTAAGAGTGAGTGACTATGCCCAAAACTGAGCAAAAATCCCTAAGAGTAAGTGACTATAGCTAAAAGCGTTTAACTATGCCTACAAATGAGCAACTGTACCTAAGAGTGAGTGACTATACCTAAAAGAGTACATATATGCCTAAAAATGAGTAACTATCCTCGATAATGAGTAATTATTCCTTAAAAGTGAGTGGCTATGCCTAACAGCCGTAAACTATATCTAAAAATGAGCAACTATACTTAAGAGTGGGCCAATATACCTAAAAGAGAGCAACTATGGCTAAAAAAGAGCAACTATGCCTAAGAGAGTAAGCAACTATGATTAAAAATGAGCAACTATGCCTAAAAGAGTACGACTACGCCTAAAACAGAAAAATCACAAGTAAAAGTGATTTCTTGCACATTATTCCCTCCTAGAAGTTTCAACACGGTCCTAAAACTGCGCGATCCTAATAGTCTCTAGTGCTGTTAAATTCCTGATTATACAATTTTAAAAATTTATCGTCAATTAAATGACAAATAAAAATAAACTACTCGTTCTCATTATCACTGTAGACGTCCACTCATTCCCGTTAACTGACTGCATAAATCGAGGGATTGAAAAATTCACCCCCGTGACGCTGTGATCGAGCGTGTGTTTGTTGACGGAGTGACTGGTGTGTGCAGTGCAATTTGGCTTACTCCAGTCAATCGAGTTTCCGATGGTGTTTTAAAATCATGCAACAGCTATCTTTGCGTAGTATGTCGCCACAGTGCCTTACGAAAAATAGGTTAGCGTAATTTGGATCAATGATGTGCCTTCAAATTGTATTTTTATTTATTTGAGGAGCTGAAGGCCATTCTAGGAAGTAAAGACGATTGGAGCAGCTGAGGGCGATTCTAACACCCGAAGGCGATTTGAGGATCTGAACGCTGATGACTTTACGGGGAGCTAAAGGGGGACGTGAATTTGTAGGAAAGAACGATCAAATTTTTGTATAATAAAGGCAAACCTGCGGACAAATTCCTCCTCGAATATGGGTGTCATTAGCAGACTTGTACGGTTCAGGGATTGAATTAAATCGAAAAGAGTTGATTTATTAAAATTTTATTATTTATTTTCTTTGTTACACCGTTTTTTGACAATTTCTCAAAAAAAAAAAAAAATTTCCAGTTTTCAATTGCACAATTTCAATAACTCTTCTAAAGCTGAGCTTTCTTCTATGAAAATGCTCATTTTGGTACGAAAATCGAATATTTTCTGCAAAAATGAACATTCCCATGGATTCTTGTACAAACGCAGATACCTCAATTTGAATTGTTGCCTCTCCAATTCCGTCAAGTCTAAAGTTTTCAAATTATTATCATGGAGATCCAGCTCCTTCAAGTCGGTCATATCACGAATAGCACTAAATGAAAACTCCGTTAAATTATTACCCTCCAAACTTAATGAGGTAACATGACTGAGACCGGCAAATAATTCATCGTTAATTTCGCTTAGTCCAACATGTCTCAATTGGATTCTCTTTAAATTTTTCATCTTCGAGAAGAAGTCGTTGTCAAATTTAGTTATCGGATTACCAGAAAGGTCTATTTCGGTAGCTTGTGTTGCGTCTTTAAGACCATTAAAATTGGTAATATTGTTGTTACTCAAATTGATATACGTTAATTCACTGACGTCCTTTATCTGAAATTCAGTTAATTGACTGTTTCTTGCATCAATAAATTTGACTTTACCATCGATTCTTAGCGTTTTAAGAGGAGTATCATTGATGAGTAGACGTTTGACATCATGTATATGAAGCTCAGTGATGGGATTCAATGTTAAATCTAGAAACGTATGACTGCCGACATGGCTTATTAAGTTTTCATCCAAATGCGTTATTTGATTCTCCCTAAAATCAATCGTAGTAATTTCTTGATTATTCTTAAAAATGTCTGGACTGATGTTGGTGAGCGAATTCCATCCAATCAAAAACTTTTGAAGACTTGGAAGACCATTTAACACTCCGGAGAGAAGCTCTTCAATTTGATTATATTCTAAATCAAGGTTTATTAATTTGGATAATCCATAAAATGCATCGGGCGCTAAATGTTTAATTCCACTGTTTTTAATAGTTAATATTTGTAAATTTGGAGCCCATGAAAATGCTTTTGACGGCACGGTTTCGATTGGAATCCATCTGATGTAGAGAACTATTAGTGATAGGTTCTCAGGCATATTTTCTACGGACGGCAATCCGGTAAAGTTGCAAGCGTAAATGTTAATTGTCTTCATTTCTGGATTGGCCTTGACAATTTCTTCAATACTGTTCCATGCGGAGCAGGGCGTATTAATGTTGCCGGGAGTATAATATAGCGAATTTGAAGATGAAACAGATACTCCAGATAAATCGACTATTTCCGGTTGTGCCGCACCACTATTTATAAGCACAAAAATCAAAATTATAACTTGACTAGGCAAAGATTTCCACAACATTTTGAATATTTCACTTTAACAAACATTCAAAATCGACTGAATTTTGCGACTGCCGTATTTAAAGCTTTTATACTAACAGTTTAGCTACAAAAAAACAGTTTTTACCATGCAATATCATATTGAGCAGATTATTTTTCTCAAATCAACAATTAAATTTTTTTTTTTATATTTCCATTTTTTTTTAAATTAAGTTTGTTATCGGCAAAACATGCTTAAAACTATTTTTTTTGTTATAAATTAAACAGTAAAAAAAATGTTTTCCAGAAATTGAACCCGATAATCCGAGACCTTTAATAAAATTTTCTAATCAAAATTAACAATTATATAATGCAAAAGTATTGGGCAACGATAACTCTTGGCCTTTGACTAAAATATTGTTTTCTTTTGGTAGACAAATTCGATGTTTAGTGTTGGAAGCCTTGAATCTCAACAATGTCAATTCGATAAGTTAGACGTTATTATTTTTCTCTTACATTAATGATTATTTTTATAATTTCGGAAACTTTTGGACCATTAAATTTTCTATTAACAATCATTTGTTAGTAAAATCTATCATGCGATTATCACCGAGAATACGCAGTTTCGCAAAACAAAAAAAGGAATTTTCAGTAAGTTCAGAACTTACTAGGCTAGGTAGTTATCGGTAGGCAATAAACTGTGGTTTTTTTTAAAAATATGGTATATTGTACTCAATAAGTGTAGTTTGCTATTAATTTGCTGTTCAGAAAAAGTTGTGTTACTCGTAGAATTGAGCTGGCAGCAAGAAATGTTGGGCTGCATATGAAGCCAAAATGGGTTATTATCTTTTAGTCTAATCAGTTCTCAATAAGTAGATCATGAGGAGTTCTGGTCGGACACTTTTGATAAAGTTGAGCTGGCAGCAATCAATCTTGGTATGCACGTCAGCGAACGCATAGTGGCGAAGGTCTCTCAATATAGTTCCTCCGAATGGAAGATCTCCCAATACAGCTGCTCCGAATCGAAGGTCTTCCAATATAGTTTCTATTAATTAAGTCTGAATCGGTATTAATGTGTCGATCTGAAGGGGCTGTGTAAGAAGACCTTCGCTAGAATTAGACAGGCAGAAATAAATATCGGCCTTCATATGAACGAAGACATAACCAAAATAGGTGTTATCATTTTTTAGCTTAACCAGTTCTTAATATCCAGATCAGGAAGAGTAGTGCCAGAAATCAATCTTGGTATGCACGTGAGCGAACGCATAATAGCGAAGGTCTCTGAACACAGTTCCTCCTTAAAGATCATGTAGTAAAAATGAGAAATTTTAATTACATAATTTATTTAAGAAAATATTTACTTAAGGCTATTATAAGAACATGAAATTTTTGCTAAGAATACATCAACACAAATCCAATAAATCTATTTGAATTGACTTGGTTTGAACTGTTTCGAATTTTGACATCTGAAAAGAAAGTTTTTTATTAAGTATATTAAGACAAAAGAAAATTAAAAAAATATACCAATTCCACACAATCCTCTAAATACTCTAGAACAAGTTGGTCTATCCAAGGGGCAATCTGTACATGGTGGACCATGCGATATATTCACTTCTCCTTGTAATATAGCAGCTGGACTATAATTACAGACTAGAAAATATCCTTTAAATATTCTGAAAAAGTCATCAAAAATTAAACAATGTTGAAAATGATAAAAATAATCAGAAAAGAAAGAAAATACCTTGCCGCGTAGCACCTCATATGCGCTGTGCCTGGCCAAACCATTTGTGTAAAGTTGGGCGCTAAAGGCGATTCGAGGAGCTAAAGGTGATTTGTTGGAACTGAAGGCGATTCAAAGAACTAAAGGTTATTCCAGAAGATAAAGGCAATTCGAGGTGCGAAAGGTAATTCGAGAAGCTAACGGCTATTCGAGGAGCTAAAGGCTATCCGAGGAACTGACGGCGATTCCAGGAGCCTTGAATCTGCAGGAAAGAACAATCCACTTTTTGTATGATAAAACCAAATACAGCGTACATGAATTAATTTCTACTCGACAATGCTCCTCATTACGAAATTCTACCGATCAGGAATTGAATTAAAACAAAAATATAATATATTAAAATTTTATTGTTTTCTTTTTTTTGTTACACTTTTTTTTCTTATTTTTGACAATTTCTCGAAAAAAAATTAATTTTCCAGTTTTCAATTGCACAATTTCAATGACTCGTATAGGAATGGGCTATCTTCTATATTAATTTCCATTTTGTTACAAAAATCGAATATTTCCTTCAAAAATGAACATTCCCATGGATTCTCGCGCAACTGTATGGACTTTAATTTGAATTGTTGCCTCTCGAAATCCGCCAAGTCTAAAGTTTTCAAATTATTTTCACTGAGATCCAGCTCCTTCAAGTTGGTCATATCACGAATAGCGCTAAATGAAAACTCGGTTAAATTATTACCCTTCAAACTTAATATGACAACTTGACTGAGACCGGAAAATAATTCGTTGCTAATTTCGCTTAGTCCAACACGTTCTAAGCCGAGGCTCGTTAAATTTTTCATCTTCGAAAAGAAGTCGTTGTCAAATCTAGTTATCGGATTATCAGAAAGGTCCATTTCGGTAGCTTTTGTTGCGTCCTTAAGATCATTAAAGTTGATAATTTTGTTGTTACTAAAATTTATATCCGTTAATATACTGAGGTCTTTTATCTGAAATTCGGTTAATTGACTGCTTCGGGCATTGATAGTTTGAATTTTGCCGTCAATTCTTAGTGTTTTGAGAGCAGTTTGACTGACGGATAGAAAATTGATATCGTGTATATGCAGTTTAGTGATGGGGTTTCCTGATAAATCCAGAATTGTTTCACTGCTGATATGACTTAGTGCGTTTTCATCGAAATGAGTTATTTGATTCTGCCCTAAATTAATCAACGAGACTTCTTCATTATTCTTAAAAAAGTCTGGGCCGATGTTGGTGACCGAATTTGAAGTTATATCAAAATAAATAAGTTTTGGAAGAGCATCTAATAGTCTTGCGGGAAGCTCTTCAATTCGATTCTCTTGTAAATGAAGGAGCCTTAGATCTGATATACCATGAAATGCATCGTGCACCAAATATTTAATTCCACTCTCTTGAATAATCAATATTTGTAAATTTGGAGCCCACGAAAATGCTTTTGAAGGCACGGTTTCGATACAAGCTTTTATGATCTCGAGATTTGTTAGTGGTAGGTTCTCAGGTATATTTTCTAAGCATGGCAGTGCGGTAAAGTTGCAAGAGTTAATTTTAATTTCATTCGCTTCGGGATTGGCTTTCACAATTTCTTCAATACTACTCCATTCGGAGCAGGGCGTTTTAATGTAATCTTCATCAAAGAATGCGAATGGTTTATGTGAAACCAATACGCAAGGAAGATCAGATCTTTTCGGTTGCACCGGACGATAACTTATGAGCACAAAAAATAAAATAAAAATTTTACTAGGCAACGATTTCCACAACATTTCGAATATTTCACTTTAACAAACGTTCAAAATCGACTGAATTTTGCTACTGACGCTATTGCGCTTTTATACTTATCGGTTAGGTAACAAAATTAGAAGAAAACAATTTTTAATAAGCAAAAATCATATTGAGCAGGTTATTTTTGCCAAATCTACAATTAAAAAATTTCTGTTATTTTAATTTTTGTACCGAAGTGAATAGCAGAACTTTGTTTTTCAGAAATCGAACCCGATAATCCGAGACTTTTAATGCAATTTTCTTATCAAACTTAACCTTATATATTTTGATTTAAATAATTTTTTTCTGGTAGACAAATTCAAAGTTTAGTGAATACTTTTAAATGTATTCTGAAGTGCATTATTTTTTCCTAGAAACAGTTTTCCTAAAAATTTCAATTCGATAGGTTGAAGGTTATTATTTTTCTCGAACATTAATTATTATTCTTATAATTTCGGAAAGTTTTGGATCATTAAATTTTTTATTAAGAATCATTTGTTGATAAAACCTATAATGAGATCCTTATCAAGAATATGCAATTCCGTAAGTCCGGAACCAACCAGACTAAAGTGGCGCCAGTTAGGACTGAATTTTAGTTGTTTTTCGTTTAAACTGTTGTTTTATGCACATTAAGTCAAGTTAGCTATTAATGCTGTGATCAGAATCCGTTGTGTTAGAAAACCTTAGTCATGATTGAGCTGGCAGCGAGAAATCTTCGGATGCATATGAACCAAAAATGGGTTATCAAGTTTAAGTCTAATCAGTTCTTAATAAGTAGATCATGAGGAGTTCTGTTAGAAGGCTTTTGCCATAGTTGAGCTTGGAACAATCAATCTTGGAGTGCACGTGAGCGAACGCATAATAGCGAAGGTCTCTCATCACAGCTCCTCCTAATGAAAGGTCTCCCAACACAGGACCTCTGAATCGATGGTCTCCCACCACAGTTTCTATTAATTGAGTCTGACTCGGTATTAATGTGTCGATCTGAAGGGGTTGTGTAAGAAGACCTTCGCTAGGATTGCCCAGCCAGAAAGAAATGTTGGCCTGTATATGAACGAAGATATAACCAAAATGGGTGTTATCATCTTTATGTCTAATCAGTCCTTACTAAGTAGATCAGGAGGAGTAGTGATCGGAGACTTTTGATAAAGTTGAGCTGCCACCAATCAATCTTGGTATGCACGTGAGCGAACGCATAGTGGCGAAGGTCTCTCAACACAGTTTCTCCTAATGGAAGGTTTCTCAACACAGTTTCTATTAATTGAGAAGAGGTTGTGTTAGAAGAAATTTGTTATGATTGAACAGACAGCAAGAAATCTTGAGCTGCATATGAATAAAAGTATATCAAAGATGGATGTCACCATACTTAGGATTAACCAGTTTTTAATAATTTGGGCTAGAGGATTTTCTACAATCGCTCGAAGTTGGGTTAGGACCCTTTTGCTTATGTTGAGTTGGTAGCATGAAATCTTATGCTACATGTTAACGAAAATATAATAAAATCCAAGAATAATACGATACTTCTTGTTGGAATATCAAAGAATCGTGACATCATGCTTTTTAAAATCGATATTGAGGATAACTGTAGACAGAGTCTAAGACAGAGTGTCTTGATTAATTTTTTTTGAAGCCACAAAACCCTCCGCCAGAGTAAGATTATTATTATGCTTGTTTTGTTTTTATTTAAGGTGATTAAGGCATGAGCCAGGATCCAATTTTAAAGCAACTTGAAGTTTTCGTGTGCGTGGGCGTTATCAATTTTCTGTGCGAAACTGGTCTGTTTATAGTAGTCTAGATTAGTTAGAGTTCGTAAAATGTTGATCAGGTTAAAAAGGAGACTTCGAAATGAATCCTACTCCCAAAGAAATTTTTGTTTTGCAGCCATTCCTTAATGTATTGTTCCTGTTTGAATATCTACGTATGGTTGAGGATATTGTTTTTTAGTAGGCGAGTTAGCTTAGGCAAAGTTGTGAGCACCAGACGCTGGAGTATTTCTTCAATCACTAATTAGCACGTAGCAGATAATTAATATGTTGTGTATAGAATATTAATCTTTGCAGTATGTACCGTAATCATACTGTAGAGAGAGTCAATATCTACAATTTCTTATAGAATTATCAACAATTTCGAATATGAGTATGGAATTTTGTTAGTAAAAGTTAGTGGAATCTGGTTGAAGTTGAATTTAAAAATTATTAAAAGGAAGTTTTAATATGATAATAAATAAAAGAAGTTGAATTAAGTTGGGAATAAATTTCTCTTCCATATTATGCCGTACCTTCACCTATATTGGAGCGCGTTAAATTTTCTATAGGACATATTCATTTCGGACACCCAGAAGTTTATATTTTAATTTTCCCTGGATTTGGTATAATTTCACACATTATAAGTCAAAAAAGAGGTAAAAAGGAAACATTTGGATCATTAGGAATAATTTATGCTATATTAGCAATTGGATTATTAGGATTTATTGTATGAGCTCATCACATATTTACAGTAGGTATAGATATTGATACTCGAGCATAATTTTCATCAGCTACAATAATTATTGCTGTACCAACTGGAATAAAAATTTTCAGATGATTAGCAACATTACATGGAATACAAATTACTTATTCGCCTACAATTTTATGAGCTCTAGGATTTGTATTCCTATTTACAGTTGCTGGTTTAACATGAGTAGTTCTTGCTAATTCATCAGTAGATATTATTCTCCACGAAACTTACTATTTAGTAGCCCACTTCCATTATGTATTATCTATAGGAGCAGTATTTGCAGTTATAGGAGGATTTATTCACTGATACCCATTATTTACACGATTATCACGAAATCCATCATTATTAAAAAGCCAATTTTGTATTATATTTTTAGGAGTAAATTTAACATTTTTCCCTCAACATTTCTTAGGATTAGCCGGGATACCTCGTCGCTATTCTGATTATACTGATGCTTACACTGCATGAAATATTATTTCTACTATTGGATCAACAATTTAATTTTTGGCTGTAATTTTTTTTCTATATATTATTTGAGAAAGAATAATTACTAAACGATCAATTTTTAACCAAATTCAATTAAATTCTTCAATTGAATGATACCAAAATATACCTCCTTCAGAACACTGCTATTCTGAACCTCCATTATTATCTAACTTCTAATAAGGCAGATTAGTACAATAGATTTAAGCTCTATATATAAAAATTACTCTTTTATTAGAAAATGTCAAATTGAGCTAATTTAGGATAACAAGATAGAGCATCCCCATTAATAGAATAATTAACATTCTCCCATGATCATAAACTATTAATTCTAATCATAATTACAATTTTAGTTGGGTACTTAATATTTATATTATTTTTTAATAATTATACTAATCGATTCTTATTACATAGACAAACTATTGAAATTAGTTGAACAATACTTCCAGCTCTCTCCGATTACTTTATATACTAGAAGAAATTAATGAACAGACATTTCTTGAGATCGGACGTTAGTTGAGTTCTGAAGTTATTTTGTTTGTTTGTTTGTAAGGTGACGCCATTTGGCGACTTCGTAGTACGTGTGGGAGATCATCTGAGAGAGACCGGTCTGTGATTAGTAGTATAGAAAGTTGAGAATTTTGTTATATTTTGTGGATCAGATTAGTATATTGCAGAAGTTTAAATAGGGGACTAGGGAATGGAGTTGTTGGATCGAGGAGCTCCATAATGGGAGGAATCCTGCTCGCAAAGGAGTTCTTCGTTATGTGGCATTCCTGTAGAATATGGGTGATAGTGAAATGGGTGCCACAGGATTGGCAGAAGGGACGATTGGTGTTGCCAAAGGGAAGTTATGAGTAAGAGCAGTATGTCCAATCCGGATTCTGAAGAGCTTCCGCGCCCAGAATTTCGGTATGGCTATTGAATACACTGGTTTATTAGTGGTTATCCAATGAGTCGACAAAAAAGTATCGCTATTGGTCCAGTCATCGTGTCTGCGGATGTTTAATGGTGTTAGTTGCCATTCTGTTAGTAGGTGAGGCAGATTGGGAATCACTGTGATCACTGGTCGACGGAGTGTTTCTCCAGCCAACTTGTCAGCACTTTCATTACCCACAATTCCCACATGCCCTGGCACCCACCGCAACTCGACACTCATATTGCTAAGTAGGCTATGACGAATTGCGCTAGGTACTGGGTCACTCAATGGGCCACAAATGGCTTTAACGGCGGCAAGGCTGTCGCTAAGAATAATAACACTTTGTTGGCTGGGAATATTGATCGCAATTTCAATTGCCGTTTTGATGGCCCACAGCTCCCCGTAAGATGGAGCTGCCCTATAAGGGAAGATTCCACAACATAGTGCGCGGGTGCTGCAGCCAAAAATTTCGACGACCGAAAAAGATGTAATTTCGGTGTCAGCGGCGGCATCAGTGAACAACAGTCGATGATTTTTTAATCCGTCCAACTGTTCAAGGAAAAATTTCCTATATGTGGACGGATCAGTTCTAGACTTCTTAAACCTGTCAAGAGAAGCAGTCACTTTCAACTTTGCTCCCAACCACGGTTTTCAATCTGGGTGTGGAGAGGAAGTTTGGAAAATAAGGAGGAGGATGGATGAAGTGCTTTCAAAGTAGGATATTAATAAGGATAGCGATGATGAATTCCTGTTTGAACTGGAGGAGATGATGATGTTTTTGATTAAATTGTGGAGGGGATAATTTGAAAGGCATAGGTATTGGTAAATTAAACTTAGGCGGGCTCTTGTGAAGATAGAAAAAAATAGGTTTTCGACCAGTCTCTATCAGTACGGATTCCACCTGAGATGTCCGATGTGCTCCACTGGCTAATCTAATGCAACGGTTTACCACTGCCTCGACTAGCTTTTTCTCTGCTATTGGCACACTGACACATATAGTGAGGAAATAGAGTAAGGTCCCGTCCAAAAGAGCGTTGGTTACTCTAATTGCCTCACCTTACTTTTGCTGCTGACTAAAATTTTAACCATTCGGAGAATGATGTTAATTTTGTCAACAGCATTTTTAATCTGAAGATTCCATTTTCCTCCACGGGCAATTGGGATATCCAGGATTTTCATGGAATCTTTTGGGCACGATGTACAGATAACCGCACCGTTTATGCTTCTCCAAGTGTTGATGTTGCGGATAGCGTCAGCACCAGATACAAGTATAAAATTATTGTCGGTGGGTACGATGTACAGATAACCGCACCGTTTATGCTTCTCCAAGTGTTGATGTTGCGGATAGCGTCAGCACCAGATTCAAGTATAAAATTATTGTCGGTATATATATAGTGCTTAAAAGATGATAGTTGGTGGGAAAGGGAGTGAATATATATATATTGAATAGGATCGTTGATAGAGGGGATCCTTGTGGGATACCGTTTTTCATTTCGCGTTTTGACGAAAAATGACCGTTGGCGCGTACCGTGAAGGTTCTACCAGTTAGGTAGGAACGTAGTAGTGCCAATATTGCAGAGTCTACTCCGCACTCTGCCAGCTGTAAGAGTACCCTGTGTGGGCAAATTCGGTCATACGCCTTTTCTAGGTCGAAGGATAACAGTAAACCACAATGTCTACGTTTGTAGCAATTGTGGACTGAATGTTGGAGTTCAAGTAGCATACTCAGAGTTCTCCTGCCTAACCTGTAGGCATGTTATTGGGGATTGAGTCTATTGGCAAGCGCCTGGTTAAGTCTTGTAGCTAAGATCTTTTCCAGAATCTTGGAAGTGCAAGGCAGTAATGAAATTGGTCTAAAGTTGTTAGCCGACTGAAGTAATTTTGTTTTTATTATAAGTATTATAAGTGAATAATAGTGAATAATAAATATCCAATTTAAAATTCTGAATAAACTATTATAAATTACTGTGAATATAAGAAAAAAAAAATCAAAGTTAGACAATTAATTAATGTGAATAAAAGAAATATAATTTTAAGTGACTAAATAAAAAGTGTCAATGATAGTTAAAAAAAAAACTGAGGTCACTGACCAAGCACGGAATGTCGACGATAATGACAATGTCGTCTGCTGGTGATGATACAGATTCCACAGCCAGCAGAGAATTTTTGAAACCGGTTGGACGTCCTCGGAAGGCCAAAAACCAAAAGAAGGCAACGAACATGCCAGCATCAGTGCCAGCAGAAAAAGGTTCAGGCAATAGATTTGCTATATTGTCTAAAAATACATGCAGTGCAACGGTTTCAAATTCGCTCACACAAGCGAATACCGACAACATATATAAGCCACCACCCATCTTCGTCACATATGTTACGAATTTTGTTGACCTAGGTTGTTCCATTGCTACTGACCAATTCGTTTGCAAGTCAAATGCGAAAGGACTTGCAATACAAGCCAAGTCTGGTGGTGCGTATAGAAGCATTGTGCAATTGCTCGAGGAAACGAAACAAACGTTTCACACGTAGGCAGAAAAGGCTTACAAGGTGGTGAATCGTCACCTTAATCACACCACATGCGTCGATGAAATGAAAACCGAGTTAGAAGTACTAGGACATAACGTCACTAGTATTTCAAGTGTTATAAAAGACACTCGTCTGCCACTATTTTTTGTGTCATTGAAACCGGCACCCAACAATAAGGACATATTTAAAATTGAAATACTTATGTACTATATACCCCAATAAAAGTTGAAGAACCATATATTAGCTAAGATATAGTCCAATGCTATAGATGCCAAAAGTACGGGCACACCAAGACTTATTTTCGACATAATCCGAAATGCGTGAAATGTGAGGTGAGCACCTCACCAAGGAATGTAGTAAAAATAAAACAACCCCAGCCAAATGCGTTCTCTACGACGGTAGCCATCCCGTAAACTATAAGGGTTGCTCCACTTATAAAAAGCTGTAGGAGAAAATAAACCCAAACACCAAAAAAGCCGTCCAACCAAATACTATAATTAGTCAACCAGTGCAGCAAGGTTTATCATTTGCTGCGGTCGCGGCAGGCATTTCTAATACTAAGCAGCAACAACAAAAACAACGAAAACCTCAACAACAGCAACAAACTAGCAGTAAGAACAATATTCCCCCTCCGTCTTTGTTATCCCAAGATATATCCTCAATGTTCTCCCAATTAACCAACACACTAATAGAGCAACTAAATAAAATACTAACACCACTTGTAAATGCTTTGATGTCCATTGTGTCAGCTTTATCGTCCACTGTTCAAAAGTAAATGTCGTCGTGCACCGAAAATTCCCTCTCCATCCTTTTATGGAACGCAAATGGATTGAATCTCTATCGACTCTCCTACATGACAGACGCATTTAAATTGCTCTATTAACTGAGACGCACTTTACATCCAGATCATACTTCACGATACGAGACTACGATATATACAGAACTGATCATCCTGACAATACGGCGCATAGTGGAAAAGCTATCGTTATATGAAAAGCCATTAAACATAACATTCATTCCAATTTCTCCTCCGAATCCCTGCAATCCACAGTTGTTACTATTGATACCTCCTTATTTAATCTTAATGTAGCATCTGTATATTGTTCTCCCAATAAATCCATAATTGGTTCCGAATTTTTATCCTTCTTACACTCCCTTGGAGCCTCGTTCCTTGCGGGTGGTGATTACAATGCAAAATACCCTCAATGGGGTTGCCACGTTCCTAACCCTCGAGGAAAGATTCTTCAAGAAGTTCTATCCCATACATCATATCAAATAACCTCCCCTCCAAATCCAACATACTGGCTAACATCTGTTTCAAAACGACCTGATATCCTCGATTACTTCATTAGCACTCCTTCAATTACCATGAATTCTAGTATTGAAACTCTTTCCGATTTAAACTCTGATCATAGTCCGGTTTTCCTTTTCCTTAACTCTAACCCAATCTTAAAAACTTATCATTCTAGGCTGATAAATAGTAAAATAGACTGGAACAGATTTAGGAACAAATTAGACCAACAGGTTGACTTGAAACGAACGTTAAAAACCGCAAATGACATTAATGATGCTCGAAATGACCTCACTATATATATACAACATGCAGTCACAACCGCTCACATCTCTAACAATACGACACAATCACAACAACAAAATTTACGAGTACCAACTAAAATACGGACTTTAATTAACGAAAAAATAAAAATGAGAATGCAATGGCAACGCGTACGAATGACTAGCTACAAACAGAAACTTAACCGACTACAACGTGAACTAAAAATGGAAATTAGCAAGCACTATAATGAACGGCATGAAACTTATACAAAATCGCTTAGTGACAATTTTTCTTTATGGGAAGCCACTAGACGAATACTCTCGTACAAAATAATATCACACCCACTGAAACAAAATGACGGTAACTGGGCAAAAACAGACAAAGAAAAAGCCGAAGTATTTGCTAACCATTTGGTAAATACTTTTGCTCCACATGATGCTATAGAAGACAAATCGCATTTAGGAACTAATGTTCCCACTCCCTATGAGTCTTCCTCCCAAAAATTTTAAGCCCTCCGAAATTAAATCTACAATTCTGCGCCTTCCCAATAAAAAAGCTCCTGGCTATGATCTAATAACAGCTCCTATTCTGAAGCAAATTTCCCGAAAAGGTTTAGTTTTAATCACATATATTTTTAATAGTATACTGCGTACAACCTATTTTCCCTTACTGTGGAAATATTCTGTCATTAAAATGATTCCTAAACCAAATAAATCCATTAATTCTCCTTCCTCCTATAGACCTATCAGCCTCTTACCAATTGTTGGTAAGATATTCGAAAAACTCCTATTAAAACGACTCTACCCAGTCCTAGTTAATGAAAATATTATTCCTGATCACTCAATTTGGTTTCCGATCTGAACACTCCACTATCCAGCAATGCCATCGCATTGTTGATCATATTGCATCCTCTCTTGAGAGGAAAGAGTATTGCCCAGGAGTATTTCTAGATATCTCCCAAGCTTTTGATCGTGTGCGGCATCCCGGACTCCTTTGGAAACTCAAGAGCTTTGTTCCTGCAACATACTACCTTATCATAAATTCATATCTCTCCCAACGCCATTTCCAAGTTGCAATCAACTCAGAATCGTCGGAAATATATCCTATTCTCGCCGGAGTACCACAAGGCAGTATTCTTGGTCCCATCTTATATAATATTTATACCCATGACATCCCAGATGATCCTAATACTATCATTGCTACTTATGTAGACGATACGGCCATACTTGCTACCCATACAAATCCTTACATAGCTTCCAACAATTTACAATCCCATATAAACAACCTTCAATCCTGGTGTAAAAGAAGAGTGCTCACATTACTTTCACACTTTGTCAAGGAAAACCTACCCCTTTATACCTTAATAGCAACATGATACCACAATATGATTAAGTGCGTTATTTGGGACTTTACCTGGACAAGAGACTAACATGGAATCCACGTACTAGATTAAAAAGAGGTGAAGCTAACAGACGTTACCTACAACTTCTTAGACTACTGGACAAACGCTCGAAACTAACAATCAAAACTAAACTTCTAATCTACAATACAATCCTATTTGGACATATGGAATTGAACTTTGGGGTTCAACGAAACGTTCCAATTCCTACCGCATCCAGGCCTTACAATCCAAGATCCTCCGTAAAATTGTTGATGCCCCCTTTTATGTTCGTAACACTGTAATACATCGTGACCTAAATGTTCCATTTGTTCATAACCTGTGCATTTCCCGCTATCAAAAATTTCATTCCCGTTTATCCTATCATCATAATCCACTTGTGAGAGAATTGTCTTGTACAGCCCTCCCCGGACACACTCATCGGAGACTTAAGAGACAATGGCCTAGAGATTTTCTAGAGGAATCTAACTTCCGTTAGTTGGAGAAACGCCGATGGGTGTTTACTCCCACTTCATGATGCACAAGATTGTTAATTAAAATGTTATGTAAATTTGCTTGTTACAATAAAATTGTAGTTGCAGATAAAAATAAAAATAAAAATAAAATAACAAAACTCAAAAAAAAAAAAAAGACTAGGGAACGATTTCCAAAACATTTCGAATATTTCACTTTAACAAACGTTCAAAATCAACTGAATTTTGCGTCTGCCGTATTTGAGCTTTTATACTAACAGTTTAGCCAAAAGGAAATAGTTATTACCATGCAATATCATATTGAGCAGATTATTTTTCTCAAATCAACAATTAGATTTTTTTAAATAAATATTTCCATTTTTTTCAAATTTAGTTTGTTATTGGCAAAACATGCTTAAAACTATTTTTTTTTTATAAATTAAACAGTAAAAAAAATTGTTTTCCAGAAATTGAATCCGATAATCCGAGACCTTTAATAAAATTTTCTAATCAAAATTAACAATTATATAATGCAAAAGTATTGGGCAACGATAACTCTTGGCCTTTGACTTAAATATTGTTTTTTTGGTAGACAAACTCGATGTTTAGTGTTAGAAGCCTTGAATCTCAACAATGTCAAGTCGATAAGTTGGAGGTTATTATTTTTCTCGAATATTAATAATTATTTTTATAATTTCGGAAAGTTTTGGACCATTAAATTTTCTGTTAAGAATCATTTGTTAGTAAAACCTATCATGCGATTTTCACCGAGAACATGCAGTTTCGCAAAACAAAAAGAGGAATTGTCGGTAAGTTCAGAACTTACTCGGCTAAGTATTGTAGTTATCGGTAAGGACTAAACTGTCGTTTTTTTTTAAATTTAGTATATTGTACTCAATTAGTGTAGTTCGCTATTAATTTGCTTTTCAGAATAAGTTGTGTTAGAATTGAGCTGGCAGCAAGAAATGTTGGGCTGTATATGAAGCAAAAATGGGTTATTATCTTTAAGTCTAATCAGTTCTCAATAAGTAGATCATGACGAGTTCTGGTCGGAGACTTGTGATAAAGTTGAGCTGGCAGCACTTAATCTTGGTATGCACGTCAGCGAACGCACAGTGGCGAAGGTCTCTCAACATAGTTCCTCCGAATGGAAGATCTCCCAATACAGCTGCTCCGAATCGAAGGTCTTCCAATATAGTTTCTATTAATTAAGTCTAAATCGGTATTAATGTGTCGATTTGAAGGGGCTGTGTAAGAAGACCTTCGCTAGAATTAGACAGGCAGAAATAAATATCGGCCTTCATATGAACGAAGACATAACCAAAATAGGTGTTATCATTTTTTAGTCTAACCAGTTCTTAATATCCAGATCAGGAAGAGTAGTGCCAGAAATCAATCTTGGTATGCACGTGAGCGAACGCATAACAGCGAAGGTCTCTGAACACAGTTCCTCCTTAAAGATCATGTAGTAAAAATGAGAAATTTTAATTACATAATTTATTTAAGAAAATATTTACTTAAGGCTATTATAAGAACATGAAATTTTTGCTAAGAATACATCAACACAAATCCAATAAATCTATTTGAATTGACTTGGTTTGAACTGTTTCGAATTTTGACATCTGAAAAGAAAGTTTTTTATTAAGTATATTAAGACAAAAGAAAATTAAAAAAATATACCAATTCCACACAATCCTCTAAACACTCTAGAACAAGTTGGTCTATCCAAGGGGCAATCTGTACATGGTGGACCATGCGATATATTCACTTCTCCTTGTAATATAGCAGCTGGACTATAATTACAGACTAGAAAATATACTTTAAATATTCTCAAAAAGTCATCAAAAATCAAACAACGTTGAAAATGATAAAAATAATCAGAAAAGAAAGAAAATACCTTGCAGCTTCACACCCCATATGCGCTGTACCTGGCCAAACAATTTGTGTAAAGTTGAGCCCTAAAGGCGATTCGAGGGGATAAAGGTAATTGTAGAAACTGAAGGCTATTCAAAGAGGTTAAAACGATTGTAGAGGTAAAGGCAATTCGAGGTGCAAAAGGTAATTCGAGAAGCTAAAGGCGATTCGAGAAGCTTACGGCTATTCGAGGAACTGAAGGCGATTCAAAGAGCTAAAGGTGATTCGAGGAGCTAAAAGTATTCAAGCAGCTAAAGACGATTCCAGGAGTTAAAGACTATTAAAGGAGCTAAAGGCTATTCGAAGAGCTGAATGCAATGCAAGGAGCTAAAGGTAATTCTGGAAAATGAAGATGATTGGAGGAGCTAAATGCTATTCCAGAAGATAAAGGTAATTCGAGGAGCGAAAAGTAATTCGAGAAGCTAATGGCTAGTCGATGAGCTAACGGCTATCCGAGGAACTAAAGGCGGTGCGAGGAGCCTTGAACCTGCAGCGTATGCGAATTAATTTCTACTCGAATATGTATCTCATTACAGAATTCTACCGCTCAGGGATTCAATTAAAACAAAAAGTTAATATATTAAAATTTTATTATTTTCTTTTTTTGTTATACACTTTTTTGTTTCTTATTTTTGACAATTTCTCCAAAAAAAATTAATTTTCCAGTTTTCAATTGCACAATTTCAATGACTCGTATAGGAATGGGCTATCTTCTATATTAATTTCCATCTTGATACAAAAGTCGAATATTTCCTTCAAAAATGAACATTCCCATGGATTCTCGCCCAACTGTTTGTACTTTAATTTGAATTGCTGCCTCTCCAATTCCGCCAAGTCTAAAGTCTTCAAATTATTTTTACTGAGATCCAGCTCCTTCAAGTTGGTCATATCACGAATAGCAGTAAATGAAAACTCAGTTAAATTATTACCCTTCAAACTTAGTTGGTAAACATGACTGAGACCGGCAAATAATTCATCGTTAATTTCGCTTAGTCCAATACGTTCTAAGCCGAGGCCTGTTAAATTTTTCATCTTCGAAAAGAAGTCGTTGTCAAACTTAGTTATTGGATTATAAGAAAGGTCCATTTCGGTAGCTTGTATTGCGTCCTTAAGATCATTAAAATTGGTAATTTTGTTATTACTTAAATTGATATCCGTTAACACACTGAGGTCCTTCATCTGAAATTCGGTTAATTGACAATTTTGTGCACTGATAGATTTAATTTTGCCGTCAATTCTTAATGTTTTTAGAGAAGTATTACCGACGTCTAGTGAATTGATATCGTGTATATGGATCTCAGTGATGGGGTTCGATGATAAATCCAGGGTCGTTTGACTGCTGATATGACTTAGTGCGTTTTCATCGAAATGCGTTATTTCATTCCAAAATAAATTAATCTCAACAATTTCTTCATTATTTTTAAAAAAGTCTGGGTGGATGTTGGTGACCAAATTCGAAGTTATATCAAAATCAGTAAGTTTTGGAAGAGCATCTAATAGTCCTGGAGGAAGCTCTTCAATTCGATTGTATCGTAAATGAAGTCGTGTTAGATTTGATATTCCGTGAAATGCATCGTGCGCCAAATATTTAATTCCACTCTTTTGAATAATCAATGTTTCTAAATTTGGAGCCCACGAAAATGCTTTTGACGGCACTGTTTCGATACTAGCGTTTCTGATCTCGAGATTTGTTAGTGATAGGTTTTCAAGCATATTTTCTACGGATGGCAGTCCGGTAAAGTTGCAAGAGGAAATTTTAATTGTATAAATTTCCGGATAGCCCTTCACAATTTCTTCAATACTATTCCATTCGGAGCAGGACGTTTGAATGTATCTGTCACCATCGTATGCGAATAGCTTATGTGAAACAAGTAGCATAGGACGATCTGATCTTTGCGGTTGCACCGGACGATAACTTATGAGCACAAAAATCAATATTAGAACTTCACTAAGCAAAGATTTCCACAACATTTTGAATATTTCACTTTAACAAACTTTCAAAATCGACTGAATTTTGCTACAGCCGTATTTGAGCTTTTATACTAAGAAATAGTTTTTACCATGCAATATCATATTGAGCAGATTATTTTTCTCAAATCAACATTTAAATTTTTTTTAAATATTTCCATTTTTTTTAATTTTAGTTTGTTTTTGGCAAAACATTTTTTTTATAAATTAAACAGGAAAAAAAATTGTTTTCCAGAAATTGAACCCGATAATCCGAGATCTTTAATAAAATTTTCTAATCAAAATTAACAATTATATAATGCAAAAGTATTGGGCAATGATAACTCTTGGCTTTTGATATTAAGAATTTTTTTTTGGTAGACAAATTCAAAGTTTAGTGCTTTTAATGTATTGAAAACATGCGTTTTTTCTTTCCTAGAAAAATGTTTCCTAAAAATTTGAATTTGATAGGTTGAAGGCTACTATTTTTTTCGAACATTAATTATTATTCTTATAATTTCGGAAAGTTTTGGATCATTAAATTTTCTATTAAGAATCATTTATTAGTAAAACCTATCATGCGATTTTCACCGAGAATAAGCAGTTACGCAAAACAAAAAGAGGAATTGTCTGTAAGTTCAGAACTTACTAGGTTAAGTAGTTATCGATAAGGACTAAACTTTCAATTTGTAATCTCTAATATGGAGCTGACCTATAAGGGAAGTTTCCACAATATAGTACATGGGTCCTGCAGTCAAAAAGTTCGACTATTCAAGGGAAAGTTTCTGATGGCTCATTACAAGCCTTCTTAAAGCTCTCAACCACGTTTTTCGGTCTGGGTGTTCAAGGAGAGTTCGAAAATCCATAGAGGAAGGATAAAAAATCTTTTTTTTTAGAAATTTGGACTTAACAGCAAAAAAAATAAATACTATTTGAAGTTGCACAATGATTTTCTGAACGTTAAGTTTCATAGGATTATGGTCAATTACGGCCATACTTAGAGAGCACTTGTTTTAGCTGGGTATGCTTGATATTAGCTTTCTCGGAAGATTGTGAAGGGAAAGCGTCAGAAATTGGTGGTCAGATGTGCTCTTAGGATGCTAATCATGCCAAAAACATAAAGGGGATAATGTATGGTAGACACCCGAGAGTGTGAAGTTATCCATAGAAGGGGAAGGGAGGAAAAAAATAAAAGAAGTGAGAGGAAAACGAAATTATAAAAAAAAACTAAGAGTAAAGAACTAATTAAAAATGGAAAAGAGGGAGAGGAATAGAGAATGGAAGTAATGTAAAAAGTCGCTAAAATAAAACTTAATAAGGAAAAAAACGGGGAAAAACCAAACAAAAATATTTTTTAAAGAACAAAAAAAAAGGAGTAAATATAATATAAAAAACCGAGTCCCAAAGGAAACTCAAAAAAAAAAATAAAGAAAAAAAGAAGAGAAAACAAGGAATGCAGCTGACCGACGACCTGGTTGGGAGAACCTTACATGGATATGCTCTCCCAGGCTTGTCCCAATTGTCCTATGGCACTCCGCGGCCAAAAATTCAGTGTGCACCTTTTAAACTAACGATGATGATCTTCCCTTTTAAAAATTTAATTGCTGACTACATCATCGAATCATGGAATTTTATATGAAGATCCCATGCATGGCCTTGCTTTACTCAAATCATCAATGCCATCGATAAGACTACCATAACAAATTATTTAATAATAATACAATAATAAATAATACCAAACAAATTTTTATTTTGTAATATCGACTGCACATAAGCTTTCAACAAAGTAAAACTTTAACAAAGCTTTTAATTGACACAACTTTACGAATCCATTCTAGTTAAGAAGCCAAGATAAGCGTCGCAATAACGGAATTCCAAAATCGCTGAAAAAACTCAAAGAATCTGAGATGGATTGCTCCACTTTTGACAGAGAACTTTTGGCTATCCATGACACACATAAGCCATAATTCAGACACAAAGCAGTCAAATAGAAGTACGAAAACCCAAACAACAGCAAAAAGTATTTTTTCCGAAATAAATAAAAAGTCAACAAATAATTTGCAAAAAATTGAATTTATTCTGAATTTGATGAGGAAAATCTTTTTTATTCACACGATTTCAGTGACTTTTCTAAAGATTCACGATCGACCAATTTGATTTCTTTACTGTCGGCAAAATCAAAAAATTTTATTGAGGAATGAACACTCCCACGGATTATCAGCCAGACTAATTTTGTGTAATATGAATTTTGCCTTTTCCAGCTCATCCAAGTCCAATGATTTCAAATTATTTTTGGCAAGTTTAAGTTCATCCAAATCTGACATATCTCGCAAGGCGTTGAACGAAAATTCACCCACTTTATTATCTTCTAAGCTGAGTTCCATAATTGATTTGAGTCCGGCGAACAATTCATAGTTCACATGCTCTAAGCCAATATTGTTCATTCGGAGGAAACCCAAATTGTTATCCTTCTTTGGAAATACATCGTTATTAAGTCCTACAACTGGATTTCCAGATATGTCTTTGGTAATAGCTTCATCGGCTTTCTTCAGGATGCTGAAGTCTGTAATTTTATTATTGCGGAAATTGATTGTGTTCAGTTTGCTGTAGTCCTCAATCTCAAAATCAGTTAATTCGTTGTCATTGGCTTGAATTAATAGGACTTCGCCATCGACTTTCAATTTCTTGAGACCACATTTCGATACTGACAAAATGCTGACTTTTTCTGTGTGCAGTTCAGTGATCGGATTTGATGATAATGCCAATAGGACCGGCCACCTTGATGGCTGAATGTGTTCGTATCAAAGTGAGTGATTTTGTTACCTTTCAGATCTACACCCTCAAGTTTTTTTTGTATTTTGAAAAACTTCTGGATTGATGCTGGTAAGTAAATTCGAGTTGATAGTAAAATATTCCATGTTGGGCATATCATCGATAAATCCACTTGAAACCTCCTCAATTTGATTTTCAGACAAAGTAAGTGCGCTGAGTTTGACTAAACCCTGGAATGCATCTGCTGCTATATGCTGAATTCCGTTTCTGCTAAGATTTAAGTATTTGAGCCCATGAAAATGCATTTGACGGAATCGTTTCGAAACGATTGCCTTTAATTTAAAGTTTCAATAATGATGGGACCTCGGGAACGTCTTCGATTGGCAGAAACTCATTAAAATTGCAGTTCTTTATTTTGATTGCCTTGGCATGAGGATGTGACTTAACAACATCATGAAAATTTGTCCACTTACTGCAAGCCGTCTCTTCATAGTGAATTTTTTCTGTAGCTGAAATATCGTCAACTGTAACGAACACTTCAGTTTCTTCTGTATCACACCAGACACTGCCAATTTGTTGATAATTAAGGTTTTCCGCAGAATTTTTTCTTCAGCAAAATCACAGGAATAACTGAGTTGTTACACTAAATCTAAGATGTTTTCATAACCGCATACACAATAGAATTCTATCGGTTAAAAAAAATTCGACTTCTTTTTGCTGTTTGGTACTTTCTTTTTCTTATTCTTGACTATCAATGCTAAGAAGTTATTGCGCAATCAGACCTACTGAATTTGTTTCTTTCAAGTTTTTTGTTCTGTAAAATTTTACTATCTTTCATATACGATTAGGGTTTTTTTTTTAAAAAGATGAACTCAATAGTAAATATAGAAAATTGTTTTAGGTGCTAGGGAGAATCTCTGAGCTCTTAATGCAGAATAAAATTTTAATTTATAACCAAATACTTAAGCCGCTTTCGATATACGGTATCCAGCTTTGAGGTGGTATAAGCAAACCCAACATGGAGCTAATATAAAAGTACCAAAATAAAGTACTACGTGGGATAGTTTGAATTGAAGCATTGTACATAATAAATAAAGATATCCAACGGGAATTGCAAATTAATTTTCTATTTGTGATGAAATCACAAATATTAAGTGCTAGTCCTAAACAAGTTCTACAATTTTGCGACTAAATAATTAAAGAAAGATAAGCCATTACTCGATTTGAACTAAAATTTTACCCATTAGACAATTTTAACCACATTACGAACCTAAGTCATCTGAATGTCTTTTGAGATTTGCACCTACCTGGGGAAAAAAATGTTTTTCAATTAAAAAATCCATTTCAGAAAAAAATACATTACTTTTTTTTTTACTGGTGAAAATAAATATTATTTTGTGAAACTTTACCATATAACAAAAATTATTGTAAAAAAAACACATTAATACCATATTTACAGATCGTCTTATCAATCATGTGCTGAGCCTATCAAGGTAACTTGTCAAGTACAAAAGGGGGACCCTTCCAACATAAGTATGGGTCGACAAAGTGTCAGGCGGGAAATTTGGGTATGGCCAGGAAGGAGCAATTACCACCATGATTCCTTCCGAATGGCTCTCTCAACTCAATCCCTATTCTGCGTTTTCTTCCACAGAATTTTTTACCCGTTTTATCTTGACCTTCTCATTCAGGCGTATTTCTTGACATTTCGCACGCTTTCAACCTTGTATGCCATGCTGGATTGCTTTGGAAGTTACACCTAGTCCTACCCTCTGGCTATCTCCATATCCTGAAATCCTATCTCTCAGACCGATATTTTCAGTTAACTAAATATAATGAGTATACTGAAATTTATCCTATTCTGCCTCATGGAAGTATTCTAGTTCCAGTCGCTTACAATATTTATACCCATGATATTCCTTGTTACAGTCATATTCTTATCGCAATATATGCTGATGATACAGCTTTCCTAACACATCGCAAAGATCCTTTCACAGCCATCAATATCCTACAAAACCACGTCCACTCCTTAGAAAGCTAGTTCAAAATGTACAGAAGTAAAAATCACACGAAACTAAAACCGGAACCATCACACGAAAACTAAAAAGCAGATAACTTAAGGGACAATACAAACAATTGCTTCAACTCCTAGACAGTATGTCAAAACTGACAATAAAAAACAAACTATTAGTACACAAAACGATGTTGACACCAATATGGACATATGGACTCGAATTTTGGGGTTCGACTAGGCATTCCAATTTCCATCGAATCCAAACCTTACAATTCCGAATACTTCAAAAAGTTGTCAATGCTCCCTTTTATCTACGAAACACTGTTCATTGTCATTTAAATATTACATTCATTCGTAAACCTTATATATCTCGTTATAAAAAATTATAACGCATTCTATCCTACCATCCTAATCCTTTAGCAAAAGAACCGTTCACTCCCTATTTTCCCTATACGAGGTCTGTTCAAAAAGTATTGCGAATTTAGAATTTCCGCGGGTTACGTATATTCGATTTTTGATTTTTTTTATGGCGTTATGTTGGTACTAATGTCTCTCGTTTATGCCGACAAGTTCGGCCATTTTGAATGTTCAGTTAATTTTTGACAGCTGCTTTGCTTCACGTGTTCTGGCTCGTCTTCGATTTTTGCCCATTCCAAAAATGGATCGAAGAATCTGTATCAAATTTTGTGTGACTGTGGCGCGGACGCATTCCGAATGTTCACTGTGACACACGGTGGCACAAAATGTTCTCAGAGGGCCGAGAAGATGTAAACGACGAAAAGCGTGCCGGACGCCCCAGCACTTCAACAACAGACGAAAACATTGATGAAGTGAAGAAAATAGTATTGGCCAATCGTCGAATCACCGTTAGAAAAGTTGCTGAGGCTCGTACCATACGATTTTTACCAATGAATTGTGCGTGAGACGGGTCGCCGCGAAATTCGTACCAAAATTGCTCAATTTCGACCAAAAACAGCATCGCATTAACATTGCTAAGGAGCTGTTGGACTCTGTCCGTGACGACCCAAATTTGCTCCAGAGGGCCATAACTAGTGACAAATCATGGGTTTATTGTTATGAAGTGGAAGCCAAAACTCAATCATCCCAATGGAAGCTGCCGCACGAGCCAAAACCGAAAAAAGCGCGCCAAGTTACGAATGTGAAGGTTTTGCTTACAGTTTTTTCGAATACATTAGCGTGGTGCATCATGAGTTCTTGCCACAGGGTAGAACGGTCACTAAGGAATATTACCTGCAAGTTATGCGCAAGTTGCGCGACGCAATCCGCCAGAAACGCCCGGAATTGTCGAAGAACAAAAATTGGCTTTTGCACCATGATAACGCCCCTGCTCACGCATCGTTGCATGTGCGCGAATTTTTGGCCAAAAACAATACACGAATAATGCCGCAGCCACCGTATTTCCCAGATCTGGCACCCTGTAACGTTTTCTTGTAACCGAAACTGCCCCATGAAAGGACGACGATACGCTAGGATTGAGGAGATAAAGACGGCACCGAAGGAGGAGCTGAACAAGATCACAAAAAATAATTTTTTGAAGTGCTTCGAGGATTGGAAAAAATGTTGGCACAAGTGTATAATATCTGGTGGGGATTACTTTGAAGGGGGACAAAATAGTAATTCATGAATAAATAAATAATTTTTGAAAAAACACAAAATTCGGAATACTTTTTGAACAGACTTCGTATGTTATGTCTTCATGTTCTTGTATCTTCCCTTCTAAAATCTGCTTATTACAAATTATATTGTATGTAGTTGTAAATAGCATTTTAATTTGAAAAAAAAAAACACTTTCAAAAACATGAGCTCATTTATGATTTTACTGTTTTAGCAAACAAAAGTACAACTGCGTATATAAGGTCTGGAAAAAAACTCGTAGAATTCTATAATAATTCAAATTATTATGGAATTTCTGAAAAAGAGAAACGTCTACCAAAGAGACTCATTTGTTAAACCATAACAGAAAAACTTTATCTTTTCACTTAGAAATAATACAAAACAAAAACTAAGCTTTCATAATAATAAAAGAAGAATAAGAAGACAATAAGGAATGCCATTAATTGCAATATAATTGCAACCACTTCAAGTAGAACTAATTTAAAAAACAATTATTTTTTTTATGTTCATTTGTCGATATCTGAATTTATAATAAGTAAACACTCAGCATGACATTCACGTCCACAAAGTGTTTATCTCGAATACTACGTACTGCGTTGTTCCAAAGTAGCTTCCACGCTTGAAAATGACAACAAGAACACAACAAGCCATCCGGACGTAAAAAGTCTACTTTCAGCCTCTGACCTTTGTGATGACAATTTGCACTTGACAGCATAGACAATATTTAATTGCACTCTTCCTGAATGAGAGAATATGTGTATTTTCGGAGCGGCCAAGCTTTGACAAAACATGTTCGTGTTGTGATCTTTTAATTTTAATTGATGTTTATTTGCTAGTTTTGAGAATAAATTGGAGAAATTATATTTAATTTTTTTTTAAATTAATAAGAAAAAACGGCAGACAAAAACAAGTACCAACGGGGTGATGAGGGGACGAAAAGAACATTCTTTTAGATCATTTTAAGAAGCTTTCGATCCATTCATTGAACAGTAAACTTTGCTCTAATTTTTATTATTTTTTTCTCACTTCTACACATAAAAAGTGATTGAATTTAATTAATTAATTAACAAAAAAATGTCACTGGATCATTATGCAATTTTGTTGTTGGTACAAATTTAATTTTCTTTAATAAAAAACTTGACTGCAGGAAAAAGACTTTTCAATCGCAAAAAACTTTATCGGAAAAAATGTATTATTAAAAAAAAAAGCAAAAGGCAAAAATTCCTAATTTAAAAACTATGCAATTTTGTATAAGAAATATTTGGTATTAAATATGCAAAATCACAAAAATCCCATTCTCGATATTATTATTTTTTCTTTTGTAATCGAAAAGTATTTTAAATTAACAAGCAAGATTTTTTTTTTAGACAAGATAGTGCATACCATAACTGAATATTAGCAGTCAGTAATCAGTTACAAGCTAATCACCTCAACTGCTGGCGACGAGACCTATCTTAAACCTCCGCTGTCATCAGCAGTGACAGCACTCGAGATAATTGCAAAGTACGAAGTCTTTTCAAAAAGTATCGTGAATTTTGTGTTTTTTCAAAAATTATTTATTTGATCATGAATTACTATTTTGTCCCCCTTCAAAGTAATTCCCACCAGATATTATACACTTGTGCCAACGTTTTTTCCAATACTTGAAGCACTTCAAAAAATTATTTTTTGTGATCTTGTTTAGCTCCTCCTTCGATGCCGTCTTTATCTCCTTAGTCGTAGCGTAGCGTCATCCTTTCATGGGGCTGTTCAGTTTCGAGAGCAAGAAAAAGTCACGTAGGGCCATATCTGGGGAATACGCTGGCTGCGGCATTATTAGTGTATTGTTTTTGGTCAAAAATTGCGTGAGCAGGGGCGTTATCATGGTGCAAAAGCCAATTTTTGTTCTTCCACAAATCCGGGCTTTTTGGCGGATTACTTCGCGCATCACTTGCACGTAAAATTTCTTATTGACCGTTCTACCCTGTGGCAAGAATTCATGATGCACCACGCCACTGTTATCGAAGAAAACTGTAAGCAAAACATTCGAAACTTGGTGCGCTTTTTTCGGTCTTGGCTCGTGCGGCAGATACCATTGGGATGATTGAGCTTTGGTTTCCACTTCGTAACTATAAACCCACGATTCGTCACCAGTTATGACCCTCTGGAGCAAATTTGGGTCGTCGCGGACAGACTTCAATTTGATCAAAATTGAGTAATTTGCATTGGTAAAATCGAAAAAATCATTGGTAAAAATCGAATGTCACGAGCCAATCGATATGTTTAAGTCCTCAGCAACTTGTCTAACGGTGATTCGACGATTAGCCAATACTATTTTCTTCACTTCATTTTATTGTCGAATGGGCAAAAATCTAAGACGAGCCAAAACACGTGCAAGCAAAGCAGTTGTCAAAATTTAACTGAACATTAAAAATGGCCGAACTTGTAGGCATAAGTGAGAGACATGAGTACCAACAAAACGCCACAAAGAAATAGAAAATCGAATATACGTAACCCGCGGAAATTCAAAATTCATGATACTTTTTGAACAGACCTCGTATTACAACATTTGCCAGCTATCTCCCTCCTGCGATCCGAAGATCGTACCCGCAATATAGGTGTCAACCACAGCCACCACGTAAATGCCTAAGCACCTTACCAATAATCGAGCACAGAACTGGTTCATCATTTTTTATATAACACAAACAGGTACGACTCCACTCACACTAGCATACAAGCAAATACTATACAAGCATTATGCATGAAAGCTATGCAAAGCTTCAACGCCATAACCTGAAAGATTTTTATGTTGAATTTCATTTTGTGGGGCGTCTCGGTTTCCATGGTACCTAATTTATTTATTATAGTACTTTAGGCCTGTACCCCGCTCTCTGACCAGTGGTCAGCAACCTTGTAAATTCCGGACCTTTTTCCTCTTCCTTTCCTTCGCAACTTCTTCTATTTTACCTCATTCACCTCTTGCTCTTTCTATTTCCATCATTTTTTGTTCATGCACTACCTCCCTGTAGGGTTTACTATGTGATTATTAATTTTAATATTATATTTGGAATACACGGCAAATTCACTGGCCACGTATCTACTTTTGTCCCATATTAGCTATTTTACCTTTTTATGCCATCATTGAGATGAGAAGCTAGAATATACTTAACATCCCTCCGCCGAGGCAAGGAAATCGAGACACAGTAATATAACAGCATAAGAAAGGATGTTGCTCGAAATCGTCAGCATTACTATAAGTTGAATGTCGTAAAGTTCGAAATTATCGTAGCCATTGCCTTTGCAACAGTGTATGTTGGTTTTCGGAGAGGAAAAGTGAGGTTAGTTCTCTTACAAGAGGATTATTATGGGATGACAATTGACTATGACATTTTTTTTGTAGCGACTAACAGATTATTCACGAACGTAAGGAGCATTGAGGTTGCGATAGATCACACTAATACATAATGGGGACCATCGATAATTGCTCGATTGGAATTGGGAGGATTAATTAACTGCCAAAGTTCTATTCCGTATGTCCACATGGGTCTGATTACCGTATTGTATAGAAGTACTTTTTTGTCAACTGTCAGTTTTGATCGTTTATCTAAAATTTTTTCTAGTTGTCTGTAGTGTTTGTTCGTTTCAGTCAAAAGTTCATCTATGGATAAGTCCAAGTAATGTGCGTGTTTTTTTTTTGAAACAATATTGCCATTAATCAGTATGGAAAGGGATGGTTCTTGCCAGAAAGTAAAAGTAACACGAAAACTTTTTTCTTCGCTTTCTAAAGCAGTTTTGAAGGTAATCAACATGGTTTTATAAATGGTAAGAGGCAGTATTTTGATTTTTGTAACATGACAAGATGACAGTAAGGTTTCCCCGTTAGAAAGAATATCGTAGGTATAAATATTATTATAGTACTTTAGGCCTGTACCCCGCTCTCTGACCAGTGGTCAGCAACCTCGTAAATTCCGGACCTTTTTCCTCTTCCTTTCCTTCGCAACTTCTTCTATTTTTCCTCATTCACCTCTTGCTCTTTCTATTTCCATCATTTTTTGTTCATGCACTACCTCCCTGTAGGGTTTACTATGTGATTATTAATTTTAATATTATATTTGGAATACACGGCAAATTCACTGGCCACGGCAAATAGAACAGGATGAAAAATGCTACCTTGAGGTACACCGGCAAAAATAAGGAATATAGCGGAAAATAAGACATTTTCAATTATTTGAAAATATCTTTCGGGAGGTAGGATTTGATGATGAGAACAAAAGTATTTTGTTGTGTTTGTTGGGGGGGTTGTTGGGGGGTTGAAGAGGTATTTTTTAATGAATAAAATGTCGATGATACTATTGAATTGTGGAATTTTCAGTTCTAAATCCAAACTCTTGATTTGAAATAATATTCTTACACTCAAAAATAGGGTATAAGCGTTTCAGAATAAGTTTTTCGACGACTTTTACTAGAATTGGAAGCAGACTTAACATATGCAAGACGCGCAGTCGATGCTATTAATTGAAAAAAATTTTACCATAAAAATAATTGAAAAATTAGACAAATTAAAAGATTTTTTTTTAATTTTGAGAAAACAAATTCAGAAAACTTACGTAAAAAAATACTAGTGGAAACATTTTAGATTTTTTGATACATTTAAGACCATTTTAGATTTTTTGATACATTTAAGACCTCAATACTAGTGGAAACATTTTAGATTTTTGATACATTTAAGACCTCAATACTAGTGAAAACATTTTAGATTTTTTGATAAATTTAAGACCTCAATACTAGTGAAACATTTTGGAATTTTTAATAAATTTAAAACCTCAATACTAGTGGAAACATTTTAGATTTTTTGATACATTTAAGACCATTTTAGATTTTTTGATACATTTAAGACCTCAATACTAGTGGAAACATTTTAGATTTTTGATACATTTAAGACCTCAATACTAGTGGAAACATTTAAGATTTTTTGATACATTTAAGACCTCAATACTAGTGAAAACATTTTAGATTTTTTGATAAATTTAAGACCTCAATACTAGTGGAAACATTTTGGAATTTTTAATAAATTTAAAACCTCAATACTAGTGGAAACATTTTAGATTTTTTGATACATTTAAGACCTCAATACTAGTGGAAACATTTTAGATTTTTTGATACATTTAAGACCTCAATACTAGTGGAAACATTTTAGATTTTTTGATACATTTAAGACCTCAATACTAGTGGAAAATTTTTGGATTTTTTGATAAATTTAAGACCTCAATACTAGTGGAAATATTATAGAGATTTTGATACATTTAAGACCTCAATATTAGTGGAAATATTATGGATTTTTTGATATATTTAGGACCTCAATATTAGTGGAAACATTTTAGATTTTTTGATACATTTAAGACCTCAATACTAGTGGAAACATTTTAGATTTTTTGATACATTTAAGACTTCAATACTAGTGGAAACATTTTAGTTTTTTGATACATTTAAGACCTCAATACTAGTGGAAACATTTTATATTTTTTGATACATTTAAGACCTCAATACTAGTGAAAACATTGTAGATTTGTTGATACATTTAAGACCTTAATACTAGTGGAAATATTTTAGATTTTTTGATACATTTAAGACCTCAATACTAGTGGAAATATTTTAAATTTTTTGATAAATTTAAGACCTCAATACTAGTGAAAAATTTTTAAATTTTTTGATAAATTTAAGACCTCAATACTAGTGGAAACATTTTAGATTTTTTTATAAATTTAAAACCTCAATACTAGTGAAATTTTTTTGGATTTTTTGATAAATTTAAGACCTCACTACTAATGGAAACATTTTAGATTTTTTGATATATTTAAGACCTCAATACTAGTGGAAACATTTTAGATTTTTTGATACATTTAAGACGTCAATACTAGTAGAAACATTATAGATTTTTGGATACATTTAAGACCTCAATTCTAGTGGAAATATTATAGATTTTTTGACACATTTAGGACCTCAATATTAGTGGAAACATTTTAGATTTTTTGATACATTTAAGACCTCAATACTAGTGAACACATTTTAGATTTTTTGATACATTTAAGACCTCAATACTAGTGGAAGCATTTTAGATTTTTTGATACATTTAAGACCTTAATACTAGTGGAAAAATTTTGGATTTTTTGATAAATTTAAGACCTCAATACTAGTGGAAACATGTTTAGATTTTTTGATACATTTAAGACCTCAATACTAATGGAAGCATTTGAGGTTTTTTGATACATTTAAGACCTCAATACTGGTGGAAATATTATAGATTTTTTGATACATTTAAGACCTCAATATTAGTGGAAATATTAAAGATTTTTTCATACATTTAGGACCTCAATATTAGTGCAAACATTTTAGATTTAATGATTTATTTAAGTTCTCAATACTAGTGGAAACATTTTATTTTTTTTGATAGATTTAAGACGTCAATGCTAGTGGAAACATTATAGATTTTTTGATACATTTAAGAACTCAATTTTACTGGAAATATTATAAATTTTTTGATACATTTAAGACCTCAATTAAGACGTCAATACTAGTTGAAACATTATAGATTTTTGGATACATTTAAGACCTCAATACAAGTGAAACATTATAGATTTTTTGATACATTTAGGACCTCAATATTAGTGGAAATATTATAGATTTTTTGATACATTTAAGACCTCAATACTAGTGGAAACATTATAGATTTTTTGATACATTTAGGACCTTAATACAAGTGAAACATTATAGATTTTTTGATACATTTAGGACCTCAATATTAGTGGAAACATTTTAGATTTTTTGATACATTTAAGACCTCAATACTAGTGGAAGCATTTTAGATTTTTTTATAAATTTAAAACCTCAATACTAGTGGAAATTTTTTGGATTTTTTGATAAATTTAAGACCTCAATACATCAATAATAGTGGAAACATTTTTGATTTTTTCATATATTTAAGACGTCAATACTAGTGGAAACATTAAAGATTTTTTGATACATTTAAGACCTCAATACATGATATAATAATAAATTAAATTATCAAAATATTATATCTTGAGGTCTTAAATTTCTTTTAGATGAATAAATTACTTTGAAAAAAAAAGTTACAAATCTAAATAGTTGAAATATGAGGTTTTGCAATGTGTCAATATCAACTTAAGACCTTAGAATAATGATTGGTAGACCCTTTTCTATATATTTTTGTTTCCCAACAATTAATTTTCAATTTATTTTTGTTAATTATGTTCGTTTAAAATAGTTTTATTGGATTATTGATATAAAAAAAAATAAAAAAAAAATATTTCAAAAAAGCTAAGGTCTTGAATTAAAATTTATCTATTGAAATAGACGAGATTAACTATCTTTTATTGTCCCAAAATGACTTTGTATATATGCAAAATTAAACCGAAAAGTTAATGAAATATTTCGTTTTTTTTTATGAAATGTTAGTGGAATATTGAGACCTTAAAATTTGTACAGCAATTTTAATAATATTACTGTGAATGGAGTGTTAGAATCTCAATTAAGGATTGCGGTACTTTTTTGTGTGATAAATGAATTTACAATTATAAAATCAACTTTTTTTATGGATAATGAAGGTCTTTATATAATATCTGTTATTGCTTGGTATAAGAGTGATGTGAGTTTTTTATATTGTAGATAAAATTGGAGAGATTCGTTTACAAACACTTCCGTGATAATTTCATGGCAATGTTCATTATTATTGCTTTTGCTGTCTGTTTATGTACAACATTAAAATGTGGACTATGTTTTTTTTTTCTAAAGATGAATTGGGACGGTGCTATTCAATAATTCATCATCAATTCGGATATTATTGAAGGTTAATAGATATTATTGCTTGCAATTATTAAGCAAATAGATTATTTTAGGAAAACAATTTTGTAGTTTAAGATTTTGTATTTTATCTTGTTGGTCATTTTATTATCAAATAATGCGTGAAAATTGCGAATATTTAGTGCAATCGTAGTGATCAGTAGATGAGGCTCATTTTCTCTTAGCGAATTATGTAAATAAATAAAATTTTTATATACGGGGCTCTAAAAATCTAGAAGAAGCCCTTGTATTTGCCAAAAGTATTTATCTGGTGTGCATTTTCCTCTGAATGTCACACTGGCCCGTATTTATTTTACGATCAATTTTAATGACTATGAAAGTCCGTGTGATAGGAATTTTTTTTTTTAATCTGAAGTTAAAGATTTTAATCTAGACCATTTGTGGTTTTACAAAAAAAAAAGGAACTTCAACCCACACAACATGATCAATTTCGACGTTATTGTGCAAAAAGTTGCCTAGGAGGTATAATTTAATATCAATTATTCTGCAAAATTATACAATTTTACTCCTTTTAAATCGTATTTTTGCCGATAGTCCTTTTTAGAAATGTTTAAAATCCATTTAAAGTAATATTATACAATATTTTTTTTAAATACATATGCAAGTTGTTGTATACAAAAACCTTAATTTTAAATATAATTTATTTAACTAAACTTTCCAAAGCACATATTCGATACTCCTTTATTTGGAAACGATACAGAATTATTAATAATTCATTGTAGTTTTCTACATTAAGTGAATACATTTTTTTTTAAACCTTAATTTTATTAAAAAATAATCATTAAACTCAATCTGATCTTTTACATTGCGTTCAATATCTGTGATCTTTTATAAAATAAAATAAAACAGTGACAGTGAATAAATTAGAATTTAAAAACATTTAAAAATACTATTTTGGGGCTAAGATTAAAAAAAAACGTCTGCAATAAAAACGCTAAAAGGATTTTTTTTTCAAAAACTTTTTAGCAATTATTACAAATTTTCAAATAAGGAAAAAAACAACACTAATTGGAGATGGTCTAAAGCTTGTTCACTATTTGTTAGGCAATCTTTTGATGTTTAATGAAAATTTCTCTAGAAAGTTTTTACTCTTAAATGGTTAATTAACTGAGCAGATTTTATTTTGTTGTTTAATTGTTCACTTCCAAGCACTTAATAAAAAGTCATAAGATAATTTTGTATAATTTAAATTAATTTTCCGCCTTTGCCAGAGCTTTAGATAAATTATTATTTACTACAAAATAAATAGCTTCCACACAATTTAAGGAAGCTCTTAAAAAAATAATTACTCAATCATTATTTTTTTTTAGACAAAAATCACTCAAAATTTAATATTAAAAATTCAATTTTTTTTTTTTTAAATTTTATTTATATTAAATGGAAAAGTTTAAAAAATTTCCATGCCATTTTGACAAAAAAAACTCAATATAGATACACGTTATATTACAAACAGAAAATTAAATTTTATTTATAAAATTAGATAGAGAAAAAAACCTCAACTGAAAATTCAGTCCATACAAAAATCAACCCTGAACGATTAACAATTTTAATCACAAAATTTTTATAGGTAAAAACAAAACCAATTTCGATCACGTGTAATTTTAATACGAATTACAAATTTCCAATTGATTCTGGAAGAAATCCTCCCTTGTCACAGTAATATGATCATTTTTATTAGCAAATTCAATAATTTTTAATATATTAACACAATTCCATGGATTATTGGCTAAATGAAGTTTTGAATTTCTTCCCATTAGATTAGCATCTGCAAATCCATCCCAATCCAACGTAATGAATCCATTATTCTCGAGATTTAGTTCAGAGAGTTTAGCTTTCGTTTTGATCGATGTTATTGGAAAATCAATTAATTGATTATGAGATAAATCCAAAATTTCAAGAGATTCCAAATGATCAAAGTGATTATCATTGAGTTTTGTCAGTCCAGTATTTTGTAGATGTAGACTTTTGAGATATTTGGTTTGGGAGAAGAAGTCCGCGTCGATTGTTGTGAAATCGACCGGATTTGATGAGATGTTCAGCTTCTCGAGTTTAGTTGCCTCTTTGAGATCATCAAAATCAGACATACTGCAATTACTGAGGTTGATTATTTTAGTAGTGCCCCAATCGCTAATTCTAAACTCCTTCAAAGGATTATTCGCTGCCACCAGATGTTCAACACTTCCGCTTATGACTAGCCGTTGTACAGCGCAATCAACAAGCGACAAAAACCTGACACTATTTGTATACAGCTCTGTGATAGGATTTTGGGATATACTAAGACTCTCCAGATTCCGAAACTGGAAGAACACTTTTCGATCCAACTGAGTGATTTGATTCTCATTCAAATTGATCATTTTCAATTTCTTGTTCTGCTTAAAGACATCGGCACTAAGCGCTGTAAGTCGATTCGATTTCATCGTGATACGCTCCAAACTTTTCAGGTCATCAAACACTCCAGCAGGTAAAGTTTCGATTTCATTCTCACCCAAATACAGAACTTCTAAATTCGTCAAACCACCAAACGAATTGGTCGACAGGTTTTGAATTCTGTTATCTTTCAGGTATAACGCTTTCAAATTGGGCACCCAAGCAAATGCATGATCCGGAATCGTTCCCATTTCAACTTCGCCAATATATAAAAACTCCACATTCAGATCCTTTTGAAGTGTATTCGTTTCCGACAGATACAAATCTTTACAATTTTGTACTTTAAGCACATTTGCATTTGGATACTTAACAATCACTTCGAATAGACTTGCCGCTTCTGGGCATACTGCTGTCCATGATTCTTGCCTCTCACCTGACCTCTCTTTAATTATAATACGATTATGCGCTTCTATTCCGATCAATAATAAAATCAATATAAAAATACAACATTTTCTAGACATTTTTTTCCCGTCCGATTCACGTTAACCAATTTGTTCGAGATTCACATTTATACTAAAACTTGTAGCGATTAATTATCGCCTTTTATGAAAATTGACTGCGGAGAAGTGGACACCGTCATTGTTATTTTGTTTTGCTTCTATTATATTAACAGTTGTGGTTGAAAATAGTCGGACACAATCAAATTTAGTTAACGTAAAAAAAATTTATTTAGTAAAACTTTTACGAAAATTATCAATAAAGTGAAAAACCAAATAATTTTCCCTTTAGAAGAGATGTCAAAATAATTATTATTTAATTCTATTTTGACTTATTTAATTTTTTTTTGTCTTTTGAATTTTTTTTTTTATGAACTTTTAATTTTCAAGATTGGCAAATTTCTTTAGAATTCGATTTTGGTTACTGAACAACCGTAACGTTGAGTGGCATTGTGTTCCAGGTCATGCTGGTAGACTGAGCATACTTTAATTCCAAATTTATCACGTCTACCAACCAAATGACATGTTACATCTTTGACCATGCATAAAAACAAAAATGGAACAATGGCGGTTTCACACATTGGCCAAACATCGTCAAACCAGTTTACTTAACAACTACTCCAATATTCTCAGCCAGCAATTCACACTTACCCATGATTTTACTTTTGGGACCCGTTTGACGGCATGGTACCAAAGTCGTTACTGCGCTAGACTATCATCGAAGGGGTTATGGGTACGAATTGCACTGAGGAATGGTCCTACGTTGATTTCCAAAAACTACATTAATTTTCCTCCCGTTATCCTTTCCTAAATAAAAAGTGCAAAAAAACATCTGAAAAAGTCACCAGCCATCAGGAAAATGAAAATATCATTACCAGTTTTCAGAATGGAAATCCAATCGTGGATAAACGCTCGTATTGGACAGAGATAACAACCCGATATGGACATTATGGCCATCCTTCCTACTGGACGATCATATACTAAGCGAGGACAAACATGTTATCTTGAAACTGATACAAATGTAAATAGGAAAATTAATAGAATTAAATTTCGTCCGTTGTGCCATTCATATAAAATTTAAATTACTATGTCTCATATCAATTTCTTCTTGAACAGGAGTCGCTCCCAACCATTCCTTTTCCTTTAACAATATCTAATTGATCCCACCAACTTACATTCGACAAGTTTCATTAGGGACTCTAGCAATGCCAACCCACGTGCAATATGATGTCACCAAATGGCCTTATAGTTGTAACGCTACAAAATAGTTTCTGCCTCTCATTTCAAAAATCTTAATACAAATGAAAAACAGCTTAAAGAATCTATATTTTATAAAATTAAAGGGATACAAGAAAAGAAATATGGAAAAGGAATTTTCTGCCTATATATTCGACTATGGCATTTAATGATAAGGTGGGACATGCTTTCCGATGAAGGGAAAGTGTCAGTCGGATCTTCAAAAATATACTGGAATTTCTAGGAAAACAAGACCTTGATCGGAAGTCAGAATATCTAGAATTATTTGACGCTATGGATTTTTATAATAACTCGTGGTTAATTATAACACATTTTATTTTTTTTTTTTTTTTAAATGCAGATTTTGTCTCAGAGTAAATCTGGTCAGTCTGGTATTGACGCACGCGGCTGCTTGGGCCATAGGGCGCTTAGAGGAAGAGATAAAGTATAAGGATATGAAAGAAGATTTAGAAAGTAAAGCGGTGAGGTAATTAGCGTAGGACCATGCTGCTACAGTGGGATTCGAACCCACGACCCTTTGGCTGGTAGTCCCATATTTATTTATATTTACATATCTATTTTTGTTGAATTTAATTCAAACATAGATAAGTTAAATGCGATCTGTTTTTATATTAATTTTATTATGCTACGTGTGTTGCTGACGGGTGTTCTCGTACGACTGATGTTCTCGTACAACCGATGTTCTGTGTGCACGTTCAGTTATAAGGGCGCGTTGCCACATGTGTGTGCATGTTTCAGTTATAAGTGCACTTTGCCACAACGTCTAGACTCAATTTTTTTAGGGATTTTTTTAAAATTAAAAAAATTTTTTTAATTTGAATTTAAGTTTTAACATGAAGCACACAGCTTTTCATCGATTTTATACGTTTAATATGAGTACTGTAAAAGAGTGAAAAAACTACAGGTGCATACTCCACAAAAGATCTAACTAAGTGCACCGAGGTATTAGAACAGGATAGTTCTCTCGACCAACGATTTATAAAACCCTAAACTGCACTATCTTTAGCAACAATATTGTTAATGTGGGGAATAAATTCAAGTTTCTTATCCAGTGAAATCCCAAAGCCCGCAACAGTTTGTGCACGTTAAATAAGTGAAGCTATCGAAAAGTTGTAAGAGAAAGTCCGGCATCTGGAAAATGTTATGACTTCACAATTTATCCAAATTTAAAACAAGGTCATTTGAAGCACACCAATTATTAAATCAGTTTAAATAAAAAGTTTTATATCATCTCCAAAGATTAAAAAATGTCATCAATTACAAGAATAAAAAGTAATGGGCCGAGATGGCTACCCTGCGGAACACCACTAATTACTTCAAAATTTCTTGATAAACACGTGCGGAAAGACACGTTATAGGTCCTATCAGATAAATACAATCCAAACCAATCAAGAAGAATTGCAGGAAATCTTATTTTTCTTTAGTTTAAAGAAAATAATCAAGTGAGGAATTTTGTAAAATGTCTTAGTAAAGCCAGTGTAGATGCAGTCAGTTTAGAAACCTTTAGAAAAATTATAAAATATATTAGAAATAATATATTTTAATTATAGTTTGGTAATTCGTAGATCTGAAAGGCATAGAAACATGCTGATTTGGTTAGATTAAGCAACTACACTGCTTGATGAACTGTGAATAGATCAACGTCTCAAATAAGTTTGGAATACTTGAAACAGTCCTTGAAGGTCCCAATTTCATTTTTAGGACCTTGAAGGACTGTCCCAAACTTTAAGATTACTTTTTTTTAAATAATTTCCAGAGGAAAAATAAAAGCGATGGAGCAGGATTTAATAGAAATAGGAGAAACGCCTTCAGGACAAAAGGTGTTCCTCCTATTTTTATTAAATCCCGCCATTTTTATTAAGATCATTATTGCTATTCAGAATGATATCTTAAGTTATTACAGGAAAAGACCACCTTAAAATAGGATGCAAAAAATCAGCTTTGGTAATACTGTTATTGCTGGAAAAGCCATTATAAAGCATGGGCGATGGATAACCATTAATTTTCCTTTTTATATTAACAAATTTGTAGATAGATCGAGGATCCTTGTACAAGTTGATTCGATGATTATTAAGATAATCGATATACATAGAAGAGGATCGAGTTTTAAATTCATTAAAACAGGTGGTAAAATCCGAATAGGAAGGAAGATTCTGAAGACGCACAAAGACCTTCTATAATCGACTTTTGTTTTTCTAACGATGATAATGGATTTTTTTTTGTTGGCCTCAATTAGACTATATGGACTTGGACAATGGCTGTTTTCAACAGGACTTGCCACACAACAGATTAAACATTCTCCAAATGGTTAAAATTTTAGTCAGCGGCAAAAGTAAGGGAAGACAAAGTGTCACAATTAGAGTAACCAACGTCCTTTTGGACGGAACCTTACTCTATTTCCTCACTATATGTGTCAGTGTGCCAATAGCAGGGAAAAAGCTAGTCGAGGCAGCGGTAAAGACTAGGCAGTAGAGTACCATACATCGGACATCTGCGGTGAAGTCTATACTGATAGAAAATCTATTTCTTTCTATCTTCAAAAAGATCGCCTACATTTAATTTACAGGAACCTATGTCTTCCAAATTACCCCTCTCTTCACTTTAATCAAAAACATTATCAGAAATTCATCATGGTTAGCCTGATTAATATCCCACCTTGAAAGCAATTCCTCCATCCTCCCCCCTCCATTTCCAAACTTCCCTTCCACATACAGGTTTGGGAGCAAAGTTGAAAGTCTCTGCTCCTCTTGACAGGTTTTAGAAGGCTAGTACTGGTACGTCTACATACAGGAGACTTTTCCTTGAACAGTTGAACGAATTAAAAGATCATTGACTGTTGTTTACGGATGCAGCCGCTGACACCGATACTACATCTTTTTCGGTCGTTGAACTTTTTGGCTGCAGCACCGGCGTTGTGGAATCTTCTCTGATAGGGAAGCTCAGTATTACGGGGAGCTGTGGGTCATCAAAACAGCAATTGAAATTGGGACCAGTATTCCTTGCGACCAAAAAAACAGCGACAGTCTTGCCGGCCTTAAAGCCATTTGTGGCCCAACGATAGACACAGTACTTAGCGCAATTCGTCATAGCCTACCTAGCAATATGAGTGTGGAGTTGCAATGGGTGCCGGGATTTGTGGGTATTGTGGGCAATAAAAGTGCTGACGAGTTGGATGGAGAAACACTCCGTCGACCAGTGATCACAGTCATTCCCAATCTACCTCACCTACTAACAGAATGGAAACTAATACCATTAACCATCAGCAGACACGATGACTGGACCAATAGCGATACATTTTTGTCGACTCATTGTACACGGTTTTCGAATAAGAGTGATATGATTTCTTTTTTTAAAAAAATACACTAATTGTTAAGGAAATTCAAATGTATTTTATTTAATATGAAGTACAATCGATACAAATAAGTTCTAAATGAAACATCATTGAAATGGTCTCCACGACTTCTTTTGCAGAAACGAATTCGATGAACCCAATTTTCGAGCACTTTTTCCACTAAATCAAGTCGCATGTCATGAATAGCACGTTCAATATTAACTTCTAAAGCTTGAAGCGAGTCTGGTTTATTACTAAAGATCAATGACTTCAAATAACCCCACAATATATAGTCTAATGGTGTTAAATCACAACTTCTTGGAGGCCATTCAATGTCACAATTTCTTGAAATAGTCGAATCTCCAAACTTTTCTCGCAATAATTCGGTTGTTCCACGTGCTGTGCGGCACGTAGCCCCGTCTTGTTGGAACCAAATGTTGTCAAGATCAACTTCTTCCAATTTCGGCCATAAAAAGTTGGTTATCATCGATTTATGCCGCTCTCCATTGACAGTAACGGTGTTACCAGTTTCATTTCGAAAGAAGTACGGACCGATGATTCCACTAGACCAAAAACTACACCAAACTGTCAATTTAGGTGAATGTAATGGGTGTTCATGAATAATTGGTGGATTTTCTTCGCACCAGAATCGACAGTTTTGCTTATTCACCGCACCACTCAGATGAAAGTGAGCCTCATTAAAGCGTACGAAAAGTTGCAATTGGAGAACGATTATTTTGATAATAAAATTGAATAATTTGTAAACGTTGTTCTAGCGTATATCTCTTTATGATGAAATTGTAAACTTTACTGAATAATGACAGATCATGACATATTACAAATGGCCGAAACGTCACTTAGAAATCATATCACTCTTATTGGAAAATCCTATATAACCACTAATAAACCAGTCTATTCAACATACACACCGAAATTCTGGGTGCCGAAGCTCCTCAGAATACGGATTGGACATACTCCTCTATGAGTACATAACTTTCTTTGTGGCAAAACAAATCGTCCCTTATGCCAATCCTGTGACACCCATTGCACTATAATCCATATTCTACATGAATGCCACATAACCAAAAATTACTTCGCGAGCAGAATTCCTCTCATTATGGAGCTTCAGGACCTAACAACTGCATTCCCTAGTCCCCTATTTAAACTTCTACAACATACTACTCTGCTCCACAAAATATATTGTAACAAAATTCTCAATATTCTATACTACTAACCACAGACCAGTATCTTTCAGATAACTACCCACACGAACTATAAAGTCGCCAAATAGTCTCACGGTCGTGGCGCTATGAAGTGGCCCTGGCACATGTCTAATGGACCTTACAAACAAACAAACAAACAAAATCACCGGCGCAACCGCTCACCGTCAAACTACAGCAAGTATTGGGAGTACAATCGGACGTTTCTGATCCGAGATTTTTAATGAACCAGGATTTACTGTCCTTTTCCAATAGATGGCGCCAGCAGTAAATGTTGGTCCAAAATATCGCATCAGACACGTCAACTCGTTTGGCGTTATACCATATATTGTTTTTTGTGTGGGAAAATGTCGAAATTTGTGCCTAATAAGCGTCATTTGCAGAAAATTTTGCTTTTCACCTTCAATTCAAAAAAATCTGCAGCTAGGCACGTCGAATGATTGTAGAAACTTATTGTGAGGCTTGTGTTAGTGAGAAAACGTGTCGCAAATGGTTCCAACGCTACAAAAGTGCTGATTTCGAGAAAATCTGCAGCTAGGCGCGTGCCGGACCCGTAAAAAAGTTTCAAGACGCAGAATTGGAGGCTTGAAGATTCATTGGGTGTGACTCGATAAGCCATTTTTCATTGTTTAAAAGTCTTGCGAATGATTCAAAAGCAAGGAAATTGGGTGCCATACGAGTTGAAGCCGAGAGACATCGAACGGTGTTTTTTCACGTGTAAACAGTTGCTCCAACGGCAAAAAATAAAGTATCGTATTGTGACTGGCTATGAAATGCATCGTATTGTGACTGGCTATGAAAAATCGACTCATTACGATAATCCAAAGCGAAGAAAATCGTGGGGGCGAAGCGGCCATGCATCAACATCGACGGCATCAACTTCGATGTATTCGGTGGGACTTACTCAGCGTGGTATATTATGAGCTGTTGCAACCGGGTGAAATCATCGCAGGAGCTCGTTACCGAGCACAATTAATACGTTTGAGTCGAGCATTGAAGGAAAAATGGTACAACATGAGCAAAGACACGACAAGTGAAAAAGTGATTTTGCAGTACGACAACGCTCCGCCACATGTTGCTAAGGTAGTAAAAACCTACCTCGAAATACTGAAATGGGACGTCCTGCCTCTTCCGATCGATGACGCGTGGCCTGACCAATTTTACGAAGAGACCAAAAACTGGGTCGATCCATATATCGCCTCAAAAGATGAGCAGTTCTTTCGACATGGAATCCGTATGCTGCCAGAAAGATGGGCAAAAGTTATAAAAAATACAATAGTTTCGAAGCCAGGGAAGAAATCGCTCTCACTGAATGAGATTTTACTTTAAAGATAATTTCTCGTTGGGGTCAGTTGCTACTTATTGACTTTATAATCTTTCCATCCATTTGAATGTTATTGTTACTTTTCAACCTAACTTAATGATCTTAACTTTTAATAATTTAACAATAAGTTAAACTTTTTTTACATAATTTAAAAAAAAACCACCTTTTTTTAAATAATAGTTTGGGAAAAAGGAAATCCATTATTTTTTTTACTAGGTTCAGAATTGTACTCCTTCGAAAAGTGATATTTCGTAATAAAAAAAATTCTTTGACAGTTTTTTGGTTGTCGATTCAGGCGTGAGTTATAGTGTGTAAAGGATGAAAGAATTTTTAGTATGTTTAATAATTTTGCTTTGATAAAGACGACAATGCAAGCCAGGCGGCCCCGATGGTGTTTATGGTCTCAATTGGCTGTTACAGGCAATTACGCGCAATTTTGATTTTGTCGATTCCATTATACGAGTAGTATTTTCGATGATAAAAAATACCTTCCAAAGATAGGCCCGTCATCTAAAATATCGGTAAAATCATGCCCAGGAGCGAAAGATTGACCTCAGAACAGTTTTAAGCCATTTACACAAAGCTTGATTCAAAAAGAAGCTTGGTTGGGTACCATATGAATTGACGCAAAAAACATTGTGGATCGAATTTCAATCTGCGAGGGCTTGGCCAAACGAAACGGAATCGACTTATTTCTTAAACGGGTTGTGACTGGTGATGAGTGGAAAGGAATCACATACTATGAGCTGCTTCCATATGGCTAAATACTAAATTCGGACCTCTACTGTCAGCAACTGGGCCACGTCAAGTTAGCGATTGACCAAATGTGGCCCAAATTGGCTAACAAGAGAGGTGTTGCGTTCCATCAAGACAAAACCAGGTCACACACGTCTATAGTGACTCGCCAGAAACTCCGGGAGCTTGATTGGAAAGTTTTGATGCATTCACTTTATGAATTACTTCATTTGATATAATTTCAGAACAACTAACTTGAGTAATTTATTTTTATTAATTAACCAACCTTCAAGCTCACATCTCAGGCAACTCGATTTAAAAAAACAAAGTGATTCTATTTGTTTTTATTCTCTGAGTATAGTGTCTCGATTCCCTACAGGGTGTACTGTGTCCAGTGTATAATGTACAAACGATTGTCCACCTAACCATAGGTTGTAAAGCATGAGGATGTGAACGGTGGAATTGGAATGTGCTGAGCGTTCTGAATGTGCAAAACCGACGCAACGCAACGCAAACCGACGAGTGCGTGCGGCAGAAGTGCGCGAACGTGAATCTGCAGGAAAGAACGTTCGAAAACTAAGAAAGCGCACGTAATAAATTCCTCCTCGATGATGCGTGTCATTAGCAGACTTGTACGGCTCAGGGATTAAATTATATCGAAAAAAATTAATATATTAAAATTTTATTATTTATTTTTCTTTTTTAAACAGTTTTTGTGTTTCCTATTTTTGACAATTTCTCAAAAAAAAAAATTAATTTTCCTGTTTAAAATTGCACAATTTCAATGACTCGTCTAAGATTGGCCTATCGTCTATAGAAATTTCCATTTTCTTACAAAAATCGAATATTTCCTTCAAAAATGAACATTCCCATGGATTCTCGCGGAACTGTATGGACTTTAATTTGAATTGTTGCCTCTCGAAATCCGCCAAGTTTAAAGTTTTCAAGTTATTTTCACTGAGATCCAGCTCCTTCAAGTCGCTCATATCACGAATAGCACTAAATGAAAACTGAGTTAAATTATTACCCATTAAATTCAATGTGGTAACATGACTGAGACCGGTAAATAATTCATCATTAATTTCGCTTAGTCCAACACGTTCTAAGCCGAGGCTCGTTAAATTTTTCATCTTCGAAAAAAAGTCGTTGTCAAACTTAGCTATCGGATTACCAGAAAGGTGCATTTCGGTAGCTCGTGCTGCGTCTTTAAGACCATTAAAATTGGTAATTTTGTTATTACTAAAATTGATATCCCTTAATTCACTAACGTCCATCATCTGAAATTCGGTTAATTGACAATTTCGGGCATCGATAGCTTCAATTCTGCCGTCAATTCTTAATGTTTTGAGAGAAGTATATTTGACGACTAGAGACCTGATATCGTGTACATGGATCTCAGTGATGGGGTTCGCTGATAAATCCAGATTCGTTGGATTGCTGATATGATTTAGTGCGTTTTCATCGAAATGCGTTATTTGATTCAGCCCTAAATGAATTATCGAGATTTCTTCATTATTCTTAAAAAAGTCTGGGCCGATGTTGGTAACCAAATTCGCACTTATATGAAAATAAGTAAGTTTTGGAAGAGCATCTAATAGTCCTGGAGGAAGGTCTTCAATTCGATTGAATTGTAAATGTAGGAGTATTAGATTTGATATCCCGTGAAATGCATCGTGCGCCAAATATTTAATTCCACTCTTTTGAATACTCAATGTACGTAAATTTGGAGCCCAAGAAAATGCTTTTGAAGGCACCATTTCGATACTAGCGCTTCTGATCTCGAGATTTGTTAGTGGTAGGTTTTCAGGCATATTTTCTATGGGTGGGAGTCCGGTAAAGTTGCAAGAGTAAATTTTAATTGCACGCGCTTCGGGATTGGCTTTCACTATTTCTTCAATACTACTCCATTCGGAGCAGGACGTTTCAATGTATTTGTAACCAGCGACTTCGAATGGTGTATGTGAAACCAATACGCTAGGAAGATCTGATCTTTGCGGTTGCACAGGACGATAACTTATGAGCACAAAAAACAAAATAAAAATTTTACTAGGCAACGATTTCCACAACATTTCGAATATTTCACTTTAACAAACGTTCAAAATCGACTGAATTTAACTTCTGACGCTATTGGACTTTTATACTTATCGGTTAGGTAACAAGATTAGAAGAAAATAATTTTTAATAAGCAAAAATCATATTGAGCAGATTATTTTTGCCAAATCTACAATTAAAAAATTTCTGTTATTTTAATTTTTTTTTAAATTTTTGTACCGAAGTGAATAGCAGAACTTTGTTTTTCAGAAGGTGAACCCGATAATCCGAGACTTTTAATGCAATTTTCTTATCAAACTTAACCTTATACATTTTGATTTAAATAATTTTTTTTGGTAGACAAATTTAAAATTTAGTGAATACTTGAAAATGTATTTTGAAGTGCATTATTTTTTCATAGAAACAGTTTTCCTAAAAATTTCAATTTGATAGGTTGAAGGTTATTATTTTTCTCGAACATTAATTATTATTCTTATAATTTCGGAAAGTTTGGGATTATTAAATTTTTTATTAAGAATCATTCGTTGACAAAACCTGTCATGCAATTATTATCAAGAATATGCAATTCCGTAAGTCCGGAACCAACCAGACTAAAGTGGCGCCAGTTAGGACTGAATTTTAGTTGTTTTTCGTTTAATCTGTTGTTTTATGCACATTAAGTCAAGTTAGCTATTAATGCAGTGATCAGAATCCGTTGTGTTAGAAAACCTTAGTCATGATTGAGCTGGCAGCGAGAAATCGATGCATATGAACCAAAAATGGGTTATCAAGTTTAAGTCTAATCAGTTCTTAAGCAGTAGATCAGGTGGAGTTCTGATAGAAAGGTTTTGCCAATGTTGATCTGGCAACAAACAATCTTGGAGTGCACGTGAACGAAGATCTTGAAACACAGCTTCTCCGAATCGAAGGTCTCCCAACACAGTTTATCTTCATTGAGTCTGACTTGGCATTAAAAAGATATTCGCCAGGATAGGACAGGCAGCAAGAAATTTTGAGTTGCATATGATTGAAGGTATTAATAAGTCGTGTTAGAATACCTTCGCCAATAGCTTTAAGTTGGGTTAGGACAAGCCGTGTTAGCAGGCTTCTTCTTTTTCTTGAGCTGGTAGCAGGAAATCTTGTGCTACATGTTAATGAAAATATATTAAAAAACCAAGAATAATACGATACTTCTTGTTGGAATATCAAAGAATCGTGACATCATGCTCTTTAAAATCGATATTGAGGATAGCTCTAGACAGAGTCTAAGACATAGTGTCTTACTTAATTTTTTTTGAAGCCAAAAAACCCTCCGTCAGAGTAAGATTATTATTATGCTTGCTTTGTTTTTATTTAAGGTGATTAAGGCATAAGCCAGGATCCAATTTTAAAGCAACTTGAAGTTTTCGTGTGCGTGGGCGTTATTAATTTTCTATGCCAAACTGGTCTGTTTATAATAGGCTAGATTAGTTAGAATTAGTAAAATTTTGATCAGGTTAAAAAGTAGACTTCGAAATGAATCCTACTCCCAAAGAAATTTTTGTTTTGTAGACATTCCCTAATGTATTGTTCCAGTCTGACTATCTACGTACGGTTGAGGATATTGTTTTTTAGTAGGCGAGTTAGCTTAGGCAAAGTTGGGAGCACCAGACGCTGGAGTATTTCTTCAATCGCTGATTAACACGTAGCATATAATTAATATGTTGTGTATAGAATATTAATCTTTGCAGTATGTACCGGAATCATACTTTAGAGAGTCAATATCTACAATTTCTTATAGAATTATCAAACATTTCGAATATAAGTATGGAATTTTGTTAGTAAAAGTTAGTGGAATTTGGTTGAAGTTGAATTTAAAAATTATGAAAAAGGAGTTTTTAATATGATAATAAATAAAAGAAGTTGAATTAATTTGGGAATAAGTTTCTCTTCTATATTGTGCGTTCTGAAAGAACAACTTATTTTATTAGAGCGCGTTAAATTTTCTATGGGACATATTCATGTTCGCATTCGTACAGCAAGAGAGTTCTTAAAGATCTTAATATACTCGATTCTGTTGGTCAAGATACTTCATCCCTCATAGTTCTGAAGCGGTGTTCTTCTACACTAGGTAAAAAATTGCGTAAGCTCTTCTACCTATCCTGTTCTTCTGGAATTTGCCCGCATAGATGGAAAACAGCATTCATTCAACAAGTCCCAAATTAAGGCGAGCACTCTTTCCCCTCCAATAACCAAAACATTTCATTAATATTCCTTTTTTCTCAGTGAATGCACTCTTGCAAATTAAATGAATACGATTGACTAAGAATGGGAAATCGGAAACTTTTGAAGAAAACTGGGCGAAGTGATGTGGTATGAAAGAAATTGGAGAAGAATTCCTTAAGTGTTGGGAAGAATGGGAAGGTATTAAAAATTTGGGATAAAAATTAAAATTTATTAAACGTGAAGTTCTACAGGAGTATGGTCAATGACGACCATACTTAGAAAGCACTTGTTTCAGCTGGGTAAGCTTTTCACTAGCTTTATTAGAAAATTGTTAAAAAAGACTACATAAAAGTTAACCACGCTAAAAGGGAAAGCAATAGGATTCAAGAGGGAAGGTTTAAAAACTCGGAAGGAGAAAATGGTTCGAAATTTTTTTTGGAAGCAATAAAAAAAAATAAAAGCACAAAAACTAAATAAAAGTGGACAAGAAGATGAAGTCGACCTTCGGCGTTGATGGGAGAGACCCTATATCTCTTTGTGGCGAAAATATATTTGGAGTGCCCCTTTTGTGAACGATATTAATCTCTTTTACCACATCGTAAAATCGAGGCTCAAATATGGGACCATATAGCTATGGGGAGGAGAAACCTTGAATAAAAATACTCAATTCATTATAATTAATAATTTCTTAAAAAGGTTTCATTATTGTTAATTTTTTAAAACTATATTTTTATATTAACTTATCGGAAAAAAAGATTTACACGTTATTATCATTTCAATTCTATTCATAACTAAGCTTGTTAAAACGATTTCATTAATTCTTCTTTTATTTATTAATCCCGTAATTTAATGATTCCATTTTTACCCATTTATGTGCCACCTCTTTGCCATCGATAAGGCTACTATAATAGAAGTCTATAAATTAGTTGATGGGAATAGCCGCGGATTCACTTGAGACAAGCCAACTACCGTAGTACAGATGATCTGATGACTCAAGCACCACTAAACAAAATCACCGACGAAACCAGTGTATTCAACATCCATACCGAAATTCTGGACGCCAAAGCTCCTAAGAACTATGAGGAGACATACTACACGTATTCTTACTCATAACTTTCTTTTTCGCAACACTAATCGTCCCTTATGCCAATCCTGTGGCACAAATTTCACTATAATCCATATTCTACATGAATGCCACATAACCAAAAATTACTTTGCGAGCAGAATTCCTCTCATTATGGAGCTCCTGGACCTTTTAACTGTATTCCCTAGTCCCCTATTTAAACTTCTACAACATACTAATCTGCTCCACAAAATGTAACTAAATTCTCAATATTCTATACTACTAACCACAGACCAGTCTCTTTCAGATAACTACCCACAAGAACTATAAAGTCGCCAAATAGTCTCACGGTCGTGACGCATATGTCTAAGGGACCTTACAAACAACAACAACAACAAAAAGGGCGAAGTTCTACATGCTGATGTCAGGTGATCCCCAAATTCGTTCTGAATCTTTTATCTATGGGACTAATGGTCTATGCCAAAAAACCGAGAATACTTACTGAACAGGAGAAAAACATCAGATTTATGCGGTAGTGTCATCTAAAATTGGACCTATTCCATTATCTACTGTAAAAAAAAGTCCTAGAAGGTATTTGAAAAATGTTTTTTGTATTTATTGCCAAAACTTAATCTTTAAAATGAATAAAATTCACCAGAATTGGAAGAAACCCACATTTTTTTTATTCGAACAACAGCTTACGTTTAAGTGTTTTTGAAAGTCTGCTTTTGCTATTACGTGTAAGTCATAAAGAAATCGATTCCGATCAGAAAAGTTCATATTGTAAAGGTTGTGAGTAAAAAACGTGAGTAGTTGCCACCGACAAGTTTGACTGAGACAGCGAACTTTTCTCCGTGCTTTTTGACGTTTACTCAAGCAAATTTCATATGCAAATAAAGCCCAACCTTGGATTATAGAGCAGAGATGGAGTACCTTTTTGAGAAGTGGGCGAAATTTTGTTCATTATTTTTTTTAGTACTAGCTCGTAGGTCACTAAGTCAGTGGCGTCAGCCTTGGAAAAAAGGGGGGGGGGGGCGAATGGTTCAAAACAAATTTTTTTTGGTTCTTACTTTTAAAATTTTCTAAAAAGTTGGTTTTACAACTTTTACTTTGGTAAGCGGAGAGCAAAATATAATTAATAATAAAGTTGAATAAATAAACACTTCTAGACGTGTAAGACAAGGCTGCTATTTATTGTACTTCAGCACTGGTGCATCATCGAGCTGGTACATCTCCCAGTTCTACAAAGCGACGAATATATATACTCGTTATGAGTCCTAGGCAGGAGTAGTGATAGGATAGAAAACCAGCCAATGTGCACTTGGAAATATTTTTTTTATAAATTCGACATAAGATATATTTTTTATTTGTGACAGATCGCACGTAACACGTGACATTTGTCAAAGTCAAAAAATGCTCAGTTAGAATTGCCATTTTGTAATGGAAAGATTTTCACTCGAATAACGCTTATAAATTATTGAATTTTATTATCAAAATTCGTGCTCTGTGAAAAATATGTTTAGCACACTTCGACCATTTCATGGTCGTCCTAATCCATTTTTATGGTCGTCATAGCAATTTTACGTTTTTTTTTCCTCTGAAATTGTACAGAGGAAAATATTGCACCAGTGTTGGTGAAGATCGCGATTTGTCCATCTGTCGCCGTTTACATCAATTGGGGTTGGGTTACTCGACTATGTGGAAGATTTTACGCAAAGATATAAAATACAGTTTGTGCAAGAATTGAAGCCAAACGACCTGCCAAAGCGTCGAATTTTCGGTGAGAACAACTTGAGGAAAATCCGTTTTTTACCCAAAAATTTCTGGTTGAATGAGTATATGAATAAGCAAAACAAGAGGCAAAACAAGAACTGCCATTGCGCCCAGAAAAATCCTCGGGCCGCATTTTTTTTAAAGATGATACTGTCCCCAAAGTTACCGTCAATGTTGCCTGCTATCGTTCGATGATTTCGAACTTTGTTTTGCTCAAAATATAGCAAGAACTGCATCTGATCGGCATGTGGCTTCAACAAAACGGCGCTACATGACGCACAGCATGTGAACCAATGGGCATATGTAGAGATGAGTTCGGTGGCCATTTATCTCATGTTTCGGACCGATGAATTGGTCGCCTAAATCGTGCAATTTGACTAGACTACTTTTTATGGGGCTACGTGAAGTCACTCATCTATGCCGATAAACCAGCGTCATTTGCAGCCTTCGAAGACAACATTGTATGTGTTATTAGGGAGATGCCAGTCAAGATGTTCGAAAAAGTGGTTTAAAATTGGACCTCTCGCATGGGTGACTTAAAATGCAGCCGTGGCCAACGTTTATCAGAGGTATAAGCTTAAATCCGCTGTTTGGTCATAGATGGCGTGAGTGAGCGTATTAAGCTACCATGGGCACGCCATACTTTTTTTTATGAGTTTGACATCTGTCAACATTAATCAGTGGACATTGTTAGTAATTTTGTACAACAACATACATTTTTCCTTTGGTAATCATGTCTAGTTTTGTGCCAGAAAAAGAGCATATGCGGAAAGCTCTGCTTTTCTGCTTCAATTTGAAGAAATCGGTTGCCGAATGGCATCGAATGGTTATGGAGGCCTATGGTGACAGTGCTTTATCGGAAGCAACGTGCCGAGATTAGTTTCGTCGGTTCAAAGATGGCAATTTTGACTTGTGGGACAAGAAGCGTGAAAATCGGCCTAGGAAGGTTAAGGACCATCAAGTGCAGGCTCTTTTCCATGTGTCTGCATGCCATGGGGAAGATTGAAAAAATCGGAAAATGGGTGCCGCATGAATTGAACGATAGGCAGAACACATGCGAAATTTTGCTCGCTAGACAAAAAAGAAAGTCGTTCCTCTATCGGATTGTGACAGGCGATAAAAAGTGGATATATTTTGAGAATCCTAAATGTAAAAAATCGTGAGTTGATACCGACCAACCATCAACATCTTCCCAAAGACCAAATCGCTTCGGATGGAAGACGATGCTGTGCGTTTGGTAGGATCGGTAGGGTATCGTTTACTATGAAATGTTGAAACATGGTGAAACTGTCAATGCCCACTGCTACCACCAATAACTGGTCAAATTGCACCGTGCTCAGCGTGAAATAAGGATGGATTATCAACAAAGACATGACAAGCTGATTTTCCTCCACGACAACGCACCATCGCACACGTCAAAAATGCTCCCAAACTACTTGGAGACACTCAACTAGGTACCACCTCCCCCCCGCTTATTCACTAGACCTGGCCCCTTCCGACTACCACCTGTTTTCGTCGATGGGCCACGCGCTCGCTGAGCAGCACTTCGAGGAATTTTTTTGGCGTGCTATCCACAACTTGATCGAAAGATGGTAAAAATGTGTAGCTAGCGTGGGCATGTACTTTGAATAAATTTGTTTTTGCTTTCTATAAAAAAAACATTTGTTTTTTTGACTAAAAAACAGCGGATTTAATCTTATATACCTGGTACATAAAATAATCTTTAAAAATAAATAAAAATTTAATAGACTTTTGGAATTTTTTTGTATTTTTTTTTGAACATTTGATAACCAAACACTTTAAAAATCACCAGTTAACTTTGTTTTAAAAAAAATATATATTTTATGATATAAAAAGTAAGTTGATAAAAATCAACGCGTTGGTTATTTAAATGGCCTGCGTGGGTCAAAGGTTCGCCACCACTGTTATAGAGTATACTCCATAATCGAAGAACCCGACAGAAACAAGCACAGCCACACGTCAATAAAAGATAAGACTGTTCGCTCTGTCTTTCCACCTCTGCCATATACAACAGAAACATGAGTCCCTCTTTGTCTGACGAGAGCTGTCATTATTCGCGGCTTACGATGAGAGCTTTCAAGTTACGACCACTCAGTAATTTGTAGACGCTTCGTGAGAGTTAATTATTCCCAATTAAATGTTGGTCGAGTTATTGAAATGTTCAATATTCTTTCTACTACAAAGCACGATTATGTGTTCAAGACAGTCGGCAATTATTGTTGATGAAACTAATGCGCATGGAGAACATAGTGTGAGCAAAACGATTCCATGTTCCGAAATAAGAAACTTACCAGAAAGCAGTCGAACTGCCACGGCCATAACACTTTGGAATTGTAACTTAACAGAACTGCCGTCGACAGTGGATCAGCAGCAAAATGTGAATATCAAAAGAATCGGAATACAAGGCAACCAATTTGAGACTGTAAAATGGCACTGGTTTGCGTGGATACCAAATTTGGAGCAAATGTCCTTAACACAAAATTGCATTCGATATTTGACTAGCGACACATTCCGAGGTCTTACACAATTAAAACGGATTTTTCTAGACGACAATCAAATCCGAACTCTTCCAGATCGAATTTTCGACCATCTACCCGCCCTGGAGCTAATTAGTTTGTACAGTAACTCATTAACCGAGTTAAATCCAAGACTTTTTCAAAATAATACAAAACAATTAAAATTCATTGGGTTACAAGGAAATCAAATCTCCAAACTTGATAGAAATACATTTTTACAATGTGACAAGCCATTAGATTTGCGATTATCATTAAATCCAATTGTGCAATTATATACGAACAGTTTATACAGCCTTTTTGCATGGGAGTGTGATCTTGAAGTGTTGAACATAAACGGTTTCGTGGTAGAATTAAATGTTAAAAAAAATTCATTAGAAAATTTCTACATAAAAGATTTAACCAAAATGGAAATAGTGAATTTTAGTGAGAATCGAATCACCGATTTTGATGAGTTAAGAAATGCTACGAAAATTTGGGGCATGGACTTATCAAGGAATCCAATAGAAAAGTTTAATGATGATTTTTTCAAAAATATGAAAAATATTAAAATTCTCTACTTGGAAGAGATTGGACTGAAGGAGCTTAACGAAGATTTGTTCATGAATCTAGAAAATATGATCGAAATGAGTTTGGCCGGAAATAGTTTAGACCATATTCCAATGAATGCTATTCGATCGATGAAGAATTTGGAAAAATTGAATCTAAGCGGAAACAAGTTGAAGTCATTAAATCTGGATGATCTTCAGAGAAATAATAAGGAAATAAAACAACTTATTTTGAGGAACAATCCCTGGGAATGTTTATTTATACAAAATGTTCTTGATTTTTGTGAAAAATATTCAATCGATCTTGAGGACATAGACTTACTTGAAAATGATCTTAAATTGTGTAGTGCTTCCGGTTGAACTTATTATTCGTAGGGAGAAATAAATAAAAAAATCTTTTCGTATTTTTATTTGAGTTTTGATAATTTTTTTTAATTACGTACAAAAGCTTAAGCTGATCATCCCTCAGGAGACCGTTCTCTACGGGCATTTGGTTAACAATCTGAAATTTTCTGCAATTTACATATTTTTGTTATTCAAAATCTTATGGACAGAATATTTTGACCAACCCGATGGACGAGAACTTTTAAAACAGATTTAAGAACAAAAAAATGTTGAGTAAATTGAGGATCAATAACTTTTTGAATAGACCGAGGGACGGAAACATTTTGACTAGATCTAGCGACGAGATCTTTCTGTACAGTGCGATAGACGCGAACTTTTTGAATAGCCCGAGGAGTGACATATTTTTGAAAAGCCGGTGGGACAGAATACTTTCACCAGTCCTATGGACGAAAACATGTTAAATAGAGCAGGGACGATAACTTTCTCAGATCGATCATTTTTTGAATAGCTCAAGAAACGAGTACTTGTCAACAGACCGAGGGATAAGGACTTTTCAACAGCCCGAGAAAGGATAACTTTTTGATTAAAGAAGATCAAGCATTTTTTTGAATAGCCCAAAGAATGATAATTTTTTAAATAGAGGGAGAGACGAGAACTTTTTGAATAGCCCGAGGAGTGATACATTGTTGGAAGGCCGAAGGGACAGAATACTATGAACGAAAACATATTAAATAGAGTAGGGACGATAACTTTCTCAGATCGAGCATTTTCTGAATAGCCCATGAGACAAGTAATTGTCAACAGCCCGAGGGATGAGAACTTTTCACACAGCCCGAGAAAGGAGAACTTTTTGAGTAAAGACGATCGAGAACTGTTTGAATAGCCCGAAAGAGGATAATTTTTTAAATAGCGCGGGGATGAAAAGTATGAGTAATGATAATATTTTCAATACCTCGTACCACGAGATTCGATTTTCACTAAAATTGAATAGCTTGGGAAATTGGAACTATTTAATCAGTTCCTCGATCCGTTCTGAAGGCTTCAATTTTTCTGAATTATCTTCGGGATATTCAATTAAATCTCGGCGTGAGATTAAATATTTATGACTTCCTTGACCTGTTCAAAATGTTTTGTTCCGCAGGCTATTTAAAAAGCTATAGTCGTTCGGGCTTTTTAGGAAGTTTTCATTTTTTAGCCTTTTTAAAAAGTATTCGTCGATCTGCTGTTCGAAATGCCCTCGTCTTTCGTAGAAAATCTACCCGTCAGATAGTTTTTGAAAATTTTCACTTAAAGAAACTATCGGACAGCCTGAGGGATGAACACATATTGGGAAGCACTAGGAACAAAAAAAACACATATTGGTAAGCACTAGGAATAAAAAACAGTTCAAAGAGGCTGTTAGAAAAATTTAGAGAATTAAAAGATTCTGAACTCACCTTTGACTGTTCTAAAAAATCGAGGCGATTAAAACTTTCTAAACCGCTCTTGGGATGTTCAAAAAATCTACCAGATTAAATCTTTCTGAACCACTGCTGGATTGTTCTCAAAAAAATCTAGGAGAATAAAACTTTCTGAACCACCCTCAGACAGTTCAAAAAAGTCTTGGAGATTAAAACTAATCGGGCGGTAGTTCCAAAAAAATTAGACGATGTAAACTTTCTAAGCCGCTCTTGAGTTGTTACAAAAAAAATTTAGTTCAAAAATTTCGGAACAAAAAATTTAGACGAATAAAACTTGCTGAACTACCCTCGGGCCATTCAAAAAAATCTAGGAGATTAAAACTATCTGAACCACATTTGGGTTAAAAATTTCTGGACTACCCTCGAACGGTTAAAAAAAATCTAGACGATTTAAACTTCCTAAAGGTTTAATTCGTCTAGATTTTTTTGAACCGTGGGGGGGTAGTCCACCCACCGGCTATTCAAAAAAATCTTGGAACTTAAAAATTTCTGGACTACCTTCGGGCGGTATTAAAAAATTCTAGAAGATTAAAACTTTTTGAACTACCCTTAAACTGTTCAAAAAATCTAGAAAATTTAAACTTTCTAAGCCGCTCTCGGGCTGTTCAAAAAAATATACACCATGAAAACTGTCTAAACCGTTCTCGGGTCCTTCAACAAAATCTAGGAGCTTAAAAATTTCTGGACTACCCTCCGGCTATTCAAAAAAATCTACGAGTATAAAACTTCCTCAACCACTCACAGGCTGTTTAAAAAAATCTAGACAATTTAAACTTTCTTAACCGCTCTCGGGCTGTTCAAAAAAAATTTAGGAGATTAAAACTTTCTAAACCGCTCTCGGGCTGTTCAAAAAATTGTAGACGATGTAAACATTCTAAACCACCGTCAGGTTATTCAACAAAAATCTGAGAGATTACAATTTTCTGAAACACCCTTAAACTATTTAAAAAAATTTAGACAATTTAAACTTTCTGAAACACTTTTAGGCTGTTCAAATAAAACTAGGAGAATAAAAGTTTCCTTATCACTCCCAGTTTTTCAAAAATAATTAAAATTTTTTGAACTATCTTCGGGCTATTCAAAAAAAAGTAGGGCATTAACACTGTCTGAACCACCCTCAGGCTGCTCAAAAAAATCTAGGAGATTAAAACTATGTGAACCACCTTCAAACTGTTCAAAAAATCTAGATGATTAAAATTTTCTAAAGCGCTCTCGAATCATTCAAAAAAATCTAGGAGCTTAAAAATGTGTGGACAAAAAATCTTGGAGATTAGAAGTTTCTAAACCACTCCCGGGCTGTTCAAAAAAATGTAGATAACTTAAACTTTCTTAACCACTCTCGAGCTGTCCAAAAAAATCTAGGAGAATAAAACTTACTGAACTACTCTTGGGCAGTATAACAAAATTTAGGAGATTTAAACTTTCGAAACTATTTTCGGGCTGTTCTAAAAAATCTAGACGATTTATACCTTCTAAGCTGCTCTGCTGTTCTAAAAAATCTAGACGATTTATACTTTCTAAGATTAAGACTTTCTCAACTACACTCGGGTGGTTCGAAAAAATCTAGTCGAATACAACTTTCTAAACCATCCCCGAACAGTTTAACTTCTCAAAAAGCTATCATCCTTCGGGCAGTTTAGGAAGTTTTCAGCTCTCAGACTGTTTAAAAAATATTCGTTAATCGACTATAGAAAAAAGTATTTTTGAACCACTCTCGGAGAAAATCCAACCGTCAGATGGTATCTGAAAATATCCACGTGAACTTATAAAGACTACCCCCCATAAGTCCCAATATCCTATTGTTAGTATAAAAAATATCCGTCTAAAAATATAAAGCTTAGCAAAATTAATTTTCATCATCATTACGAGCTAACAATGATCCCATTACCTTAATTGAAAAATAGTATGAAACCAGATTTATCTTTATCAGTAGAAGCTGAAAGTGTGTGTTTTTTTTTAAAAAAAAAAAGATATAATTTCTTTGATCTCCTCCGTAGAGGTGACCTATTATATGACCTCTTCGAAGTTCAAATTTGTTACCAAATAGATTTTATACTTTTTCAACAATACTAGTCCTAAAATATTGTTTTTTTTTTAATATTAAATCTCTTAGTAAAAACTAAAAAAAAACAAATAATAATACCAACGAAGATCAGTTGATATATTTACTACTTAAATTAGCATGCTGCTAAGAACTCTTAAAACGGGTTAGATTAATGTCAAAACCATGAATATGAACTTGCAGGTAATATTTGCGGGTAGTGCGATCTTTGAAAGTGATAATTTGATTGCCAGCCCAGTACTCACTTCTATCAGCAGCAAAAATCTTTTTTTCTTATACTAAACTCATTTTTTTTTAAACGAAAAGTTAGTGAAAAAAAATATTTCTTAAAGAACTCTTAATGCAAAGGAATAACAAACAAAAAAACTATTTCAAAAGAAATACTCATAAATCGTGCCATAAGATATCCAATTCGAATGTTTGTTTTTATTATACTAAGAGGCAATCTCCAACGCTTTTTTTTTGTATTTTTTTTTTTTTTTGTTTTTTTGGTTTTTTTGGCACTCCCAGAATAATAAATTTTAATCTATTCAAATTTTCTCATATCTAGAATTATAAATAAATAAGTATTTGGTTAGGTTTGGTTTTTTTGAATTAATCTAGTAGAAGGTGACCCTAGAGAATCATTTGGTTTTTTTTTTTTGTTTTTTTTTGGGGCTTCAAAAAAAAAAACATGGAATAATAATTAAGAAAATTACTCTGTCTTCATTTAAACCATTTAACCTTTGATGTCATTTCAGCAGATAAATTAATAAGTAAATAAAAATCAAAAAAAAAAGCTACTAAAATTGTGTCTATCTCTGAGATGGTCTGTCGTCTCGATTTCCTAGTATTTTTTTTGCGGGACTGCCATTAAAAATTCTGCCCATTCTATTAGATTCGATCAAACAGTTACGAAAAATTAACTAATTAATTTTTTTTATTTTTTTTAAAAATATACGTCAAAAGGTCAGAGACCATATCGATAGTGAGTGGGTGATGAAAGTTGCAAAGAAACAAATTTTTATAAACAAATTTTAAAGCTTTCTTAGAAGCAGAAACGAAAAAAAAAATGTTTTTTTTTTCAATTATGAGTTATTCTCTTATATAGCATAACATAATAATAAAAATTGAATAGAAAGTCGGATAAGATTTTTGGATTCAGAATCACCTCATTGAAAATAAAAAGAAAATTTTTTTTTCTTTCTGATTAAATCGCAGAATAGACATAATAACTTTATGGTATGCTTTTGGAGCCAATCAGAAAAAGACATGATTTATTAATTAAAAGGAAATTTTCCGCTATTTTTTTTTTGTAATCGAGCACAGAAGAAATTATATATAAAAGTCAATTGAATTGGATTTAAAAGTTCAGTAAATTTTTGGCAGTGGTACAATTCGAACGTTGAAAATGTTTTCGAAAAATTTGCTTAGTAAAATTTCAATAGTGCTTTTTGTGCTTATACAAATTGGTTGGTGTGCTCAACCGTCAGCAGAAGTTGGTGTTTCTATTTCGTTTGATGATCCTCTGCTTGTACTACAGCCCAATTTGATTAAAACACCTTGTAGCGATTGGAGAAATATACATGAAGTTGTCAAAGGCAATCCCGAAGCAAAGCTGATTATTGTGAAAAATTGCAATTTCGACGAATTTCCATCGACAGAAGAATTTCCTGAACAATTATTATTGCGAAAACTCATCGTTGAAGGAAATCATTACGAAACAATCCCTTCCAGAGCATTTGTATGGGCACCAAATTTATCACAATTGCAACTCGACAGAAATGGAATTAAATATTTTGCTGTGGATGCTTTTAGTGGATTAAAAAATTTAGCTGCGCTCACATTGACAGGAAATAAAATAGAAAATATTCCAATTGAATTATTTGATGAACTTGAAGCAATCACAACAATTAATATTGATTCGAATTTACTTACAAATATTAATCCAGAACTTTTTAAAAATAATAAAAAAATGTTAAATTTAAATTTGAATAATAATCAAATTACACAATTGGATAAAAATATTTTTAATAATTTTGTACATAATGGCTTCTTGTTTATGGCATCAAATCCAATAACCGAACTTCATACCGTAAATATTGCCTACTTGTATGTAAGCAATTGTTCGCTGAAAACATTAAAAATCGATGGACCAGTCATATTGATATCGGCCAGCAATAATGAACTAATAGAATTTGAAGCCGAGGATTTAAGTAGCCTTCAATTTGTTGATTTTAGTAATAATAAAATTACAGATTTCAATGCATTAAAAACTGCTGTAAAAGCTAATAAAATTGATCTTTCTGGTAATCCAATAACTAGACTCGATGATGATCTATTTGCGAAAAAACAATATTTAATTTCGATCACATTGAAAAATGTTGGACTAACTGAGGTGAACAACAAACTATTTGCCGGTATCGAAATGTTGCTCAGTTTGAATTTAGCTGATAATAGTTTAACTGAATTTTCGTTCGATAATGTTCGTGATACAGACTTCATCAATACACTTAATCTAAGCAATAATAAATTGAAACGATTAAATTTCAATGAATTGGACAACTCCAAACTTAAATTGAACAAACTTTATTTGGCTGGAAATCCATTGGAATGTCCATTTCTCAAGGAGCTTTTCGATATTATTACTGCAAAACATTTAAAATTGGAAGATCGCAAAGATATTGAAGAATTGTTAAAAGCTTGCAATTAGAATTAATTCTTTAAACAAAAAAAAGTTTTACTAATTAAAAAATTATTCAAATGAAAAGTAAAAATTATAAAAACTACTATTTTCATAATAAACGAATTTAATTGCAAATTAATATTTTTTGTTTGTTTTATTATTCCTCATGGAAGTTTTTGTAATTCAAAAAAAAAGAAAAAAAAACTATAAAAATAATAAGATGAATTTTGTAAAAAAAAAATTAATTTTTTTTGGCCTTAAACGAAAAATTACCGATTTTTTATTTAATATTTGGAAACTTGTCTTGTGGCATTATGAAGGGAATACTGCATATTTCTGGGATTCGTTCGATAGCTTGACTATGAAAGATTTAGTTCTGCATCACATGATGGGCTTTTCTAAAAAAAAAAATCTAGGCGTGTGTTCCGACAGATCAGTACTGGGGGTCACGTGCGTCTAGTTTGCATTGATCTTGAGTTGAAATCTTCAGTTTGTCCAGTTTGGAGTCATGCCGCCGGCCCAAATGCCGCATCATACAGTTACTCTACGAGGGTGTAGTGGTCTTTGGTGTATCAGAAGAGGATTTTCAGTGATATTAAGATGTCGATCAAATGAGCGCCTGTGGCCGCTGCGAAAAGGCAAGTTCTTCTAAGTACATTTTCTATAATATTTTCGCACATTTCTAGTGTTATTTCAGTAATTTCGTTTCGAATGTCATCCATAGGCATCAAGGTTAAGGTGTGTACCCCTTTGCCTTTAAGTATGTATCGGTAGTGCAAATAAATCGGTAGTGTTCTAATCAGGGGGTCGCGGAGGCCAGTCCATATCACAACTTTTTGAAATTTTTTGGCCGGAAAATTTTTTTCTTAAAATACGAGCTGTATGTGATGTGGGACCGGCTTTTTGGAACCACATGTTTTCTTTCCGATTAGGGTTCCTCCCAATATAAAGGTATATTGAAAATTCAATTTCCAAGCCCTTTTTTGATCATGACCAATCAGGCTTACATAATTCACAAACTTAACTACTTCTAACTGATCTGGCCTATTAAAAACAGATCAGCTTCGTTTAGGAAACTGATAACACTCACCTACACGACACTTGAAATAGCCAAGTAGCCTCATGATCTTGCTATTAAAAAAAAAGGAATCTTACACACAAACAAAGAAACAAACACACTTTTTGTTTCCCTTAAGAGACAATATAGTTTTTGAAGCTATTTTTATATAAATTCAGAAACAAATTTGGTTCCAGAACTTGTCATCTCTTTCAACCCCAAAAATTAAACAGTTCTTTTAATCCAAAGTCTAGATAAAAATTCTAAATCGAAACGTGCACAGACGAAATTACTTTTAAGAAAATTACTCTAAATGCAAACCCAGTTTTCATATGAGATTAATATTTTCTTATAAAAAAGAGTAAAATATAAACAAAAATAAAGTTTCAGACCTTTTAAATTCTTTGTGCATAACCTCAAAAGTGATAGGGTTTCATATTTTTAAAAGCATATAGAATTTTTTAAGTACGATGTAGCAGAAAAGTAGTAAGACTGGCACTAACGTTTTTGCAAATTCAGCCAGCCGATGGGAAACTTTTATCGAGAGCGGAAAAAATGGTCAAAACACAAAAAAACATTTTTAAGGGCCGAGAAGCAGTGGCAGACGAACCTCAATGCATTCAACATGGACAACTAATAAAAATGTGGAACGAGTCTGCACTTTTGTGAGATCTGGCCATCAATTAACATTGAAAGGTTAAAAAAGGATTCTTTGCGTCGTCCGGACTTTGCAGACACTTAAATGGTCTACCATGGCAAGGTCTTCTGTCACCCGACCATCTCCTTGGAGAGTGTTTTTCCAAAAGAAGGAATACTTATGATTCTCCAACCACTTTTTATCTCAGCTCAGTTCGTGTGATTTAATTTTGTTCCCCAAGACTAAAAAATAATTAAAAGGATGCTAGAAGATTTCAACTGGAATTGGGAATGAAAGCGATTCAAGGAGCTAAAGGTTATTCGAGGAACTGAAGGCGATTCGAGGAGCTAAAGGCTTTTTGAGAAACTGAAGCCGATGCGACCAGCCTTGAACCTGCAGGAAAGAACAATCCACTTTTTGTATGATAAAACCAAACATAGCGTACGCGAATTAATTTCTACTCGAATATGCGTCTCATTACAGAATTCTACCGCTCAGGGATTGAATGAGAACAAAAAGTTAATATATTAAAATTTTATTATTTTCCTTTTTTGTTAAACACTTTTTTTGTTTCTTATTTTTGATAATTTTCCAGTTTTCAATTGCACAATTTCAATGACTCTTCTAAGGCTGAGCTTTCTTCTATGGAAATTTCCATTTTGTTACAAAAATCGAAAATTTCCTTCAAAAATGAACATTCCCATGGATTCTCGTCCAAACGTATGTAATTCAATTTGAATTGCTGCCTCTGCAATTCTGCCAAGTCTAAAGTTTTCAAATTATTCTCACTAAGATCCAGATTCGTCAAGTCAGTCATATCACGAATAGCACTAAATGAAAACTCAGTTAAATTATTACCCTTTAAACTTAACATGAAAACTTGACTGAGACCGGCAAATAATTCATCGTTAATTTCGCTTAGTCCAACACGTTCCAATTTGAGTTTCGTTAAATTTTTCATCTTCGAAAAGAAGTCGTTGTCAAACTTAGTTATTGGATTATCAGAAAGGTCCATTTCGGTAGCTTGTGTTGCGTCCTTAAGATCATTAAAGTTGGTAATTTTGTTATTACTAAAATTGATATCCGTTAATTCACTGACGTCCTTTATCTGAAATTCGGTTAATGTACTATTTTGGACAATGATAGTTTCAATTTTTCCATCAATTCTTAGTGTTTTGAGAGGAGTATGACTGACGTCTAGAAACTTGATATCGTGTATATGCAGCTCAGTAATGGGGTTCGCTGATAAATCCAAAACCGTTTGACTGCCTACATGAGTTATTGTGTTTTTATCGAAATGAGTTATTTGATTCTGCCCTAAATGAATCAACGTGACTTCTTCATTATTCTTAAAAAAGTCTGGGTGGATGTTGTTGACTGAATTTGAAGTTATATCAAAAATTCTAAGTTTTGGATGAGCATCTAATAGTCCTGGAGGAAGCTCTTCAATTCGATTCTTTTGTAAATAAATTAGTGTTAAATTTGATATCCCGTGAAATGCATCGTGCGCCAAATATTTAATTCCACTCTCTTGTATAACCAATGATTTTAAATTTGGAGCCCACGAAAATGCATTTGAAGGCACCGTTTCGATACTAGCGCTTCTGATCTGGAGATCTAATAGTGGTAGGTTTTTAGGCATATTTTCTACGGATGGCAGTTCGTTAAAGTTGCAAAAGTAAATTTTAATTGTATAAGACTCTGGATAGGCCTTTATAATTTCTTCAATACTACTCCATTCGGAGCAGGGCGTTTTAATGTAATCATCATCATCGAATGAGTATAGTTTATTTGAAGCCAATACGCAAGGAATATCTGGTCTTTTCGGTTGCACCGGACAATAACTTATGAGCACAAAAAACAAAATTATAACTTGACTAGGCAACGATTTCCACAACATTTCGAATATTTCACTTTAACAAACGTTCAAAATCGACTGAATTTTGCTACAGCCGTATTTGAGCTTTTATACTAACAGCTTAGCTACAAGGAAACAGTTTTTACCATGCAATATCATATTGAGCAGATTATTTTTTTCAAATCAACAATCCATTTTTTTGCTAATTTAGTTTGTTATAGGCAAAACATGCTTAAAACTATTTTTTTTTTTATAAACTAAACAGTAAAAAAAATTGTTTTCCAGAAATTGGACCCGATAATCCGAGACCTTTAATAAAATTTTTTAATCAAAGTTAACAATTATATAATGCAAAAGTATTGGGCAATGATAATTGTTGGATTTAAATATTGTTTTTTTTTTGCATACAAATTCGATGTTTAGTGTTGTAAGCCTTGAATTTCAACAATGTCAATTCGATAAGTTGCAAGTTATTATTTTTCTCTTATATTATTAATTATTTTTATAATTTCGGAAAGTTTTGGACCATTAAATTTTCTGTTAAGAATCATTTGTTAGTAAAACCTATCATGCGATTTTCACCGAGAATAAGCAGTTACGCAAAACAAAAAGAGGAATTGTCAGTAAGTTCAGAACTTACTAGGTTAAGTAGTTATCGGTAAGGACTAAACTGTGTTTTTTTTAAAACAAAATCTGGTATGTAGTTAGCTATTAATTTGCTGATCAGAATAAGTTGTGTTAGAGTTGAGCTGGCAGCAAGAAATTTTGGACTGCATATGAAGCCAAAATGGGTTATTATCTTTTAGTCTAATCAGTTCTCAATAAGTAGATCATGAGGAGTTCTGGTCGGAGACTTGTGATAAAGTTGAGCTGGCAGCACTTAATCGTGGTATGAACGTGAGCGAATGCATAGTGGCGAAGACCTCTCAACATAGTTCCTCCTAATGGAAGATCTTCCAATACAGCTGCTCCGAATCCGAAGGTCTTCCAATATAGTTTCTATTAATTGAGTCTAACTCGGTATTAATGTGTCGATCTGAAGGGGTTGTGTAAGAAGACCTTCGCTAGAATTAGACAGGCAGAAATAAATATCGGCCTTCATATGAACGAAGCCATAACCAAAATAGGTGTTATCATTTTTTAGTCTAACCAGTTCTTAATATCCAGATCAGGAAGAGTAGTGCCAGAAATCAATCTTGGTATGCACGTGAGCGAACGCATAATAGCGAAGGTCTCTGAACACAGTTCCTCCTTAAAGATCATGTAGTAAAAATAAGAAATTTTAATTAGAATTTCAAGAGTTGTCGCGGATTTTATGGCCGAATGATGCTGAAAACCAACACTATCCACGTGGATGTATTTGGTCACCGGATGGAACCTGCATTCTGACAGCAATCAATTTAGATAATGAGCTTGGTTCGAAATTTTCATAAATTCATTAACGTTGGAAGTTTGATGAATTAACAAAAATAAGAATGTACTTTTTAGATATGCACGTACCTTTTTGTAAAAGAAAAACAAAAACTTAATGTAAGATAAAAAAGAGTGCAAAGACTGAATTGACTTTTATCTTATTATAGATGGGCTGCTTCAAGACAGCACGAGCCTATACAGCTTTGGGATGCATTTACAAGTGAGTTGCGATGTTCGTATCGAGGCTATGATGCTGTCGATGAAGTCGAAGCTGCAATTGCAATTGCGTTGAAAATCTTAAAGAATAATTGAAATTTATTTATTTTGTCGATCTCAGGAATTTGCTGTTGGAGCAAATATAAATAATCGATTTCGCTAAGTAAATTGTAATTCAGATAGAAGAAAATTGCCAATCAATAGAGAGAGACTTTTTTTTTTATTCTCGTTGGCCAGCTAACGTTTGGCTGGAAGCTGTTAAATTTCCATGGTCCGTCGATTTAAATAAAAAACAAAACAAATGATAATATTAAAAATAATAAACAAAATATACTCACGACTGTGGAAATTAAATATATGAGAGGGAACAAATCAACTACAATTTTTCATATTTCTATTGAAATATCGAAACTATTCGTAAACAATATAGCCGAGGAGGTAGCACATTTGGCCTTTAGTATTAATTTATAATTAAGATTATCGGAAGAAATTAAATCTTTTACAGGATGCGTTTATTTTAACTAAACTTCAGAAAATGGGCTTTCCGCTAATGTTACTTGATTGGTTTATGTTCTGCCTTACCAATAGATCTTATCAGGTATCGTTCTGGAACTCGCTCGCTAGAGGTACAGGGTACATTTTGTCTTGTGCCAGATGGAAGTTTAGCTTAAATAACTTTTAAATGAAATACAATTTTATAATTTATATTTTTTTGATTGATTATATGTTTCTAAGGATTATGTATGGAATATGATGCATAGGCGAACTCTTTTAAGTACATTTTGATTTTGATCCTTAAAATACGTTTTAGATCTCTTTAATGTCTATATTTCCTGCTATAAAACGCCGTTCTTGACCTTAAAAATGCCTTTACTAATTCACAAACTAGCCTTTTTTGATCTGTAAAAGGTCTTATTTGATCCTTAAAATGCATTTTTTAATGTCTGTTTTGATTCGCAAAATGACTCGTTTTATTTAATACGTCCTGTTTGATCTTTAAAATCAAATTTTTTTGGTCCTTTAAATTCTTTTTTGATCTTTCTAATTCCTATTTTGTGCTAAAACCGCTTTTCTTTGAGTTGTTTAAGGTCATTACAAAGAGGTACAACGATTAAAAAAGCGTTTTTTGATCGTTTAAATGCTTTTTTCGATCTTAAAAAATGTGTTTTTTGAAAATTAAAATGCGTTTTTCACTCTAAAAATTGACTTTTTTGATCGTTAAATTCTCTTTTTGATCTTCAAATTATCATTTTTTATGTAAAAAGGTATCTTTATTCACCTCAAAATGCCTTTTTGATCCTCAAAAAAACTTTTTCGAACTTCTGGTGTCATTTCAGCAATTTCGTTTCGGATATTGTCCTTAAGCATCGAGGATGTGTTTGGTTTGTTAGTGTACAGATTTTCCTTCAAGTACCCCAATACGAAGAAATCGGAATGGTTTAAATCGGAGAATCTTGGGTCCAGTCGATGCCACCACTTTTTGATATTATTCAGCTGCGAAAAATTTCTCTTAAAATTTGCATCGTCTTTTCGGCACCACATGTTCTGTAGGCCTAATTGATCCAATTCGGCTAGAAGAAAGTTTTCCAAAATGTCCCGATAGCGGTCACCAGTAACTGTTATCGTATGGCCTTTGACTAAAATATTGTTTTTTTTGGTAGACAAATTCGATGTTTAGTGTTGGAAGTCTAGAATCTCAACAATGTCAATTCGATAAGTTAGACGTTATTATTTTTCTCTAACATTAATGATTATTTTTATAATTTTGGAAACTTTTGGACCATTAAATTTTCTATTAACAATCATTTGTTAGTAAAATCTATCATGCGATTATCACCGAGAATACGCAGTTTCGCAAAACAAAAAAAGGAATTTTCAGTAAGTTCAGAACTTACTAGGCTAGGTAGTTATCGGTAGGGAATAAACTGTGGTTTTTTTTAAAAATATGGTATATTGTACTCAATAAGTGTAGTTTGCTATTAATTTGCTGTTCAGAAAAAGTTGTGTTACTCGTAGAATTGAGCTGGCAGCAAGAAATGTTGGGCTGCATATGAAGCCAAAATGGGTTATTATCTTTTAGTCTAATCAGTTCTCAATAAGTAGATCATGAGGAGTTCTGGTCGGAGACTTTTGATAAAGTTGATCTGCCAGAAATCAATCTTGGTATGCACGTGAGCCAACGCATAGTGACAAACGTCTCTCAATACAGTTCCTCCTAAAAGATCATGTAGTAAAAATGAGAAATTTTAATTACATAATTTATTTAAGAAAATATTTACTTAAGGCTATTATAAGAACATGAAGTATTTGCTAAGAAAATACATCAACACAAATCCAATAAATCTATTTGAATTGACTTGGTTTGAACTGTTTCGAATTTTGACATCTGAAAAGAAAGTTTTTTATTAAGTTTATTAAGATAAAAGAAAATTAAAAAATATACCAATTCCACACAATCCTCTAAATACTCTAGAACAAGTTGGTCTATCCAAGGGGCAATCTGTACATGGTGGACCATGCGATGTATTCACTTCTCCTTGTAATATAGCAGCTGGACTATAATTGCAGACTAGAAAATATCCTTTAAATATTCTGAAAAAGTCATCAAAAATTAAACAACATTGAAAATGATAAAAATAATCAGAAAAGAAAGAAAATACCTTGCAGCTCCGCACCCCATATACGCTGTGCCAGGCCAAACCATTTGTGTAAAGTTGGGTGGTCTAAAAAAATTTAATAATTAACCAAAATTTTGGATTAATAATTGCATTTTTTTTTTGTGTGTGCAAAATATCCCAGCTAACCTTTGCGATAAGAAAGTGTCACCTTTGGTTAAGTATCTGGCTTCTACGAACCATTTGCGCATAATAATAGACACCCAACGATCTGATGGTGGCTTGTCAATATACCCAAAATTCTGACCAACTGTAAACGATGCGTTATCTAAAAATGCCAAAATCGCATAAATAATATTAACCTCAAAAATCTTACATATGAAAATTGTTACAAATATAATCGCAGGCATCAGTTTCTATCTTCATTGTTGTTGCATGATTCCTGGCCATCTGTGCTAAATTCTTATCCCAGTGCTATTCGTTGACAATGAATTTAATCATATTTCCAAATAACACTTACCACTTTTAATTCTTACATAATTATTCCTATCGAAATACAATACTTACCAAATAGAGCATATTGGATATACTGTATTCGTGTGCTATTTTGTTCCGAATGCCATTATGTCCATTGATAAGACGACGCTTCGAGTTGGCAGTTATATTTAGAAATTGATATTTATTCAATATCGTCGTATTAAGAAACTGGAATTATTTACAAAACAAAAAAAAACAGAAATTATTAGAGAATATTAACTGTTTCGTTTCTTTTGGACGACAGGAGTTTAATTACAGCATCACAGACAGTATGCAGTCGTCCATCACATTTTCGATTGGTACAAATGTCATCGTCCTCGATTGGTTCCAAAAGTACCCAACGATATTGGCAGGAGCCTCTGATCAACACTAACACAACTATGACACTAGCCCAAGCTTTAGTTACCATTTCTATACAAATATTTCTCTATAAAATAATTAAAAGTATTTTTTTTTGTGGTTGATAAATTTCCTAAGCTAATTTGATTAATAAAATTTTATTCTACAATATTTCATGAAATGCACTGCTTCGTCTAAACTAAATTTACTCTACTGTAAGAGAAAAAGCCTACTTTGCGTTCTTGTCAAACTGGCATTAAATAAATATTTTTATTTTTCATTTAACCACCAAAATAGGAGTTTTTCCGATAATAATTAGAGAAGATTTTTCCTTTTTCCGATGATACAAAAACTTCGATTAGTCAAATTTAAAAAGTTTCATTAATTAACGAAGCCAGAAATAAATTTAACCTAACAAACAAGATTTTATATATTTGGGTGTAAATAAATTTAGCCTTGGATATTAAGTTTAAAACAACTCAAAATAACTTTCAACATTATTGAACACATGGAATAAAATAAGAGCCTCATCTACCTGAAGCAGTATGGCTTCACGCCTAAGCATGTCAACGACAACGACTATGCTGAGTTAGACATCTCAAAAAATTTTTAACTTTCAAATTAATAAGCAGACTAATTGAATTGTCACTGATTTCGGTACGGCCTTTGATAAACTCGCTTACACAATAATTTCAACTAAACTTCAGAAAATGGGCTTTCCGCTAATGTTACTCGTTTGGTTCAAGTCCTACCTTACCAATAGATCTTATCAGCTATCATTCCGGAACTCGCTCTCTGGAAGTACAAGGTGCGTTTTATATTCTACGTCGAAGTTTTGCTTTAATAACTTTTAAATAAAATATAATTTGAGAATTTATATTTTATTGATTGATTATGTGATGTCGGTCACATGCCCTCCTCTTTTAAGCACATTTTTCATAATATTTTCGCACACTTCTGGTGTTAATTTCGGGAATTTCGTTTTGAATGTTGTCCTTAAGCATCGAGGTTGTGGTGTGTACACCTTTTCCTTCAAGTATCCCCATATGAAGAAATCGGTAGTTTTAAATTCAGGGGATTGTGGGGGGCAGTCCATATCACCAGTTTTTGACATTATTCGGCTGGCAAAAATTTCTCTCAAAATTTGCATCATAGCACGAGCTGTGTGTGTTGTGGCGCCACGCTTGTTAGAACCACTTGTTCTCTTGGTCTAATTAATCCGATAGCGGTCACCAGTAACTGTTACAGCATTGCCGCAAAGAAATATGGCCGACCGAAATGCCGCATCATACAGTTACTCTACGAGGATGTAGTGGTCTTTGGTGTGTCAGTTGAGGGTTTTCAGTGCCCCAATAGCAGCTATTCTGATTATTAACAAAGCCAGCCAAGTCGAAGTGTGCTTCGTCGCTCATAATGATTTCTTTTTTGGAGAACTCCAGTCTCGCCGCTGTTCATAGTCATTTGCCTGCAGCCATTGTATAAATTGGATTTTATACGGGTTGAAAAAATTATTTGTTTGAGAATTTTTAATAAACATGATGGAGATATTCGCCGATAAGAGGTACCCGGACATTCAGCAACGTTGGCATAATTGTCGCCCAGTCTTCGTTTTATCTCCCAGTGTATGCATATTTTCAATTACACGCTAAATGGTTGACTTGCCCGGCATATCATTAACACTAAAAAAAGTCACGTAATTTTCTCCGCGTATTCACAATTGAACAATTATTTAAATAAAATGTTTTAATATTGTAATTTTATAGCGTTGTTACGGCATTAAATACTTTATGATAAATTGTTATCGCGCACTCTCTACAACTGTTAAATGTTAACAGATAAACGTCATCGAAATCAAAATGGCGGCAAACCAAAATGGCGCACAAACAAAATCGACCTTTATAAAGCCAAATCTCCCTTCAATCTAGAGACCAGCACATCAACGGCTTATAGGTGTATAAAACCAAAAAATCTGTTCCATCTTAATATGCTTAATTACAACCTGGTAACAGAACGCAAATTATTTTCATATGTTGTTGATTATTTATGGTGTCCAGTTCTATATTTACAAGAGATGAACAACCATAAGTAATGGGTTTGCCTTTGTTCAATGATTAATATTCAATAAATGATATTTATTACTGCCAAAATAAATTCAAAATTATTTTCCCTAAGCATATGGAGTCAGTAGCAAACATGTAGCGCCACAATCACTACGCGATAAGGCATCCTTTAAGGTAATATTTTGGTTAAATAGACTAGTTAGCGATAAAAGAAAGAAACTAAAAGGAGGAATTGAAAAATTATTGGTGATTGGTGATTTAAAAAGCTTCGTTAAATAATACTTATTATGGTGTTAGTGGTGACGGAGCAGTAAGTTAAAAATTATAGGATTGGCAGACGAGGTTTTCGTGATCAGTATTTCGATTGAACCAAATGTTCGTCTCAAATACGTCCGATTGCACGACCTTTTTAACACCGATCAAATCATTTGAGCCTTTACTCGAACATTTCAAATTATTGCCTTTACTCGAACATTTTGGTTCGTACCTTCTTGATGAAGAAGTGGGGGGGGGATTAGAACAAATGTCTCGATCATGAAACAATTTTTCAGTAGTGGGTACACTCGAGCTCGACCAAAGTTCGCTCAGTTAGAATTTGTTCGAGCTACGAATTTTTTCTTTATCTATTTTACATTTGTTTTATTTGCATGAACGATTTTCAACTGTTTTTTTTTACGTTTTGTAGTCCAATACATTTGTCAATCAACAGAAATGTAAAAAAATATTTGAACATCATAAAAAATTATTATAAATAAATTAAAAAATGGAAAATAGGATAATTCAAGAGAATGCTCAACGAAAACGAAGTGCAGCGATGTGGCTGACGTTGGACAATAGTAAAACCGTTGGCAGTGGAGAGCTGCAGCACAAAAAGCCCGTGGATGGCGGAGGATACGTAAAGTTATTGTCGAAATTTTGCGGTGGCCATCACTTCGAGCGAAAATTGTAGAGCAACTTTCATCGCCTTCGATCACCTTTCGAAATTAGTCTCGACGTTAATCGTCTCACAAGATAAACCAATATCTAGACTGGGTAATTCAATGTCACGGCCATCGTTGAACAAAATATTTTGAGATATTTTTTTTTATATAAACAAACGTTCTTTTTACAAATTACACTGCGAAATGTCAAAATTAATATTTTTAACCGATTGATTAGTACCGGGGGATGTATGCGTCCAGTTTGCAGTGACTTTGAGTTGGAATCTTGAGTTCATCCAGTTTGCAGTGACATACGAGGTCTGTTCAATGAGTATCGCGAATTTTGAATTTTCGCCGGTTACGTATATTAGATTTTCGATTTTTTTTTGTGGCGTTATGTTCGTACTCATGTCTCTCACTTATACCAATAAGTTCAGCCATTTTGAATGACCAAAAAATGGATCAAAGAATCTGTATCAAATTTTGTGTGACTGTGGCGCGGACGCATTCCGAATGTTGACTGTGGCATATGGTGAAGCTACCTTGGACCACGATACTTTTTGAATTTTCACTATGAATTTTCGAACGAATAATTTAAATGTTATTGAATCTTCATAAACATAACCTAACAACTCTTGATTTAGATAATCTTCGTAATTCCAAAATTATTAATTTTCCAATTTTATGAAAATAAAGCTTTTGATTTAAATAATCATGGAAATTTGCAGAAATTGCTGAAATCTTGTGATTGACTGATTTTTCTTTTACAATAAAAATTATGTATTATAACAACTACACTTAAAATTTAAGAAATGTTTTTGCTTTAAATAAATTAACTTTAATTAAAATTAATTGACTTTTTTTAGAGGAGGTTTTATCAGTATTAATTAGGAGTTTTTCGGAATATTATAAAAAATTAGCTAACTACGCATTTTATAATAGGCTTGGTGTTCGTTCCTGGATAGAAAAAAAAATTAAGGCATGTACCAATAGATTCTCTGAAACGTATAAGGCCCAGATTTCTAATGGAAGATGCAGAAGGCGGCAACAAGATCCAATTATTTTTTCTAAGACCAGTTCCAAATATTGTACACTACTAGGCAGTCATAAAATTTTAATCTTTTTAACAACATTCATATTCAACCGAGTACAGATTTTTGCTTTGTTCAATTATAAAAGCGGCAATCCAGATTATTAATGACACAAAACCAACCAGAAAAAAAAAGAAAGATAAAAATTGTTTCAAGCATAAATCATGTTCAAGCTGATGTCTAAGAGCATACAAATTTTATGTTTACGAATAAATTTGTAAATAAATAAAATAAGAAAAAAACTTAATCGTTTGAAAGTCAAAAGCTATCTATCGGCTGTAATATTTTACAGAACAAAAAAAAAAATCGAAAGAAACAACTTTAGTAAACCTGATTACGCAATAACAATTTAGCACTTATACTTAAGAATAAGAAAGAATAAAATTCTGAACAGAAAAAATATTTTTTGAACGATAGAATTCAATTTTGTATGCCGTTAATATGTTTTTTTTTCTTCGATCAAACGCGGTATTATCTCCAGATAACTTTTGACCATCTTAACTAAGAAGCTTAAAATATTATAAATTTCATATACAATCGATTGGTATAAAAACATCTTAGATTTAGTGTAACAACTCAGTTGTTCCTGTGCTTTTGGTGAAGTGAGATATTAGAAGAAAAAAAATGCTGTGGAAAACTTTAATTGTGCTTTTTGTGCTGGCACAGAGTGGCAGTGTCTGGTGTGATACAGAAGAAACTGGAGTGTTTGTTACGGTTGACGATATTTCAGCTACAGAAAAAATTCATTATGAAGAGACGGCTTGCAGTGAGTGGACAAATTTTCATGATGTTGTTAAGTCACATCCTCATGCCAAGGCAATCAAAATAAAGAACTGCAATTTTAATGAGTTTCCGCCAATCGAAGACGTTCCAGAGGTCCCATCTTTATTGAAACTTGAAATTAAGGGCAACCATTTCGAAACGATTCCGTCAAATGCATTTTCATGGGCTCCCAACATAAGAGGATTGGATCTTAGCAGAAACGGAATTCAGCATATAGCAGCGGATGCATTCCATGGCCTAGCCAAACTGAGCGCACTTACTTTGTCTGAAAATCAAATTGAAGAGGTTTTAAGTGGATTTTTCGATGATATGCCCAACATGGAATATTTTACTATCAACTCGAATTTACTTACCAGCATCAATCCAGAAGTTTTTCAAAATACAAAAAAACTTGAGGGTGTAGATCTGAAAGGTAACAAAATCACTCACTTTGATACGAACACATTCAGCCACCTTGAAAAGGCGGTCCTGTTGGCATTATCATCAAATCCGATCACTGAACTGCACACAGAAAAAGTCAGCATTTTGTCAGTATCGAAATGTGGTCTCAAGAAATTGAAAGTCGATGGCGAAGTCCTATTAATTCAAGCCAATGACAACGAATTAACTGATTTTGAGATTGAGGACTACAGCAAACTGAACACAATCAATTTCCGCAATAATAAAATTGCAGACTTCAGCATCCTGAAGAAAGCCGATGAAGCTATTACCATAGACATATCTGGAAATCCAGTTGTAGGACTTAATAACGATGTATTTCCAAAGAAGGATAACAATTTGGTTTTCCTCCGACTGAACAATATTGGCTTAGAGCATGTGAACTATGAATTGTTCGCCGGACTCAAATCAATTATGGAACTCAGCTTAGAAGATAATAAATTGAGTGAATTTTCGTTCAACGCCTTGCGAGATATGTCAGATTTGGATGAACTTAAACTTGCCAAAAATAATTTGAAATCATTGGACTTGGATGAGCTGGAAAAGGCAAAATTCATATTACACAAAATTAGTCTGGCTGATAATCCGTGGGAGTGTTCATTCCTCAATAAAATTTTCGATTTTGCCGACAGTAAAGAAATCAAATTGGTCGATCGTGAATCTTTAGAAAAGTCACTGAAATCGTGTGAATAAAAAAGATTTTTCTCATCGAACTCAGAATAAATTCAATTTATTTGCAAATTATTTATTGACTTTTTATTTATTTCGGAAAAAAATACTTTTTGCTGTTGTGTGGGTTCTTGTATTTCTATTTGACTGCTTCGTGTCTGAATTATAGCTTATATGTGTCATGGATAGCCAACAGTTCTCTGTCGAAAGTAGAGTAATTTATCTTAGATTCTTTAAGTTTTTCAACGGGTTTGGAATTCGATTATTGTGACGCTTATCTGGGCTTCTTAACTAGGATGGGTTCATAAAGTTCTGTCAATTAAAAGCTGTTTTACTTTGTTGGAAGCTAATGTGCCGTCGATAATCCTTTGGGTAGGCCATTCTGAGAGACGTTAGAAAATATGGCAACATTTCCTACGGCTGTTCGAAAAAATTCAAAGAAAATCCTCTTTAAGAAAGTGTAAAGATTATTTCCATATCAAAATTTACAAATAATAAGTCTTAGCACTCATTGGAAGGAACTTTTTCTAAAAACGTATTAATGCCTTGTAGAGTGACGAAGCGTCCAAACAACTCGGATTCCTATCGATTCTCCTTTTCTAAAGTTCTTAAAATATCTTCTATGACCAACAACAAATACTCAGCTTATAAAATCCTCTATTTGGTATAAATATTCTGGCTTATTTTAATATCTTTGAGAGGCAAGGTATTTCTCTAAACAATTTCTCAGTTCTTCGTTGGCAGAAGCACAGAAGAGTATTCATATTTCCATTCCAGTAAGGTAGTAAAATATAGTAAAAAATATGAATTGTGAAAAAATATGAATTGTAAAATGTGCTTGAATTATAATTTGTGTAGGTGTTTTTTTTTGAATAATATTGGATGACACATGTTTTAAGGAGTTTATTTATTTCTATAAAAAAAAGAACAAAGTATTACCCATTTTGCTCGATAATCTTTTGCCATCTTTCAGCGAGCTTTCTTATTCTTTGTTCACAGAAGGACCTGCCTCTATCGGCGAAAAACTGAACAAGGTGCTAATCTGAAGCCTCATCTGAACTAAATGTCATGCCGCATAAGAAACTTTGAAGAGAGCGCAGTAACTGGAAGTCTGACCACGCAAAGTCAGGCGAGTATGGCGGGTGTCAAAATACATCTCATGCAAGAGCCGATATTTTTTGAAGGGTGATCGAACGTGTGTATTCGATCAGTTATATCCTTTAACATAACAACACTATCAGCAAAGTTCTCTTCAAGTTCGTGCTATGCTATTTTGTTGAATGCAAATTTATAATAGACCAACTGGGTTACGCAGGATTAACAGTTCGATGATCTATTGGCAGCGATAATACAGTTTGCGTCTTATGTGTATGTTCCAGGTCGAAAGTTTCTTTTAATAAATTTTAAATTAAATATAATTTTATAATTTAAATTTATTGATTGTTTATATGATGTCGTTCAAATACCCCTTCTGATCAGTGGTGAAATGACTGAAATAACACCAGAAGTTAGTGAAAATATTATGAAGTATATTTTTCATAATATTTTCATTGATTTCTAGTGTTAATTTCAGGAATTTCGTTTCAAATATTATCCTCAAGCATCGAGGTTGTAGTGTGCATACCTTTTCCTTCAAGTATCTCCATATGAAGAAATTGGTAGGTTTCTATTCAGGGGATTGTGGGGGCCTGTCCATATCACCAGTTTTTGAAATTTTTCGGCCGGCAAAAATTTCTCTCAAAATTTGCATCGAAGCATGAGCTGTGTGTGATGTAGCAGCACGCTTGTTAGTACCACATATTCTCTTGGTCTAATTGATCGAATTCCGATAGCCGTCACCAGTAACTGTTACAGCATTGCCGCAAAGAAATATGGCCGACCCAAATGCTGCATCATACAGTTACTCTACGAGGATGTAGTGGTCTTTGGTGTGTCAGTTGAGGGTTTTCAGTGCCCCAATAGCGCTATTCTATTTATTAGCAAAGCCAGCCAAGTCGAATTGTGCTTCGTCGCTCATAGACGAACTCATTTGCCTTCAGATGTTGTGTCATAAATAATGAGTTTGCCTTTGTTCAATGATTAGACTTCCATAAATGATATTTATTATTGCCAAAAAAATTCAAAATTATTTCCTCTAAGCATATGAAGCCAGGAGCAAGCATGTAGTGTCACTACCAGTAGGCGATTAGGGGAGATCAAGTTTTTATTATTGTTGTGAGTTAAATTTGCACTGTGACTATCTAATCTTAAAGTTGCTGGGAAGATGGCAACAGTGAAAAGGGAAATGACGGCACAATATTCATACTGACGTCCTGCCTTGTAGGCCCTGTATTTGCTTTAGAACTAACCTTCTTTGGGGCCAACTGTCGTAGCTGACAACCGACGATCCGAAAATTGAACACCACCACACTAATGAACAAAAAAATAGATGAGTTATTACTTCATTCAAAGATGAAATTCGAATACCCTCAAGAGCACATTCATTCATTACTTATTCTCGCATTGTACTTTCAATTTTTGTCATGGTGCTATTCTGCCATGTTCTGAGTAGAATTTAATGCACTCTGATATTAAGTGGTTTTTAAACGTTTTAGTATTTTTCTGGATTTTGAACTGAGCATTCAATTTGGATGTAGTGGATGTTATTCCTCAGCATGCGTTTGGATTTGGAGATAATAAAATCGTATTTCTCAGACCGATATTTTTCGGTAGCTGAATATATGGAGTATTCTGATATATACCCTGTCTCCGCTGGTGTGCCTCAGGGAAGTATTCCAGCTTCAATCCTTTATATTATTTACACCCATGATATTCCTTGTCACAGTCATATTCTTATCGCAACTTATGCTAACGATACAGCCTTCTTTACACATCACAAAGATCCTTCCATAGCCATCAATATCCTATAAAATCACTTCCACTCCTTAGAAACCTGGTTCAAAATGTGGCGGTAATGTTCCACAAAAAACGAGCGTACGTTACCTAAGACTCTTGCTTGACCAACAGTTGAGTTGGAAGAGTCACACAAAACCTGAAAGATATGAATTTAACGGACGATACAAATAATTACTACGACTCCTAGACACTATGTCAAAACTGAGTATAAAAAGCGAACTATTACAATATAATGCGATGCTGAAACCAATATGAACATATGGACTCAAACTTTGGGATTAACATTTAAATTACAAAAAAAAAATTTTTTCATATTGAAAGATAAATTACTCTCGTTTCAAGAACTTGAGGAATTGCCACATGATCCAATGTGAATTCTGAAAATATGCTTCAAATTTCTTGGTGAGAAATATTTTCAGCATATTATATATGATATTTTGTTCACTGATGCCCAAGAGCATCGATGTATTCATTTATTTAATTAGAATTGAAATTTTGTGTAAATAAACAATATTTGGTCAAGTAAAGTCTGTCTTGAATTAAAAAGAAAAGGCGGTGTTTTATTAAAACCTTTTGCTCGGCACATAACGCTGCCTTAAAATATCTGCTGCAACTAGAGCACTAATCATTAACTCAAGATTCAAGAAATATTCACTGACTTGGAACTATTTGCTTTAAACAATAGCCTGAGTCTGGGCTATGAGGTCAAAATCCAGCTGCTATCCATCAGCTTTTACTACACGTCGATCCGAACTGATTTGGTATAACTGGAAAATTTTCAAAAATCGTAAAATTGTCTATCGTTTTTGATTAAATCGATGCTGGCGCATGTGGGAATTGTGGGAAATGAATGTGCTGATCAATTGCATGCAAAGACTCTCTTTAAGCTGTCCCCGAATGCACCGCCCTAAATAACAGAATGCTAAAGAACATCATCAGCCAAATGTACAAATTCAAACTTGACCAACAGTGAGGCCTTTTTAACGTCTTACTGGCCACAAAATCGTTACCAAAAGGGCATACTGCTCTGACGCACAACTTTTTTTTGAAATCAAATACGTCCTATTTCCGAAGCCTGTGACACTATGAATGTCATCAAACCAAAAGTTTTCTTTCCGATTAGGGTTCCTCCCATTCTAGAGCTCCTAGATTTGAAAATTCAATTTCCAAGCCCCTTTTTAATCATGACCAAACAGGCTTACATAATTCACAAAACCTAACTACTTCTAACTGATCTGGCATATTAAAAACAGATAAGCTTCGTTTAGGAAACTGATAACGCTCACCTACACGAAACTTGAAGTAGCTAAGTGGCCTCATGATCGTGCTATTTATTTTGTTTTCTTTAAAAGACAATCTAATTTTTGAAGCTGTTTTTATATAAATTCAGAAGCAAATTTAGTTCCAGAACTTGACATCTCTTTCAATCCCAAAAATTAAACAGTTTTTTTAATCCAAAGTCTAGATAATAATTCTAAATCGAAATGTGCACAGACGGAATTACGATTTCAAAAAATCACTCTAAATGCAAACCCAGTTTTCGGATGAGATTATTATTTTCCTATAAAAAAGAGTAAAATATAAACAAAAATAAAGTTTCAGAAGTTTTAAATTTTTTGTGCATAACCTCAAAAGTGATAGGGTTTCATATTATTAAAAGCAAATTGAATTTTTTAAGTACGATGTAGCAGAAAAGTAGTAAGACTGGCATTAACGTTTTTGCAAATTCAGCCAGCCGATGGGAAACTTTTATCGAGAGCAGAAATAATGGTCAAAACACAAAAAAAAAGCATTTTAAAGGGCCGAGAAGCGGTGGCAGACGAACCTCAGGAATGCATTCAACATGGACAACTAATAACAATGTGGAACGAGTCTGCACTTTTGTGAGATCTGGCCATCAATTAACATTGAAAGGTTAAAAAAAGGATTCTGTGCGTCGACCGGATTTTGCAGACACTTGAATGGTCTACCATGGCAAGGTCTTCTGTCACCCGACCATCTCCTTGGAGAGTGTTTTTCCGAAAGAAGGAGAACTTACGATTCCCAACTACTTTTTATCTCAGCTCAGTTCGTGTGATTTAATTTTGTTCCCCAAGACTAAAAAATAATTAAAAGGAAGCTAGAAGATTTAAACTGGAATTGGGAATGAAAGCGATTCAAGGAGCTAAAGGTTATTCGAGGAACTAAAGACGATTTAAGGAGCCAAAGGTGATTCGATGAGCTAAAGGCAATTCGAGGAGTCAAAGGTTATTGGTGGAGCTAAAGTCGATTCGAGGAGCTGAAGGTGATTGGAGGAGCTAAAGGTAATTCGAGGAATTGAAGGCGATTCGAGGATGTGAATGCGATACGAGGAGCTAAAGGCGACTCGAGGATATAAAGGCGATTGCAGAAAATAAAGGCAATTCGAGGAGTAAAAAGTAATTCGAGGAACTGAAGGCGGTGCAAGGAGCCTTGAACCTGCAGGAAAGAACATCCACTTTCTGTATGATAAAACCAAACACAGCGTACGCCAATTAATTTCTACTCGAATATGTGTCTCATTACAGAATTCTACCGCTCAGGGATTCAATTAAAACAAAAACTTAATATATTAAAATTTTATAATTTTTTTTTTGCTAAACACTTTTTTTAATTCTTATTTTTGACAATTGCTCGAAGAAGAATTAATTTCCCAGTTTTCAGTTGCACAATTTCAATGATTCGTCTAAGGTTGGGCTTTCTTCTATGAAAATTTTCGTTTTGTTACAAAAATCGAATATTTCCTTCAAAAATGAACATTCCCATGGATTCTCGTTTAACTCTATGTACTCTAATTTGAATTGCTGCCTCTCCAATTCAGCCAAGTCTAAAGTTTTCAAATTATTCTCACTGAGAATCAGATATTTCAAGTCGGTCATATCACGAATAGTACTAAATGAAAACTCAGTTAAATTATTACCCTTTAAATTTAACATGAAAACTTGACTGAGACTGGCAAATAATTCATCGTTAATTTCGCTTAGTCCAACACGTTCCAATTTGAGTTTCGTTAAATTTTTCATCTTCGAGAAGAAGTCGTTGTCAAACTTAGTTATCGGATTATCAGAAAGGTCCATTTCGGATGCTTGTGTTGCGTCCTTAAGATCATTAAAGTTGGTAATTTTGTTGTTACTAAAAATGATATCCGTTAATTCACTGACGTCCTTTATCTGAAATTCGGTTAATTGTGTATTTCGGGCACGGATAGTTTCAATTTTGCCGTCAATTCTTAGTGTTTTGAGAGGAGTATCACTGACGTCTAGAATATAGACATTGTGGATATGCAGCTCAGTGATGGGGTTCTCTGATAAATACAGAATCGTTGAACTGCTGATATGACTTAGTGCGTTTTCATCGAAATGAGTTATTTGATTCTGCTCTAAATCAATCCTCGAGATTTCTTCATTATTTTTAAAAAAGTCTGGGCCGATGTTGGTGACCAAATTCGAAGATATATCAAAATAATCAAGTTTTGGAACAGAATCTAGTAGTCCTGCAGGAACCTCTTCAATTCGATTCTCTTGTAAATGAAGGCGCCCTAGATCTGATATCCCATGAAATGCATCGAGCGCCAAATATTTAATTCCACTTTCTTGTATAATCAATGATTTTAAATTTGGAGCCCACGAAAATGCATTTGAAGGCACCGTTTCAATACTAGCGCTTCTGATCTCGAGCTTTATTAGTTGTGGGTTTTTAGGCATATTTTCTACGGATGGCAGTTCGGTAAAGTTGCAATAGTTAATTTTAATTGTCTTCATATCTGGATAGGCCCTTACAATTTCTTCAATACTACTCCATTCGGAGCATGGCCTTTAATGTAATCGTCATCATCGAGTGTGAATAAATTATGTGAAACAAATACGGTATGAAGATCTGATAATTGCGGTTGCACCGGATGATAACTTATGAGCACAGAAATCAAAATAAAAATTTTGCTAGGCAACAATTTCCACAACATTTCGAATACTTCACTTTAACAAACGTTCAAAATCGACTGAATTTTACTACTGACGCTATTCCGCTTTTATACTTATCGGTTTGGTAACAAAATTAGAAGAAAATAATTTTTAATAAGCAAATATCATATTGAGTAGATTATTTTTGCCAAATCTACAATTAAAAAATTTCTTTTATTTTTTTTTCAAATTTTTGTCGTACTGAAGTTAATAGCAGAACTTTGTTTTTCAGAAATTGAACCCGATAATCCGAAACTTTTAATGAAATTTTCTAATCAAACTTAACGTTATATAATGCGAAAGTACTGGGCAACGATAACTCTTGGCTTTTGATTTAAATAATTTTTTTTTTGGTAGACAAATTCAAAGTTTAGGTTTTTTTAATGTATTCTGAAATGCGTTTTTTCTTTCCTAGAAACAGTTTTCTTAAAAATTTCAATTTGATAGGTTAAAGGTTATTATTTCTCTCGAACATTAATTATTATTCTTATAATTTCGGAAAGTTTTGGATCATTAAATTTGATGATAAGCCTATAATGAGATCTTCATCAAAAATATGCAATTCCGTAAGTCCGGAACCAAGCAGAATAAATTGGCGCCAGTTAGGACGGAATTTTTGTTGGATTTTTTTCAAAATGAGTTGTGTTAGAAAATTTTCGTCATGATTGAGTTGGCAGCAAGAAATCTTCGGTTTCATATGAACCCAAAATGGGTTATCATCTTTAAGTCTAATCAGTTATTGTTGTAAATTTTGATGATCTCCAGTTAAACACACTGATTTGACAAATAAACAACAAACACACCAATTTGGCAGTGGTAATTTTATTAAATTTTCGGAGCACACTTTCACTTCGACATACAATCGTATAATAAAATTTTTCTTATTATTCTACAAACGAAAACTTCATTTTCTAATTACTGCCTACTTAGTTTTGTTTTGACTCTATATAATAACTGAAAAATAATTGCAAGTGAAATTAATTCACCTCAACACTCCTCCTGAATTAATTCACTGCGTAGATTTGCAAAGATTTTCTTACTCAATGATTTGGTGAAAATGTCAGCTAATTGCTGTTCAATTCGAATTGGTTTTTTGTCGATGTGCTGTTGGATATACTTACGGGGAATTTCAATGTGTTTCTTGCCTTTATTGGTTTTGCCTTCGTGAGCATTCTTGAACATGTAGATTGCAGATCTGTTGTCCACGTAGAGGTCGGTGGGTTCATCAGTCTGCAGAATTTTGAGCTCACGAGCAATTCTTCTTATCCAACAAACGTCAATGGGAGATACTGCTGCCCGGTACTCGGCTTCGGCTGTGGAGGTGGCAACTAGTCGTTGCTTTTGCGAGTACCACACCAGTGGTCAGCAGTATCAATGGCAGATACTGCTGCCCGGTACTCGGCTTCGGCTGTGGAGGTGGCAACTAGTCGTTGCTTTTGCGAGTACCACACCAGTGGTCCACCTCGCATGAGTAGCACTCCAGTCGTCGATTGCATAGTCTCTCGATCTCCTCCGAAGTCCGAATCAGAGTAAGCTTCAATTTTGTCGTCTCCATTGAAGAAGATTCCACTGTTCATCGTGCCTCTCAGATACTTGAATACTCGCTTCACCATGTTCCAAAGAGTGTCTTTTGGTTGTGCACAGAATCTGCTGAGAAGATTTACCGCAAAACTAATGTCTGGCCTGGATATTGTCGCAAGATACGGCAAGCTAGTCGGTGATGTAGTCGGTGATGAAGTCGGTGATGTAGTCGGCGTATCTCTTGGGTTGTTTCAGGGTGTTGCGGTCTCTCAGTTCTCGTCTTGGTGTCTGATTCGCTGGTGATGTCTGGTTGCCCCTTTCTTTTGGTTTTTCATGCTGTCCATCTTCGTCTGACTCGCATGCTGCTTGCTCAGTTTCCTCCTCCTCTTCTTTTTCTTCAGCAGTCACTTCTGTCGGGCTTGAGTAGCTCAGTTCTGTCCTTGGTTTTGCTTCAGGCTTGGCTTCATGGAAAATTACGTTGTCTGAGCTGACGATTTTTCCTGTGCTTGGAATGTAAATTCTATAACACGGTGAGTCCCATTCGTAGCCTATCATGATTCTTTTTTCAGACTTGCAATCCTACTTTCCTCTCTTGTGACTTGGTTTGAGTACGTAGCACTCACATCCGAATGCACGCAGCTTGCTGATGTCGACCTGTCGTCCAAACCAAAGTTGTGCTGGTGTCTTTCCTTCAACGGAGCTTGTGCCAGTCTGGTTGATGGTGAAGACTGCGTAGTTTGCTGCCTCCGCCCATAGTCTCTTGTCTAGTCCGTTGGAGTGAATCGCTGTACGAGTGGCTTCTACGATGGTTCGTATTTCCCTCTCGATCCTTCCATTTTGCTCTGGTGTGTGGGTGTTTGTGACTGTGTGGAAAATTGCTCTTTCTTCTACCATCTTTCCTGTTTGGGCGTTCCTTATCTCGGTTCCGTTGTCTGATCTGAGTTTCTTTATTTTCCTCCCGAATTGATTTTCTACCAGGTTGATGTACTTTTCAAGTTTGCTTGGAGCTTCATCTTTAGACTTCATGAAGTATATCGTGCGATAATGTGTGTAGTCGTCTTTAAATAGGAGAAAGTACTTTGCGTTTCCGAGAGAAGGAACGTCCATTTCACCCATGTCCACGTGCACCAGGTACAGGGGTTGCTTTGCTTTCTTCGGGTTTGCAGGGTGAGAGATCCGATGGTGTTTCCCATAGTCACAGCCTATGCAGTTGATGCCATCCCAGTCGTCCACATACTTCACATTTTAACTTTTCAAAATGTTTTTCACGTACTTTATGTTTTGATGCGCCAGTCTCTCATGCCATGTCCTGATTGACGTGATAAAACTGCATTCAACTTTCTTTTCTTTCCTCAGTAGCATCTTGAATAGGTTGCCCTCTCGTTCTGTCCTTGGGTTGACAAATTTTGACGTTTTGTGGTCAGCCTTTTGTTGAAAACCTTTATCCAGGATTTGCCCCACTGAGACGAGGTTAATTCCGAGACTTGGCACGTACAAAACATTTTTGAGAACCACTTCCTTCCAATTCTGGCCATCATATGCTTCCAATTTCACATTTCCAACAGCAGCGCCATGTAGCTGAGTGCCATCTCCAATCAGGATGGGAACAGGCTTGTCCAGTTCGACCATGTCGGTGAACCACTTGCGGTGTGATGACATATGTTGGCTCGCCCCACAGTGCTGGAACCAACATTCGTCCTTGCTCACTGAATTGCTGCTCAGCAATGAGTTTGTGTCATGGGATGTGTTCAGAAGTGCCAATGGTGAGTGGTTACTCTGCTCACTGGAACGTGATCTGCATTCATTTTTGAAGTGTCCCTTCTTTCCGCACTTGTTGCAGGCGTAATTGCGTTTGCAATATTCTAAGTACTTTGGTGTTGGCTTGCCTTTGCATTCCCTCACAAAGTGTCCTTTCTTCTCACACTTGAAGCAGATTTTCGATTTGGCCTCACTCTTCGTTGCTTGCTGTCCTTTCTTGTTGTGGTGCTTGGTGACAAGTGCATTCTGATTGCTTGTTTCATGTCCATTTCCATTTTCTTTCAGCCTCTCGTCCTCAAATCTGAGTCGTTCAACTAGTCTTTTCACTGTCTGCTGTCCCGCATCAACGTTGTCCCATGATGTCCTGAAGTGTGCCAACTTGGGTGGCAGCACACCCAGGATCCTCAATATCACCCAACTTGGACGAATTGGATCAATGTCATTTGCTAGTTCCTTGGCAATGGCGGTGATGTCCATGCAATTTTCAGCAGCTGACTTTGTCTCGTCGTAGACAAATGAAAAGAATTTCTGTCGCAATGTCTCTCTGGTCAGTTCAGTTTTCGTTCCGTACTGGTTGATGATTTTGTCCAACATCTGTCTTGAAGTCGCAGAGTGTGCTCGTTTGCTGGCTATCTGACTGCTCACGTTGCGTGCGATGAGTGTTTGGCTCTCGAGGTCTTGTTTGACCCATGCTTTCACAGTTTCATCAGTTGAGGCACCTGCTGGTTTGACTTTTGTGCCGATTGCGACTTCATACACATCTTTTGTTTTTAAAGCTAAGTTTAATTTCAAGCGCCAGGACGCATAATTGACCTTGCCTTGTGAATCTTCACACAGTGTTTCTAACTTTGACTTGACTGTGTCCATTTTTCAGATTGACTTTACAATTGACTCACTTTCAGTTTTCAGACTTGATTTGCAATAAATTTGACTTGAATTTCACTTTTCAGACTTGTTTTAAATTAAACTTGACTTTTCTTGCTTAATTTAAACTTAAATTGTTTGAGCAATCTTTCGAACAATTTACCTTGCGTGTTTGTATGCGTCGACTTTCAGTTCGATGACGCTTGCGACGGCTGCTCCGACTTTCGATGAGAGTTTGCCGGTGAATTTGGAGGTTAGGTTTCTCCTGCGTGCTGTTTGTCCTGTCGATTTTCTGCTTTCGTTGTCCTCAGCTGGAGATTCTGACTTGCGACAACTCTGGGCTCATAACATGTTGTAATTTTGATGATCTCCAGTTGATTTGACAAATAAAAAGCAAACACACTGATTAGGCAGTGGTAGTTTTATTGTAATTTCGGAGCACACTTTCACTTCGACATACAATCGTACAATAAAATTTTTCTTATTATTCTACAAACGAAAACTTCATTTTCTAATTCCTGCCTACTTAGTTTTGTTTTGACTCTATATAATAACTGAAAAATAATTGCAAGTGAAATTAATTCACCTCAACATTTATTAATAAGTAGATCAGGAGGAGTTCTGATAGAAGGCTTTTGCCAAACTTGAGCTGGCAACAAACAATCCTGGAGTGCACGTGAACGCACATCTTTCAATACAGCTCCTCCGAAACGAAGGTCTCCCAACACAGTTTATGTTAATTGAGTCTAGCTTGCCATTAATGCGTTGATCTGATGGGGTTGTGTAAGAAGATCTTTACCAGGATTGGACAGCCAGGAAGTAATCTTGAGCTACATATTATTGAAGGTATTAATAAGTCGTATTAGAATACCTTCGCCAATAGCTTCAAGTTGGGTTAGGAGGCTTTTGCTTTTTCTTGTGCTGGTAGCCTGAAATCTTGCGCTACATGTTAACGAAAATATTGTATAATAAAATGCAAGAATGATACGATACTTCCTCTCGGAATATAAAAGAATCGTGGCATTATGGTTTTTAAAATCGAAATTTGGGAAAGCTCTAGACAGTGGATCTTGATTAAATTTTTATGAAGCCCCAGACAGTAATACAAACATATTTAAAAGATCATGTAGTAAAAATGAGAAATTTTATTTCAGTCTTTTCTTCTTCTCACTCACAAAGTTGTCAAATGGGTCAATAAAACCCTCCGTAAGATGCAGATTATTATTACGTTCAATTTCGTTTACATGTGAGCTCACTTACAAAAGGGACCGTTATCCTTAACTTCATAAAAATCAACATAGAGACTGTGTCGATAACTTAATGATTAACATCCTATAATAAGAAACATATAGTTTTTTATGAATAGTTTATTAAAGAAAGTATTTACTTATGGCTATTATAAGAACATTAAGTATTTGCTAAGACAATACATCAACACAAGTCCAATAAATCTATTTGAATTGATTTGGTTTGAACTGTTTCGAATTTTGACATCTGAAAAGAAAGTTTTTTATTAAGTAGATTAAGACAAAAGAAAATTAAAAAAATATACCAATTCCACACAATCCTCTAAATACTCTAGAACAAGTTGGTCTATCCAAGGGGCAATCTGTACATGGTGGACCATGCGATATATTCACTTCTCCTTGTAATATAGCAGCTGGACTATAATTGCAGACTAGAAAATATCCTTTAAATATTCTGAAAAAGTCATCAAAAATTAAACAACATTGAAAATGATAAAAATAATCCAAAAAGAAAGAAAATACCTTGCAGCTCCGCACCCCACATACGCTGTGCCAGGCCAAACCATTTGTGTAAAGTTAAGCGGTCTAAAAAAATTTAATAATTAACCAAAATTTTGGATTAATAATTGCATTTTTTTATTTGTGTGTGCAAAATATCCCAGCTAACCTTTGCGATAAGAACGCGTCACCTTTGGTTAAGTGTCTGGCTTCTACGAACCATTTGCGCATTACAATAGACACCCAACGATCTGATGGTGGCTTGTCAATATACCCAAAATTCTGACCAACTGTAAACGATGCGTTATCTAAAAATGCCAAAATCGCATAAATAATATTAACCTCAAAAATCTTACATGTGAAAATTGTTACAAATATAATCGCAGGCATCAGTTTCTATCTTCATTGTTGTTGCATGATTCCTGGCCATCTGTGCTAAATTCTTGTCCCAGTGCTATTCGTTGACAATGAATTTAATAATATTTCCAAATAACACTTACCACTTTTAATTCTTACATAATTATTCCTATCGAAATACTTACCAAATAGAGCATATTGGATATACTGTATTCGTGTGCTATTTTGTTCCGAATGCCATTATGTCCATTGATAAGACGACGCTTCGAGTTGGCAGTTATATTTAAAAATTGATATTTATTCAATATCGTCGTATTAAGAAACTGGAATTATTTACAAAACAAACAAAAACAGAAATTATTAGAGAATATTAACTGGTTCGTTTCGTTGGATGACAGGAGTTTAATTACAGCATCACAGACAGTATGCAGTCGTCCATCACATTTTCGATTGGTACAAATGTCATCGTCCTCGATTGGTTCCAAAAGTACCCAACGATATTGGCAGGAGCCTCTGATCAACACTAACACAACTATGACACTAGCCCAAGCTTTAGTTACCATTTCTATACAAATATTTCTCTATAAAATAATTAAAAGTATTTTTTTTTGTGGTTGATAAATTTTCTAAGCTAATTTGATTAATAAAATTTTATTCTACAATATTTCATGAAATGCACTGCTTCGTCTAAACTAAATTTATTCTACTGTAAGAGAAAAAGTCTACTTTGCGTTCATGTCAAACTGTCATTAAATATATTTTTATTTTTCATTTAACCACCAAAATAGGAGTTTTTCCGATAATAATTAGAGACGATTTTTCCTTTTTCCGATGATACAAAAACTTTGATTAGTCAAATTTAAAAAGCTTCATTAATTAACCAAGCCGGAAATAAATTTAACCTAACAAACAATATCTTATATATTTGGGTGTAAATAAATTTAGCCTTGGATGTTAAGTTTAAAACAACTCAAAATAACTTTCAACATTATTGAACACATGGAATAAAATAAGAGCCTTATTTACCTGAAGCAGTATGGCTTCACGCCTAAGCATGTCAACGACAACGTCTATGCTGAGTTAGACATCTCAAAAAATTTCTAACTTTCAAATTAAGAAGCAGACTAATTGAATTGTCACTAATATCTGTAAGGACTTTGATAAACTCGCTTATACAATAATTTTAACTAAACTTCAGAAAATGGGCTTTCCGCTAATGTTGCTCTTTTGGTTTAAGTTCTACCTTGTGATAAATTATTATTATTGAAGTGAAAGTGTCTCATCTAATTGCGTGGAAAAGAGAGAGAGAAAAAACAGTGTACAGACTATAAATAGACTACAAATAGTATAACTGCATTTCGCCGAGTTAAGTTTGCATAAGCAGAGGCTGCATAGCGGTACTCTGCTTGTGCACAATTTCAGTGAACAATAAAACTGTTGATAAACCAGAAAAGACAAGAGTTTACGTATGCACGATTATGACGCGTAAGCGGTCAACGACACCGTCCGCTAAATCTACGGATTCCGTTACGGACTCTGCCACAGTCATAAAGCCGACTGGCAGAGATAGACAAGTATCGGGAAAGCGGCTCTCATCGCCAAAAACTGCAAAACCTCCAAAGAAGCAAAAGCAAGTAGCGGAGCCAACAACTAGCCAGCCATCGTGCAGCAACAGATTTGCTACTTTAGCGCTTCCTGATGCAATTGCTTCTAATGGCGACATTTACGTTAAAAACGTCACCAATTTTGGTGATTTAGGCCGTGCCATTGGCAAACTCATTGGTACGAGTGAATTCACATGCAAGGCCCATCCAAAAGGTCTTGTAATTTATACAGAGAGCGGCGCCTCTTACAGAAGTGTCGTAAAGTACTTGGATGAGACTAAATCGGAGTTTCACACATATCAGCCTAAAAATTTAAAGCCTTTCCGTGTAGTGATTCGTCACCTACATCATACTACGGCGGTGGAAGACATCAAAAACGAGTTGGAAGTGCTTGGTTTCGTTGTGCGCAACATCAACAACGTTAAAACCAAAGGACAAGAGGATCGATCACTTCCACTATTTTTTGTGGACTTGGAACCCTCAGCGAAGAACAAAGAAATTTTAAAAATAGAGACATTGTTCTACACAAAAATTAAAGTAGAGGAACCGTATGAGCAAAAGGATATTGTGCAATGCCACAGGTGCCAGGAATTTGGACACTCCAAAGCCTATTGTAGGCACCCGCCTAAATGTGTCAAATGTGCTGGTGAACATTTGACATCTGCATGCTTAAAAGAGAGGACAAGTGCAGCTAAGTGCGTCCACTGCATGGGTGCACATCCAGCAAACTATAAGGGTTGTGCTACCTATAAGACCCTACAAGCTAAAATAAAACCTCAGAGAGCACAAATTCCGCATACAAGCTTCGTAGTACCGACTATTTCATATGCATCAGTAGCATCAGGTCAACCTCAACATCGACAACAACAACAGCAACAACAATACCAGACACAGCAACATCAGCAGCAGCCACAACAGCAACATCAACAAGGACAAAATTCGAATACTAATATCCCGTCAGGAGTCTCCGAAATTCAACAAGAACCAAACCGACAGCAATATCGGCAGCCAAATAAATGTCGTCCTGTACTACAAATTCCCTTACAATCCTCCTTTTGAATGCTAATGGACTGAGTTCCAAACGACTAGAACTTGACTTATTACTACATGACAAACGAATAGACGTAGTACTCATTACAGAAACACACTTTACGTCCAGGTCCAACTTCTACATACGCGACTACACAACGTTCAGGACCGACCACCCTGACAATACTGCCCACGGTGGCACTGCTATCCTCATTAGAAATTCTTTATCCTTTTCTTTTCATTCCTATATTGCAGAAGATTTTCTTCAATCCACCGCAATATCAATTGACTGCTCCCCTGTCCCCTTAACTATTGCCGCAACCTATTGCCCTCCTATTAAACCTATAAACTCCCTTGAATTTAGATCATTTTTCCAAGCTCTTGGGAATTCATTCATTGCTGGTGGTGACTTTAACGCCAAGCACCCACAATGGGGCTGTCGAGTGTCCAATCCCCGTGGGATTATTCTTAACCAAGTGCTTTTATCCTCTCCCTACCTAGTCATCTTTCCTCCGACTCCCACTTACTGGCCAACTTCCAGATCTAAGCTTCCTGATATTCTAGATTAATTTATAACTAGTCCCATGAATTCCTCCAATATTAATGTTAATTCACTCCTAGATCTTAACACCGATCATAACCCTGTTCTACTTGTCCACGATTCCCAATCCACTCCAAAAGTCAATGCGCCGAGACTTATTAATGGACCAATTGATTGAGAATTATTCAAACAATATATTTAGACTTACGACAAAGCTTAAAAACAGAACAAGAACTAGATGACGCGGTACACAAGTTTACATGTTTATTACAAAACGCTACAGTCTTTTCGCAAAAAAGTAAAAACTCGAAATCTACACAAAACCTGACAATTCAACCATTAACAATTAGGCGTCTTATTGCAGAAAAACGAAAAGCAAGAGCTCATTGGCAACATACAAGAATGCCCAGCGACAAAACCAAACTAAACAAGCTGCAAAAAGAACTACATGACGAAATCACTAAATACAATACAGAACGTTTTAGAAAATACACTTCAACCCTAACGAAAAACAGAACTTTGTGGACTGCTACAAGACAAATACTATCTTATAGAAAAACAAAGCACCCTTTACGAAAAACTGACGGAACCTGGGCCAAAACGGACAACCATAAAGCAGACGCTTTTGCTGAACACCTTGTACAAACATTTACTCCACATGAGGATATATTAGACAGGACTCATTGCACTACAATCGAGACGGAACTATCCATTCCTTTACCCATGAGTCTTCCCCCTAAGGCAATCACTCCTTCCGAAGTTGCCAATTTTATCAAGCTCCTTCCCAAAAACAAAACTCCTGGCTATGATCTGATTACCTCCAATATAATCCAACAACTCCCTAAAAGAGCAATACTTTTTCTTGCCACAATATGTAACTCCATCCTTAGAACAACACATTTCCCAGTCCTCTGGAAATTTGCCATCATTAAAATGATCCCTAAGCCCAGTTATAGTTTATTATTTAACGTGATTTAGTTACCCATGCTTTAGACCAAGAGTCGCCTACGACTATAGAAATCGAGATACGCTCAATCAACGCACCACCATTACGGGCAGTTAACAGATAGAATCAGTTACAAACTGACTCTCCACCTGCTGGTAGTGAGGACTATCTAAACCTCTACTGTCATTAGCAGTGACAGTGCCCGAGATAAGTGCAATGCATTGCTACATTTGCCAGTTACCTCCCACCTGCGATCAGAAGACCGTACCCGCGACATGGGTATTAACCACAACCACCACGTAGCTGTCAAATGGCGCCTCACCTCGATCGGGCACGGTATATTCTACTGTGGGGCTCCCGATCCCTGTGGTACCCATTTTTGTTTTAAGAGTACTTTGGTTTGTACTCCGCTCGTAGAGCTACGGTAAGGAATCTTGTAAATTCCCAGGCACCGCTAAGGCAGCTCAGGTACACGGGTTCGCCAAAACCCGAAGGTACAACCGGAATCGACCTTGGTCTTTCAGCCGGTTGTAGCCACCCTGCGTGTTATTCACGCACATTTATACACGCACCATTCTCATTCATCTTTCAAGCAGTTCCACGGCAAACGCATTCAAGCATTCATGTTTCTCTTTCACACTTAACACACCACTCACATCCACACCCTCCTCATTCGACACGATTCCACACGCCTCCAAATCACGCAAGTCCCGGACAGACCACACTCCTTGAGAAGGTGCTTAACACTCTCGATCCCTAAGCCCAATAAACCAATAAACCGCCACACTTCCTATAGGCTAATAAGTCTCCTCCCAGTACTCTTAAAAATCTTTTAAAAAATCCTCCTTCGCCGCTTAAGGCCTAACATAACACACGCTAGCAAGAGGAACTTCATTAGATGTTTACTCCCCACAACCTTTCAAGTTAACTAAAACTATCGATCAAATTTGCTCATTACTATGTTGTTGTTGTAAATATCTAAAAAAAATAAAAAAAAAAAGTTATTTATTTGAATTTTCCACAATTTATAAAAGATATGTAAACATTGAAATACATAAAACAACGTGTTTTTTTTAAATTCAGATTAACTTAAATGGAAAACAGCTTTACCGCGAAATTTAAATGGTGGAGGGGGGGCTTTGGGTTGGAGTTTAAAAAAAGCTCAAGAAAATGTAATAAAAATTTTGTTTATTTTTATTTTTTTCTTTGGTATATAAAAATTAGAAATTGGAGAAAAGAAATATTTGGCATGATTGTAATTTTTATTTATATATAATTAAAATAGTTATTAATTATTATTATTATTATTTATATTATTACTGTTGTTATTATTTAATACTAATGTAGCTAAGCATAAAAAATGTATTTGATAGGACAAAACAAATTATTTCTATGATTACAAATGATTTTATTGATAAATACTACTATTTAATGATTATGCAAAAATACAATAAAAAATAAAAAAAATTAATAAAATACAATATAAAGAGAAAAAAATATATGTGAACAAATTAAATTTATAAGTGTAAGAAATAAGAAAAAAATAGAAAATATTTTTACAAAAATCAAGACAAAAGAGTATTTAACAGTTAAGTAAAAAAACAAATAAAAAGTAAAATAAATGTTTAAATTGAACATGTTATCTATTTTAAGGACCTTCTCTAAGAGATTCAGAAATTCGAAGATCGATCTTCCTGTTCACTGACATCTAGCGTGAAAATTTTGCTTTAGAAGTTCGAATTGTAAAATAAAGTTTTTAAAAAACCAAATCCCTCAAGTTCTTAGTTTTTGTTGTTGTTTAAGTGACACTATAATCATCATTGCAGAAATTCCTCTTTTAAGCTATACTTTTCGAAATTAAAAAATTATTAAATAAACAAAATTTGAAATTTGTTTTTTTTTTTAAATTTTGCGTAAAGTTTTAATTGCTTATTTTTTTTTGATTATAGACTCACCCCAATGGTGAGACTTTAAGAATTGAATTTTTATTCAACTCTTACCCATTCAAAACTTTATTGTTCAGTTAAATTTAATTTGCTTTTTGAATAATTAAAAAACTGATTTGTGAGCTACTGTCACCAATCGGATAATTAAATATTTCGAGAAAAAAATCAATAATAGATTTTTATAAAGTTTGATATTGTTTTTAGGAAACTTATTATTAAATTTTAAACATTTTTAATATTTAATTTCTTGCAGTTCTAATGCTCGATTTTAAGACTCTGCAAACAAATTTACCACATTTCCAATGTTCGATTTTTAGAAATTCCAAAATGCAATTTACAACAATTCTATAATTTTTTTATTAATATAAAATTGGTGTTTTCAGCAGTTTTCAGCCCAAATTTTAAATAATTATAATATTCGATATTAGCAATTATTGTTTACAACAATTCCAATGCTTGATTTCCAGCATATTCTTATAGCAGATTAGCAAAAATATTAATTAATGCTCGGTTGTCAGCAGTAAATATAAAATCTACATTGCATTTTATAAAGAATAATTTTTTTTCCAGTTTTACAATATGTATTTTATATAATTTTCTATATATTTAATTATGATCGATTGTAAAAATATTCGCTGCTCAAACATAATTTCCGAATTTTGATGTTGTTGCAATATTC